>CAVLGL010000081.1:39242500-40667500 GCA_963668995.1 Parnassius mnemosyne | reverse complement strand
GCGAAAAGCATAAAATTTTAGTTACATCATATAAAAAATATTTTTTATAATTTTAAACTAATATACCTACAGATTTGTTCGGATCCCTCGGTGCGCGAGTCCGACTCGCACTTTGCCGGTTTTTTTTTATAGGAGAGGGAGCAAACGATCATGCGGCTCACCTGATGGTAAGTGACTACCGCCGCCCATGAACAACCGCAGCAACAGGGGAACCAGGGGTATTGCAATTGGCCTTTTAAAAAAGAGTAGGCTCTTTTCTTGAAGGTACGTAAGTCGTATCGGTCCGGAAAAATCGCTGGTGGTAAACTATTCCACAAGGAAGTTGTGCGAGGAAGAAAACATTTTCTAAATCGCACAGTGGTGAACCGCCTACTATCCAGGTGGTGTGGATGGTATCAGGAGTTCTGCCGCGATGTGCGTTCGTGAAATTTGGCGGCTGAGATTAATCCGAACAATTCCTCAGAACACTCCCCGTGGTAAATGCGAAAGAAAATGCAAAGAGATGCAACATCTCTTCGCAGCGCCAACGAATCTAGCCGATCGAAAAGGACTCGGTCGTCGACGATTCAAGCTGCCTGTGCTGGATGCGGTCAAGTGCAAGGATCTGGCACTGTGGAGCCCAGCCCAGAGATGGGAACAGTATTCCGTGTGAGGCTGAACCTGCGCCTTGTAAAGTTGCAGGCGTTGTGCCGGCATGTAATACTGTCCCGCCCTGCTGAGCACGCCACGCTTTTTAGAGGCCAATTTGACCTTCTCTTCCAAGTGACCACGAAACTGCACGCCACTCGATATGTCCACGCCGAGGATTCCGATACTGGCTCAGATAATAAGGGGAGTGCCTTGAAACTGAGGAGATACGACAAAGGCGTTCTTTTTAGCGGTAAACGCACAAACTTGTGCCTTCTGAGGATTAAACTGGACTAGATTTAGTCGCCCCCAATCCAAGACTTTGTACAGCAAAGACTCGACTTCAGACACAAATTTGTTCTGGTACTCGGCAACGTTTTACTTTGTTAATATCATATCCTTTTTAATACAGTAGCTTGAAAACATCTTGCAGCGGTGAAAAGTTTCGGGGATATAACGTCACCCTGTCTTTACACCTCTCTGCAGTTAGATAGGTTTCGTACTCTGGTTTTGTACTCGGATAGCCATCGTAGCTGTACTGCACAAACACTTCAGCACTTAGATATACCGACAGTCCAGTTGGCGATGCTGAAGGGACTGCAGCGCCGCCCGAGTTTCAACGGAATCAAAGGCTTTCTTATAGTCCACATACGCAAGACAAAGTGGCAGATTGTACTCTTTGGTCTTCTGTACAATTTGTCTAAAGATATGTGTGTGATCTATGGTTCTAATGCCTTTTTGGAAACCGACTTGTTCGGGAGGCTGAAAGTCATCGAGTCTGCGTGCTAGAAGATTTATAATTACTCTCCAAACATGCACGTATACGCGGCTCAGAAGGAAAATCGGTCTGTAGTTCTTTAAAAGATTGTTGTCGCCTTTCCTTAAGAACAAGACCACCGCACTTCAGCTCCACGCCTCCGGAGTAGTGCTATCATGAAGGGTGGAATAAAAGAGCTTCTGAAGGACTTTAAGTTTTTTACCCGCTTTCAGAGGCTCAGCTGTAATTCCATACTTGCTCACTTGCTCGACTTGCCGTTTTAAAGTTGCTGGAGAGTCATTTTAATCTCCTCACATTGATGTGCGGGATATCATCGGAATAGTGTCAGGTAAGACTTGTTCTTGGATCGTTACTAGCACTTGCGTGTGGCTCTAACGATGTCGTGTACAGCTGCCCATAGAACCTCTGAATTCCACTCAAAATCTGCATAAAAATGTGTTTCTTAAATTATGCTGTCACATGCTGCTGTATTCAGCTTCGACAGTTTGCTCTTTCTGGCAGACAAATCCCTGGCAAAGACTTTGAGCTAAGGCTCAAAGTCTTTGCCAGGGTCTCTGCTGCCAGTCTCGTATTGAAGTTGCGCAAGTCCCGCCGCTTGAATTAAGAGATCTGTCTGATCAGATGCCCATATGCTGTTAAATTTGCTGAAGACTGTAGCTTCATCTCCTATCTATTAACCATCACTGAGACATCACTGAACGGTTGTCGTCTGGTGGTCATATTGAAGACATTTTTTGTCGAACAATCGGGGCTCGACCAGGTCCACTTATTGTGGGGCCGCTTTTGGAAGAAAGAGTTCATCATAAAGAGTCCATCTCTCCCCATAAAGTCAGCCAACTGCTGGCTGCTTGGGTTAGGAAGCCAGCCCTATTCTGAATTACCCTACTATCAGCTCACCGTTTCCTCTTGTGCTTATTTTTGCGTTGAAGTCTCCCATTAACACAGTATAGTGGGTTTTGAAGGAATAAATGGCTCTAAAGATATAGAATAGAATAGAATATTTTTTATTCAATATACATTACATGTGTAATTCTTATTGAAAGTCATTTTTTACTTTACCACTGGTTCGAAAAAAACCCTCTGTCCTGGGAAGAACCAGCAAGAAACCCAGCGGAAATGTATATACTCATACATTTCCTCCACTTCCTCATCGGGATGTGCCGAGGTTGGTGCGTAAGCCTGTATGACCTTCAGAGAATACCCTTTGGTGGTTCTGAGTATAAAGTTGACACACTCCCAATCTTTACAACGTTGTTATCGAGAGAATAGTGGACGATGAATCTGACACCTCCTTAGGACAGATGGTCACCCTCCCGGTGATAGGTTAAGTTACTGGATTCGAGGATTACCATGTCCTGCCCCGCTCTTCAGATCTCGGATCATCCTATGATATTCCAGCGCAACTTGTTTATCTCTTCTTCCAACTCCAGAATCTTCTCGTCAGTCCTCATAGTGCGTGCGTTATATGTTGCCGAGTAGTCATAGGTGGCAACCGAACCTAGATTCTTATCACTCCCTACCCCGCCGTTACCATGGTAGCCTGGAAAAGCTGGCCTGCCGGGGACCTCGCCTGTCGCCTCTTACGACACCCACGGGAAGTTATGGGGTAGTATGTATTCTTACTCGCAACTACATGGGAAATGAGAACTGCGTTAGCCACTTACAATCAGGTGAAATGTTAGTTCCTTTGTCAGTTTATCACTTCCATTACCGTCACATCGTGTTAAAAGTCCATTATTCGATATATCATATTTTCTATTATTGAGACGTTAGGAATGTGAGTTGACAAACGTAGTTTTTTTTTGTTTTTTGTACCTTCTTGTTTTCCTCTTTAGTCTCTAACGTCATCCACGGGATGATATGGGGTGATGGATATCCTTACTCAGCCACTACGTGGTTTATCATTTCAGTTTCATTAAAAACAGTAACAGTACACTAAAATTACATGAAAAAGAAAAAAATACCTAAATTTATCACCTTTTTTTTAATACTTTACTTTTTTTAGTACTCGGCTCCACTAAATTGGAAACAAGTAAAGCATGTCATAATGGGTACCTATCCAAAAAAATTAATGGGTTATAGAGATTTGTAGAAAGAGGCGTTAAATACGAATGAGCCCTCGAGCTAATTGATGCATTCCAATTACAGCTATTCAAATTGCACAATTAACTGTTGATAAGGAGTATTAAGGCGCCTCCCGAACTCGGAGATAATTCCGTGTTGTGGTCGGCGCGTAGACGTTCAATTTTCTGCAACTAAATATTAAGTTTCAAGCCTCATGCTTCAGTCGATCATAAGCATTGGTTGCATTGAGTGCAATTGCGGTGAGATTTTTATCTATATATATGTTACGGTAGTGCCGCTGCCGGGCCAGCTAGTACAAATATATAGAACATATTTTTAAAATTGTCATAAGATGATACAGAAAAGTTGCTGATTGTTTTAAGTTTATTTATGATTTTTTATATATAGAATAAGGATGAAAAACGAGCACACAGTCCACCTGATGGTAAGTGGTTGCTGCGGCCCATAGACATCTACATCTATATTCGTTTTTTTTTTATTATTTTGTTTATTTAGGTCCAAAAATGGTAATTTGGGACGGCATCCAATCGCCTTCGACTTAGCGAATCGCCCGATGGTACCAGGTGTCACGCGCGTCGCGGGGAGTGGGCAGCGGTATGCGGCCTCCCGGCGTTGGTCGCTCGTGGGCGAAGGACAGTAGCTCGAGGGCAGCGGTGCGGGCCATTAGCGTATTTTGGTGACCGCTGCAGATGTTTCGCGCGACCGGTTTTTTTTGGCTTATAGTCTAGATTTTTAGAATTGTGCGCATTGCTTCGCTACTAAATTGTGGTTTCGTGAAAACCGCCTCGGTTTAGTTTGTCTAAGTTGTTGTGACAAGAGGCTTGTATTGTATTTGACGGATTAAAGCGAAAATTTCGTTTGAAAGTAATTGCGCCAATTATATAGTGATTACATGTTGAAGTGCATTTTGCAATATTTAACTTGCTTGTGTGACCTAGAATCCTGCGCGCGCGCCGATTAGAGATAAGGTCTGGAATTTGAACCGCGCATTCCATTTTGAGGGCGTCGCCCGGTTGATTGTTTTGGAAATCATTGTTTAACTGTGCCGTCGCGTTAAGAGCCTTTTGTGTGTTGACTCTGTAGCTAGTTTGCTTGTCAACTAGGTTGATTTTGAATTCTTATTGCGGCGTAGTATTTAATATCAAACGAAGGAGTTTAGTTGTTGTTTGTAACGCTGAACCTTGTGACTCGTGAAGAGATCGCGTTAGTTCCCTATTTGTAATTTAGTGATAAATGAATCCGGAACTTTGAATGTGGAACTTTGAACTACTGTTCGTTACTTGTGTCGAGTATTACGTGTTTGATTTTACGATGAACGTGGAATTAGTTGCGTTTAAGTTAGCTAAATGTACAATAAAGTTGATAGACTGAAATAGTGACATGAAGAAAGAAATTGTCCATTGGGGACGCCTGCTGGAGTGATGCAGCATTGTGGGGCAGCATGGGACCCGGCCGATGCCCGGTCACCTCAGCTGGGCCAGGTCACATAAATATACACACTACTAAACACCACTTTACATGCACTACTCCTACCTACGACCTGACCGAGCCTTGGTGCGGTCTTAGCTTTGGATCCAGGTACGTACTATTATTTACCTAGAATTCTCCCTACTGTGTAGTATGATAGGTCAACTGTCCATATGGCCATTTGGGCCCAAACCCTCGGCTGCCCGTCTAAGAGGCTACTATGGGCCCTAGCCAAGGCGACCTTTGCAGGGACAGCTGGGGGCCGTAACATATATATATATGTTTGCGCCAAACGCTGTTTTCGGAATCGACGTCAGAGGGCGCGCGGCTCGGTGCCATACCGGTTTGACATTCGGTCGTGCGTAGAACGCGCAAGCGCAGCAGTCGTCTGCCAGCTGTGCTAACGCCAGCACGTGTCCAATTTTTGTTCGGGAACTCGGAATATTTAGACGCGGCTAGTAAATATACGGCCTAGGATTTGTGACGCGCATTCTTTGCTGGAGAGCGTCCCAGGGACTCATTGCGTCTGACTCAGCATCTGTATAGTGCATACGACAATATAAGCTAAAGCGGCCTTTGATATTCTAGAAATAACTGTTGCTACGCGAAGCGGTAGTGACCTTTGATCCGGACACTCCCTGTTAGTTTTGTGTGTTAAGCTTTATAAGAAACAAGAGTTGGTAGCTTCTGTAAGTTAGGTAATAGTACGATAGAGTTAATGGACTGTCATCGTGACGAACGAAGAAAGTGACTGTGGACGGCGCCGCGGAAGATTACCTCAATTTGGAGCGGTGCTGACGCCCGAGCTGCTGCCGACGGCAAATGTCTACGAAGGTCAATCACCATCAGTCACACCCAGATACACATCACAGCACCTTACTTCCCTTGCACCACACAACCACATGCGACCTGACCGAATCCTGAGAGAGCAGTCGCCTTGGATATAGGTAAGTAAGCTCCGTCTAATATTCTCCCTGTTGAACGGCCGTAGTACAGAACGCTTCCCCTTATCGTTTAGTGTAACTAGAGATTTTCCACTTTGGCCTTAGGAGGCCCGACCTACGTCTGTTCGTTGAAATTCTGCTGAATGGGCCCCAGAGGATTTGAACTTTATGGAAGCAGCCGTAGGCCGTAACATACTGGTAGCAGAGCGTGGTTCCGGGTTCGATTCCCCAGTCGATCCCGACCATAGTGTTTGATAAAAATTAAACAATTCTGATGGCAGGGAGCGTTGGTTTGATTGGTTTAATTTGTATCTACAATCACGCCCGTCGGTAATACGTAAAAATATATTTTTTTTGTACGTAATAATAAAATTATTTTCCTTTGCTGCTTGCTTATTTGGTTAGCGGGTAGATTTAAAAGCCGCGCCCTTTTAGTGCGCAAGCGGGAGATGGATATTGTCACGTAATCGGTTAATTATCGTTGTCGGATAGTTGTAGTGGATTGCTTATCGAAGGGTCGATTTCCGAGCTAGGCATTTTTTTTTTATAGGCCGTGGTGAGGTGAGGTGAATTTTCGTTTGTATTGTAATTTGTATTTGAACTAAAGAGTAGTAATTGTATTTGCGCAATTTGAATTTAACTTGATTTGATCGCACTAGTATTTGTTATTTGTTAATTTGATTTGTGTCTTTTCTTTTGTGCTAACTTGTATTTGGTTGATACGTAGTAATTCGTATTTGTGTAATTTCTATTCAACTCGATTTGATAGTAACTGCATTTATTAACTGTTAACTTTTTGTTGTATTTTTTATTTGTTATTTTTGTAATTTGTGCTCTAGCCGCGTCGTAATTTGTACTTAGTAGTGATGTCATCGCCCCAGCTACTAATCCGTTGCCTGCGAACTGAGTTACGCTGGGCCACAAGCGCCCATGCTTTGATAGGTCGACCGGATAGGGTCCATAACTTGATGAAGCGGTTCGAGCAGGTCGATGCTCGAAGAGCCGCAGTGGAGGAGGCTTACGCTGAGCTCGAGGAATCGGATATGGAAAAGGGCGTCTTGGACTCCTGCTTCGCGCACTACAAGCAGTTCTTTTCGCTCACGGACGAGTTGATCGAGGCTGAAGGCAGGTATGCCGTGGAGGCGCGTGAAGCTCGGATGAGTGGCCTTCCCGAGTCCTCTCAGAAGCAGCTTCAGCCGGAGCTGTTGGGACGTCTCCCAACTCTGGACCTGCCAAGGTTCTTCGGGGTCCATTCCGAATGGCTGGCATTCGTTGGTCTTTTCGACAGCCTAGTGGACACCCGGAGTGACTTGACCCCGAGCCAAAAGATGGCGTACCTCCTGGCTTCACTGAAGGGGGAGGCCCTGGGCGTCCTCGGCCACTTGAGATTATCAGACGACGCCTACCAGACTTCTCAGGACCTCCTAGCCAGAAGATACGCCAACGTTCGGCGAATTGCGGACGAACATGTTAAGCAGCTTCTAAGCCTCCCGCTGCTTAGTGACTGGGCCAGACTACGTTCGGACCTGTTGGATCCAGTCCTAGTGGCCTGTAGTACGTTGAGGCGGCTGGATTTACTTGTGGGTGAATGGGCTTTTTTGTTGCTCCGCATCGTGCTGTCCCGTCTACCTCTCGACCTTCGAATCCATTTTGAGGAGAGGTACGGCGGGGACGAGGCCTCCTATATTCCGCCCTTCTATGACCTGCTGTGGTTTTTGGAGGAGCAGTGCCGGCAGATCGAGAACGCGACGGGCACTGTTGACGACTCACGAGCCGTGCCCACTGAGAGGCTGAACCCGCCAGGCAAGTCGTCGTCAACCCCCCCTGCTCCTATTGTCGAGCATCTGATCACCGGGTAACATCGTGCCCGAAATTATTAGGTAAGCCGGTTCCGGCGAGGCGAACTATCGCCAAACAGCGCCGCTGGTGCTGCTCATGTTTGGGAGGGCACCTCCAGCGAGACTGTCCGCATTGGCGGCCCTGTCTGCATTGCCAGGGAAATCACCATGCAGTTTTGTGCCTGGGTGCGAACGGCGTCTCCTCTCGGGGCTCTGCCAGGCCCTCGACCCCACGGGCGGGGGCGCTCAGCCGCGCCCTCTACCGGGCGACTCTCGGCGCCCGCCGGCTAGCCACTGGGCGCCTAGGTTTGAAAGGGGTCCCTCCCCCGACCAGTCGGGGGGTAATTCCCCCAGGGGCGGGGGTGTCATCGACCCCCCTAAGCGTGTGGAGAGGAACTTCACGGCCACTTATTGGTCCGCTGGACCCTTCTCACTCCCGTTAGCTGAGTGGCCACGACTGGTGTACCACTGTTCCCCATTTGATGGAGGTGGCCCTGCCTACCTGCACCTTAGCTCCCACCACGGCCGCCTCCACTGAGCCTTAAGCCGTCAACAGTCCACTTGTCAAATGTTCTGTTGCCGACGGCCTCAGTGAAGGCTTACAACCCGAGTGGTGACTGTTAGCGGTTCGCGCTCTATTGGTCTCAGGTTCACGCCGTGTGGCCTCCCCTTGGTGGTGGGAAGATTAGGGCTCCCCTGGAGCGTTGAATCACGCTGTCAAGGGGTATTAGATTTGGTTTGGTCGAGCACTTAGTTGAAAATTCTTTGAATTAAAATTAAAAAATGCTTTTGGGTTTTCCGCGAAATTTTCATATTTGTAGCGGTTGTGATTAAAAGAATTGAATTTAATCTACTCCTTTAAATGCTGCTGCATATGCTTTGTAATTATATTTGATTGTTGCGCCTGGTTGCTGAAAAGAAAGTTTGAATTCATTTGAAATTGAATGTCGCGCTATTTGGAAAATTATGTATATGATTTGTGATAGTGTTTAATCATTTTGCTTTGTGAAAAGAAAGGCTGAAATTAGATAACCCTATTTGTGCCGAAGTAAATAAAAGTCAATTCTCCTTTGGTTTACATTTTGTTGGCACTGTCTAAGTTATTTAAATGAGAAATAGGGTTGTCCCTTGCGTTTATTGTTTTGTTTAATTTGTCAAGTTGACCTATGTGCATCGGTGATTAATTTTGTTGAATTGATTCTGTAGTTGAACATTGATGCTTTGAAAAATTAGTTGAAATATGAGCATAGGACTACTTGCCTAACAGGCTAGCTGGTTGTAGATTATCAGCTGAAAATCAGCTGTCGCACCATTTGGTAAATGATTATATGGTGGATGGCCTGTCTATGCCTACTTGTTTGAAAATTCATACTAGGGACTATCTGTGCGTTCGTTCGGCTCTCCACAAACGACGTTCATGGGGAATTTGGGGGTGCTCTCTGCACTGAAGCTTAGGAGGTCACTCTGGGCAGCTTCGTGTCGCGTCGCTGTTTGCAGACCTGATCCGGTCGGATTGCAGAACTAATCATAGGATCACAGATAGGTGTTTGAAGGAGGTCGTCGGACTTCTGTCTAGGAATAGGACTTATTTATGGGCTGCGATGTCCAGGAGGGCATCTAGTTCAACCCTCCGGCTTGCCCACATTGGGGCTGTAATTTTGAGGTGTTGGTTAGGGTTGCAAGATCTGATGGGGTGCCTAAGGTGGCCTAGTTTGGTTGTAGATTCGGTCTTGCAACTTGCCGTCGCGACCTTGTCCCGCTGACCGATTTTCTCGCGGACCTAAATCCTTATGTCCGGGATGGGGATTTGTTCGCGCATAACGCTGTTTTCGGAATCGACGTCAGAGGGAGCGCGGCTCGGTGCCATACCGGTTTGACATTTATTTATTTATTTAAACTTAATTGAACCTTACACATTAAGTAAAGGAACAAAAGGCGGACTTAATACTAATTGCATTCTCTGCCAGTCAACCTTAAGATAGTGATATAACTACGAAGGCGGCTACAAAGAAATATGCATACACACATACATATACATATTATACATACATATACATATCTACATACATATACATAGATACATACATATACACAAGTATATAAATTTATATATTATAATAAAATATAATATAATACAAGATACATAAAGATACGTAATATACTAATGATGACGGGACTTAGCAGTTGTAAAGCAGTTTTAGAAAATGATCTCGAATGTTCTGTCGTTCTGTCTGTCGTAATGACATTCGGTCGTGCGTAGAACGCGCAAGCGCAGCAGTCGTCTGCCAGCTGTGCTAACGCCAGCACGTGTCCAATTTTTGTTCGGGAACTCGGAATATTTAGACGCGGCTAGTAAATATACGGCCTAGGATTTGTGACGCGCATTCTTTGCTGGAGAGCGTCCCAGGGACTCATTGCGTCTGACTCAGCATCTGTATAGTGCATACGACAATATAAGCTAAAGCGGCCTTTGATATTCTAGAAATAACTGTTGCTACGCGAAGCGGTAGTGACCTTTGATCCGGACACTCCCTGTTAGTTTTGTGTGTTAAGCTTTATAAGAAACAAGAGTTGGTAGCTTCTGTAAGTTAGGTAATAGTACGATAGAGTTAATGGACTGTCATCGTGACGAACGAAGAAAGTGACTGTGGACGGCGCCGCGGAAGATTACCTCAATTTGGAGCGGTGCTGACGCCCGAGCTGCTGCCGACGGCAAATGTCTACGAAGGTCAATCACCATCAGTCACACCCAGATACACATCACAGCACCTTACTTCCCTTGCACCACACAACCACATGCGACCTGACCGAATCCTGAGAGAGCAGTCGCCTTGGATATAGGTAAGTAAGCTCCGTCTAATATTCTCCCTGTTGAACGGCCGTAGTACAGAACGCTTCCCCTTATCGTTTAGTGTAACTAGAGATTTTCCACTTTGGCCTTAGGAGGCCCGACCTACGTCTGTTCGTTGAAATTCTGCTGAATGGGCCCCAGAGGATTTGAACTTTATGGAAGCAGCCGTAGGCCGTAACATACTGGTAGCAGAGCGTGGTTCCGGGTTCGATTCCCCAGTCGATCCCGACCATAGTGTTTGATAAAAATTAAACAATTCTGATGGCAGGGAGCGTTGGTTTGATTGGTTTAATTTGTATCTACAATCACGCCCGTCGGTAATACGTAAAAATATATTTTTTTTGTACGTAATAATAAAATTATTTTCCTTTGCTGCTTGCTTATTTGGTTAGCGGGTAGATTTAAAAGCCGCGCCCTTTTAGTGCGCAAGCGGGAGATGGATATTGTCACGTAATCGGTTAATTATCGTTGTCGGATAGTTGTAGTGGATTGCTTATCGAAGGGTCGATTTCCGAGCTAGGCATTTTTTTTTTGATAGGCCGTGGTGAGGTGAGGTGAATTTTCGTTTGTATTGTAATTTGTATTTGAACTAAAGAGTAGTAATTGTATTTGCGCAATTTGAATTTAACTTGATTTGATCGCACTAGTATTTGTTATTTGTTAATTTGATTTGTGTCTTTTCTTTTGTGCTAACTTGTATTTGGTTGATACGTAGTAATTCGTATTTGTGTAATTTCTATTCAACTCGATTTGATAGTAACTGCATTTATTAACTGTTAAATTTTTGTTGTATTTTTTATTTGTTATTTTTGTAATTTGTGCTCTAG
Source organism: Parnassius mnemosyne (assembly GCA_963668995.1). NCBI lineage: Eukaryota > Metazoa > Arthropoda > Insecta > Lepidoptera > Papilionidae > Parnassius > Parnassius mnemosyne. The sequence continues at coordinate 40,656,083 of CAVLGL010000081.1, read as the reverse complement.
CCGCGTCGTAATTTGTACTTAGTAGTGATGTCATCGCCCCAGCTACTAATCCGTTGCCTGCGAACTGAGTTACGCTGGGCCACAAGCGCCCATGCTTTGATAGGTCGACCGGATAGGGTCCATAACTTGATGAAGCGGTTCGAGCAGGTCGATGCTCGAAGAGCCGCAGTGGAGGAGGCTTACGCTGAGCTCGAGGAATCGGATATGGAAAAGGGAGTCTTGGACTCCTGCTTCGCGCACTACAAGCAGTTCTTTTCGCTCACGGACGAGTTGATCGAGGCTGAAGGCAGGTATGCCGTGGAGGCGCGTGAAGCTCGGATGAGTGGCCTTCCCGAGTCCTCTCAGAAGCAGCTTCAGCCGGAGCTGTTGGGACGTCTCCCAACTCTGGACCTGCCAAGGTTCTTCGGGGTCCATTCCGAATGGCTGGCATTCGTTGGTCTTTTCGACAGCCTAGTGGACACCCGGAGTGACTTGACCCCGAGCCAAAAGATGGCGTACCTCCTGGCTTCACTGAAGGGGGAGGCCCTGGGCGTCCTCGGCCACTTGAGATTATCAGACGACGCCTACCAGACTTCTCAGGACCTCCTAGCCAGAAGATACGCCAACGTTCGGCGAATTGCGGACGAACATGTTAAGCAGCTTCTAAGCCTCCCGCTGCTTAGTGACTGGGCCAGACTACGTTCGGACCTGTTGGATCCAGTCCTAGTGGCCTGTAGTACGTTGAGGCGGCTGGATTTACTTGTGGGTGAATGGGCTTTTTTGTTGCTCCGCATCGTGCTGTCCCGTCTACCTCTCGACCTTCGAATCCATTTTGAGGAGAGGTACGGCGGGGACGAGGCCTCCTATATTCCGCCCTTCTATGACCTGCTGTGGTTTTTGGAGGAGCAGTGCCGGCAGATCGAGAACGCGACGGGCACTGTTGACGACTCACGAGCCGTGCCCACTGAGAGGCTGAACCCGCCAGGCAAGTCGTCGTCAACCCCCCCTGCTCCTATTGTCGAGCATCTGATCACCGGGTAACATCGTGCCTGAAATTATTAGGTAAGCCGGTTCCGGCGAGGCGAACTATCGCCAAACAGCGCCGCTGGTGCTGCTCATGTTTGGGAGGGCACCTCCAGCGAGACTGTCCGCATTGGCGGCCCTGTCTGCATTGCCAGGGAAATCACCATGCAGTTTTGTGCCTGGGTGCGAACGGCGTCTCCTCTCGGGGCTCTGCCAGGCCCTCGACCCCACGGGCGGGGGCGCTCAGCCGCGCCCTCTACCGGGCGACTCTCGGCGCCCGCCGGCTAGCCACTGGGCGCCTAGGTTTGAAAGGGGTCCCTCCCCCGACCAGTCGGGGGGTAATTCCCCCAGGGGCGGGGGTGTCATCGACCCCCCTAAGCGTGTGGAGAGGAACTTCACGGCCACTTATTGGTCCGCTGGACCCTTCTCACTCCCGTTAGCTGAGTGGCCACGACTGGTGTACCACTGTTCCCCATTTGAGTTGCAGTTGAGGTGCAGGTAGGCAGGTGGCCCTGCCTACCTGCACCTTAGCTCCCACCACGGCCGCCTCCACTGAGCCTTAAGCCGTCAACAGTCCACTTGTCAAATGTTCTGTTGCCGACGGCCTCAGTGAAGGCTTACAACCCGAGTGGTGACTGTTAGCGGTTCGCGCTCTATTGGTCTCAGGTTCACGCCATGTGGCCTCCCCTTGGTGGTGGGAAGATTAGGGCTCCCCTGGAGCGTTGAATCACGCTGTCAAGGGGTATTAGATTTGGTTTGGTCGAGCACTTAGTTGAAAATTCTTTGAATTAAAATTAAAAAATGCTTTTGGGTTTTCCGCGAAATTTTCATATTTGTAGCGGTTGTGATTAAAAGAATTGAATTTAATCTACTCCTTTAAATGCTGCTGCATATGCTTTGTAATTATATTTGATTGTTGCGCCTGGTTGCTGAAAAGAAAGTTTGAATGTCGCGCTATTTGGAAAATTATGTATATGATTTGTGATAGTGTTTAATCATTTTGCTTTGTGAAAAGAAAGGCTGAAATTAGATAACCCTATTTGTGCCGAAGTAAATAAAAGTCAATTCTCCTTTGGTTTACATTTTGTTGGCACTGTCTAAGTTATTTAAATGAGAAATAGGGTTGTCCCTTGCGTTTATTGTTTTGTTTAATTTGTCAAGTTGACCTATGTGCATCGGTGATTAATTTTGTTGAATTGATTCTGTAGTTGAACATTGATGCTTTGAAAAATTAGTTGAAATATGAGCATAGGACTACTTGCCTAACAGGCTAGCTGGTTGTAGATTATCAGCTGAAAATCAGCTGTCGCACCATTTGGTAAATGATTATATGGTGGATGGCCTGTCTATGCCTACTTGTTTGAAAATTCATACTAGGGACTATCTGTGCGTTCGTTCGGCTCTCCACAAACGACGTTCATGGGGAATTTGGGGGTGCTCTCTGCACTGAAGCTTAGGAGGTCACTCTGGGCAGCTTCGTGTCGCGTCGCTGTTTGCAGACCTGATCCGGTCGGATTGCAGAACTAATCATAGGATCACAGATAGGTGTTTGAAGGAGGTCGTCGGACTTCTGTCTAGGAATAGGACTTATTTATGGGCTGCGATGTCCAGGAGGGCATCTAGTTCAACCCTCCGGCTTGCCCACATTGGGGCTGTAATTTTGAGGTGTTGGTTAGGGTTGCAAGATCTGATGGGGTGCCTAAGGTGGCCTAGTTTGGTTGTAGATTCGGTCTTGCAACTTGCCGTCGCGACCTTGTCCCGCTGACCGATTTGATCGCGGACCTAAATCCTTATGTCCGGGATGGGGATTTGTTCGCGCATAACGCTGTTTTCGGAATCGACGTCAGAGGGAGCGCGGCTCGGTGCCATACCGGTTTGACATTTATTTATTTATTTAAACTTTATTGAACCTTACACATTAAGTAAAGGAACAAAAGGCGGACTTAATACTAATTGCATTCTCTGCCAGTCAACCTTAAGATAGTGATATAACTACGAAGGCGGCTACAAAGAAATATGCATACACACATACATATACATATTATACATACATATACATATCTACATACATATACATAGATACATACATATACACAAGTATATAAATTTATATATTATAATAAAATATAATATAATACAAGATACATAAAGATACGTAATATACTAATGATGACGGGACTTAGCAGTTGTAAAGCAGTTTTAGAAAATGATCTCGAATGTTCTGTCGTTCTGTCTGTCGTAATGACATTCGGTCGTGCGTAGAACGCGCAAGCGCAGCAGTCGTCTGCCAGCTGTGCTAACGCCAGCACGTGTCCAATTTTTGTTCGGGAACTCGGAATATTTAGACGCGGCTAGTAAATATACGGCCTAGGATTTGTGACGCGCATTCTTTGCTGGAGAGCGTCCCAGGGACTCATTGCGTCTGACTCAGCATCTGTATAGTGCATACGACAATATAAGCTAAAGCGGCCTTTGATATTCTAGAAATAACTGTTGCTACGCGAAGCGGTAGTGACCTTTGATCCGGACACTCCCTGTTAGTTTTGTGTGTTAAGCTTTATAAGAAACAAGAGTTGGTAGCTTCTGTAAGTTAGGTAATAGTACGATAGAGTTAATGGACTGTCATCGTGACGAACGAAGAAAGTGACTGTGGACGGCGCCGCGGAAGATTACCTCAATTTGGAGCGGTGCTGACGCCCGAGCTGCTGCCGACGGCAAATGTCTACGAAGGTCAATCACCATCAGTCACACCCAGATACACATCACAGCACCTTACTTCCCTTGCACCACACAACCACATGCGACCTGACCGAATCCTGAGGGAGCAGTCGCCTTGGATATAGGTAAGTAAGCTCCGTCTAATATTCTCCCTGTTGAACGGCCGTAGTACAGAACGCTCCCCCTTATCGTTTAGTGTAACTAGAGATTTTCCACTTTGGCCTTAGGAGGCCCGACCTACGTCTGTTCGTTGAAATTCTGCTGAATGGGCCTCAGAGGATTTGACCTTTATGGGAGCAGCCGTAGGCTGTAACAATATATATATATACATATATATGCCCGGCCAATGATGGAGAAAGTTTATTAAGTGTGGATATATCAAGCCCGCAAGGCTTGTAAACACGATAAATTTTTAAAATATCAATTTTTCAGCTCAATATATTTTTAAGACTCTTCATCTATCATGTGGGAAGCCATTGAATGTAAAAGGCAGTTTAATTTTGTTTAGTTTAGTTATAATAATTTTTTTTCGGCTGCCAAATGGCGAAATTTTCAAACTAAATAGAATCTATTCTATTTAGTAATAATTTTTCATACAAGGCTGCTGAAAACAGCGAAAATTTGGTCATTTCTACTGATTGACGCAGTCTCTACTGCGTCACTCAGTTCGGCGTCAGTCGCCGTCGTGAGTGGACATTGTTTCAGTTGTTTGCAGCGGCTCAAAACGATCGCTGTACATATACACAATATTCGAATAACCAAATTTCTTAAATACTTGATTATAATAATAACGAGAGATTTTTATTATTACAATATTTTAAAAGCACAGAATAAATAATATTAGTACGTACTATAAGTAAGTAGTATCAACTTTTTCGTCATGGGTGTCATTTTCATGGTTTCCAAGGGTGTTGCAGCCGATAGGGTTGTCGAAATGTAAATCCAAAATGGCGGCTGAAATAAGTATAATTTTTTTTATCATGGGTGTCATTTTCATGGTTTTAGAGGATGCCGAAGCCGATAGTGCTGTCGAAATGTAAATCCAAGGTGGCGGCTGCAATAGGTGTACATTTTTTCATCATGGGTGTCATTTTCACGGTTTTCGAGGGTGTTGAAGCCGATATTGCTGTCGAAATATAAATCCAAGATGTCGGTTGCAATAGATATCAATTTTTTCATCATGGGTGTCATTGTCATGGTTTTCGCGGGTGTTGAAGCCGTTATTGCTATCGAAATGTAAATCCAAGATGGCGGCTGCAATAGACGTCAATTTTTTTTATCTTGGGTGTTATTTTCATGGTTTTCGAGGGTGTTGAAGCTGATAGTGCTTTCGAAATGTAAATCCAAGATGGCGGCTGAATTGGTATCAATTTTTTCATCATGGTGTAATTTAATGGTTTTCGAGGGTGCTGAATGCGAGAGTGCTGTCGAAATGTAAATCCAAGATGGCGGCCGCAATATATTATTCCCTAAGAAAATCATTTAAATAACCTACTATACCTAATGAATGAGGTCATGCTCGATTTTGAATAGGTAGTTAGAATCATGCTGAAGAAAAATATTTGTAAAGATAATTGTGCAGCATTTTCTAATGACCATTTAGAAAGGAAAGGAGTGTATTTTAAGTCGTACTAAACGATAACTTACGAGTTTACTACAATTAATATTAAAAAAAAAACACTTATCTTTACTGCATTTATTATTAATGTGTTCTTAATAATAAATGCAGTAACGATAAGTGTTAATAATAAAGAGCAATATAGACTAGTAGATACTAGCAGACTAGATACAGATGTTATTATTAATATTGTTACAAGTATAGAAGAAGTAGAGATTATAAGTAAAGTTGGATATTATACTTGTTATGGTATTAATATTATCGTGTGACAAAAGATTATGTATGTAATACTGTTTGTAACGTATGGCTATAAAAAATCTTAGGAAATGTCCATAAATCGTATTGTATTTGGCGCTTCTATTTTTGATGTCACTAAATGGTCACGTGTCACTTGTCAGTGTCTTATGAAAAAAATACGAAAAAAATCGAACATACTAGAATCGATTACCGATTAAATAAAGCATTAACAGATCTATTTTCGATCTTTCGCGACATTTTCAAACATGCCTAATATAGACCTTTTACGTGGTAGAGCCATGCTGTAGCTATATTGTGATTCTAGCACGAATGGGTCGGCTTGGCCTGGGTAGGACCATACTCTCACAAAATACCAGCGTAAAATAGCAGCTCAATGCTGCTGTGTTTCGTATGGTGAGTGTAGAGAACCGGAGACCCTATTTAAAGGAAACGAGGCATTCCAAATCAGTCCTCAGGGGTGGCGGCGCATCTGCATTTTGATTTTTAATTGAGGATAAATGTAGATGTCTATGGGCCATAGCATCCACTTACCATGAGGTGGACTGTGTGCTCGTTTGTCACCCTTATTCTATAAAAAAATTGACACAAAACATTTTTGAAGATAATTTACCGTATAGAAACATCATTAAATTAATAAACATAACATCACGCCTGTATTTCCCAGAAGAAGTAGGTAGAGGTGTGTAGTACTGTTATGTTATACGTCCCATGTAATAGCGGTTGCGCGTATGCCAAACACCGGGCACAAATCCAGACTCCGTGCTACTACTGGGAACTTCAAGTTATTTTTTTTTATAGGATAAGGGTGACAAACGAACACACAGTTCACCTGATGGTAAGTGGTTGCTGCGGCCCATAGACATCTACATCTATCCTCTATTACAAATCAAAATGCAGATGCGTTCTCACCCGTGAGGACTAAGATGGAATGCCTCATTTCCAGTAAAAAGGGGCTCCGGCCACCTGCACTCACCAAGCGAAACGCAGAGGTAAACCTCTACTTCACGCTGGTATTCTGTGAGGTCGTGGAACCACCCCGGTTCGAGCCGGCACATCCGTGCGACAGCAAAAGCTGCCGCGTGGCTCTACCACTGTTATAAACCCAATAATAATTTGCCCGACCCTGGGATCGAATCCAGGACAGAACAGTTTTTCTGTCTGTCACAAGGAACAGATGTTCCAACTACGCAAAAGTATTTCTTGAATTGTTTGAAATATAGCTATTTCTTGAATAAATCCGATTCGAGAAGTTTTGGATCGATTAATCGAATCGATGAAGTGTTCTAAGTCGATATCAGGACATCGGACAAGGATTTTTCAGATCTATATCGATCTGTAAAATCGATTATTTTACTATAAACAATAGATTAGCTGTAGCTATTTTTATGGACATGTCCAAAGCATACGATCGCGTTTTGCATGGTCCCTTGCTAGAAAAGCTATATTCTCTAGGAATACGAGGGAAACCGCACGAGTGGCTCTCTTCTTATCTTGCGAATAGAAAACAGTACGTACAGATATCCCATTTAAATGAAAATAGAAGAATAATAAATGAAATAAACTCATACACTACCACAGTAAAAGGATCTATACCACAGGGTAGCGTCCTAGGATGCTTGCTGTTCTCTACATATATTAACGAACTCCCTTCAGTAATACCACATAGAGTCGTTTTGTTTGCAGACGACGCGACAGTTATAATTACTTGTGAACAAAAAAATCTCACTAGTTTACAGGAAAATATAGCTTACTGCCTTAGCAAAATTGTGGATGAATTGGACGTTTTGGGTTTATTGTTAAATTTTGAAAAGACAAAATTAATGCAGTTTCGCCCATATCAGAGACTAGAAGTCCCACTCGCTATATCTTACCAAGGTATAAATATTGAGGAAGTTCGCACGTTTTCGCTCCTAGGGATAACAATAGACTCAACTTTTTCATGGAAAAAGCATATAGAGAGCGTAGTAAGTAAGTTGAGCAGTTTTTGCTATGCCTTGCGCGAGCTGCGTAAAGACACAAACGAGCAGTGTGCGCTTACTGCGTACCACAGCCACGCCGCTGCCTGGATCAGATATGGCATCATATTCTGGGGCAATTCTACCGAGGTGCACGCGGTATCCGTGCTCCAAAAACGTTGCCTTAGAATAATTGCATTCGTAGCTCCAAGAGATTCATGTCGAAAGTTGTTCCCTAAATTCAACTTATTAACTGTGACGTGCATTTATATTTTTGAATTATGCCGCTTTGTTAGGAAAAGTCCTCATTATTTTCAACGAATTGGGGATAGACCCAATCGATATGGCGCACGTCACCGTGGTTATAACCTGGTCGCTCCTACCGCATATCTAACAATATTTAAAAATGGTCCCTACTACATGGCAATAAAGGTTTACAACCATTTACCAAATAATATAAAAGCCCTCCAGTGTCGTAAATTTGAAATAGTACTTAAGAAAATGCTTATTGTAAAAAGCTATTATAACTTAAATGAATATTTTAATGACAAATTATAAATTTAAATTATTTTGACAAAATTTATTATTTCTATTTACTTAAATGACATTACTAATATTTTCATCAAAGTTTTAAATCTTATTTATATGAATTAAAATAACCAATAGTTAAGATGAAATATTTATTGACATTTCATTTTAAATAAATGTGTGTATTATTTATTTAGTTTGATATTTAATAAATTAATTAATAATAATGTATAGATTATGTACCTTAAAAATTGTAATTTAATTTAATTTCATATTAATTAACAATTAAAATAGATCTTAATATGCTACGCCCGTACAGGGTTGTCACATGCTCTGTAGACATATTGTAACAACTTTATACTTTGTGACATGCAATAAATGAATTATGAATTATGGATTATACGATTTCAAATCGACATGCCCACTTTGTACTGTCACTGTCATATCTGAATCTGTCAAAATTACATTGGTTGGCGTCGTTTGTTCTTTGTAATTGTATCGATGTTTTCGTGACTTTTGGGACTATATATTGAACATTACAACTTGGCTATTATAACAGATTCTCATTGCTTTTAAGAACGACTCAACTTGTTGTGATTTTCGGAACTGTGTGCCGCTCAAACGATAACCTAGCATTCATAAACGGACTTACGCATACGCAATGGAAAAAGTATTTTGTATAAATTGCGGCTGTGCTGGTGGTTCAATGTTGTTGAAAGATGAACAGAGAAGCAATCGTGCAATAATGCTGTACTTGCATCGTTGTTCGCAGAATCATCGGTTGCTGCGCCCATGTTATGACCATTATTTGGTACTGGAGCTTTACGAGACGTCAAAATAATATCGACATCCCTGCACAGTTTTTAGACAATATTCTAATTTCCAATTTAGAACATGAACAATAAATATGAAAATAATCTGTGTTTTATTTCTAATTCAACCACAATAAGTTAATGTAGGTGTAAAAACAACTTATACGACCAATTAGGTTCTCAGTCGGTGAGGCTGGTTTCATAGTCACACATTTGAACAGAGCCGTCCAGACGCACCCGCTTGCAAATGCACTAGATAGTAGTCGATAATATTTACGCTGTTCAAGCGTGCGCTGTTGAAACTTGGTTGAAACCGTGGTTGATACGCTCGCTGTACGACGGTGTGAATGAAACCAGCCTAAATCCTTATACATTTAGGTGTTAGGTTTCTTACCGTACCGTATATGCTAATGACAACATTTAAATGCTAACAGCCATTATATATGTACATACATTTTTATTTTTACATTAATACACACAAACATTATCTCTCATTTCAGAACCAATGCTAAGAAAGCAGGTTTGTTTACAAGATTCTATGCATTTCTACGTTGCATTTACATATATTTAAGCTTTAGAACAAAAACTGCATACTTCATTATCTAGAATCACTCGGAGCTATGAAAAACCGTTATATTCGTGGTTCGATTATAACCTCAAATCCTGATACGTTTTTTGAAATATATCTATTATGCAGCAAGTCCGCTATAAAAAAAGATCATATAGAAATTTACTAATGATCGACAATAAAACACATAATTTTCCGATGCACTTGGTTCCAGGGCAAACAATGTATGGGCGCAGAGCAATGTCCTTTAAATCATTGACATTACACTGCTTTTCACATCTAACGGCACTCGATGTAACTATTATATACATTTTTATATGGTTTATTTATTAATGAAAATTTAAGATGGGCTGCGCAATCCCATTACAAAACATGAATTTAACATAATTAATATAATAATTATTATACTTTTATATTATTATATACTGCAATAAGAGCATGTTTGTGACGCGAAATCATTCAAGTTTTTAACAATCCAAAAATATTGTTCTGTGTGAATATTAAAAATATTTTCTGTTCGCAATAACTTTCTTTTGTGTTGCCATCAGCGACACCCTCGTCATGTCTGCGTGTCATCTTATACTTAATAAAGACATGAAACTCCGTGAAATATATTATGTTTTATTAGAGATTTGTACAAAAGCTTTTACAAAAATTAGTATTATCGTCAGTGGTATGTCTTGCCTAGTGTAGTGGTGTTGGAAGTAGCGGTGCTGGGATTAGTGGTGACGGGGATAGTGCACGCAATTGAGGGAGGGCGGGAGGTGCTTCTTCATACTAGGTAAGACACATCATTTTATTTTATAACGCGGATATTTGCGAAGTAAAAATTTTTGTAAAAGCTTTTATATAATGAATTTCCGCAAAGTAACGCCTGATTCTATTAATTAGAGACTTGTACTCTAATATAGTGTAATACGAAATATACTATATTGTTAATTATTATAAATAAGTGAATATTCTAACTTCATTCATTTATTTGGATTTTTCCAATACTCATTAAGGCTTATTTATAATAGGGTCTTACTCTTGCTAATTTAATCTGTTAAACCTCATGTAATCGATGAACTGTTAAATATTAATCTCTGGTCGCAGGTATATAAGCCAGCCAGAATGCTCAATCATTCCTTTTCCTTCGCTACCAACGTTCACATTTAATAAGAAACCTTGTCTTATTCTTATTTCATAGATGTTACTACTTATTCATTTTTCATTTCAGTGTTATTGATCGGGTTCTACTAATAGAGTGCTTTTTTTAACTTATTATAAGCCAGTGTTTGACTACAATCCCACCTACTGGTAAGTGGTGATACAGCCTTAGATGGTAAATTGCACAGTCTTAGCGTAACAAAAGCCTATTCACTATTGCCTTGAAGACGGCCAGATTGTATTCGGATGGAAAGATAAACGCAGACAAATTATTCCACTCTTTGCTGTACGAATGTCAAAAGATGATGGTAATCGTTTGGTTCTAATGCGTGTAATGTCGACAACAAAGGGATGAAGACCCGCCTGGTTGTACGATGGTGGAAAGGAGAGGGAAGAATTATAGCGTGTAATTCCTGCGCACATTCACCGAAATGTATCCTATAGAATACCGAGAGACTAGCTACTCTGCGCCTGTGCTCGAGGCTGACACGAGTGGTTTCAACCAAATCACCTCTGCCTCTTTGTACGTCTCACGCTAGCTTTGTTCACGTCTGGACTTTGCAAGGTTTTAAGAATCTCCTTGTTAGTGATACGGACCTCTGACATAGAGGTACCACAATAAGTTATTTGAGATGGTACGCTGTTGATACTGTCCAGATGCGAATTGCAAGCAAAAGGAGAAGCAAATAAATCCGCTATCTCCTTAGCCAGTATCCAGTAAGCCATCTGGTTTTACCAGCGGAGGCAGTGTAGACCGACAGAACTTTGTCTCGTACGCTTTGGCGAGAGATCAAATAGCTCTACTGCCAGATGGTTTGACAGATAATTTTGTACCGATGCATTTAATGCGGTTGAAACTGGCTTGGCGTAATGCCTTTTTATAGAACTTGGCGGCTTGGTTAAAGGCTCTCTTTTTAAGGCTATCATCCGGCTTTGTCAACTTTTTCAACTTTTTTAACTTTTTCAACCCAGCTTTGCGGTCTCGAGCATCGATCCAGGATAAGTACGCCATATGCTTGTGCTTTTCAGTACGAGCGCACTCGACGTTGAACCATGGGTGAACTTTACCACTAATGGGCACGTCAGCAAAGGGGATGAAATACTCCATCGCTTGACGTATCACATCGGTTATGGCATCCAAGCAGCTCGACGAATCTTCAGACAAGAATCAGACCTGACGCCAAGGATAAGATTCCAAGAAATGCCGCATTTCATCCCAATCTACTGACTTTTATCACCATTCACCATTTATAAGTCCAAGTTGTGATGGATTTTGACATTTAACGCCTGATCATCGTTCTATTAACGCGGTAGCTGATGCATCATTGTGTCTACATCGACGGGTACATTAATGACTTGTTCAATGATGGCGTAGCTGCCACCGTAACACAACCGACGTATCTGCATGAATGGTAGACGCGGTGATACTAGACGTGCACTGGTTGAATATAATGCAGGCAACTTATTTTGCATTTTGCAGGTGGACATAAAACCCTTTTGAATGTGACAACGTGGGGACTTTGTCAGAGTCCAGTCATAATCGCTGATCGCACATAATCGACGTGTATCCAGTCTGGCATTGATATAGAAGCAATTACATCATCCAATTTCAAAGGCTTGGTCGCCACCGCTATAGATGTACTGGAAGCATCGTTGATCCGTTCGAACGCCTTCATTATTTTACATGCCCTACACTGTATCACTATTATATTTTATTTTATGGGTATTACTAAATTGCTCTTGAAAACTCCTTTTCTATCGTATATAATTAACATATTTTGCTTTGGCTTTCTGCCGAATATAGACCTACTTTGCATTATTCGTTTGATTTGTTTTACTTTAACACCATATACATATATTCACTATATCTATTACATACAATCTTTTAACATATGTAATCGATAGATCTTGACAAGACCTGACGATTGGAACTTTCTCCTTTCTCTAAGCCAAACAGTAATTATGTGACGCTGCGAAACGATCTTAAAATGACGGCACTCCCCCTCCGCCGCACGCGATGCGTCACAGTCCTTACTTAACGTTACTAATTCTTTGTTTCTTTAGCTATCGAGTGATATGATTAAATTTTGGATGTGGATGATAGATATATAGCTGCAACACCAAACTGTATCCTCAATTTTGTTATCATAATTTTTTGAATTTCCCCCCACTATGGAAGCAAATTTAAAGACATATTCACGTCAAAAGCTTGGTGTGCTTAGAAAACCACCGCTGTGCGATTTACGAGTATTTTTCTTTGCACGACTTTTTGTGGCATCAGATCGATAGGGACACATAGGGGACCTTCAAAAATCGAATAATCTATCGATACAAGTGTCTGTCTATAGTGCCGAAATTGTAAAGGATTATGGGGATTATTAAAAATATAATACTTTGAACATAAACTTGCTTTTTATTAACCTCAAGACAACAACATAGAGAGCCTATAACATCATATTGAACCTTCCTTCATAACAGACACAGTGTTGACAACCGATGCAGTGTTGCCATTAAAATACAATATTATATAAATCATTGTTAATTAACACCTCCCCCCAATAATTAATATTAACAGAACTAACAAACTAAAAATACACAATGCGAACTCAACTCTATTACAATCCTAATTTATGTACAAAATAATTGTGAGAGGTTTTATTTAATAGTTTCGTAAAAATATCAGCTATTTGTTGCTTTGTAGGTATATACATTACACAAATTTCCTTACATTCTATTTTATGTTTAATAAAGTTGTATTTTATGTCCAGACGTTTCATTCTTTTTTGATCAGGATTATATACAGAAAATATTGTACTTTTGTGAAAATGTTGTCTTCATATATGGTAGTGGTATTAAAACTAACGTCTAACTAATTTAATAATTTCCTAATCCAACAAGCCTCCAGAGCGGCTTCATTGAGGGAGTATAACTCTGCCTCAGTAGTGCTTAAAGCTACAGTGCTATGCCTTTTGCAACGCCAAATAACACTGTTATCAAATACTTTAAATACATAACCAGTTATAGATTTCCTATCTTTATCTACAGCAAAACTAACATCAGCATATCCAACTAGTGGTTTGGAATTACAATTCTTTTATTATAATTTTTTTCTAAATTATAATTAATGGTACCCTTAATGTATCTTAAAATCCTTTTCAATCATTGCCATAACCTTTCTGATGGTCTAGATTGATATCTTGCTAAATATGAAACAGCAGCACACAAATCAGGTCTTGAACCTACTACAGCATACATTAAAGAACATATACAAGCTCTGTATTTATGCTCTAAAGAGTAATCAACCGTACAATCATCAAGATTAACATTAACTTCCATGGGTAATTCAGTAGCATTTGCTTCAGACATACCAAACTTTGTCAATATAGATTTTAAATACTCTTTCTGGTTAATATACAAACAGTAACTATCTTCAATAATATTAATACCCAGATATTTAAAATTTTTAGATCCTAGATCTTTCATTTTAAATTCTGTGCTTAAAATTTCTTTAACATTATTTATCCTTGAATTGTCTTCACTAAATTTAATAAATCATCCAAAAATAACAAAATGTAAATACCATCCTTAAAATATGAACAATAATCACTTTCTGCTCTTTGAAACCCTTTACTTTTCATAAAATCATAAAATTTATTGTACCAATTTTTTGAAGATTTTTTAAGACCGTAAAGAGATTTTTTTTTAATTTCAAGACATAATTTGTATTTATATTTACACCAGGTGGGGGCTTTAAGTATACAACATCATCAATTTCCCCATGAAGGAAAGCACCTTTAACATCCATTTGATGAATTAAATAGTTCCTTTGAACAGCTAAAGATAGAACTCGGAGAGTTTGTAATTGAAAAACGGGAGAATAAATTTCGGTAAAACTCCCTTCCTGTTGAAACCCCCTTGCAACTTATGTAGCTTTATATACATTACCCGCCTTTTTTGTAAAAATCCATCTACAATCAATTAACTTAGCATCGTTTGATCTTTCTACAACTTCCCAAGTCTTGTTATGCTCTAAAGATTTAATTTCTTCATTTACCGCTTCATACCACCTATATTTATCGTCATAAGAATCTATATAATTATACTTTTCTGGGACATTACCATTAGAACAAGATAAAAATGATGCCATTAATATATCACCTAAATCTGAATCATCAGTGACAAAATCTTGTAAATATTGTGGTTTAGTTTTCTTTCTTTTCTCCCTACAATCAACATTATCTGTATCCCTTCCCTCAGGTTGTAATGACTCTTAATTATTATCAGAAGTGAAAATTTTCTCAGTACCATGGGTTTGAGTTTTATCAGAAATTAAAGAGGTTTTGGTTTTCTCAGGACTACTACCATCATCCTTCTCCTTCCCATCCGAGATAGACTTCACGTCAATACTAATCGTTTCAGGGGATTCTGAACATGTTTCTTCTATAAACAATAAGTTTCGTTCTATGCGTATCTTCCTTTCATTAGCATCCCATAATCTATATCCCCCGGAGCATACCAAACCATTTTCAATTTCACACCACGAGGGTCCAACTTCATTCGGAGTTTTTGGGAAATATGGGCATATGCAGATGACCCAAATATTCTAAAATTAGACACATTAGGACGTCTTCCCTCCCACATTTCAAATGGTGTAACATTAAGGGAAGCAGTGGGACTACGATCAGTGACATATGACATACTCGCCCCAAAGCTCTTTAGGAAGCTGTGAGTCTAACAATAATGCACGCGCCTTTTCAGTCAGAGTACAATTCATTTTTTCAGCTACTCCGTTCATTTTGGGATTATATGCAGTAGTATACTGCAATACTATGCCTTTTTCATCACAAAAGGATTTAAAATTTCTAGAAATATACTCACCACCATTATCTGATTTTAACTTCAATATACCGTGACTAAAATGATTACTAGCATAATTATAATAAGTCTTAAAATATTCAAAAACCTCAGACTTGTCTCTTAATAAGTAAACTGCGGTGAAGTGGGTAAAATCGTCTATGAAAGTAACAAAGTGTTTATACCCGTCCCACGTAGAAGGGCTAACAGAACAAACATCGGTATGTCTAGTTCTAAGGGTTTCCTAGCCTTATACATTTTCCCACTAAAAGGAAGGCGTGTAATCTTAGCAAGTATGTATGGTTCACAAAGCCTATTTTCTAATTTTTTTTCTTTCAAATCAGTTAAACCATCAACCATATTTTTATTTACTAAAGTTTTCAAACTACTATAGCTTAAGTGAGAAAATCGTTTGTGCCAAATTTCTACTGAATAATCATTGGTGTCTGATTTTGCACCATGATAACAATCATTAAATATTACCTTAAATTCTACAAAATAAAGGGACCCTAGTCTATGCCCAACCATAAGCAATTCATTGGTTTGTGAGAAAACTTTAACTTCCCCTTTATTGAAGATGATCTTTAAACCATGCTTTTCCATTTTGGAAACAGATAATAATTTTTTCTTAATTGTGGTACATAATACACATCATTTAATATAGTATCAACTTTAAAATCACTTAAATAACATTTTATTGTTCCTACACCAACAGCCTCTAATTCAACGCCATTTTTGGCAGCTGAAATTTTAATTGGCTTATCCAGTTTACAATAATTAAAGAATAAACTAATGTCATTTACAAGATGAATTAGATTCTGATTAGAAATCTGATTCAACAACCCATTTAAAACTATTTTTATTCTGCTGTTCGGTGTCAGGGCTAAAGGACATAAAACTTACAAATTTGTAACCTTCAGTATTTTCAGTGCCTGTAAGAAATGACTTTCCTCTACCTCTCCCCTGGGTCTGATGATGAATTGCCTTACTGTCGTCTCGGCCTCTGTTGTACTTCCAGTCGCTACGTCCACGGCCGTGAAGTCTCCAGTCGCCAGTCCTGTGTAGTGCCTGCTGAGTGCTCATACACTGGGATTTTTTGTGTCCGGGGCGTCCACATCCATAACACAAGAAGATTGAAGAGTCAAGGGTTTGGTCGCTCCTCTGTTCCGTTTTTCCTCTTCCCCAAGCAGTTTGTTTTTCACGAAGTCCATTTTCAATTCCTCCACAGTTGCCAAAGCCGTGATAATGCCTTCATAAGATGTCGGCATGGATAGGAGTTAATAGTTAACTTTTTCTTCCTCCAAGAGCTCACTGCCAGCATCCCTGAGTTGTGCAAATAGCTTTTCCATGTAAAGGTTTCCATTCGTCCAATTTCATATCGGACAACTCTCTTCTTATAAATAATTTAGATCGTGTACCTTTCTTCTTAAAGCTGTCTTCCATGCTTTTAATCATTTGATAAGCAGATCTGTCCTTTAAGTATTCGAGGTGACTGTCGGCGGTTACCGCTATTATGATAGCCTGGGCCTTAGCTTCCAATGGCAATTGCTTGTTATCCGTAGATTTACTGAAATCCTCCTTTTCGATCGCCTCTATTGCTCCATTATCCCGCAGGATACTTTTTAATTGTAATTGTAATTGTTTGTTTGTAATTGTCCCCCGCGAAAAGGACAATTTGATATTTTTCTTTTGACATTTTCTGACCTTTAACACTTATTAATCCACTATAGAACTGATGGCCGTACTGGGCCCATCACCCTGTTAAGGATTATGGGAATAATTAAAGACATAATACTTTGAACATAAAACGTGCTGTAACGAACCTCCCCCCCCCCATCTTTTTCTTTTCTACTATATATCTACTTATACTTGTATTTCCTTAGAATATATATGTAAGATATATAAATATATCTAATTTACGTGACCAGTATAACTTGATCTTTCTAAAGGTTTAAATATAGGCCGTTTAATAAATTTATGGCGTGATCGTCTTAGTTAGGACCCTTTTTTACGTTGTGTTTGTATAGTAACTTAGTTCTTTTAGGTGTATCTTGGAAGAATGAATATTCACGAGAGCAATCGAAAGCTGTTGGTAGAATCTTATAAGCTAAAGAACCCCGTTCACGAAGACAGAGCTCAAAAAGGTTAAGAACAATTAATTGTCCCTATTCCACTTGTATCTGGTTCACAACAGTCAATTCCTTCTTAATTAATCCTTCCCGCTTGGAAAAGGCTCACAATATTTATATCAAATACCAGTTACAAGGGCTTCGCTCTCCCACATTAAAAAAAAAATGTGGAGGAGGTACACGGCCCCACACACGCCGCGCACGGTGAGCGCCAACCATTTTAATGCGCTCCTCCCGAAGGGTACG
The DNA here is from genome assembly GCA_963668995.1 of Parnassius mnemosyne. NCBI lineage: Eukaryota > Metazoa > Arthropoda > Insecta > Lepidoptera > Papilionidae > Parnassius > Parnassius mnemosyne. The sequence goes on along the minus strand of CAVLGL010000081.1, from coordinate 40,638,246 downwards.
CAAAGTTGGGAACTGGACCGTAGTCCACAGCAAAATAATTGGCGAACCAGTAAAAGAGGACTTGGCCCCTTCATAGTGCGTAAGCACAAACATCGACCGAAGTCGCGCATGTCAATGCGTGTAAACGCCATACAGAATACGATCATATCCAGCCACAGTGAAATGTACGTCACACGGGTTAGGCAACAATCGGCACACTGACCATAAAAAGCCCTCCGTGAGCGCCACCACCTGCCAGACCGCCGTTTGTGCAGACGTGATGTAAGTGTAAGGCATCACCACCAATTGCATGGTCAGCACGGCCAATTGGCCGCAGAGCGTGTCATGAGTCTACCGCTCACCTCAAGGGAATGGGGTCCCACGTTGCGCGGCTTTCGGCCGCAGCCTTGAGAGCCTGCTCAGATTCTCCCTCCAGCTACCACCCGCATGAGGTCGACACATATGCTCCACCAACCAATACAATGGCAGATATAGCCAATAGGCAGTTATAAGATAATATTAATAATTCGCCATCAGAAAGGGTTTGTGTCACTGACGTTGAGTATATGCATTTTTCGATCATGTTTGTCTCACCCACCAACAAGTTGCCTTCAATCTCTCAAAGGTGGGAACTTTATAGAGATATATTATTAAGTTGTTATATAAAACATCATGGAGGGCAGACAATCTGCAGCCCCGCAATGAAGGGACCCGACTTGGGCAAAGCTACTTAGGTTGTGATTCAAACCAAGACGCAGAGAGCGCCATTGAGAATAGCAACCCGCCAAACAACCATCGTAGAGACGCAATGCTACAGAATGCAACAAGCATCAATACGACTATCGTCGGGCTTACACCATCCCGAGGTCCCCCATACAGTCCCAGCAGACATCACCACCCGCACACCTCCATCGACCAGAACCACAAGATGCATCACAAGACACAATACTGCAAGTAGCAGTAAGCATCAATGCAACTATCATACGGATGGCGCCCCCTTACAACACACCCACATGATCCCTATCGACTTTGGTAACAAAATTGATAATGTTGTTAACTAAAAATACCACCAACGTATCATAGTAGTACGGTACTAAGACGTCAGTAGCCAAAACTCCACGTATCATAGCGCTATTGCACTAAGACATGAAGTTGAGTATGCCTGCTGCACTTAAAAGTACTACCAAACACACTTATCCTAATCCGAAAGATAGCCGACGTATCATAACGCTATGCGCTAAGACGCCGCCCACAACCGGTAGGGGTGTGCGATGTCCACGGGCAAGTCGTATTGCTACAACAAACCCGCTTACCACCGGCACTAAGATGATATGTCTAGGACACATCGGTTAGTGAGTCCAAGTTTACCTCGGTCTCAGAGGCTGCGAAGCAACCTACACGCCACTATAATAATCCTTTTCAAGTCCCATTTCTTTCAATATAATGCTTTTACATATTTGAGACCTTCCACATATTTGCTTTATTTCATAGACCTTACTACTGTATGTCTTATTCATATGGGACTTCAAGTCATAACTCTGCTATCATAATGCTTATGCATCATAGAGACCTTCTATATTAATGCTTTGGTTCGTCAGACCTTACTATGTTAAGTCCCTAATATAGGACTAGTCATTGTGCAACCTTAGTACTAGCAGTCGGTCAGCCGACAACCCCATATATATGTTCAACCTTGGGTATGTGTCTCCGACAACGCCCCAATATAAGGGAACATTACAAGAACACGTTCATTAACTTAGAAATTTTCCAATAATTACACGAACACCTTCATCAACTTAGAAAATTTTAATCCATTTTTTTCTATTATATTACAAATGTTATTTATCTTTGTTATTGCAATATAAACGCCTTGTATTTATATGATTTGATACATTTTGAACATTTTAAGCAGGTTTTTAATAAATTTAGAGATTTTTAGAGACATTTTATGCGTTTAATAATATATATAATATTCAATATTCCAAATGGATATTTTTGAACTCTATGCTTATTATTTGCATTTTATTATTTAAATTATAATTTCTAAGATATTTTTAAATGTCTGTATAATGAATTTAATTATTATTTATTAATAATAATTATGAGGCGTCACAGTGCGTTTTATTAACCTTAAAACAACAACATGGAGAGCCTATAACATCATATTGAACCTTCCTTCATAACATACACAGTGTTGACAACCGACGCAGTGTTGCCATTAAAATACAATATTATATAAATCATTGTTAATTAACAGAAATAACTGTCCTTTGTTAAGCCTACAAAAACCAGAGTCTTCGGTTAATTTCAATATTTGATGCTTGAATCTATTTGAAAATGGGAAACATACTTTTACCTTTTTTTACTTAACATCGATACATATTTTGTATACACGAAGTGAAAATAAGTCGTTGATAGTCACCTATTTAGCCGTCTAACATAAAATAAAGTTCTTAACTGGACATTGTTTTGCTTACTTTACTCGACATCATTACTTCGTGATTTTAATTAGTTATTCTTTTCCATTAGTTAAAATCAAGTCATTATTTCAAGGCTAGTTTCAATTTTAAAAGACTGTAATTCGAGAAATAAAAAGAAAAATTTCCGCCTCTAAATGTGAAAAACAAGGGACGAAATTTTATTATAACAATTAAGACGAAATTCTAGTTGTTACTCCGAGATTGCAATATTGCATTGTTCGTTCAAAGAAAAATAAATCAGGCAGTGTCAGGAGGCACAGTGCCGGTGGTTTATTGTAAAACGTCTATATCAGCAAATCGCTTTTCGTGTTAGAAAGTAGAGATAACCGGCCCGACTCTGATATAAACTCGAGGTCTTAACATCGAGCTGACTGATATAATTTAAATAATGACACTTCAGTTGGGTCTATAAGACTAACAGTTTGGTAATTATTTTTTCCACCTGGACTACTACAGCGGCTGGCGTACCACAAGGTGGCGTGTTGTCTCCTCTCCTGTTTGCAATTTTCAGTAACTCTATAAGTCATAATCTGTCCTCTTCCTACCACTTGTATGCTGATGATCTCCAAATCTATACACAATCTTCTCTTGAAGATTTGTCTAAATCAGTTGACACTATTAACGCTGATCTGACTTTTATTTCGAATTGGAGTAAACGTTATGGTTTAACGATTAATCCCAAGAAAACTCAGGCAATTATCATCGGTAGTTCTAGATTAATTGGAAAAATTGACTGGTCTTCCCTACCTCCTATTTTACTAGACTGCACTCAAATCCCTTACAGTAACAAGGTTAAAAACCTGGGGTTGTATCTCGACTCTTGTATGTCTTGGACCTCACAGATTAATGAGGTTAGTAGAAAAATGTTTGCTGCTTTAAGCTCTTTACGTAGATTACGTAATTTTCTTCCCACAGTAACTAAAGTTACGCTCGCCCAGTCTCTACTTCTACCTATCCTTGACTATGCTGACATATGCTATCTTGACATTACCGAGGAGCAGCTTAATAAGCTTGAGCGCATTCAAAATTTATGTATTAGATTCATATTTGAGCTTCGCAAATATGATCACATCTCTGAATTTCGCAAACAGCTCAAATGGCTCCCGATCCGCCTTCGCAGGAATACTCACATTCTCTCCACTTTGTATAGCGTGCTGTTTAATCCTTCCTCTCCTCATTATTTAAAAGACCGTTTCCAGTATCTTTCCCTTACCCATAATCGGTTCCTTCGATCCTCCGTCAATCTTTCTCTCTCTACTCCTTCGCACTCTTCCTCCTTTTTTAAGAAATCCTTTACTATAACTGCTGTACGTTTGTGGAACTCTTTACCTCTCCACATTCGTCGTGCTCAATCTCTTTATTCTTTCAAATGTCTTGTTAAATCCTATTACTTAGAACGCTATTAGATAAATCACTATTCCTTTTTCGTCCTCTTTTCATAACATTTACATAATCTTCACTTGCCTTTATTTGTATGTATTTTATATTTTTTATTTTTATTTTGTACGCCCCCCTCTATTTTTAACTATTATTTACATCAGTTCTCTACACTAAGGTTGTCTGGAAGAAATCACTTTCAGAGTGATAAGACCGCCTGTTGTACATTTTCTAATTTAGATTTAATTGTATTCGTTTTTGTTTTGTTTTTGGTGTACAATAAAGAGTAAATAAATAAATAAATAAATAAAATAATTATCAAGGCAAGACGATATAGACCCTTTCGTTATGGATCAGTTTTATGACCTGATACCCGTATGTTTCGGTGTGATTTTAAAGATGTTTCACGTCAAATACTTCTCAAATTATGATCTTGTAACATAGTGACAAAACTATTGAACAATATAAGAATAAATTACGCACATGATGTGCGTTATAAAATTTAATATGCGGGTTCGTAAATATTCTCGCAGCTCTTTTAAGGAGACAAGAAGTTTTGGAAGCCCTGCATATAAAACTTTTTATATGTGATATAAAAGTAAATTTTGAGTGAAAAATAATAATTAAAAAATATTAAATACTTTAAATCAAAATGAAAACAATTTGTAGCAATGTGTTGGAAAATGTCACTCCAATATAAATAGCTGCACCTACGAATACCCTCGAGAGCAGGTTGCGAAAGAGATTGCGATCAACTTACAGTAAGCTTTGCGGAACGAATTAACCTCAACTGAAGGTAAGGGAAAATCTTCAAAGAAAGAAAAACGAGATAAAGATTGTATTAAATACAAGCCTGTACCCGACGCGTAGCTGTCGCAGAACAAATAAATAATTGTGAAAATATCGTTTTAAATTTGTATAAGTTATATAGTTTAATTGGAAATGATAATTAATTAATTCAAGTTGAAATGTACATAAATTTGTCGGAACAATATGCGTACCACCTACTGTAAGTCAATTGTACTATGTGTATGACCTTCGCGCAAGTGCCAGCAATAAGTTAACATAGTTTTATCACATCTGATAAACCGTATGGCAGTGCATAAAATACGACAAAACAAATATTACTTTTTATATACTAGATAGAACCATACTGGCCGAGGAGTTCCAGCAGCATTCATTCATGTACACCTTTAAGTCATTCCATCAAGTCCGGAGGTAAGATCTCATCGTTATGATGAGACCTTAACGAAACGAGCCCAAACTTGGCACATCTAGTTCTACTCGTTGCGGAGTTCCAGTAGCATTCACCGATGTACACCTTTGGTCACTTCTCAAGTCCAGAGGAAAGGATCAAGATAACTAATAAAACGAGCCCAAACTCAGCAAACCTATTTCTACTCTTCGAGTATTCCAGTAGCAGTCACCGAAGTACAGGTTTAGGTTATTTCAGCAAGTCCATAGATAAGGTCTCATCATAACTAACAAAACCAGCCTAAACTCTACACAACTAGTTCTACTCGTCGAGGAGTTCCAGTAGCATTTACCAAAGTACACCTTTGGTCACTTCTGAAGTCAGGAGGAAAGATGTTAAGATAACTATCAAAACGAGCCCAAACTCAGCACAACTATTTTTACTCGTCGAGGAGTTCCAGTAGCAGCCACCGAAGTACACCTTCAGGTCACTCCATCAAATCCGGTGGTAAGGTCGAGACCTTGATGATGAGTCATAACTAACAAAAAAAGCCCAAACTCGGCACACCTTGTTCTACTCGTCGAGGAGTTCTCCTTATAGATCCTACTTATTTTTAGCGAAACAAAATTTTGTATTCATGTTTAGTTTTTCGAATATATTGTAATTCTACAGCAATCTTTTTCACTGCAAACAAGCGATACAGTATCAGAAACAGAAACAGAAACAGAAACAAAAACTTTTTTATTCAATATAGATTATAAATAATACTTATTGAAAGTCACTCTTTTGTTTGATTACCACTGGTTCGGAAAAAACCTCTGTCCTGGGAAGAACCATCAAGAAACCCAGCGGGACTTTTTTTAAAAAATAACAGCTAACAATCATGATGTTACACAAATTAACAACACAACAAATTAGAAATAGCTTGGTAGCGATCACCTCATTTCCAGGGGTTATTATCATCCATAAATTCCTTTATATTATAATAACCCTTTTTATACAAACTTAGTTTAATAAAGTTTTTGAACTTTTAGCAGGTCAAATTTAGTATATTTTATGGAATTTTGTTGTAAAAGCGTACACATTGCCCCAAGAATGAATTACTGACTCGATAGAGTCGAGTAACTGGTACTACTAGCTTGTGTCTGTTCCTAGTATTTACAGAATGAATATCACTTATTTTTGTAAAACTACTTTTATTTTTGTGTACGTACATTATCCACTCACGACGGTGGCTTAGGCCGGAATGACGGATGACGGAGTGAGACAAAGTGTATTTTGTAGAATAAATTCTTACAAGGCTGCCAAAAGCACAAAAATTCCGTGATTTCTTTGTCGAAATAGAATAATTATATCTAAGCAAAACAAAATTAAACTGCCATTTACATAACATGGCTTCCCACATGATAGATAAAGAGATTAAAAAATAGATTGAGTTGAAAAATTTATATTTTCAAAAGTTATCGTGTCTACCCCTTCATGCGGTTTTGATAAATCTACACCATAAGCCACTAAAACCACTTTTTATATCATCATCATCATCATTACAGCCCTTCACAAGTCTACTGCTGAACATAGGCCTCCCCCAAAGAATGCATGTCTTAACAGGTCGTCACTCCATCTCGTGGGGGGACGCCCTACACTTCACCTACCGGTACGAGGCTGCCGCTCGAGAACCTTTCTTCCCCATAGGTTGACGGTTCTTCGAGCTATATGGCCGGCCCACTGCCACTTCAGCTTACTAATCCGTTGGGCTATGTCGGTTATTCTGGTTCTACTGCGGATATCCTTATTCCTAAGTTTATCACGCAGAGAAACCCCGAGCATAGCCCTCTCCATAGCTCGCTGAGCGACCTTGAGCTTCCTCATACGGCCAGCAGTGAAGGACCACATCTCAGTTCCGTAAGTCATCACTGGCAACACGCACTGGTTGTACAATTTCGTTTTAAGGTTTTGAGGTATGTCTGACGAAAAGAAGTGTCGTAGCTTCCCGAACGCTGCCCAGCCGAGTTGAATCCGTCGATTGACCTATCGGTCGGAGTTGGACTTACCTAGTTGGACTATTTGTCCCAGGTAAACATACTCGTCAACAACTTCGAGCTTAGTGCTCCCAACAACTACGGGCATAGGTGTGACATGGACATTAAACATGATCTTTGTTTTGTCTATGTTCATCTTAAGACCTATCCTTTTGGAAACACTATTGAGGTCATTGAGCATAGTGCTTAGGCTCTCCAGCGATTCTGCCATAAGGACTATATCGTCGGCAAATCGAAGGTGAGTGATGTACTCGCCATTGATGTTGATACCGTATCCTTTCCAGTCCAGAAGCTTGAAAACGTCTTCCAATGCAGCGGTGAAGAGTTTCGGCGAAATAACGTCACCCTGTCTTACACCTCTCTGCAATTAGATAGGTTTCGTGCTCTGGTTCTGTACTCGGAGAGCCATCGTAGCCCTACTGTACAAGCACTTCAACACATCGATATACCGACAGTCAACTTGGCACCGCTGAAGGGATTGCAGCACCACCCAAATTTCGACGGAATCAAAGGCTTTCTCATAGTCCACATACGCCAGACATAGTGGCAAATTGTACTCTTTGGACTTCTGTACAACTTGCCGAAGGATATGTATGTGGTCTATGGTGCTAAAGCCCTTTCGGAAATCGGCTTGTTCGGGAGGCTGGAAGTCGTCAAGGCTGCGCGCGAGACGATTCGTAATGACTCTCAAAAACAGCACGTAGACGCGGCTCAGAAGGGAAATCGGTCTGTAGTTCTTCAAGAGAGCGTTGTCGCCTTTCTTGAAGAACAATACCACCGCACTTCTGGTCCACGCCTCCGGTGTAATGCCACCATGGAGGACGGAATTAAAGAGCTTCTGAAGGACTTCAAGTACCGGTCTTCCACCCGCTTTCAGAAGCTCCGCTGTAATTCCATCCTCGCCTGGGGCCTTACCGTTTTTAAGATGCTGGAAATCCATTCTAATCTCGCTCAGACTGACGTCCGGGATATCTTCGGAATAGTGTCGGATGAGACTCGCTCTTGGATCGATACTTTGAGCCACTTGCGTGTGGCTCCAACGATGACGTGTACAGCTGCCCATAGAACCTCTCAATCTCACTCAAAATCTCAGGTGTCCCGGAAACGATTCTTCTGCGGCGGGTCTTGCAGAACTTAGCTCCGACCACATGGACAGTTTCCACGAGCTTGTCATTCATATCGACCACTTCGTTGCAGTCTTCTAGGCACTGAAAACGGTTTTGCAACTCGAGCTGAAAGGTTTCGGGACTTTGGATTAGAGCACGAGGGGGACGGAGCGTTGACTTCATTAGACGAGACCTCTCCAACTTAACGTTTAGGTTCAGTGCGCCTCTAACCATTCGGTGATCGCTACCAGTTTTCACCCTCGCGAACACGGAGACATCACTGAACAGTTGTCGTCTGGTCGTCATAATGAAGTCAATCTCATTTTTTGTCGAACCGTCGGGGCTCGACCAGGTCCACTTCCTGTGGGGCCGCTTCTGGAAGAAAGAATTCATCATAAAGAGTCCCTCTTTCTCCATTAAGTCGGCCAGCTGCTGGCCCCTTGGGTTCCGTTGCCCTATTCCAAATTTCCATACTTTTAGCTCACCGTTCTCTCTTGTGCCTAGTTTTGCATTGAAGTCTCCCATTAACACCGTATATTGGGTTTTGGAGGAATGCATGGCTCTAGAGATATCCTCATACATTTCCTCCACCTCCTCATCGGTGTGTGCCGAGGTTGGTGCGTAAACCTGTATGACGTTCAGCGAATACCGTTTGGTGATTCTGAGTATAAGGTACGCAACCCTCGTCGACACACTCACGATCTTTACAACGTTGTTAACGAGAGACTTGTGGACGATAAATCCGACACCTCCTTGGGACAGATGGTCGCCCTCCCGGTGATAGAGCAAGTTGCCGGATTCGAGGATTACCTTTTCCTCCCCCTCTCTTCGGACTTCGGATAATCCTATAATATGCCAGCACAACTTGTCTATCTCTTCTTCCAGCTCCACGATCTTCTCGTCAGTCCTCAGGGTGCGTGCGTTGTACGTTGCCAGGTCGAGTCGTCTAAGGTGGCAACCGAACCTCCACCGGAGATTCTTAGCACCCCCTGCCCCGCCGTTACCATGGTCGCCACCGTAGCCAGGAATAGCGGGGCCGCCGGGGACTGGGGGCCGTCTGTTTGTTGCTTTAGTCATTGGGGGGTATTTGCCATAGTTGGCGGGTTGGCAACCGCAGTTTTTTTATTGTAATTTTGGCTATTATCAGAAAGATGCTGCTGCTCATTTCCTGCCTGTTTCCCTTTGTCGCCTTTTACGACACCCACGGGAGGATATAGGGTAGTGGATATTCTTGACCGCCACTACACGGCAACTTTTTATATAAAAATAGCAATTAATCTAATAAAAAAATTTAGTTCAACAATAATTTATCTTTCTGACAATGTGCTTTTTATATAATTAATGTATTTAATATGATTGTTGGATACGATTTCATGCGACAAAAACTTAGAATCTTAATTTTTAGGCGGTAATAGAACATACCTACGCTCATCATAAAAATATCTAAAAAAAGCACCCCATGCTTTTTTGCATTTAAAGGAATTTTTATGTTAATCACTATTTTCTTATTTAAAACGTATTGATCATTATTTTAAACGTAGTAGAGCCAAGCTGCAGCTATATTAATAGTATAGTTGTAGCTCGAATGGGTCGGCTCGACCGGGGAAGGACCACGCTTTCACAGAATACTAGCGTAAAATAGCAGCTTAATGCTGCTGTGTTTCGTATGGTGAAAGAAAAGAAACGGATACCCATTTTACTGGAAAAGAGGCATTATATCTTAGTCCTCACGGCTGACAACGCATCTTCATTTTAATTTGCAAAACTAAGATAGTTGTAGATGTCTATAGAGGACAGCAACCACTTACAATCAGGTGGATTGTGTAATCGTTTGTCACCCTCATTCTATGAAAAAAAAACCATTTTAGTTCGGTTTGCATGCTTTCTTAGTTTTTTAAAATATTATTTATTTACAGTATAAAGTTGACAAATGAGCATCCAGTCCATCTTGTGGTAAGTAGAGGCCCATAGACATTACATTTAACGTAGACTAAGAATCATAATGCAGATGCGTTGTTATCGCTGAAAACTAAGATGCATTCTTCGTTACTAGTGAAAAGCTACTATTTTACGCTAAGATTCTGTGAGAGCGTAGTCCATTACTGGTCGAGCCGACTCATTTATGATATAACCACAATACAACTGCGGTGTGGCACTACTAATTATAGAATTATGTTCATCATTATTTATTGTATTTAAGTTGTCTTTTAAAAGTTAAAATAAAAAGTAAAGTAAAGTTGCAGCATATTTACGTCCCACTGCTGGGCATAGGCCTTCTCTCATTTCTGAGAGGGTTTTAGGGCAAGGAAATGTCTGCCGCGCTGCCCCAATGCGTGTTGGCAAACTTCACATGTCTTCGAAAATACTTTTTTTTTCTTATTTTTAGAAATGCAGGTTTCCTTACGATGTTTTCCTTCACCGCCGAGCACGTGGTAAATCAGCACTTAAAATTGCAATTAACAATTTCATTGGTGCCGCCGGGGATCGAACCCGGGTTGCTCGAGTACTGTGATGCTTACAGCGAGGGCTAGCCATCTGACCTACCACGGCTCTTAGAAGTTAGAATAAGAAGTTATAATATATGCGAATTTGATTAATTTTTTTTAATAAATTTTGTTTTATATTGCATATAGATCTTAGCAAATTATTTTTGTCATATAACAGCTTTTACTGTAAGTGGGGTATTCCATCTTAGTCCTCAGGAGGACAACGCATCCTCATTTTATTTCTTAATCGCGGATAAATGTAGATACCTATGGGCCCCAGCATTCACTTACCATCAGGTGGGCTATGTGCTCACTTGTCATCCTTAGTCTATAAAATAAAATAGAAAATTAAATGGTGACTAAATTTCATTTCGTAGATAAGTTTAGGTAATTGGAATGAAATATTAAAGTAAAATTTATATGAACATAACCAGCTCATCGAGTTCTATATAACATTGTGCTGCAAACAATGACCGAGGTCATCAGCTCCGTTTATACAATATTTCAACGTCACATGTAGGTTATGACTTTCTCGAGCTTTTTTTTATTTCCAACAAAAGTAAAATAGTGTTAGCCTTTCCAGCCATCTTTTATCGTTTACTTATTAAATGATGAGATGAACTGGTCATGGATCTCGCTTATTTTTTATATTATGCAGATTTATAATATTTTTTATATTTACAGAAATCATCATCATAATCATCATTATCATTACAGCCCTTCACAAGTCCACTGCTGAAAATAGGCCTCCCTCAAGAAATGCCACAAAGCTCGGTCCTGAGCCACCTGCATCCATAGACTGCTTGCATGTCTTACCAGGTCTTCACTCCATCTAGTGCAGTGTAGTCCTACACTTTGCCTAGCGGTACGGAGATGCCACTCGAAAACCTTTTTCCCCATTTGTCGATTCTTCGAGCTATATGTCCGGCCCATTTCCATTTACACGAATACTTGACATTAAATAGAACTCATTTTACTGCAGGAAATCTGCAGTTTGTTAACATGTTCAAAATCGTTGATAGATAACAAGTCCTCGTAAACGAGCACCTATTCCTACCAGGTATAATTCGCGAGATTTTTGAAATAAAAGACAATCAAAATTTCATTAGAGTTGGTTAACTGGTGCTGAAATCAGCTTGGAATAATATATTTAATAAAATTTTAGTCCTACCGTGACCATGGGCGCTGTAAATCACCCGAAATATCGGGAATTTAAAATAAGTTTAGTAAGTAAAATTAAACGTGATAATATCCGTAAAATTTGTTCACTAACAGCCTTACTCATAAAAATCAACGTCAATTTCTGAAATGCTGAAAATTACCATCTCTCTTAAACATATGACAAGATAAAGGTACAGTTATAGAAAGAATTAATACTTAATTAAACTAAGCGACAGTCAACGGTTATAAGTACCGCCGTAAAGCTTCTAATTACCGGCTAGTGAGCTGTCTAGTAATAAGTAATAGGTCGCTCAGGGAGCTACGAAGAAGGATATGCTGGTAGTTTTTCTGTGTAAGATAATTTCTAATAAGGATATCCACAGTAAAACTAGAGAAAAAGACATAGACCAATGTCTGTTTCTCAAAAAAAATTAAACCTCTGACATACGGTTACATAGTCAAAATGAATCTAACGACACCCCAAATGTTAAAATCCATCAAGTCGTTTAGGGTACAGAACATGCCAAAGAAATAGACATCATACATATTTGAAAATATTACCCTCTTTCTGGCGCAGTCGCGGAAAAAAAAAGATCGGCAGCTGCATCTTCCTACTAACCACGAAAAAATTAAAAAATGCAGTTGCCTACCAGCCTGCCAAGCGTAGTAACTATGGCAAATGTGGCAATCTTAGCTGTAACAGTAATGGATTAGGAGAGAATTCTTTATAACATGGATCTTAATTTTAAAACGAGAAAATGTTGCATGTATGTATAATTATTATGTATCTCCTCTCCTCGCGTTCTGTGAAATTTACAGCGAGCACTTAACCCCGAGTAACCAAGGCTCATTTGTATTTGGGTAATTGCATAATTAAATTATGCTAGATTCGATGGAACCCGGATTGATCGCGTACTGTGAAATAACGTTTTTTACGCTCCAGCTATATTAGTAGTATAGTTGTAGCACGAATGGGTCGGCTCAACCGGGGAAGGACCACGCTCTCACAGAATACCAGCGTAAAATAGCAGCTTAACACTGCTGTGTTTCGTATGGTGAGTGTAGAGAACCGGCGACCTTTTTAACTGGAAAAGAGGCATTCCACCTTAGTCCTCACGGGTGACAACGCATCTACATTTTGAGTCTTTATTGAGGATAGATGTAAATGTCTATGGGTCACAGTAACCACTTACCATCAGGTGGACTGTGTGCTCGTTTGTTACCCTATCCTATAAAAAAAAATAGGATAAGCGCCTAACTTCTGAGCCACCACAGCTCTTTGATTTATTTCCAATTCACGATTTCTTATTATTTTAGTTGATATTAAGAAGAAGCTGCTGGATTTTTCCTGGTTTGTTTCTATCTGTCGCCTCTTACGAGACCCACTGCACGATACGGGATAGTGGATATTCTTACACCTGCACTACACGGTTTATTTATTTATATGTATTTGATTTTATTTACTTGTAAAGTTTTTTTTTATAGGAGAGGGGGCAAACGAGCATGCGGCTCACCTGATGGTAAAAGACTACCGCCACCCATGAACAACTGCAACACCAGGGGAATCGCAGATACGTTGCCGGCCTTTTAAAAAGGAGTAGGCTCTTTTCTTGAAGGTCCCTAAGTCGTATCGGTCCGGTAAAATCGCTGATGGTAATCGATTCCACAAGGAAGTTGCGCGAGGGAGAAAACTTATTCTAAATCGCACAGTGGTGGACCGCCAATCATCCAGATGATATGAATGGTATCGCGAGTTTTGTCGCGATGTGCGATGGTGAAATTGAGCGGCTGGAATTAGTCCTGGCACTGGGGAGCCCCTGCCCAGAGATGGTAACAGTATTCCATGTGAGGCCGAACCTGCGCCTTGTAAAGTTGCAAGCGGTTTGCCCGCATGAAATAATGTCCCGCTCTGCTGAGCACGCCAAGCATTTTAGAGGCCAATTTGGCCTTCTCTTCCAAGTGACCACGAAACTGCACGTCACTCGATATGTCGACACCGAGGATACCGATACTGGCTGAGGCAACAAGGGGAGTGCCTTGAAACTAAGGAGATTCGACAAAGGGATTCTTTTTAGCGGTAAACGCGCAAACTTGTATTTTCTGCGGATTGAACTGGACAAGATTTAGGCGCTCCCAGTCTGAGACTTTGTTCAACAAAGTCTCGACTTCAGAAACAAGTTTGTTCCGTTACTCGGCGACGTTTCCCCGAGAAATATTGGCACGGCCGGTGTATAGAGCATCACCAGTGCTGTCATCCGCATAGCAATGAATGCTATTGGTTTGCAACATATCATTGATATGCAGAAGAAACAGCGTTCGTGATAGCACGCAGCCTTGTGGAACACCAGCGTTAATGGGCTTGTAATTGGAGCATGCACCGTCTACTACGACCTTGATGCTCCGATCTGCAAGAAAAGTGGTGATCTAATTGCACTTTTTCTCGGGAAAAAGCGGGCAGCTTCGAAAGAAGCGCTTTGTGCTAAACCCGATCGAAAGCCTTCGCTATGTCCAAACTAACGGCCAACGCCTCCCACTTGGACTCCACTACCTCCACCCATCTATGAGTTAGGTAACCTAGAAGATCACCAGCTGAGCGACCTCAACGGAAACCGTACTAGCGGTCACTAATCTGCTGGTGATCCTCAAGATACCGCATGAGCTGGCTGTTAACCCTAGAGCGGTCGCGCATATAAATATATCATAAAAGGTCGCGCGGATGACGTGTGTCATCCATTTGCCAATGATAATTTATAATAATAATACCAGTATTTTGGGTGCATATTTTTATTGAAAGTAACTGACATAATATCACCTACATAACTAAACAAAAAATGAATAAAAAAGAAGGGTTTTAATTAAAATTAGGAACTTACGAACGAATAACTATAATTTCTTTGCTTCTGAGATCAACTTTTGATATTAGCTATAATTATGAGAGACTAAAAATATTCTTAGGTATGATTTTCATAACAACTATTGCACATATAATTGCAATGGTCCGGACAAGTAAATTTCCCACATAATTGGCATGATATACGCGTGGTTTTATTACGTTTTCTTCCACACAAAAAGCAGCGACCACGCGCGCCTCCACGAGGAGAACTCGCCACTTTTTGTGGTTGTTCGTCTAATGGAATACCCAAAAAATCGCTTATTTTAAGCTTGAGGATCTTCGGTAAACAATCAGTACTCATTCTTCTACTAGCCAAAGGTTTCATCATACCCAACGCAATATCAGAAAGAAACTCTCGACGTAATACTTTTATTAGTCCATTGTTTGCTTTGTATATGCATAAAGCATTTATGGCACTTATATTCATCAAATTAAAAAAAACCGTCAGCGGCCATCGCCGTGAGTTTCTGGCCACATCATACAAGGAACACATTTTGTCCACTAGGTCTACCCCATTCTTTGTTCGATTATAATATGTAATATTATCTGGTTTACGTTTTTCACCAGAACTCTCGTCAATACAACCATCATTATGTACAGTTGACAAAAGTAATACAACCTTATTCTTTTTTGGCACATATGAAACTAAGGTAGTGTTTTCATGAAAACCAAACAAAGACGAAAATTCAGTTCTGTTTGTAGTTGTTCGGAATGCCTTCGGTACCTCTCTTTTATCCTTTCTAATTGTACCAACGACAGTGGTTTTACTTTCAAAAAGCTTCTTAGCTGCTTCGAGAGAAGTAAAGCAGTTGTCCATTGTTACGTTTCTATTTTCACCATGAATAGGTTCAGTGACTCTCAGAACTACGTCAAACCGATTATTGCTTATTTCGAAGGGACCGGGGTTACTGCCTCCATATATTTCCAAATTGTATGTGTATGGACGTTCACAATCGACCAGGGCAAATATTTTGATCCCATATTTCGCTGGCTTGTTGGGAATGTATTGCCGAAATCGGCACCTGCCTCTGTACGCTATCAATTGTTCGTCTAAAGTCAGTTCAGAACTTGGTGTATAATGTTTTTGAAAATTTTTGACAATTTTCTGAAATAAATCACGAATAGGTGCCAACTTGTCAACCATTATCCTTTGCGCTCTCGTTGTAGGATCATCAAAACGAAGGTTTCTCATCAAAAACTTGAACCTTTGTACATTCATTGTAAGATAAACAGCTTCCATCCCGGTCCCTTTCTTAGCGTCAAACAACTGCAAGATATTTTCCCTTCCAGATTTTACACTCCCACAGAGATATAAAATGCCCATTAGTCCTTTTATTTCTAACTCATCAGTTATTTTCGCATCTCTATCCCTTGAATATTTATTTTGCTCAATTAGTATACGTTTATTTGTGGAATCCGTTATCATAGCTACAATTTCATCATCAAGAAAGAGAGACAAACAATCTAGAGAAGTAGCCTTCGTTTTCGCTATTTCTCGAGGACCTGATTGTACACGTACGATGTTGTGTTGGCGCATCAAACGTCGAGCACGAACTTGTTCCTTCAGCCATCTAGTATTGTCAACACCTTGGTAAAATAAATTTGAAAGTGGTACCTCGTCCTCATCCGTGAAAACATGTGCGGGGCTTGCGGAACTAGCAAATGTATGGTTCAACTCAAATTCACCTAAATCATGGTCACCATCTTCTTCTGAGTCCGTATTTTCGCCCTGGACTTCTAGGTGATCCGACTCTTCGTCATCAGAACATGGAGTACCCTCTAAAATGTCCTCATCTTCCTCCAATAACCATAACTCGATTTGCTGATCTCGGTTTGCCATTTTTAGTTCTAAAATAAAAATTAAAAACAATTTTTTTAGCAAAATAGCTATAAGAAATTACTAATTTTATTAAATAAATATTATTTACTATAAAAGGTGTTATAAATATATCATAACAATTACAAAATCGATAAAAAGGTTATAAAATGTTCGTCACAAAATACTTACGTAACCGGTCGCGCGGATGACATGTGTCCTCCACCTACTAATTTGCACTTATCCTGACTCAACCGAACCACGCAAGTGCACGGCAGTTACTGACGTCACGCAGCGTACTATGAGCAATACTAAACTGGGCGCCGGCGATGTGTTGCCATATAAAAATCAAGAATTCCCGGCCATTTAGTCAGCGTGGATGACTAATGTCATCCGCGCGACCACTCTAGGGTTAAAAATGGTTTCCATTACTTTGAAGAACAAGGAAATGATAGCGATAGGCCTGTAGTTGGACGGATCTGAGCGGTCACCTTTTTTAAGGGTTTGGGTGCACCAAAGCTTTCATCCTTGAGTTCGGGACTACCCCTAGGGAGTAGAAGTACCGAAAAAGACGCGATAAAACCGGAGCCAACTCCGGAGCACACGTCTTCAGCACAATAGGCGGAACTCCATCAGGCCCACTCGACTTGTTGACGTCTAGGGAGAGGAGTGCTTTACGCACCAAGTTCTGTGTAAACAGCACATCCCGCATGGAGCACTCACACCGCGGGATGGTCGGTGGTGTGTTCTCCCCGTCATCTAAAGTCGAGTTAGAAGCAAAAAGAGAGCCTAGCAGATCGGCTTTCTCCTTTGCGTCATGGGCCAGTGAGTCGTCCACCCTGTGCAGAGATGGCAGAGATGGCTGACAGAAGTTCCCTTGGATAGCCTTGGCAAGAGACCAGAATGCACGTGTTCCCGAAGGGAGCCAAACTAGTTTCTCGCTAATTCTGCCGATGTGCTCTGACTTTGCCTTGGCAATGATACTTTTGAAGGACCTGGAGGTGTAAGTATACTTCTTTTTAAGGGCGCTGGTATTTATATCCCAAGACGTCAATGCTTGAGCCCAGGCCTGGTAGCACTCTTGCTTATGGTGTAATGCAATTTTTGCAGGAGCGACCAAACCATGGCTGGGTTCTGCCTCCAGTAGGTACCACAGACAATGGAATAAATAGTTCAATCCCCTGTACCACCACATCAGTGACAGAATCGCTGGAATCATCCGGCGAGATGCAAACCAGCCCCCAAGTGTAGGATGCAAAAAAAGACCGCATCCTGTCTAAATCGGCCGACCTATAGTGCAAAGACGGAGGCAAGCTGCAGATCGCAACTGCGATGGGAGCGTGAGTGGCACTGTACTCTGGACCAGACAGTGGCCCGAAGAGCCCAGAGGGGCATCGACAGAGACCTGATATCCGTCCGGATGAGAGGTCAGCAGAAGGTCCAACAGGGAAGGTACATGATCGTCCACATCCGGGATCCGCGTAGGCGAAGTGACCAGTTGTGTTAGACCATATGCCGAGGCAAAGTTATACACAGATCTACCCGCATGATCGGTTAAACGGGAAACAAGCCATTCAGCGTGGTGGGCGTTAAAATCACCGAGTATCACGATCTCACGGATAGGTTCTGTTGTAGCACGGAGTCTGAGCCATTTGTACGTGGTCGATGAGTCGGTCTGTGTCGGCATTACCGCTAAGGGACCTATAGAGGCACCCGTACACGCGGGTATGGTCGTCGCTGTCTACGCGCAGCCATAGAGTGAACAGGACCGTACCTTCAAGACTGCCGAGGCGGGGCAACCTGAGCACCCACGCCCAGGAGTGGAGTAGTTTGGTCGTGGATGCTCAGCGAGGGATTCTCCAGGGGTGCTGTTATCCTCCTGGGGTAGTCTTCTGTTCGATTTCGCTACCATGTTAATGGGAGGGGGTAATTGGGCTTACGGCCACCTGAACCCACCAAGCGGAACGCAGAGGTAAACCTCTACTTCACGCTGGTATTCTGTGAGGTCGTGGTTAGTCGCGCCGAACATGCGCTCGAATTAATCTATTCGTATTTATCATAGATGGCGGTGGTGTGAGTAAAAATTGTCACTCCACTTCACCTTCAAAAGGAAAAGGGTCATTAGTTCAATAATATAGTCTTCGCTAACCCGCGCCCGCCGCCCGCTGTTGCACCTTGTTGTGCTCCTACCGCAGTATCAATTTAATTAGTTTTAAATTTTATAATCGCTAATGTTTTTTCGGCTATACACTATCATACATACAGTAACACATACAACATAACACACCACAATATTTAGAACGAACGCTGATTAGTGACTGTGAGTACGAGCTTCTCGGTAAGTAAATTTAATTCCTCTAATTTAAGATACATAATATATTCTCCGACGCAATCACGTAATTAACGGCCACGAGGTGATATCTAGTGCCCGGCGTGATTAGTGGTACCACCCCGGTTCGAGGCGGCCGGAACAGTAAAAGCTGCCGCGTGGCTCTACCACTGATAAACTTTTAAAGTAATTGTTTCTTTTGTAATTATTTGGGAAAGATAATGAAATGAAACTAAACTATTATTCCTTTTCAATATAATCTCCCTTAACCCTTATACATTTATTAGATCTGTCAAATAACTTATTAATACCGTCTATAAAAAAAAAATATATGTCTTGGGCGTCAAAATAGGGCGAAATTGCGGACTTCACTTCATCATCGTCGTCAATTTTTCTCACGCAGTTCTTTCTTCATTTTAGAAACAAATAATAGTCGCATAGGGCCAGGTCTGGGCTGTAAGTAGGTGGCGAAGTTGTTTAAAGCTGCACCGGTGAATGGCAGACGTCGCAACATGGCTTGTGTGCACGGGCGCATTGTCGTGCAAAAGGAGCACACTTTTTGTAAGCTTTTCTCGCCTTTGTTCGTTAATAACATTTTTCAATTGATCTACTAAAGAAGTGTAGTATTCTCGCATTATAGAAAAACCACGTTCCTTATAATCAATCAAAAGGACACCTTTTGTATCACAAAAAAATCGTCGCCATGTACATCTCTCTAAACCATTGTGTACTCACCCGTGTAAGGTCGTACTGTTATGGTTCAGAAGTAGGTGGGTTCTTAATAAAGTCGAGGTTTATAGTTCATTATTTTTATTTATCTTACTTCCGCACAAGTACAAAGTAAGGTTCTAGGAAGGGGATCATTGGCCTGACATAGGGGACGAAGTCCAAGCTCTGTTTTTTCAGGGTCGCAGACAGCCAGCTAGCAAAAGAAGTCGATGATACCCAAGCCCGACAAGCAAGCCCTTCAAGCAGTCTCAGGTAGAATAAATGAAAAAGGAACCGCCCAAGCGGGCACTCGTGGTCGTGTCCGAATCCTACCGAGCCTTTTGTTTTAGAGATCGGTGAACAAAACAATTCACGGTGCGCAGATTAAATTAAGAGTTCTATGATTCCGTAGAATAATTATTTTAAATTAATAATATGTAATAATTGATACACACCGTTACAGATACATACAGACCGATTTACCTTCTGAGCCGCGTCTACGTGCTGTTTTCGAGAGACATTACGAATTGTCTCGCGGGCAGACTTGACGACTTCCAGCCTCCCGAACAAGCCGGTTTCCGAAAGGGCTTTAGCACCATAGACCACATACATACCCTTCGGCAAATTGTACAGAAGTCCGAAGAATACAATTTGCCACCATGCCTGGCGTATGTGGACTATGAGAAAGCCTTTGATTCCGTCGAAATTTGGGAGGTACTGCAGTCCCTTCAGCGGTGCCTAGTTGACTTTCGGTATATCGAAGTGATGAAGTGTTTGTACAGTAGAGCTACGATGGCTATCGGAGTACAGAACCAGAGTACGAAACCTATCCAATTGTAGAGAAGTTTAAGACAGGGTGACGTTATTTCGCCGAAACTCTTCACCGCTGCATTGGAAGACGTTTTCAAGCTTCTGGACTAGAAAGGATACGGTATTAACATAAATGGCGAGTACATCACTCACCTTCGATTTGCCGACGATATAGTCCTTATGGCGGAATCGCTGGAGGACCTAAGAACCATGCTCAATGACCTCAATAGCGTCTCCCAACGAATAGGTCTTAGGATGAACATGGACAAAACAAAGATCATGTTTAATGTCCATGTCACACCTATGTCGGTAGTTGTTGGGAGCACTAAGCTCCAAGTTGTTGACGAGTATGTTTACTTAGGACAAATAGTCTGACTAGGTAAATCCAACTTCGACCGAGAGGTCGATCGACGGACTCAACTCGGCTGGGCAGCGTTCGGGAAACTACGACACATCTTCTCGTCAGACATACCTCAAAACCTTAAAACGAAATTTTACAACCAGTGCGTGTTGCCAGTGATGACTTACGGATCTGAGACGTGGTCCTTCACTGCTGGCCGTATGAGAAAGCTCAAGGTCGCACAGAGAGCTATGGAGAGGGCTATGCTCGGGGTTTCTCTGCGTGATAAACGTAGAAATGAGTATATCCGCAGTAGAACCAGAGTAACCGACTTAGCCCAACAGATTAGTAAGCTTAAGTCTCAGTGGGCCGGCCATATAGCTCGAAGAACCGACAAGCGATGGGGAAGAAAGGTTCTTGAGTGGCAGCCTTGTACCGGTAGGCGAAGTGTAGGCCGACCCCCCACGAGATGGAGTGACGACCTGGTAAGACATGCAGGAATTCGATGGATACAGGTGGCTCAAGACCGTGCTTTGTGGCCTCCCGGGCCTATGTTCAGCAGTGAACTTATGAAAGTCTGTAATGATGATTGATGATGATGATGAATAATTGACTTGTTTTTATTTTAAGATTAGAATATATTACTATTATCTATTAAATATTATATCTATATTATTATCTATTTAAGATCAATTAATTATAATTATTTGTAAGGATGCATTCAGATGCACCGTTACAAGGTTTAGAATTCCTCACATCCTCAGCAACGTATAAAGAAAGTCACAGCCGTCGAAATACAAACCTATGTAACGCTTCTTTTAATTGGAATAAAGTGCTGGCAGAACTGACCTCCGCACAATATCATTGGGTGATATGATATCAAACATGTGTGTTTTTTTAGTGTATTTGTTGCCTCTGTGATTGTTTGTCGGTCTTTCATAGATTATTTATTATGAAAATGTTTAACGGAGTTTTTTCTTTTATAAACGTTATCTCCATACTAGGATTTTCTCCTGTATCGTGGGGGCAGTTAACATATATAATTTCAAAAGGACAAACATCTAGACCGGAAACTATTATTTGTAAGCCATACAAATACTTGTTCCGTGCGGAATTGAAACTGCCTTAAGCGCTGCAACTCATTGATAATCCACTATGCCACAGAGCCGTCAACGTATCGTACATATAACGTTTAATGTAAATGATTGAAATTTGGTATAGTTATAAAATGCAGTTATAAAATACTTACTTACTTTACAGGCTTAGATTTCTGGACTGAGGAAGTAGTCCTGTCTTATATTTACGCGAACACTACACATTGAATAAGGCTATGTTTACGGTTTTTATTACTTTTAATTTTACTCATTTTTTATTCGCGACATTTAAGGTATTTTGCAGCGCCCACGATCATGGAAGCCTGAGGTGTTCGAGGTTAAAGAAACTTTAACTACTTATTGTGAGGTTATAAGTTAAAAACTCTTTGAAACATTATTATTAAATGTGTTGTTAATAGTGCGAGTAAATGCAAATATGTTAAAGTGAAAGTATGTAAAATATTGTAACTTATAAAATTAAGAAAACTATAACAAAAATTTCGCCGTGTTATGAGGATGTTATGAATGATGACGGAGGATGGAAAGGGGGGAATTCACCCCGTGCGTATTGTGAGGATCAACTATAGAAATGATAGATAAATCAGATTAACGCCGGTAGATAACTGCGTAACAATCTTGAAACTGCTCTCCAAATCTCAATACATATACATACACAGACACGGTGAAGAACGTCAAAAGTTCAAGGCAAATGCAAACCTCTTACTTTTAATCCGTGGAAGGGCAACACTCCGACCGAATACCAGCGTTTTTCATATGGGTAATGCTAACCAAGTTTTATACGCTGCAGCTATATAATGATTGTAGTACGAATGGCTCGACCGGGGAAAGAACTCGCGAATATTAGCGTAAATTATCAGATTTATCCTGCTGTAATTCGTATGGTGAGTGTATAGTTCCGAAGACCCTTTTAGTTAAACCAATCCAGTTGGAAAAGAAACATTCCTTCTTAGTATTTAGTGGATGATATGGGGTTGTGAATATTCTTACACCGCCACTACGCGGTAATTGTATTTTTATGTGCCGGCTGATTGAAAAGCATGTAATCACGCTACTATCCTTTTTATTCCATGTGTAGTATTTGCGAAATATAAGAAAGAATTTAGCAATTTTGTTTTTAAGATAATGGTGCTGGTTGCGCACAGCTACATAATCTTGTATAATATGTATTAATTTAAAAAAAAAATCTCTAGTGTGATTGTTTGTTATCCGAAATTTAATAAAATTAAATAAAAATATAGGAAATGCTAGAAACATAAGGTTTTAACTACTTTATCATTATTTTTTTTTTATTTATTGTCAACAGAACCAACAGCATTTAGTAACATTATAAACTTAGTAAATATTTACATTTTTTACTGCCAATTACAGGTTCTTACTTCATAAAAAATTATAACGAATTTCCGCAAAGTAACCCCTGATTCTACTAATTAACTAAGAAACAAAAGGGTTAATTTTTATTTCATTTAAATTTAGTACATTTTACAGCACCCATTCGTTTTACGTGAGCTTAGAGTACGTCAACACATGCATTTAACTCTAAAACTATTTACGACTGCCGCTGTTACGAGCGCGGCTCACGGGGCTTAATGTTATTGCATGTTATTACAATCGTTTTACGAATAATAAACGCAATGTTTATACATATTATGTACCTAATGCTACCGACTGGAATAAACTTTGTTTTGAATTAAAAATGTATAAATTAAAATATTAATTATTACTTGTATATGTTTAAACCGCGACTGCGTGTAAACAGTGCGAGTCAGTCCTCGGTGCCAGCACTGGCACCTGTTACCCACCCCGTGTAAATCAACCTTTATTCAATATTAAACCGATTTTGATTATTTTTTTTTCATTAAATTATTTATTATTCAGTGAAGGCCCCCATTTTTCTTATAACTTATGTTTTACGAAAAATTTCACCAATATTAATGGAATCAAAGGGATCAGTATATAGTAATAAAATATAGTCATATGAAATATTTAATGTGACTCTTCAGACGACATTCAAGCTTGTGATATTCCTTAGTCCACTTATAAGGCTCACAAATTAGATTTTAAATAAAAAGTAAAAGCGGACTTCAAATAACTTAAAAGAATATAATATCTTTCACATTATACCTTCTGGAGCTGGGCATTTAATACATAAATATAGTGTTTTGTGTCTAAGCACGGACTGTTCAAACTATTATTTATTATTTTTAGGTCCTTACAGAGGTCCTTACTTTATATTAAAGTCTAATTTTCTCTATTGTATTTGAATTTGAAAAATATTAGGCTTGTAGATTATCTAGGCTGGTAGGAACCTAAAAAGCTAAAACCTGCTAAAAATTCAATTGTTTTTGAATTTCATTTGACAGACTTATGACGCTCCGGAGACGATGTGGATTCTCTTTCAACTATTATATTAAATACAACAATAACGACTTTATATTAACAATAATTACAGCTATCAAAAGTGTGCCACTGAATATAAGCCTCCGCCATAAATTGTTTACATATGCCACGCTTGGCAGGCGTTTTGGAAAGTGCGGTTTTTATTACGAGTATTATTACGTTTTAAGATCCCATCTAATGTTTCAGTTTTCTTCTGTCGCCTCGATCATCGCTTCTGAGGCGTCAAACGAACTCACAGTCCACCTGATGGTAGGCAGATGCTGTGGCCCATAGACACCCACATCTGTCCTCGATTAATACTCAAAAATGCAGATGCCTTAGCTCACTTCAGCACAAAGATGGAATGTCTCGTGTCTAGTGAAAAGCGTTAAAGGGTAGGAAAACAGCAGCATTAAACAGCTGTTCCACTCTGCTATACCGTGAGAGAGTGATCCTTCCTCCTCTGAGCCGACGCATTCAACCTACAACCATGATATAGCTACAGCAGAGCTATGCCACTTAGAAATTTAATATGGGGTGGTGGATTCCTTTACTTAAATAGTTTAAATAGGACTTTATTCGGGTTTACTTTTGGCTCTTATTACGCAACAATGTTATAAAAAAGTGGCAAAAAGTTTCGGTGAGAAAAAAACGATCATAGAGATGGCGCGTTAATTTCATAATATGCTATTGGGCAATGTTCCAAAATACATCAAAATATAGCTTGATGTTTCGTAAACAAGAATTAAAGTGACTCAAGTTGAAGATATAAATGATGGAATAAGATATAACACAAGGAGCCGGATTATTTAGGCCTGAAAGCAAATAAAAAAAAAGTAATACGGAAAGTAAGATGGATTTGTAATTCGTTAACATCATCATTTCTTTTACAGCCTCTCATGAATCCGCTGCTATTACACAATTTTAGGCTTCCCCAAAAAATCCTAAAACACCTGCAACCATTAACTTCTCACTCCTAGATGAAGTGATGACCTGATAAGACATGCAGGTCATCACTTCATCTAGGTGGAGGGTGAGGCCCGTATAGTTACAGGTCATTAAGGCATACCGTCTTAGCTCTCAGAGATGAAAACGCATTTATGGCCTTCTATGCTTGAGGTTAGATGCAGGTGTCCATGGACTGCCGTAGCCACTTACCTTAAAGCTGAAGCTCTTTTCTCGCAAAAATCCTACGTAATATCGTCTCAGAAAACTTGATGGTGACAGTAGATTCCACAGTGTGGTCATTCGAAGCAGAAAACTCATGATAAATCGTAAAGTTGAGGATCACAAATCATCCAAATGATTAAGAAGGAATTGAGAATATATCGGAAAATACACTGGTAAACAATTTTGAATAAATTCGTTGATAAAGTTAATTTCATATAAGGAAAAATTCTCCACAAAAACTCAACCTAAATAAATACGATTGTTCATAGTAATTGAGTTGGGCTATATCACTTAATCTGGTACTGATGGGGATATTCTCTTGTGTAAGGCTATCACGCAGAGAAACCCCGAGCAAAGCCCTATCCATAGCTCGCTGAGCGACGTTGAAATTCCTCATACGGTCGGCAAAGAAGAACCACGTCTCAGATGCATAGGTCATCACTGGCAACACGCACTGGTTGAACAATCTTATTTTGAGGTTTTGAGGTATGCCTGACGAGAAGATGTATCGTAATCTCCCGAACGCTGCCCAGCCGAGTTGGTTCCATCGATTGACCTATTGGTCGAAGTTGAACGTACCTAGTCGGATTATTTTTCCCAGGTAAACATACTCGTCAACAGCTTCGAGCTTAGTGCTCCCAACAACTACCGACGTAGGTGTGACATGAAAATTAAACATGATATTTGTTTTGTCCATTTTCATCTTAAGACCTATCCGTTGGGAGACACTATTGAGGTCATTAAACATAGTGCTTAGGTCCTCCAGTGCTTTTTCTATAAGGACTATACCGTCGGCAAATAGAAGATAAGTGATATGCTCGCCATTGTGTTAATGCCGTATTCTTAAAGTGAAACTCAAACATTAAGAAATAGACAAACTGACGTTAATATTATGTTTAACATTGTATTATGTGTGCCCAACTTTAGCTGGTGTTATAAATTTAGTTCTACCCACAAATAGTACGTAACTAAGACTTACTGGAATTTGGCAAGCGCTGTGGCCTTAATGTAACGAGCTACAATTGAATAGAAGTAGCCGCTGTTATCAGTTCGTTAAGATCCTATAGATTGCCAACTTCAAAGGGCACGTTCTTAAAGACCAAGTTGATGCGCAATATACAAATATAATGCTAGTGCTAGTCCAGTGGTCGAAATGTCGGTATATTATTTAAACATTTTTTAAGTTTGTATTTTAAGCAAGCTGTGTGTGTGTGTGTGTGGGTGCGTGCGTGCGTGCGTGCGTGCCTGCGTGCGTGCGTGCATGCGTGCGTGCGTGCGTGCGTGCGTGCGTGCGTGCAGGTTATCTCATGATATTTTCCTTCACCGCCATGGTAAATCAGCACTTACAATTGTAATTAACCATTTCATTGGTGCATGTTTAACCTACTAAACCTAGGCTGCAAGCGTATTGTGAAATTTAGAGAAAGCTCTTCTTAGCCTCGGAACTACCACAGGTCTAATATACGTAGTTTTGTATGGAGGCACAACAATTAAACTAAATGCCAGTCAACACAATGGTATCTATATATGCAATTACCAATACATCGTATCCACTTAAATTTTCAAAAAAGCTTTCATTTATTTTGTAAAGATTATTTGATGGCAACACTTTTATTAATATAATCACCTCTTCACCGTGTCTTTGGCTTCTAACTGTACTCCATCTTAATTTTTTACAATTTATAGTACCAGGGCGTTGTCTTGCATTATATTGACGATGTTAAAAATGAACTTGCTAAGATCCGCGTAAGAAAATAAAATTTTGTGTCTTACCTAGTTTCAAGACCACATACCTCCCTCCCTCAATTACTAGCATAATCCTCGTCACCACTAACCAAAGAACCACTAGCAGTCAGTCACCGTAGAGTCTACTTCACCTGAGATTGCTACGTGTAGAGGAAAAACGCTTGTCGTATTATCGACGGTGGTGTGTCTTTCCTAGTGTAATGGTGTTTGAATTAGTGGTGCAGGCATAACATGTACATAAAATAAACAAATGTATCCTTGTAGACATATTGATACATATATACACATACACACACGTTTACAAATATATCTCATTAAATGTATATCTGAATAAAAGAGAGGAAGAATACTTCTTCTAAATCGCACAGTGGTGGATCGCCAATCATCCAGATGGTATGGATGGTATCGCGAGTTTTGTCGCGATGTGCGATGGTAAAATTGAGCGGCTGGAATTAGTCCGAACAATTCCTCAGACATTATTGTTATTTAAATGTTATTTCATATTTTTAATATTATTATTTCCGATATTTTTTTAATTTCATTATACTATTTAGTTGATATATCTACAAATCTTAAAATGGAAATTCTCGATTCTGGCCATGAAACGCCCAACAATTTGTATTTGTTAAAAGAATACATCTTTTTTATGGTAATTATTCGCGGTACTTATATATCAAAAAGTTTTTTGTTAAAAACTATTCTTGTGAAAATAAAAAACCTTTATACCCTAAAAATCCGGACTTTTTTTAAACCAATTCCTTAACCATTTCATTCTTCTAATTACATGTTATCATTTCCATATGCGTTTATATGTGGCACCCATTGCTGTAATGTCTATGAACCGTGGGCATTTCCCTATAAGTGCCTGATAATATTTGTAGCGTGTTGCAATAAATGTGTATTTCTTTCTTTCTATGATGTGATTTGATTACTGCCATGCTGTGTCTAAATGTTGTCGTAACTTGTTATATAAAATATATTACAAATTAATGTAGAAAACAGTCCTGTTGAGTTTCTTGCTGGTTATTCTGGAAATGGATTTTATCCGAACCAGTGCAAAAGTTGTGTGTATTGAATAAAATTGATTCTAATTCTAATTTAAAACTGGCCGTTATTTGAAAACGGCAATTATAATAAATCAAAGTAAGTAACATTATAGGAAATACCACTGATGATAATATGATAATAATGTTTCGCATCTAAACGAGACGTCAACATAACGAGATCTTTGCACGTTTCCTTACGAATTTATTTTCACTGCTGAGTAAATGCTAAAAGGCACTTAAATTGTAATCAGTAATTTTATTGGTGCTGGTTGAATTCCATGTTGAAAACTTAATAAGAAATTTACAGTGAGCACTTCGTCCCTGAATTACCGCGGTATTTTAATAAATACGAACAAAAAAAAAAGGTGTTACGGGTATATTGAGCGATATCGTAAATTTTATGATAAAATGTTAACAAACATAAAATAGACGAAAAACATCTTCTTTAAATAACGGACAACCGATGGGGAAAAAAGGTTCTCGAGTGGCAGCAGGCGTACTAGTAGGCGAAGGGTAGGGTGACTCCCCACTAGATGGTGTAACGACCTGGTACCACATGTAGGAAGTCGATGGATGGCATTACTTGGGTGAGGCCTATGTTCAGTAGTGGACTTGTGAAGGGCTGTAATGATGATGTTGATAATGATGAAATAACCATAATGCATAATTAAATATATATATATATATATATATATATATATATATATATATATATATATTTTAGTTTATTTATCAGATCAAAAGAAGAGAATACATGTATAGGTCTAATTAACATCTAAAAACCACGAAGGTTTGACTTGATGCTAAATAATTTAGTTTAAGTCAGCATATTATGTGCAAGACACAGTCTAAGTAAGTTGTTAGGTATGTGAGTAGTTAGTATGTATAGTAAGAATATAAAGACTAAGAAGGTAAGTTAACAACTTAGTTAAAGTAGTAGCAAGGTAAAAGTAAGAACTAGGCAGGTAGGTATGTTATTGTTAAGTAAGTAGATATAGTAGGCAATTATAATTTAGATATGAGAAAGCTTTTGAGTTTAGTTTTAATGTTTTTTTTTTTGTGAAATTTTTTCGCGTAAATCGAAAGGTAAATTATTTATTAAATGCGGTACCTGATAAGCGGCCGTCCGCTGCCCGTAGACATTATTAGCAGTGATATACCGGAGCCGGTTTTGTGTCATGTCATTTTCAATAAAAATGCAAGATAAGAATGCAGGCCATGGTTGCAGGCAGCTCAAGATCGTTTTGTGGCAATCTATATATTTATTAGGAGGCAACAGTCCAGTAGTTGACTTGTGGTGGACAGTAGCAGAAGTAATCGTAGTTTTAGTACCAAAAGTAAATAATTAATTAAATTTAAGTGCTGATTTACCACGCGATTGCTAGTGAATTTTTTAATATCGTGAGGAAACCTGTGTGTGTCTTTGTGTACATTTTAACCCTCTCTCTACTTTTAGGAATATCTGTAATTTGGTATATCCATTTTTATCTTTTTGTTATAAAAATAACTAATATTTCAAAAAGAAACATTAAATGTTTTATTTTCTCAACAATTTATTTCTCTATATTAAATCTGTCAAATATTTCACTTCATTCCAAAATTGCACCGCACTGGTGGTAGGAAAAGTTGTGGATGAAGAAAACGTGCCACATAACTATCTCAGAAATAAGAGGAGGTCTGTGCTCAGCAGCTGCATATACGCTGTAAATTATTTAACAAAACAAAAGAACAGTTAGGAAAAGGTGCAAACTTTTTAAAAAACTTAGTAGAAACTGGAGCGCACTCAATTAACACTGCAATTTACTGCTTGTGGCCTACTTTAAGATTTTTACTGAAGTCTTAAAGTACATTTTCTAAAGGCAGTAATAATGGCTATATTAATGGTAAAGTTGTAGCACGAATGGGTCGGCTCGACCGAGGAAGAACCACGCTCTCACCAAATACCGGCATAAAAATAGCAGGCTAACGCCGCTGTGTTTCCTATGGCGATTGTAGAAAACCGGATACCCTTTTCACTGGAAACGAGGTATTCCATCTGAGTCCTCATGGGTGACAAAGCATCTGCATTTTTTCTCGTAATCGAGGATAGATGTAGATGATCTATGGGTCACAGGAACCACTTACCATCAGGTGGACTGTGTGCTCGGTTGGTACGCTTATCCTATAAGAAAAAAAAAACGAAAATATTTTATATTACTTTGAATAAGTAATGTTCTCAAGACCGAATCTCTAGCTAGCTATCCATTTGCGAAGGACAGGATTATGTTATCAAAGTATATATGCAAGCACAGGTGTACTCTGTATTCTCTAAGTTGTTAACACTCTTCGGTTTTTTTAGTCATAAACACCTTGTGCTATTCCCTGCACCTGATTGCTGATAACGTATTTTTCTCATAAATGAATTCAACGCGGGCTAAGCCGCGAGAATAGCTAGATAAATAATATTTCATAAGAATTATAATTAAATATTTTGTATGTATTATACAAATGTCTTGTTTTTTAATTATCGACCAATAAAGCGTCAGCAGCCTAATGGCAGTGCGCGGACCGCGAACTCGAAAGGTCGTGGGTTCGAATCCGCTATTCGACAACTGATCTTTTGGTGTAGCAACCCCGGTGACAAATAGTTAAATAATTTTCTCCCAAATAATTTCGTAATAAATAAATATTGTAATTGATAATTTCCACCTCAAATTTAAGTTATAGTTGTTAATTAGGAACAAATTGTATTGTGTCATAAGTAAAAGTGGTAAATATCTTAATAAATAAATTTTTAGTGCCTCTTAATTTAAAGTGACAGCAGGTAACGAACATCGTTTAAAAGTTACTGTCATTCTTGTTATCCCTTTTAATCTTTATGATATATCTTAAGTTTTGTTGTTTTCGGATTTCATTTTGAATTGTTTTCTTGATAATTTAATTTAAGATCTGTAATTAGAGTCCTACAATTGGATATTTGCTTACTCTGTTCCCTTGATTTTTCATCTTTGTTTTCTTTCACTATTTAAAATACATAGTAAAATGAATACTCGCAACGCCAAAACGCGATGGAGAACAGATGGAGAACCAACTTCATCTTGCGGTCCAAGAACTGAGGGCGTCCAGGGAGCAGTGTCAGCTGTTACTTAAAGAAAGGGATGACAACGAAAAGGAAATAATAAGTATAATTTCGAAAAATACACAGTTGAAAAGTGATATGGTTAAGATACATAGAGACTATACAGATATTTTAAAGGAAAGGGATCAGCTCCAGGGGACAGTCGATGAGTTTGACAGAAAGAATATGAGGAAGCCCTCAGATTAATTGCTACATTGAAATTACAATTAACTGAAGCTAATGAGCAGATTTCACAATTTAAGCAATACTTGTTGTACTACTTACAGTAACTTGCAAGCATTTCAACTCAGAGTCTGTTCGATGAGCTCGTAGAATGTAAATCTCATAAAACATTGCAACCCTCCACAACAATAGATTTGACTAAAGATTCTACCACATCAAGAACATCAGAAAGGATTACAAGCAGCAAAAGAAAATTAAGAAAATATATAAAAATCAATAAATATATTAGGAAAATGCAAAAATTAGTTAAAACTAAAATTAATATTAAAAATTATACAAATGTATGTAAGGAAAAGCAGGAATTAATTAGTAAAATTAAATTATATTAAATTGAGGTGGAAAACATGAAAAATTGTTATGAGACTGAAATAGAGTGTCTTAACTAAGAAATTTTATCACTTCAAACTTCATTACAAATTATGTCAAATAAATATAAATCAGCAGGGAATGAGATAAAAGAACACATACTGGCCATGGATAATCTGGTAAAGTCATGTAAATATAACGAGGAACGTTTTGACTCCTTATGAAAATATCAAAATGAATATCAGCGCTCAATACCAGGTTCTTTAGGGACAGTGTGTGTTAATAATATGACGAGCAGTAATACCTTCTAGTAATACTTCATTTCCTTTACCTACACTCTATGATAGTACCATAACAAAGCAGATAAATTTAAACAGTAATTCCTACAATGAAAAAAATAATGTAATTGTGTATAGTGATGATATAGGCAAAAATTTGGGTATATAATTAAATAACTGTTTAAAAAGGCAACAGATAAGTAATTATTGCATGCCTGGAGCACCATTCAGTGATATTATGAATAAAATTTTAACTAGTAAATTTAACCCTAATAGTATATTAATAGTTTTTGTTGGGAGAAGAGGCAATATGAACAAGCATCAATTACTAAAATATATTGAACATCTCAATAACATAAATGTGGTTAAAGTTATCTTGTTTACATTGCCTTACAAAGAGGGGTGGCCACAGGAAAATAAACTAAGATATAATTTAAATTTAATGATGCATAATTTAACATGTAACAATAACTTAAATTTGACATTTAATTGTAAGAATAATAATGATAAATTTCATTTACTGGATATTAATAATTTAACTAAGAAGTTTTTGACAATAGATAGGTATTACCTATCAAAGTTTATTTTGAGACTGGTAGCAAATACGCTATCTTATTATTTATATTTTAAGCCAGCCAAATTATTGGCTACCTTAACACCTGCTTTTTTTGAGCAGAAAAATAATTTTACGAATGATTTGGAATTAGTTCCAAGTAATTTAAATTAGATAATAAGATAATAGAGGTAATCTCTAGCAAAAATAATTTAAATACCTTAGAATACAATTCAACAATACTAAACTGTGTAATTTCAAACTGAATTAAACTGGTGCATCAAATATACAAGATATGTTAGGCAAATAACTAGAAATTGAATTATTTTTAAATAGTAACCTTATTCATATTTTATGTATTACTGAACATTGGTTGAAAGATTACAACTCCTCATTTAATTTCAGTAATCGCCAGGTGGTCAGTTCGTTCAATAGAGATACTAAATTACGTGGTGGCTCCTTAATATTAGCTAATATCATGTAAATAACGTAAAGACATTGTGAGCCTCTCTGTTGAGCGTACTGTAGGAATGGCATGTGTTGAGCTTGAGCACCTTATTGTTGTCAGTGTTTACAGACCCCCCATGTTCAAATTATGATACCTTTGAAAAAATTATGGAAGAAGTTTTAGTTAAGCTTAATAAACAGAATAAATCTCTTGTAGTGTGTGGAGACTTTAATATCAATTGTAAAAAAGGTTTGCTTTGTTCAAATCCTATAATCTTGATAATTTATTCTTTGAAGCTACACGTATTGCAGGGTGTAGTGCAACTTGTATTGATAATATTTTACAGGTGTTGTACCAATCAACAAATCAATAATTCAAAAACTTAGTTCAGATCACTGTGGACAACTGGTTTCATTACCTTATATGCACAAAAAACAGGAAATTGAGTAAATTGTGTTTGTTCCTATTCATGCAAAACGCCTGGAAAGATTTCGAAGTAATATGGTAAAAAACCTTCCATCGCTTTCTTATAAGAACAATGCAAACTATTTATATGGAAAATAATTTAACCTTATAAGCAATGAATTAAAAAAAAAAAACATTTACATACTTCTAAAACATTCTCCAGAAACAGTCGCAAGGCATTTAATGAGTGGGCGACAGTAGGAATTCATAAAAGCAGACGAAGGTTATATGACCTTTACCATGAAAGATCATATAATCCTTCCGATTCCTTTAAAGAATATGTCAAAAATTATTCTAAAATGTTTAAAAGAGTTTGCTCCACAGCCAAATCGTTACATATTAGCAATAAAATTAAGACGGCTAAGAATAAAATTAGAATGAAGTGGAGTATAATTAACAGCGAAACCGGTAAAGAAATACCTTGTAAGTTTGAGAAATATTTCACTGATATTCGTATCTTGACAACAGAGTCATTGATTACTTCTCCAACTGTCGCCGAGTCATTACTCAAACAGAATGTTAATACCTGTTTAAAAGAATTTAGATTTGAAAAAGTATTACCGCAATATATTGTAAAATACTTCAAAACCATTGATGTAAAGAAAACCGCAGATTTGTGGGGGATTTCCGTGACAGTTATTGTGTCCA
Source organism: Parnassius mnemosyne (assembly GCA_963668995.1). Taxonomy (NCBI): domain Eukaryota; kingdom Metazoa; phylum Arthropoda; class Insecta; order Lepidoptera; family Papilionidae; genus Parnassius; species Parnassius mnemosyne. Next base: position 40,604,036 of record CAVLGL010000081.1, on the reverse strand, counting down.
TAATAGATTTAATTGCACCTCATCTTGCTATTATTTTTATTACTTGTATCGATTCTGGTGTGTTTCCTGATTTAAGAAGTATAGTAAAGTAATACCTTTATTTAAATCTAGTAGTACATTGGACCCCGCTTATTTTAGACCTATTTCTGTACTACCAACGCTCAGTAAAATTTTTGAAAAAATAATTTTGGATCAATTGTTAATTTATTTCAATACAAATAAATTACTTCATAAAACACAATTTGGTTTTACAAGGGGTCGCTCGACGTCTGACGCCGGTGTTGAGCTTATGAAATATATTTTTAATGCCTGGGAGAATTCACAAGATGCCTTAGGTATTTTCTGTGATCTTTCCAAGGCTTTCGATTGTGTTCATCATGACACATTAATCAGGAAACTACAACATTACGGTGTAAAAAATTTGGCGCTTAGACTTATTACTTCATATTTAAGTAACAGAACTCAAAAAGTCGTGATCAATGGTAAAGGTTCCTCCGTATCGGTAGTGTCAATGGGCGTTCCTCAGGGCTCGATTCTTGGCCCATTCCTGTTTTTAATCTATATTAATGACTTACCTTATCTTGTAGGGGACAATCACGATATAGTATTATTTGCTAACGATACCTCTTTAATTTTCAAACTCAAACGGCAGTTAATTAATTATGACGATGTAAATAATGCTCTATCGAAATTAGTACATTGGTTTAACGCCAACAATATGCTCTTGAACGACAATAAGGCAAAGTGTATTAAATTTACAATACCTAATGTAAAACATTCGAATACCAATGTGTTGTTAAATGGGGAGGAGTTGAGTCTTGTGGATACCACTGTTTTTCTCGGTATTACTATTGACGTGAAACTTCAATGGGGCCCCCATATATCTAAATTAGCAAGCAGACTTAGTTCTCCAGCATATGCTGTAAGAAAGATTAGAAGTCTCGCAGATTTTGAGACAGCTAGATTAGTGTATTTTAGTTACTTTCATAGCGTAATGTCTTATGGAATTTTGCTATGGGGTAATGCGACTGATATTGAAGCTATATTTGTTTTGCAAAAGAGAGCCGTTCGGGCGATTTACAACCTAAATTGTAAAGCGTCCCTCAAACTAAAATTTAAAGAAATAAACATATTAACTTTGGCATCGCAATATATTTATGAAAATGTAATGTATGTACATAAAAACATAAATAGCTTTAATAAGAATAAGGATGTGCATACTTTAAACACTAGGAACAAACATAACCTTGTAATACCAGTCACTAGACTCCACAGAATCAGTAATTCATTTTTGGGGCAATGTACACTTTTACAACAAAATCCCAGAACATATTCAAAGTTTGTCAATAAACAAGTTTAAAAGTTTTATTAAAGAAAAATTGTACAAAAAGGGTTATATAATATCAAGGAATACAAGAATGAAAATAACCCCTGGGAATAAGGTGATCGCCACCATGCTTGTTCTATGAAAAATTATTTAAAAATTGTATAAACGAAATTGTTTGAAAAAATAAAAGTCCCGCTGGGTTTCTTGCTGGTTCTTCTCAGGACAGAGGTATTTTCCGAACCAGTGATAGATAAAAAATGAATTTCAATAAGAATTATGTAATAATCGATATTGAATAAAAAACTATTCTATTCTATTCTATTCTATTCTGTCGTGAACCACTTCTAACACAAGCATTTTAAGCTTCCCAGAAGTGGTTAAAGGGAATATTAGTAATGTGTATTAACATTACTGTATTTAAAAAACAAAGCATTTTACGGTTGCCTACGTATTTGTATGTTCTTTATTTCAGATCATATATCTTCTCGACCTACTTTTATTTTATTTGTGCGTAGGGTAACAGCGCACGGCACTAAACAATATTTGTTGTATACTGCAAAAATATTTAAATGTGGTCGTTTCTATTGTGCCCAAGTGACGGAAATTATGCTCATAATTTCCAATTCATTTTGTAAGGTGTCTATTTCGAGAGAATACCTATATTATAAATGTCGTATTTCTTCGGTATCCGGATTTAGTTTATTTTTTTTAATTAAACTTTAATGACAAATGATCTAACTGTCAACTTATACTGGCTTATTATAACATTCAGACCGAAATACAGCATTGTAAGGATGACTGTTTAAAAGCATTAATAGGTAAGGTGTTTGTACCTACCCAGACAGACTCCTAGGTATAAATGAAGTCCTACCACCTAGTAGTCTATTTAAAAAAAATCTGTGTAGTGACGGTGTAAGAGAATCCATCAACTCATTTGGTGCCGTGGAAGTTGTAAGAGGTGACTCCGGGATATTCCATAAAAGTCTCGTATACCTCTTTACGCGAAACACAATATATTAACAATTAAAAAATTAAAATCTACGCTAAAGTAACAAAAAAGAATCTAATAAATGTAAGAAGCCGCTGCGCAGGCCCCCGACCTCTCAGCAATACGATCTTCCTTGCTTATACTAGAAGAATACCCTATTCTTCTATAGCAAGGAAGATCGTGTTGCTGAGAGGCTACCCTGTGTTACATTGAGATGAGTAGTGATGCTGTTGGTGTGCATACTTTGTTGTTAACATATTATTGGGTCCTGATAGTAAGAAGGACTTTTTACCGAGTAGTGTTCTTTTATTTAAGTAATTTTGAGAAGTGGAATAGTTTGTTACATCAGAAGTGGAATTAAAGCCCTATCCTGTAGCTATACATTTTAATTTCTTACAAAAGAATATCTATATCTCAGGTTCTGCGTCGAAACCATATTGTGCTGCAATATGACATTAATAATTATATAGAGCCAAAACACATAGGAAATTTAACTAACAATACATTCCCTTTCTTATCGAAAAATATACAAACCTTAACGGAAATCTACCTTAAGTGTTTAGGAATTTGATCTTGATTTAATGAAACATAGTAAAGCTATAGCTTTATTATAATCTGGCAGTACATTACTCCACTAATTTTAGACCTACTGCTAACTACTGTAACTACTGTAAACTGCCCCCACGATACAGGGGAAAATCCTTGAGTGGAGGTAACTAAAAAGGAAGGAGGACGTAAAAGAGATAAATAAAAAATCAATTACAATACGCAGTGGTCAAGGTAATGAAATCATATAGCCAAAAGCAATTTCAACCAGTGGCCACGGTTGATAATTGCATTGAATTGAATTTATAGCTATTATGCAGACTTAAAAAAAAGAAGAGTTTCTCAATTCGATGTATTTTTTTTGACATGTTTTGCGTTATTTTCTTCAAATGTAAATGAATTTTGATGGTTCTTTTTTTATTAAATAGATTGTACTTCAAAGCTAGTCCTATATAAATAAATTCTACACTTAGTAAAGCAAAAATGGCAATGAAATTTTCAGTGTAACTGTTTAGACGACATTCTAGTGTTTACCTCAAGCTTGTGATATTTTTCAATCCATTCAAAATGATATAAAAATAAACTTTTAATATAAAGTATACCGACCTCAAATAACCAAATAGAAGTAAATAATTACCACCTTGTAGCTTCTGAAGGTGTACATTCGGTAAAAAGAGGATCGGAAATGGATGATTTGTTTATGGTTCGAAATTAAATTTTTTTGTTGTTGTTAGATTTGCACAACCGTTTTCTATTCTGGCGCGGAATTCGAGTTACATTTGTTATTTAGATTAAATACAGTGTTGCTTTTAGTTATATCATATATAGTGTGTATTGCGTTTTTCACAATGGACAAAAACATCGAACAAAGAGTTTGTCTGAAATTTTGCATCGCCAATGGCATTTCGTGTTCATAATCACTGAAAATGTTACAGAAGGCTTACGGTGAATTAACTTTATCAAAAACATATGCTATGATTGGTACAAAGCGTTCAGATGTGGTCGAGATTTGATGGAAGATTTGTGAAATGGGTCTCCAGTCTCCGGTAGTTTTCACTGGTATTCTGAGTCAGATCGTTCCCCGGTCAATCAAATTAATAATAAATTAAACTAAATATTTTTTTTTACATATCAGTTAAAAAACATTTGTAATTTGTAATAAAAATACTATAATTGATAGTAATAAGAGTGTAGTATAACTCTAATTTGTAGTAATGTGATTGTAATTTTAAGTAATGTGATTGTAATGATATACATTACAAAGAAAAATTCTTATTCCTTTTTAATTAAAATATTCCCTTTTTCCGATGTCTGAATGATTGAGCTATGATTTCGTAAACAAAATATGAAGATTTGCATGTTTTTTTTACCGCGGTTTAGTGGCAGTGTAAGAATATCCACTACCCTATATGATGTACTATGATACCCGATATGATATACTGTGTGTGTTATTCTCGTAAGAGACGACAGAAGAAAACAAATCAAAATGTAAAAACTGCGCTTGCTAAACCGCTAGCAAAGCATGACAGCTATGGTAAATATTCCCCCTTATGCGGCAATCTATTTCGTAGGCCAATGTTCGGCTGCGAGGATCGACCGGAGGACACGGTGGAGCACACCGTGGAGGTGTGCCCTGCCTGGGCGGAGCACCGCCGTGTCCTCGTAGCGGCGATAGGCGGCGGCGACCTCTCGCGTCCGGCCCTGGTCGAAGCCATGGTCCGGAGCGAGACGGAATGGGATGCCGTTACCACCTTCTGCGAAGCAGTGATGCTAGCGAAGGAGGTGGCGGAGCGGGAGAAGGAGAGAGCAGCAGCTTTCCTTCCCGGCCGCCGCGGGAGACGCCCGGGGCGTCGGGGGCTACGTCGTGGCCCCCGGCCACCGTAGGCGCGGGCCTGTGGACGGCGAGCAATGGGTAGCTCGCCGTCCGTCCGTCTAACGACGACAGGCCGTGTCGACGGCGCGTTTTGTTCCACGCGCGCCTCAAAGAGCTGTCAGCAGCGCGAAGGGGCCCGCAAGGGCCGACGCCTGCCGGGGCCGCGCTGCGTTCGAAAGAGATACCGCGGCTCCGGAACGTAAGGGCACTGAAGGAACACGGATGGTTTTTAGTCAGTAAAAGTCTGACACTCCCTTCCGCTCCACCCAGAGTGAAATGCGTCATTTGATGATTTTCCATCCGCAAAAAAAAAAGGCCAATGTTCGGCAGGGAATTGTATAGTTGTCGTATGAATGGGTCGGCTCGACCGGGGAAGGACCACGCTCTTACAGAATACCAGCCTAAAATAGCAGCTTAATGCTGCTGTGTTTCGTATGGTGAGTGTAGAGAACCGGAGACCCTTTTTACTGGAAAAGAGGCATTCTTTCTTAGTCCTCACGGCTGATAAGGCATCTGAATTTAAATTTGTAAACGAAGATGTAGATGCTTATGGGCCACAGAAACCACTTACTATCAGGTGAACGGTGTGCTAGTTTGTCACACTTCTTCTATATGTATACCCTGCTATGTTTCCTACGGTAATTGTAGAGAACCTGTGACTCTTTATACTGGTTCCAAGGCATTTCATTTTAATCCTCGGTGGTAAAATCACATCTGCATTTTAATTTTTAATCGATGAGAAATGTAGTTGAATAGACTGTGGAATTCACTTATCATCAAGTGTACTATGTGGACGTTTGTCACCCTATTAATATATAAAAAACTCAGTTATATAAGTGGGTGCTGTGACCCATAGACATCTACATCTATCCTCAATAAAGAGTCAAAATGCAGATGCGTTGTCACCCGTGAGGACTAAGATGGAATGCCTCCTTCCCAGTAAAAAGGGTCTCCGGTTCTCCACACTTCCCCTGTCGAGCCGACCCATTCGTGCTACAACTATTCTACTAATATAATTGAAGCATGGCTCTATCACGTATAATCTATGCTGGGTAAAGTGTTAAGATTTGGGTAAACACATGTAGTTCAATTTAAGCGTAACGGTTTTAGTCAAAAATGGACGAAACCACTGAGAGTCACTTGCCGTAATGCCATGCGCTGCTCTGTATCAGAGAGGTTTTGAAGTACGTATTGTAAAAGGTAATCCCGTTAGATCGCTGAGGGGTAAGCCACCCGGTTTGTTTGTACTTGAGCTCATTGTATTATGTAATGCTTTTATCAGTGTTGTAGCTCTTGCAGGATTATTTCTTGTTAGTTGTACCAAAATACATTTTATTTTATAGAAATAAAAGAATATTTTATTTTAACTTTTTCTCAAGCTAAATATAGAACTTTTATTTTATGCCTGCAGTACCGCTGATTATGTGGTCACGGGTTTGAATCTTGAGTAGGGACAATATCTGTAATTGTGTTCAAAGAATTTATTAGTTGCAGCTTGAAGTTAGTAATTTGTTAATGTTTCACTCCCGTGCTTGACAAAGCACGTATAGGCGTTGTTACTGTGCCGATCTTACTGCGGTCGTGTCGGATCGTACTTCCTTCGCGGGAGGCAATATAAATTTTATTTGATTCTGTTTTATTCTTTAAACAAAAACGTGAGCACTATACAAGGTTTTCTTTCTGTATCGTGGAGGCAGTTTACAGTATCTGAAACAGTAACTTGCAGGCCATACAAATACTTGTTGGCAGGTAGCTCAGGACTAATATGAACACAATATGAAAATCGTAAGTTTTTTTTTTCTTATTATAAGCCATTGATTGACCACAATCCCACCTGGTGGTAAGTGGTGATGCAGCCTTAGATGTTAAATCGCACTGTCTTATCGTAACAAAAGCCCATTCTCTCTTGCCTTGAAGACGCCTAGATTGTATTCGGATGGAAAGATAGACGCCGGCAAATTATTCCACTCCTTTGCTGTACGCATTACAAAAGACGAAGCAAACCGTTTGATTCTAATGCGTGGAATATCGACAACAAAGGGATGAAGACCCGCCGACCGCCTGGTTGTCCGATGGTGGAAAGGAGAGGGAGGATTTAAAGCGTGTAATTCATGCGCACACTCACTGAAATGCATCCTATAGAATAACGAGAGACTGGCTACTCTGCGCCTGTGCTCGAGGCTGACACGAGTGGTTTCAACCAAATCACCTCTGCCTCTTTGTACGTCTCACGCTAGCATTGTTCACGTCTGGACTTCGCAAGGTTTTAAGAATCTCCTTGTTAGTGATACGGACCTCTGACATAGAGGTACGACCATAAGGTACTCGTATTTGAGATGGTACGCTGTTGATACTGTCCAGACGCGAATTGCAAGCAAAAGGAGAAGCAAATAAATCCGCTATCTCCTTATCCAGTATTCAGTAAGCCATCTGGTTTTACCAGCGGAGGCAGTGTAGACTGACAGAAGTTTGTCTTGAACGCTTTAGCGAGAGACCAAATAGCTCTGAACAATGTATGGGCGCAGAGCAATGTCCTTTAAGTCATTGACATTAAACTGCTTTTCACATCTAACGGCACTCGATGTAACAATTATATGCATTTTTACATGGTTTATTTATTAATGAAAATTCAAGATGGGCTGCGCAAGCCCATTACAAGACAGGAATTTAACATAATTAATATAATAATTATTATACATTTATATTATTTTATACTGCAATAACAGCATGTTTGTGACGCGAAATCATTCAAGTTTTAAACAATCCAAAAATATTGTTCTGTGTTAATATTAAAAATATTTGCTGTTCGCAAAAACTTTCTTTTGTGTTGGCATCACCGACGTCCTCGTCATGTCTGCGTGTCACGACCGCTTAAGCGAGAGACCAAAAAGCTCTACTGCCAGATGGTTTGACAAAGAGCTTTGTGCCGATGCGTTTAATACGGTAATGCCTTTTTACACGACTTGGCGGCTTGGTTAAAGGCTCTCTTCTTAAGGCTAACATCCGGAGCTTTACGGTCTCGAGCATCGACCTAGGATAAGTACGCCATATGCTTGTGCTTTTCAGCACGAACGCACTAGTCGTTAAAACAAGGGCGAGCTTTACCACCAATGGGCACGTCAGCAAAGGGGATGAAATACTCCATCGCTTGACGTATCACATTGGTTATGGCATCCGCGCAGCTCGATGTGTCTCCAGAGGAGAAGCAGACCTGCCGCCAAGGATAAGATGCAAAGAAATGCCGCATCTCATTGCAATCTGTTGACTTGTATCGCCACATTCATCGCACTCCGGGGAAATCGTAGTTAGGTGGGGAATATAACGGCACAGATTTCACCAGACAGTGGTCAGAAGTGGCAAGAAGTGAGGTAACCTACATCGTACCTGTCTGGATCGGTCGTCAGCAGAAGGTCGAGGCAGTTGGCTGTGTGTCCATCCACATCAGGTACACTAGTCGCTTGTTGTACCAGCTGAGAGAGCCCCAGCGACAGGGCAAAATTCCGCGGCTCTCTCCCAGCGTGGTACGGTCTTCTGGCATGGGAACAGCCAGTCCTGATGACAGGCATTAAAGTCCCCCAGAAAAACCAACTATGCATTAGGGTACCGATTTAGAGCCACATCAGAGGCTTCACGGAGGTGTTTGAACAGCCTTGTTGTCTCCTGGTCGCCGCTGTGCAATCGGTAGACACAAGAATAAATAATTTTATCCATTCCTGTGTCTATCAATACCCAGATCGTAGAGAAAGTGGGGTTTTTAAGGTGACGGAGACGCTTACAGCAGATGTCGTTGCGGACGTAAACACAGACTCCGGCGCGCTGATGGAAATTATGCTCCAATGTGTACCCAGAGTAGCCAAGGTACGCCGCATCTAGAGGACATCTGAGCTGCGTCTCAGTCAAGAAGATTAAGTGCGGCTTGTCAGTCTCAAGGTGGTAATGGACTGCATTGAAATTACAGTGCAGGCCTCGGATGTTTGTGAAGTGCACTTTAATGGAGAGGGAGTGCAACCGCTGTACAAACTTACTCTTCTTTTTCCTTTTCTTCATTAATTGTGGAAGTGAATAGGTTGGGAGCATGGCAGTTGGACGAGGCGTCACATATATAACCTAGGGACGTAAACAGTGTCATAGCATCGATGTTACCTAGCATGGAGATCGCGGGGACGCCCGAACCCCCCTGGAAATCGCCACCAAGCCCTCTCCTCCGGTCACCAACCAGCAGTTGGAGCCATCCCAGGATTTTTCGTAAGATGACGGGACAGCCTTTCATGAGTGGCTGGCTCATTAATTGGGCCCCCAACTATCTACGGTCGGCCAGCGGTACAACCGTGCTTCGGATTCCACTAACCTCCATAACCAGGTACCTGACAATTAGAAACGGCCGCGTCGCAACCGGTCCGTATGCGTATCGCAACTGCCCAGACCCATTCTTCCTAAGAAATGGGTTTCACCTAACATCATACCGGAACACGATTTGCATCATTTGGCGGTATGTCTTTGCCAGGTGGGTGGTAACGAACCCTCGGCCGGGCCTCTCACTAGTAGAGGATCAACCTACCACCAGTATGTAGTACTGCTCGTTTAGCACTACCCAGGGGATAAGTGTAGGGAATCAGGATTCAAGTAATTCCTACAGACGCGAGCAGCGTCATCCCCCAATTTAAAGTTTCACTTTAAACTTTTTTTAAATATAATAACAAACGAACTTACCCACTTTACTTACTTACCTACTTACTTACCTTATTCTACTGCAGCCAGTGAACTCATACAACCAATTTAAAACAAAGAAGGAAATATATGCTGTGACCTCTGAAGACTTATATATTATCTGTAATAAAACTGGCTCTCTATACCGTTCAGATGAAAACACAAGAATGCAGGCACTGCTGTTTTGCGGCAGAAATAGTTAAAATGGTACATGATGATACCATACGCGTGTCTACATGTGCCTCTATAGGTCGTTATGTATAGCGGTAATGCCGAAACAAACCGACTCATCGACCACGTCAAAATAGCTACAGATTTCTTGCTACAACAGGATTCAATTGCAGAGATCGTGATCTTTGGCGATTTCAACGCCCACCACGCCAAATGGCTCGGTTCACATTTAACCGGTCATGCGGGGAGATCTGTTTATGACTTTGCCTTGGTATATGGTCTGCCACAACAGGAGTATCATACACCTTCCCTGTTGGACCTTTTGCTGACCTATCATCCGGATGGATATCAGGTTTCTGTCGATGCCCCTCTCGGCTCTTCGGACCATTGTCTGGCCCGGAGAGTGGTGCCACTCACGCTCCCCACGCGGTTGCGTTCTGCAGGTTGCGGATTAGGACGGAATGCGGTCTTTCTTTGCATCCTACCCATGAGGACGGGTTTGCTTCTCGCCGGATGATCCCAGCGCTGTTGCTGGCTCTGTCGCTGATGTGGTGCAACAGGGAATGGAACTATTTATTCCATCATCTGTGGTACCCATCGGAGACAGATTTCAGCCTTGGTTTGGTCGCTCCTGTAAGACTGCATTACGCAGTAAACAGGAGTGTTATCAGGCCTGGGCTGGGGCTTTGGCGGCTCGGGGTGTAAACACCAGCGTGCTTTAAAGAAAGTATAACTTTGCCTCCAGGTCCTACAAAAGAGTTATTGCCAAGGCAAAGTCAGAGCACATAAGCAGAATTGGCGATAAACTAGTTCGACTTCCTTCGGGAAGCCGTGCATTCTGGTCTCTCGCAAAGATTCAAGAGAATTTCTGTAAGCCATCACTACCATCTCTGCACAGGGAGGACGACTCACTGGCCCACGACACGAAAGAGAAAGCCGACCTTTTAGTCTCCCTTTTTGCGTCCAACTCGACTGTTGATGACGAGGGGAACACACCGCCGACCATCACGCGGTGTGAGTGCTCCATTTTGGATGTGCGATTCTCACAGCGCATGGTTCCCAAAGCACTCCTCTCCCTTGACATCTATAAGTCGAGTGGGCCTGACGGAATCTCTCCAATTGTGCTGAGCTCGTGTGCTCCAGAATTGGCACCAGTTCTAACGTGTTTTTTCCGGTTCTCCTACTCCTTAAGTGTTAGTCGCGAAATCATTGAAGACAGCTTTTGTCCACCCGATCCCTAAAAAATGCGATCGCTCAGACCGGTCCAACTACAGGCCTATCGCCATCACCTCCTTGTTCTCCAAGATAATGGAATGCATTATAAACTGCCAGCTCATGCGGTACCTTGAGGAACACCAGCTGATTAGTGATCGCCAATACGGTTTTCGTCAAGGTTGGTCAGCTGGTGGTCTTCTGGTCTACCTGACCTGAGCATCAAGGTCGTTGTAGACGGTGCATACTTCGACTACAAGCCTATTAACGATGGTGTTTCACAAGGCTGCGTGCTATCACCAATGCTGTTTCTACTGCATATCAATGATATGTTGCAAACCGGTAACATCCACTGTTATGCGGATGACAGCACTGGTGATGCTGTATACACAGGCCGTGCCAATTTTTCGAATAATTCGAGAAAACGTCGCCGAGTGCCGGAACAAACTTGTGTCTGAAGTCGAGTCTTTGCTGAACAAAGCCTTGGAATGGGGGCGACTAAATCTAGTCCAGTTTAATCCTCCGAAGAGACAAGTTTGCACGTTTTCCGCTTAAGAGTACCCCTTTATCGTATTTCCTCGGTTTCTAGGCACTCTTTCTGTTGCCTCAGCTAGTATCGGAATCCTCGGCGTTGACATATCGAGTGACGTGCAGTTTTGTCGTCACTTGGATGAGAAGGCCAATTTGGCCTCTAAAAAGCTTGGCGTACTCAGCGGAGTGGGACAGTATTTCATGCCGGCACAACGCCTGCAACGTTACAAGGCACAGGTTCGGCCTCGCATGGAATACTGTTCTCATCTCTGGGCTAGGGCTTTCCAGTGCCAGCTCTTTTTACTTGACCGCATCCAACGAAGAGCGGCTCGAGTCGTCAACGACCGAGTCCTTTCCGATCCGCTCGATTCATTGGATCTGCGAAGAGATGTTTCATTCCTATGCATTTTCTTTCGCATTTACCTCGGCGAGTGCTCTGAGGAATTGTTCCGATTAATCCCAGCCGCCAAATTTCACAAACGCACATCGCGGCAGAACTCCCGATACCATCTACACTATCTGTATGATTGGCAGTCCACCACTGTGCGAAGAAGTTTTCTTCCTCGCAAAACTTCTTTGAGGAATCGATTACCACCTGCGATTTTTCCAGACCGACACGCTTTAGAACACCGCGATGTTAGCACCTCATGTGCGGAATTTCGATTTACCAATTATACCATCTGAAAGTTAGAAATTGCTCATAAAAGGTCAGTTGATCTTATTAATTGGTTAGCGTTAGAAACATTTTTATTAAGGGTTAAAGTTTTTCATTGAGAAATTTTAGCACCTTATTCACGAAAAAAATAAAAAATTCCACTTATGCGCGATCGAGAAACATTCCCTGATAATTGGTCAGCTTATATAAATATTTGGTCAGTTTAATTTAATATTAAATCTATAATTGGTAAATGGAAATTCCGCACATGAGGTGCTAACATGAGGTGTTAACCGGTCATCGCGGAGCTACGCTTTAGGGACCTTCAAGAAAAGAGCCTCTTCACGCCCTTAGCTGCCCCGGCAAAGGTAGAATGGGCTAGGGCCCATAGTAGCCCCTCTACGGGCAACAGAGGACGGGCCCCAAATGACCTATGGAGACTTATTATTCTACACAATAGATATAACGCTAGGTAAATAAATAGGACGTACCTGGTTCCGAAGCTAAGACTGACCACAAGGCTCGGTCAGGCAGTAGGTAGGTGCATGTAAGTTTGTGTGTAGTAGTATGTACATGTGTGACCTGACTTAACCGAGGTGATCGGGCAGCGGCCTGGTCCGATGCTGCCCCACGATGTGGTATCACTCCAGCGGACGTCACCAATTGAAAACTGCTGACTTCATTTCACTATTTCAGTTTATCACCTTTATTGTACACTATTTCAGTCTATCAACTTGATTGTTAATTTAATTAACTTCAAACTAAACTAAATCCCCGTTAATCGTAATCAAACACGTGACACACGACACAAATAATGAACGGTTGATCAAAGTTCAACTTCCGTTTTCACTTAGCAACAAATTATTTCTAGAAACCAAACGCGACCTTCTCTTGGGTCACAAAGTTCCGCGTTCCACACAACAAACTAAGAGTCTTTCGTACGATATTAATAGGCCACTCAAGCAAATGAAATATTGCAAATGCGCTTCAAAATGCAATCACTGTACAAATTGACGTAAATTACTTGCAAACAAAGGTAAGTTAATTTAATAACTCAACACTTAGACAGATCTCGTTATCGCGTAAACGCACTAAAATGATAACTCAAAATAGAAGCGATCTTAAAGCGACCTCACGAGTCTAGCTAAGAACCGGCGTCCGCGCAAACAATCTATTTTTCTAGACTCAACAAAACTCCTCGTCGTTGCATAAATTTGCTTACAAAAACCGACACTATTTGGAGGTTATACGGTACGCGACCACGCTGTTCTAGTGACTGCGCTGCATTGACTCGACTTCCGACACGCTACACCCAACAAACTCTGCTCGTGCGAACGTCAAACCGGTACGAATGCACCGCGTCGAGCGCCCTCTGACGTCAATTCTTAAAATTAGCGTTTGGCGCGAACAGAGCCTACTCCTTTTTAGAAGGCCGGAAACGCATCTGCGATTTCCCTGGTTCCCCTGGTGTTGCAGTTGTTCATGGGCGGCGGTAGTCACTTACCATCAGGTGAGGCGCATGCTTGTTTGCCCCCTATCCTATAAAAAAAAAAAACCTACTCAGAAGGACTCCTATGCAAAAATGGGATGCCTTCATCTAGAAATAAAATCCATTACTATATATATATATAAGAGAGAGCTGATGCACAAAAGTTAATTCACGTTTCAAAAATCGGAATGAAATAGCTACAGGAAAATTCGAAGCAATTTCTAAACGTTAACAAAGTTCTTTGCAATTCAAAGTAGGTTTCGTTATTGCACAAAGCAAAAGCGAAGCGTAAGCTCAAATATTTTTAATTGTCAGGTTAAAAATTGAAATGCGGCGCCGTTGTTTTCCAGTCATGTTTTAAACATTCAGTTTATTTCAGTTGTTTCTAAATTATTTTTATATAGAAACAGGTAAAATTAGGTAAATTTTGTGATAAGAAATTCAAACATAACACAGTACAATGCTGTTCGAAAACAAAAACTTTTTATTACGTTCTAAAATAACTATTTTAGATGATAATTTCTTTGTAATAACTATGATGTAATATGTGTAACAGAGTCTTGGCTTAATGATAATTTTCATAACTGTGAGTTTTTTGATAGCCGGTACGTGATATATCGATGCGATCGTAACTTAACTGCTAGCGGACACGGGCGCGGAGGTGGAGTAATAATAGCGGTGCGCCGCGATCTTTGCGCAACGCACCGAACTGACGTGCGCGAATTAAGTTAACAACAACGACTTTACTAAAAAATATAATTTATTTATATAAAGTAACAGCGTTACAACTTATAATTACTCCCAAAACCAATATCAATCTAACAATCAATTATTCTAGTATTTATATAAATTTACATCTTACTAAGCGATCCGTACGGTGACGCACGGCCTACTTATTAGGAGTGCTTGTAAAGCAGATATTAGAGGGGTCATCACTCTTAACCTCTCCCTCCCCAAGAGAAAAATTATTCGAAGGAAACGGAGTTGACTTCGGATAATTTTGTCTCTGACGTAAACTATTAAATTTCCATTTAAATACAATAAAAATTATAATTAACAGTATTACAACATAAAGACTTAAAGTCCATATACTTATTTTACTAGTCACTAAAGTTTCTACCACCATTTCACTATTTCTAGCACTATTCATGATTTCTTTAACGTCACTAAAATCCACGTTTGTTAAATCCAAACTCTTTTTTTCTTTCGGCATGTCGTACTGCACCTCCGGAATCTTCGCAAGTGGTATCTGCAGACTGGCATCTGACATATTACTCGATAGGCCAATTATTATTTTTCCTATCTGTATGCTGCAACCTTTGCTCGGCGTCAAGATGTATGTCCCCTGTAGATTAATTCTGTGGGTATCATCTTTGCACTACTCCGTCAGTATAACATTGTCTTCTGCATATAGTATCCAGTGGTCAAAAGTTATTTTCTGTATTTTCAGCTTTTCTATTTTTATTTCATGTTGCTGGCAATGACTGAAGTTGTTTTTAATCAGCATTATTTCCTCAATGCATGTTTCTTCCTCAACTGGTGCTATATTTTCCTCCGAACATAAGTGTTTGTTCGACTCTATCTGGGTACACGGATTTACTACGTTTCTGTATTTCAAACCATTCACTAATAGGTAGGGATATTTAGGAATTATAGTATAGGTGCTGGTTAATTTTTTTATAGGGACGGGAATAATCTTGTAATAGTTATACGTTTCTTTTTCTATTAATGGTATTTCTAAAATAAAAACTAGTTTATCTTTATCTATATAACATTTTAGGATAATGTTACGTTCTAATTTTAATAAGTTATTTCTTGTTACTGGGTAAATAGTTTGTGCATTTTGTTCTATAGTTTTAAAAATGTTTAGTAATTCTGTAGAATTAATGATAGATTGATGTAGGGTGCGTAATTTACTGAATGCTATGGCTGTTTCAATTTCCTGGATATTTTCATAAATGTAACGAAAGTTACTTAGTTTGATAAAGGCTATTCATTGTACGAATGACATTGTCAGTTTTTGACTCTAGTTTGTCAACTTGTCTAAACTTAAAGTGCAAGTTTTCAACGTTACTATTGATAACCTCAGATACATTGGTTAACGCATTAAACGCTTTTTGCATTGACGATACTTTACGTTCTGCTAAGTTTTCTTTAACTCTCAAATTTGCGATTTCTTCGTTGAATTTGATGGCATCTTCTTCATCTAAATTACCTGATATAATTTTTATTATGGACCCCAAAGGCCTCATAATGGCTCTTTTTCTTTTATGGATAGGACTTATTTGATCGTATTTGTCCTGAACTAATTTAAATAACCAGTCTATTTGTTTTTGTATAACTAATAGTTCTTTTTCTAGGCTATTTTCTGTTATAATTGTATTAATTTTGTTGTATATATTTATATTATTATTTATTTGTATTCCTAATGCGTTTATCTCTACTGTTTTGTAAACTGTCCAATAACTATTCCTCATCACTGCTGTTCCATATTTCAGCAGGGTTATTCCCGGGTTCCGCTCCAGATTTTGAAGTTCCAGGCTGTGGATCTGGTTCACAAGTGCCAGAAGTACCAGCCACGACCTGTGGAGGACGTTTTATATTTTTAGCAGCTACTCTAGTTTTTCTTTTATTTAACTCTACTGGAACAATGTTACGATTTGTTTCACCTATTACTTTTGCTTTTTCATAACGTGGTAATTCCTTAGCTTTCCTTGTCCGAGTTGTTTTCATAAATACTGTATCACCTTCTTTGATTTTTGGTATTTCTTCACCTCCTTTCTTGTCCCTAACTTTGGCTTTATTATCTTTTAGTTTTTCCCCAACATATTCGTAGAGTACTTTTAGGCGTTTTCTGTGATCTTGCAATAGCTTTTGCATTAGGTTGTGTTCCCTATTAATATCAAAAATATTACCGCTGTCAGTATTACCGAAAACTATTTCAAAAGGCGTGAATTCCGTTGCTGAATGGATACTATTATTGTATGCCATTATAGCGTATGTCATTACTGAACATGCATCAAGATCACTTTTATCGTACTTTGCCAACCTATATATTTCGATTACTGTGGAGTGGAATCTTTCCACTATGGCCATTGAGCTAGGATTATTTGGTGTGCTAATATGAAGTTCTATTTTGTACAGGTTTAAAAGTTCTTTAATTAGTTCATTATTAAATTCAGCTCTTGAATCGCTGTTTATTTTGCGTGGAATTCCGTACATACTGAAATATTTTATTAATGCTCTGACTACTTCTGGTGTACTTCTATTGGGAATGTTTATAGCCTGTCCAAGCTTACTGAAAGCATCAACCACAGTAAGGTAATACTGTTTTTCTATAAATAAAAGATCCATGAAGACTTCTTGGAATGGGCTGTATTGATTTTGTGTTAGTTGGATAAGAGGTTTTATGGGTTTTCTTTCGTATTTCATTTTTCGACATGGCTCGCATGCATTAATAATGGCTGTTATAGTTTCTTTCATATTTTCCCACCAGTAGTGTCTTTTGATTTTTGCTAAGGTCTCGTTGATACCTCTATGACACGTTTTTCCTTCGTGGTACGCTACAACTACTCGTCTTTGGTCTTGTTCTGAATCAGTTAGATTAACTATTCTGTCTGTACATTCGATCAAATTATAAGTTCTTTTTTTGTATAATTCGATTACTACTTTACTAAAAGATTTCCTGAATTCCGTGTTTTCGAAATAGATATAATATTTATGTTTAAAATCAATATATTCTTTAAGAAACTGTTTGACAAGTCTCTCATTATTTAGAGGCATGTGAACTTCTAGTATACGTTGCTTCTTATTTGAAATATCTTTAACAGATATTTTAACAGTAAACCATGTGGAGACTAAAATTTCACGTGGTTTTGTGTCTATAGCTTCATTCAGGATAGGAATCCCTTCATGTTCCCTGTTTGATATTGAGTTAGCTGTGACACCATCGCCTGATAATTCCATCAGTTCCATTGGTGGCTCAACTTCGATATCAGAAACAACTATGGATCTTTCACTTTCTGTGTCGTAATTTGATATAACTGATGTAGGTTTCTTTTTTTTTAATTGTTACAAATTCGTCGTTTAATTCTTTGACTATTTGTTTTATACGTTCATCTTCATCGTCTATATTAGCTAAAGTTCAGTTGAGATCGTTATCTAATGCGTTTAATCTTATTCGTGACAGGGCATCTGCGTTTGTGTTTTGCTGTCTTTTTTTATATTTAATTTCAAAATCGTATTCTTCCAATCTAAGTCGCCAACGGGTTAACTTACTGTTGGGTTCTTTAAGAGAGTATAGCCAGGCTAGAGGCCTGTGGTCCGTATAAATAGTAAATTTTTTTCCGTATAAATAGGGTCTGAAATGTTTTACCGTCCAAACTACCCCTAAAAGCTCTTTTTCTATAGTACTATATCTAGTTTCTGTGTCATTTAATGTCCTACTTGCGTAAGCTATTGGTTTATCGTTTCCAATATTGCCCTGTGATAGAACCGCTCCAATAGCATAATTGGATGCATCGGTTGTTAATATAAAAGGTTTTTCAAAATCTGGGAATTGTAATAATGGAGCATTTGTTAAAAGTTTTTTACAGGTTTCAAAACTTTCCTTATATTCTTCGTTCAAAATTATCTTATTACCCTTTTTTAAACAAGCTGTAAGAGGTATTGTTATTTTCGCAAAGTCTTTGATGAATTTGCGATAGTAACGAATAATCCTAAAAAACTTTTGATTTCTGTCACTGTTTTTGGAAGAGGGTACTTAAGTACAGCATCTATTTTATCTGTATTGGGCTTGAGGCCCTCATTAGTTGTTGTATGACCTAAGTACAACACCTCTTTTCTTAAAAAATGTGACTTATCCAGCTGTACTTTGAGGTTTGTTCTTCTAAATCTTTCAAAAACGGCTTTAAGTTTTTCTATGTGTTCAGGTAAGCTTTTTGAGAAAATAATGACATCGTCCAAATAAACTAAACAATGTATTCCTTGTAGTCCTCTCAGCACGTTGTCCATTGCTCTTTGAAACGTAGCAGGAGCTGTCTTCATTCCAAAAGGCATTCTATTAAACTCATAGTGACCGAAAGGTGTACTAAATGCGGTCTTTGATCTATCTTCTTCTCTGACTTCTATCTGGTGATAGCCTGATGCTAAGTCCAGTGTTGTAAAATATGTACTTTTACCTAACATGTCGAATAGATCGTTAATGTTGGGCAAAGGATATTTATCATCAGTCGTAATGTCGTTTATTCTTCGATAATCTATGACCATTCTCCATTTTTTGATACCCGATGCGTCTAATTTTTTTGGTACTAGATGAACCGGTGCACTCCAAGGAGAGTGAGATTCCTGAATAATGTTATCTTTTAACATTTTTTCTACCTGTCTTTTTATTTCTTCCGTTTGGACTGGTGGTAGACGGTGAGCTTTTATATTGATTGGATCCTCGTTTTTAGTCCTTATCTCGTGTTTTACTTCATTAGTAAATGTTAAGGGTAAATGTTCGCAGTAGAAGATATCTTTATATTCTCTACATAATTTTTCTATCATATTTTTCTCCTCTTCATTCATATGATCTAACCTCAACTTTTTTAAATTTTCATGAAGTAGTTCGTTTACATCTCGGTAATTTGCAAAATTTAAATTTGTTTCATTGTTTTTCTTTAATAATGTTGCTATTTCAAATGGTTCCACTTTAAAAGGTGACGTAACTACCAGTTTTCATTCTACGTCAGTACAATTTTGTATTACTGTGGTGGCGAGACTATTTTCACACTTAACCAAAGCTGTCGGCATTCTAACACCTTCGCTAAATTGTACGTGATTCAAAATTGCTTCTCCTTTACTTAGGTTTACTGGTAATGAAACTCTAAGTTCACATCTTGGCGGCAACATATACGTTTTTTTTATCGGTGGTGAATAAATTATAGGAATTTTAGCATTTTTTGTAATTAGAGTTAAATTTTTCATATCGATAGAAGCATCTAAAACTTTTAATAATTCGCTTCCTATTAAGCCATCATATCTTTCGTCCACACTATAAACGTAAAATTTATGTTTTATTTGAGTTTTAAAAATGCTAGGCAAGGTAATATAAACAACTTCCTCATGTTTACTTGACGCATGAGTGCTGATGACTTCGAAAGGCTCGAATAGCTTAAAACTTTTATAATAATCATTTGCTACCTCCGGGCTGATAAACGATCTTGTGCTCCCCGTGTCTAACATGAAAACTGCATTCAATTCTGGTATACGTAAATGAGGCAAATTTAAAATTTTTGTATAATTAATCTCTATTTTTTCCGTATTGTTGAGGCTATTATAAAAAAAAATCCTATCTGTTCATATTCCCTATCGGCCGAATAAGCGTTAAAATCACCTTGGTTTTGCGAGGTACTTGGTTGAATATTATTTTCAGTGTTTGTATAATTTACGCGTCTTGAACTAGCTGTCCTCATTGTGACGTCAGTACTTGAGTTCGACGACACATGTGGCGCTTGATATTGCATATTATTCGTTGCGTTTCGCGAAAAATGCTGACGGTGTTGCGCCGATGACGGTCGTACTGGCGACCTAGTTGCAGAGTTCGTAATTAAGTTATTTCTATTGTTCATTGTATGATTATTCCCGAAGTGAGGAGAAATATTATTTGAATTAAATGAACTATTTTGGTTATACGATGGATGGCCGTTTGTTTGAGATTGAAAACTTGGGCCTTTATAATTACTATTACGGTTAAAGTTAGGATGATTTTGGAAATGGTTTTGTCTAAAATTTTGATTAGACCTTGGGTTCCTATTATCATAAACTGTTTGGAAGTTCTGTTCCTCTAAGACTATTTTTAATGCATCTTCTAAGGTAGTAATATTACGTAGTCTCACTAATCTCACTAAATAAGCAGGTAAATTGTATAAGAAAACATTCAATGCCGTGTTGTCGTATATAGTTTGTTTAGCTAGTCGTAAGTCTCGGTTATTAATAGTTTCGTTTATTTTAGAAAACAAAATGCTTTTTAAATGTTGTACCCGGTGACAAAATTCTTGATAACTTTCGTTTCTATATTTTCTTAGACTTTCTAACTCCATAGCTAAGCATTCTTCGGACCTTGGATCGCCAAAGTGTTGGTTTAGCAACGACTTGAGGTCTGCCCAAGAGTCTACCTGTTCCCTTTCTCCCACTAAATTAGCGGCTTCCCCTGTCAAGCGACTAGTAATGACATGAAATAAATATTCATTTTGTAAATTACTACCTTGGAATCTTTGTAAAATATATTCACATTTTTTTATGAATAAAGGTAGTAGTCTAGCGTCTCCATCAAAAAGTGGGATAATTTTTGTCATCTCTACGGGGATTCTTTCAATGTTTTCCATTTTAAAAATAAAATAACTATCACACACACAAATAAAAAAAAATATACCCAAATAAAATTGATTTAACTAAGATCTACTAATAAAATTTAGATTACTTAGTAGAAGAGTATTGTTATGGCGTTTTCTAATCCAAGACAATACCTACGTATAACTAGTACAAGAGGGAACAAAAGGAAAGTTACGGGAAGTGAAGAGTTTTACTCACAGTCTCGCAGGTCTGTCCATGTCCCTCTGGGATATTGCTGGTTCTGGAGTCTCGGCTGTTTCTGCTGGAGTCGCGAAGTTCTTAATTTATTTGTTTGTTCGGTGATATTCGTCAAAGCGTTGAAACGCACGTTGTCAGGATACCGATACTGGATCTCGATGATTATAACCGACGATACAGATTCTCCTAAACAACTACGAATATCCTACCGGCTGCGCCAATTAAGTTAACAACAACGACTTTACTAAAAAATATAATTTATTTATATAAAGTAACAGCGTTACAACTTATAATTACTCCCAAAACCAATATCAATCTAACAATCAATTATTCTAGTATTTATATAAATTTACATCTTACTAAGCGATCCGTACGGTGACGCACGGCCTACTTATTAGGAGTGCTTGTAAAGCAGATATTAGAGGGGTCATCACTCTTAACCCGCGCGCCACCGCCCGCTGAAGAAGTATGGGTGACGGTGCCGCTTCACATTCACTCTTGTCCCACCACCTTATCTCCTCGCTCCCATAACGCATCTCGCTTCTTGCATATAATATCAACGTATATTGCGCACGGTAATAATCACGAATTGTTGTTGAGTTGTTTTTACGATAGAGTTAGTGACTTTATAATTCGTAATTCTGATGATGTATTTCTCGTACTCGGCGACTTCAACATAAGTTATGCTCATTGGTCTTATAATACATGTACTAATTCCCTAGATATACATACAAATAACAATAGCTTAGCTTGTCTTACAGCTGACTTTATGAGTTTATCCTTATTATCGCAACACAATAATCAACTTAACGTAAACGGCAGGCTTTTAGATTTAGTTTTTAGTAATAAAACTTGTCAAGTATCATCTTGCAATCTTCCACTTGTTACAGAGGATCCTCATCATAAGGCATTAGAAATTGATTTTAAACTAAGCTTTGCTCCTACACTCAACCCATGCAGAGGTACAAAAAAACAGTATCACAAAGCCGACTTCGTATCTATAAAAAAGGCCTTAAAATCTATTAACTGGGATGAAAAATTTAGTTATATGACCGATGTGGAATGCATAACAAACTACTTTTATAATTCTTTGAATGATATTTTGAATAAATATGTTCCCGTTAGTAAATTCAATTGTAATTTAAAATACCCAGTGTGGTATACTAAACCCCTTGTTAAGTTATCGAAAGAAAAATGTAAATACCATAAAAAATGGAAGGTATACGGCAACATGAGTGACTATCAAACATTTTCATTATTGAGAAGCAGATTTAAAAAAATGCAGCGTGATTGTTATAAAAATTTTATTGAACTTTCCGAAAATAAAATAAAAACACATCCTAAGTTTTTATGGTCTTTTATAAAATCGAAAAATACCACGGGCGATTGTCCTGAAAAGATGTTGTACAAAGGTAAAGTTATTTCTGGTGGTATAGATATTTGTAATGCCTTCAATGAATATTTCCATTCCGTATTTACAACCGTCAGCAATTTTAGTCACCAAGATTACCCGAGTAATCAAAGTTCACATACAACTTTAGATATAAACTTAAATGATATAAGCTTTGACTTAGTTCTTAAAGAATTACAAAAAGTTAATATCAATAAAGGCGCGGGTTCAGATTTTATTCATCCTCTTCTTATTTCGAAATGTGCAAATGAACTCGCAGTGCCGGTAACATTAATTTTCCGCACATCTGTCAAAAGTGGAGTGTTCCCCAACATATGGAAATACTCTTTAATAACTCCTATTCCAAAAAATAATAACAAAGATATAGTAACCGAGTATAGACCTATCTCGAAATTATGTGTCTTGGGGAAGGTCCTTGAGAAAATTATTACTACTTACTTATCGCTCTCTGCTCGTCAATATATATCCCAACACCAACATGGATTTTTTAAGGGCAGAAGTGTTGATACGAATATGATAACTTTCACGGAATATTTGCAAAGAGCCATGGATGACAATCTACAAGTGGATGTCGTGTACACTGATTTCTCTAAAGCCTTTGACAAAATTAACCATAGCTTACTAATAGCAAAGCTCGCAAAGGCAGGTGTACATGGCAACCTTCTTAGATGGATTGAATCATACATAAAAAATAGAAGTCAAGCTGTATGTATTAAGGGATTCACCTCGAAATTTCTACCCGTACCTTCAGGTGTTCCTCAAGGATCTCATCTTGGCCCGCTCCTGTTTTCCTTATATATTAACGATATTGGACAAACATTAAATGAGAGTCAACATCTTCTTTACGCTGATGATGCCAAAATATATAAAATTGTTAAGTCAAGAGAGGACTGTCTCAAACTGCAACAAGATTTGCTTGCTTTAGAAAAATATTGTGTTACTAATCAATTATATCTTAATACTGACAAATGACGTATAATAGGGCTATGCTCGGAGTTTCTCTGCGTGATAAACTTAGGAATGAGGATATCTGCAGTAGAACCAGAGTAACCGACATAGCCCAACGGATTAGTAAGCTGAAGTGGCAATGGGCCGGCCATATAGCTCGAAGAACCGACAACCGATGGGGAAGAAAGGTTCTCGAGTGGCAGCCTCGTACCGGTAGGCGAAGTGTAGGGCGTCCCCCCACGAGATGGAGTGACGACCTGGTAAGACATGCAGGAAGTCGATGGATGCAGGTGGCTCAGGACCGTGCTTTGTGGCATTCTTTGGGGGAGGCCTATGTTCAGCAGTGGACTTGTGAAGGGCTGTAATGATGATGATGATGATGATGACTGACAAATGTCATGTGCTATCTTTTTCACGTAAAGTCAACCAAATAAATTTCGAATATTGTCTGAATGGCACCATTCTTAAAAGGGTTACTACAACAAGAGATCTTGGCCTAATCGTAGACTCTAAATTGTCTTTTAACTCTCATATAGACCATATTATAAGTAAAGCTTTTCGAAGTTTGAGTTTTATTTTAAGAATAACAAAACCATTTAATAAGGGTATTACTCTCAAACTGTTATACTTTTCTTTTGTACGTTCGATCCTTGATTTTTGCAGCACGGTATGGAGCCCCTCTTATCAAATACATATTGAGAGGATAGAAAAAGTACAAAAAAAGTTTTTGAAATCCCTTAACTATCGTTGCTGTATTGAGAACGAATCATATAATGAAGCTTTGTGCAGACACAAAATGCTGAGTCTTGTTAACAGACGTAAAATGTTTGACATTATTTTTCTATATAAAATTCTAAATTCATTAATAGATTCACCGACTCTTTTGTCTATGTTTTCATTTCCAGCAAGCGTTCGTCTTCCAGTGCGCTCCTCACGTTCGTTACCACTATTCATTCCTCCACGGTTTCATAAAAACTATACACGTAACTCTTATATATGTCGTTCCACCAACATGTATAACAAACATTTTTCAGAAATAGATCTTTTTAGCACTAGTTCAGATCTTCTTAAAACAAATTTAAAAAAGTTTTTGCAGTAAAATTTGTTGCCCGACTATGTTTTCTCACATAAATAATATGGTTTATTAATGTATATTTATTGGCACTACTTGGTCCTTTTTTTAAAGTGTTAATGTAAAATGTAAACTATATATTAAGAAATATGACTGTTTGTTGCCAAAATAAATGAAAAAAAAAATAAAAAAATAATATGGTGCTGCTCAAGTTGAGGGTATTTATGAGATGTAGAGAGCTTGAGACAATTATGCTGTAAAGCTGTGTCTCGTATTGTGATTGATGAGTGAGGCATTAGGTTCTCAGGGGGTGACAACGAATCTGCATTTCGATTCTCAATTAAGTTTAAATGAAGCCATCAACTTACCATCGGTTCGACTTTGTGCTTGTTTGTTATCCTTATTATATAAAAAAGGGTCATTAAAAAAATAAGTAGCATCATCATACTTTTTACGGTATATGAAATATCACTACCACCACTCTAGGATTTTTTCCGGAGATTAAGAATAATTAAATAAATAACATAAGAAGAATAATTATTAGATGCAATAATTCGTTTTAGAGAGCCAGTATAATTACAGGCTAAGGATTTTATCTTAATCTTCAGAGGTGACTATGCAATGAAGCAGGCAGGTTCCCATAGATTGCAGGCCGCTTACTATAAGACGAAAGTTTTAAAACAGAGACGGAGTGACAACCCTAGTTTAAGTTCCAGTTCATAATTTTTTTTAAATGTGTGGCCGGTGGAAGGAAAAGGTGAGATCTCCCGCCTGGCAAGGTGTTCTGCCCGGGGAGCGGCCAACGCTCCGAGTGGTAGTTCGGAGCTATTCTATATATACTGCCTTATCTTCGAAACTTTGTTAGTGCGATTTTTTATAGGATAAGGGTGACAAACGAGCACACAGTCCACCTGATGGTAAGTGGTTGCTGTGGCCCATTTATCCTCGATGAGTAATAAAAATGCAGATGCATTGTCACCCGTGAGGACTAAGTTGGCATGCCTCGTTTCCAGTAAAAAGGGTCTCCGGTTCACTACACTCACCATACAAAACACAGCAGCATTAAGCTGTTATTTTACGCTGGTATTCTGTGAGAGCGTGGCTACAACTATACCAGAAATATAGCTGCAGCATGACTTTACCACGTATAATAAGATCCGTAAGTCATCACTAGCAACACGCACTGGTTGTACAATTTCGTTTTCAGGTTTTGAGGTATGTCTAACGGGAAGATGTGTCGTAGTTTCCCGAACGCTGCCCAGCCGAGTTTAATGAAATCAATTATTTGACAGAGTGTAATGGGGGTTTAAATTGTTTCGCTGATCTCCTCTTGGCTTCTTTTAACATTTACCAACAGGTGTCACTATTCAATTTTATTTTGTATCTTCCAAATCTTTCAAAAGTACGGGCAATTTGAACAAACGCTAGCGCCGGCTAAGATTTGAACCCATACTTTAAGCCATGCAGTCGCAATTTTGATATAAATCGTAACTGTATATCCTGTACCTCGCTGTGAGCACGAAATTAAAACTCGAGCTACGAGAAAATCACTACGACAGCAAGAATTCCCTTGCGCCATTTATTAAATGAGATTGTCAGCTGTCGGCTTTTAGTCGGATTGCTACCTTCTGTACCATCGCTGCGTTACATTTAGTTCCTGTAATATCTGTATTTTCATTACTCTGTGTGGATAAATACTGATTAATATTTATAAATACTAGCGTTCCACCGCGGGTTCGCATGAGAAGGATCTATTAATGTGCAAAATTTCCCATAAGGTAAATTATAAAAAGGCCTACATTCAGCACTGGACAATTGTAGGCTGTAATTAATGGATAAAAAGACTATTTATTGATAGATTTTTCGGAGACAATATTGCTTAAGTCACGTCTCTATCTGTTCGTGAAGTTTCGTTACATTCAGTTCCGCCATTTTAAAGATTAACCCGGACTGAAAAACATACAAACAAAAAATTTTTAATAGTTTTTCATGTTCTAATGACATGCAAATAATTCTCTGAGCTCCAGAAAAGGCAGTTATTTCGATATTACAGACAAACACTTCAATTATATTTACATCCATAGATCTCTGTTAATTCAGTTTAGTAGATAGTAGTAAATCAAATAGTAAACGTTTAGCATACCTACTGTAGATGTACATATCAGCAATTTTATAGCGGCTTATAATTTTAATATATAATTATTTGCCTTAATTGCAGGATGAAGTGGCAATGGCATGGTCACATCTGTCGCAGAAGCGACAACCGTTAGATTAGGCGTGTCAAAGAGTGGAGACCGCGTTAAGGTAAACGTAGTATGGGATACCCCCTGGCTAAATGGAGATTTGCGACGAACTGCGCAAGGCAACTGGCAGCAACTGGATGCATGAAGCCGAAGATGAGGCTAAGTTGCGCTCCTTGGGGAGGCCTCTGTCCAGTAGTAGACTACCGCAGATGATAATTGTTATTTTTATATAATATTTTATCATATAAAAACGTACGTACGTACATATGTACGTACACTGTTGTTGTTTTTTTATATTTTTTTTATAGGATAAGGGTGACAAGCGAGCACACAGTCCAACTGATGGTAAGTGGTTGCTGCGGCCCATATACATCTACGTCTATCCTCTGTTACAAATCAAAATGTAGATGCGTTGTCACCCGTGAGGACTAAGATGGAATGCCTCATTTCCAGTAAAAAGGGCCTCCGGCCACCTGCACTCACCAAGCGAAACGCAGAGGTAAACCTCTACTTCACGCTGGTTTTCTGTGAGGTCGTGGTACTACCCCGGTTCGAGCCGGCCCATCCGTGCGACAGCAAAAGCTGCCGCGTGGCTCTACCACTGTTCAAAATACTGTTTCTAATAATTGTGGTAGCCTCCGTACAGCGGCCCCGTACATGATGGAGTGACGACCTGGTAAGACATACAGGAATTCAATGGATGAAGGTGGCTGAGGACCGTGCTTTGTGTTATTCCTAGCGGGAGGCCTGTTTAGTAATGAACTTGTGAAAAACTAAATTATCATCTGTTTAATATTCTACAACGTACTATGTAGATTAACATTTTCATTGCAATAGACGACATATGACGGGGTAACAGTTACTTAATAGACCTATTTCATAGTATTGTATCGATGCTATTGAAATGTTACTATAGTTTAAATTGCTAAGGCTAGGAGTGACTTGGGCTATATTTTATTTAATAACTTGTTATATAATTTTGAAATTGAAAAATTTACAAAATTAACTGTCATTGATGATTATTTTAAGAGAACAAAACGACTCTACTTTAATAGAACTTATCCAGAACAAGCCAGGTTGGGTGGCCAGAGGACATTTTTACTGGAAATGAGGCATTCCATCTTAGTCCTCACGGGTGACAACGCATCTACATTTTGATTTGTAATAGAGGATAGATGTAGATGTCTATGGGCCGCAGCGACCACTTACCATCACGTGGACTGTGTGCTCGTTTGTCACCCTTATCCTATAAAAAAAATCTTGTAAATCACTTGTTCTGATGACAAATCCTGTTGTTGTTTCGCTGTGTATTTGGACATTACTGCTGAGGTAAGACTGGTTATCTTCTTTCTTTCGTCTCTAACAGCCATTCTGGTCCACTGTTCCGTACTGCTTAAAGATGAAGAAAATGAGCATGCGGCTTACCTAATGGTGATCTCATGCCGCCCGTGAACATTTGCCACACTGACGGAATTCCAAAAAGAAGGAGCCCGTACCGTACACTATTCTTAAAATGACTATAGTTCCTAAGCCTATTGTTAGTCCTCAGTGCATCTGTAGCGTTGTTTGATGGCTGCAGGTTTCCACGGGCTGCAGTCGCCAGTTACTGTCTATTGGACTGTAATTTCGCTCGTTAATACAGTTTTATAAAAAAAAAACACTCAACTCTTAACCAAAACAAAAAAAAAACAATAAGTCCTAAACATAATAATAAATATGGTTTCTAAATAAGTCATCCAGCATTCAGAGTTTATATACTGGAAATCCTTTCGCACACTTCGCTTTCTACGGAAATTTGATTCCGGAAAATGACTTTCAGAGAATTCAATCCTTTTCCAAATAATAGTGGTCAAACAAGAAGTTTATTAAGGTGTATTTATTTTGGGTATGCGCTTTCATAGATACTATAAAACAAAGTTTAGTTTTGATATTTTGTACAAACATTGTAGAGCCGTGGTAGTTTAAATGGTTAGCGCTTGTTTTAAGCTTCACAGTACTCGAGCAACCCGGGTTCAATCCCCGCCGGCACCAATGAAATTGTTAATTGCTGCTGATTTACCACGTGCTCGGCGGTGAAGAAAAACATCGTGAGGAAACCTGCATGTCTGAGAAATAAGAAAAAAATATTTCGGTGACATGTGAAGTTTGCCAACATGCCTTAGGGCAGCGCAGCGGACATTTCCTTGCCCTAAAACCCTCTCAGAAATGAGAGGAGGCCTGTGCTCAGAAGTGGGACGTAAATAGGCTGCAATTTTACTTTACTTTACTTACAAACATTGTATTTCATAACATATTGATTCTTGGCAAAAATCTTGACTACCGTTGATGTTTTTTTTTTAATTCTTCTAAAATAAATGTTTCTCCCACAAAACTACTTATTCCCCAATTGTGAGTGCGTTTACATACACAAATTACACAACATCCAGACCAGAAACAATTATTTCTAGGCCATGCAAATTCTTGTTCCGTGTGGGATTAGAAGCCGCGGCCCTCGGAGCCGGCAGACACCCACTTGTTTTGTTTTGTTTGTCTTTGAAAAAAAATTTCGCCTTAACCCAGGATTTTCCCCTTTATCGTGGAGACATCTTCATAAATTGTACATGATAAAATGTCCAAGCACATAAATTTCCAAAGGGCAAACATTCAGACCCGTAGCAATTACTTGTACGCCATATAAATACTTGTTCAGTGCTAGATTAGAACCAGCAGCCCTCGACGTTCACCGTCAATGCCACTAGATGAAGTGACGATCTGGATGCAGGTGCTTTTTAACAGAATAAATGTAACAAGCGGATACTGCGACCAATATAAACCTACATCCCCGCATATAGGTTTATGGGATACTCATCATACATACTCACAACATAGCAGCATTAAGCTGCTGTTTTACGCTGATATTCTAAGAGACGTGGTCCTTCCCTGATTGAGTCGATCCATTTGTGTAACAACTATAATATAGCTGCAGCATGCTCTACCACTTAATATGAGGTCCACTAACCATCAGGTGGACTGTGTGCTCGTTTGTCACCGTTATTCTATAAAAAAATGTGTACTGCTGACTTTACTTGGTGGAACTATGTTCAGCAGTGGACTTGTGATATGCTGTGACGTCAATGATGTAAGCTACTACTACAACAATAAGTAGTTATTTGAAACTCCATCTCCTTGAAG
Source organism: Parnassius mnemosyne (assembly GCA_963668995.1). NCBI lineage: Eukaryota > Metazoa > Arthropoda > Insecta > Lepidoptera > Papilionidae > Parnassius > Parnassius mnemosyne. The sequence continues at coordinate 40,574,120 of CAVLGL010000081.1, read as the reverse complement.
ACTTTTGATTGTACTATAAAATACTAAAAAAGAAGAGAATTATTCAACGGTTTTAATTTAAATACACTAGCGGCTTCCCAGTTCCCACAGACTCTTAAATATTTAAACATAACGCTCGCGATTAAAACCTAGAAACCGTTCGTACAAATCTAGGATTCTTATACTTACTTAACACATTTACCGATTTTCTATTATGAATAGAATTTTCATTGATCTAATGATTTCTTATATTTGGTCTTTACCTATAAAACAGGAATTTTTTAAGAAATAAGTTATCGTATTTTTTATCCGTACATCAAGTTAATCAGTATATTGTACTTATATCAAGTTCACTGTAACTACCTCGCTGGTCTAGCGGTCGCACCCACGATTACTGATGATGAGGTCCAGGGTTTGAATCCCGGTCAGGTTAATATCAGCTGTTGGGTTTTTCTGTCTAGAAATTTTCAGTAGCAGCCCAGAGTTAGAAAGTTGACAGTGTTTCAAACCCGTGCCTCAAAAAGCACATAAAGACATCATGTGCTATTTGAGGCATATCTACGCCTAATTTCTCTTCGGTCATGACAAAAATTACCACCCCATCTGAGGAAGGAATAAAGAGTGCTCCTCAGTTTACGCACACACTCGCGGCCATAATCCTCTCCTGTGCAGATGGCTAGTCTTCGTTGAAAGTGTCCGCCCTGACTGAAATCTAGTCAGTAGGACATTATTATTATAAGGTTCAAAGCACTTCCTCCAAAAATATTTTTTAAACTGTACAGTATGTATGGAAATGTAGGTGCTACATGAATATTTCCATCCAGCTAGCTTTTTACTAGATGTTGAATAGGTAATAAGTACTTTATTCACAGGGAGCCGCGAGCTATTCCGCTCTCGTGTCATTTACTATTCATTCCCGCTGTAATTCTCGTTTGTATTCACTTTACATTGTTACTTTTACACTGAATCAGTTCATACTTTATTATTATTATATATATTTTTTACGTGGTACAGCCAAACTGCAGCTATATTTATAGTGCAGTTGTAGCACGAATCGGTCGGTTCGACCGGTGAAGGACCACGCTCTAACAGACTACCAGCGTAAAATAGCACTTAATGCTGCTGTGTTTCGTATGGTGAGTGTAGAGAACCGGAGACCCTTTTTACTGGATATGAGACATTCCATCTTAGTCCTCAAGGCTAACAACACATCTGCATTTTGATTCGAAAACGAGGATAGATGTTGATGTCTATGGGCCACAGCAACCACTTATCATCAGGTGGACTGTGTGCTCCTTTGTCACCCTTATTCTATAAAAAAACACACATATGGTTTTTAATCTAAGGTGGGGGCGTTTCCTTTTATAAATTGCCCACTGTCCATGAAACATTATGCAATACAATAGAATGTTGGTTAGAATTTGACGCGTAGTGCATAGAAACCGGTGAATCTAACTAACACCCTTAACCATATCGCTACAAATATTTTTTTTAAATCGATATGACAAACGAACTAACAGTGCACTTGATAGTAAGTGGATATTGCAGCTCAGGGACACTTGCAGTGAACTTCAAACAAACAAGGCTACAAACGAGTTGTCGCTTTTGAGGTCTCAGATGGAAATATTTACAGTCTGTAATTACACTGGCTGCCTCTAGTCTTCAGACGAGAACTTGCAGCAGTGAAATATTCCTTAAGCCCTTTTTCCCCTCATATTTACATTGAGATAAATTTTGAGAAAAGAAACCTCAGATAGTGCCGAAATCAAAACCGGTCATAGTTCAAGTTTAAATCAATGTTATTATACCAAGATTACGATACTTTAGATAACGTCTTAAGCGCTCTATTAAATAAAAATATTCATATGGTTACAATATTAAGTAGTTTGTCTGTCTGTTTCTTAATTTGTTTCTCTTTTTAAAGTGTAGTAGCGGTGTAAAAATATCCACTACCTCATATCGTCCCGTGGTTGCCGTAAAAGGCGACAGAGGAAAATAAATCAGGGATTACCAGCACTTCTTAATATGAAATAAAAAACAAAAAACTACGGTTGCCAACCCGCCTACCAAGCGTGGCAACTATGGCAAATATCCTCTTAATGAGGCAATCTATGGGAATGCCGATTGTAACGAAACCCCCCCCCCTTCTTCTTTCTATACTTATACTTGTATTTCTTTAGAATCTATATCTATAAGATATATAAATATATCTAATTAAATGACCAGTATATTTTGATCTTTCTAAAGGTTTAAATATAGGCCTTTTAATAAATTTATGGCGTGATCGTCTTAGTTAGAACCCTTATTGACGTTGTGTTTGCATAGTAACTTAGTTCTTTTAGGTGTATCATGGAAGAGTGAATATTCACGAGAGCAATCGAAAGCTATTGGTAGCGTCTTATAAGCTAAAGAACCCCGTTCACGAAGACAGAGCTCAAAAAGGTTAAGAACAACAATTTGTCCCTATTCCAATTGTATCAGGTTTACAACAGTCAATTCCTTATTAATTAATCCCTTCCCGCTTGGAAAAGGCTCACAATATTTATATCAAATACCAGATACAAGGACTTCGCTCTCCACATTTAAAAAAATATGTGGAGGAGGTACACAGCTCCGCACAAGCCGTGCACGGTGAGCGCCAACCATTTTAATGCGCTACCCCCGAAGGGTACGCTAAGTTAGGAACTGGACCGTAGTCTACAGCAAAATAACTGGCGAACCAGTAAAAGAGGACTTTGCCCCTTGATAGTGCGTAAGCACAAACATCGACCGAAGTCGCGCATGTCAATGCGTGTAAACGCCATACAGAATACGATCAAATCCAGCCACAGTGAATGTATGTCACACGGGTTAGGCAACAAAAGGCACACACACTGGCCATAAATAGCCATCCGTGAGCGCCACCACCTGCCAGACCGCCGTTCCTGCAGACGTGATGTAAATGTAAGGCATCACCACCAATTGCATGGTCAGCACGGCCAATTGGCCCAGGGCGTGTCATGAGTCCACCGCTCACCTTAAGGGAATGGGGTCCCACGTTGCGCGGCTTTTGGCCGCAGCTTTGAGATCCTCTTCAGATTCTCCCTCCAGCTACCACCCGCATGAGGTCGACACATATGCTCCACCAAACAAATACAATGGCAGATATAGCCAATAGAAAGTTATAAGATAATAGTAATAATTCGCCATCAGAAAGGGTTTGTATCACTGACGTTGGCTATATGCATTTTTCGATCATGTTTGTCTCACTCACCAACAAGTTGCCTTCAATCTTTCAAAGGTGGAAACTTTATAGAGATATATTATTATGTTGTTATATAAAACATCATGGAGGGCAGACAGTCTGCAGCCCCGCAATGAAGGGACCCGACTTGGGCAAAGCTACTTAGGTTGTGAGTCAAACCAAGACGCAGAGAGCGCCATTGAGAATAGCGACCCGCCAAACAACCATCGCAGAGACGCAATGCTGCAGAATGCAACAAGCATCAATACGACTATCGTCGGGCTTACACCATCCCAAGGTCCCCCATACAGTCCCAGCAGACATCACCATCCGCATACCTCCATAGACCAGAACCACAAGATGTGTCGATTCAGATGCAGCACACCCGCAGATCCATCACAAGACGCAATACTGCAAGTAGCATTAAGCATCAATGCAACTATCATACGGATGGCGCCCCCTCACAACACACCCACATGATCCTTATCGACTTTGGTAATAAAATTGATAATGTTGTTAACTAAAAATACCACCAACGTATCTTAGTAGCACGGTGCTAAGACGTCAGTAGCCAAAACTCCACGTATCATAGCGCTATTGCACTAAGACATGAAGTTGAGTATGCTTATCCGTAAGATAGCCGACGTATCATAACGCTATGCGCTAAGACGTCGCCCACAAACAGTAGGGGTGTGCGATGTCCACTGGTAAGTCGTATTGCTACAACAAACCCGCTTACCACCGGCACTAAGATGATATGTTTAGGACACATCGGTTAGCGAGTCCAAGTTTACCTCGGTCTCAGAGGCTGCGAAGCAACCTACACGCCATTATAATAATCCTTTTCAAGTCCCATTTCTTTCAATATAATGCTTTTACATATTTGAGACCCTCCACATATTTGCTTTATTTCATAGACCATACTATTGTATATCTTATTCATATGGGACTTCAAGTCATAACTCTGCTGTCATAATGCTTATGCATCATAGAGACCTTCTATATTAATGCTTTGGTTCGTTAGACCTTACTATGATAAGTCCCTATTAAAGGACTTATCATAGTAAGTTTCATTGTGCAACCTTAGTACTAGCAGTCGGAGCCGTCCACCCCATATATATGTACAACCTTGGGTATGTGTCTCCGGCAACGCCCCAATATAAGGGAACATTACAAGAACACCTTCATCAACTTAGAAAATTTTGATCCATTTTTTCTATTATATTACAAATGTTATTTATCTTTATTATTGCAATATAATCGACTTGTATTTATATTATTTGATACATTTTAAACATTTAACCAGGTTTTTAATAAATTTAGAGATTTTTTAGAGACAATTTATGCGTTTACTAATACTATAATATTCAATATTCCAAATGAATATATTTGAACGCTATGCTTATTATTTGCATTTAATTGTTTAAAATATAATTTTTATGACATTTTTAAATGTCTGTGTAATGAATTTAATTATTATTTATAAATAATAATTATGAGGCGTCACACTATGTTAAACAGTGGATTTTGATAGGCTTTAAAATATTTGAAAGTCAATTTTACAAAACAAATGTTTGTTTATAAATCTCAACTCAGATAAGCCAACAATGGTTTAAAAAAAAACGGTATAGATTTAATGGACATTGATTCGCAATTTTTGCTTTCAGTGGCATTCGTTGTAATCCTTGACACGTTTTGTCAATTAACTTTGAATACTTTGTGGAAATTCCACTCGTTACTAATATACCAATAGGTCATTTCACACATTTTTTTTATTATTAATGATTCGTTAAACACGGAATATGTTCATTATAATTGGTCAAAGATAATTAGTAATCAAAAGTAATCATTATTTTTCTGCCTAGAACCTGCGAAAAAATCTGCTATGTCATCCCAGACACGAGGTCCTTGTAGCCAAGCTAAGTCAGCACACATACATATAGACACAGGCTTGATGGTTTAGGGAGTTGTGGTGTTCAATTTAGTGGTGGCAGTGACAGTGAACGCAATTGTGAGAGGGAGTGGGATGCTTTTTAAACAAACTAAAATACACCATTTTACTTTCACGCGGTTAGCTAATTCATTTTCAAATCTTTTATTGGTCAAATAATGTAATCGTGAAAAAGATGAATTTGGTGAAAAGATAAATAAAACCACTCCTGAGAGAATAATCACATCGACAATATGATTCGTAATAATTATTCATGATTCATGAGTACACACTTGTAGGAATTTATAAACCATCTATACAAATAAATAAAATTGAAGTGTCTGTTTGTAATGTCAAACAGCTTTTTACTATATGCATATGAAATCATATACGGTTCTTATAACAAAAACACAATTTTTTAAATTTTTGTGTGTCTTTCTGTCTGTCTGTCTGTCTGTCTGTTTGTTTCAGCTAATCTCCAAAACAGCTGAACCGATTTTGAAAAACTTGCACTGGTAGATAGCTGATGTTATAAGGAGTAACTTAGGCTACTTTTATTTTAGAAAAAGTATTAGAGTTCCGCGCAAAAGAATTAAAACCAATCCAATCCAATCGTAATAAATTACACGCGGGCAAAGTCGCGGGAAACAGCTTGTTAGAAATAAAACAATTCGTCTTTAATAACAATCTGGAAAACGCCGCAGTTGAAATTTATACGGAGAGTCACAGAACCGCTGCTTACAAACTTTGAACGCTATCATTTGATGAATTTACTAGAAGTAAAAAGGTATAACATTATGAGTAAATTATTATAAGACTGTTTTTAATAAAAATAAGTAATTAAACGTGTTAATGGGACTAATGACAACACTCAGTGTAATATTATGTAAAAAAATATCTTCCTAACAACAACTATAAAAAAGTGCGATTAACAACCTCCTTGCCGTAAACGTATTAGGCAATTTATGGTGGGATTCTATGTTCAGCAATGGAATATTGATAGACTGTGATGGAAGGATGGAACGTTTTGTCTGAATTCTAGTGATCTACCATTAGACCTTATACCTTCTTATACATAGAATAAATTCTTCATAGACGTCATTTAAGTGAACGATAGCTTAACAATATTTACCGTGAGATTGAAGTTGTACAGAAGAATTTACCTTTTTTAATTTACGCTTAAAAGTAATAGCTTATAAATTGTAACTACTGTTTACAAATGTCCTGTTATTCAAAACTATATTTCTATGCAAACAAAAGGCCTCATTGCAAGCAGCTTTATCAGGGGAGCTGAAGTATAGGAGCACTTTAAGCATTGAAACTGTTTCAATTCAAACATGATCCCACTTAAAAAGAGCCGTGATTATAGTGCTACGAAAAAAAATAATGACAAATTTTCTTTTCTGATTGTTACGTTGATTGTACTCTGCCCTCGTATTTACATAAAATAATCCTTAATCCTCTCTGACAGATTAAGCTTAAGTAAGTGTCCGCCGCGATATCCCAATAAGTGTTGGAACACTTCACGTGTATTGGCATAATTTTTTGCACACCACAAACGCAACGTCTGTCAACTTGATAAGGTCACGCTACGCGCTCTCGTTAGATTCGGTATATTTCTTTAAACCGCACATATACGTGAAGAAAAGCACAGTATGAAGTGGTAACACTGATGAATAGAACTAGTGCATTTATTTAAGTTTTCCAATTTGTATTATTATAAAAATTGTTGAATAATATATTTTTTCAGACATGCAGGTTTCCTTACGATATTTGCCTTTACTGCTGAGCACATGGTTATCCAGCACTTAAAATTACGTTTAACAATTTTACTAGTGGCAACGGAATTCTAACCCGGATTGCTCGTGAGTTGTGAAGTTACGGCGAGCACTTAGCCTTATTTCCTTTCTCACACGGCTTTATTTCCTTACCCTAAAATCCATAGAAATGCTTTTGCCCATCACTAGGAACTGTTTAGGCTGTAACATTACTTAAATTTAAAGAAAAACTTTATCACAAACAAAATTTATTTATTTATTTATCACATCAGGTCAATATCAAAAATATAATGAAAAAATGCGTGAGTGTCGTGGAACACTCGGTTGGAACGAAGTTCCTTGCGTAGTTTATTATTATTGATAAACGTAGTTGTTATATTATTGATTAACAATTATAAATAAATGAATTACCTACTAGTGTCTATTAAAATTAAGCCTTTTTTGAAATAAAATAATATTTCTTTCATGGCAAGATAAGAAAAAGTGCGAGGGAGATGGATAATATTCCATCTCACTTGCTTATTTCGCATCCAAGGCCGTCTACACTACAAGAAAAGGGGTAGTGATGAAAAAAATTTACAGTTTTTGTCGCCTAGCTCCCATCCGCCAAATCCGTACCGTCCGATAAGGAACTTCGTTCAAAAAGTTCAATTAACAAATTAATGATTTCCGGCGGGGATTGAACTCAAAGATCTATTATATTAATATTAATGTGATTAATTAATAATCATTTGCATATTGCTTATTTAAATACATCTTTATTTTAATAGAATAAGGGTGACAAACGAGCACGCAGTCCATCTGATAGTAAGTGGATGCCATGGCCCATAGAAATCTATCTTAGATTAAGCATCAATATGCAGGTGCGTTATCATCTGCCCCTGAGGACTAAAATGGAACGCCTCGTTTCCAGTAAAAAGAGTTCTCTACACTCACCATATGTATAATTCAGTATTAATTTATTACAGCAGTTCGATTTTACTTCTTTAAAGAATGTTTCAATGATGAAAAACGGAGCCTGTGGGTAATTGAAACTTCTGTTTCTTTTTATTTCATCTCGAACAATAAAGAAGCTTTTATGTTGCTCGTCATTTTGCCTTGAAAACAGTTTCCAAGTTTTTATTAAGCTATATCAACGAATTTCCTAAAACCATTTTTGATTTATCTTTTTATTTAAATAACTAAGTCAGTGTTAATTTATCACTTACATAATTCTTTCATGTCTCATAAGTATACGGCTCCAACAAACTATCTTACTGTTTAAAACAGTAATTTAAAAAAGTTTCTCTATTTTGTATTTGTAAATGCAATATATAAATGTTATATAGTCTATGTCACTCCCACAATTATGACGTATCTCGTTAACATATATGTCTCGTTAGACATATATGTTAACGAGATATATATATTAAAATCCATCAAGCCTAAATAGCTTACAGCTACAGAGCGTGGCAAAACATAGACATACTCTTGAAATACTTTACCCTTCTTTTGGAGCAGTTGGGTAAGAATAATGTGCCAACTGGGTTACTTGCCTAGCATTGTGATTGGTGTGGGATTGTGAAAGCGGTGTGCTAGCCACATATCACTTATATCCCAATTTTCCATCTATACTCGTACTATATGTTTTGGCTAAATGTGGTCCGACTGGCTTACTGGTTTTTGAACTACGTCTACTCCCTATCCCCGGATTACAAACTTGAGATATACACATGTATGATGTATAGTCTTCTATAACCAAACTTCCTCCTTGCACGTCATCTTTGTGGAACATAATGTCACCAGAGATTTTTTGTGGACCGACCACTTAAGGATATTCAAGAATAGAACTTGCTTTTTTTTCAATAAAAGCAGCGATGGATTTGACATTCCTCCTGTGTTGCAGTAGATCATTAGATAAACTGCATGCTTGTTTGCCCTCTCTCCTATTTCTTTAATAAAAAACCAGTGAAAATTGAACTTACAGTACACTTGATTTTTAGTGGCTAATGCAGCCCATAGACACCTGCGATAACTTTAAATAAGGAGGGTTACACATGCATTCTAAGGACTGAGTTGGAATGCCTCACAGCTTGTAATTTTACTGGCGCTCTATACACTTCAGATTGTAACACCTGCCCAAAGGGACACCCGTACCCACACACACACACACACACGCACGCACGCACGCACGCACGCACGCACGCACGCACGCACGCACGCACGCACGCACGCAATATATATATATATATATATATATTTCATTATTTTTAAAGTAGAAATTAAATTTTGCTTTTATCAAAACCTCTTAACACTTCGCGATTAAGCTTAAGACAGCGAGTTTTTGTCATTTAAGGCAAAACTCTTCTTTTGAGTATTATGATTAATATTTAGTTCCATTGAATATTCTCGTCTTTTTTAGTAGGTCTTCAGTTCCCCCTAACTCATCAAAGTTAGTCAATTTTTTTTCAGTTTCGGCTAAATTCAAACTATTACCATCAACAAAATCGAGTTGATTTTTATTTTCACTAACCGCGTTTAAAAGATCGAAGAAGTTTAAAATATATCTGATGCGTATATTTTTTATGAATACTCCACGCGATTTCTCGGAAATCGCTGAACAGATTTGAATGATTTCTCTTTGAGATGAATAAGATAGGTTATGGAAGTTATGAAATAAGTCATAAAAATTGGCGTGGCCATAAAATGGTCATAAAATTTGGTAACCTTGTAACATTATTACGAGTAAGAAAAGGGTGCCAATGTTGGAAGGATGAAGTTTGTATTGTAACTTATTTAGACCACATTCTAGTCGTTATATTGAACTTGTGATATTCTTTATTACTCCATTAATAATAAAAAAAATTAAAATTTAAAAAAGTAAAAAGAGACTTCAGAAACTTAAAGGAATAAAATAATTTTCACATAATAAAAGTAGCTTCAGACGTTGGGGCTTTATTTCTTCAATACAGTATGTATTGTTTATAATTTATGAAATCGCTCCTACGTTTTTTTTTTGAATAGAGGCGATTCTTATATATATATAAAGAGCACGCACACTGGACAAACGGCTTTATGTGCTTTCCGAGGCATGAGATTCAAACACCACCAACTTCCTGTCTCCTCACTGCCAGTGAAACTTACATAAAAACCTAATAACTATCAATCTGATTCGGGATTTGAACTTGGGTATCTAATGAACAACAGTCGCGCTTATGACCTCTAGACGCTACGAATAGCTTCTGGATAAAATTCTTCACACCGCCGATTTCCTGACTCTGCATAAGATAAAACTAGGAATTTATTGTCATAAAAACTCAATAACTTTTTATGGCCTGATCTTGGGAATTCAAAACCCGGCTCTCATGATCAACAGCTGCATTTCTATTACTACTACTATTATAGTCGGAGTCAAAGTTCAAAGAAACATGATTACCTTGACAGTTTCGTCTGAAAGTGACATTTCAATTTCATCAAATTCAGCAACTTGAGATAGACCATATTATGACAGGCAAATAACATCATAAAAAAGTAACCCTCATAATTGTTGTAACATTACTCAAAGCTCTCCAATTAATTAAAATTGAATAAAATTGCAACTTTTATAAAAATAAATGAAGTATTCAGCTTGTTAACTGTTGTAGATGGGCAAGGTTGCTAAATACAGACGCCTCCATACTTAAGTGGTCTGTCTGCACTCGTAAAAAAAATCCTTTAGTATCTAAGGAAAATTCCATTAATTTATAGCAGAAGGGAACTCTTAAATTTTTAAAAAGATATTTAAGATTATTTGCATTGTAAATACAAAATAATTCAAATTGAATTGAATTGAAACATTAAGTACCGTTACCGTAACAGCCTTACAAAAGTCCACTGCTGAACCCTTCCCTCCCCATTGATTGCCTTATAGTGGAGATCCCTATGAGGCAACGTATTTACAAGTAAAGGCAACTTGCTATAGTGTCATGCTTGGCAGGCGTTTTGGCTACCACAGCCTTTATTTTTTTACGTACTCGTAGTAGAGTTATATCATGAATAGTACTATGAGCACAAATGGTTTGGCTTGACCAGGGCAGGACCACGCACTCACAGAATATCAGCGTCAAATAGCAGCTCAATGTTGTTCAAACTATACTATTAATAAACCTGTAGCATGGCTCTACCACGTATACAATCATTATCTGTGTTTTGTATGGTGGTTGTAGAGAAGCCAAGAGGATTTTTACCGGTAACAAGTCATTCTATCATAGTCCCCTGAGGTGACATTCAGGCATTAAGTCTCTATGTTTTGTTTCTTAACCGATCAATATAAATGTACATGTCTTTACACCACAGTATTTAACCATCAGCCCTCCCTTTTGCAAGTGTTTTTTTTTTCAAGGTTCTATCGCAGTTATTTTTATTATTAACACCAAAAATATGTCGTACATCAGAAAGAAAGCTTAGTACTTAGAAGTAACAACGCATCTACAGATTTTATTTATTTAATGTGTAAATAAGTTTGATAAAATTCGATTTCAAGGACATGTGAGATACGACAACATAGAGCAGTGCTGGGAAAATTTCCCTATAAACTAAGAAATGAAAGGCATGTACCCACCAGTGGGACTTCCAAAGGCAGTAACTTTATTTTATTAATATAAAAAAAACATCAGTACTTATAAAATAAGTAAAAAAATGTTTTTAGTTGCTCTTTCTCATCATTTAATAAATGACAATAGACAATTAACACAATAGGTATATAGATAATTAATACTTAATTTGAGTAAGCGATAATCAAATATTATAAATACGAAAATTTTTAATCCTCAATTTTTAATTATATTTTACAACACTGAAAAATTGTACACTTGACGTTAAGTGTGACATCCAAGAACTAGGACGGAATGCCTCATTGCTAGTGAAAAGACTCTCCGATTCTCCACAATCACCATACGAAACAAATAAACTGATATTTTACGCTGGTATTCTTTGAATTGTTGGTTGGTCCTTCCCCAATAGAACCGACCCATTCTTGCTAAATATAGCTGCAGCGTAGCTTTACCACGTAAAAAGATTGGTACACAACAATGTTGTAAAACAAAGTATAAAATATACAAAAGGCTCGATACACTAAAGCTTCAATAAAAAGGGTGTTTTCAAACACTCTTTTTATGTATTCTCGCTGTAAATCCATTCCTCTCTTATTCGTATAATCAGAGTCGCAAATGTTGATTTATTTGTCGCTCAACGGAACGAGTCAGACAACGACTGACGTTAGCTTTGACTGGAATCTCATGTGAAATTTTGATGAATCTGTTTAAAACACTTGGCTAAGCGAATTCGAGTATTACATTAGACAAACAGTTATGGTAATAATGTCAATTTTCAGGAATACTTTGATATTTATATATGTACACAGTTTAAAGTGCTTACAATTAATTAATCATTTTTGATTACTAATAATAATTAATTAATTAATTATTACTAATCAATCGATGAATATTTAAGCGACGCATCAGTAGGCCTATTAGAATGACATTGCATAATATATTATTTTTGACAATCAATTAAACTATATATTGTAAATATCCTAATAAATATAGTATAATATAATTATATAATGTAATTATAATATAACGAAATAATTTAATAATTTTGGAAATGTAATAGATCTAATTTTAACTATAATGTTTGTGTACCTAAGTGTGAGTGTAAGATTTTTTTAAGATCAATTCTGTCTCATTATCTACATTCACAAATAAATAAAATTTTAATTTTAATTCAGAATGTGTATTTATTTTACTTCTTTTATTGCTTCAAGTTAGGTTTCATTATTGTTATTTAAATTATTATTTAAATTTCATAGTTTGCGAATTTTGAATTCGATACCGATATATAAGTGCTGAACACAGATTAAGGAAAACATCGTGGCATACATATTTGAGGAATATAAATATTTTGATGACATGTAAACTTCGCCATAACTTAGTAGATAAGCGTAGCGGACTAATTGGTTAATAACACCCTGCCAGAAATGTAAGCAGACCTGCACCCAGCAGTAAAACGTAAATACAAATTGACCGGGGTAGGAATACGTTCTCACAAAATACAACGTAAAATAAGATATTAATGCTATTGTGGTGTTTTGTATGGTGAGCGTAGAGGATCAAAGACCTTTTATACTGGTAAAGAGGCATTCTATCTTAGTCCTCGGGGTCACACCTCATATTGCATGCCTTAAGCGAAAGCGCAAGGTATGTTCTACTATCGCCTAAAAATTAAGATTCCAACGTTTAGTCGCATGAAATCGTATCTAGTAATCATATTGTACATATAAGTGATATAAAAACCACATTGTCAGAAAGATAAATGATTGTTAAACTTATGATTTTTTTTTAAATCGCTTAATTGCTATTTTTAAATAAAAAAGGGGGTTTTAGTGACTTGTGGTGTGCATTTATCAAGTTCGCAAGGCTTGTAAACACGATAACTTTTGAAAATATCAATGGTTCAGCTCAATATATTTTTAAAACTCTTCATCTATCATGTGGGAAGTCATTGAATGTAAATGGCAGTTTAATTTTGTTTAGTTTAGTTATAATAATTTTTTTCGGCTGCGAAATGGCGAAATTTTCGGTGTATTCAGCAAACTTGTATGAAAAATGATTACTAAATGGAATAGAGACTGCGTCACTCAGTTCAGCGTCAGTCGCCGTCGTGAGTGGACATTGTTTCGGTTGTTTGCAGCGGCTCAAAAAGATCGCTCTACAAAAACACAATATTCGAATAACCAAATTGCTTAAATATTTAATTATAATAATAATGAGAGTTTTTTTTATTACAATATTTTAAAAGTACAGAATAAATAATAGTAGTACGTACTAAAAATAAGTAGAATCAATTTATTCGTCATGGGTATCATTTACATGGTTTTCGAGGGTGTTGAAGCCGATAGGGTTGTCGAAATGTAAATCCAAGATGGCGGCTGAAATAGGTATCAATTTGCTGAAGCCGACAGTGCTGTCGAAATGTAAATCCAAGGTGGCGGCTGCAATAAGTATCAATTTTTTCATCATGGGTGTCATTTTCATGGTTTTCGAGGGTGTTGAAGCCGATAGTGCTGTCGCAATATAAATCCAAGATGGCGGCTGCAATAGATATCAATTTTTTCATCATGGGTGTCATTTTCATGGTTTTCGAGGGTGTTGAAGTCGATAATGCTGTCGAAATATAAATCCCAGATGGCGGCTGCAATAGGTATCAATTTTTTCATCATTCGTGTCATTTTCATGGTTTTCGAGAGAGTTGAAGCCGATAGGGTTGTCGAAATGTAAATCCAAGATGGCGGCTGAAATAGGTATCAATTTGCTGAAGCCGACAGTGCTGTCGAAATGTAAATCCAAGGTGGCGGCTGCAATAAGTATCAATTTTTTCATCATGGGTGTCATTTTCATGGTTTTCGAGGGTGTTGAAGCCGATAGTGCTGTCGCAATATAAATCCAAGATGGCGGCTGCAATAGATATCAATTTTTTCATCATGGGTGTCATTTTCATGGTGTTCGAGGGTGTTGAAGTCGATAATGCTGTCGAAATATAAATCCCAGATGGCGGCTGCTATAGGTATCAATTTTTTCATCATTCGTGTCATTTTCATGGTTTTCGAGAGAGTTGAAGCCGATAGGGTTGTCGAAATGTAAATCCAAGATGGCCGATGCAATAGATATCATTTTTTCATCATGAGTGTCATTTTCATGGTTTTCGAGGGTGTTGAAGCCGATAGTGCTGCCGAAATGTTAATCCAAGGTGGCGGCTGCAACAGGTATAAATTTTTTCATCATGGGTGTCATTTTCATGGTTTTGGAGGGTGTTGAAGCCGATAGTGCTGTCGAAATGTTAATCCACGATGGCGGCTGCAATAGATATCAATTTTTTTCATCGTGGTTGTCATTTTCATGGTTTTCGATGGTGTTGAAGCCGATAGTGCTCTCGAAATGTAAATCCAAGATGGCGGCTGTGAATTTTTTCATCATGGGTGTCATTTTCATGGTTTTCGAGGGTGCTGAAGCCGATCGTGCTGTCGAAATGTAAATCCAAGATGGCGGCTGCAATAGATGTCAATTTTTTCATAATGGGTGTCTTTCTCATGGTTTTCGCGGGTGTTGAACCCGATAGTGCTGTCGAAATGTAAATCAAAGATGGCGTATGCAATAGGTATCAATTTTTTCATCATGGGCGACATTTTCATGGTTTTCGCGGGTGTTGAAGCCGATAGTGCTGTCGAAATGTAAATCCAAGGTGGCGGCTGCAATAGGTATCAATTTTTTCATCATGTGTTTCGAGGGTGTTGAAGGGTGCCGATATTGCTGTCGAAATGTATTTAAACTACTTTTACAAATTCCGCTACAGCATTCACTTACCATCAAGTGAACTGTGTGCTATTTTATCACTCCTTTTCTATAAAAAATATATAGACTGTAACTTTATTGCATTATAAGATGTGTACATATACAAATATACAAGTATCCTTGAAAATTGACATTATTAGCATAAAATACTAGCGTAAAATAGCAGTTTAACACTACTGTGTTTCGTATGGTGAGTGATGAGAACCGGAGACCCTTTTTACTGGAAAAGAGGAATTTCATCTTAGTCCTTACGGGTGACAACGCATCTGCATTTTAATTCGCAAACCAGGATAAATGTAGATGTCTATGGGCCACAGCAACCACTTACCATCAGGTGGACTGTGTGCTCGTTTGTCACCCTATCCTATAAAAAAAAAAACTATTTGGCTAAAATAATACTCGAATTTGCTTAGCCAAGAGTTTTAAACAGATTTATCGAAATTTCACATGAGATTCCAGTCAAAGCTAACGTCAGTCATTGTCTGACTCGTTCCGTTGAGCGACAAATATATCAACATTTGCAACTTGGATTATATGAATAAGAAAGGAATGGATTAACAGCGAGAATACATAAAGGGAGTGTTTGCAAACTCCTTTTTTATCGAAGCTTTAGTGTATCGAGCCTTTTGTATATTTTATACTTTGTTTCTACAACATTGTTGTGTAACGATCTTTTTACGTGGTAGAGCTACGCTGCAGCTATATTTATGATTGTAGCAAGAATGGCTCGGGTCTACTGAGGAAGGACCAACCAACAACTCAAAAAATACCAGCGTAAAATATCAGCTTGTGTGCTTCGTATGTTGATTGTGGAGAATCGGAGACTCTTTTCACTAGCAATGAGTCATTTTATCTTGTCAGAAGTCACACTTATCGTCAAGTGTACCATTTTCAGCCTTGTACTATATAATAAAAAACATGCGTGAGTATCGTGCAACACTCGGTTGGAACGAAGTAAACGTATTATATTATTGAATAACAAATACAAATAAATGTCTTACTAGCGTCTATTAAAATGAAGCGACATTTAAATTAAAATACTACTGGTATTGACAAAAAAATCTTACTCTTTTTGTCGCCTAGCACACATCCGCCAAACCCGTACCGTCCGGTATGGAACTTAGTTCAAAAATTGAGTACATAATCGTCGATTAGCGCTTATTCAAATTAAATATAAATTATCTTTATACCTGTCTCTGTCTATTGTCATTTATTAAATGATGAAAAAGAAACAACTTAAATATTTTTTTTAAGTTGACACTTATTTTATGAGTACTGATGTTTATTTTTATATTAAAAAATAAAGTTACTGCCTTTGAAAGTCCCACTGGTGGGCACAGGCCTTTAATTTCTTAGAAATATATGGAGAAATTCTCCCCGCACTGCTCTACGTTGTCGTATTTCACATGTCCTTGAAATCGAATTTTATCAACCTTATTTACACATTAAATAAATAAAATCTGTAGATGCGTTGTCACTTCTAAGTACTAAGCTTTCTTTCTGATGTACGACATATTTTTGGTGTTAATAATAAAAATAACTGTGATAGAACCTTGAATAAAAACCACTTGCAATCGCTAACCTGCAGTTTCTTCGTAAGACGTATTTTTTATTTTTCATTTTTTTTTCAAAAACGTACATTAACATCGATCGGTTAAAAACAAAATATAGAGACTAAATGCGTGAATGTCACCTCAGAGGACTATGATAGAATGCCTTGTTACCGGTAAGAAGCCTCTTGGCTTCTCTACAATCACCGTACAAAACACAGATACAGATTTTATACGTTCTAGAGTCATGCTGCAGCTATATCAGTAATATAGTTGTAGCACGTATGGGTCAGCTCGACCGGTGAAGGACCACGTTGTCACAGAATACCAGCGTAAAATAGCAGTTTAATGCTGCTGTGTTTGTGTAGTTATGTAGAGGACCGGAGACCCTTTTTGCTGGAAAAGAGACATTCTATCTTAGTCCTTACGGCTGACAACGCATCTAAATTTTGATTCGCAAACGAAGACAGATGTAGATATCTATGGGCCACAGCAACCACTTACTATCAGGTGGACTCTGTGCTCGTTTGTCATCCTTATTCTATAAAAAAGATAGTATTAATCTGCTATTTTCATGCATTCCTTAAAATAATAAAAAGTGACTAAAATATTAAATGCTAAAACCTACATGTCATCTCAAATTGGATTTATCAATGCACACCTGTCTTAAAACTAAGACATATTTGAACATGACCGTTTTTATAAGATTTTATCTATCCTATCTTTATGGTATCTACTATTCGGTGCAGTAGCCTGATGTAAAAGTGTCGCAAATAACCGTCCTATGGTTTGACGAAGGGTTACCCTCACGGGATACCGTTCATAAAAACCCTTGTGATATTTAGAAATCTAATAAAGTATTCCTTTTTATAAAACTTAAGCAATTAAATATCTTACAGTTCACCTGATAGTAAATGCAAGTACATAGACACCCGCACTAAACTATGGACAAAGAAGACTTCAGATGCGTTGCCACGTCCTAAATCAAAGATGGAATCAATCACAGCTTGTTATTAACCTCTATACGTTAAAAATAATATATTTTTGTTCACAAGATTAAGAGATACTGTACAGAGAAACTTGAAGCATACTGAAAGGTTGACCCATAGTGTAATGCCAAGCAGCTATGTGTATAAAAATTTTCAATGCACTGCCTACAGAGTTTCAATCACTACCAAAAGTACGTTTTCGCAGAATTGTTAAAACATGGCTTGAAGAACAATGCTTCTACTCTGTTGAAGAATATTTAAATTTTATGATTAGGATTAGGCATCGATATTAATATGAACTAAGTATTTACAATTATATTATTTTAATTAAATTAAATGTAATAAAATGATTATCATGAATTTGAAAGTATGTTATTTATATTAGTTGTGAAAATGTAATTTATGTATTAGATAAATATTTGCATGTGAATATTATGACGAAACATGCTGGTCTTAAATAATTTAACAACCTGTAATGTACCATGTTTTTTGCAAATAAATTATGATTATGATTATATACCATTTAGACAAGAACGCTGTTGTTTGATGGCATAAATAGTTAAGATTGTGATAAGAGGCGACTTACGACCTAGTAATTATGATAACGTATTTTGAAAAATAAAAGATAGCTCTTCCATATATTTAGTGACGCTGGCGAATTAAGAGAATAAATCACCTCATTTTATCTCGTGGATGTTGTGAGAAGCGTCTATGGAAAATGCCAGTAAAATATCATGACTTCTGAAATGTAGTGGTATTTCCATATTGTTTACGTAAGAATTAATAATCCAGACCGATGACTGGCAAGCAGCGTTAAAGGTGCGAGACGTCTGGTGCTCCGATAGTCACTTGGCCAGGCGAGCGTGACGATTAATGCAAATCTACACTACTAAGGTCCCTATGTCCAGAAGGGGAATTATACAGTTTGTTGAAAAAGAATTGATTATTTAGGTTAAAGGGGAAGCTCCAATGCCCCCGCCATACATGTTTGTTTTGACATATACGTTAAACACAGACACTATTTGTTTAAAACTAATCATTTTATCACTTTTCTACACTAAAATGTGCTCGCGATTGACCTTATTAGGAAATAACTTACAGTATTTATTAAGAAAAACAATAGTGAAATCTAGGAAAAAATTGACCCTTCTTTACTAGTGTGAGTGAATTTTGACAACTTGACAAGCAAAAGCGCCAAAAACATAGTTTAAACATTGGCTCACTAGATAGCGTGCAGACGATAATGTTAGAATAGAACAGAATAGAATAGAATAGAATAATTTTTTATTCAATATACATTTCATGTGTAATTCTTATTGAAAGTCATTTTTTACTTTACCACTGGTTCGAAAAAAAACCCTCTGTCCTGGTAAGAACCAGCAAGAAACCCAGCGGGACTTTTTTCAAAATAAATTTTACAATATAAATGATTACGAGATATTTACAAAATTTATTTTAGAAATGATAGCGGAGAAGTTTTTGGCTAAAAACCAGAAAGTTTTTTGTGCGTTCTTAGAGTTGGAAAAGGCTTATGACAGAGTGGACAGGAACGTGTTATGGCAAACACTGAACTCATTTGGGTTGAGCGCTGGCTTGATACAGGCATTAAGGTCTCTTTATAGGGACTCTAGTGCTTGTGTCAGGATCAACGGGGTCTACTCGGACTGGTTTGGCATTCATAAAGGTGTCAGACAGGGATGTGTGGCTTCCCCGTGGCTGTTTAACCTATTTATGGACAGTTGTTTGCAAACTTTGAAAGTTGAAGAATGTGGGTTGAGAATGGGTGAGTCAACCGTCAAATGCCTTTTGTACGCCGATGATCAAGTCATATTTGCATCGTCGGCGGCCGAGTTGCAAATGATGGTTACTTTAATGAATTGTTCATTGAAAGAAAAGGGGTATGAAAGTGAACGCAAGTAAGACGAAAGTGATGGTTTTTGAAAGAGAAGAAAGTAAAACTTTATGTAAAATAAGAGTAGAAGGGGAGTTGATTGAGCAAGTGGATGAGTTTGTATATTTGGGATGTTTATTTAGCAGGGATGGTAGATATGATAAGGATATAGAACGACGAGTGAACGCAGGAAATAGAGTGAATGGGGCTCTACACGCTATTGTGAGGAGTCAGAATGTGTCAACTAAGGCACGTATGGCAATTCATAATGCTGTGTTAGTACCGACTTTAATGTATGGTAGTGAAAGTTGGGTCTGGCAGAAGAAGCATGAGAGTAGAATAAATGCTGTAGAAATGCGTTCCTTAAGGAGTATGTTAGGGCTGAATCTGAATGACAGGGTGAGAAATAGTGAAATAAGAGAAAAGTGTGGTTTGCAAGATGACGTTGTGACAAGGATTAAGAAAGGAATGCTTCGGTGGTTTGGTCACGTAGAAAGAATGAACGAGGAAAGAGTGACAAAGCAAATTTATGTTGCAGAAGTGAACGGCAGGGTCGGGAAGGGACGCCCTAGACGAAGGTTTATCGACCAGATCGGCGATACATTGAAAATGGGCCAGATTAGGAGTACCCTTAACCGACGAGCGTGTATGCGTAGATATATGGATGTGAAAGAGGCGAGAGAGGTGTGTCAGGATCGCGCCAAATGGAAGTCCGTAGTCTCTGCCTACCCCTCTGGGTGACAGGCGTGAGTGTTTATGTATGTATATGTATGTATTTTAGAAACTGCTTGGAAGCGACCACCTCATTCCCAGGGGTTATTATCAACCATGTATTCATTTATACAATAATAACCCTTTTTATGCAGTTTCAGCTTATCAAAACATTTAAACTTGGTAATAGATAGAGCCTGTACACTTTCCAGGACCTTGTTGTAATAGCGTATACATTGCCCCAAGAATGAATTACTGACTCTGTGGAGTCAAGAAATTGGCATCACTAGCTTGTGTTTGTTCCTAGTGTTTACAGAATGTATATCACTTTTTTTTACTAAAACTACCTTTGTTTTTGTGAACATACATTAAATTTTCGTAAATATACTGAGGGTCCAAAGTTAATATATTTATTTCTTTAAATTTATCTCTAAGAGGCTCTCTCGGTTTTAGATTGTAAATAGCTCTAATAGCCCTCTTCTGTAAAACAAAAATAGTTTCTGCAGCAGCCGTATTTCCCCATAGCAAAATTCCATAAGACATTATGCTATGGAAATAACTGAAATAAACTAATCTAGCTGTCTCGGCACTAGTGACACCTTTAATCTTTTTTACAGCATTGGCTGCAGAACTCAGTCTGTTTGCTAATTTGGATATGTGGGGGCCCCATTGAAGCTTTGCGTCGAGTGTTATGCCAAGAAAAATAGTGGATACAACAGGTCTCAGTTACTCCCTATTTAAAACACATTGCTGTGCAAATTTTTAACATTCCTTGTTGTAAATTTAACACAATTAGTTTTATCTACGTTCAAATGTAGATTATTAACGTTAAACCAATGCACTAATTTTTATATAGCATTATTCACTTCGTCACATTTAAATGATTGACGTTTAAGTTTAAAAATCAAGGCAGTATCATCAGCAAATAATACTATCTCATGACTATTCCCTAAAAGGTGAGGTAAGTCATTAATATACACCAGAAACAGGAATGGGCCGAGAATCGAGCCTTGAGGGACACCCATTATTACAGGTGATCCGGCAAAACTTTTACCATTGATACTGCTTTATATTACTAAAATATGAAATATTAAGTTTAAGCGCTGTATTCTTGACGCCATAGTACTGTAGCGTCCTGATAAATGTCTCATGGTGAACACAGTCGAAGGCCTTGGAAAGGTTACAATATATACCCAAAGCATCCTCTGAATTCTCCCATGCACAAAAAATATGTTTAATAAGCTCACTCCAAAGTTAGTTGTCGAGCGACCCCTTGTATAACCGAATTGATTTTTATGTAGCAATTTATTAAGATTAAAGAAACTTAACATCAGATCTAAAAAAAATATTTCAAAACTTTTACTAAATGTTGGTAGTACAGAAATTGTACTAAAACTGGCGGGGTCTAATGTACTACCAGATTTAAATATAGTTATGACTTTACTATGTTTAATTTAATCAGGAAACACACCAGATTCGACGCTTGTATTAAAAATAGTGGCTAGATAAGATCTATTATAGATAAAATAACTTTAACGGAAATCCCCCATAAGTCTGCCGTTTTCTTAACATCAATAGTTTTAAAATATTTAACGATATCTTTTGGCAGTACTCTATGGAATTTAAAAGTATTTGAACGAGCCTTTACATTTTATTTGAGCAATGATTCGGCGACAGTAGGAGAAGAATTTTATGATCTTGTTATCATAAAGGAACATCAGTAAAATGTTTCTCAAAAGCTATAGCAATTTCTTGATCAGATCACGTTAAATTATTATTAATATTCAATTGAAAATCCGAGTTGCGCGGTTTGACCTTGCCCGTTTCACTATTCATTATTCTCCAGGTCATTTTAATTTTGTCGGATGCACATTTTGTTGCTTAAATGTAAAGCCTTAGCAGTGGAGTACACTTTTTTAAATATTTTAGAATATGTTTTTACATAATCTCTAAATATAACACTACTTTTATATGATCATTCTATCAGTTCATACTTGTATAAAATTTCAAGTTCCATTTCAAAGTGTATAAACTTACCCCTTTTTTAACGAGAGCATTGCTGCATGTATATTATGGTTGTAGCTCGAATGGGTCGGCTCTAACGGCGAAGGACCACGCTCTCACAGAAAACCAGCGTAAAATAGCAGCTTAACGCTGCTGTGTTTCGTATGGTGAGTGTAGAGAACCGGAGACCCTTTTTACTGGCAAAGAGGCATTCCATCTTATTCCTCACGGCTGACAACGCATCTGCATCTTGAGTCTTTATTGAGGATAGATGTAGATGTCTAGACGTTACTTAAGATAACGTCCTAACCGCTTTATTAAATAAAATATTCATATGGTTACAATATTAAGTAGTTTGTCGGTCTCTTTGTTAATTTGTTTCTCTGTTTATAGTGTAGTAGCGGTGTAAGAATATCCACTACCTCATATTGTCCCGTGGTTGCCGTAAAAGGCGTCAGAGGAATACAAATCAGGGGATTGGCATCACTCCTTAATATCAACAAATAAATAAAAACTACGGTTGCCAACCCGCCTACCAATCGTGGCAACTATGGCATATATCCCTTTAAAAAAACAATCTATGGGAATGCCTATGCTTTACAGTGGACTTTAGCTTTAAAATATTTGAAAATAAATTTTACAAAACAAATGTTTGTTATTACATAAACATTGGTTAAAAAAAGCAAAAAGACGGCTTTTATGGACATAGATTCGCAACTTTTGCTCCCAGTGGCATTCGTTGTGATCCTTGACACGTTTTTTCAATTAGACTTTCAATAATTTGTGGAAAGTCCATTCGTTACAAATATACCAATAGGTCATTTCACAAATTTTTTCATTATTAATGATTCGTTGAACACAGAATATGTTCATTATAATTGGTCAAAGATAATTAGTAATCAAAAGTAATCATTATTTTTCTGCCTAGAACCTGCGAAAAAATCTGCTATGTCATCCCAGACACGAGGTCCTTGTAGCCAAGCTAAGTCAGCACACATACATATAGACACAGGCTTGATGGTTTAGGGAGCTGTGGTGTTCAATTTAGTGGTGGCAGTGACAGTGAACGCAATTGTGGTAGGGATTGGGATGCTTTTTAAACAAACTGAAATACACCATTTTACTTTCACGCGGTTAGCTAATTCATTTTCAAATCTTTTATTGGTCAAATAATGTAATCGTGAAAAAGATGAATTTGGTGAAAAGATAAATAAAATCACTCCTGAGAGAATAATCACATCGACAATATGATTCGTAATAATTATTCATGATTCATGAGTACACACTTGTAGGAATTTATAAACCATCTATACAAATAAAGAAAATTGAAGTGTCTGTTTGTAATGTCAAACAGCTTTTTACTATATGCATATGAAATTATATACGGTTCTTATAACAAAAACACAAATTTTAAATTTTTTGTGTGTCTGTCTGTCTGTCTGTTTGTTTCGGCTAATCTCTGAAACGGCTGAACCGATTTTGACAGGACTTTCACTGGTAGATAGCTGATGTTGTAAGGAGTAACTTTGGCTTCTTTTATTTTACATAAAGTATTAGGGTTCCGCGCAAAAGAATTAAAACCCATGAAATCCAATCGTAATAAATTACACGCGGGCAAAGTCGCGGGGAACAGCTAGTTAGAAATAAAACAATTCGTCTTTAATAACAATCTGGAAAACGCTGCAGTTGAAATTTATACGGAGAGTGGCAGAACCGCTGCTTACAAACTTTGAACGCTATGATTTGCTGAATTTACTAGAAGTAAAAAGGTATAACATTATGAGTAAATTATTATAACACTGTTTCTATTAAAAATAAGCACATAAACGTGTAATGAGATTAATGACGACACTCAGTGTAATATTATGTATTATGTAAAAAAAAAACATCTTCCTAATAACAACTACAAAGAAAGTGCGGTTAACAACCTCCTTGCCGTAAACGTATTAGGCAATTTATGGGGGGATTCTATGTTCAGCAATGGAATATTGATAGACTGTGATGGAAGGCTGGAATTTATTGTCTGAATTCTAGTGATCTACCATTAGACCTTATACCTTCTTATACATAGAATAAATTCTTCATAGACGTCATTTAAGTGAACGATAGCTTAACAATATTTACCGTGATTGAAGTTGTACAGAAGAATTTACCTTTTTTAATTTACGCTTAAAAGTAATAACTTATAAATTGTAACTACTATTTACAAATGTCCTATTATTCAAAACTATATTTCTATGCAAACAAAAGGCCTCATTGCAAGCAGCTTTATCAGGGGAGCTGAAGTAGAGGAGCACTTTAAGCATTGAAACTGTTTCAATTCAAACACGATCCCACTTAAAACGAGCCGTGAGTGCTACGAAAAAAAAATAATGACAAATTTTCTTTTCTGTTTGTTACGTTGGTTGTTCTCTGCCTTCATATTTACATAAAGTAATTTTAAATCCTTCCTGACAGATTAAGCGTAAGTAAGTGTCCACCGCGATATTCCAAAGAGTTTTGGCACACTTCACATGTATTTGCATAATATTTTTTTGCACACCACAAACGCGACGGCTGTCAACTTAACAACAGGACGCTACGTGCTCTTGTTATATTTGGTACATTTTTAAACCGCACTAATACGTGAAGACAAGCACAGTATTAAGTGCTAACACTGATGAATAGAATATAAAATTGGTGCATTTTTTAGTTTTCCAATTTGTATTATTATAAAAATCGTCCAATGATATATTTTTTCAGACATTCAGGTTTCCTTACGATGTTTACCTTTACTGCTGAGCACCTGGTTATCCAGCACTTAAAATTACGTTTAACTATTTTACTAGTGGCAACGGAATTCGAACCCCCGTTGCTCGTGGGTTGTGAAGTTACGGCGAGCACTTAGCCCCTGAGCTCACACGGCTTTTTTAACTTGCCCTATAATCCCTAGAAAGACTTATGTCCATTATTGGGAACTATTTAGGCTGTAACATTACTTAAACTTAAAGACAAACTTAATTATTTATTTATTTATCACATCAGGTCAATATCAAAAAGTTATCAAAAATATAATAGAAAAGTTCAATTAACAAATTAATGATTTTCGGCGGCGATCGAACTCAAAGATCTATTATATTAATATCAATATAATTTTTTAAAGTTATTTGCATATCGCATATTTAAATACATCTTTATTTTTATAGAATAAGGGTGACAAGCGAGCCCATCTGATAGTAAATACATGCCATGGCCCATAGACATCTACCTTCGATTAAGCATCAATATGAAGATACGTTATCGCCTCTGAGGGCTAAAATGGAAAGCCTCGTTTCCAGTATAAAGGGTTCTCTACACTCACCATATAAAACAGCAGCATCGAGCTGTTATTTCACGCTGGTATTCTATGCGGGCGTATAGCTGCAATGTGGTTCTACCACGTACCAAAAAGTAAAGTAGTAAAATATTAACACAATAACGAAAACGGTTATCAAATACAATCAATCTTCATTCAAATAACGACCTTTATCATTCAAGCATCTAATAACACAAGAAAATTAAATCTTCGCTAAAGTCACCCACTTATTTCAATTAATGAACACAACCACTAGGATGCGGGATTTGGTGTTGTACGGAACTGAACAATAGCAATATCTATACAAACATCTCTCTGATTAAAATAATGGAAGACGGTGGCAAAGATTAGTTAAAAAAAAGTATGGTGGCGGTGTAAGAATATTTAGACATGGGCGCAATATTTAAATTTTGAATAAAAATTTAAAATGGTATGAAAATACACTTTTAATGATATAATTCAGTAATAATTTATTATAGTAGTTCGACTTTACTTCTTTAAAGAACGTTCCAATGATGAAAAACGGAGCCTGTGGGTAATTGAAACTTCTGTTACGTTTTATTTCATCTCGAACCATAAAGAAGCTTTTATGTTGCTCGTCATTTTGCTTTGGAAACAGTTCCCAAGTTTATATTAAGTTATATCAACGAATTTCGTGAAACCATTTATGGATAATTTTTTATTTGAATAACTACGTCAGTGTTAATTTGTCACTAACACAATTCTTTCATGTTTCATAAGTATACGGCTCCAACAAACTATTTTACTGTTTAAAACAGTAATTTAAAAAAGTTTCTCTATTTTGTATTTGTAGATGCAATATATAAATGTTATATAGTCTATGTCACTCCCACAATTATGACGAATCTCGTTAACATATATGTCTCGTTAGACATATGTGTTAAAATCCATCAAGCCTAAACAGCTTACAGCTACAGAGCGTGGCAAAAAATAATCATACTCTTGAAATACCTTACCCTCCTTCTGGAGCAGTTGGGTAAGAATAATGTGTTAACTGGGCTACTTGCCTAGCATTGTAATTGGTGTATGATTGTGAAAGCGGTGTGCTAGCCACATATCACTTATATCCCAATTTTCCATCTATACTCATACTATATGTTTTGGCTAAACGTGGTCCGAGTGGCTTACTGGTTTTTGAACTATGGCTACTCCCTATCCCCGGATTACAGACTTGAGTTATACACATATATGATGTAAAGTCTTCTATAACCAAACTTCCTCCCTGCACGACTACTTTGTGGAACCTAATATCACCAGAGATTTTTTGTAGAACGACCAAATAAGGATATTTTAGAAAAAAACTTGTTTTTTTTTTCAAAAAAAAAAACCGCGAGAGAACTTAAATTTCTCTTATGTTGCAGTAGATCATTAGATAAACCGCATACTTGTTTGCCCCCTCTTCTATTTCTTTTATAAAATACCAGTGAAAATGAACTAAAAGTACACTTGATTTTTAGTGGCTAATGCAGCCCATAGACACCTGCAGATAACTTCAAATAAGGAGGGTTACACATGCGTTCTAAGGACTTAGGTGGAATGTCTCACAGCCTGTAATTTTACTGACTCTCACACCTCTACAGAATAGAAGTCCTACCACCTAGAAAAAGTCATCCTTACACCTGGAATATACCTTTTCTGAAACATACAAATATGTATAATAATTAAAGTGTCTATATGTAAAATTAAAATTACTATAATTAAGCTCAGGGGATTCTTTGTATGCTATTAAGACAGAAATAAGCATTTTTAAAAAAAATGTCTAGTAGAACCGATTACAATGAAACTTTAAGAACAGATAGAGATCAACGCCAAGAGGGATCTAGGTTAAGTATATGTGATCTGAAACCCACGATTTTTTTGAAAAAGAAACGACGAAAATTTGTCTTTATTTGTCTTATATCTAAACAAGGTAACATATGAGTTGGTAGTATTTCTACATATTATATGTGGAACTACGTCATATCCGATGAAAAGCAATCACGTACTACATTCTGGCAACAAATAAATTTGAATAATTTTTTTTTAATTAAATGGGTTTACATTATCGACGACAAATTAACATATCTATATATATTTCCTTCATTATTTTTAAAGCAGAAATCAAATTTTGCTTTTATCAAACTTCGCGTTTCTCAATGAGGTTTTTCTGATTTAAGTAAAGAATAAAGTTAAAGACACCGCAAGTTTTTGTAATTTAAGGCAAAACTCTTCTTTTGAGGGTTATAATTAATATTTAGTTCCATTGAATATTCTCGTCTTTTTTATTAGGTCTTCAGTTCCCCTTACTCATCAAAGTTAGTTAATTTTTTTTTCAATTTCGGCTAAATTCAAACAATTACCATCAACGAAAGCGAGTTGATTTTTATTTTCACTAACCGCGTTTAAAAGATATCTGATGCGTATATTTTTTATGTATACTCCACGCGATTTCTCGGAAATCGCTGAACAGATTTGAATGATTTCTCTTTGAGATGAATAAGATAGGTTATGGAGGTTATGAAATAAGTCATAAAAATTGGGGTGGCCATAAAATGGTCATAAAATTTGGTAACCATGTAACATTATTACGAGTAAGAAAAGGGTGCAAATGTTTGAAGGACGAAGTTTGTATTGTAACTTATTTATACTACGTTCTAGTCGTTATATTAAACTTGTGATATTCCTTATTACTCCATTAATAATAAAAAAAATTAAATTTGAAAAAGTAAAAACACACTTCAGAAACTTAAAGGAATAAAATAATATTTACATAATAGCTTCGGACGTCGGAGCTTAATTCTTCGATACAGTATGTATTGTTTATAATTTATGAAATCAGTCCTACGTTTCTTTTAATTCAATTTTCTGTGTTGGTACTTGAGTAGAGGCGATTCTTATACGATCGAACTATATTCTTTTCTTTTAATAAAAATAGCTCTGTTCTTCGAGATATTGGCGATATCTGTATATTTGTGCATCTTTTGACTTTGAATCATGGAATTATTGACGAAATCTTAAAAATATCTGAAATAGTCTATAATCGTGATGCTGCGTATATATTAAAAAAATATTTTTACAGATGTAAGGATAACAACGAGCATACAGTCCTCTTGTAGACTAGTGGATGTACTTTTTTACCACCGATTAATATATCTTCCACAATATGCTGCTTATTCACATTGGTATTCCACGCGTCTTCCTCCCCGGTCGAGCCGATCCATTTACGCTGCAGTCACACCGCGGCTTAGCTCTACCACACTGGTAGAGCACGGAAACAGAAACAGAAACAGAAACTTTTTTATTCAATTTATCTCTCTTTTGTTTATTTACCACTGGTTTGAAAACAAAAAAAACCTATGTCCTGGTAAGAACCAGCAAGAAACCCAGCGGGACTTTTTTTTAAAATGACACCTTACAATCATGTATGTATGTTACACAAATTAACAACACAACAAATTATAAATAGCTTGGTAGCGATCACCTCATTTCCAGGGGTATTATCATCCATAAATTCTTTAATATTATAATAACCCTTTTTATACAAACTTAGTTTAAGGCGACACTTCGAAAACTTTGAAGCGGTCTATCGCCGGACTGACCCAAGTGAAACATAATTTCTATAAAAACTTCAAAAACGCCGTCATAAGGTCTTAAATTGCGTAGCGCCCGCGACGTTTAAGACCGCTTAGAAATCGCTTAGAATCAAAAAAAAATTATTGATTTTAGTATTCAAAATAATGAGCAAGTAAATTAGGAATGTTGATGTTATGAATATATTTCTGTGGTTCCCAAGCATATAGATTAAGTAATTTCGTTGTAATTTCAACTATAGTGATTTTTAGAGGTGTTTTCGCAAATAATTATGATCGAGTCAAAATTTTACAATCATATTTTTGAGCAAGCAAACTCACGATAAAGACATGAATTTACCTATATCTTAATTCTAGTTTCGTTAGTCGTGTCATACTCGTATACTATTCGATGAAAGGAGGTGCATTTTTTTGCGGTGTCGCCTTAATAAAGTTTTGCACAGTTCATTGCGCACAGGAAATCAATAAATGCAGCAGTCTAAGAACTGTGCCTTTGGGTTGACTATGAGACAGGGCTTTGTTGAGCTGTAAACTGATCAAGCATTGCGTGATCAGTTTACAGAAAATAAAATTCTTTTCTATAAAATAAAATTATTCAAACGTCGTTCTTGTCAGGTGCAGACCAGTACTGTAAGGAGCTCTACGAATCAACTCCTACCCGATTTATAGTACGATCCACACAAAATCAGATTACAGTATCTTGAAATCTTTTAGTGTTGTGTTTGATTTTGGAATCAATTTTATTAATTATGGGATCATACGTAAGTATATGGTAGAATCCAGCCATCTTCTCTATTCAAATTTTGATGTTTTTAAATTTTACATACATTAGGTAACATTCGTGGTAGAAGTCGGTTTTCTTTAGCGATAATTTGTGTTTAATGAAATCTAAAGTAATGGCGGGAACGATCTTAATTATGTACACAGACAGCATACTTGAGTCTCTCAAAACGAATTCAAAGTAAACGCGACAAAGTTCATAAATTTAGTTTCATTTTATGTGTAGCACTCGTGTAGGTAAAAAATTA
Organism: Parnassius mnemosyne; assembly: GCA_963668995.1. Lineage (NCBI taxonomy): Eukaryota > Metazoa > Arthropoda > Insecta > Lepidoptera > Papilionidae > Parnassius > Parnassius mnemosyne. The sequence continues at coordinate 40,543,747 of CAVLGL010000081.1, read as the reverse complement.
TTATTATAGAATTATTAATAAAAAATTACTGATATTGTTATATTGAAGACAATTCTTTAAATTAGCCTTAATATTTGTAGAGAGTGATATTGTACAAATTTTGTTTAATAGAAGCATTGAGTTATATGTACTACGTACTAGAAAAGCCATCCTAAACAAAAAATGTGCACTACTCTATGTCTTTGCGCATGCGCTAGAGATAGTAGAGTCGCGCATGCGCAGTTGATTTAAACGCGTTGCGCCAGCGCGGTCAGTTTTTAATTTAAACTTTAATTTGAAATCTTGTATTATTAGCGCCGTTCTACACTACATATTAACTAGTAGATTGAAATCACACTAAATGACACACTGTACGGATTGCAGTACAGTTCAGTTGAACATAGCGTATGTTCGGAATGTGAAATCTAGTACGTAGTACATATATATCGATGAATAGAAGGAATACATTTTACGAAACTATGATAAATTGCATAAACCGCTTTGATAAAAGCGCTACTTCCATTTGTGGAAACGTTCGATTGCAAGAAGTGTAAGATGAATCAATTTGGATGGAGCGATTTGAATGGAGCGATATAGTTAAAAGTACTTATGTTTAATTTACTTTTTATTAATTAAATAAACTTTAAACAAAATTATTTATTTCGTTAAATATTGAAATTACATTTTATGAACAGTGATCGAAGTCACCAAGTAAGCAAAATAATGCCTGTAACTGGTGACTTCGCTTTTTTTTATAGGAGAGGGGGCAAACGATCATGCGGCTCACCTGACGGTAAGTGAACTACCGCCGCCCACGAACAACCGCAACACCAGGGGAATTGCAGATGCGTTGCCGGCCTTTTATAAAAGAGTAGGCTCTTTTCTTGAAGGTCTCTAAGTCGTATCGGTCCGGAAAAATCGCTGATGGTAATCGATTCCACAAGGAAGTCGTGCGAGGAAGAAACCATCTTCTAAATCGCACAGTGGTGGACCGCCAATCATCCAGATGGTGTGGATGGTATCGGGAGTTCTGCCGCGATGTGCGTTCCTGAAATTTGGCGGCTGGGATGAATCCGAACAATTCCTCAGAGCACTCCCCGTGGTAAATACAGTGTTTAGACAGTGATAGAGCCACGCGGCAGCTTTTGCTGTCGCACGGATGGGCCGGCTCGAACCAGGGTGGTACCACGACCTCACAGAATACCAGCGTGAACTAGAGGTTTACCTCTGCGTTTCGGTTGGTGAGTCCAGGTGGCCGGAGGCCCTTTTTACTGGAAATGAGGCATTCAATCTTAGTCCTCACGGGTGGCAACGCATCTGCATTTTGATTCGCAAACGAGGATAAATGTAGATGTCTATGGGCCGCAGCAACCACTTACCACCAGGTGCACTGTGTACTCGTTTGTCACCCTTATCCTATAAAAAAAGATACGAAAGAAAATGCAAAGGGATGCAACATCTCTTTGCAGTGCCAATGAATCGAGCCGCTCTGTGCTGGATGCGGTCAAGTGGAAGGAGCTGGCACTGGGGAGCCCCTGCTCAGAGATGGGAACAGTATTCCATGTGAGGCCGAACCTGCGCCTTGTAAAGTTGCAGGCGGTGTGCCGGCATGAAATACTGTCCCGCTCTGCTGAACACGCCAAGCTTTTTAGAGGCCAATTAGGCCTTCTCTTTCAAGTGACCACGAAACTGCACGTCACTGGATATGTCGACTCCGAGGATACCGATACTGGCTGAAACAAGAAGGGGAGTGCCTTAAAACTGAGGAGATACGACAAAGGGGTAAACGCGCAAACTCGTGTCTTTTGAGGATTAAACTGGACTAGATTTAGTCGCCCCCAATCCGAGACTTTGTTCAGCAAAGACTCGACTTCAGACACAAGTTTGTTCCGGTACTCGGCGACGTTTTCCCGAGAAATATTGGCACGGCTGGTGTATAAAGCATCACCAGTGCTGTCATCCGCATAGCAACGAATGTTACCAGTTAGCAACATATCACTTATATGCAGAAGAAACAGCGTTGGTGATAGCACACAGCCTTGTGGAACACCAGCGTTAATACGCTTGTAGTCGGAGCATGCACCATCTACAACGACCTAGATGCTGAATCCAGAAAGCTGGTGATCCAATTGCACAACTTCTCGGGAAGCCCATAGGAAGGGAGCTTCGAAAGAAGCGCTTTGTGCCAAACCCGATCGAAGGTATTCGCAATGTCCAAACTAACGGCCAACGCCTACCCCTTGGACTCTACTGCCTTCGTCCATCTATGGGTCAGGTAGACCAGAAGATCACCAGCTGATCGACCCCGACAAAAACCGCATTGGCGATCACTAATTAGCTGGTCATCCTAAAGGTACCGCATGAGCTGGCATTTAATAATGGATTCCATTATTTTGGAGAACAAGGAGGTCATGGCGATAGGCCTATAGTTGGACAGGTCTGAGTGGTCGCCTTTTTTAGGGGTCGGGTGGACAAAAGCTGTCTTCCATGAATTCGGTACCACGCCTTGGGAGTAGGAGTACTGGAAAAGACGCGTTAGGACCGATGCCAACTCCGGAGCACACGTCCTCAGCACAATTGGGGAGATTCCGTCAGGCCCACTCGACTTCTGGATGTTCAGGGAGAGGAGTGATTTGCGACCCGAGCGCTGTGAGAACAGCACATCTGGTATGGAGCACTCACACTGCGGGGTGGTTGACGGTGTTTTCCCCTCGTCATCAAGAGTCGATTTGGACGCAAAAAGGGAGCCTAAAAAGTCAGCTTTGTCTTTTGCGGCTTGGGCCAGTGAGTCGTCCTCAGTATGCAGAGATGGTAGTGATGGCTTACAGAAATTCCCTTGGACAGCCTTGGCGAGAGACCCGAGATTCCCGAAGGAAGGCGAACTAGTTTCTCGCCAATTCTGTCTATGTGCTCTGATTTTGCCTTGGTAATAACTCTTTTGAAGGACCTGGAGGCGAAGTTATACTTCTTTTTAGGTGTGCTGGTGTTTATATCCCGAGTCGCCGAAGCCGCAGCCCAGGCTTGATAACACTCCTGCTTACTGCGTAATGCAGTCTTACAGGAGCGACCAAACCAAGGCTGAGATCTGTCTCCGATGGGTACCACAGATGATGGAATAAATAGTTCCATTCCCTGTAGCACCACATCAGTGACAGAGTCAGCAACAGCGCTGGGATCATCCGGCGAGAAGCAAACCCGCCCCCATGGGTAGGACGCAAAGAAAGACCGCATTACGTCCCAATCCGCCGACCTATAATGCCAAACATGGCGGCAACCTGCAGAACGCAACCGCGAGGGGAGCGTGAGTGGCACCACACTCCGAATCAGATAATGGTCCGAAGAGCCGAGAGGGGCATCGACCGAAACCTGATATCCGTTCGTATGAGAGGTCAGCAGAAGGTCCAACAGGGAAGGTGTATGATCCTCCACATCTGGAATCCGCGTAGGTAAAGTAACCAGTAGTGTCAGATCATATGCCACGGCAAAGACATAAACAGATCTAAACTTGAACCGAGCCATTCGGCGTGGTGGGCGTTAAAATCGCCAAGAATCACGATCTCTGCGGATGGGACCTGTTGTAGCAAGGAATCTTTAGCCATTTGGACGTGGTCGATGAATCGGTTTGTTTCGGCATTACCGCTATGGGACCTATAGAGGCACCCATAGACACGTGGATGGTCGTCGCTGTCTACTGACATACACGCAAACTCCAGCCCGAGGCACAAAGGAGTGCTCTAATTTGTACCCCGGTTAGGAGAGATACGAAGTATCAGCCGGAGAGGACACCTGCGGCTCGGTCAGAAAGAGCAAGGCCGGCTTCGCCGGCTCGAGATGGTAGTGGACGGCGTTTAGGTTCGAGTGAAGTCCCCTGATGTTACAGAAATTCACGGATAATTTGTCAGGGGTCGCCTTGGTATTGTTGCTCAGTTTGCCCCGAGCAATTATGTTTTTGAGCGGAATTTTGCCCCCCCCCTCCCCCCTAGAATACGCGGGGCAGCCTGAGCACCCACGCTCAGGAGTGGAATAACATGGCCGTGAATGCTCAGCGAGGGATTCTCCAGGGGTGCTGGTACCCTCCTGGGGTAGTCTTTCGTGTAATTCCGCTACCATGTTGATGGGGGGAGGGGGATTGGGCCTCCGGCCACTTGCACTCACCAGACGAAACGCAGAAGCAGAGCTTCTACTTCACGCCGGTATTCTGTGAGGTCGTGGTACCAACCCGGCTCGAGCCGGCCCATACGTGCGACAGCAAAAACTGCCGCGTGGCTCTACTACCATTAAAACCGTTCGCTTTCCCATAGCTAATAATTACAACAACATTAACGAAATAAAATAACTTATAGGAAACAATAAGTGTAAGATAAACATGACATCAGTCTTATAGCACTTATTAGGTTAAAATTATTTATGCTACAATGACCCTGCAATGCATATTATAGTATACAAGGGCATAAAAAAATAGGACATGTTCCTTATTCTTGATAGTTTTAGCATTTTTCAGATGAAAAAAGAAATTTTATATTATAACTGACTTGTGAAAACGGTTAACAATTCGACTGGTTTTTTATTTTTACTTGTTATGAATTTGTCGATTCTTTATTCTTCAGTGGTGGAAGAGAAGTGGAGAATTGGAGAAAAAATTCCACCCCTAAGGGCTGCAGTATTCACAAAAAAGGTTGTGATTGCCCTTTGTCCATTCAAAGGTTAAAAAATAAAATTTTAATAAAAAGTAAAAGGCGAATACTCAAGGGGTTTAATTCTTCTATACAATATATCTTCGCACCGACTTCATTTCATCGAAGGCAGTTTTACTTAGAAAAATCGTTTTCGGTGTATTATCTAAAATCTACAATAAAGTTCCATCTATGTTTCATGAAATGGAAAATGTTAATAAATTCATAAAATAATTTAAAACATTACTAATTGAGAAATTCTACTACTTAATCGATGAATATTTAAGCGACGCATCAGTAGGCATATTATAATGACATTGCATAATATAATATCATCTTGACATTCGTTATACTATATATTTTAAATATCTTATTATAACTAATAATTGCATTATTGTTGAATATTCTAATAAAATTATAATATAATGAAATAATTTAATAATTATGGAAATGTAGTTGATATAATTGTAACTATAATGTTTGTGTACCTAAAGGTACCATTCCGTAGCTGACCACAGATAGCAGCAGCAGGCGACGTGTCGTCGCGACACTACTGGTTTCTATGTAGTTCTATGAAATACCTTTTCGTTTGTCGGATGGCGGTCGGGCGACCGGAGCGGCATACGACATGTCGCCCGACCGATCAGTAGTGCCGCCAATGCCCGAGTAAAACGTTGAATTTTTTTTCAAAAAATGAGTTTCACCGATTCCGTGGAAGAGAAACTGATAAACCAAGTGGCCCAATATCCCGCACTGTACGATTCATCTCACAATAATTATTTAAACATTGCGAAAAAAGATAATATTTGAAAAAATATAGGAAAGAAGTTAAATAAAAGCGGTATATATATATATATATATATATATATATATATATACTGCCGCCTGCAGTCGGGTTCGGAATCATGACTGCAGTGAAATGACGCGACGACATGTCGCAGCGGCATGTCGCGACGACACGTCGTCTGCTGCTGCTGTCTGCGGTCGGCTACGGAATTGTACCTTAAGGGGGGGTCTAAGATTTTTTTTAAAGATCATTACCTACATTCACAAATAAATAAAATTTGAATTTGAATTCAGAATGTGTATTTATTTTGCTTCAAGTTGGGTTTCATTATTGTTATTTAAATTATTATTTAAATTTCATAGTTTGCGAATTTTGAATTTGATACCAATATATAAGTGCTGAACACAGATTAAGGAAAACATCGTGGTATACATATTTGAGGAATATGAATATTTTGATGACATGTAAACTCCGCCATCACTTTGTAACGCCCTGCCAGAAATGTTAGCAGGCCTGTACCCAGCTGTAAAACGTTAATACAAATTGACCGGGATAAGAATACGTTCTCACAAAATACAACGTAAAATAGCATTTAATGCTACTGTGGTGTTTTGTATGGTGAGCGTAGAGGATCAAAGACCTTTTATATTGGTAACGAGGCATTCTATCTTAGTCCTTAGTAGTCACACCTCATAATTAATTTGTTTTTTAATCAAGGATAGATATTGGTGTCTATGGGCCCCAGCATAACTGTGTGTTCTTTTGTCACTTCTATTCTATAAAAAATATATAGACTGTATTTTTATTGCACTATAAGATTTATACACATATAAATATCAAAGTATCATTGAAAATTGACATTATTAGCATAACTACTCGGCTAAAATAATACTCGAATTCGCTTAGCCAAGAGTTTTAAACAGATTCATCGAAATTCCACATGAGATTCCAGTCAAAGCTAACGTCAGTCGTTGTCTGACTCATTCCGTTGAATAAGAAAGGAATGGGTTTACAGCGAGAATACATCAAAAGAGTGTTTGAAAACTCCCTTTTTATTGAAGTTTTAGTGTATCAAACCTTTTGCTTATTTTATACTTTGTTTCTACAATATTGTTGTGTAACAATTTTTTTACGCAGTAGAGCTACGATGCAGCTATATTTATGATTGTAGCAAGAATGCGTCGGATCTAATGAGGATGGACCAACCAAAGACTCAAAGAATACCAGCGTAAAATATCAGCTTGTGTGTTTCGTACGATGATTGTGGAGAATCGGAAACTCTTTTCACTAGCAATGAGGCTTCCATCTTAGTTCCAGAGGTCACACTTACAGTCAAGTGTACTATTTTTCAGTCTTGTACTATATAATAAAACAAATATGCGTGAGTGTTGTGGAACACTCGGTTGGAACAAAGTTCCTTATTATTGATAAACGTATTATATTATTGATTCATAAGGGGGTCATTGTAGAAGCGTGCTCGTCGCGACCCCTGCCAGCCCTTTTCAGGGCTGCAATTCTACTCAGCTGCGCACCCATGCCAACGAGGGTTAGGGCATCCCCCCAAGGCGACGCACACCAGCTCGTCCCCGTTGGTGTGGAATGCAGCGCGCAAAGCGGCGATGGGGACCGCCACCCGTCACGCACAGCCCGACACGGCGGAAGGTGGAGGACAGAGTGCAGAGTTGGCACGTGGAATGTTAGAGGAGGCATGAGAGATAAGACGAATGAGTTGATCGAAATAATGAAAGAAAGAGAATTAGATGTCGTGTGTATGTCGGAGACCAAACGGAAGGGCAGTGGTACTGAAGAGCTTCCTGGCGGGGCGTTAGCTCTATGGTCCGGAGTCCCGGAGAGTGAGAACGCCTGCCAGGGAGTGGGGGTGCTGCTGTCTTCTCGGTTGGTCGATATTATGACTGAATATAAGGTTGTGAACTCAAGACTTCTCTGGGTTCGCTTTAAATTGGGACTGACGAAGTTATTCCTTTTGGCTGTTTATGCGCCGGTAGCTTCGTCGTCCAGGGCTGAGCTGGAGGAGTTTTGGGAGAATGTAAGAGAAGTTCTAGATTTGCCTAGGGGAAACGAAAGAATTGTTGTATGTGGTGATTTGAATGGATGGGTTGGTATCGCTTGACCAGGGTACGAGTCGGTACTTGGAAAGTTTGGCGATAAAAGGGTTAATGATGCTGGCAAGCTTATACTGGCGGTGTGCAAGGAAAAGTGTCTTCTTGTGACAAACACTATGTTTAATCACAAGAAAATCCATATGTATACTAGAGAACGAAAGAATGAGAGAAGTATGATCGATTTGTTCCTGGTGGATGACCGACTGCGGAAACAGGTGATGGATACGCGAGTGTTCAGGGGTGCTGACCTGGGAACGGATCACTATCTAGTGATTACTAGATTTAGGGGTCTGTTCGCGGGTTGGCGCTACCGGACGGCAGTAACAGAACCACAGTCGGTCTGTCGCATCCGAAGCTGGAAGCTTCAGGAAGCGGATACTAGGGACAAATATCATGCGAGGGTAGCCGAAAAGCTTGACACCATCGATGGCAGAAAAGAATGTGTAGTAAGAACATTGCAGAACCTTAGGGATGGAATGCTAAGTGCAGCGGAAGAAGTGTGTGGAACAATACAAAGAGGCAGTAGTAAAAGAAGAGATACATGGTGGAATGATGAAGTGAAAGAAGCTGTAAAGAAGAAGAAGAAAGCATGGTTAGACTACTTGGCCTCTAGTAATGATAAGGATATGAGAGAGAAGATGAAAGAAAGATATAGGCTGCAGAAAGTTCACACGAAAGCACTGATTGAGGAAGTGCGTGAAAGGTGGAGAATGGTAGCGGACGAAAGGTTGTCGCACAACTTTAAGGAGAACTCCAAACTCTTCTGGAAAGAGGTTGGAAGGACCCGAAGTGGTGCGACGGCCTTAAGAATGAACCAAGTGCTTTCGAGAACTAAGAACGTCCTCTCAGAAAAATCGGACGTCATGCAGCGATGGAGCGAATTTTATAGAGAAATGTATGCGTGTGATGATCTTAGTGAGGGATCCGGGGATGACGACGTGACTGGTACGCCAGACCCGGACCTCGATGACACTGAGGTTATCAGTATGAAAGAGATTGAACGTGCGATTCGAAGTTTGAAATGTGGTAAGGCTGCGGGACTAGACAGAGTTACTGCTGAAATGGTCAAGTATGGTGGGCCTCGCGTCTGGGACAGCTTTCATCTGCTGTGCAATTTGTGCTGGCGGACGGGGGATGTCCCGGATGATTGGCGATCCGCAGTCATTGTGCCTTTATATAAACATAAAGGTTCACATTCTGACTGCGGGTGCTATCGGGCAATCAGCTTGACCAGTTTAGCAAGTTAAGTTTACTCGAAGGTTTTGACCTGGAAGAGGATGCACAGATCAAAGGTTTTCTCTCCGCATGATCACGGGGAAAAGCTTCTGGCTGCTAACCAGAAGATTTTCTGTGCTTTTGTGGATCTTGAGAAAGCATTTGATAAGGTTGTAAGGGAAAAATGTGGGAACTGTTGCCGGGGTATGGTGTGGATGGTCGATTGCTAAGGGCTGTGCAGTCTCTTTACTGTGACTGTAAAGCTTGTGTGCGGGTAGGGCATGACCTATCACCCATGTTTAACATCCTAACGGGCGTAAAGCAGGGTTGTGTCATGTCTTCCTGGCTGTTCATACTGTATCTCGACAGCTGCTTACAGAAGCTGAAAGATAGCTGTTTGGGTGTGAAATTGGGTGACATAAAAGTAAATTGTCTGCTGTATGCTGATGATGCAGTGCTTATTGCATCATCAGAGGCAGAACTGCAGGCATTAGTCACGTGTATGAAAGCGGAATGTGAAATTAAAGGTCTCCGTTTGAATGCTAATAAAACTAAGGTTCTGGTATTTGAAAGGGACGAAGAGAGAACGAAGTGTGAAATATGGGTAAATCAGGAATGTCTAGAACAGGTAAATGAAATTGTATACTTGGGGAGTGCTTTTAGCCGGGATGGAAGATGTGATTTAGATGTGGACACGCGTGTCGCTGCCGGGAACAAAGTCAATGGTGCCCTGACTGCGTTAGTCAAAAGGCAAGGCGTAGTGAAGAGTGCACGCCTTGCAATACATAACGCAGTGTTGGTACCGACTTTGTTATATGCCAGCGAAACCTGGGTATGCCAGAAAAAGCATAAAAGTAAGTTGAATGCAGTGGAGATGCGATCTCTTCGTAAAAGGTGCGGCGTTACCATGGTCGACCGAAAGCGAAATGAAGAGATTCGCAATATGGCAGGTTTGCAAGATGACCTTATCACAAAAATTGATAAGGGCGTGCTTCGGTGGTTTGGGCACGTTGAGCGAATGAGTGAAGACCGAATGGTGAAGAAAATATATAGCGCGAAAGTTAATATTAAAAGGTGTCGAGGTAGACCGAGACTAACTTTCGAAGACCATGTGAGCAAATTGCTCGAAGAGGGTAGGGTCAAGAGTACTCGGATACCTAGACGTGCATGCATGAAGAAGATAATGAATCTGAAAGAAACGAAAGACGACGAAGTTTGTAAGGATCGTGACACTTGGCGATCTGTTCTCTCTGGCTACCCCGTCAGGGATTGTGCGTGAAGATAAGTATAAGTATAAGTATTAACAAATACAAATAAATGTATTACTAGTGTCTATTAAAATGAAGCGTCATTTAAAATAAAATACACTATGACATAAGGGGTAGTGACGAAAAAATCTTACACTTTTTGTAGTCTAGCTTTCATCCGCCAAAACCGTACCGTCCGATAAAGAACTTCGTTCCAAAAATTGAATATATTAGCGCTTGTCTCCGTCTATTATCATTTATTAAATGATAAGAAAGAGCAGCTTAAAGCCTTTTTTATGTTATAAGTACTGATGTTTTTTTATATTAAAAAATAAAGTTACTGCCTTTGGAAGTCCCACTGGTTATTTTCTGGAGATAATTTTAGTTTACGGAAACGTACCAGGGATAGAACGTGTTCATTGGAAGAGTCTGATGACAATGAAAGTTTTAGAAGAGGCGATTCAAGGGGGCGGAGAAGACTATCTAATTAACGGATATCAAGGCGTAGACGTAGGTGTCCCAGTACATCATCAGAATCTTCGGGTAAGTCCGTCAAGGCTCATTCAAAATCTAATTATTAACAGGCCTTTTGTTTCTAAGAAGTTTATACAAGTAAATTTTCCCCGCACTGCTCTATGTTGTCGTATTTCACATGTCCTTGAAATAGAATTTTTCAATTTGTAGATGCGTTGTTACTTCTAAGTACTAAGTTTTCTTTCTAATGAACAACATATTTTTAGTGTTAGTAATAAAAATAACTGCGATAGAACTTTAAATAAAAACCACTTGCAATAGCTTCTTCATAAGACGTATTTTTTAAAGGTAGGGCTTATGGTTAACCAAAGACATTTAAGTAGTAGTATATATTATGAACCTTTTTGTAGTTAACGTATTGTGAGTGTAGAGAACTGGAAAACCTTTTTGCTGGAAAAGAGGCATTCTATCTTAGTCCTCACGGCTGACAACGCATCTACTGTAGATGTCTATGGGCCACAGCAACCACTTACCATCAGGTGGACTGTGTGCTCGTTTATCATGCTTATTCTATAAAAAAAGATATTAATCTGCTATTTTCAGGCATTCCTTAAAATAATAAAAAAGTGAACAAAATATTAAATGCATGTACACCTACATGTCATCCCAAAATGGATTTATCAATGCACACTTATCTAAAACAAATATTTGATCATGGCTGTTTTTATAAGATTTTATCTATCCTATCTATATAGTAATATTCGGTGCAGTAGCCTGAGGGAAAAGTGTCACAAAAAACTGTCATGTGGTTTGATGAAGGGTTACCCTCACGGGATACGAGGCAAAGAGGCATTTCATCTTAGTCCTCACGGGTGACAACGCATCTGCATTTTGATTCGCAAACGAGGATAAATGTAGATGTCTATGGGCCACAGCAACCACTTACCATCAGGTGGACTGTGTGCTCGTTTGTCACCCTATCCTATAAAAAAAAAATCAATCACCTCATTTTCTATGGGTCATGCTAGAAAAATATCATGGCTTCTGAAATGTAGCGGTAATTCCATATTACTTACATAAGAAGTAATAATCCAGACCGATGACTGGCAGCAGCGTTAAAGGTGCGAGACGTATGGTGCTCCGATAGTCACTTGGCCTGCCGAACGAAACGATTAAAGCAAATCTACACTACTAAGGCCCCATGTCCAGGAGTGGTATTTTACAGTTTGTTGAAAAAGAATTGATTATGTAGTTTAACAATGATGAACACTATTTTATTATAATCTTATAGTTTTTTTTTTACTTGAATATGCAACCAGTAATAAGAATTATTAACTGCGTAATTATTTTTCAATATAATCTTCAATATATTTTTGTTAAACATTTATTCGGATTTCTTTGTTTGGACGTGGGAATCGAGTTTGGCCTAGTAAAATAAAATAAAAATAAAAAAAAATAAGAATCCCTTTTATTTCTTGCAAAAGTAACAAAATGAATAAACTAAGCTTGAGATTAAGATAGATATTTAATCTGCAAGAACCCTTTCGCAGGTGAAGGCCTCCTCCAAAGAGTCCCAATTCTCTCTATCTTGGGCTTTTTGCATCCAGCTTGGGCCGGCCGTTTTGCATATATCATCCGCCCATCTCGTATGCGGTCTCCCTCTGTAGCGTTTTCCGTCTTGGACCTCTCCACCGTGTCACCTTTATGGTCCACCGCTCGTCTGACAGTCTCGCTACATTCCACCACTTCTATTTTAGTTTTTTGGCACAGTTAAGAGCATCAGTAGCTTTAGATATGCTTCTAATTGTAGTGTGTCTTATTTTCTGGATTTTTCTAATTTTTAGCATGCTTCGTTCTAGGCTCCGTTGACACGTGGTAATTTTTTCTTTATTTTTTCTGTGAATTTCCAAGTCTGACAAGCATAAGTTAGGGACGGTAAAGGACAGCTCGACATGGCTTTAGTTTTAATTTTTACTGAAATATTACTTTTGAAAATTTCCTTTAGGCTCCAGTACTTATTCCAAGTAAGTTGAATACGCCTCTCGATTTCTGAATAATTACTCTCCTTATCGAAGCCAATTTGTTTGCCTAAGTATATATATATTTGTTCGTATATTTCAATATTTCGTTATCTGCTGTTTGCTGATTGTCATTACCATAGTTTTGCGATATTCATCTCTAATCCTACCTGCTTACTAGCCACATTAAGATATTGAATCATGACTTGTAATTGCGAGCTTGATTCCGATAAAAGCACCAAGTCGTCAGCAAATCGGCGGTGGCTCAAGTATTTTCCGTATATGTTTAGGCCGCTAGTTTTCCAATCCAGCTTTTTCATTATCGACTCTAGGTTGATAATGAATAGCTTCGGGGATGTTAGGTCGCCTTTTCTCACTCCTCTTTGAATGGGAAAGCTTGGGCCGACTTGCAATTTTACTCTACCCGTGTTGTTATTGTAAATACTTTTTATTACCTGTATATACTCCTTCTCTACCCCTTGCTCTATTAGCGCTTTCCATATACATGAATGTGATACGGTATCGAAGGCTTTTTTGGAGTCAATATAGGTGACGTATAGAGCTCTTTGTTTTTTTGATATTTTTCAATCAGTAATTCCAGAGTGTGGATATGGTCTATAGTCGAGAAACTCTTCCTAAATCCCGCTTGTTCTATGGATTGTTCCGTTTCTAGTGGAATACTTATTCTTTGGTTTATGAGAGAGGAAAATAATTTATATATACAAGGCAATAAGCTTATTGGCCCGTAATTTGCAACAATTATCTGACTGTGACCATTGTGTCGGTGTTTTGGAATTTTTCAAAATGTAGTTGAATAAATTTTTTTTTCATTAATTTTATGCCTCATGGTGCGAAAGTAAGTTGTGGTATTTTTTACGCCACTACCACACGGCGAGGAGCCGAGTCAGTTCTTTCGACTTTTTCGCTCGTTTAGCACCACCCGGGGGACACGTGTAGGTTGGGCCTAGGATTAGGTGGTCGAAGCCTACGGACGCGAGCGACTTATCCCCTAACATATAAACACTCACGCCTGTCACCCAGAGGGGTAGGCAGAGATTATGGACTTCCATTTGGCCCGATCTTGACACACCTCTCTCACTTCCTCCATATCCATATACCTACGCATACACGCTCGTCGGTTAAAGGTACTCTTGATATGGCCCATTTTTAATATATCGCCAATTTGGTCGATAAGCTTTCACCTAGGGTGACCCTTCCCGACTATGCCGTTCACCTCTGCAACATAGATTTGCTTTGTCACTCTTTCCTCATTCATTCTTTCTACATGGCCAAACCACCGAAGCATTCCTTTCTTAATCATGGTCACAACATCATCTTGCAAACCACACTCTTCTCTTATTAAACAATTTCTCACTCTGTCATTCAGCTTCATCCCTAACATACTCCTTAATGACCGCATTTCTACAGCATTTATTCTACTCTCATGCTGCCACACCCAACTTTCACTACCATACATTAAAGTAGGTACTAACACAACATTGTGAATTGCCATACGTGCCTTTTTGGACACATTCTGACTTTTCACAATAGAGTGTAGAGCCCCATTCACTCTATTTCCTGCATTCACTCGTCGTTCTATATCCTTATCATATCTACCATTCCTGCTAAACACACATCCCAAATATACAAACTAATCTACTTGCTCTACCAACTCCCCTTCTATTCTTATTTCACATATCGTTTTGCTGTCTTCTCTTTCAAAAACCATAATTTTCGTCTTACTTGCGTTCACTTTCATTCCCTTTTCTTTTAATGTCCTGTTCATTAATGTAACCATCATTTGCAACTCGGCTGCCGACGGTGCAAGTATGACTTGATCATCGGCGTACAAAAGGCATTTGACGGTTAACTCACCCATTCTTAACCCGCATTCTTCTACTTTCAAATTTTCCAAATAACTGTCCATAAATAGGTTGAACAACCACAGGGAAGCCACACAGCCCTCTCTGACACCTTTATGGATGCCAAACCTGTCCGAGTAGGCCCCGTTGATCCTGACACAAGCACTAGAGTCCCTATATAGAGACTTCAATGCCTGTATCAGACCAGCGGTCAACCCAAATGAGTTCAGTGTTTGCCATAACATATCCGTGTCCACTCTGTCATAAGCCTTCTCCAAGTCTATGAACGCACAAAAAACTTTTTGGTTTTTGGCCAAAAACTTCTCCGCGATCATGCGCATGGAAAAGACCTGATCCGTACATCCCATTCCCTTTCTAAATCCCGCTTGCACATCCCATATTTTTCCATCAGTTTCTTTCATAACTCTTTCAATTAGTACCTTAGCATACAGTTTTCCCACAATGCTAAGTTGGCTGATACCACGGTAGTTTTTACAGTCCCGCTGCGACCCCTTTCCCTTATATATTGGGACTATAACGGCTTTGCACCAGTCTTCCGGTACCCGCTTCAGTTCCCAACACAAATTAAATAAGGTGTACAGCAGGCCTGCAACCACACCCTCACCAGCCCTTAGCATTTCGAGTGATACTCTATCATATCCGGCTGCCTTACCTGCTTTCATGCTTTTCATTGCTTTCATTATTTCATCTACACTTATCTCCCTACCTCTCTCCACTTCTTCCGGAATTTCTATTTTACTTATTTCATACTACTCTTCACTCTTAAACACGTTTTCAAAGTATTCCTTCTTTAAATTCGAAACTTCATCATTCAACATGCAGCCATTCTCGTCTCGTATAGCATTCATTCTAGGCTGTTTTGAATTTTCCCTGACAGTTCTTACGAGTTTCCAGAACATTTTAATGTTTGCCTGGAAGTTATCCGATATTCTTCTATCATTCTTATCCGTTCTTTCTTGCTTTTTCCTTTCAACTACTTCTTTTACTCTCTTATTTAGGTGTCTAAAAACTGCCTTTTTCCTTTCAATATCATCATTCATACTGCGAGAATTACTAGCCTTGATTGCTAGTAAATCTAGCCATGCTTTCTTCTTTGCTTCAACTTCCATACGTACCTCATTATCCCACCATAACGTGTTATTTTTCCTTTCATTCGTTCTCTTACTTACACCACATACTTCGGTAGCTGCATCCACTAAACCTTTCTTGACATTATACCACACAGTCTCCAAGTCTAAATCATTCATACACAATTCAGCCATACCACTTATATTTTGTCTCAATCTACATTTGAACTTCTCTTTCACGTCTTCATCTTGTAACCTCTCTGTTCTTATACGCTGTAACGCTGTGGTAGACACAGATGTCCAATGCCTCCAACGTCTGAAAAGACCATTAATTCGGCATAAGACCAAGTAATGATCCGTCCCTACGTTAGAGCCCCGGTAAACCCTTGTATCTACCACCGCGCTCCTCATTCTTTCATCAACAATTATGAAATCTATCATACTTCTATCATCACCTCTTTCCCATGTATACGTGTGAATCTTCTTATGACGAAAGAAAGTGTTCGTCACAACAAGATTCTTTTCCACGCATACGGCGAGAAGGATATCACCATTCTCATTTATACTTTCATCACCAAACGTTCCCAATATCCTTTCATAACCAAGCCTCCTCACCCTAACCCTTCCATTAAAATCGCCTAATATCACAATATTTTCATTAACCTTGCATTTCATTAGCACCATCCTTACCAACTCCCAAAACTGCTCTCGGATATAAGTGGGCTTAGACATGTCTGGGGCGTAGACCCCTAAAACAAACAACTTCTTTAAGCCCACTTTCATTCGTATCCATAGCAGTCTCGGGCTAACACATTCATACTCTTTTACACAATGACCCATTCTTTCTGAAAGGATGATACCGACTCCCTGGCATGCCCGCTCGGTCTCGTCTACACCAGACCAGTACGCGGTATACATACCATGTGTAGTGGCATCCTTTCCCTTCCGTTTCGTCTTATTTACACATAACACGTCTATTCCTCTATCATTCATCATATCGCATACTTCATCCATCTTATCATTCATTCCTCCACATACATTCAATGCAGCCAGACGGGCTTCCGCAATCCACTTTTCGCCCCTCCGGGGGACAGAACGTGACGGGTGGCGAACCTCGTCACCGGTTTTCCTCCCGGAGGGGCGGAGGGGATTATACTATATATGTTTTATAGTTGAATAAATGAGTTAACGGTAGAGCCAGTAACGAATGAACCAATTTTATAGCTTCGATGGTGATATTGTCTGAACCAGGGCTTTCTTATTTCATCATATTCATCAGGTATTTCTTAATTCCTTGAAAGCTTTTTTCGAACTGCCTGACTGTACTAGATGTGTCCGATCTGTATCTTGTATAGTCGCAATTTATACGCTTGCTTATTTTTATTTTATTTTATTTATTTATTAAGGACAGCCAACAAATCTTACACCAAAAACATTAAATTCTTAAGCTATTATCTAAGATTTAAGCTAAGTGCAGATTCAATTACAGGCTGCCACGACTTGCAAATGTGAGTGTTTAATGTTTATTTAAAGGTAATAAAATATAAAAAAACTAAACTAATCCAAAATTATTCCGTACTCAAACTTGCACCTAGAACTAACTTTTTGAATTTAGAAAGGCTATATGAAAAAATGTCTACGTCCCTTTTTTTTGGAGTTCATTGTTTTGTCGTTGCAGCCTGTTCATGATCGCGTTATGGCCGAGATTGCTTTTGAATCCCTTGGTAGAAAATGGTGTGTATTTCCCTTTTCGCGAGATTTAATAGGGTACATTAAACCGAACCTGTTCCAACAGTCCAGGGCAATCCAGACCACCTCTTACAATTTTATATAAAAACAAATGATCTAATAAAAGCCTCCTATTTTTTAAGCTTTTCATTTTGAATTTTGAAAGTCTATCAACGTACGAAGGCAACTGCTTAGCTAGACCGGATTGAAATGAGACATTCCATAAAAATCTTTTCTGCACGCGTTCTAGTTGCTTAACATATACTTCGTAGTATGGTGATCAAACCGGGCTGCGATACTCCAAAATCGAACGAACATATGCGTTATATAATAAAGTTTTAGTGGCTAGTTTTAGCTCTTTACAGTTACGAATTACGAAACCTAGCATTTTGAAGGCCCTAGATGTTATGTCTTCAATGTGTTTGTGAAATCGAAGTTTTTTATCCAAAATAACGCCTAGGTCCCGGATAGAATCTACCTCTTTAAGTTGTTTTCCATTGATGTGGTACGAAGGTGATGCTTGCAACCTGTGCCGTGAGAATCTAATAAAATTACATTTATCAACATTTAGTTCCATTTGGTTTTGATCGACCCAGATTGCTAGACTATCAACATCCTCTTGAAGAAGCACAACATCAGTAGCTGAGTTGATTTCCCTACAAATTTTTAAGTCATATGCAAAAAGATAGACCTTTGAGTATTTTAAAACCGAAACTATATCATTTATGAAGATGTTAAATAGGGTAGGGCCAAGATGAGAACCTCGGGGTACACCTGAAAGAACGGGCAGTGGATCAGAAGTAAAACCTTCCAGGACTACACTTGCCACTCGACCTGATAAATAGGAAGAAGCTTGTATAATGCTGATAATTCATTTTTCATTGACCTAGTTTTGTTTTTGGTATTTTGCAGTATCTGTCTCCTCTTCATTAGTGCTAGAGTGCTCTCTGATAAGATTTTATGTCTTTTTTTGTATTTTTATCAGGTATTCGAGCTTCTTGAAGGCTTTGGGTGATAGCTTTTAGTATTTTATCGTAATACGTTTGGACTGAAATATTTTCTTGAGGTTCTAGTAGGTTTGGTAGGTGGGCTCTAATACACTCTCTGTATCTGCATATTTATTCCTCGTTGTTTAATGTACAGTTTTGTTTATTTTTAAATCCAGTTCGGTTCTTTTTTATTTTTGACATTGTTATTGCTTCTCTAACTGGTCTATGATCTGAAGAAGAATTAAGATTTAATACATCAATGTTTTGTACCATACCCGGTGTGTTTGACAAAATATAATCAATTTCGTTTTTATATTCTCCATTAGGTGACCGGCATGTCCATCTACTGTTTGGTTTTCTTTTGAAGTACGTATTTAAAATTGCTATTTTATTTTCGAGCGCGAGGTCGATAAGTTTTTGTTCTCTGTCATTTATTTCGCCTTATCCGTTTGATTTCATTATCAAGGATTCATCTGCTCTAGGTTGACCTATTTTGGCATTAAAGTCGCACATAATTATATACGTATTATGTGCAAGGTCCATGGCTTTATAGAAACGTACAAACTTTTTGGTCTAGTATCGAGACGTTAATAATAAGTATCTTCAAGTAAGCGTTTTGTAGTAAGCATTGACTATTCACGCGTTCTCACAAACAGACTGAGAAACTAGAGCTGTTGAAAATTTGTAAAGCATATGCTGAGGAGATTGGACTCGGTTACAACTCAAAAATGAGTGAATTTATTGTCTTCAGAGGTAACAAAAAACCACTTGATTATAAAGCACGTATCCCGCTATGTGGGACTCCTGTGAGACAAGTGGCTGAGTTTAGGTACCTCGCACATATTGTAACTGAACGCCTGGATGGTGACAGTGACATTGAATGAGAGCGCCGAGCGCTGTCGGTCCGGGGCAATATGTTGGCTTCCAGATTTGCACGTAGTACGACTCAAGTCAAGTTAACTTTGTTCAAGGCGTATTGCCAATCCTTTTACACGTGCAGTCTGTGGACTGACTATACGCAGGGAGCCTACAGTGCTCTGCGTGTTCAGTACAACAATGTGCTGAGGGTGATATTGAGGAGGCCTCGACACTGCAGTGCGTCGGCTATGTTTGCGGATGCTCATGTGGACGACTTCTACGCGATCATGCGTAAGCGTGCCGCGTCCATGTTGAGCAGGCTATTGAGGAGCTCCAACACCCTTCTCAGCGCATTGGCTGTGAAGCTGGATAGCCCGCTCTGGAGGGCTTGGAATGGTGCACACACCAGCACCAGGAGAATCCCACCTGGAGTTCGCTATGTGAGGCTGGAGGTAGGTTAAGTTACTAATATAGGGGGTAAGTACTATTGCGACTAACATTTTAATATTAACTTCTATTTTATTTTATACTAACACAAGGGTAAGTAAGTTTTACTAACAATCTATGACTGTTGTTGGTCGAAATAAAGGATTTATTATTATTATTATAAATCTATTCTTAATATTCGAAATGCTGTTGTGTAGTGATGGCGCTGCGTAAGACAATATATTAGCTTATGTTACAATACAATGAATTTATTTCAGGTATCAAGGACTTAAAACTTAAGAACATTGGCCCACAGCAATATATGTATATCGATGATACACTACCCTGAGGACGAGGAATCTCTCTTTGTATTTTGCAGGAACCTTGAGTACGTAGAGTTTGAGAATATTATCACGTCGCTGTCGTAGATGGACAACAGCGTCTTCCTTTTTTTATAGAATATGGATAGCGAATGAGCAGTAACAGTCCCGAGATATAAAACATGAGATAAGTTATACTGTGGCCCATAGACATTGACATCTATAATTGATTGTGTTTTACCGCTAAAGACTAATAATATGAAATGCCTACCTACACTCACTATAATAAAAACAACAACATTGACCTGCTATTTTACGCTGATATTCTGTGAACGCGTGGCCCTTCCCTGGTCAAACCGGCCCATTCGTGCCCAAAATAATATCCATAATATAGCTCCATGGTTCTACTACGAGTACGTAAAAAATATCAGTTAAAAAAAATAAAGACTGTGGTAACCAATTCGCCCGCAAAGCGTGACAACTATAGCAAGTTGCCTTTACTTGTAAATTGGTTGCCTCATAGGGATCTCCCCTATAAAGCAATCAATGAGAAAGGAAGGGTTCAGCAGTGGACTTTTGTTAGACTGTTACGGTAACTGTACTTAATGTTTTAATTCATTCCTGAATTATGTTGTATTTACAATCCAATTAATCTTAAATATCTTTATTTAAAGTTAAGAGTTTCCTTCGGCTTTAATAAACTGCAGTTCCCGTAGATACTAAAGGATTTTTTTCAGATTGCAGACAGACCACTTAAGTCTGGAGGCGTCTGTATTTAGCAACCTTGCCCATCTACAACAGTTAACAAGCTATATAATTCGTTTATTTTTTTTTAAGTTGCAATGTTATTCAATTTTTATTGATTGGAGAGCTTTGAGTAATGTTACAACAATTATGAGCGATATTTTTTATGATGTTATTTGCCAGTCATATTATGGTCTACCTCATGTTGCTGAATTTGATGAAACTGAAATGTCACTTTCAGACGAAACTGTCAAGTTACTTATGTTTTTCTGAACTTCGACTCCGACTTTAATAGTAGTAATAGTAATATAAATGCGGCTGGTGTGAAGAATTTTATCCAGAAGCTGCCTCTTTGTCTAGTGGTCATAAGCGCGACTGCTGTTTATTAGATACCAGGTTCAAATCCCGACCAATGCCGATGCCAATGAAAACTTAACAAAAACGTTATTAGGTTTTTGTTAAGAAGTTTTCATTGGCAGTGAGGAGTCAGGAAGTTGGTAGTGTTTCAATCCCATGCCCCAGAAAGCACATAAAGCCGATTGTCCAGTGTGCCTGTGCTTGCGCACACTCATGCACTATAATCCTATCCTACGCATATGACTAGTCTCCCTTGACCGACATTCGGTCTGGAGGACCGGACCATAAGAATACTGATTATTTATATTATTTCAGAAAAATTACAAATACTAAAATTTCTATTGGATTGTGGAACATGTATTTTAGTCAAAAAGGGTATAATGTTCAATGAATTATCGTTCATAAAAAATTATGCTCCTCAGAATACGTTCTAGGCATGCGGAATAGAAATCATACATATTAAATTAATTACTATTTGTCTCTACAGAATCCCCCAATGCGACCCAATATAGTTCTTATTTAAGTTGAACACACTTTTGCTTGACTTAACTGTAAAATACAAATCTAAAGTACATATAGTTATACGCGCCAGATGAAATTAGGAAAGGCGATAGGATATGACAATATAAGCGTGGAACATCTTCGGTTCAGAGGACCATGGGTAATGGCGTTTCTATCTGTATTTTTCAATGCTTGTATAAAGCATTCTTACTTACCGGTAGAAATGCTAAAAACGGTAATAAGTCCTGTTCTTAAATGTAAATTGAGTAATTTGACCGACAGTGGTAATTATAGACCGATATCCATAGCTACAACTTGTGCTAAACTGTTTGACACCATATTATTAGGCGTTATTTCCAAATATATACAAATTAGCGATGCTAAATTTGAATTTAAAAAAGATAGTTCTACGGATGCGGCGATTTTTACTTTAAAGCAAACCGTTAGTTATGTAGATGCATAGGAGTAGGATCATATGCCGTTATAACTAGCAAATAAATTACTGCAGACCACTAATAACTATATTTATTAACACGCAAGTGCAAGTTATACAAGAGTACAGAATAGTATATCATTTCATTGGTAACATTGCTTATATAGGTAAAAATAATTAATAATAATTAAAATCGCAATATGTTGTTTATCTTAAACTACACACTGATTGATCGTATCCACAGCGAACACAATACATGCGCAAGCGGCCGTTGAACTCCGCCCATCCGAACAATAGGTACACAAGCGGCCATCGAACTCTGCTGGCGCTACGACCAATGGGAACGCATGCGCCCTTATCAGCGGGCGTTGCTTAACGACGACGTAGGATATCGTCCGATGTATGACGTAGTGGTGGCATGATCTTAAGGTCCGTTCTAGCTACTAATTTACTCGCCACAGTTATTATAATAAGCGGAAAACAAATATTTATGCATGTTTCTTGGACTTAAGTAAGGCTTTTGACAGAGTCAGTTATGATATACTTTGGAGGAAGTTACGTGATGCGGGAGTGCCGTCATTATGTATTAACATATTGATCGCATGGTATAGTAGGCAAATTAATGTAGTAAAGTGGTGTGATACATACTCTGAGGAATTTATTCTACAATGCGGTGTGAGGCAGGGAGGGCTAACATCGCCTATGCTTTTTAATCTGTATGTTAATCAGCTGATCGAGGAGCTTAGAAGCACCAGACTGGGTTGCCACATTGGTTCTGAATGCTTCAATAACTTGAGTTATGCTGATGATATGGTGCTGCTGAGTCCCTCGATTGGTGCGCTGCGTGCACTACTCCAGATATATGAGAAATATGCAATGGATCATAACCTATTGTACAACACCAACAAGTCTGTTTGTTTGCTTTTTAAGAGTGGTAGGGTTCAACCTCATATCCCCCCATTGTATTTGTGTAATTCACAATTGGAGTGGGTAACGACGTTTAAATACCTGGGTCATATTGTTACTCAGGATCTGTGTGATGGTTCCGATATGGACCGCGAGCGTCGTTCCTTGTCAGTGCGTGCCAACATGATAGCTAGACGCTTTCAAAGCTGTTCTTATACCTCAAAGCTGGCGTTGTTTTCAGCTTACTGTCAGCCACTTTACACTCCTCAGCTGTGGACGAATTACACTAAAGAGGAATATCGCAGGCTGAAGGTACAGTATAATGATTCGTTCCGCGTGTTGTTCCGTCAGCCACGATACTGTAGCGCGTCTCAGATGTTCGCAGAGGCCCGTGTTGTTGGTTTGGATGCATTGATCCGTCACCGTATCGCGCGGTTTAGAAGTTTTGTTTTTGGGTCGCAGAATAATCTCATCAAAATTATTTGTAATGTGTATGCATGTAGTGAAATTTTTAGTAGATCGTCAAATCTATTAAAATGTTATTAATAAAATGTAATAATATCATTGATTAACCAATAATTATAATTGAAATTTAAGGTATAGTTTAAAAAAAATGAATTTTAATTTTGTAATGGATCTGTGTTGTCTGTACTAAATAAATTATTATTTTTGGGGTATCTATAAAGTTTTCTCATCTGGTTGGGCAGTATAAATATATAATTGTAAATGAAAATGGTAAACATACATAAATATGAATAAAATAAAATAAATACATAAAAAATACATAAATATATATAAAACCCAACCAGATGGAAGCCCTCGGCAGGGGAGACCAGACGGCCGAGGGTTAGGGGGAAAGGGAAAGAAACCGGCGGACGATGCGGGCGGTATCGAGGAGCACCGCCTTCTGCATTTGAGCCTGGAGCGGTCCGTCACGGTGTCCCAGTCGCCTCAGATGACCCGGGAGGCTGACTGGGATTAACCCATTCGCAGAAACGACCACAGGAATAATTTCGGTCGGCAGACCACCCCACATGCCGGTAACCTCGTGAGCCAGGTCCAGATATTTTGTCACCTTATCTGTTTCGGCTTTCACGAGGTTCTCGTCATAAGGAATGGTAATGTCGACCAAAAAGATCCTTGACTGTGCCCGGTCCATCAGCACAATATCAGGCTTATTCGCAAGAATAGTCCTGTCTATGATGATGGCCCGGTCCCAGTAGAGCCTGGCGCGGTCATTTTCGAGCACGGCTTCCGGCAAGTACTTATAATACGGCAGTTTCCGATCCACGAGGCCGTATTTCAGAGCGAGCTCCTGGTGTAGAATCCTGGCTACAAGATTGTGTCTGTGCAAATACTCAGAGTTAGAAAGCGCCGAACAACCGGAGATGACATGCCTAAGTGACTCACCGGGATGGCGACAAGCTCGACAGATGTCGACGGCGCCATCCTTTAGGATGTATCTCCGATAATTGTTGGTCTTAATAACCTGATCCTGTATCGCACAGACAAAACCCTCGGTTTCCCCAAAGAGGTCACCGAAACGTAGCCAGTGAAGGGAGGCGACTGTGTCTACGAAAGGCTCATGTAGAGCCTTGTAGAACCTTCCGTGGAGCTCCTTCTCCTTCCATACGGTCTCCCGGTCGGAAATACACTGTACTGCTGGGTCTTGCCATTGCTCGTTGGCTAAGGATAGAGGGGTCAGTCCTTTATCACAAGAAATAACGTCCCTATAGTATGGATCATCCGCTCTCGTCAGAAAGTAATTACGGAGGCTGCACACTTCGCGATTATGCATGGTAAGCGCGCTTAAAAAGCCGCGCCCGCCATGCTTCCGCGGCAAGTACAGCCTCATTACTGACGATCTCGGATGATGCATCCTGTGGGACGTCATTATAGTGCGGACTTTTCTGTCCAGAGCGTTTAGTTCGGTCTGAGTCCACCTAAGTATGCCAAATGTATACATGAGAACAGGCATGACCCAACCGTTATATGCGTGCGTCTTATTCACACCGGACAAAAGACTGTTAAGCACTTTGTTCAAGCGTGCATAAAACACATCGCAAACTGACTGTTTCACACCCGCCTCATCTACACCGATGTTCTGTGACATACCCAGGTATCGGTATGTTTCAGCCTCGGAAAGGGTCCTTATGTTGATGGGCATAGATAAATGTATGCCCTCAGAGTTAGCAAACCTTCCCCCTTCAACATGGAGGACCGCACACTTATCCGTCCCCAGCTCCATTCTAATAGAATTGCTAAAATCACAAGTGATGTTTAGCAATTCCATAAGATGAGAGCGACTGGAGGCGAATAACTTGAGATCATCCATATAGAAAAGGTGGGTCACTTTTGTACCTCCCCTCCGAAGCTGAAATCCCCTCCCGGAGCCCTCCAGTAAGGTACTGAGAGGGTTCAGAGAGAGGCAGAACCAGATTGGACTCAGACAATCGCCCTGGAAGATACCCCTTCTTATCCTTATGTGGTTCTCCGCAGCCGTCATCCGCTCGCCTAGATGACAAAGAATCGTACTCCACTGCCCCATACACTGCCCAAGGAAGTCTCTAACTGTACAGTCAACCTTGTACAGCTCGAGGACCCTCTCCAGCCATGTATGAGGCACCGAGTCGAATGCCTTTTTGTAGTCTATCCAGGCGGCGGATAGGTTCCTACGGTTGCGTTTAACCACTTTGCCAATGACCGCGTCAATGAGGAGTGGTTCCTTGGTTCCACGACCACCGCCCCGACATCCATTTTGAGCGCGCGACATCACCTGATTTGAGTTCAGGTGACGAGTGATTCTCGCGCTCAAAATGGATGTTAGTGTCTTATATATCGTGGGTAGACACGTGATGGGGCGGTATTTGCTCGGGTCTATGGTATCCCGGTCTTTAGGAACCAAATGAGTGATCCCAGTAGTGAAGAGGCTCGGGAGCGACTTTTGGTCGAGAGCCTCTTGAAATTGTCGGGCGAGCACAGCGTGACACACCACGAACCCCTTCAGCCAGTAGTGATGCAGCCCGTCGAGCCCCGGACTTTTCCAGTTCGGGGCCCTTCGGACCGCCTCAGCTACATCGTCCGGCGTTATAATGACGGGGTCCATGGGCGTAAGATTCGCACACTGACTCACCACAACTTCCGTCCAAGGGCCCTCGCGGTGGTTTACGGGCTCTGACCACAGGCCGCGCCAGAATGCGACAGTGTCGGCCTGATTCGGTGCTTGGTCCGTTCCACGTACCATTGGTCGCTCCAATGATTTATATAGCCTCTTCTGATCACTCTGGAAGAGACGATTCTGGTTGAACCGTGTCGACCTCTCGGTATATCGCCGAATCCGCTTCCCCCAAGCAGCGATTCTCTGCTTTAGGTCGTCTATGCGCTCCGTCAGTTTTTGCGTTATATCCGGCTGGGACAAACTGATATTTGTCCCAGCAAACGCCATTCTGACGGTGCGCACAATTCGCGGCCTATTATTGCCCGACCTGAAGCTTATCAGCCTGCCGATGAGGGCCCTTGCCTTTACGGTACGGTCCTCAATCCTTCTTCTCCAGGCTGGGATGGCGCTACTTTGTCTATTATTATATATATTAAATTATTATTATTATTATAACTGGAGACTTTAATATAAACACACTAAAAAAAGGCAAAACCACTAACTATTTACAAGATTTGTCCTATAATTATAACTTGAAAATACATTTCAATGTTCCTACACGTAGATAATCTTGTATTGATCATATATTAAGTAACGTGCAAAGTGCGACTGCAACATTGCTACCACTGTATCTTTCCGATTATGACACAGCACAATTGTTAAACTTTCCTATAAAATGTGAGTCACAAAAACATGCTATATATTATGTTTACAAGATAGACTATAACTTAGATAACGTTAGGAAGTTTAAAAAATGCCTGAAAATTTTCTCATGGTCGGAAGCATACATGGAAAATGATGCAAGCACAGTATTCAGCCGATTTTATGAATTATTTTGCCTTTTCTACTATCTCTGTTTTCGGAAACAACGAATTAAAATAAATTTACAAAATAAAAAAGAAAATTGGATAAGCAAAGGCCTCGAAGTAAATTGTAAAGTAAAACGAATGTTAAGATTTAAATATTATAAAAATAAAAGTAATGCCAACAGAATACGTTACCTGTCATATTTTAAGCTAAAAATTTTAAGTTAAAAAGAATGCTAATGTTAAGTTTATAAATAATAATTTAAAATTAAAAATTTTATACAGCCGACTTCAATATACGTTATTAAGAATAACTCAAAAACTATTCATTTGACCTTGATAAAATTCATATGGAACCACAAGAAAGTACCAGCTTTCAAATAAAAAAAAAGATCCAAATCGGTTCACCCAGTAAAAAGTTATGAGGTAACATACATAAAAAAATATACAGTCGAATTGAATACCGTCTCCTTTTTGGAAGTCGGCAGAAAATGATAACAAATGTAAAGCAGCATGGACCATTACCAAAAAGAAATATCTAACCCATATGACAAGAAAAATATAGAAAAAAATTATAGCTAATAATAAAGTTCTTACGAATCCTGTAGATATAGCTTCTGCTTTTAACAATCATTTTATTGATTTGACCCGTGAATCAACAACACACACTAAAGCGAAAAATGTAACCATTAACAGCGCGAATGTCAACTTCATGTTTCTTAGACCTATGTCTGAAAATGAGGTAAGAAGGGAAATAATGCTATTAAAAACACTGGCTCTAAAGGCTACGATGACATAAACACAAAAGTAATAAAAAAAATGTATAATTGAATTAATTGAAATATTGACATATTTTATAAATATTTCATTTTCGTGTGGAATAATTCATTTCGTGTTAAGCCGCTGTTTAAAAAAGGAGATAAATATGATATTAATAATTATCGACCAATAATCCTAATATCCGTTATATCAAAAACATATGAAAAATGCTACATGCATTTAAAAGATTTATTGAATTTTATAATAAATATCACATTATATCAAACGAACAGTACGGCTTTTAAAAAGATAAATCTACAACTTTGGCGATTTTTCACTCATAAAAATAATACTATCAAACATCAATAATAATAATTTTACCACGAAACTATTTTTTGACCTATATAAAGCCTTTGACCCAGTTTCACATGACCTATTGTTACATAAATTGGAAAAGATTGGAATTAGAGGACCAACGCTTCAATGGATAACATCATATCTTTATAATAGGCAACAATGTGTTGTTGTTACTAAAGCAGATGCGGTTTTTGTTGTACTTAAATGACATTGTCAATATGAAGAAGCATAAATGTATTCTATTTGCTGATGACATTTCATTAATCGTGACTTCCAATAAAAAAAATCATAGTATGAATGACCACAAAGCTAACATAAATAATACAATAGATACTTTAATTAATTGGGTTGACATACATAATTTAAAAATTAATTCTGACAAATATTTATATATAAAATTTAATAAATGCACTAATAATAAACATAATCTTAAACCTAACATTCCAGAAATAAAAGCAGCTAGTCATACGAAATTTATAGGTTTGATTATAGATGACGATATAAATTGTTAACCACAACATGTAAACGATGTCTCTATCAAAATAAAAAAAAATCGTGCATGTACTTGAATAAATAAAAAACATAACAAATATAAAAACGGCTGTCATATCCTACCATGCATACGTAGAATCTTTGCTACGGTATCGTCTTATAATGTGGGGCAACAGTACTGATCAAAATAAAACATTTGTCGCGCAAAAAAAATGCTTTGGAGCTATATGTGGGCTGAAAGCGAATGAATCGTGTCAACCAGTGTTTAAAAAACTTGGCTTATTAACACTACCATCACTTTATATCTATGAAGTATGTATGTTTGTACAGAAGCACAAAACGTTGTTTACAACGGTAGATGATGTAAATCCCCGCAGTCGTCAAGATCCATATAGACTTGTACTAAACAATAATCCTAGAATAAGAAAATATAATAAAAAGTGTTTATTTATGTGTGTTCACTTATATAATGAGATACCTCATTCATTCATTCATTACAGCCCTTCACAAGTCCACTGCTGAACATAGGCCACCCCCAAAGAATGCCACAAAGCACGGTCCTGAGCCACCTGCATCCATCGACTTCCTGCATGTCTTACCAGGTCGTCACTCCATCTCGTGGGGGGACGCCCTACACTTCGCCTACCGGTACGAGGCTGCCACTCGAGAACCTTTCTTCCCCATCGGTTATCGGTTCTTCGAGCTATATGGCCGGCCTACTGCCACTTCAGCTTACTAATCCGTTGGGCTATATCGGTTACTCTGGTTCTACTGCGGATATCCTCATTCCTAAGTTTATCACGCAGAGAAACTCCGAGCATAGCCCTCTCCATAGCTCGCTGAGCGACCTTGAGCTTCCTCATACGGCCAGCAGTGAAGGACCACGTCTCAGTTCCGTAAGTCATCACTGGCAACACGCACTGGTTGTACAATTTCCTTTTAAGGTTTTGAGGTATGTCTGACGAGAAGATGTGTCGTAGCTTCCCGAACGCTGCCCAGCCGAGTTGAATCCGTCGATTGACCTCTCGGTCGAAGTTGGACTTACCTAGTCGGACTATTTGTCCCAGGTAAACATACTCGTCTACAACTTCAAGCTTAGTGCTCCCAACAACTACCGGCATAGGTGTGACATGGACATTAAACATGATCTTTGTTTTGTTCATGTTCATCTTAAGACCTATCCGTTGGGAAACACTATTGAGGTCATTGAGCATAGTGCTTAGGTCCTCCAGCGATTCTGCCATAAGGACTATATCGTCGGCAAATCGAAGGTGAGTGATGTACTCGCCATTGATGTTGATACCGTATCCTTTCCAGTCCAGAAGCTTGAAAACCTCTTCCAATGCAGCGGTGAAGAGTTTCGGGGATATGACGTCACCCTGTCTTACACCTCTCTGTAATTGGATAGGTTTCGTACTCTGGTTCTGTACTCGAATAGCCATCGTAGCCCTACTGTACAAGCACTTCAACACTTCGATATACCGACAGTCAACTTGGCACCGCTGAAGGGACTGCAGCACCGCCCAAATTTCGACGGAATCAAAGGCTTTCTCATAGTCCACATACGCCAGACATAGTGGCAAATTGTACTCTTCGGACTTCTGTACAATTTGCCGAAGTGTATGTATGTGGTCTATGGTGCTAAAGCCCTTTCGGAAACCGGCTTGTTCGGGAGGCTGGAAGTTGTCAAGTCTGCGCGCGAGACGATTCGTAATGACTCTCGAAAACAGCACGTAGACGCGGCTCAGAAGGGAAATCGGTCTGTAGTTCTGTAGTTACAAAAGAGATCGGAGAATCGGTCTGTAGTTACAAGAGAGCGTTGTCACCTTTCTTAAAGAACAAGACCACCGCACTTCTGCTCCACGCCTCCGGTGTAATGCCACCATGGAGAACGGAATTAAAGATGAGATACCTAATTACTTAAAAATATTAAATACAAGATCATTTAAATTAAAACTATATTAGTGATAAATAATTGTAATTTCTATAGTGTTAAGGATTTTTGTAGCCAAAAATATTAATGAAAAAAAAATTTGCATGCTATTAATAACCGTAGCAAAACATGCTGTTCAGACCAGCATTCTGTAAAATCTATTATATATCATGTTTTATGCAAATAAAATATTATTATTATTATAAAAAAGCTAATTTAATTTAAATGAAACTAGTTATTACGGATTTTCTGCATATATAACTAACTATAAGATTAATTTTATACCATAGGTAACCGTAGTTAATTATGATATTAAGACGTCAAACACCTCAGTCCTCCTGTGATCATAAGTGCTGTAAAATAATCGAAACGTCGGAAATATAATACGTAGGTCACTCAATAAGTTCTGAGATGCACGAAATTTAAAAATGGAACGCACCCGTGTTATATATTTTTAAAAAGCAAATTTATTTAAAAATAGAACTCCATAAGCCAATTGCTCAATATTAAAAAAAAAAACAAAGATCTAATAATTTGCCTACAACGCTTCCCGTGCTTTTCGTTTAAAACGATGGATCTTAACCGTGCATATTTACGCACAATGATGTATAAAGATTTTAAATTTAGTTTAACCGAACAATTAAGTTTACAATGGCTCAGCTCTATCACGCTCAACAATTTTAGGTGGTTTGCTGAATTTATAAGGGGTAAAATTAATCTTAAAGATGACCAAAGAACCGGGGCCCCGCAAACAGCAGTAACGGCAGAAAATGTATGGACTACTGAAATATTGGTGCGAGAAGACCCATGAATCACATATACGGACATCGAAAAGATTGTAGGCATTACTTAGGGGAGCATTCGTACCATCCTACATCAACATCTTGGAGTGAGGAAGCTTTGTTATCGACGGATCCCCCGTTTGCTCTCCGAAAGCGAAAAACAGACTCGTGTGAATTGGTGACATGAAATGCGTCGACGTTTTGAAAACGGGGCATCTAGGCGTGTTTTAGAAATTGTTACTGATGACGAGACATGGATCTATCAATATGATCCGGAAAATAAAAGGCAATCATCGGTATGGGTCTACTCAGAAGGACAGTTACCCACAAAACTGAAAAGACCTCGCAACTTCGGCAAAAAAATGGTGGCTAGTTTTTTTTCGCGGAGCGGACATTTGCCGACGTCAATGCTGGAAAATTGTACGTCAGTCCACTCTTAATTGTATATTACAGTTGCATTACCCTTAGTTTTTCAAGCTGTGCGGGAAAGTAGACCAAAGACCGGACTTCGGGGAATCATGCTGCATCACGATAACGCCTCTTCACATACCTCCCTTATAATAAAAGCATTTATTGAGGAATCTGGTGTTGAAACTTTAAGTCACACACCCTACAGCCCTGACTTAGCTCCTTGTGATTTCTTTTTGTTCCCAAGAGTCAAAGAAAAAATAAAAGGCAAGTTTTTTTTCAAGCGCCAAAGAAGCCGTGACTGTCTACGAAGAAGCGATTTCCGACCTATCAGATCAATACTGGCAAAAGTGTTTTCAGAGTTGGTTTAGGCGAATGGAACTTTGTAAAGAGCATGACGGAGAATATTTAAAAAAAATGTAAAATAAATATTAATAGTATCAAGAATACTTTTTGTTTATCTCTAACTTATTGAGTGACCTACGTTTACGCGATAATATCCTTAAAAACTGGTTACATTTAAATGTGTAATGTTCGCGTAAACTTGTTCAATATTCTCTTGACGACACCTACTCTCCTTAATTTTATTTATACATAATAAATATGCCACCAAAATGTTTCAATCCTTTTCTGTTCTCATTAAAAACGATGAAGCAAAACACTTTGTTGAAATAATTGGTAGGTATATTCACAACGAAAGGATGGGCTCCCAACGTAAGTATTAATGTCCAATGATGTAAAAAGGTTTTCTTCTTATTATAATTCAACGTGCCCTAGGCTGACTTTTCCTAAAGGATAAAATTTCTGAATCAGCTTACGTCTTAATCATGATTAACAACCTTTGTGTTCTAAACGATCCAAGATAAGATGCCCTTAGGCGAATTAAATCTTAAACAAAGATGCCAAAGTGGAAACAGATAGGACTGATTTTATAAAAATAAGATTTGAAAATAAAATTTACTTCAAACAAAAAAGACTGATGCGTTGTCACCTCTGAGGAATAAGAATGCTCACAGTACAGCATCATCAACAGTGGTGGCACTGCCGTATGGTGACATATTTTTTTTTTTTACGTGGTAGAGCCATGTTGCAGCTATATTAATAGTATATTTGTAGCACGAGTGGGTCGGCTCGACCGGGGAAGCACCACGCTCTCACAGAAAACCATTGTAAAATAGCAGCTTACTGCTGCTGTGTTTCGTATGGTGAGTGTAGAGAACCGGAGACCCATTTTACTGGAAAAGAGGCATTCTATCTTAGTCCTCACGGCTGACAACGCATCTGCATTTTAATTCGCAATCGCAAACGAAGATAGATGTAGATGTCTATGGGCCACAGCAACCACTTACCGTCAGGTGAACTGTGTGGTCGTTCGTCTGCCTTATTCTATAAAGAGGATCGTATTTTCCCAGAGAGACACACATATAGAGAGAGAACATAAATAACATTCACCCATGACAAAAAAATTTATACTACTTAGTTTTAGTACGTACTACTATTAGTAATTCTGTGCTTTTTAAATATTGTAATAAAAAAATCTCTTATTTTTATTATAATCAAGTATTTAAGAAATTTGGATATTAGAATATTGTGTATTTGTACAGCGATCTTTTTGATCCGCTGCAAACAACCGAAACAATGTCCACTCACGACGGCGACTGAAGCCGAACTAAACTACTCTGTGGCTGTAGCTCCCCATTTAAAGAAATAATTTACATACAAGGCAACCAAATCAACGAAAATTTCGCCATTTTGGAGCCGAAAAAAATTAATTTTAGCTAAACAAAACAAAATAACACTGCCATTTACATTCAATGGCTTCCCACATGATAGATGAAGAGATTAAAAAATAGATTAGGTTAAACAATTGATATTTTCAAAAGTTGTTGTGTTTACAAGCCTTGGGGACATGATAAATCCACACCATTATTTAAAAAAAATATTAATAAGTTCAACAATCATTTATCTTTCCAACAATGTGCTATTTATATCATCATTTATATGTATAATATGATTGCTAGATACGATTTTATTCGATAAAACGTTGGAATCTTAATTTTTAGGCGATAGTAGAACATACCTTGCGCTTTCGCTTAAGGTATGCAATAACGTATAAAAACAGAAAAGTTATCACATTTTTGATCGAATTTCTCACACTTTAACATTCCACAAACAAAAATGGCGAAACTTAATTTTAACTGTTATTCTAAATATTTTGTTTCTATTATACAGATAAAATTCACTTTCACCGATGACAAATTTCATATAGCACCATCTATAATTTTGTACTGTATTAATAACAGCTATCTTTTGCGCTGTAGCTCTCCTATATAGTTGCCTATATGTCGCTTGGTAATTTTTTCCTTTCACCTTCGATATGTTTAATGATTTGGTAATAGTTCGAGATTTAGAAAATTAAAAAGCTGTTCGAACCCACTACTCTTTAGTTGTAATAAATATATAATTGTATTAAATATACACGTCATTGTTGGAGCCTCACGCAAATGTCTTTTTTTTATAGGATAAGGGTGACAAACGAGCAAACAGTCCACCTGATGGTAAGTGGTTGCTGCGGCCCATAGACATCTACATCTATCCTCGTTTGCGAATCAAAATGCAGATGCGTTGTCACCCGTGAGGACTAAGAAGGAATGCCTCATTTCCAGTAAAAAGGGCCTCCGGCCACCTTCATTCACCAAGCCAAACGCAGAGGTACACCTCTACTTCACGCTGGTATTCTGTGAGGTCGTGGTACCCACCCCGGTTCGAGCCGGCCCATCCGTGCGACAGCAAAAGCTGCCGCGTGGCTCTACCACTGTCGAAAATACCAAAAATGTGAGAAAATATTGACGAGCAAGTCCTATTGAACACCATTCCGATGATATTCCGAAAATCAGTCTGAGGGAGATTATAATGGCTCTCCAGAACCTGAAAAACGGCAAGGCCCCAGTCGAGGATAGAATAACAGCAGACCTTTTAAAAACGGGTGGAAAACTGATACTTGAAGTCCTTCAGAAGCTCTTTAATTCTGCCTTCCATGGTGAGACTACTCCGGAGGCGTGGAGCAGAAGTGCGGTGGTCTTGTTCTTCAAGATAGGCGACAATGCTGTCTTGAAGAACTAGAGACCGATTTCCCTTTTGAGCCGCGTATACTTTCTGTTTTCGAGAGTCATTACGCATCATCTCGCACGCAGACTCAACGACTTCCAGTCTTTGGCTTTAGTACCATAGACCGCATACATACCCTTCGGTAATTTGTATAGAAAACTGAAGAGTTCAATCTGCCACTTTACCTAACGTATGTGGACTATGAGAAAGCTTTTGATTCCGTCGAAATTTGGGCGGTGAAACAGTCCCTTCAGCGGTGCCAAGTTGACTATCGGTATATCGTAGTGCCGAAATGTTTGTACAGTAGGGCTAGGATGGCTCTCCGAGCAACACTACTACAGGATCAGAGTACAAAACCTATCCAACTCAGGGAGGAGTAAGACGTTATATCCCAGAAACTCTTCACCGCTGCATTGGAAGACGTTTTCAAGCTACTAGATTGGAAAAGGTAGGGTTATTACATCAATGGTGAGTATATCACTCACCGTCGATTTGCCGACGATATAGTATTTATGGCAGCATCGCTGAAGAACCAACGCACTATGCTCAATGAACTCAACAGATCTCCAAAGTCAGTCTCAAGATAAACATGGTCAAAACAAAAATTATGTTTAACGTAAATATCACACCTATGGCGGTAGTTGTTGAGAGGACTAAACTCGAAGTTGTTAACGAATATGTTTACATGGGACAAATAGTACGACTAGCTTAGTCCAATTTCGACCGAGAGGTCAATCGACGGACTCATATTTACTGGGCAGTGTTCGGGAAATTACGGCACATCTTCTCGTTAGGTATACCTCAAAACCTGAAAGCAAGATGGTACAAACAGTGCGTGTTGCCAGTGACGACTAATGAATCTGAGACGTGGTCCTTTATTGCTGGCCGTATGAAGACGCTCAAGGTCTCTCAGCGAGCTGTGCAGAGGGCTATGATCGGAGTTTTTCTACGTGATAAACTTAGAAATAAAGATATCCGCAGTAAAACCAGAGTGACCGACATAGCCCAACGGATTAGTAAGCTTAAGTGGCAATGGGCCGGCCATATAGATCGAAGAACCTACAACCGTTCTTTACGTGGTAGAGTCATGCTGCAGCTATATTTGTAGTAGAGTCGTAGCATGAATTGGGTCGGCTTGACCGGGGAAAGACCACGCTCTCACAGAAAACCAGCGTAAAATAGCAGTTTGCACTGCTGTGTTTTGTATGTTGAGTGTAAATAACCGGAGACCCTTTTTACTGGAAAAGAGGCATTACATCTTAGTCCTCGCGGTTGATAACGCATCTGCATTTTGATTCATTATTGAGGATAGATATGGATGTCTATGGGTCACAGCAACCACTTACCATCAAGTGAACTATGTGCTCGTTTGTCATCATAACCTATAAAAAAGAAACAAATGGGGAAATAAGTTTCTCAAATGGCAGCCTCATACTGGTAGGCTAAGTGCA
This sequence comes from Parnassius mnemosyne, assembly GCA_963668995.1. Classification (NCBI taxonomy): domain Eukaryota; kingdom Metazoa; phylum Arthropoda; class Insecta; order Lepidoptera; family Papilionidae; genus Parnassius; species Parnassius mnemosyne. The sequence goes on along the minus strand of CAVLGL010000081.1, from coordinate 40,507,766 downwards.
CGGCGACCACCACTTGATGGAGTGACAACCTGGTAAGACATGCAGGAAGTCTATGGATGCAGGTGACTCAGGACCGCACTTTGTGGCGTTCCTTGGGAGAGGCCTATATTCAGCAGTGGACTTGTGAATGTCTCTAATGATGATGATGATGATGATTTTGATGATATTTTATATCATGCTGATTTAGAAACTATTTATTTTTACAGAAGAGGGCCATAAGAACTATTAACATCACTTAACCGAGAGTATCTTAGGAAAAAAGAAAAAAAATATATATTAACTTTGGTCTCCCCGTATATTTAAGGATATTAATGTATGTTCTAAAAAACAGAGATATTTTTAATTAACAAAAATTGATGTACACTCTGTAAACACTAGGAACAAACACAAGCTAGTGGTACCGGTCTTTCGACTCCACAGAGTCAGTAATTCATTCTTGGGGCAGTGTATACGCTATTACACCAAAATCCAATAAAATATACAAGGTATACCTATTACCAAGTTTAAATATTTAATTAAACAAAAGCTGTATTACAATATAAATGAATACATGGTTGATAATAACCCCTGGGAATGAGGTGGTCGCTTCCATGCTATTTCTAAAATAAATTTTGTAAATAGTTTGTAACCATTTATATTGTAAAATTTATTTTAAAAAAAGTCCCGCTGGATTTCTTGCTGGTTCTTCCCAGGACAGAGAATTCTTTTTAATTTTCTAAGATTCTTTTTCAATGAGAATTATTTTGTAATCAATATTGAATAAAATAATATTCTATTCTATTCTATTAAATTTAAGAGTTTTATGATTTTCTCATAGATCCCATGCATTAATCATCATTGTAATAAAAAAAGATCATTGAAATCGGACACGTTATTTATTATCGCTGAACTTTGTAATGAAGAACATCTTCCCTTTTATTGAAGTGGCTTGAAAGAGGAATATTGCACACCTTCTGAAAGTAACTAATTTTAAAATGTATGATTTTTATAAAAGTTACAGATAATATGAATAAATTATGTTTATTGTAAAAGTGAAGAAGCGTTACACCGTAATAAAGATGTTTTACAACTCTAATCAAAATATGAACCATTGTAGATTTCAGCTAATATTTTAACAATAATAATGTCCTTCGGACCAAATTTCGGTCCAGGCGGCTAGTCTCAAAAGCGACAATCCATCCGCGCAGGATAGGCACAGATTAAAGTGGTTGAATGTATACGCAAGATCAAGTGCAATCTCAATTTCTACACTTTCAAAGACGATACAACCGGAGAGAAAATAGACGCAGGACCAACGCCATATCCTGACTGCAGGCTGCTACTGAAAACTTTTGACCGATAAATCCAATAGCTGATTTTGGCTCGATCCAGGATTTGAATCTGGGACCCCTTAATTTCAATCGTGTTTACGACCACCAGACCAACGTGTAAACTTTTAACCATAAAGCTCTAATAACAGTCTATTTGAACTAGTCAGCGCTAGCGTATATAAAAACGATAAAGCAAAACAAAACAAAATAATGTGAGCAACTTTCCCGGTACAGGTTGTGAAACAAGCCACAATCGCCTTAAAGTCAGCTTTGCAATATAAATTTAGTTCAAAAGCTAAGTGAACTAACAAGGTAGACTAAAGAAAATTCAATAAAAGAATACACCATACATGAGAGTATTTCTTTCTGCTCGCACGGTACACAGTGGTTGTTAAATATATAAAGGATTTTAATCCCTTTTTTGTTATGGTTACAAATATTACATTAGAGTTTTATGTGTTCAGTAATTGATATGTATCATTAAATTTGCTTAAGGCATTTAGATCGATATTTTTTTTTAATAAATCCGTATAGATAAAAGAACTTACAGTCCACAAAATAGTAAGTGTAACTTCAAACAAGAAGGCTTCAAATGCGTTGCCACCTTTGAGGTCTAATATGGTGTGCCATTATGCAAGAACACAGCAGTGCAAGCACTGTTACTTTGCGGCAGTAATAGGCAAGAGAGTGGTACCTGCCGAGAAGGAATCCTAACTCTGCAAAGCGTAACGGTTACGACAAAATATCACAATGACGGACGGAGCTCACGTCCAACTGTACTTAAGTTTACTTCAGCAGCATTTTAAATGGTGATTAACTATAATTTTTAATTGAAACCGGCCTAGATTGAACTTTAATCGTCTGCGTGAATACAACATTAAGTTCAATATTGCCTAAAATATTGTAGCTACTATAAAAAATTGTATTCGTGTATTATTTTTATTAACACGTCTGCAGTTTTTTACTCAATGACTCGGAAATTGTTGAATGATCGATAGCCTGACTGTCGTAAATCTCAAGGAATTTTCAAAGGTGTATATCGAAAATATACTCGAAGCATAAGTACTTCAATAGGGAACTGTGATTATCCTATAAAATACGTATCACGTTTAAAACTTCGGTTTCAGAAATTTATTCTTCAATATATTTTTTGTAAATACCTGGTGCGAAATCTGTTATGTCTGTCATATTGTTATTAAATTATTCTAATCAAACGATATGCTCAGCTTTCCTAAAATTAAAAAAAAAAATAAGTCACTGTTATTAAAAATTACAAATTATCATCATCATTATTACAGCCTTTAAAAAGTCCACTGCTGAACATAGGCCTACCCCTATGAATGCCACAAAGCACGGTCCTGTGCCACCTGCATCCATCGACTTCCTGCATGTCTTACAAAGTCGTCACTCCATCTAGTGGGGGGTCGTCCTACACTTCACTTACCGGTACGAGGCTGTCACTCGAGAATCTTTTTTCCATATTGGTTATTGTTTATTCGAGCTATATGGCCAGCTCATTGCCACTTCATCTTACTAATCCGTAGGGCTCTGTCAGTTACTCTAGTTTTACTGCGGATATCTACATTTCTAAGTTTATCACGCAGAGAAATCCCAAGTATAGGCCTCTCCACAGCTCGCTGAGTATCCTTGAGCATCCTCATATGCCAGCAGTGAAGGACTACATCTCAGTTCCAAAGCGCTTAATTCCTTCAGCGATTTTGCAATAAGCACTATATCATCGGCAACTAGAAGGTGAGTGATGTACTCGCCAATGATGTTAATATCTTATCTGTATCTTTCCTTTCAATACGAACGTATCCTTTCCAGTCCAATAGCTTTAAAAGGAATTCCAATGTAGCGGTTAAAGAGTTTCGGAGAAATAACGTCACCCTGTCTTACACCTCTCTGCAGTTGGACAGGTTTCGTAACATACTGGATAGTCATTGTAGCCCTTTAGTATAAACACTTCAGCACTTCCATATAACGACAGTCAACTTGTCACCACTGAATCAAAGGCTTTCTCATAGCCTCATACGCCAGATCTAGTGGCAAATTGTAGTCATTGAACTTCCGTACAATTTGCATAAGGGTACGTATATGGTCTATGGTGCTAAAGCCTTTTCGGAAACCGGCTTGTTGTGTGCGAAACGATTCGTAGTTGCTGTCGAAAATAGCACGTAGACGTGGCTCAGAAGGGAAATTGGTCTGAAGTTCTACAAGAGAGCTTTGTCGCCTTTCTTAAAACAAGACAATCTTAGAACAAGACCACCGCACTTCTGCTCCACACCTTTGGAGTAGTCCCACCATGGAGGATGGAATAATAGAGCTTCTTCAGGACTTCAAGTACCGGTTATACACCCACTTTCAGAAGCTCCGCTGTAATTCCATCCTCACCTGGCGCCTAGCCATTTTTAATGTGATCATATATCATAACTCGCTCAGACTGACGTCCGGGATATCTTTGGAATACTGTCGGATAAGACTCGCTCTTGGATCGTTACTCACACTTGCGTGTGGCTATAACGATGATATGTACAGCTGCCCATAGCACCTCTTAGGCATTTCAATCTCACTCAAAACGTCAAGTGTCCCGGAAATGATGCTTCCAAACTCGGTCTTCAACTTTAATACTTGGTTTTTTGGCAGACAGATCTCTGGCAAAGACTTTTTGGCCTTTGTTTCGCTCGATCGCTTCTTCAGTACAAGCTGTATTGAAGTTGCGTAAGTCCCGCCGCATGCATTTCTGTTTATTCAGTTACCTATATACGGTCAAATCTGTTGATCACTGCAGCTTCATTTTCCGTCTAACTGCCCTGAGATTAATAGTGTGATCGGAGAGCTTTTGTGTTCTTCTGCGACAGGTCTTGTAGAACTTAGCTCTGACCGCTTGGACAGTTTCCACAAGCCTGTCAATTATATCGTCCACTGTATTGCAGTCTTCTAGGTACTGAAAACGGTGTTTGAATGGTTTCGGGACTTTGGATTAGAGCACGAGGGTGACGGAGCGTTGACTTCATTTGACTACACCTCTCCAAATTAACATTTAGGTTCAGTGTGCCTGTAACTCTACTCTAACTCTAGTTTTTACTCTCGCAATTTCTGAGACATCACTAAACAGTTGTCGTCTGGTTGTCGTGTGGTCGTCGTAATGAAGTCAATATCATTTTTTTTAAACGTCGAGGTTCAACCATGTCCACTTCCTGTGAAGTCGCCTCTGGAATAAATAATTCATCATAAAGAGTCCCTCTTGCTCCATTTTTTGGAGACAAAACTGAAGCGATAAATGAACGACTATATAGCTCGAAGAACCGACAATCGATGGGGAAATGAGGTTCTTAAGTGGCAGCCTCGTATCGGTAGGAGAAATATAGGGCGACCCCTCACTATATGAAGTAACGACCTGGTAAGACATGCAGGAAGTCGTTGGATGCAGATGGCTCAGGACGATTCTTTGTGGCATTTCTTCGGAGAGGCCTATGTTCAGCAGGGGACTTGTGAAGGGCTGTAATGATAACTACTGGTCTGTCTTAACAATTAGACACTTGGTTTTATAATATATTGAATATTCTTAAGTCACGTAAAAGACGTACTGTTATTAGCTTAGCGGGCGGAACTGTAAGGTAGGTGACTTCCTGATGGCACTATGTTGAATATGTTTAAATCATCCTAGTGAATTGAGCCACGTCGTGCTGATATTTGCTTTAACAGGCCGTGCTGTATTGTAGGTGACTTCCTGATGCCATATAAGGTATCTGTGGACATATGTAACTTGCTTTGCCCTTTATTATTTATTAATTAATATTGTGTTGTCTTGGTGGTTGAGCGGGGTACCCAGTAATACAGGTTCCCAATCAAGTACAGGGGCCCTTGCGACTGGTTTGAAATATATCATGGTAAATCAATAAATAATTTTTAAACAACATTATGTGTTTTACCCTGATTCTGGTTCATCCTAAAAGCTTGCTCTTAGTGATTCTTTTGACTTTTAATTTATTATTAAGTGGCGAAGCTTGCGAAGTCACTTATTGATTTTACGATGTCTGCCCGTCTGTCCGTCTGTCCTTCTGTCCATCTGTCCGTCTGTCCGTCTGTCCGTCTGTCCGTCTGTCCGTCTGTCCCACGATTATCTCGAGAACGGTTTTGAATTTTCAAATTCTGTTTTCAGCAATCGATTACTGATCACCCAGGCATTTGAACCTCCTATTTTGAAACTGATTGCTCAACGGTAACCATTAGAAACTGCTACAAAGCTGATTGCTTCGCCACTTTGCTATGCTGTTAGCTTGCTAGGTTTATTATTTGTATAAGTAGGTAACGAACAAAAGAACATTAAAATCTCTGTTTTTAATAATTTAGTTTAGTTTATCAACCGTGTATTGGCGTCCTAAGAGTATCAACCAGCCCATATCATCTAGTGTGTGTCACAAGAGGCGACAGAGGGAAACTGTAACAGGACATGTTATATCTTCCTGATAATAACTAAAAATAGTACAAAACTACGATATCTAACCTGCTTGTTAAGAATGGCAACTATAATAAAATCCTCCCACAGTGGACTTTTGATAGGGTGTAACCAATGAATGCTTTAAATGATTTTGCACTACATTTTCAGTATTTCGTTGTTAACAATAAATAAATGCATTTTTATTTATAAAATAATTTCAATAGTGAACTAAATGGAGGGTAAAATTTTACGCTGTATCCGATAGAGCACTGAAGTGTTGGAAAAAGCTTTGTAACGAGAAGCCTGTTTTATTCCGATATGGGATATTGTTCATTCAAAATTTTTACTAAGTGTTGGCAGTACGGAAATTGGAACCAGTACGAGGCTGCCATTCGATAAACTTTCTTCCCCATCGGTTGTTTGTTCTTCGAGCTATTTAATAAAATCGAATTATAACGATAATATGAAATGATAAAAAACGTCGCCCGTGTCATGTAAACACTGATCTCTGTATTAAAATCAAAATTAAATGTTTATTTCGCGAAATATCCAAAAAGTTTTCTTTATATCGAAAAAAAGTGAGATCTTATGCAACAAATCAGATAAATTATAAAATAGAAAATACAACTGACATTAAATTACCTCAATCAATTTTTCTGACTCCTATAAATGAGAATGTTATCAGAAAAATAATAATGTCTTTAAATAATATTAAACCTGAAGGTTATGACTCTATATGCACTAAAATAATTTAATCGTGTAAGAATGAAATAAGTGAAGTATTGGCTTTCCTGATAAATCACTCACTAAAATCCAGGGACTTTTCCTGATAAATTAAAACTTTCAATAGTAAAACCTCTACACAAAAAGGGAGATAAAAGTGACATAACCAACTGTCGACCAATTGCACTAGTCCCAGTCCTCTCCACAAAAATATTTGAAAAGGTTATGAATTACCACCTTACTTTCTTTTTTCGTAAATTTAATGTAATATAACAAAAACAGCATGTTTTTCAAAAAAATAATCCATAGCATATGCTGCGTTAACATTAGTGAAGGAAGTCTTGCAAAATGTGAATCAAAGAAACTATACAACAATACTATTTCTTGACATGTCTAAACCCTTCGATTGCGTCTCACATGATCGATCAGTTACTTACCAAACTAGAGGCTAACGGAATAAGGGGACCTGCTTTAAGTTAGCTAGAAAGCGAATTAGTAGTATACTCGGAGCAATGAAGTTTATATTATACATAAATTATTTACCTGACATCTCCAACTGCTAAACTACTTTATTTGCAGATGACATCTCGGTGACGATTACGACTAGTAAAAAATACATTTGAGCAATACAAAACGGACATAGTTAAAACAATTAATACAGTAAATAAATGGCTTTATAAAAATAATCTACACTTTAATTTAAATAACACAAATATCATTAATTTTAATAACTTAAATTCTGATATAAATATTGAATATAATGGACAACTTCTGCGGAACGCTATTAGTACTAAATTTCTAGGTTTAATTATAGACTCGACTCAAATCTAAATTGGAAAGAACATATCCATAAAGTGTGTAACAAAATTAACAGATTTGTATACGCGTTCCATAAATTGACAAAAATAGCAAACAAAACGATCACAGTGTATTTCGAATATGTACAATCTGTTATCTGATACGGATTTTTAATGTGGGGTAGTGGCAAGGACTGTCAAAAAGTATTTTTAGCTCAAAAGCGCTGTATTATAGCTATAAGTAATATCCCGTCGGAAACATAATGCAAGACTTAGATTATTGATAGGTCTTCGCGCGCTCAGACTAGATACTGCCGGCGTTCTTGTAAAATGCGGCAACAAATACACCGAAATCGGCGTACCCGAGCCAGTCGCGTTGCAGGCGACATGTGATGTGTAGGTCCACATCACACACAAATCACAAATCGATACCTTCCGCGAAAGTTTTTGTATCCCCAAAACTGCAATTTTACAGCAGAGCATTTTAACGATTCAAATTGGACTAAAAACTACATTTATTAATTTATCTTTGTGAAATTTAGTATGCGTATGTAATTTTTAGTATTTTTAACTATACTGAAAGATCATTTTAAAAAATATGTATATTTTCTGAGATATCTTTCATACAACTTTTTACCGCGGAGTACAGGCTGCGTCAGTTAAGTATCTCATACTTACAACAATATTCACTGAAAAATATAAGTCTAATTCCACTGTATGTGATTATAACTATATGTATATCGGTTAAAAATTAAGTATGTATTATTATGTGTACACAAATATAAGGTTCAGAAATTAAAAAAAATATTATGAAGTATAAATTTCTTAAATTTTTTAATAGGAACGACTCTTCTAGATATATTTATGAACGTTTTATGAATATTGCAATAAAAGTATTTAAATTCATATATTTGCATTAAGATCTTAGAAAACATTAAAAAATTAAAAAAAAAACAATAGTTATACTTACAGGAATAGATAATGTCTTCCATTACATGAAAATAAAATCGTAAACAAACAATCATAGTAAGTTTATTTCAAAAATAAAAAAGGCTTTTGTGTATACTTAAATTTTTGTTTAAACAAATCAAAACGTAGCTTACTAACTTTGCGATATTTTAGTAATTTAACAAATTCTTCTTAAGAACTAATTAAAATATAATCGTAAAATGTCCACATTATGTTACAATAATTATAAAATATTACTTATACTTTAATAATTTCTATGAGATAAAATTTAAATCAAGATAACTAGAAATCAAGTAAGTATTTATGATTATTGGCATTGTAACTATACTTGGTTTCATTTGAAGTTTAAAATAAAAACAATTTTAAAAATTATTGTTGAAAAATTTAACAATTGAGTTATTTTTTTTATAGGATAAGGGTGACAAACGAGCACACAGTCCACCTGATGGTAAGTGGTTGCTGCGGCCCATAGACATCTACATCTACCCTCGTTTGCGAATCAAAATGCAGATGCGTTGTCACCCGTGAGGACTAAGATGGAATGCCTCATTTCCAGTAAAAAGGGCCACCGGCCACCTGCAGTCACCAAGCGAAACGCAGAGGTAAACCTCTACTTCACGCTGGTATTCTGTGAGATCGTGGTACCACCCCGGTTCGAGGCGGCCCATCCGTGCGACAGCAAAAGCTGCCGCGTGGCACTGTTAATTTCAATTAAAGTAATTCAAGTCTTGATTTAGCTTTAAATCAGTAAAAAATAATATTGTTTTTATGAGAATCAATTATAAAAACAAAGATGCATAGTTAAAATAACTTTAACTATGTTAAAACAGAAAGGACTATGTATTACTCTGAATTAGAAAAATTAGCATCATTAAATTAGAAAAATTAGCGTCCAATTAAAGACAGACTCCTAAAAATGTCGTGATATGTAGCTGGAATAATTCCACTGTGACAGATACTCATTAAATCATCATATTTTGCTTTTGTTCAGGAAATATGGTTGGAATAGAGAGGACATGGCTCAGTCACACTATTTCTTTAGAGTCTTCGGGTATGTGTATTAATGGCAATCGTCATAGCATTACTATTTGCCAAATCGTACCAATAGTCAATTTTAAAATGATCTTCTGCACATATCCGCACTTCTTTTATTTTGTTCCATTTAACTACGTCTGTTCGTATATTTTTTGACCAATTAAGTTAAAAGTTATTTATAATTTAAAAAATTGGTTTGTTTCATTCCTATGACGTTATATGGTTTTTCATCCTGTTTCGCCCATCTAACCACGCTAAACAATTCCAGAGGGGCATAAATAAGTTTATTTTAGATGAACGTTAGAACGTTAAAACGTTTAATAGAAAAAGCGTGATCGCTGTCATTCTCTGATGGGGTATGTCCCTTTTCGAGAAAAGTGTGTTCTATAGTAATGTTAAGTTTTTGCGCAATGTAGGCATAAAACGCAAACGCAATGCGATTGTGGTTCTGACCGGTACAATTATCAGACCAGAATCTAAATTCTTTTGCGCCCCGTTTATGCATGTTTTGTATAAAATGAGAAAGACAGTTTTAGCTTGCAGCTCGGCTAAAACCTTCTTTTTTTCTTCTTCACTTAATTTACTAAAATACTTCTTGCGGCAGCAACATGGTGGGCCCATTTTTTTACTTGCTTCTGTTTTAACTTTTCTCGATATACATTGTGTTCGCGCAAAACACTGTTGTCGGAGTCGACACCAGATGTCACTCGGCTCGGCGCGATTCCGGTTTAAAGTTCGGCTGGGCGTGGCACGAGCGCGCGAGTCGTGAGAGAAAAGTCAGTCGTCCATAATCGGTGCTGACGTGAGCACGCGGTCCATACTGTTAGGGAACTCGGAATAATTCGGCGCGGCCAGTAAATATACGGTCTATCATTGTGACGCGCATTCCTACTGGAGAGCTTCCCGGAACTTATTGTGTCTGACTCAAAACCTGCATAAGTGCATTCGGCAATATTAGATAGTGCTGCCTCTGATATTCTAGAATTAACTATTGCTACGCGAAACGGTAGTGACCTTTGACCCTTTAAACTCCGTGTGCGTTTGTGCGGTAACCATTATACCCAGCGATAGTTAGTGGCTTCTGTAAGTTAGTAAATCGTACGATAGAGTTAATTGACTGGCAACGTGACGAAAGAAGAAAGTGACTGTGGACTACCTCGAAAGGCGCCCTCAAGTTGGAGCGGTGTCGACGCTCGGGCTGCTGCCGACGGCCAAGGTCTAGGTTCAATCACCATCAGTCACACCCAGATACACACCACATCACCATTCCTTCCCTTGCACTACACAACCACATGCGACCTGACCGACTCCGGAGGGACCAGTCGCCTTGGATAGGTAAGTAAGCTTCATCCAAATTCCTTCCGGTCGACTGGCCGTAGTATAACGCTCCCCCATATATTTTAATGTAATTAGGAAATTCCACGTGGCCACATTGGGGCCCGACCTACGTCTGTTCGGGAAATCTTCAGCTCATGGGCCCCTGAAGATTGGATCCTTTAAGGGAGCAGCCGTAGGCCGTATCAAACTGGTAGCAGAGCGCGGTTCCGGGTTCGATTCCCCGGTCGATCCCGACCATAGTGTTTGATAAACATTAAACAATTCTGGTGGCAGGGAGCGTTGGTTTGATTGGTTTAATTTGTATCTACAATCACGCCCGTCCGTAATACGTAAAAATATTTTTTTGTACGTAATAATAGAATTATTTTCCTTTGTTGCTTTGTTGCTTGCCTTTTTTTGGTTAGAGGGTAATTTGAAAAGCCGCGCCCTAGGTTGTGCAAGCGGGAGTTTTCTAGAGATATACGTCATGTAGGTAGATGGTTATTTTTACGTAATCGGTTAATTATCGTTGTCGGATAGTTGTAGTGGATTACTTATCGAAGGGTCGATTTCCGAGCTAGGCGTTTTTTGTTGATCGACCGTGGTGTGTATCTTCGTTTATACTGTAAGTTGTATTTGAACTAAAGAGTAGTAATGGTATTTGCGCCATTTGAATTTAACTTGATTTGATCGCACTAGTATTTGTTATTTGTTAATTTGATTTGTGCCTTTTCTTTTGTGCTAACTTGTATTTGGTTGATACGTAGTAATTCGTATTTGTGTAATTTCTATTCAACGCGATTTGATAGGAACTGCATTTATTAACTGTTAATTTTTGTTGTATTTTTTGTTTGTTATCTTGTAATCCGTGCTCAAGCTGCGTCGTAATTTGCATTTAATAGTGATGACATCGCCCAAGCTACTGATCCGTTGTTTGCGGACTGAGCTACGCTGGGCCACAAGCGCCCATGCTTTGATAGGTCGACCAGATAGGGTCCATAACTTGATGAAGCGGTTCGAGCAGGTGGATGCTCGAAGGGCCGCAGTGGAGGAGGCTTACGCTGAGCTCGAGGATTTGGATGTGGAGAAGGGAGTCCTGGACTCCTGCTTCGCGGACTATGAGCAGTTCTTGTGGCTCACGGACGAGTTGATCGAGGCTGAAGGCAGGTATGCCGAGGAGGCGCGTGAAGCTCGGATGAGTGACCTGTCCGAGTCCTCTCTGAAGCAGCTTCAGCCAGAGCTGTTGGGACGACTCCCAACTCTGGACCTGCCAAAGTTCTCCGGGGTCCATTCCGAATGGCTGACCTTCGTTGGTCTTTTCGACAGCCTAGTGGACGCCCGGAGTGACCTGACCCCGAGACAAAAGATGGCGTACCTCCTGGCCTCACTGGAGGGGCAGGCCCTGGGCGTCGTCGGCCACTTGAAATTGTCGGACGACGCCTACCAGACTGCTCGGGACCTCCTAGCCAGAAGATACGCCAACGTCCGGCGAATTGCAGACGAGCATGTTAAGCAGCTTCTAAGCCTCCCGCTGCTTAGTGACCGGGCCAGACTGCGTCCGGACCTGTTGGATCCAGTCTTGGTGGCCTGTAATACGTTGAGGCGGCTGGGTTTACCAGTGGGCGAATGGGCCTTTTTGTTGCTCCGCATAGTGCTGTCCCGTCTACCTCTCGACCTTCGAATCCATTTTGAGGAGAGGTACGGCGGGGACGAGGCCTCCTATATTCCGCCCTTCTATGACCTGCTGCGGTTTTTAGAGGAGCAGTGCCGGCAGATCGAGAACGCGGCGGGCACCGTTGACGACTTACGAGATGTGCCCAGTGAGAGGCTGAACCCGCCAGGCAAGTCGTCGTCAACCCCCCCCTGCTCCTATTGTCGAGCATCTGATCACCGGGTAACGTTGTGCCCGAAATTATTAGGTAAGCCGGTTCCTGCGAGGCGAACTATCGCCAAGGAGCGCCGCTGGTGCTGGTCATGTCTGGGAGGGCACCTCCAGCGAGACTGTCCGCATCGACGGCCCTGTCTGCATTGCCAGGGCAATCGCCATGCCGTTTTGTGCCTGGGTGCGAACGGCGTCTCCTCTCGGGGCTCTGCCAGGCCCTCGACCCCCACGGGCGGGGGCGCTCAGCCACGCCCTCTGCTGGGCGACAATCGGCGCTCGCCGGCCAGCCACAAGGCCCCTAAGTTTGAAAGGGGCCCCTCCCTCAAGCAGTTGGGGGGTAATTCTCCCAGGGGCGGGGGTGTCATCACCCCCCCTCAGCGTGTGGAGAGGAACTTCACGGCCACTCATCGGTTCGCTGGACCCTTCTCACTTCCGTTAGCTGAGTGGCCACGACTGGTGTACCACTGTTCCCCATTTGATGGAGGCGGCCCTGTCTAGCTGCCGCCTTAGCTCCCACCACGGCCGCCTCCACTGAGCCTTAAGCCGTCAACAGTCCACTTGTCAAAGTGTTCTGTTGCCGACGGCCTCAGTGAAGGCGTACAACCCGAGTGGCAACTGTTAGAGGTTGTGCTCTATTTATCTCGGGTTCACGCCATGTGGCCTCCCCTTGGTGGTGGGAAGATTAGGGCCCCTCTGGAGCGTTGAATCACGCTGTCAAGGGGTATTAGATTTGGTTTGGTCGAGCACTTAGTCAAAAAATACTTGAATTAAAATTAAAAATTGCTTTGGGCTTTCCGCGAAATTTTCCTATTTGTAGCGGTTTAAATTAAAAGAATTGAATTTAATCTACTCTTTTAAATGCTACTGCATGTGTTTTGTACATATATTTAATCACTGTATTTGATTGTTGCGTCTGTTTGCTGAAAGGAAAATTTGAATTCATTTGAAATTGAATGGCGCACTATTTGAAAAATTATGTTTATGTTTATGATAGTGTTTAATCATTTTGCTTTGCGAAGAAGTAGGGCTGTCCCTTACGTTATTGTTTTGTTTAATTTGCAAGTTGACCTATGCGCATCGGTGATTAATTTGGTTGAATTAATTCTGTAGTTGAACATTGATGCTTTTGAAAAATTAATTGAAATATGAGCATAGGACTACTTGCCTAACAGGCTAGCTAGTTTTGGAGATTATCAGATTGAAATCAGCTGCCGCACTATTTTAGTAAATGATAATATGGTGGGTGGCCTGGCTAGGCCTACTTGTTGAAAATTCATACTAGGGACTATCTGTGCGTTTCATTTGGCTCTCCACAGACGACGTTCATGTGGAATTTGTGGGTGAGCTCTGCACTGAAGCAACTGCTGGCACAAAATTGGTCTGGGCAGCTTCGTGTAGCGTTGCTGTTTGCAGAGCTGATCCGGTCGGATTGCGGAACTAATCATAGGGGCACAGATGGGTGTTTGAAAGAGGTCGTCGGACTTCTGTCCAGTACAGGACTCATTAAAGTGCTGCAATGCCCAGGAGGGGCATCCAGTGGAGGCTGACCCTCCGGCTTGTCACATTAGGGCTATCTTTGAGGCGTTGATTAGGGTTGCAGGATCTGATGGGTTGCCTAAGATGGCCTAGTTTGGTTGTAGATTCGGTCTTTCAACTTGCCATCGCGACCTTGTCTCGCTGCCCGGTTTGCTCGCGGACCTAAATCCTTATGTCCGGGATGGGGGTTTGTTCGCGCAAAACACTGTTGTCGGAGTCGACACCAGATGTCACTCGGCTCGGCGCGATTCCGGTTTAAAGTTCGGCTGGGCGTGGCACGAGCGCGCGAGTCGCGAGAGAAAAGTCAGTCGTCCATAATCGGTGCTGACGTGAGCACGCGGTCCATACTGTTAGGGAACTCGGAATAATTCGGCGCGGCCAGTAAATATACGGTCTATCATTGTGACGCGCATTCCTACTGGAGAGCTTCCCGGAACTTATTGTGTCTGACTCAAAACCTGCATAAGTGCATTCGGCAATATTAGATAGTGCTGCCTCTGATATTCTAGAATTAACTATTGCTACGCGAAACGGTAGTGACCTTTGACCCTTTAAACTCCGTGTGCGTTTGTGCGGTAACCATTATACCCAGCGATAGTTAGTGGCTTCTGTAAGTTAGTAAATCGTACGATAGAGTTAATTGACTGGCAACGTGACGAAAGAAGAAAGTGACTGTGGACTACCTCGAAAGGCGCCCTCAAGTTGGAGCGGTGTCGACGCTCGGGCTGCTGCCGACGGCCAAGGTCTATGTTCAATCACCATCAGTCACACCCAGATACACACCACATCACCATTCCTTCCCTTGCACTACACAACCACATGCGACCTGACCGACTCCGGAGGGACCAGTCGCCTTGGATAGGTAAGTAAGCTTCATCCAAATTCCTTCCGGTCGACTGGCCGTAGTATAACGCTCCCCCATATATTTTAATGTAATTAGGAATTTCCACGTGGCCACATTGGGGCCCGACCTACGTCTGTTCGGGAAATCTTCAGCTCATGGGCCCCTGAAGATTGGATCCTTTAAGGGAGCAGCCGTAGGCCGTATCACATTGATTTCCCAAATTACGTATACAATTTCATTTATTTAATATCTACCCATTCATTAAAATGTCGATTGTTGTTGTTAAGTGTTGATTATTTACGGTGACCGCTTGTGCTGGGACTATTATTTGAAATATCAGACAGTGGACTATTGTTCATTTTTGGATACGACAAGCAGCTAGACAAACATGATAGTGAGAGTTGAGGTGAAATATCGAACGCTCGTAAATTTTCCTTTTGCATATTAAAATATGGGCAGAAATCATTTTCACAATCGTCGTCCAAGTGATTGATACTAAAAGTAGGGGAAGGGTGTAATGTCTCAAGATTTGCAGTACCAGTATCTGTTGCTACCTCTAAGTGATTGTTAGAGATGTCTCCATTTATTATATTTAACAACTCATTTAGTTTAGAATTAATACAACTTATTGTTAATTAAGGCTCTGAAACAGTTATAAAGTTTTAATTTTATTGCTTGTAAGACCCAATCTTAGAAAAAACTTTTGACATACAATGTTCGCGCAAAACGCTGTTGTCGGAATCGACGTCTAGGGGGCGCGCGGCTCTGGGCGATACCGGTTTGAAGTTCTTCCGAGCGTGGAGTGGCGCACGGGTCGCGAGCGAAAAGTCAGTCGTCCATAAGCGGTGCTAACGATTGGCACGTTTTATTCTGTTAGGGAACTCGGAATAATTCGGCGCGGCCAGTAAATATACGGTCTATCATTGTGACGCGCATTCCTGCTGGACAGCTTCCCAGAGACTCATTGTGTTTGACTCAGAATCTGCATAAGTGCATTAGGCAATATTAGCTAGTGCGGCCTCTGATATTCTAGAACTAACTGTTGCGACGCGAAACGGTAGTGACCTTTAATAAACTGTAAACTCCGTGTGCGTTTTGTGTGTTAACCTTATAACCCGCGATAGTTAGTGGCTTCTGTAAGTTAGTTAATCGCACGATAGAGTTAATTTACTGTCATCGTGAAGAACGAGGAAAGTGACTGTGGACAACCTCGGAAGCCCCCCTCAAGTTGGAGCGGTGTCGACGCTCGGGCTGCTGCCGACGGCCAAGGTCTAGGTTCAACCACCATCAGTCACACCCAGATACACATCACATCACTTATTTCACTTTCACTACACAACCACATGTGACCTGACCGACTCCGGAGGGACCAGTCGCCTTGGATGTAGGTAAGTAAGCTTCGTCCAAATTCCTTCCGGTCGACTGGCCGTAGTATAACGCTCCCCCATATATTTTAGTGTAATTAGAGAGATTCCACGTGGCCACATTGAGGCTCGACCTACGTCTGCTCGGGAAGTCTTCAGCTCATGGGCCCCTGAGGATCTGATCCTTTAAGGGAGCAGCTGTAGGCCGTAACAAACTGGTAGCAGAGCGTGGTTCCGGGTTCGATTCGCCGGTCGATCCCGACCATAGTGTTTGATAAAAATTAAACAATTCTGGTGGCAGGGAGCGTTGGTTTGATTGGTTTAATTTGTATCTACAATCACGCCCATCCGTTATACGTAAAAATATTTTTTTGTACGTAATAATAAAATTATTTTCCTTTGTTGTTTGTTGCTTGCCTTTTTTTTGGTTAGTGGGTAGATTTGAAAAACCGCGCCCTAGGTTGCGCAAGCGGGAGTTTTCTAGAGATATACGTCATGTAGGTAGATGGTTATTTTTACGTAATCGGTTAATTATCGTTGTCGGATAGTTGTAGTGGATTACTTATCGAAGGGTCGATTTCCGAGCTAGGCATTTTTGTTGATCGACCGTGATGTGTATCTTCGTTTATACTGTAATTTCTATTTGAACTAAAGAGTAGTAATTTGTATTTGCGCCATTTGAATTTAACTTGATTTGATCGCACTAGTATTTGTTATTTGTTAATTTGATTTGTGTCTTTCCTTTTCTGCTAACTTGTATTTGGTTGATACGTAGTAATTCGTATTTGGGTAATTGCTATTCAACGCGATTTGATAGGAGCTGCATTTATTAACTGTTAATTTTTTGTTGTATTTTTTATTTGTTATCTTTGTAATTAATAGTGATGTCATCGCCCAAGCTACTGATCCGTTGTCTGCGGACTGAGTTGCGCTGGGCCACAAGAGCCCATGCTTTGATAGGTCGACCGGATAGGGTCCATAACTTGATGAAGCGGTTCGAGCAGGTGGATGCTCGAAGGGCCGCAGTGGAGAAGGCTTACGCTGAGCTCGAGGATTCGGATGTGGAGAAGGGAGTCCTGGACTCCTGCTTCGCGGACTATGAGCAGTTTTTGTGGCTCACGGACGAGTTGATCGAGGCTGAAGGCAGGTATGCCGAGGAGGCGCGTGAAGCTCGGATGAGTGACCTGTCCAAGTCCTCTCTGAAGCAGCTTCAGCCGGAGCTGTTGGGACGACTCCCAACTCTGGACCTGCCAAAGTTCTTCGGGATCCTTTTCGAATGGCTGACCTTCGTTGGTCTTTTCGACAGCCTAGTGGACGCCCGGAGTGACTTGACCCCGAGCCAAAAGATGGTGTACCTCCTGGCCTCACTGGAGGGGGAGGCCCTGGGCGTCCTCGGCCACTTGAGATTGTCGGACGACGCCTACCAGACTGCTCGGGACCTCCTAGCCAGAAGATACGCCAACGTCCGGCGAATTGCGGACGAACATGTTAAGCAGCTTCTAAGCCTCCCGCTGCTTAGTGACCGGGCCAGACTGCGTCCGGACCTGTTGGATCCAGTCTTGGTGGCCTGTAATACGTTTAGGGGGCTGGGTTTACCAGTGGGCGAATGGGCTTTTTTGTTGCTCCGCATCGTGCTGTCCCGTCTACCTCTCGAACTTCGAATCCATTTTAAGGAGAGGTACGGCGGGGACGAGGCCTCCTATATTCCGCCCTTCTATGACCTGCTGCGGTTTTTGGAGGAGCAGTGCCGGCAGATAGAGAGCGCGGCGGGCACCGTTGACGACTTACGAACCGTGCCCAGTGAGAGGCTGAATCCTCCGGGCAAGTCGTCGTCAACCCCCCCCTGCTCCTATTGTCGAGCATCTGATCATCGGGTAACGTCGTGCCCGAAATTATTAGGTAAGCCGGTTCCAGCGAGGCGAACTATCGCCAAGGAGCGCCGCTGGTGCTGCTCATGTTTGGGAGGACACCTCCAGCGAGACTGTCTGCATCGGCGGCCCTGTCTGCATTGCCAGGGCAATCATCATGCCGTTTTGTGCCTGAGTGCGAACGGCGTCTCCTCTCGGGGCTCTGCCAGGCCCTCGACCCCCACGGGCGGGTGCGCTCAGCCACGCCCTCTGCCGGGTGACTCTCGGCGCCCGCCGGCCAGCCATTAGGCCCCTAAGTTTGAAAGGGGTCCCTCCCCCGACCATTCGGGGGGTAATTCCCCCAGGGGCGGGGATGTCATCACCCCCCCTAAGCGTGTGGAGAGTAACTTCACGGCCGCTCATCGGTCCGCTGAACCCTTCTCACTCCCGTTGGCTGAGTGGCCGCGACTGGTGTACCACTGTTCCCCATTTGATGGAGGCGGCCCTGGCTAGCTGCCGCCTTAGCTCCCACCACGGCCACGTCCACTGAGCCTTAAGCCGTCAACAGTCCACTTGTCAAAATGTTCTGTTGCCGACGGCCTCAGTGAAGGCGTACAACCCGAGTGGCGACTGTTAGCGATCTCGGGTTCACGCCATGTGGCCTCCACTTGGTGTTGGGAAGATTAGGGCCCCTCTGGAGCGTTGAATCACGCTGTCAAGGGGTATTAGATTTGGTTTGGTCGAGCACTTAGTCAAAAAATACTTGAATTAAAATTAAAAATTGCTTTGGGCTTTCCGCGAAATTTTCCTATTTGTAGCGGTTTAAATTAAAAGAATTGAATTTAATCTACTCTTTTAAATGCTACTGCATGTGTTTTGTACATATATTTAATCACTGTATTTGATTGTTGCGTCTGTTTGCTGAAAGGAAAATTTGAATTCATTTGAAATTGAATGGCGCACTATTTGAAAAATTATGTTTATGTTTATGATAGTGTTTAATCATTTTGCTTTGCGAAGAAGTAGGGCTGTCCCTTACGTTATTGTTTTGTTTAATTTGCAAGTTGACCTATGCGCATCGGTGATTAATTTGGTTGAATTAATTCTGTAGTTGAACATTGATGCTTTTGAAAAATTAATTGAAATATGAGCATAGGACTACTTGCCTAACAGGCTAGCTAGTTTTGGAGATTATCAGATTGAAATCAGCTGCCGCACTATTTTAGTAAATGATAATATGGTGGGTGGCCTGGCTAGGCCTACTTGTTGAAAATTCATACTAGGGACTATCTGTGCGTTTCATTTGGCTCTCCACAGACGACGTTCATGTGGAATTTGTGGGTGAGCTCTGCACTGAAGCAACTGCTGGCACAAAATTGGTCTGGGCAGCTTCGTGTAGCGTTGCTGTTTGCAGAGCTGATCCGGTCGGATTGCGGAACTAATCATAGGGGCACAGATGGGTGTTTGAAAGAGGTCGTCGGACTTCTGTCCAGTACAGGACTCATTAAAGTGCTGCAATGCCCAGGAGGGGCATCCAGTGGAGGCTGACCCTCCGGCTTGTCACATTAGGGCTATCTTTGAGGCGTTGATTAGGGTTGCAGGATCTGATGGGTTGCCTAAGGTGGCCTAGTTTGGTTGTAGATTCAGTCTTGCAACTTGCAGTCTCGACCTTGTCCCGCTGACCGGTTTGCTCGCGGACCTAAATCCTTATGTTCGGGACGGGGGTTTGTTCGCGCAAAACGCTGTTGTCGGAATCGACGTCTAGGGGGTGCGCGGCTCTGGGCGATTCCGGTTTGAAGTTCTTCCGAGCGTGGAGTGGCGCGCGGGTCGCGAGCGAAAAGTCAGTCGTCCATAAGCGGTGCTAACGATTGGCACGCTGTATTCTGTTAGGGAACTCGGAATAATTCGGCGCGGCCAGTAAATATACGGTCTATCATTGTGACGCGCATTCCTGCTGGAGAGCTTCCCAGGGACTCATTGTGTTTGACTCAGAATCTGCATAAGTGCATTAGGCAATATTAGCTAATGCGGCCTCTGATATTCTAGAACTAACTGTTGCGACGCGAAACGGTAGTGACCTTTAATAAACTGTAAACTCCGTGTGCGTTTTGTGTGTTAACCTTATAACCCGCGATAGTTAGTGGCTTCTGTAAGTTAGTTAATCGCACGATAGAGTTAATTTACTGTCATCGTGAAGAACGAGGAAAGTGACTGTGGACAACCTCGGAAGCCCCCCTCAAGTTGGAGCGGTGTCGACGCTCGGGCTGCTGCCGACGGCCAAGGTCTAGGTTCAACCACCATCAGTCACACCCAGATACACATCACATCACTTATTTCCCTTTCACTACACAACCACATGTGATCTGACCGACTCCGGAGGGACCAGTCGCCTTGGATATAGGTAAGTAAGCTTCGTCCAAATTCCTTCCGGTCGACTGGCCGTAGTATAACGCTCCCCCATATATTTTAGTGTAATTAGAGAGATTCCACGTGGCCACATTGAGGCTCGACCTACGTCTGCTCGGGAAGTCTTCAGCTCATGGGCCCCTGAGGATCTGATCCTTTAAGGGAGCAGCCGTAGGCCGTTACATACAACATTAATTTTAAGTAAAAAAAATTAATAGCTACGTAAAGTATAGAATGTAATCATACAACAAAGTTTTGAATAACAACTCCCGAAGTAAATTGTTGTATTTATTACATCTAACAAATTTTTTATTTTAATGTAAACGTAAAAGGTTGTATGTATTACATATTTTCTACGTCATAGAGCCATGCTGCAGCTATATTATGGTTGTAGCACGAATGGTTCGGCTCGACCGGGGAAGGACCACGCTCTTACAGAAAACCATCGTAAAATAGCAGCTTAACGCTGCTGTGTTTCGTATGGTGAGTGTAGAGAACGGAGACCCTTTTACTGGCAAAGAGGCATTCCATCTTAGTCCTCACGGGTGACAACGCATCTGCATCTTGAGTTTTTATTGAGGATAGATGTAGATGTCTATGGGTCACAGTAACCACTTACCATCAGGTGGACTGTGTGCTCGTTTGTCACCCAATCCTATAAAAAAAAATACAACATTTTTAATGAACGCTCCACAATGTAAACTATTGTAAGTACATACATACAACATTTTAGGTGGACCACCACAAAAAATTAATAAACCAAATTAATGGCAATAAAATAATACAAAAAGAAACATACTTGTGATATTTTGGAGGTTTAAATCATAAAAACTGCTTAGTTCTATTTGATCTACAGAAACATTGTTATTTTCAATTGGTGTTTCGGATTTACTATTTTGTGTAATCGAATTATTGACCAAATCACAAATATATATAGTATGACAAAGACTCTCTACTTATTATTACAGAATGTTTCATAATTTATTTGAATTACTGCTAATTACGTAACTTTGTTTTTAGGGATCTTAAATTCTTCCTACATAAGCGCGACCGATTGAGAGACCGGCGTGGTTTGTTGTATGTGACCAATACGAGACGCGAGCGCGTGATTCTCCCCGCCACGCATCCAGCGTAAACCATTGCAACGCTCTTTACAATGTTTTAGTCTGTTCTCGGTTTAAAGTTACAACAATTTACGTCTAGCAAATCCTTGAAAAAATTGTGTTTACTTTATTTTTCTACTTTGAATGCATTAAACAATGTAAATTAGGATAGTTTTCAGTGTAAACGCCAAACGACATTTTTGTGGCATACAACAACCTACGTGGGAGGTATCGAAATGTTTTATTAAATTTTGATCATAATCCGAAGTAAAATACCAGCTTGCGTAGTAAAACTGTGTAAAAATAATACTACAAGAAATAAGAAAGATACTGGGTTCTCATAATATCAGTAAGTATCATACAATTTCGAAATTTCAACATAAAATAACACGATAAAATAAGTTACAAAATATGAATGACGTCATTCAGTGTTGCCGCGTGTACAAAAATAAAGTTCCCCGTGGCTGAGATTTTTATATGGGAATTTATTGTTACTATATTTTATAATATAATATATTTAACTTATTTTAATATAAACTAATTCTATATTATTTAATGTTTATTTTTGTAGTATTGCTCAAATGACCTAATATTTATATGTTGTTTTGTTAATTGTTGTTTTTATTATTATTTCCGTTTATTAGGGTTCCGTACCCAAAGAATGTCAACAGGACCTAAGTTTCCACTATCGTTCCGTCTGTCTGTCAGCAGGCTGTATTTTATGAACCGTAATATGTAGATACTTGAAATTTTCACAGAATGTGTATTGGTTAATTGTATTGCTGCTATAAGAACATATTATAAAAATAAAATAAAATATTAAAGGATCCCTAAATCACGTTTCTTGTATGAAGGCCATAGAAGAAACGTGATTTTTTCTGTATTAATATGTGTTTTGTTTACAGACTGTAGCAAAACCTGGATTAACACGCAATTAGATGATGCTGTGTGTATGGTGGGATTGGAAGCGTATCGTTTATCATGAGCTTTTACCGCCTGGTAAAACCTTCGATTTTGTTCTCTACTGCAATCTCGAATACAAGTTTAGTTTTACGAATTTCATCGCGTTTATTTTTTTTCGGGCACTTTACAGAACCCATGGCCGTGAAAAGGATCGAGGTGTTTGACGTCTTTATTTTATAGTTAACGAAGGCTACATTCAAATTTTAATTATAAATTTTAGTTCCATCTACGCAGAACGGGCTTAGATTATGCTTCGGTTAAGTAAAGGGGTTAGTAAAATTAAAATCGTTAAGATTTTGCACGTGGTAGAGCCAAGCTGCAGCTATATTAGTAGTATAGTTGTAGCATGAATGGGTCGGCTCGACCAGGGAAGGACAACGCTCTCACAGAATACCAGCGTAAAATACCAGCTTAACACTGCTGTATTTCGTATGGTGAGTGTAGAGAACCGGAGACCTGCATTTTGATTCTTTATTGAGGATAACGTAGATGTCTATGGGTCACAGCAACCACTTACCATCAGGTGAACTGAGTGCTCATTTGTCACCCTATCCTATAAAAAAAAAGATCCATAAAAAGATATTTATATTCAATACCGCCCACGAAGAATGATCAAGGTGCGACAATAATAGCAATTTATTTTCACAAAAAGATCGAACTTTGTAAAACTTTTCTAAAATGCATGAGTGGTTTTAATAAATGCGCTCACTTCCATTTGTGGAAACTTTGGACTATAAGATATGTTTTACGAATAAATTTGAGTTTTGTGAACTAGTTAAAAGTATATTTTTATCAAAGTATGGGTTACAAACGAGCATACAGACCACCTAATGGTAAATTGATGCTGTGGCTCATAGACATATAAATAATATATAAGAAAATGAAAATGTTCTTTTCACCTACGCCTAAGGTGGAATACCTTATTACCAGTTAAGATGGAAATCCCGTTCTCGTTACACACCATTCAAAACACAGCAGCTTTATCTGCTATTTGACGTTGGAATTACGTGATAGTTTATATCACTTAAGTGTACTATACTTACTATATCAATTAAGATCTTGAGTTCAGTGTAAAGATAATCCATCACAGAATTCCGGCTCAGTAGTATTAGCGTAGTGGACGAACATTGGCTGAGGGCTTCGAGTCACAGACAAACAGGAAAGAGTGTTTGTACGCTTACAAATTATTGTTTTGGATCTGTATGTTAATTATGTGTAATTTATGTATTGTAATATATGAGGGTAGAAATTAAAAGAATAGGCTGCATAGACTCTGTTACCTCTATTACATCTGTTATATCTATTGCCCACTCAAAATATCATAAACTCAAGGTAACAACTAAAATTTTGTTGAAATAGTTACGATATAAATATCATACTTGGTTGACTGTGTGCTTGTTTGTAACTGTTATTCTATAAAAAAATTAAATAGGTACATTATTCCCTATTTTTCGAACCTTTCATTCAGAACTTTTTAGTTGGAAGATAACACTCAAAATAGGTATATGAATGTTAAAAAAAATATACATATATTCGTACTAAGAACCTCCTTTTATGATGTCGGCAAATAATAAGAGTTTAATGTTATTATCTCATTACAATATAGACTTTTATATGAGTTGTAAGAGGATATTCATTTCGGAAACCGCGAAAGCAGCGGTAACATTGCTTTCAAAACTCAGTGTAACACGAAAGTTTTAAGCCCAGGAGAGAAGGAACTTCAATAACAGTGCATATGAAATTTTTATTATTATTTCAATTTTGGAACTTAAAGAAAGATGCATTTTTACTGTAGCAAGGTATGAAACTTGAAAGTTTAACTAGAAATTCCTTTGTAATTTTACAGTTTTTGAAATAATAACATTCTTATATAGTACTAGCTGGTACTCGGTGCGTTGCAGCCGCAGAAGAAATAATAGTGTAAATATCGTCTTATATTTGAAAGAGTAATATTGTTTTAATTAGGTATGATAATACATTCATTGAGGTTGAATGATTTATAACTTTCAAATTAATTTTTCGGTAGTAAATTAATTGTACTATGCCTATAACCTCCGCGAAAGTACGAGCAATAATTTGACAAAGTTTTACCGCAATCTGACGATCGGTATGGTAGTGCATAAAATACGAACAAACAAACATTAAGTTTTAAATATTAGATAACGAAATTTTTATACATTTTGTTATTAATAGATAAGCAGGAATTAATTGGAGTTTAGTGATCTATTTATAAACACGTTTTTTATAGAAGTATGTGTGATGAACAAACACAGTGTCCACTTTATGGTAAATGGATGATCTGGCTCATAGACATCTATATCTATTCTCGATTAAAAATCGAAATGCATATGTGTTGCCACCTCTGCGAATTAAGAATGAATGCCTCATTACCAGTCAAAAGGTTCTTTGGTTTTATACGCATACCATACGAACGCGGCATTAAGCTGCTATTTTCCACTGGTATTTTGTGAGCGTGTAGTACTTTCTAGATCGAGCGATTGACCCCTTCATGTTTTTTATAAAATGAAAGTCACAAACGAACTTATAGTCCACCTGATGGTAAGAGGCGTTAGGACATTTGTAGCCAAATTCAAGCAATGAAAGCTACAGATTCGATGCCTCCTCGCAGGACTAACATGAAAGTCTAACAGCCTGTGATTACAGCTCTATATACCTGTCTGACTGAAACACAGCAGCACAAGTACTGCCATTTGGCACCAGAAATAGGCAAGAATGTTGTACCTTCCTCGGTTTTCTAGGTAGATAAGAACTCCCTCCACCAGCACCGCAACCATAATACAAAAGCAACGTTGTTGTACCACATTTGGAATAATCCTTTTCATATTTATGTGTTTGGTGCGATATATTTTAACAGAAAATCGCACCAACTAAGCTTATAAATGCTTGTGCTAGAAATAGTTAACCAAAAATTAATGTGCGATCTGCGACTAACTACAAGGCTATTATCGTTGGTTTATATTATTCAGATTATTTTCGTATATAAATAAAACAATATAATTAGATCAAGTCTATATATAGATGATATATGAGAAGATTAAATCGTGGTATTCAATTTTACAAGGTAATGGCAGCCCATAAGCCCTCAAACCCATCGGTCTTTCTATTAAGACTTTAACGCACTGTTGTAATTTTCAGAAAAAGGAAGAAATATAAAATAAAATAAAAACAATATTGCTTCTGTTCGGAAAAACAAATCTCTTTTCTGAACAGAAAACGTAAGCTAGCAACGCGGTTATCAGGGATAGAGGTGAAGTCTTACACAATCTTATTCCGAAATTACATTTCGAGCGAGCTTTGTACAGGGGAAGACCTTTCAGTGTTTATTATAAGATCTTTTGTTAATTACTTGATCTTATTGTACCTTAGTATGAAACATTGTTAAATAAGAAATATAGTTTTATTTTATATTTATTTAACATTTCATAACATTGGCGTAACACTTGCCACGTAGTGGCAGCGTTGTAGTAACTACTAACCTATGTCATTCCGTAAGTGTCGTAAGTAGTGACAGAAGAAAACTGACCAGAAGATGGTTAGCAGCATTTTTCTGATAAAAACCTACTAATAAAAAACTGCATTTGCCAAACCGCCTACCAACCGTGGCTACGGTGGCTGATATGACATAACATATCGTCTCTATGACGCAATACACGTTGTACATGTTGAAAGTTTTATTCGGATTATCTTTTTTTTCTTTTTTTTTTCAATATCTATACAAATAAATAAAATTGAAGTATCCGTTTCTAATGTCAAAATAACAGCCATTTACTAAATGCATATGAAAGTATATACGATAATTATAACAAAAACACAATTTTTTAAATTTTTGTCTGTCCGCTTATTCATGCTAATCTCCAAAATGGCTGGACCAAATTTGACAGGACTTTCACTGGCAGGTATCTGATGTTATAAGGAGTAACTTAGGCTGCTTTTATTTTAAAAAAATAATAAGGGTTCCGCACAAAAAATTAAAACCCATGAAATTCAATCGTAATAAATTAAACGCGGGCGAAGTTACGGGAAATAGCTAGTGGATAATAAGAATACAACATTATATTAACAATAAGCAACAACTCAGATATTGAAAAAGTTTGAGATTGTCAAAGTGCCTGAAAAGCTTGGCAACTATAGCAAATATTTTCCCTATGAAACATCATTCATATAAATAAAGAAGTAGGTACTAAGTCATCATCATCATCATCATCATCATTACAGCCCTTCACAAGTCCACTGCTGAACATAGGCCTCTTCCAAGGAATGCCACAAAGCACAGCCCTGAGCCACCTGCATCCATCGACTTCCTTCATATTTACCAGGTCGTCACTCCATCCAGTGGGGGGATGTCCTACACTTAGTACGCTGGTACGAAGCCGCCACTTGAGAATCTTTTTTGGGTGATAGGTACTAAGTAGGTTAGTTAATTATTTTAGTTAAATAAAAAAATTAAAACAAAAAATTTACGCCTGTTCATAAGTATGATGCAATATATCGCATACCGTAACTATACTAGCTGTTTCTTACCTTATGACACTGAAATGCAATAAAGGGTACACAGCGAGAAATAGGAAAAAGGATGTCCTGCCACAGATATGCAGCCAAACTTTTATTACTAACCCACTAGCGATGGATAATGATGGAACTGCTATTTGATCTTGGATTATCTTGTACTTTGAAATTTCAGGAGGGTTTTTATTTTTATTTGCCACGATTACTTTACATTAACGTCCGCCTCAAATCTTTTCCTGTAGCAGTGGCCCACTTTCCTTTTAATGTTTAATGCGACTTGAAGATAAGCCAACTGACCCAAGAACTTAATGTATCATTAGACCGATTACAATTTATCACACGAATTCAATGAAAGTTATGTATTATATATAAACCTTAAGTAGAAAAATACACAATTTGGACAGTCTTGGATTCGTAGTATCCTTCTAGCACGAATAGATCGGCTCGACTAACTAACCTAGCATCAGGTGGACTGTGTGCTCGCTTGTCACCCTTAACTAACAATGCACCAACATTTTTGTTAAAAGTTGATTTCAGGTGAACATAAGTTGCAGTAGCCACTTTATTATACAATAAGGTTGACAAACGAGCACATAGTCCACCTGATGGTAAGTGGATACTGTGGTCTATATTACGTGGTAGAGCCACGCTACAGTTATATTGAAACTATAGTTGTAGCACGAATGGGTCTGCTCGACTGGAAAAGGACCACGCTCTCACAGAATACCAGCGTAAAATAGCAGCATAATGCTACTGTGTTTCGTATGGTGAGTGTAGAGAATCGGAGATCTATTTTACTGGAAAAGAGGCATTCCATCTTGGTCTTCACGGCTGACAACGCATCTGCATTTGATTTCGCAAACGAAGATAGATGTAGATGACTGTGTGCCACAGCAACCACTCACCATTAGGTGGACTGTGCCCTCGTTTGTCACCCTAATTCTATAAAAAAAACTTATTATATACTTAAATGTACATTTAATTTCAGTTAAGAATCAAGTGCTTATGTGTTGTCACCCTGGAAGACTGAGATGGGATATCTCGTTTTCAGTAAAAAAGGGTCTCCAGTTCTCTACACTTATCTTACGAAACACAGCTGCTATTTTACGCTGGTATTCTATAAGATTGACCGTGTAGTGGTGGTTAACGGCCATGTAGTGGCGGTTAAGAATACCCACTACCCCATATCTTTCCGTGGGTGTCGTAAAAGGCGACAAAGGGAAACAGCCAGGAGATGGGCAGCAGCATCTTCCCGATAACGGCAAAATTACGATATAAAAACTGCGGTTACCAACCCGCTCGTCAAGCGTCAAATACCCGCCAAAAGATGAGAGCAAGAAAGAGACGGCCCCCAGTCCCCGGCGGCCCCGCCATTCCTGGCTACGGTGGCGACTATGGTAACGGCGGGGCAGGGGGTGCTAAGAATCTCCGGTGGAGGTTCGGTTGCCACCTAAGACGATTTGACCTGGCAACATACAACGTACACACCATGAGGACTGACGAGCAAATCGTGGAGCTGGAAGAAGAGATTTTGAGAAGAGTTTGAGTTACGCTGGCATATTATAGGATTATCCGAGGTCCGAAGAGAGGGGGAGGACATGGTAATCTTCGAATCCGGCAACTTGCTCTATCACCGGGAGGGCAACCAAATGTTCCAAGGAGGTGTCGGATTTATCATCCACAAGTCTCTCGTTAACAACGTTGTAAAGATTGAGAGTGTGTCGACGAGGGTTGCGTACCTTATACTCAGAATCACCAAACGGTATTCGCTGAAGGTCATACAGGTTTACGCACTAACCTCGGCACATCCCGATGAGGAGGTAGAGAAAATGTATGAGGATATCTCTAGAGCGATGCATTCCTCCAAAACCGACTCTACGGTGTTAATGGGAGACTTCAATGCAACAAGTAACAACTAGGCACAACAAAGAACGGTGAGCCGAAAGTAGGGAAATTTGGAATAGGGCAACGGAACCCAAGGGGCCAGCAGCTGGCCGAATTCATGGAGAAAGAAAGACTCTTTATGATGAAATCTTTCTTCCAGAAGCGGCCCCACAGGCTCGACGGTTTGACAAAAATGAGATTGACTTCATTATGACGACCAGACGGCAACTGTTAAGTGATGTCTCCGTGATCGCGAGAGTGAAAACTCATAGCGATCACCGAATGGTTACAGGCACACTGAACCTAGACGTTAAGTTGGAGAGATCTCGTCTAATGAAATCAACGCTCCGTCCCCCTCGTGCTATAGTCCATAGTCCCGAAACCTTTCAGTTCGAGTTACAACACCGATTTCAGTGAATGGAAGACTGCAATGATGTGAACAATATGAATGACAAGCTCGTGAAAACTGTCTATGCGGTCGGAGCTAAGTTCTGTAAGATCCGCCCCAGAAGAACACATAAACTCTCCGATCACACTCTTAATGTCATGGCTGTTAGACGGGATATGAAGCTACGTTCTTCAACAGATTTGACCACATACAAGCAACTGAACAGACAGATCTCCAAATGCATGCGGCGGGACTTACGTAACTTCAATACAGCTTGTATTTAAGAAGCGATCGAGCGGAACCAAGGCTCAAAGTCTTTGCCAGCGATATGTCTGCCAGAAAGAGCCAACTGTCAAAGCTGAAGACCGAGTGTGGCAGCATAGTTTCCGGGACACCTGAGATTTTGGGTGAGATTGAGAGGTTCTATAGGCAGCTATACACGTCATCGTTGGAGCCACACGCATGAGTAACGATCTAAGAGCAAGTCTTATCCGACACTATTCCGAAGATATCCCGGACGTCAGTCTGAGCAAGATTAGAATGAGTCTCCATCACCTTAAAAACGGCAAGTCCTCGGGCGAGGATTGCAATACAGCGAAGCTTTTAAAAGCGAGTGGAAAACCGGTACTTGAAGTCCTTCAGAAGCTCTTTAATTCCGTCCTCCATGGTGGCACTACTCCGGAGGCGGAGAGCAAAAGTGCGGTGGTCTTGTTCTTCAAGAAGTTTCGAGAGTCATTACGAATCGTATCGCACGCAGACTTGACGACTTCCAGTCTCCCGAACAAGTCGGTTTCCGAAAAGGCTTTAGTACCATAGACCACAAACATACCTGCGGCAAATTGTACAGAAAACAGAGGAGTATAATTTGCCACTTTGCCTTGCGTATGTGGACTATGAGAAAGCCTTTGATTCCGTCGAAATTTGGGCGGTGCTGCAGTCCCTTCAGCGGTGCCAAGTTGACTGTCGGTATATCGAAATGCTGAATTGTGTGTACACTAGAGTTACGATGGCTATCCGAGTACAGAATCAGAGTACGAAACCTATACAACTGCAGAAAGGTGTAAGACAAGGTGACGTTATATCCCTGAAACTCTTTACCGTTGCATTGGAAGACGTTTTCAAGCTGCTAGACTGGAAACGATGCGGTATTAGCATTAATGGCGAGTATATCCCTCACCTTCGATTTGCAGACGATATAGTCATTATGGTAGAATCGCTGGAGGACCTAAGCACTATGATCAATGAGCTCAATAGTGTCACCCAACGTTTAGGTCTTAAGATGAACATGGACAAAACAAAAGTCATGTTTAACTTCCATGTCACGCCTATGTCGGTAGTCTTTGGGAGCACTAAGCTCGAAATTGTTGGCGATTATGTTTGCCTGGGACAAATAGTCCGACTAGGTAAGTCCAACTTCGACCGAGAGGTCAATCGACAGATTCAACTCGGCATGGCAGCGTTCGGGAAACTACGACAGGTATACCTCAAGCCTAAAAACGAAATTGAACAACCAGTGCTTGTAGCCAGTGATGACTTATAGATCTGAGACGTGGTCCTTCACTGCTGGCCGTATGAGGAAGCTCAAGGTCGCTCAGCGAGCTATGGAGAGGGCTATGCTCGGGGTTTCTCTGCGTGATAAATTTAGAAATGAGGATATCCGCAGTAGAATCATAGTAACCGACATAGCCTAACGGATTAGTAAGCTGAAGTGGCAGTGGGCCGGCCATATAGCTCGAAGAACCGACAACCGTTTGGAAAGAAAGGTTCTCGAGTGGCAACCTCGTACCGGTAGGCGAAGTGTAGGGCAACCCCCCACTAGATGGAGTGACGACATGGTAAGACAGGTGGCTAAGGACCGTGTTTTATGGCATTCCTTGGGGGAGGCCTATGTTCAGAAGTGGACTTATGAAAGGCTGTAATGATGATGATTATGATTCTATAAGACTTGCAACTATAATCATGCTGCAGCGTGCCTCTACCAAGTATTATTCTTTTAAAACTTTTTCGCTTTATAACCCTTACAGACACGAGAAGAGACTTGAGCTCAGCAGTGTAACGTGTATAGATTGAATATTTAGTTTACTTGAATATTCTTTAGTTAACTTTACGGAAATATTTTTTTTTATAAATACGTTACCTCCACACTAGGATTTTCTCTTGTATTGTGTTTACATACAAAAATTCACAAGGACAAACATCCAAACGCTGTACAATTATGTGTAGGCCATACAAAATACTTGTTCCGTACAATTAAAGTTCTACATGATAGGATAGTCAGGGGGTTCTCATGCTGGTCTACCTTTCCGGTGATCCTGGTATGGAATACGGGTACGCGACCCCGGCTCCCCGAGCTACTGTTATTCTCATACCTTTCCTGCCGAGATAACAGTATCCTTACACCTATGCTCCTACCCCCAAACTTCTTTTTCCTTTCCCAAAATGGTAGCTTCCTCTACCAGCAATAGCATACCCAAAGAGGGTTGGTGTCAGGCAGGCGGCCGACTGTAAAACTTTTGCCAAATCCCATGCAGTAAATGAATAGTACGAGTTGTGGGACATATGACAGGGCTAGGGCGTACCCCGCAGGCGACGCGCAGGGGCAGCACCCGGCTCCTGTGGGAAGTGGACAAGGGTTGTCGCACCTTACGGAGCGGGTGCGACGTAAGAGGCGAGCCCGGAGAGAGAAGAATGTCAGAGTGAGGTTTGCAAGCTGGAATATAGGTACGATGACTGGAAGAGGAAGAGTGTTAGCAGATGTTTTGAAACGACGAAGAGTGAATGTTGCCTGTTTGCAGGAAACAAAATGGAAGGGCAATAAAGCAAGAGAGATTGGGGAGGGATACAAGTTTTATTATTGTGGAAGTGATGGGAAGCGAAATGGAGTAGGAGTTGTGTTAGATAGTGGAATGAAAGAACGAGTGACAGATGTGAAAAGAGTAAATGACAGAATGATAGTTGTTAAATTAATGATTGAAAACAAAGTAGTGAATGTTGTAAGTGTGTATGCTCCGCAAACAGGCTGTGAAGAGAGTGTGAAAGAGAAGTTTTGGGAGGAATTTGATTGTATGATGATGGGAATACCTGAGCGTGAGGATGTTTATATGGGAGGAGATTTTAATGGACATGTAGGGAGAGTGAATGACGGGTATGAAAGAGTACACGGTGGATGGGGGTACGGAGTGCGGAACCGTGAGGGGGAAGTTCTTCTGCAAGCAGCATGTGCTTTCGACCTGGCTGTAGTAAACACGTGGTTCCAAAAACGAGATCAGCATCTTGTTACTTATAAAAGTGGCCACCACGCGACACAGATCGACTATCTTCTGATAAGACGGAACCAAATCAAGAGTGTAAAACACTGCAAAGTGCTTCCAGGTGAAGACTTAGTATCCCAGCACCGAATTCTGCTGGCTGACATCTGCTTAACTGTTCGCCTCAACAAACATAAGGATCGTCCCCCACCCAAAATAAAGTGGCATTTGCTGCATAAGGAGGGGTATGCAAGTGAATTTAGAGAGCTAGTTGTAAACAAGATGATAGAGATGGGTGATATGGAAGGAATGAGTGTGAATGAGTGCTGGAAGGAAATGGCTGATTGTATCAGAAGTGTGGCAAGGAAGGTGTTAGGAGAAACAAAAGGGAAGCGTATGATAGATAAGGATGGGTGGTGGTGGAGTGAAAGTATTAGAGAAGTTTTGAGAGAAAAGAAAAATGCCTTTAAAGAATGGCAGAGCGTAGAAGACCAGAATGAATCCATAAAAGAAAGTAAGAGAGGGGCGTATAAAGAATGTAAGAAGAGAGCGAAGAAGGAAGTTGCTATTTGTAGGGCAGAGGCGCACGATAAATTATATCGGTCCCTTGAAAGCCCCGAAGGTCAAAAACGACTTTTTCAAATTGCAAGAGCGAGAGAAAGGAATGGAAGAGATGTTTCACATGTAAAATGTATAAAAGATGATTCTGGAAGGATTTTGACTGACGATGAAAGTATAAAGAAGCGATGGAAGGAGTATTTTGAGAAATTGATGAATGAGGAGAATGAATGGAATGGTATGCTTGAAAACCCACCAGTGAATATGGGCTTAGTGAGAGAAATAAGTGTGGAAGAAGTAAAAATGGCTGTTAGGAATATGAAGAATGGGAAGGCGGTCGGCCCAGATGGAATACCAGTAGAAGTGTGGAAGTTGCTGAGGGCGGATGGATGGAAGTGGTTGAGTTTATTTTTCGGTAAATTGTTGCATGAAGAACAAATACCTGAGGAATGGTGCAGTAGTATACTGGTTCCCATTTTTAAAAACAAAGGAGACGTTCAAAACTGCAGCAGTTACCGGGGAATAAAGCTCATGTCACATACGATGAAAGTCTGGGAAAGAGTAATAGAGAGAAGAATGAGAGAAGAGTGTGAGATAACACAAAACCAGTTCGGATTCATGCCCGGTCGAGGTACGACAGATGCCATTTTCGCATTACGCCAATTGTGCGAAAAGTACAAGCGCGTGCATAAAGATCTGCACATGGTTTTTGTCGACCTTGAAAAGGCGTACGATCGGGTTCCCCGTGAGGTCGTGTGGTGGGCGTTAAAGATGAAAGGTATGCCTGGGAAGTATGTGAGGTTGGTCCGTGCTATGTACAGAGCATCCCGTACATGTGTACGATCTGCCGCGGGAACTACGGGCAGTATCGATGTGGCGGTAGGGCTGCACCAAGGGTCGGCACTGAGCCCTTACCTCTTCCTACTGATTATGGACGCTTTGACGTCGGACCTGCAGGATGAGGCACCCTGGTGCATGCTCTTTGCCGATGACATCGTGCTTGTCGGGGAAGAAGGCATCGAGGTACAGAGCAGACTGACGGGGTGGCAACGGAGGCTGGAAAGTGTTGGCCTGAAGATCAGCAGATCCAAAACCGAATATCTGTGCTGTGATTTCGGCGGTCTTTCCAGTCCTGTACCCATGTCGTTGGATGGCGCTATACTGCCTATCTGCTCAGATGTCAAGTACCTCGGTTCCCTCATTCAAGGCGACGGCGGAATAGATAGAGCTGTGCAGCATAGGATTAACGCAGGGTGGATGAAATGGCGACAGGTCACAGCCACAACGTGCGATCCCCGAATGCCAATAAGGCTGAAAGGGAAAATTTACAAATCGATCATCCGACCTGTCGTCATGTATGGAAGTGAAGCCGTCAAGAAGAAGGATGAAAATAGACTGCATGCGAATGAAATGAGAATGTTACGATGGATGTGTGGTGTGACAAGGATGGATAAGATAAGGAATGAGTATATAAGAGGAAGCCTGAAAGTAGCGCCAGTGGTAGAAAAGGTGAGAGGAAGCAGATTGGCATGGTTTGGGCATGTGATGCGGAGGAATGAAAGTCATGTCACAAAACGAGTGTTGAATATGAATGTGGAGGGACACACGGGCAGAGGAAGGCCGAATAAAAGATGGATCGATTGTGTGAAGAGTGATATGAGAATGAAAGGAGTAAGTATGGAAATGACGGCTGATAGAGAGGAATGGAACAAAAAGATTTACTGCGCCGACCCCAGATAATGGGAAATGGTTTAGAGAATGATGAGAATGATGATGATAGGATACATCAACTTGTCATACAGAGACAGGAAGTGTCGCGTATTACATTTTATATAAAAGACTGCAGCAAGAAATATATATTTTTTTTAAAAATGGTGAATCAAAAATGTGACCAATATTAAACAAAACCATTAACTACAGTGGGACCTTAACAAGTGAGTTTAACATGTTAAAATTCATTAGGGTATAAACGAACGTAAAAATTTTCCTAACAAATACGGCCTCCAGCAAAACAAAAAATGCAACAATTGTTATTCTGGAATTATTTATCCCTTTCTTGTTTAAGTCTCGTGCCGCATTCGCTATCCGTCTCTGTTAATATGTTAGTTATATTGTTAACAATGTAAGGAAACGAAAAGTGTTCGTGTATTTTTTTTACACCTGTGTCTTTTTTTTTTAAACATAATATCGTCTAGGTGTCTAGTATTATGACAAGATACATTTTATAAATTCTTACCTCAATATAATCTTAATCCTCAAGGGTGACAACGCATCTTCATTTTGATTCCTAACTGAGGATTGACATAGATGTCTATGAGCCACAGCATCCACTTAACATAAGAAATCGATTTTTGTTTTGTATTATTCATAAATAATAACTTTGTAAAAGTGATATCATTGTCGAGCTTTTATTTAATTTTTGGGACATTGTAGACATTTTGAATAATAGATTTGAATTTTGCTTTCACGGGGTACACCCGTGCTAAAGAATAAGTTGCAAACGAATGGACCGACTCAAAGGAAAATGACTGTGCCTTCAAAATATCCGCGTAAAGTAGCAGCATATTGCTGGTAATATGTTATATTTTTTACCTGCGTATATTAAGTTATGTTATTTTTGCAATTCAATGCATTTGATTTATCAATTTTATGGTATATTTACGGTACAGTTTTATTCCATTACACATATATATTTTATTTCTGAAAAAAATCCAACTAGTTTTATACTCAAGTCGTAATCACTTACTTGAAGATTGTAGACGATAGTACACGAGGACAATTTGTTTGTGAAAACTCTCCGGAGCGTACCGAACAGATAACATCTCTTTGAAGGCTACTTTGAAAGTCATCCTAAGTGAATTACAGGCCAGGCCGATTTGATTTACGTCACAGTATAATTCTCTACTTACTTTGCTGAGCACAATAAATTTATAAAATCAGATTAAAAATATTTCATGAAAATTTACAATATTTTATATCATACGGAATGAATATGTTATAATAATAATAATAATAATAATAATAAGATAAGATATCTTATACCTAATATATCTATCTTATACCTAGATTAGATATCTTATACCTAAGATACAGACTCGTCTAGTTTAGGAGTCAGAGACTTCATAAAATTTCTTGTGATTTATTTTTGACAATAAAAGAATTATTAATTATTATTATTATTATTATTATATGTTATGAACTAATTGATTACTCAGGGCACTATTTATAATGCCCGGGCAATATGAATAATGACAAGTCAAATTAGGTTACGTAATTATTACTGATTTAAACTTCATTATTTATCACGTTGTCTGGTCATAACCAAAATTGAATTCTTTCAATAGTTTTTTATCATATTGGCCACTTATATTGGCCATTTTTCAGACTATCTGGTTACGGGGGGGGGGGGGGGGGGGCTGAGGTGTTTGGCGTCGCTCACAGATGAATTCATTCAATTGTGTTGATTTATTTCGAGACTATTTAAATTAAAAACGACCTAATTTCTCTCTAAAAGAAGGATTGGTGCTGCTATCTGCTTGGGATCCTACGAGTATAATCAATAAAATTAACAACAAACCCAAGCATCCCACTGCAAGTTTTCAAATCCTTGGTGGATATGGACAGGCTGCTTGGTGAGTGGAGGTCTGAACTCGCACCAGTAATCCACCAGTAATCAACCAGTAAAAAAATGGTGGTGTGAACTGTCTATGGAGCTGCAGTATGCAGTACGAATGGGTCGGCTTGACCGGGGTAGGATCACGCTCTCACAGAATATCAGCTTAAAATAGCAACTTAGTGCTGTTGTGTTTCATATGGTGAGTGTAGAGACTCGGTTATCCTTTTTACTCGAAACGAAGCATTCCATCTCAGTCCTCAGGGGTGACAACTCATCTGCATTTTGATCATTAATTGAGGATAAATGTAGATGTCTATGGGCCACAGCATCGACTTACCATCAGGAGGACCGTGTGCTCTTTTGTCACCCTTATTCATTTTTTTTCTCTTATCACACTATTTCTAAACCTGTCATTCAGATTCAGCCCTAGCACACTCCTTAATGACCACATTTCTACAGCATTTAATCTACTCTCATGCTTCTTCTGCCAGACCTAACTTTCACTACCTACCATACATTAAAGTAGGGGCTAACACAGCATTATGAATTGCCATACGTGCCTCCTTTGGCACAATAATAATAGCGAAAGATTAAGAAAGGAATGCTTCGGTGGTTTGGTCATGTAGAAAGAATGAACGAGGAAAGAGTGACAAAGCAAATTTATGTTTCAGAAGTGAACGGCAGAGTCGGGAAAGGACGCCCTAGACGAAGATTTATTGACCAAATCGACGATACATTGAAAATGGTTCAGGTTAGGAGTACCCTTAACCGACGCGCGTGTATGCGTAGATATATGGATGTAAAGGAGCCGAGAGAGGTGTGTCAGGATCGCGCCAAATGGAAGTCTGTAGTCTCTGCCTACCCCTATGGGTGACAGGCGTGAGTGTTTTTGTTTGTTTTGTTATTCAATAAAAAAAAACATTCTCCAGGATTTGAGTTTTTCAATTTCAATTAATATGCCACCTTTTTTCCACCAGGCGGTATAAAAAGTAGACGCAGGGTATATGGTATACAGTATACGTTATATATATTTTATTAAAGTATACGCGAAATGGCAGCATAAGAATATCCACTACCAAAAATCCCCCTGTGGGTATTACAAGAGGTAAAAGAAGGAAATTGAAATAGGTGATGGGCAGAACCATGTTTAAGATATGAACTAAAATAAGAAAACACTGCGGTTGATAACCTACCTGTGAAGGAAAGTTATAATGATAAAATTCTAATAATTGTAAAAAAAAGAATACATGGAGGAGGGGAGGCCTGTATCCTGCAGTAAACTTTTAATAAGCTGTAATACAAAAAGAATTAATGAATAATATACGGATCCATGACCACAGCTTGCCAAGATACCACTGACTTCTCCTATTTGTTCTGTTAGAAAAGATACACTAAGTAAACCTAAGGGTTTATTACAAAAAAATCATACACACAATTAATATTATCCCTGACTTCCAAACTCTAATACGTCTCGGAATCTATGTTCCATCTACCCGGGGCTCTGAATCTAACTGACCATTAAAATGAAATAAAAATTTATACAGAAAAAAATGCAATTACTCACAGACGTAATATAAAGGAAAAGTACTGTGGATTAAACAAATACTTACTAAGATTTAACTGCGTTGTAAAAAAGGATGTAACAGTTCCATTATAGGGTATGGTCAACTTTTTCTTATCCTAATTTCGTAATATTTTGTTTATTGCATGTCAATTCGTTTTACATACAAAGGTAAAATTAAACATGAAGCAATCGCTTATATAAGAATCTAAAACTTTCTTCTTGTTACATTCTCCTTGATGAATATTCGCGATTATTATGACCATTCGCTGAAAATACAATGCTACGAGCTATCTGTAATGTGTTTCTGGAACGCACAAAAGGAAGCATTCTTGATGTATTGATGACTCCATTGTGGTTAATATTGAGGTGCCAACGATAAAGATATAGGTTTCCAATCGTCAAAAGGCACTTTTTTATGAATGCATTGAAATATAATTTGAATGAATTAAAATTATTTCCCATGTTATCTTTATATTTGTTTTTACTTTTCTTTATTTGAATGTACACCTTACTTGTTATATGAGTCTGATTCAAATATATCACCGTATAAGATTTAACATACTTGAGACTTCATAAGTAACATTAAAAGTGCAGAATAAAATAATGTTCAGTAAACAAATATCTCTCAACAACAACAAATTAAGTATATTTTATACCTTCAATGTCCAAATAGTACATAGAATTTCAGCACAAAAATTTAGTCCTATGAAATGGGTGTTGGGTGTGGGACAAAATGTTCTTTTCCCATAAAATGAGAGGAGGACACTCAAAATCAGTCAGTAGTATTTATTACTACGAAGTTTGAGGAATTTTCATAAAGTTATTTTTGTAAAGTATATGTATTTTATATGTATGTATTATTGTATATGTTCCATATTGCTGATATTATAAGTCATTGCAATATTTTAATTCAATTTTGCTATTATTGTACATTAACGCATTTTAAGCTTATTGTTTTGTTTTTTGGAATTTTATTTTGCTTTATCCCTAAATACTGCGGAATTATCTAGGTGTTCCAGTATACGTGTAGTCTGAGTTCGGTCGAAGGGCTTATGTTTCACGGAAACGGTTCAACTAATGACTAGAGACCCGCTACTACTTAGCCTGGGTAGTATCTCATAATGTAACGTCATTTTGCTTTTTTTTTAAATAATCGTAAATTGTTATTTATTTTACCAATTTTTCGATCTCACAAACATTTTCAGTTTTCTAGATAAAATATAGGCTAGATCACTCTTTGCATTGCTCTCTACCTGTTCGTGAAGTTTCATCACGATTAGTTCAGTATTTACATGTAAAGATTTTTATTTAGTAAAGTAAACTCTAAAGCTCAGCTTTAGATGGAGTGTCGAACTAATGAGACACAATAAATACAAATAGTCGATGGAACAGTTGGCTCAAACCCGTAACGACTACTCCTACACACCCCAGCAGGACAAAATTCTTTCCTTGTTTCTAAGAGAGATATAGAACAGCGATGAATCCACCATACAAAATAAGAATATCCTCATTTTTTTTATTTAATTGTTCATCTATACTATATTATATATTATATTATATTATTTTAAAGCAGCGTGG
Organism: Parnassius mnemosyne; assembly: GCA_963668995.1. Lineage (NCBI taxonomy): Eukaryota > Metazoa > Arthropoda > Insecta > Lepidoptera > Papilionidae > Parnassius > Parnassius mnemosyne. The sequence continues at coordinate 40,467,863 of CAVLGL010000081.1, read as the reverse complement.
CTCTACCATGTATAATATACCATAATTTACAGCGAGCGCTTGACCTTTGCACTACCCCTAAAATAATACAATTACATAGTTGATTAACATATTGTTTAAATATTTTCATACATTTACTGCTCCGTGGTGCAGTAGCGTAGCAATGAGTTGCACCGCTAAAGGCATCAGGTTCGAATCCCGCGTGGGACAAGTATTTGGCCTACAAATAATTGTTCCGGGTCTGAATGTTTATCTCCGTGAAAATATATGTAAACTGTACCCACGACACAGAAGAAAATTCTAATGTAACGTTTTTTAAACAAAAGAAACAAAAAGATATAATTTCATAAAACTCTTAAGTTAATCGCAATGGAATAAAGAAACTGTTTTATAATTTAAATAAAATTCAAATTGTGCGAATAAGATTATTGCAAAATATGACAATACCACATTTCCCTTGCCGCGAAAGTCATTACTACAAGCTAGTATCTGCGCAACCACACGGAAGAGACAGCGGGACTTGGAAGCGTGCGAAAATACAAATGAGCCAACGAAATAGCAAAGTGAAAGCAGGTAACGATGTCTGTTTTAATATGATGTGATAATACAAATCTAATTATGGAAATATTTTAGAATTTAAGACATTTTATATATTCAAAGTTTTCACTTGCCTAAATTAAAAAAATGCCCGTCATTTTTTTCGTGATATAGATAGAACCGCGCTGCATTTATATTATGGTTGTATAGAATACCAATAGTTAATGCTGGTATGTTTCGTATGGTGAGTACCATACGAAACATACCAGCATACATAGGGAACTGGATATCCTTTTTACTGGAAACCAAACACATCTGCAGTTTCGTTCTTAATCGAGGATAGATATAGATGTCTATGGCCACAGCATACACTTTCCATCATGCGGAATGTGTGTTCCGCCTGATGGTAAGTAAATAACTAAATACATATAGTAAAAACTGTTTATTTCACCCCTCAACCATAAAAACTGCACTACTGCACATAGGCCTCCCCCAAAGATTTCCTTTTAAGGGAAAATTACCATAGCTACCACGCTTAGGAGACGATCAACCGCAGTTTTTTTTTTAATTTTGATATTAGCCGATATTTGGTATGTATTTTGGTAGTAAATAGATTTAATATTAACAATTTTACTAGCCCTGTAGTGATGGTATATTATAATATATTATGAAATTGAAGTTAACATTTTGGTATTACCAAAGTTTAAATTAAACCAAAATGGAGAGGCGATTTTGGTTTTTCCAAAACAACCTCTTTAATAATTAATTTTAAGATATGAAGGTACTTAAATCAATGCTACAGAAGAATAAATTCTGACGCATCGTACTCGTCAGAGAATATAATATAGGCTACGTACGGTAACCAGCGTTGGTACCGCCGTGGGTGTAATAATAATTGTTTTATTTTATGACGTATTAGTTCGATCAAGAGAAATATCTTCAAAATCTAAAAATTAAAAATATTCGAGTCATTTAATGTATAACGGATATTTCCCACAATTCTAAGGGCTAGACTAAGAAGCACAATATAGTATTTTCTGGACGTCTCAAAATATTTGAGTGCGTGCATAAGCAATTCAAAGTCAAAATATCTTTGTTTTCTATCATCATTGCTTCATTGAGTCTGTTCTGTCTGATACTGCAGAAGATTGTGCCAATATTTCTCGAGAAAACGTCGCCGAGTACAGGAACAAACTTGTGTCTGAAATTGAGTCTTTGTTGAACAAAGTCTTGGATTGGAGGCGACTAAATCTAGTCCAGTTTAATCCTCAGAAGACACAAGTTTGCGCGTTTACCGCTAAAAAGAACCCTTTTGTCGAATCTCCTCAGTTTCTAGGCACTCCCCTTTTTGCCTCAGCTAGTATTGGCATCCTTGGCGTCGATATATCGAGTGACGTGAAGTTTCGTGGTCACTTGGAAGAGAATGCCAAATTGCTCGGCAGAGCGGGACAGTATTTCATGCCGGCGCACCGTCTGCAACTTTACAAGGCGCAGGATCGGCCTCACATGAAATACTGTTCCTATCTCTGGGCAGGGGCTCCCCAGTGCCAGCTCCTTCCGCCAAATTTCACGAACGCATATCGCGGCAGAACTCCCGATACCATCCACACCATCTGGATGATTGCCGGTCCACCACTGTGCGATTTAGAAGATGTTTTCTTCCTCGCATAACTTCCTTGTGGAATCGATTACCATCAGCGATTTTTCCGGACCAATATGACTTAGGGACCTTCATGAAAAGAGCCTACTCCTTTTTAAAAGGGCGGCAACGTATCTGCAACTCCCCTGGTACCCCTGGTGTTGCAGTTGTTCGTGGGCGGCGGTAGTCACTTACCATCAGGTGTGATGCTCGTTTGCCCCCTCTCCCATAAAAAAGATATTGTGAGACGAAAAAAATAAAATTTAACCTAATAAAATTTATTAATAGAAATTCAAGAATGTCTAAGAAAGTTATGTTATTATGTCAACTGAGTCAGTTTTCTCTGTGCGTTTCAAAAAAAAATCAGCGCAAATTCCATTACAAATCCACAGGTACGGAAACACCACGGTTCTGATACATCTAAATCCATCGACTTCCTTACCAGGTTATCGCTCAATCTAGTGGAGTCCGCTCGAGGACTTTCTTACCCATTATTAATAATTAACAAATTAATTGAATTTTTAATTTTCGTCCTCATCAGTTGTGGATTAGAGCTACATATATGCCCGGCCGACTTTACGTATTTAATTTTAAATATAAAGTTATATACAACTGTGTGTTCAACCAATTGCATTACCGTTGAAGTAGTTTAGGGAGAAATTGGAATTGTGAATTATCACAATTTCCATCATATCCAACAACAATGTTTTGCGAATTCCATCAAACTACTCGTAAAGCTCATAATCGGCTTTGTAAAACAAGCCATAAAGTTGGGTCGGTGTAACCTTGCCGGCACTCAAATTACATCCCTTGTGACATTATATGATATGGTTTAGACCTTTGTAATATAACTAGTACATTTGAAGGAAATTATAATGGTATGGTAACGTTGTGAGATTTTTTTTATTTATAGAATATAAGTGAAAAACGAGCACACAGTCCATCTGATGGTAAGTGGATGCTGTAGCCCATATACAACTGATGCAATTGTATACAATGTTGTATTTTATACAAATACATATTACAATTCAATAAAATTTTGTATACAAATTACAATACAACCTTAATGTGTATAAGTTCAGATGTATTTTTTAGTTTTGACGCTTTGTTAAATTATACCGTGTTTACTGTAAACGAGGAATTCCAACTTGGTCCTCAGGGGTGACTACGCATTAGCATTTTTTTCTTAATCTAAGATAGACATAGTTATCTTTAGACCAAAGTTAAAAAAAATCTATTGCTTCTTGTAAAATTTTGTATATCATCATCATCATCATCATCATTACAGCCCTTCACAAGTCCACTGCTGAACATAGGCCTCCCCCAAAGAATGCCACAAAGCACGGTCCTGAGCCACCTGCATCCATCGACTTCCTGCATATCTTACCAGTTCGTCACTCCATCTAGTGGGGGGACGCCCTACACTTCGCCTGCCGGTACGAGGCTGCTACTCGAGAACCTTTCTTCCCCATCGGTTGTCGGTTCTTCGAGCTAAATGGCCGGCCCATTGCCACTTCATCTTACTAATCCGTTGGCCTATGTCGGTGACTCTGGTTCTACTGCGAATATCCTCATTTCTGAGTTTATCACGCAGAGAAACTCCGAGCATAGCCCTTTCCATAGCTCGCTGAGCGACCTTGAGCTTCCTCATCCGGCCAGCAGTGAAGGACACGTCTCAGTGCCGTATGTTATCACTGGCAACACGCACTGGGTGTACAGTCTCGTTTTCAAGTTTTGAGGTATACCTGACGAGAAGATGTGCCGTAATTTCCCGAACGCTGCCCAACCGAGTTGAATCCGTCGATTGACCTCTCGGTCGAAGTTGGACTTACCTAGTCGGACTATTTGTCCCAGGTAAACATACTCGTCAACAACTTCGAGCTTAGTGTTCCCAACAACTACTGGCATAGATGTGACATGGACATTAAACATGATCTTTGTTATGTCATCATTAAATATGTCGGTCAATAAATTAAGTCGAGATTAATTTCAATAATTACAATTCAAGTCAAATTTATTATTTAAAAAGTCATTATTTAAAAGAAATTGTAATAATTTACTTTTAAAGATTGCTAAATTCATTTGTTAAACAATTTTTTTTTAATTTTTGAAATGGTGAAATATGATAGGCACTCAATGTAATGTTGTATTACCTACGTCACAGGGTAAGTCAACGTGAATGAAAGAATGAATGAATTTCTTTATTTTGCAAATATGGGTGATACAGAATGTGGTGACAAATATATAGTATAGATTCCACCATATTATACCAGAAGGCATGCAAAAATATATATTTTTTATCAATTTACGTAGATGTGTCATTCACAACACAATATAATATTAGATTAACAAAATTAAAAAGAAGTCTCTTCAAATTATATGTAAGTCTAGTCAATCGGTACATTATTATCACTATTATTTAATTATTATAAGTCATCGTCAAATTAATTACATTAATAATAATACAATTTATTAATAAATATTCACGTGACACACGCACACATTTTAACACAACATTTTGTCCCTTAAAAATTCATTAATATTATAGTACATCTTGTCCTCTAAAAAGTTTCGTAGCCTTGCCTTAAATAATGAAGTGTTAAGATCCCTCCAACATTTGGGTAATTTGTTGTAAACAGCCGGCCCCATACAGTAGACACTGTTGCGTATTACTCGTAGTGCTGTTTTTCCCTTAGGAATATAAACTCTACTATTGTCGCGTCTGTTTCTTGGGGCAAAGTCTGCAAGGCACTTTAAACGGTTCTGGTTCGACTTTAAAAATACTGCTATCTCTAATATATAAATATACAAGGTAGAGTAAATTTTTTATATTCTTTAAAATATGGCTTACAGCTATCGGTATTCTTCAGCTTAAACATGGAGCGTATACACCTTTTTTGGGCCGTAAATACCTTCCTTTTTCACAAGAGTTACCCCAAAATATTACACCATATCGTAGGTATGTTTCTACTATAACAAAATACGCAGTAAGAAGTCTATCCGTACAAATTATAGAAGACAATATGCCTAGAGCATATGAATATTTACTTATATTTTTACAAAGAGTCCTAATGTGCGATTACGAATTAAATTTTTCTTCAAATTCCAGCCCCAAAAATCTCGTGCTTTCGACTTCGGCAATGTTATAGTTATTACATTGTATTATGAGTTTACTATTATCGTGTTTGCGTTGACTGAAATGTATAACCTTTGTTTTGCTTAAAGGACATTGCTCTGCGCCCATACATTGTTCGCCCTGGAACCAAGAGCATCGGAAAATTATGTATTTTATTGTTGATCATTAGTAAATTCTTATTTGATCTTATTTTTATAGCGGACTAGCTGCATAATAGATATATTTCAAAAAAAGTATCAGATTTTGAGGTTATAATCGAACCATGAATATTACGGTTTTCATAGATCCGAGTGATTTTTAACAAACTGAAAAACGATGTCCTAAAACATTTAGCTATTTCTAGTACCTATCTACATAATTAGGTATGCAATTTTTGTTCTAAAGCCTAAGTGTATGTAAGTGCAACGTATAAATGCATAGAATGTAGTTAACAAACCTGCTTTCTGAGCATTGGTTTTGAAATGAGAGATAATGTTTGTGTGTATTAATGTAAAAATAAAAATATATGTATATGGCTGTTAGCATTTAGATGTTGTCATTAGCATATACTGTACGGTAAGATACTTAGTACCTAAATGTATAAGGATTTAGGCTGTCAGTCACGCCGCTAGACATGCCGTCGAACAGCGAGCGTATCAACCACGGTTTCAACCAAATTTCAACAGCGCGCGCTTGAACAGCGTGAATATTATATACGACTATCTAGTACATTTGCAAGCGTGTGCGTATGGACGGCGCTGTTCAAACGCGTGACTATGAAACCAGCCCTACCGACTTAGTACCTAATTGGTAGTATAAGTTGTTTTTACACGTACATTAACTTATTATGTTTGAATTAGAAATAAAACACAGATTAATTTCATGTTTATTGTTCATTTTCTAAATTGGAAATAAGAATATTGTCTAAAAACTGTGCAGGGATGTCGATATTATTTTGATGTCTCGTAAAGCTCAAGTACCAAATAATGGTCATAACATGGGCGCAGCAACCGATGGTTCTGCGTACAACGATGCAATTACAGCAATATTGCACGATTGCTTCTCTGTTCATCTTTACACAATATTGTACCACCAGCAGAGCCGCTATTTACACAAAATACACTTTCCATTGCGTATGCGTAAATCCGTTTATGAATGTTAGGTTATAATGTAATATGAAATATAGTTTGAGCGGTACACAGTTCCAAAAATCACTGCAAGGTAAGTCGTTCTTGAAAGCAATCAGAGTCCGTTAAAATAGCCAAGTCGTAATGTTCAATATATAGTCCCGAAAGTCACCACAACACCGATACAATTATGTACAAAGACAATTACAATTGCAAACGACGCCAACCAATGTAACTTTGACATAATAAGAGATAACGGTACAAAGTAGGCATGTCCATTTGAAATCGTTTAATCGATTGTTTATAGTAACAGAATCGATTTTCCAAATCGATATAGATCTGAAGAATCCTTGTCCGATGTCGATACAGAAACCTCTCGAATCGGACTTATTCAAGAACTAGTTATATTTCAAACGATTCAAGAAATACTTTTGCATATGTGGAACATCTGTTCCTTGTGACAGACAGAAAAACTGTTCTGTTCTGGGTTCGATCCCAGGGTCGGGCAAATTATTATTGGGTTTTTATAACTTGAAGTTCCCACTAGTAGCACGGAGTCTGGATTTGTGTCCGGTGTTTGGCAATACGCGCATCCCCTATTACATGGGATGTATAACATAACAATACTTACACACCTCTACCTACTCCTTCTGGAAAATAATGGCGTAATGTTATGTTTATTAATTTAACGATTTTTCTATACAGTTACTTGTATTTACGGTATGTTATCGTCAATAATGTTCTGTGTCTATATTAGGCATGTTTGAAAATGTCGCGATTGATCAAAAATAGATCTGTTAATGCTTGATTTAATCGAGAATCGATTCTATTATGTTCGATTTGGATCGATTTGGAGATCGTATTTTTTTCATGACAGACTGACAAGTGACCATTTAGTGACATCAAAAGTAGGAGCGCCAAATTCGATACGACTTATAAATATTTCCTAAGATTTATTATAGCCGTACGTTACAAACAGTATACCATCTATATAGTATATATCATCTTTTGTCATACGATAATATTAATACTATAACACTGTCCTACTTTACTTATAATAACACGTATGTCTCTACTTCTTCCATACTTGTAACAATATTAATAATAATATCTGTATCTAGTCTGCAATATTGCTCTTTTTAAAAAAACATAATTATAATTAATGCAGTAACGATAACTGTTTTTTTTTAAATTAATCATCGTAAACTCGTAAGTTATCGTTTAGTAAGACGTAAAATATACTCCTGTCTAAACGATCATTAAAAAATCCTGAATAATTATCTTTACGAATATTTTTCTTCAGCATTATTCTAACTACCTATTCAAAATCGAGTATGACATTCAATAGGTATAGTAGATTTTTAAAATTTTACTTGTAGGGAATAATATAAAAGAATATAAAGAAATGGTAATATGATATTTTTATTGTAGCTTCTATTTGCAACTTTATTCGAAATAAATTAAAATGTAATTCAGATTAAAAAATATACAACAGTTCATTAAAAATTCAATATTCGATTACAATCGATTGGGCATCCCTAATCATTTTTCGACACCACATGATGTTTGGCGAAGATGGCGGCGATTAATGTTATTAGTCGAATATAATACTTTTTTAATGTTCATTTTTGCATGCAGCTAGTCCGTGTTATAAAAGTATTTGCAACTAATATAATAAAATAGAAAAATAATTATCGTGTATGTCCGATGCTTTAATTACACAGGGTGGTTTTGGACATTGTCCTTTATTATTAAATTATTGTGATCTAGCCATTTTAAAATTGTTTTTATGGAATTGTTTATGTCATATTCGTGTGTATTAATATTTTTACAAGGTACTGTTATGGTGCTGTCATCTGCAAATAGCGTCAAATTTTGTTTTGCGTATTCAGGTAGGTCATTAATATAAATATAAATAGTAACGGTCCCAGGACACTCCCTTATGGAACTCCAAAGCTGACTTTACGTTCCGATGATCGAAATGTCTCTTCGTATTTATTAACATTATTAAAATTCTTAATTTGAGTTATTTGTATTCTATTCTTAAGTTAAGATTCTATAAGATTAAGTACATTACCTCTGATGTCATAGGTATGTAGTTTATATCAGAGTGTAGGTTAGTGAAAATAATCAAACGCCTGGGTCATATCACAAAATATGGCACAAACTGGTGTTCTTGTGTCCATATTATTAACAATATTGTGTACAATATTGTTAATAAGCGAAGTCGTATATTGCCATATTTATTGTTTTACGCTGCCTAAATCCTTTCTGTTCCTCACACAATATGTTATGTTTTTCTACATATTTATATAATTTATTGTAAATGTACTTTTCAATTATTTTTGAAATTATGGGAATGAGTGAAATTGCTCTATAGTTTTCAATTAACTCTCTATTTTTTTTCTTAAATAATGGTTTTTTTATAGAGATTTTTAAGGCATATGGTTATATGCCAGCACAAATGCAATGATTAATTATATAAGTCAGGTGATCACATATCTCATTAGCAACATATTTAATTACCTTTGTACAAATGTCATCATAATCTACACTGCATGTGTTTTTCAGAGACATTATTATTTCCTTTACTTCATATGCTGTACTAGGCTCTAAAAATATAGAGTTAGGTATAGTGTTTATATTAATTGCTTTTGGTTTACTTTCGGCATGGAGTTTTGGCTGAATTTTATCAACAAAGTAGTTATTAAATACTTAACAAATTTTTGCTGGGTTCGATATAGCTTAGCTATTTACATCAATTTTATTTATATAATGTTTTGAAGTATTGTTTTTGTTTTGATTAATTATCTGCCAAGTCGTTTTTGACCTATTTTGGCAAGTTTTTATCTTCCATGAATTCGGGACGAATTCTAGGCAGTAGGAGTAACAGAAAAGACGCATTAAAACCGGTTCTAACTTCAGAACACAGATGTTCAGCTCAATAGAAGTGACTCTATCAGGCCCTCTCGACTTGTTAAGGTCCAAGAAGAGGAGTGCTTTGCGCACCGTGCGCAGTGTAAACAACACATCCTGAATAGAGCACTGACACCGCGGGGTCGTTGGCGTCGTGTTTCCCCCCGTCATCGAGAGTCGAGTTAGATGCAAAAAAAGAGCTTAGCAGTGGCCAGTGAGTCGGCCTCCCTGTGCAGAGATGGCTGTCAGAAATTGGCCTTGGCGCGAGACCAAAATACACGTGTTCCCAAAGGAAGTCGAACTAGTTTCTCGCTATTTCTGCCGATGCGCTCTGACTTTGTCTTACCAATAACACTTTTGAAGGACCTGGAGGCGGAATTATACTTCTTTTTAAGAGCGCTTGTGTTTACATCCCGAGACGTTGATGCATCAGACCAAGCCCGGTAGTACTCCTGCATAAGGAACAAAAGTCACTCCTGTACAGGAGTGACCAAGCCATAGCCGAGTTTTGCCTCTGATAGGCACCACAGATGACGAAATAAAACGTTCCATTGCGTGAAGTACCCCATCAACGACAGAATCAGCAACAATATCGGGATCATCCGGCGAAAAAGAAAACCCACCCCCAAGGATAGGACACAAAAAAAGACTGTATCCTGTCCCAATCGGTCAACCTATAGCGCTTAACACGGCGGCGACCCGCAGAATGCAACCGCGAGTTAGTGTGAGTGGTACCGTACTCCGGATCACACAATGGTCCGAAGAGCCAAGAGCGGCTTCGACGGGCACACATAACTGCCCAGATGAAGGTCGGCAGAAGGTGCATTAGGGAAGGTGCATGATCCTTCACATCTGGAATCCGATGGATGATAAGATGGACAGGACCTTCAAGACTGCCTAGGCGTTGTAAACAGTGGGTGCTCAGCGGGGGATCTCCGTCACTAAAGGTGCTGTTACCCTCCTGGGGTAGTGATTGATTTAACTCTGCTACCATTTTAAGGAAAGGGTGGAGTGTTTGGGTCTCCGTCTACTTGTTCCTACCAGATATAACGCAGAAGTAAACTTCTACTTCACGCTCTTAATCTATAAGGTCGTGTACCATCCTGGTTTGAGTCGGTCCATCCATGCGACAGCAAAAGCTGCTGCCCTACCACTGTTGAAATGCTTTTACGCTTGGCACTCTACACGTCTCCCTGCTCCCAATTTGCGACCTTGGGCCGTTGGTGACATACAAGCTATTTCCCTATTTCATCAAAATTTAAGGTAGCTTGAATCTAAGGAGGAGCTTGAAGAGTTGCAAGATAAATGTTTTCTATTATTTTTGTTCTTCTACGAACCTTCTCTTGTGTGACAACTACCGCTAATATGAAGTCTGTTGGCTGATTATCAGAGTGGGTTAACTTTGCGTCCTTGATTGGAGACACAAATAACTATTTCTATTTTAATTTGCGTGTTTATTCTCGTGTTCTACTTTATATTTTTGTTGATGTAGTTTCATTTTAGTAGCTAAGTACAGACCTTGTCAGAAACCTTGTCGGGCGCTTTTACTTCTTCTAAAATTGCTTTTACGGATGTTATATTTCTGTTGATGTAGTTTCATTTTAGTAGCTAAGTACAGACCTTGTCAGAAACCTTGTCAGAAACCTTGTCGGGCGCTTTTACTTCTTCTAAAATTGCTTTTACGGATGTATAACAGTAATGATCTCCATACTGATTTTCTGCCACGGCGACTAGTCTCAAAGGCGACTAGTCAGCAATCTGCGCAGGACAGGGTTATTGTGCACTAGTGTTGGTGCAGTGTATATTTGCTCTCTTTCATATTCGGACGGTAATGCGACACGAGTTGTTAGAGATCAGACGCATGAACAACGACTTTATGTGCTTTCCGAGGCGCAGCGGTGAAACATCGCCAACTTTGTGATTCCGGTATGTTACTGAGAATTTTTTGACAGAAAACTCTCAATAACTGATTTAGGCCCGACCCGGGGTTAGAACCCTGTAACCCATGATCTGCAATTACGTTAACAACCACTAGACCGAAGAGACAGTCAATAAATTAATAGTAAAGGAATGCATCGCATTGGGGAAGCGCGGTGGACATTTATTTGTCCTAAAACTGAGAGGGTTTTAGGACAAAGAAATTTTAACGGTGGTAGAGCCACGCAGCAGTTTTTGCTGTTGCATGTATGGGCCGGCTCGAGCCGGGTTGGTACCACGACCTCACAGAATACCGGCGTGAAGTAGAAGCTCTGCTTTTGCGTTTCGTCTGGTGAGTGCAGGTGGCTGGAGGCCCAATTCCCCCCCTCCCCATATCAACATGGTAGCGGAATTACACGATGAACTACCCCAGGAGGGTACCAGTACCCCTGGAGAATCCCTCGCTGAGCATCCACGACCATGTTATTCCGATCCTAAGCGTGGGTGCTCAGGCTGCCCCGCGTATTCTGGGGGGGGGGGGGGCAAAATTCCGCTCAAAAGCATAACTGCTAGGGGCAAACTGAGCAAGAACACCAAGGCGACCCCTGCCACGCTATTCGTGAATTTCTGCAACATCAGGGGACTTCACTCTAACCTAAACGCCGTCCACTACCATCTCGAGACGGCGAAGCCGACCTTGCTCTTTCTGACCGAGACGCAGGTTTCCCCTCCGGCTGATATTTCGTATCTCTCCTATCCGGGGTACAAATAGGAGCATTCCTTTGTGCCTCGGGCTGGAGTTTGCGTGTATGTCAGAGAGGACATCAGTTCTCGACGCCTCGGCAGTCTTGAAGGTTCGGACCTGTCCATCCTTTGGCTACGCGTAGACAGCGACGACCATCCGCGCATCTACGGGTGCCTCTATAGGTCCCATAGCGGTAATGCCGAAACAGACCGACTCATCGACCACGTCCAAATGGCTACAGATTCCTTGCTACAACAGGTCCCATCCGCAGAGATCGTGATCCTTGGCGATTTTAACGCCCATCATGCCGAATGGCTCGGTTCACGTCTAACCGATCATGCGGGGAGATCTGTTTATGACTTTGCCTTGGCATATGGTCTGACACAACTGGTTACTTCGCCTACGCGGATTCCAGATGTGGAGGATCATACACCTTCCCTGTTGGACCTTCTGCTGACCTCTCATCCGGACGGATATCAGGTTTCCGTCGATGCCCCTCTCGGCTCTTCGGACCATTGTCTGATCCGGAGTGTGGTGCCACTCACGCTCCCTTCGCGGTTGCGTTCTGCAGGTTGCCGCCGTGTTTGGCATTACAGGTCGGCGGATTGGGACGGAATGCGGTCTTTCTTTGCATCGTACCCATGGGGGCGGATTTCCTTCTCGCCGGATGATCCCAGCGCTGTTGATGACTCTGTCACTGATGTGTTGCTACAGGGAATGGAACTATTTATTCCATTATCTGTGATACCCATCGGAGGCAGATCTCAGCCTTGGTTTGGTCGCTCCTGTAAGACTGCATTACGCAGTAAGCAGGAGTGTTATCAAGCCTGGGCTGCGGCTTCGGCGACTCGGGATGTAAACACCAGCACACTTAAAAAGAAGTATAACTTCGCCTCCAGGTCCCTCAAAAGAGTTATTGCCAAGGCAAAGTCAGAGCACATAGGCAGAATTGGCGAGGAACTAGTTCGCCTTCCTTCGGGAACCCGTGCATTCTGGTCTTTCGCCAAGGCTGTCCAAGGGAATTTCTGTAAGCTATCACTACCATCTCTGCACAGGGAGGATGACTCACTGGCCCATGACGCAAAAGACAAAGCCGACCTTTTAGGCTCCCTTTTTGCGTCCAACTCGACTCTTGATGACGGGGGGAAAACACCGCCGACCATCCCGCGGTGTGAGTGCTCCATGCCGGATGTGCTGTTCTCACAGCGCTCGGTTCGCAAAGCACTGCTCTCCCTGGACATTCAGAAGTCGAGTGGGCCTGACGGAATCCCCCCAATTGTGCTGAGGACGTGTGCTCCGGAGTTGGCACCGGTCCTAACGCGTCTTTTCCGGCACTCCTACTCCCAAGGCGTAGTCCCGAATTCATGGAAGACAGCTTTTGTCCACCCGATCCCTAAAAAAGGCGACCGCTCAGTCCCATCCAACTATAGGCCTATCGCGATCACCTCCTTGTTCTCCAAAATAATGGAATCCATTATTAACTGCCAGCTCATCCGGTACCTTGAGGATCACCAGCTGATTAGTGACCGCCAATACGGTTTTCGTCGGGGTCGATCAGCTGGTGATCTTCTGGTCTACCTGACCCATAGATGGGCGGAGGCACTAGAGTCCAAGGGGGAGGCGTTGGCCGTTAGTCTGGACATTGCGAAGGCCTTCGATCGGGTTTGGCACAAAGCGCTTCTTTCGAAGCTCCCTTCCTATGGGCTTTCCGAGAAATTGTGCAATTGGATCACCAGCTTCCTTGCAGATCGGAGCATCAAGGTTGTTGTAGACGGTGCATGCTCTGACTACAAGCCTATTAACGCTGGTGTTCCACAAGGCTGTGTGTTATCACCAACGCTGTTTCTTCTGCATATCAATGATATGTTGCTAACTGGTAACATTCATTGCTATGCGGATGACAGCACTGGTGATGCTCTATACACCGGCCGTGCCAATATTTCTCGGGAAAACGTCGCTGAGTACCGGAACAAACTTGTGTCTGAAGTCGAGTCTTTGCTGAGCAAAGTCTCGGATTGGGGGCGACTAAATCTAGTCCAGTTTAATCCTCAGAAGACACAAGTTTGCGCGTTTACCGCTAAAAGGAACCCCTTTGTCGTATCTCCTCAGTTTCAAGGCACTCCCCTTCTTGCCTCAGCCAGTATCGGTATCCTCGGAGTCGACATATCGAGTGACGTGCAGTTTCGTGGTCACTTGGAAGTGAAGGCCAAATTGGCCTCTAAAAAGCTTGGCGTGCTCAGCAGAGCGGGACAGTATTTCATGCCGGCACACCGCCTGCAACTTTACAAGGCGCAAGTTCGGCCTCACATGGAATACTGTTCCCATTTCTGGGCAGGGGTTCCCCAGTGCCAGCTCCTTCCACTTGACCGCATCCAACGCAGAGCGGCTCGAATTGTCGACGACCGAGCCCTTTCCGATCGGCTCGATTCATTGGCACTGCGAAGAGATGTTGCATCCGTTTGCATTTTCTTTCGCATCTACCATGGGGAGTGCTCTGAGGAATTGTTCGGATTAATCCCAGCCGCCAAATTTCACGAACGCACATCGCGGCAGAACTCCCGATACCATCCACACCATCTGGATGATTGGCGGTCCACCGCTGTGCGATTTAGAAGATGTTTTCTTCCTCGCACGACTTCCTTGTGGAATCGATTACCATCAGCGATTTTTCCGGACCGATACGACTTAGGGACCTTCAAGAAAAGAGCATACTCCTTTTTAAAAGGCCGGCAACGCATTGGCGATTCCCTCCATGGTGTTGCAGTTGTTCATGGGCGGCGGTAGTCACTTACCATCAGGTGAGCCGCATGCTCGTTTGCCCCCTCTCCTATAAAAAAAAAACAAAGAAATGAGACGTGGCCTGTGCCCAGTAGTGGGAACTATCTAGGCTGTTACTTTAACTTTAACTATTTAACTAAAGGTGTACATAAAAGACAAACGAAAAAATAAAAAAAAACATCAAAGAAACCCAGACGCTGCGTACATTCCAAGTGACGCGGAAACCATGCTCAACTTCTTAACCCGTTTATGCATGCATTGTTATTCTTTCTTTCTTTATTAGCTAGAAAAAAATTACTGCTGGATACATATATACACATATGCACAAATATGCACCTACAACCATGTTGTTGGTTTCAAATGATAATTATTTCATTAAGAAATAATATTAAAAATTTTGTTTTGAGGATGCTGGCAGACTAGAAATTTACGTTAATTTTGTGTAAAGTAATAAAAATAATAAATTCAAGAACTTACTATTAAAATTTTCAAGTATGGGCTCCACGGCTTGATTGGTAGGAAATCCATTACAATAATAAACTATGGCCGCGTTTCGTAGCATCAAATAATTTTACTCCCCGAGGGCCATCAACTTATAGAAACACGAAACTTGAACATTATAACAAGGCAAGGCTCAGGTTTCCGGCTTAAAATATAAGACACTGATAAGTCATTATAAAATGTAGATAGACGTCGACTTACCCTGTGACGTAGGTAAGACAAATTACAATGTTCACATTACATTTAATGTCTATCATATTTCACCATCTTAAAAATTATGTTGTATGTCACAAACTATCAATTACAGTTCTTGCAATCCACGAAATCGAGCGGGCTTGACTCGTGGTTGAACGAGTACTTGCACGACCGTTCCCCGTCTTTTGTCTCACGCACACTTTGACACGTATACGTGTTTACCACAAGTAAAGCCGTGTTTGACGGCTTTACTTGTTCGTGGTTTTATAAGGGACATCCATATATGTGGGTAACACCTGTCTGGATGTTTGTCCTTGAGAAAATTTATGTGTGTAAACTGCCCCCAAGATACAGGAAAAAAACCTAATGTAAAATCTGTTTTAGTGAGCTACTTAATTGTGTAACTATACTAAATTTCAAGTCAATCGGGTGTATATTTTTAGAGATCTCGTGATGAGTAAGTCCGTGGTATTTCGCTCATATATATATACATATTGAAAAGGAATTATTTTTATGAAATGAAAAAGATTGATATAGTAAAAGTGCCGGCAAGCAACAGCCTTAAATTGAAAAGGATAAGATCGAAATCGTATTAGTGTCAGCTTTATGGAACAAAATGCTCCAATATAATGCCGTCTAATGTAACAGACATCACAAGTATCGCTAAAATATGAATCAAGGTCTGAAAATAGAAAGGTATAAATTATTTAATACTGTTACTGTTGTCCATACAGCCTATTAAGGTCCACTGATGAATATAAGCCTTTTCCCTATATTGACTCGTAGGGGGGATATTTGCCATAGTTGCCACGCTTGGCAAGCGGGTTTACAATTGCAGTATTTAAATTTAGTCGTTGTAAGCAAGATCCATCATCTCCTGATTTGTTTCCCTATTTAACCTCTTACGACAACTACGAGATTATAATATGAGGTAGAAGATATTCTTACACCGCCACTACACTGTAAAAATATTGTCAATATTTAAAACAAATAAAATAAATATTTATTTATTTATCTTCACGCACAATCCCTGACGGGGTAGCCAGAGAGAACAGATCGCCAAGTGTCACGATCCTTACATACCTCTTTCGCTTCTTTCAGATTCATTATCTTCTTCATACATGCACGTCTAAGTATCCGAGTACTCTTGACCCTCCCATCTTCGAGAATTTTGCTCACAAGGTCTTCGAAAGTTAGTCTCGGTCTACCTCGACACCTTTTAGTATTATAAAATAAATATAATTGGGAAAATTGTCTCACATTTTCCTTTCTTTCTTTCGTCTTTTTCTTAGCCCGTTATTCAGTAAGACTACTGCTGGAACTTGGACTACCCTCTTTGCAGGGTGATTTGCCGTAATGTTCAAGATTGGCAGACAGATTGACGATCGCAGAGCGAGACTTCTCGATTGTTTGACGCTGCTGCTTCTAAGTGTCATATTTTTCGCCTGGCGTAAAAGTATAGTTATACAAACATGATTCAAATGTTTAAAATAAAGACCAAAATGGTTTCTTAATATCATAAATCATAAAATCTATTTTAAAAGAGACTGTTTAAAGAAAATGACATTCAAAAGGGTAATACAAGAATTTTACAACAATCTTTTAGTTTTTAACTTTAAGATATTGATATCTAGTTGATTTATCCTTGATCTGGCTTTTATTTATCGCTTTTGTTTTAATTCTAAAGTGAAAACTTAAATGGCTTCATAGTTAGGAACATTATTATACTTCTTTATTCAAAAAATAAGAAATTGCTCTAAGTTTTCTGAATGAAATAAAATAAAACCAGTGAGATTTATAGGTGCAATTGTGGGCAAGCATTGTTTATTTTTTATCAAGAAAGGGTAACAAACGAGCACACAGTCAACCTGATGTTAAGTGAATGATAAATTCCATAGACACCTACTAATTTCTTCGATTGAGAATCATAACGTAGATGCGTTGTCAAAAATAAAATGATGGACAAAGAAAATTGCCTCATTTACAGTAAAAATAAATGTTTTGTGTCAGTTCCGACGCGTGACTGCAGTTTACTCCTGAAAAACGATTATTTTAAAGTAAATACAATAAACAATGGAAGTAAATGAACCCTTATAATTATTTATATTGACTTGATAAAATATATGACTTATGTTACATTATTCATTTCACGCTATGAGAGGTGCGAGCATATTACGCAGAGGCAAAACATAACGAATTCTCCGCTTGTAAACGCTTTTCAATCTCCATCTATTTTTCATACGCATTTCAATCTCCATCTATTTTTCATACCGTGAACTCATATGAAACGATTCTTAAGGAGTAAACTTCAAAAACGATCTCCGATTCTCTTCACTCAGCATATAAAACAAAGCAGCATCAAGCTATTTTTGCTGGTATTCTGTAAGTGTAACCTTTCCCTGGTGAAGCCGAACCAATTATGCTGCAAGTAAGCTTTAATAGTTAGACTCTACCACATAAATATTAAGTAATGAAGATATATAATCATTATCGAACCATTAGTCTTTGTGGTGGTTTGATAGCTAAAAGTTATATGTGATTATGAATAATTATTTGCATATTTATATAATTTACAACCCAGGCACACAAATAAAAGCCATCCAAAATTTCGGTCAACTAATTACACGTTTTAACTTAATTACATGGTTATTAGTCTCCTGAATAGCGGCGCTGACAGAAAAACTTTCGCAGATTACGAAGGGGTATTTAGTGTAATATTTCATACAATTCAACTGTAGTTTTTGCCGGCAGTGAAATATAGATTCTACATGTTCTAATTTAGAGAAACTTCATAAATATATTTTACCGTACGGTTTCGGGGTAAAGTAATCATTATACATTTCTTTCTTTCTTTCTTTTATCCGATTATGAATTTTCTTTCTTTATTTATTTCGTGCTCTAGTGTCATAAGTTGCAAACATGGGATGTGTCAACAATATCTTATAACTTCCGTTAGATGGCGCTTAACCATCTTGTATACTTAGATGAGAAGATGTCTATAAGTCGTAGCATCCATTTACCATCACGTGGACTGTGGGCTTGTTTGTCATCGTTATTCTATGAACAAATAACATACGTAACAATATACGTGATAGAGCCATGCTACCAGCTACATTTTGTAATATAGTTATAGCACGAATGGATCGGCTCGACCGGGGAAGCACCACGGTCTCACAGAATACCAGCAGAAAATAGAAGCAGAAATTAGCTGACTGGAAACGTGACATTCCATCTTTGTCCGCATGGGTGACAACGCATCTGCATTTTGATTAGTAATCGAGGATCCGATCCAATCCTATCCTATCCTATCCTATAAAAACTTTAAAATACTTATTCAATATTAATTAAGATGATTGCTACACTTAATATAGAAGTTATAACTATTCCCGGCTAAATTAAAACAAACTATTAAGGAAAAGTTCATGAGGACAATGCAGTCTGTGACAGACACGGGGTTTAATATTATAAACTAAATCAACACTGACGGAATGAACGCTGAGTTAGGTATTTAGTTTACGAAATGCAAGTCACTCCTCATTTTATTGTAATAGAGCTGACTCGGTGATGAAAGTATAATTTTTTAAACACATTCAAGGATGTTTATAAAGAAACGAAGTTTTAACCTACTTTGATAAGTACAAATCCAATGAAAATTTAAAAGGATACTACTGCCCATCTCCTGGTTAATTTCCCTCTGTCACTTCTTACGATACCCACGGGATAATATAGTGTAGTAGATATGCCGACACCGCCTACTACACGGTCCAACGTTGAAGTTTATCATCGAGGAATTCAGTTAAAGAATAATATACTTTATCAGTTAGTAAATTAAATAGTTTTCGTTTTAAAGTATTTTTATTTTTGACAATCTCTAATTTACTTGGGCATTTTGACATTCATTTTGAGTGCTATTGCTTAAATACTTTTGTGTAGAAATACAATTTATCGGGGTAACGTTAATTTTCCGCAAATATACTTAAATTTAAAAACTCTAATATTACTTTCATGATATTCATTTTACAAATTTTTACTATAATATATATATATATATATAATATAATTATGTATTTATGTAACATGCAACAAACTTTTTAGAAAATGTTTTGTTACATAAATATATAATAAGGGGAATTTTAGAATTTAAAATTTTTGAAAATGTGGCTTATACATGTTGGTGCTTTTTAAATTACAGATCGAAAATAAAATTAATTTTTGGGTAATAAACACATTGTGGAAATTGGTCTTATAAAATATTACGCCAAATCTCAAGAATAAGGCGACATAGCGATGATTTGCAGCTAGTAGTACTTCCTGGCTTTTAATTTTATTTTACAATAAAAAGGACGTATGCAAGTTGATGCAAATTATTACAATACCTTCAATTTCGCTACCATGCTGTTTCTAATCCATTCTGTAACTGTACTTAATTGTAAACAATTATATATTTTAATTTAAAAAAAATATAATAGTTAGATTTTTCCTAAATAATGGTAAGAGCATTTTAATGAATAAGTATTACAAAATTACAAGTGACTTTAAATTGAATGCTTTTGTTGAATAAAAATTATTCCATTATAATCTATTCCATTCTATTGAATTTAGTCCAATTCTAATATCTTCTAATCTATTGTTGTGGTAAAACCATTTAAACGACTTTCACTATGTGTTATGCTATTTGATTAATTTTATTCCATACCGTACTATTCCGTTCCAAAACTTTCCATTTCATTCCCTCTCGTTCTGTTCAGTTCCATTACATTCCACTCCAATCCAATTCGAACTGCTTCGATCCGATCCATTCTGTTCCATTACGGTCCACTCCGTTTCTTTTCGTTCCACTAGGTTCCTCTCCGCTCCTAACCGTCGAAATTCAATTCTTTCTTGTATTTCGCACAGTTTTCCCTTACTATAGATTATTTTACGTTGACACCACACGGCCCCTCTACTTATTTTATTTATTTTTTATTTAATTTTAATTTTATAGGATAGGGTGACAAACGAGCACACTGTCCACCTGATGGTAAGTGGTAGCTGCGACCCATAGACATCTACATTTATCCACAACAAAAGTCAAAATGCATATGCGTCGTCACCCGTGTAAAGTAAACTCTTTTCAAGTGAAATGGGTCTCCGATTCTCCACACTCACCATACGAAACACAGCAGCGTTAAGCTGCTATTTTATGCTGGTATTCTGTGAGAGCGTGGTCCTTCCCCGGTTGAGCCATTCGTGCTACAACTATACTACAAATATAGCTGCAGCATGGCTCTACCAACTTCTATACAAAACAGCAACAATAATATATAATTAGTTAATTTGTCAGCATTTGACAACCCGTTTACTTACAATGTAGGTGTCTTTAAGGCTTAGGTCATTGCCGAAGCCATCTTTGGCTGCATCACCACTTACGTTACGTTATTAGCTAGTTATATGTGGTAGAATTACAACAACAAATTACGGTAACACAATGTTAATATTTGAAGGAGCGCAACTTTATAACAAATTACTCTTTTTTTTTCCTTTTAAGCCAGTGCTTGACCACAATCCCACCTGGTGATAAGTAGTGGTGCAGCCTTGGATGGTAAATCGTAACAAAAGCCTATTAACTCTTGCCTTGAAGACGCCTAGATTGTATTTGGACGGAAAGATAGACGCCGGCAAATTATTCCAAACCGTTTGATTCTAATGCGTGGAATATCGACAACAAAGGGACGAAGACCCGTCGTCCGTCTGGTTGCCCGATGGTGGAAAGGAGAGGGAGGAATTAAGGCGTGTAATTCCTGCGCACACTCACCGAAATGCATCTTATAGAATACCGAGAGACTGGCTACTCTGCGCCTGTGCTCGAGACTGACAAGATTAGTTTCAACCAAATCAAGGTCACCAATGAGCCTCTTAGCACGTCTACACAAGGTCCAATGCTTCCAGGTGGTATTTTGCAGCACCAGCCCATACGTGAGAGCAGTACTCCATGCACGACCATACTTGCGCTTTATATAATGTAAGAAACTGCCCCGGCGTGAAGTACCGCCGCACCCTTGCAAGGACACCAAGTATCCTTGCGGCTGCTTTTGCTCTGGACTCAATGAACCGCCCATAGTTTAGGTTCGGAGAAAATTCCATCCCTAACAACTGAAGGCGGGTGTACTCCAAGAATACATTCCAGAAAGTAGGAGCCAAGGTGAGCGGGCTCCTTTTAGCGGTAAAAAGACACGCTTGTGTTTTGGAGGCGTTAAATCTCACGAGAGACTTACACGCTCAACTATAGCCTCTCTTTCTGACTGGATTTGATCCCGACTGGCCTGGGCGCTTGGTTGGTATCTCTCCACAACTGTGCTGTCATCTGCATACCCGTAGATACCGGGAATGAGCAGATCATTTATATGCAGCAAAAAGAGAGTGGCGGAGAGAACGGACCCCTGAGGAACACCGGCGTTAGTCGCCACAGTATTGGATGAGCAGCCATCAGCGACGACTCAGAGAGACCGTACACTCAGAAAGTCCTTCACCCAGACAATTAGGCCAGGGGATAAGCCGTACGCTGAAATCTTGCCCAATAGACTAGCATGCCAAACCCTGTCAAAAACCTTCGAAACATCGAGGGAAACAGTAAGTGCTTCACCACTGTTCTCGAGAGCTTCGCCCCATATATGAGTGGCATACGATAGAAGGTCCCCAGTTGATCGATTTCGGCAAAACCCGTACTGGCGATCACTGAAGAGATCATTTTGCTCTAGGTATGCCATGAGGTGGGCGTTCAATATACGCTCCATAATCTTGCAGAGTATGGAGGTTATTGAAATTGGCCGATACTTGGCAGGGTCGGTACGGCTACCTTTTTTAGGCAAAGGCTGCATATTGGCTAGCTTCCAAGATTTAGGCACTATTCCAGTCCTGAATGAGAGGCGGATCAAGCGTATCAACACAGGAGACAACTCAGGTGCACAGACCTTTAGAACTATAGCTGGTATACCATCAGGTCCACTAGCTTTGTTCACGTCTAGACTTCGCAAGGTTTTAAGAACCTCCTTGTTGGTGATACAGACCTCAGACAGAGGTACCGCAGTGAGGTAATTGAGATGGTACGCTGTTGCTACTGTCCAGACGCTAATTTCAAGCGAAAAGAGAAGCAAATAAGTCCGCTTTCTCCTTACGCGCATGCGCCAGTGAGCCATCTGGTTTTACCAGCGGAGGCAGTGTAGACCGATAGAAGTTTATCTCGACCGCTTTGGCGAGAGACCAAAAAGCTCTGCTGCCAGATGGTTTGACAGAGAGCTTTGTACCGATGCGTTTTATGCGGTCGAAACTGGCTTGGCTTAATGCCTTTTTGCACGACTTGGCGGCTTGGTTAAAGGCTCTCTTCTTAAGACTAACATCCGGAGCTTTACGGTCTCGAGCATCAACCCAGTATAAATACGCCATATGCTTGTGCTTTTCAACACGAGCGCACTCGGCGTTGAACAAAGGGCGAGTTTTACCACCAATGGGCACGTCAGCAAAGGTGATGAAATACTCTATAGCTTGACGTATCACATTGGTTATGGCATCCGCGCAGCTCGATGGGTCTCCAGAGGAGAAGCATACCTGCCGCCAAGGATAAGATGCAAAGAAATGCCGCATCTCATCCCAATTGTATCGCCACATTCGTCGCACTCCGTGGAAATCGTAGTTAGGTGGGTAATAAAACGACACAAATTTAACCAGACAGTGGTCAGAAGTTCCCAAGGGTGAGGTAACCTGAATATCGTACCTGTCTGGATACTCACACACATAAAAGCTGTTAACTCGTTCAACGCATTAAAGAAACAATAATTTTATGAATATCTTGCTGCAAATGACTCACTTATATAATCGTGAATGCGTTGCGCGGGTAAAGTTTGCGCATGTTTGGTGAAATTAATTTGGTGAACGACTGTGGAATTTACCTAAGGCTATGTAATCATGTAATTGACATGCATTTATCTTAATCATCATCATCATCATCAACATCATTACAGCCCTTCACAAGTCCACTGCTGAACATAGGCCTCCCCCAAAGAATGCCACAAAGCACGGTCCTGAGCCACCTGCATCCATCGACTTCCTGCATATCTTACCAGGTCGTCACTCCATCTAGTGGGGGGACGCCCTACACTTCGCCTGCCGATTCGAGGCTGCCACTCGAGAACCTTTCTTCCCCATCGGTTGTCGGTTCTTTGAGCTATATGGCCGGCCCATTGCCACTTCAGCTTACTAATCCGTTGGGCTATGTCGGTCACTCTAGTTCTACTGCGGATATCCTCATTTCTGAGTTTATCACGCAAAGAAACTCCGAGCATAGCCCTCTCCATAGCTCGCTGAGCGACCTTGAGCTTCCTCATCCGGCCAGCAGTGAAGGACCACGTCTCAGTTCCGTATGTCATCACTGGCAACACGCACTGGGTGTACAGTCTCGTTTTCAAGTTTTGAGGTATACCTGACGAGAAGATGTGCCGTAATTTCCCGAACGCTGCCCAACCGAGTTGAATCCGTCGATTGACCTCTCGGTCGAAGTTGGACTTACCTAGTCGGACTATTTGTCCCAGGTAAACATACTCGTCAACAACTTCGAGCCCAGTGTTCCCAACAACTACCGGCATAGGTGTGACATGGACATTAAACATGATCTTTGTTTTGTCCATGTTCATCTTAAGACCTATCCGTTGGGAAACACTATTGAGGTCATTGAGCATAGTGCTTAGGTCCTCCAGCGATTCTGCCATAAGGACTATATCGTCGGCAAATCGAAGGTGAGTGATGTACTCGCCATTGATGTTGATACCGTATCCTTTCCAGTCCAGAAGCTTGAAAACATCTTCAAATTTATCTTAATGGTAATAAAGATCTTTAAACCTTGACCTAGAATCATGCTGCAGCTATATTAAAGTTTTAGCGCGAATGTGTCAGCTCGACCGGGGAATTACCACGACCTCACAGAGTACCAACGTAAAATAGCAGCTTATTGCTGCAGTGTTTCGTATAGTGAGTGTGGAGAACCGGATACCTTTTTTACTAAAAATAAGGCATCCCATCTTAATTCTCAGGGATGATAACATGTCTGCATTTTGATACTTAATCAAGGATAGATGAAGATGTCTATGTGCCACAGCATTTGTTCATCATCAGGTGAACTGTACTCACTTGTCACCCATATTCTATAAAGACTATTAGTTAAAAAATCTTAAATATGTATACGTCGCTAAATCGCAGTAAAACTTAAATCACCATTTTTTACTATTCTAACTTATGTCAAGAGATAGTATATTTTTAAGTTAAATAATTTTAAGCCTCCATTTGCCATCCAAATCTATACGTAACAGTTCTATCGGAGCGGAGAAATTTCCTCGCTTCACCTAATAGTTCGAACGGACTCGGTATACGATAACGTTAGTTTAATTACGAGGGTGGATTGAAAAGTACTCGGCCTAACACAGATCCATTCAATTCTAAAAATCAAATCTACCTACATTATTTAGTTCAGTTCAGACTAGTTCATTGTGTGAAGTTCGAAACGTTTGCGATAATTAGTTGTGATTTTATAAATTTATTAACAAAGTAATCGGACATAATTTCCGCGAATGGAGCAAATCGAGCAGCGTGCCGTCATTAAGTACCTCCATAAGAAGGGGCTATCATCAAAAGCCATCCATGATGACATGGTCAGTACATTAGGCGATTGTGCTCTGTCATATTCATCCGTCAAAAAATGGATAGCAGAATTTAAGCGTGGTAGAGAGAGTGTGAAAGATGAACCCCGCTCTGGAAGGCCTTCGACGTCAACTACTGACGAAAATATTAAAAAAGTACTTGATTTAATAATGGGAGACCGCAGATTAAAAATTAGAGAGATAGCCGAGATTATAGGCATCTCTTATGAACGAACTCAAAACATCATTGTCAACGAGTTGGGTTTCCACAAGGTGTCTGCGAGGTGGGTTCCGCGACTGCTTTCAGTTGAACAAAAAAGGACGCGATTGACTATTTCACGCGACTGTTTGGAGTTATTTGAAGCCGATGCAGATGATTTTTTGAATCGTTTTTTTACTATGGACGAAACATGGGTTCATTACTGTACACCGGAAACAAAACAACAATCAAAACAGTGGAGAAGACCTGGTTCACCACCCCCTAAAAAGGCTAAGTCGATTTTGTCGGCAAATAAGGTGATGGCTTCAGTATTCTGGGACTCGAAAGGTGTGATTATGATTGATTATCTTGAAAGGGGTCAGAATATAAACTCTGATTACTACTGCACCTTACTACGTCGTTTACGAGAGGAAATAAAAGAAAAACGTCGAGGAATGCTCAGAAGAAAAGTCCTGTTTCATCAAGATAACACCCGTGTTCACACGTCAGTACAGTCAATGGCTGAAATTCACAACTGTGGCTTTGAACTGTTACCGCATCCGCCGTATTCACCTGATCTGGCACCATCAGACTTCTTTCTGTTCCCTAACCTAAAAAAGCACTTGGGAGGTCAAAGATTTTCGACAAACGACGAGGTCAAAGCAGCTGTAGACGCATATTTTGACTCTAAGGAAGAATCATTTTTTTTCAACGGTCTAAATGCTTGGAAGGGGAGGTGGCAAAAGTGTATTGAACTTGATGGTGATTATGTAGAAAAATAAAAATATAACTGATTTAGTATTTGTTTATTTTCTTGGTTAGGCCGAGTACTTTTCAATCCACCCTCGTAATTATGTGTTAAAAGCATTAAAACGTATATCTGCAAAAACCATTTTGGTCAAATATCATGTAAGGTGTACAATAATTCCGTTAATATCAATACACAAATAAATAAAACCCATCAATTTTGTCTGGGACCCGCAGTGTCGTTGAATTGGAAAATGTAATGAAAACCTATGTCAGTCTATTAGTTCTGTGTTACTGGATATTTTTATAGTAACAGTCTTGGATCTTACCGTTTAGTTGTGGTTTATGAAAACCTTCTACCCTATAATATAACCCTGTGGGTGTCGTTAAAGGTGACAAAAGAAAATAAACCAGAATAAGCAGAGGGTCTTCATGGAAATCTGTTAGTTCTATTGCTGATCGAGGTATGTTGCAAATTTCCCAGTGGTTACGAAATAATCTACTAACATTGAACTCAAAAAAGACAATATATGTTTTCATAAAACAAATGCCTCTTGCCCCAAAATTTGGTTTGAACATAAAAATTCATGACGAGTCGTGCGACATGAATCCGCGTTGTTCATGTGAGTCACTTATGCGGGTTAAGGTTTTAAAATATATCGGTGTGCTTGTTTATGGAAATTTGGGATTTAAATCGCACATCGAAGTTCTTTCAAACCGAATCAGAAGGATTATCTATATAATGATAAAGCTGCATTATATAGCAAATAAGATAATACTGAAATCAGTATATTATGCTCTTTGTCAATCGCTGATAACTTACTGCATCACATGTTGGGGTAGTGCGTCCAAAATATATTTAATACAGATCGAGAGAGCACAGCGGGCAGTTTTAAAGGCAATGTTAGGAAAACCATACATATACCTTACTGTAAGCGTATACAAAGATGCCGGAGTACTCACTGTACGCCAACTTTTTGTACTAAATACGTCCTTAGCAGTACATAAAGGCGTATTATCTTCCCATGATCACAAACTACTGACAAATCGCAGGGTATACAAACTATCCATACCATCTGTCAATACTAAATTTGCACAACGTTTTGGCGACTTTATGAAAAGACAAATTTATAATAAGGTCGTAAAACATTGTAATATTAATAATAAAAACTACATATCTCAGAAATTAATTATATTGAAATGGTTGGTCACCCTATCATATGAGGAAACAGAAGAATTGTTAAAAACTGGCTTTTGTTAATTGATGGTATTTGTAAAATTATTAGATAAATTTTGTTATTGTTTTAATTTTTTATTTTCTTTTTTTAAAGTTAATAAATTTCAGTTTTATATAGCTTACGTTTGTTTTTATAGTTTTCTTTCTTTTTATGTTCAAATATTTAAAGCAATAAGCAATTATGTTATTGTTGTTTTGTGAAATACAATCTGTCTGATAAGGTGTATAAAATAGCGCTTAATGATCTATGGTCTCAGGTTACCTCGATACAGGCTTGCCTAGTGAGGAAACCAACAGATATTTCCTATTGTATTATGTTTCTTACTGCTAATAAAACATTTTTCATTTTATTTTTTAAAATATCTCCCTATGAGTTATGTTCAGCAGTGGAACTTGAAAGGCTGTAATGGAATAGATAACCCTAGATCGCCTAACGGAAAAGGACAATGGCGAGATTAGGCAGGCGAATCAATCGTGTTTTATTATTTTATTATTTCTCTTTACCATTTTTGTAGCACTGGCATATTATGCCTTTTAGAAAAATAAAAATAGATATTTATAGAATTTAAATTATTTTTAATAATCTAAAAACAACATCCACGTTTTCTACTTTATAATTATTTATGGCTGTCTAGTTGATCTAGTAATTGTAAGCGCGACTGCTGATCGTGTAGTTCTATTTATGACTCGGGTCAGGAAAAAGTTAGTTATTGGATTTTCTTGTCAATGCCCAGTAGCAGCCTAAAATAAGTCAGCGCCTCTAATCTTTCCTGTACTCCTATCTCTTTTTATCATACCGAATTGCCGTACCATCGTACAATGAAAGTGGGGTAATAGGAAGTGAAGACTTCCCATTCCCCTATTTCATACTGGCCACCGTGACCGAATAGAGTTCTGGACGACATTATAATGTTGATTACATTACATTACAGAAGGCCACTTCTCTATTATGAAAGGGTTATTATAGAACAATTAGTCCACCACGTTTTTTCTATACGTATTGGTAGACTTTACATGTCTTAAAAATATTTTATTCCTCAAACGTAAAGGTTTCCTCACGATGCTTTCTTTCACCACCCAACAAGTAGTAAATCAGGACTTATAACTAAAAATCAACAGTTTCACTGATGCTAGCGGAGATCGAACCTGCGTTGCCCTCGTACATTGGAAATATCAGCAAGCCCTGAAACCCTCAGCCACCACTATTTTTTACACTTAAAAATAGTCTGTTATTGTGGATACTGGAATCATTAGTACTCCCAGCTAGTAGTACCAGATACTTGACTTCACAGAGTCAGTGATTTCTTATTGGCGGCGATTATACACTTTTACAACAAAATCCCAGAAAATATATAAAATCTGACTTCCGCCAAGTTTAAAAACTGTATGAAAAAAACATCGTATAAAAAGGTTTATTATAATATTAAGGAATTTATTGATGATAATAACCCATGAGAATGATGTGAACGTTTACCAAGCTATTTCTCATTTGTTTTGAGTTGTTAACTATTCTATATTTTTGTAATTTATTTTTTATTTTTAAAGACCCGCTGGATTTCTTGCTGGTTCGTCCCAGAACAGAGGTGTTTTCCGAACCAGTAGAAAAATTGTTTATTTATTTATTAGTATTTTTATTACCTTTTTACGCGTTACCAGTACGTGGACTCATTTGTATTTTGCAAGCTCCCAAGCCCCGCTGTCTGTTCCGTGTGGTTGGGCCGATAACAAAGCTCGCAGTAATGACTTCTCGGGAAGGGAGACGTGTTCGTTGTATTTTTTTCTCAATTATATCCTTCGTTTAGGCACGTTTTTGCTAATCAAAAGTGAGAACCTCTTATATACTTGTATATCTTCCATCGATAGAAGACACTACTAACCATGAGCACTATGAGGCTGCTTCATTACGTTCAATTTTTATCCGGTATTTATTGAGTCATACGGTATTAGTTAATTCAGAGCCGTGGTAGCTCAGATGGTTGGCACTCGCTGTAAGTTTTACAATACGCGAGAAACCCGGGTTCGATCCCCGCTGGCACCAATGAAATTGTTAATTGAATAATAGCAATGCAGATTATTCGTCGCGATATCCAGTTGAAAAAACTCCAGAATGTCAATAGAAATAGCCTATTTTAACAGCTACAAATACGTACAAAAAATTAAATATACAGGATAAAATCAGTGCAATAAGCAATGATTCCAAATTAAAACCAATTTTTGAAACTCTTCAAATAGGTCGAAGATGTTTGGGAGGGAAATAAAAACGAAACTTCATGCATTGTTTCGAAAGGTCCAAGTAGAACGTCAAAATAGTAGCACTACATACCATTTATTTAAAAAAAATTATAAAGGAGATAGAGTACAAATACGCACTTATTCGAATCCGTAAAAGGAATGGAACTTTGGAACAGTGATACGTAGACTGGATAAATAAATTATGAAGTAATTACCGAGCCAGGACTGATGATGTGACGTCATGTGGATCAGATGCTCAGAATCAGGAAGTTCAGATAAAAGAAATTGCGGCAAAAAACAGGAATCGCGGCGGAGAGACTGACATGTTTTAAACTTTAGTATGTCTGGTGTATTCGAAGCCTTATAATTTAACTTTTAATAATTAGTAAAAGCTGAATCCGAATTTAAAGACAAGCCCAATATATTATTTTCTATGAATTAAAGAATATCTACAGGGGAAACATTTGTTCAGCAATGGACTTAATAAGCTGTAACGGTAAGGGTAATTTCTACACCATAGCCTTAGATGTCGTATTTCAATTCTTCCGTACACTCACTGTCTTAGCACTGAAGTCATCAGAGGCCTTCTCTCCTTTACATGTACCTTGATGGTATAAATAGGTCATAAATACTTTTTCAAAGTTGAATTTTTACATATAGGTACATACGTACACAAAAAAGATATTTTGTTCCATTGGTAAACATTTTATAAAGATGTAAGCCTTCATGAATGCGGCAATGGGGACCAGCTATGTATGAACCAATTCGCTTTCTGCTCACGCCATGCGAAAATTGTTGCTTTTATAAAAAATCACAGACGTATAACATTTTAATTGGTAAGAATATATTCAATGCCGCAAAGAAGCGAAATAGTATTTTCTCAAAAATGTTTAAAATTATCTGTTACCATAATAATAATAATTTAATGTCTTCAATTTTAACCACAATGCCTCCCTTCACTGAAGTATTGCCATCTGTGCAGGGCTGAATTATAAGTGCATGAGACTGTACGCAAGCATAGTTGCACTCTGTTTCTTCAGTCTCCTAGTCGAATGGGATAGCGAATGGGAGTGATACTGCTCGGGGATGAAACACCGCCAACTTCCTGATTCCAGATCCAAGAACTGGTTTTGGCCAGATCCGTGATTTGAACCTGGAATCACATGATCAGCAGTCATACTTACTATCACAAGAACTACAAGGCAGTTTTGTATGTTACGAGCTTTTACAAGCCTGCAAATTTTCTGAGCACGGGGGTTAAACATAATAACCATACTACAACAAGGCCACCCTCTGTTTTGGAGTAATTTGCTAAATTGCCACGTTCTGCAGATGATTTGGTAGCCGCAGAACCAGACGTCTACCCCATTAATAGTCTACTGTTGAATATAGGCCTCCAAATCGATTGTCTCCTTTTTATAGAATAAGGGTGACAAACGAGCACGCAGTCCTGATGATAAGTGGATACTGTGGTCCATCTACATTTATGCTGAATTAAGAATCAGAATGCAGATGCGTTATTACCCCCGAGGAAGAAGATGGATTGCCTCGTCTCAAGTATAAAGAGTCTCCGTTTATCTATACTCACCAAACGAAACACAGCAGCATTAAGCTGCTATTTTACGCTATCTGAAACCATGGTCCTACCCTGGTCGAGCCAACCCATTCATGCTACAACCATAATACATCTACAGCGTGGCTCTACCACTAAAGAAAAAAACTTTTGTTAAGCTGAAACTGTATAAAAAGGGTTATTATAGTATAAATGAATACATGGTTGATAATAACCCCTGGGAATAAGGTAGTCGCTTCCAAGCAGTTTCTAAAATAATTTTTGTAAATAGTTTGTTATTATTTATATTGTAAAATTTATTTAAAAAAAAGTCCCGCTGGGTTTCTTGCTGGTTCTTCCCGGGACAGAGGGTTTTTTTGAAACAGTGGTGAAGTAAAAAATGACATTCAATAAGAATTACACATGTAATCTATATTGAATAAAAAAATATTCTATTATAAAATACCTAATTAGAATCATAGTGGGGATTTAGCCAAAGTTGCCACGTACGCGGTTGGCAATTTCAGTATTTTTTTTAATATTTTCAGTTGTTATCAAGAAGATGCTGGCCGTCTTCTGTTTCTGTTTCCCTCTGAAGCCTCTTACTGGATTATATAATAGTGGGCATTATTTACTGATTATAACTTTAAGGTGTTAGGGTTTCTTTTCTGTGTAAGTTCTGTCGGTTTTCCGTGGCCGGCGGGAAGCGAACTGGGTTTGCACGTATAAGCACTTACAGAAGCCCCTGAGCTTCTGCGATTCTTAAAATTTACCGGTATGTGCCCATATGAATATTTTGATTTTACAATTTTTTACGGATTTACGGATCGGAAACATAAAAGGCTGTAGGTTCGAATGCACCAATCGACCACTGTCGTAAAGCACTCATAACACAAGTATTTTAAGCTTACCAGGAGTGATACAGAAGAGGGCCATTAGAGCTATTTACAATCTAAAACCGAGAGAGTCTCTTAGAGATAAATTTAAAGAAATTAATATATTAACTTTGGCCTCTCAGTATATTTACGAAAATTTAATGTATGTTCACAAAAACAAAGATAGTTTTAGTAAAAGAAGTGATATACATTCTGTAAACACTAGGAACAAACACAAGCTAGTGATACCAGTTTCTCGACTCCACAGAGTCAGTAATTCATTCTTGGGGCAATGTATACGCTATTACAACAAGGTCCCGGAAAGTGTACAGGTTCTCTCTATTACCAAGTTTAAATGTTTTATTAAGCTGAAACTGTATAAAAAGGCTTATTATAGTATAAATGAATACATGGTTGATAATAACCCTTGGGAATGAGGTGATCGCTTCCAAGCAGTTTCTAAAATAAATTTTGTAAATAGTTCGTAATAATTTATATTGTAAAATTTATTTTAAAAAAAAAGTCCCGCTGGGTTTCTTGCTGGTTCTTCCCAGGACAGAGGGTTTTTTCGAACCAGTGGTAAAGTAAAAAATGACTTTCAATAAGAATTACACATGTAATGTATATTGAATAAAAAATATTCTATTCTATTCTATTCTATTCTATTCTATTCTATTCTATTCAAGTGTATATTAGTAATTTAAACATAATAATAATATATTTTTTTTACTCTCACAATTTAGGTTAACAAAGAAGTCGTATAAGTAATGTATATGGGCAGAGATTCACGTTCTGTACTATGCGGAAGCCTATGGTACGGATCACAAGGGTCTCTCTCTCAAGATACTATTAACAAAGCTTAACATGCAATTTGTATGATTAATAAATGTGAGACATCATATTGTATTACTAGTACTTTTGTGATGTGTGTGTGTGTGTGTGTGTTTGTTTTTATGTGTGTGTGTGTATGTATATATGTATGATTTATCCAGTATTAAAACTATGTGTGTTACGGCCAACAGCTGCCCTGCCTAAACAGGAGTTGGATCCTTCGCGGCCCATAGACGAAGGAGCCACGGGCAGATGCAGGTCGGGCGTTCCTACGCCGAGGGTCAAAGGTTTCTAATGAACACGCGAGGGGAAAGGTCACTAGAAGAAATGCACTTACCTGCCTCAGGAGCGCAGACGGTTCTCCTAGACCGGCCCGGCTGATGGAAGTTGTGCTTGGTGTATGCGGTGTTGTGAGTGTAGGTGTAATTGTGTGAGCTGGTATGTTGACGGGAACCGATCTGGATGACTCGACGACGTCCGGGAGAAGGCACGCGCTGGTATCCCCGGAACTTCACCCTTCTGGAGGCACTCGTAAGGGGTTGTCACCAAATGGGACGGCTACTCTGGTAGTCCTTCAGATGTAAATCACTTTGATAGTTGCGCGCGAATTTCACCGAGTTAGTACGTTCTAATAACGATACCGTTATTGCAACGATTTACGCGGATTGTTTCTTTAGCAAGTTTAGGCGCGAAAAAATACGTCCGTATAGTTCGCAAGAAAAATCCTACTACCTCGCGAGAAGAGCCACACCGACTCGTTGCGGCGGCCGGGGGGGCGGGGGAGAGGGAAGGTGCCCTTGATATCGAGGCCAAAAGCGCGCGTTAAATCCTGCGTTTTTATTGCAAATTTTCCTGCCTAGACAACCCCCCGCCCCGGACATAAGGCATTAAGTCCGCGAGTAGATTGGCAAACGGGACAAGGTCGCGACGGCCCGTTGCAAGACCGAATCTCCGACCAAAACCTCGGCCACTCTAGGCACCCCATCCGTTCCATACGACAATTTAACAATGCGCCCACGGCGCCAATACAAAGGTAGCGCGTTTGGTTCTTTAATCAACACGAGGTCTCCCACCCGAGGAGGCTCCGTCTTGTCAGACCACTTAATGCGCTGCTGCAAAAGATGTAGGTACTCCAGAGACCATCGGTGCCAAAAGCGTTGAGTCATCTGTTGCAGCAGGGCAAACCTGCTAAGCCGTGAAGCACTCGTTTCCCTGAAGGGATACTCGGGCAGAGCGTTAAGAGGCTGGCCAATCAGGAAGTGTCCCGGGGTTAGAACCTCCAAATCATTCGGGTCAGAGGAGAGGGGACAGAGGGGCCGAGAGTTGAGTACCGCCTCAATTTTACAGAATACAGTGGCGAGCTCCTCAAACGTCAAAATGGCTTCACCAATAACGCGACGGAGATGCGTTTTGGCAACCTTAACCACCGCCTCGAAAATACCGCCCCAGTGGGGACACGCCGGAGGGTCGAATTTCCACTGGATGCCCCTTTTCGACATAGCATTTCCTAAATAAGTCCGGTGGCTGGACAGAAATTCGACAACCTCCTTGAGATACCTATCCGTGCCCTTATAATTCGTCCCGCAGTCAGACCGGATCAAGTCCGGCAAGCCGCGCCGCGACACGAAACGGCCAAGCGTGGCCAAGAAGGCTTCCGTGCTGAGGGCGCTCACCAGTTCCAAGTGAACGGCTTTAGTGGAGAGGCACACGAAGACGCAAAGATAGGCCTTACATGAACGCGCGTTACGAAGGTTAGAGGACTTGACGAGGAAGGGGCCAGCGAAGTCTGTTCCGACCCCAGCGAATGGTCGGATGGCCCTGACGCGGTCGGGCGGCAAGTCACCCATAAGAGGCTGCGATATGGGGGCCTTCAGTTTATAACAGGGGATGCACTTAAAGATGACGCTCCGAATGGTGCGACGACCAGACAAAATCCAAAACTCCCGCTGCAAAATAGCCGACAGGGCGTTACACCCAGCGTGGGCATTCCTAACATGGTGGTGGGTTACCAGCAACCGGACAAGGGCGCCGTCCTTAGGGAGCAGCAACGGGTGTCGAGCCCCGCACGGCAGTTGAGAGTTTTTCAAACGTCCGCCCACGCGCAGCATCCCAGCGTCGTCCAGAAAGAGGTTCAGGCGGGCCAGAGCGCCCTTGATAACGGAGCCACGCTTCAAGTGTTCGATAACGGGCTCAAAATGCTCCGTCTGGACCATACGGATCCAATGCATCAGGGCTTCCCGACGCTCGCTAGGGGACAAAACGCAATCAGAGAGTCGGTTGGACGGATCTCTCGAATTGTGGACAAAGCGGCGCAGCCAAGCAGTCACTCCTAAGAGCTTATCGAGAGAGCTGTACCGTTCCAGAAGGGAGAGATCCCGAGTGGGCTTATCCTTGCCCACTCCTACTCGGGCCCGTAGGCCCGGCAACTCAGTAGGTTCGGAGTGATTACCCTGGGGCCAGAAGGATTGAGGATCAGATAACCAACTGGGACCCCACCACAATGAGTGGGCAACCAGCGCGGGGGCCTCACAGCCGCGGGAAGCGCAGTCGGCGGGATTCAACTCCCCGGGGACATGTCTCCAGTGGAGAGAAGTCTCAGAACTCTGGATTTGAGACACGCGGTTCGCCACAAAGACCTCAAGATTGTGAGGTGCGGCTCGGAGCCAACAAAGTACTATCTCACTGTCCGACCATGCGTAGACGTCCGTAATGTCGATTACAGGCTTCAAGGACGAGTGAACGTGGTTGAGGAGCCGCGTGAGAAGAGCGGCTCCGGACAGTTCCAATTTAGGGATAGTTAAACGGGATCTAATGGGAGCAACCTTGCTTTTGGCGAGTACGAGATGAACTGCAGTATGCCCAGAGGAACTCACAGTCCGCAAATATACGACAGCAGCATAGCCCTTCTCAGAGGCGTCGCAAAACCCATGTAGGGTAGCCCTGCATTTCCCTGGAGGTAGGAAGCACCTTGGCATGGAAACCCGGTTGATGTCCGGAAGGGAGGAGAGCATGGAGAGCCACTCTCGCAAGAGGACCCCGCTAATAGGCTCGTCCCAACCCAACCCCGACATCCAGAGCTTTTGAAGAAAGCACTTAGCCAAAAAGATGACCGGGGTGATCCATCCATTTGGGTCGAAGGTGCGAGCTACTGTAGACAGCACGGAGCGCTTGGTCCATGCTTTGGGAGGTGGGTCAAGTTTTACTCTATACGTGAAGGTGTCCTGAACAGGCTGATATTGAATGCCCAGCACAGTCAGCAAATTAGGATTCTCAGGGTGCTCGAACAGATGAGGATCTTGTTGATCCTCTCCTGGGAGGTCCCTCAAAATGTGTGGGGAGTTCGACAGCCACTTGCGCAACTCATAGCCTCCAGACTTCAGGATGGCAATTAATTCGTCTCGCAAGACCAGAGCCTCCTCGACGGTGGAAGCGCCCGTACAAATGTCGTCCATGTAGACCGAAGTCTCTAAGATAGAAGCTCCCCGAGCGTATCTCAGGCGCTCTCTCTCAGCGAGTTCAAGGAGGGTTCGCATGGCGATATACGGGCTGGACCGGAGTCCATAAGTGGTGGTGTTCAACTCAAATACCTGTATGGGATCGCTGGGCTTCTCGCGCCACAATATCAGCTGATATCGGCGGTCATCACGATGTACCACCGATTGGCGAAACATCATCCGAATGTCCGCGACAAAAACCACTTGGTGTCGACGGAATTGGGTCAGGATGTCGGATATGTCCTTGATCAGTTTAGGACCCGAGTGAAGACACTGATTCAGGGACACACCGTTTGATGTGGGGGCGGAACCGTCAAAGACTACCCGAATCTTACTCTCAGGGGTCCTCAAGACCGCATGGTGAGGGAGGAAGTAGTGCTCATGTGAACGCCATTCGAAGTTGGACGGTGACATGTGACCCAGCTCCTGATACTCGCGCATGAACTTGACATATTTGTCGCGAAAGGCTGGGTCACGCCGCATGCGGCGCTCCATGGAAAGCAACCTCTTCTCGGCCAGAGCACGGGATTGACCCAAAGAGGGGCGGGAGTCCAGAAAGGGTAAGCGAGTGACGAACCGACCGTCGACCCGCCGGCCGGTAGCAGAACGCGGTGCTGGGATCGATTCCCGGTCGATCCACCGACCATAGTATTGGATAAAAATTAAATAATTTGGTGGCAGGAGCGTTGGGTGGATTTGTGGCTACAATCACGCCCGTCCGTAATACGTAAAATACCTTTTTATTATTATACGTAATAATAAAATTCCTTCCTTTGTTAGCTTGCTTTACTGTTAGCGGGTAAAATTGAAAGGTCACACCCGGTTCGCGCGCAAGCGGGAGATTGCGTCATGTAGGTAGATGGTTATTTTTACGTAATCGGTTAATTGTCGTTGTCGGATGGTAGTGTGTTACTTATCGAAGGGTTGATTTCCGAGCAAGGCATTTTTGTTGATGTGTATCTTCGTTACATATCTTTCGTATTGTAAATTGTATTTGAACTAAAGAGTGGTAATTTGTATTTACGTAATTTAAATGAACTTGATTTGATCGTACTAGTATTTGTTATTGTTGATTTGATTTACCTTTTCCTTTGTACTAACTTGTGTTTGATTTAATAATAGCTGTTCTTATTTGTGTACATTCTATCCAACTCGATTTGATAGGAACTGCATTAGTTAGCTGTTAATTTTTTTGTATTTTTTTATTTGTTATTGTTGTAATTGTGCTCGAGCCGCGTCGTAATTTGAATTTAGTAGTGATGTCCTCGCCCAAGATGCTAATCCGTTGCCTGCGGACTGAGCTGCGCTGGGCTACCAGCGCACACGCGTTGATAGGCCGACCGGACAGGGTCTACAATCTGAGGAAGAGGCTTGAGCAGGTCGATGCTCGAAGGGCGGCCGTGGAGGAGGCTTACTCTGAGCTCGAGGACTTGGAGGTGGAAAAGGGAGTCCTGGAATCTTGCCGCGCGGACTACGAGCAGTTCCTCGCGCTGACGGACGACCTGATCGAGGCGGGGGCCAAGGATGCGGAGAGGGAGCGCGAAGCTCGGTTGAGTAGCCTTCTCGAGTCCCCGCGGAAGCCGTCGGCTCAGCCAGAGCTGCTAGGACGACTTCCGACGCTGGACCTGCCAAGGTTCTCCGGGGTCCTCTCGGAGTGGATGACCTTCGTCGGCCTGTTTGACAGCCTGGTGGACGCCCGGAGGGACCTGACCCCCTGCCAAAAAATGGGGTACCTCCTGGCTTCACTAGAGGGGGAGGCCCTGAGCGTCGTCGGCCACCTTAAGTTGTCGGACGACGCCTACCAAAACGCCAGGGACCTCCTCGCTGGAAGGTACGCCAACGTCCGGCGGATTGCGGACGATCATGTTCGGAGGCTGCTGAACCTCCCGCTGCTGAAGGACCGGACTAGACTACGTGAAGACATAGTGAATCCAGTCGTCGTAGCGTGCAACTCGTTGCGGCGGCTGGATTTACCTGTGGACGAGTGGTCTTTTCTGCTCCTTCATATAGTGCTGTCCCGCCTGCCCCTCGACCTTCGGCTCCATTTTGAGGAGAGGTTCGGAGGGGATGGCGCCTCTTATATGCCCCCCTTTAGGGACCTGCTGCGGTTCCTGGAAGAGCAGTGCAGGCTGCTGGAGAACGCAGCAGGCGCCGTCGAGGGCCCCCCGGCCTCCTCCCGAGCGGTGCCCAGGGAAAGGCGGAGTCAGCCGGCCAAGGCGGCGCCTACCCCCCTGAGGCCGAGTGTAGCCCCCGCGGGAGGGCGCCCCCCCGTACCCTCCTATAGTGGCCTAGCGGCCCGGGAGGCGCCTCCCTGCTCCTATTGTCGAGCATCCGACCACCGGACGGCGTCGTGCCCGAAGTTGTTGCGCAAGCCGGCTAAGGCGAGGCGAACCATCGCCAGGGAGCGCCGCTGGTGCTTCTCGTGCCTGGAGAGGCATTTACAACGAGACTGCCCGCACCAGCGGCCCTGCACGCACTGCCAGGGCAACCACAACGTCCTCTTGTGCCTGGGTGCGCGCGGCTCGTCCTCGCAGGGCCCTGCCAGCCCCCCGACTCCCACGGGCGGGGGCGCCCAGCCACGCCCACTGTCGGGCGACGCTCGGCGCTCACCGGCGGACCGCAGCGCCCCTCCTTCTGAAGGGAGCCCCTCCCCCGATCGGTCGGGGAGTCGTTCCCCCAGGGGCGGGGGGGTCTTCACCCCCCCCTCCCCGCGTTGATAGTGGATTCGCGGCCACTCAGCGGTCAGCTAGACCTTTCTCACCCCCGTTGGCTGAGTGGCCGCGACTGGAACGCCGCCCGCCCCCCTTTGGCCGGTGCCGGTACTACCGGGTTCCGGAGACTGCGTATCGGCCCCGAGCCTTGGAGCCGAGGATCCCCGAGTTTCCCTCGGTCGGCCCGTTCGGGGAATTCCAGTCGGGGGTCATCGAGACGCCGTCGGAGTGCCGCGCTCGGGCCCCCCGGTTCGGGTGCCGGCCTAACAGAGGCAGCTCCAGATAGGAGGCTGCCGCCCTAGCTCCCGCCATGGCCGCCTCCACTGAGCCTATAAGTCGTCAGCAGTCCACCTGTCAAACTGTTCTATTGCCGACAGCCTCAGTGAAGGTTTACAACCCGAGCGGCGACCACTTAACGGTTCGAGCTCTATTGGACTCGGGTTCCCAGCGTAGTGTGGCCTCTACTCGGTTGGTGGGAAGACTGGGGCTCCCCTGGAGCTCTGAATCACGTCCGATGGTAGGTATCGGAGGTGCCGAGCCTCCTGCTCCTAGGGGACAATCGGAGTTGGTGTTCAGCCCTGACAGCGAACACCTTCGTATTTTAGTCAAGGTAAATGTCCTCGACGACATTGTAGGGTTCCTCCCTAACGTTCGTATAAATGACAGCGCTGTGCGCTGTGCATCGGCTTTGAGACCGGCAGACCCTCGGTGGGCCCAACCGGGGCCGATAGATTTGTTACTGGGGGCCGACACGCTGGGTGCCCTCTTGTTAGGTGAGATACGAGCTCTGCAGCCCAA
Source organism: Parnassius mnemosyne (assembly GCA_963668995.1). Classification (NCBI taxonomy): domain Eukaryota; kingdom Metazoa; phylum Arthropoda; class Insecta; order Lepidoptera; family Papilionidae; genus Parnassius; species Parnassius mnemosyne. The sequence continues at coordinate 40,428,073 of CAVLGL010000081.1, read as the reverse complement.
TGGCCTGGCAGCCATTTCCACGATATTTGGGCACAGCTTTTTTGGACCGGTTATGTGGTCTCCTCCCTCTCCGACGGCCGACCCTCTCTCCGTCGTGGGCGTGTCCCTATCGGACGCTGTCCAGCGATTCTGGGACATTGAGGAACCACCCCATGCAGCTCGAGTCGACCCTCTGGACCGTGAGTGTGAGTTGTTCTACCAGAACAATACCGGCCGGCGGGTCGACGGTCGGTTCGTCACTCGCTTACCCTTTCTGGACTCCCGCCCCTCTTTGGGTCAATCCCGTGCTCTGGCCGAGAAGAGGTTGCTTTCCATGGAGCGCCGCATGCGGCGTGACCCAGCCTTTCGCGACAAATATGTCAAGTTCATGCGCGAGTATCAGGAGCTGGGTCACATGTCACCGTCCAACTTCGAATGGCGTTCACATGAGCACTACTTCCTCCCTCACCATGCGGTCTTGAGGACCCCTGAGAGTAAGATTCGGGTAGTCTTTGACGGTTCCGCCCCCACATCAAACGGTGTGTCCCTGAATCAGTGTCTTCACTCGGGTCCTAAACTGATCAAGGACATATCCGACATCCTGACCCAATTCCGTCGACACCAAGTGGTTTTTGTCGCGGACATTCGGATGATGTTTCGCCAATCGGTGGTACATCGTGATGACCGCCGATATCAGCTGATATTGTGGCGCGAGAAGCCCAGCGATCCCATACAGGTATTTGAGTTGAACACCACCACTTATGGACTCCGGTCCAGCCCGTATATCGCCATGCGAACCCTCCTTGAACTCGCTGAGAGAGAGCGCCTGAGATACGCTCGGGGAGCTTCTATCTTAGAGACTTCGGTCTACATGGACGACATTTGTACGGGCGCTTCCACCGTCGAGGAGGCTCTGGTCTTGCGAGACGAATTAATTGCCATCCTGAAGTCTGGAGGCTATGAGTTGCGCAAGTGGCTGTCGAACTCCCCACACATTTTGAGGGACCTCCCAGGAGAGGATCAACAAGATCCTCATCTGTTCGAGCACCCTGAGAATCCTAATTTGCTGACTGTGCTGGGCATTCAATATCAGCCTGTTCAGGACACCTTCACGTATAGAGTAAAACTTGACCCACCTCCCAAAGCATGGACCAAGCGCTCCGTGCTGTCTACAGTAGCTCGCACCTTCGACCCAAATGGATGGATCACCCCGGTCATCTTTTTGGCTAAGTGCTTTCTTCAAAAGCTCTGGATGTCGGGGTTGGGTTGGGACGAGCCTATTAGCGGGGTCCTCTTGCGAGAGTGGCTCTCCATGCTCTCCTCCCTTCCGGACATCAACCGGGTTTCCATGCCAAGGTGCTTCCTACCTCCAGGGAAATGCAGGGCTACCCTACATGGGTTTTGCGACGCCTCTGAGAAGGGCTATGCTGCTGTCGTATATTTGCGGACTGTGAGTTCCTCTGGGCATACTGCAGTTCATCTCGTACTCGCCAAAAGCAAGGTTGCTCCCATTAGATCCCGTTTAACTATCCCTAAATTGGAACTGTCCGGAGCCGCTCTTCTCACGCGGCTCCTCAACCACGTTCACTCGTCCTTGAAGCCTGTAATCGACATTACGGACGTCTACGCATGGTCGGACAGTGAGATAGTACTTTGTTGGCTCCGAGCCGCACCTCACAATCTTGAGGTCTTTGTGGCGAACCGCGTGTCTCAAATCCAGAGTTCTGAGACTTCTCTCCACTGGAGACATGTCCCCGGGGAGTTGAATCCCGCCGACTGCGCTTCCCGCGGCTGTGAGGCCCCCGCGCTGGTTGCCCACTCATTGTGGTGGGGTCCCAGTTGGTTATCGGATCCTCAATCCTTCTGGCCCCAGGGTAATCACTCCGAACCTACTGAGTTGCCGGGCCTACGGGCCCGAGTAGGAGTGGGCAAGGATAAGCCCACTCGGGATCTCTCCCTTCTGGAACGGTACAGCTCTCTCGATAAGCTCTTAGGAGTAAAATAATTTATAGAATAGAATAGAATAGAATAATTTTTTATTCAATATAGATCACATGTGTAATTCTTCTTGAAAGTCAGTTTTTACTTTACCACTAGTTCGAAAAAAGACCTCTATCCTGGGAAGAACCAGCAAGAAACCCAGTGGGACTTTTGTAAAAGTAAATTTTACATAAATGATTGTACAAACTATCTACAAAATTTATTTTAGAAACTGCTTCGAAGCAACCACCTCAATCCCAGGGCTTATTATCAACCATGTATTCGTTTATGCTATAGTCACCAATTTTATACAGTTTTAGCTTAAGAAAACATTTAAGCTTGGTAATAGAGAGAGCTTTTACACTTTCCGGGACCTTGTCGTAACAGCGTATACATTGCCCCAAGAATGAATTACTGACTCTGCGGAATCAAAAAACTGGTATCAGTAGCTTGTGTTTATTCCTAGTATTTACAGAATATATATCACTTTTTTTACTAAAACTACCTTTGTTTTCGTGAACACACATTAAATTTTCGTAAATATACTGAGAGGCCAAAGTTAATACATTTATCTTTAAGAGAATCTCTCGGTTTGAGGTTGTAAAGAGCTCTAATGGCCCTCTTTTTTAAAACAAAAACAGTTTCTAAATCAGCCGCATCTCCCTATAGCAAAATTCCATAAGACATTATGCTATGGAAATAACTGAAATTAACTAATCTAGCTGTATCGGCACTAGTGAGACCTCTAATATTTTTACAGCATAGCCTGCAGAACTGAGTCTGCTTGCTAGTTTGGATATATGAGGGCCCCATTGAAGCTTTGCGATGAGATTGACGCCAAGAAAACGGTGGATTCAACAGGGCTCAGTTCTTCCTCATTTAAAACACAGTGGTATTCAGATTTTTAACATTCATTGTCGTATATTTAATTCATTTAGATTTATTACCGTTTGAATATAGATCATTAACGTTAAACCAATGTACTAATTTTGATATAGTATTATTCACTTTGTCACATTTAAATGATTGGTCGTTTAAGTTTAAAATCAAGGAAGTATCATCAGCAAATAATACTATATCATGATATTCTCCTACAAGAAAATGTAAGTCATTAATATACACTAGAAATAGGAATGGGCTGAAAATCGAGCCCTGAGGGACACATATTAGTACAGGTGACCCGGAAGAATTTTTAGCATTGATAATAACTTTCGAAATAATAAGTTTAAGCGCTGTGTTGTTGACAACATAGTACAGTCAAAGGCCTTGGAAAGGTCACAAAATTTTCCTAAGCATCCTCTGAATTCTCCCATGCACAAAAAATATGTTTAGTAAGCTCTACTCTAGCGTCAATTGTCAAGCGACCTCTTGTAAAACCGAATTGATTTTATGTAGCAATTTGTTAAAATTTAAGATTAAAGAAAGTTAACATCTGATCTAAAATTAGATCTTCAGAAATTTTACAAAATGTTGGTAGTACAGAAATTGGTCTGAATTTGGCGGGGTCTAAATTACGTAAAATTATTTTTAGATATAAACAGTTGTCCTCCATTTACATGAATGTGTTTTTATAAATATTTGGCCTGTGTATTTTTATTGAAAACTGAATCCGCCAACACTTTTCTTCTTCTCTCAGTGTTGACAGGGAAAGAGTGACACAAGACATAAATTTCGCCAGCTTTTCTATTATTATTAAATGTATTTATGCGAATAAAACAAACTATTACTATACAAATAAATAATAGCTAAAATATAATATTTTTATATTGTATAAAATTTTGTTGTATCAATAGCAACAATATATTTGGCAAAACTCACTAGAGCGCGGGCTCTTGATACCCCTTTGAAGGTTGCTTTAATATTTATCCCAAGTGAATTACATGGCAAATAAATTTAATTTGCTTTTATGTGTAATTTTCAGCTATGTTTGCTCATAAAATGTGTATTTTTAAAAGCGAATTTCGTGTTTTGCTTCGTGTTCGTTGACTTCATATAATCAGAAAAAAAAACATGGTAATGAAGACGGATAATTCGAATGTAAACGTATGTGACCGAGACTGTTCTCAGACGAATAAAATTATCATCTGCGTAGAAATGGACTTATTGAGTATTATTATTTCTTACGGAATTTTTTTTATGATTAAATTTATGCGTGTCAATCTCAATATAATACTTTTTTTCGTAAGTACATTGATCGATATGATATGTAAGAGATGATTTTTTATTCTACACTAAAGAAGAATTTTTTTTAATTAAATAAAGTACAAGAAATGCTATTTCTTGTACTTCTTATTTCATACACATTGTCTAGGCAGGAAAATTTGCAATAAAAACGCAGGATTTAACGCGCGCTTTTGGCCTCGATATCAAGGGCACCTTCCCTCTCCCCCGCCCCCCCGGCCGCCGCAACGAGTCGGTGTGGCTCTTCTCGCGAGGTAGTAGGATTTTTCTTGCGAACTATACGGACGTATTTTTTCGCGCCTAAACTTGCTAAAGAAACAATCCGCGTAAATCGTTGCAATAACGGTATCGTTATTAGAACGTACTAACTCGGTGAAATTCTCAGGTCAAGTTTTACTCTATACGTGAAGGTGTCCTGAACAGGCTGATATTGAATGCCCAGCACAGTCAGCAAATTAGGATTCTCAGGGTGCTCGAACAGATGAGGATCTTGTTGATCCTCTCCTGGGAGGTCCCTCAAAATGTGTGGGGAGTTCGACAGCCACTTGCGCAACTCATAGCCTCCAGACTTCAGGATGGCAATTAATTCGTCTCGCAAGACCAGAGCCTCCTCGACGGTGGAAGCGCCCGTACAAATGTCGTCCATGTAGACCGAAGTCTCTAAGATAGAAGCTCCCCGAGCGTATCTCAGGCGCTCTCTCTCAGCGAGTTCAAGGAGGGTTCGCATGGCGATATACGGGCTGGACCGGAGTCCATAAGTGGTGGTGTTCAACTCAAATACCTGTATGGGATCGCTGGGCTTCTCGCGCCACAATATCAGCTGATATCGGCGGTCATCACGATGTACCACCGATTGGCGAAACATCATCCGAATGTCCGCGACAAAAACCACTTGGTGTCGACGGAATTGGGTCAGGATGTCGGATATGTCCTTGATCAGTTTAGGACCCGAGTGAAGACACTGATTCAGGGACACACCGTTTGATGTGGGGGCGGAACCGTCAAAGACTACCCGAATCTTACTCTCAGGGGTCCTCAAGACCGCATGGTGAGGGAGGAAGTAGTGCTCATGTGAACGCCATTCGAAGTTGGACGGTGACATGTGACCCAGCTCCTGATACTCGCGCATGAACTTGACATATTTGTCGCGAAAGGCTGGGTCACGCCGCATGCGGCGCTCCATGGAAAGCAACCTCTTCTCGGCCAGAGCACGGGATTGACCCAAAGAGGGGCGGGAGTCCAGAAAGGGTAAGCGAGTGACGAACCGACCGTCGACCCGCCGGCCGGTATTGTTCTGGTAGAACAACTCACACTCACGGTCCAGAGGGTCGACTCGAGCTGCATGGGGTGGTTCCTCAATGTCCCAGAATCGCTGGACAGCGTCCGATAGGGACACGCCCACGACGGAGAGAGGGTCGGCCGTCGGAGAGGGAGGAGACCACATAACCGGTCCAAAAAAGCTGTGCCCAAATATCGTGGAAATGGCTGCCAGGCCATTGGGCTGCAGAGCTCGTATCTCACCTAACAAGAGGGCACCCAGCGTGTCGGCCCCCAGTAACAAATCTATCGGCCCCGGTTGGGCCCACCGAGGGTCTGCCGGTCTCAAAGCCGACGCACAGCGCACAGCGCTGTCATTTATACGAACGTTAGGGAGGAACCCTACAATGTCGTCGAGGACATTTACCTTGACTAAAATACGAAGGTGTTCGCTGTCAGGGCTGAACACCAACTCCGATTGTCCCCTAGGAGCAGGAGGCTCGGCACCTCCGATACCTACCATCGGACGTGATTCAGAGCTCCAGGGGAGCCCCAGTCTTCCCACCAACCGAGTAGAGGCCACACTACGCTGGGAACCCGAGTCCAATAGAGCTCGAACCGTTAAGTGGTCGCCGCTCGGGTTGTAAACCTTCACTGAGGCTGTCGGCAATAGAACAGTTTGACAGGTGGACTGCTGACGACTTATAGGCTCAGTGGAGGCGGCCATGGCGGGAGCTAGGGCGGCAGCCTCCTATCTGGAGCTGCCTCTGTTAGGCCGGCACCCGAACCGGGGGGCCCGAGCGCGGCACTCCGACGGCGTCTCGATGACCCCCGACTGGAATTCCCCGAACGGGCCGACCGAGGGAAACTCGGGGATCCTCGGCTCCAAGGCTCGGGGCCGATACGCAGTCTCCGGAACCCGGTAGTACCGGCACCGGCCAAAGGGGGGCGGGCGGCGTTCCAGTCGCGGCCACTCAGCCAACGGGGGTGAGAAAGGTCTAGCTGACCGCTGAGTGGCCGCGAATCCACTATCAACGCGGGGAGGGGGGGGTGAAGACCCCCCCGCCCCTGGGGGAACGACTCCCCGACCGATCGGGGGAGGGGCTCCCTTCAGAAGGAGGGGCGCTGCGGTCCGCCGGTGAGCGCCGAGCGTCGCCCGACAGTGGGCGTGGCTGGGCGCCCCCGCCCGTGGGAGTCGGGGGGCTGGCAGGGCCCTGCGAGGACCCAATTCCGTCGACACCAAGTGGTTTTTGTCGCGGACATTCGGATGATGTTTCGCCAATCGGTGGTACATCGTGATGACCGCCGATATCAGCTGATATTGTGGCGCGAGAAGCCCAGCGATCCCATACAGGTATTTGAGTTGAACACCACCACTTATGGACTCCGGTCCAGCCCGTATATCGCCATGCGAACCCTCCTTGAACTCGCTGAGAGAGAGCGCCTGAGATACGCTCGGGGAGCTTCTATCTTAGAGACTTCGGTCTACATGGACGACATTTGTACGGGCGCTTCCACCGTCGAGGAGGCTCTGGTCTTGCGAGACGAATTAATTGCCATCCTGAAGTCTGGAGGCTATGAGTTGCGCAAGTGGCTGTCGAACTCCCCACACATTTTGAGGGACCTCCCAGGAGAGGATCAACAAGATCCTCATCTGTTCGAGCACCCTGAGAATCCTAATTTGCTGACTGTGCTGGGCATTCAATATCAGCCTGTTCAGGACACCTTCACGTATAGAGTAAAACTTGACCCACCTCCCAAAGCATGGACCAAGCGCTCCGTGCTGTCTACAGTAGCTCGCACCTTCGACCCAAATGGATGGATCACCCCGGTCATCTTTTTGGCTAAGTGCTTTCTTCAAAAGCTCTGGATGTCGGGGTTGGGTTGGGACGAGCCTATTAGCGGGGTCCTCTTGCGAGAGTGGCTCTCCATGCTCTCCTCCCTTCCGGACATCAACCGGGTTTCCATGCCAAGGTGCTTCCTACCTCCAGGGAAATGCAGGGCTACCCTACATGGGTTTTGCGACGCCTCTGAGAAGGGCTATGCTGCTGTCGTATATTTGCGGACTGTGAGTTCCTCTGGGCATACTGCAGTTCATCTCGTACTCGCCAAAAGCAAGGTTGCTCCCATTAGATCCCGTTTAACTATCCCTAAATTGGAACTGTCCGGAGCCGCTCTTCTCACGCGGCTCCTCAACCACGTTCACTCGTCCTTGAAGCCTGTAATCGACATTACGGACGTCTACGCATGGTCGGACAGTGAGATAGTACTTTGTTGGCTCCGAGCCGCACCTCACAATCTTGAGGTCTTTGTGGCGAACCGCGTGTCTCAAATCCAGAGTTCTGAGACTTCTCTCCACTGGAGACATGTCCCCGGGGAGTTGAATCCCGCCGACTGCGCTTCCCGCGGCTGTGAGGCCCCCGCGCTGGTTGCCCACTCATTGTGGTGGGGTCCCAGTTGGTTATCTGATCCTCAATCCTTCTGGCCCCAGGGTAATCACTCCGAACCTACTGAGTTGCCGGGCCTACGGGCCCGAGTAGGAGTGGGCAAGGATAAGCCCACTCGGGATCTCTCCCTTCTGGAACGGTACAGCTCTCTCGATAAGCTCTTAGGAGTGACTGCTTGGCTGCGCCGCTTTGTCCACAATTCGAGAGATCCGTCCAACCGACTCTCTGATTGCGTTTTGTCCCCTAGCGAGCGTCGGGAAGCCCTGATGCATTGGATCCGTATGGTCCAGACGGAGCATTTTGAGCCCGTTATCGAACACTTGAAGCGTGGCTCCGTTATCAAGGGCGCTCTGGCCCGCCTGAACCTCTTTCTGGACGACGCTGGGATGCTGCGCGTGGGCGGACGTTTGAAAAACTCTCAACTGCCGTGCGGGGCTCGACACCCGTTGCTGCTCCCTAAGGACGGCGCCCTTGTCCGGTTGCTGGTAACCCACCACCATGTTAGGAATGCCCACGCTGGGTGTAACGCCCTGTCGGCTATTTTGCAGCGGGAGTTTTGGATTTTGTCTGGTCGTCGCACCATTCGGAGCGTCATCTTTAAGTGCATCCCCTGTTATAAACTGAAGGCCCCCATATCGCAGCCTCTTATGGGTGACTTGCCGCCCGACCGCGTCAGGGCCATCCGACCATTCGCTGGGGTCGGAACAGACTTCGCTGGCCCCTTCCTCGTCAAGTCCTCTAACCTTCGTAACGCGCGTTCATGTAAGGCCTATCTTTGCGTCTTCGTGTGCCTCTCCACTAAAGCCGTTCACTTGGAACTGGTGAGCGCCCTCAGCACGGAAGCCTTCTTGGCCACGCTTGGCCGTTTCGTGTCGCGGCGCGGCTTGCCGGACTTGATCCGGTCTGACTGCGGGACGAATTATAAGGGCACGGATAGGTATCTCAAGGAGGTTGTCGAATTTCTGTCCAGCCACCGGACTTATTTAGGAAATGCTATGTCGAAAAGGGGCATCCAGTGGAAATTCGACCCTCCGGCGTGTCCCCACTGGGGCGGTATTTTCGAGGCGGTGGTTAAGGTTGCCAAAACGCATCTCCGTCGCGTTATTGGTGAAGCCATTTTGACGTTTGAGGAGCTCGCCACTGTATTCTGTAAAATTGAGGCGGTACTCAACTCTCGGCCCCTCTGTCCCCTCTCCTCTGACCCGAATGATTTGGAGGTTCTAACCCCGGGACACTTCCTGATTGGCCAGCCTCTTAACGCTCTGCCCGAGTATCCCTTCAGGGAAACGAGTGCTTCACGGCTTAGCAGGTTTGCCCTGCTGCAACAGATGACTCAACGCTTTTGGCACCGATGGTCTCTGGAGTACCTACATCTTTTGCAGCAGCGCATTAAGTGGTCTGACAAGACGGAGCCTCCTCGGGTGGGAGACCTCGTGTTGATTAAAGAACCAAACGCGCTACCTTTGTATTGGCGCCGTGGGCGCATTGTTAAATTGTCGTATGGAACGGATGGGGTGCCTAGAGTGGCCGAGGTTTTGGTCGGAGATTCGGTCTTGCAACGGGCCGTCGCGACCTTGTCCCGTTTGCCAATCTACTCGCGGACTTAATGCCTTATGTCCGGGGCGGGGGGTTGTCTAGGCAGGAAAATTTGCAATAAAAACGCAGGATTTAACGCGCGCTTTTGGCCTCGATATCAAGGGCACCTTCCCTCTCCCCCGCCCCCCCGGCCGCCGCAACGAGTCGGTGTGGCTCTTCTCGCGAGGTAGTAGGATTTTTCTTGCGAACTATACGGACGTATTTTTTCGCGCCTAAACTTGCTAAAGAAACAATCCGCGTAAATCGTTGCAATAACGGTATCGTTATTAGAACGTACTAACTCGGTGAAATTCGCGCGCAACTATCAAAGTGATTTACATCTGAAGGACTACCAGAGTAGCCGTCCCATTTGGTGACAACCCCTTACGAGTGCCTCCAGAAGGGTGAAGTTCCGGGGATACCAGCGCGTGCCTTCTCCCGGACGTCGTCGAGTCATCCAGATCGGTTCCCGTCAACATACCAGCTCACACAATTACACCTACACTCACAACACCGCATACACCAAGCACAACTTCCATCAGCCGGGCCGGTCTAGGAGAACCGTCTGCGCTCCTGAGGCAGGTAAGTGCATTTCTTCTAGTGACCTTTCCCCTCGCGTGTTCATTAGAAACCTTTGACCCTCGGCGTAGGAACGCCCGACCTGCATCTGCCCGTGGCTCCTTCGTCTATGGGCCGCGAAGGATCCAACTCCTGTTTAGGCAGGGCAGCTGTTGGCCGTAACACACATAGTTTTAATACTGGATAAATCATACATATATACATACACACACACACATAAAAACAAACACACACACACACACACACATCACAAAAGTACTAGTAATACAATATGATGTCTCACATTTATTAATCATACAAATTGCATGTTAAGCTTTTTTTTTTTTTTTTTTTTTTTTTTTTATAGGATAAGGGTGACAAACGAGCGCACAGTCCACCTGATGGTAAGTGGTTGCTGCGGCCCATAGACATGTACATCTATCCTCGTTTGCGAATCAAGATGCAGATGCGTTGTCACCCGTGAGGACTAAGATGGAATGCCTCATTTCCAGTAAAAAGGGCCTCCGGCCACCTGCACTCACCAAGCGAAACGCAGAGGTAAACCTCTACTTCACGCTGGTATTCTGTGAGGTCGTGGTACCACCCCGGTTCGAGCCGGCCCATCCGTACGACAGCAAAAGCTGCCGCGTGGCTCTACCACTGTTAAATAGTATCTTGAGAGAGAGACCCTTGTGATCCGTACCATAGGCTTCCGCATAGTACAGAACGTGAATCTCTGCCCATATACATTACTTATACGACTTCTTTGTTAACCTAAATTGTGAGAGTAAAAAAAATATATTATTATTATGTTTAAATTACTAATATACACTTGAATAGAATAGAATAGAATAGAATAGAATAGAATAGAATAGAATATTTTTTATTCAATATACATTACATGTGTAATTCTTATTGAAAGTCATTTTTTACTTTACCACTGGTTCGAAAAAACCCTCTGTCCTGGGAAGAACCAGCAAGAAACCCAGCGGGACTTTTTTTTTAAAATAAATTTTACAATATAAATTATTACGAACTATTTACAAAATTTATTTTAGAAACTGCTTGGAAGCGATCACCTCATTCCCAAGGGTTATTATCAACCATGTATTCATTTATACTATAATAAGCCTTTTTATACAGTTTCAGCTTAATAAAACATTTAAACTTGGTAATAGAGAGAACCTGTACACTTTCCGGGACCTTGTTGTAATAGCGTATACATTGCCCCAAGAATGAATTACTGACTCTGTGGAGTCGAGAAACTGGTATCACTAGCTTGTGTTTGTTCCTAGTGTTTACAGAATGTATATCACTTCTTTTACTAAAACTATCTTTGTTTTTGTGAACATACATTAAATTTTCGTAAATATACTGAGAGGCCAAAGTTAATATATTAATTTCTTTAAATTTATCTCTAAGAGACTCTCTCGGTTTTAGATTGTAAATAGCTCTAATGGCCCTCTTCTGTATCACTCCTGGTAAGCTTAAAATACTTGTGTTATGAGTGCTTTACGACAGTGGTCGATTGGTGCATTCGAACCTACAGCCTTTTATGTTTCCGATCCGTAAATCCGTAAAAAATTGTAAAATCAAAATATTCATATGGGCACATACCGGTAAATTTTAAGAATCGCAGAAGCTCAGGGGCTTCTGTAAGTGCTTATACGTGCAAACCCAGTTCGCTTCCCGCCGGCCACGGAAAACCGACAGAACTTACACAGAAAAGAAACCCTAACACCTTAAAGTTATAATCAGTAAATAATGCCCACTATTATATAATCCAGTAAGAGGCTTCAGAGGGAAACAGAAACAGAAGACGGCCAGCATCTTCTTGATAACAACTGAAAATATTAAAAAAAATACTGAAATTGCCAACCGCGTACGTGGCAACTTTGGCTAAATCCCCACTATGATTCTAATTAGGTATTTTATAATAGAATATTTTTTTATTCAATATAGATTACATGTGTAATTCTTATTGAATGTCATTTTTTACTTCACCACTGTTTCAAAAAAACCCTCTGTCCCGGGAAGAACCAGCAAGAAACCCAGCGGGACTTTTTTTTAAATAAATTTTACAATATAAATAATAACAAACTATTTACAAAAATTATTTTAGAAACTGCTTGGAAGCGACTACCTTATTCCCAGGGGTTATTATCAACCATGTATTCATTTATACTATAATAACCCTTTTTATACAGTTTCAGCTTAACAAAAGTTTTTTTCTTTAGTGGTAGAGCCACGCTGTAGATGTATTATGGTTGTAGCATGAATGGGTTGGCTCGACCAGGGTAGGACCATGGTTTCAGATAGCGTAAAATAGCAGCTTAATGCTGCTGTGTTTCGTTTGGTGAGTATAGATAAACGGAGACTCTTTATACTTGAGACGAGGCAATCCATCTTCTTCCTCGGGGGTAATAACGCATCTGCATTCTGATTCTTAATTCAGCATAAATGTAGATGGACCACAGTATCCACTTATCATCAGGACTGCGTGCTCGTTTGTCACCCTTATTCTATAAAAAGGAGACAATCGATTTGGAGGCCTATATTCAACAGTAGACTATTAATGGGGTAGACGTCTGGTTCTGCGGCTACCAAATCATCTGCAGAACGTGGCAATTTAGCAAATTACTCCAAAACAGAGGGTGGCCTTGTTGTAGTATGGTTATTATGTTTAACCCCCGTGCTCAGAAAATTTGCAGGCTTGTAAAAGCTCGTAACATACAAAACTGCCTTGTAGTTCTTGTGATAGTAAGTATGACTGCTGATCATGTGATTCCAGGTTCAAATCACGGATCTGGCCAAAACCAGTTCTTGGATCTGGAATCAGGAAGTTGGCGGTGTTTCATCCCCGAGCAGTATCACTCCCATTCGCTATCCCATTCGACTAGGAGACTGAAGAAACAGAGTGCAACTATGCTTGCGTACAGTCTCATGCACTTATAATTCAGCCCTGCACAGATGGCAATACTTCAGTGAAGGGAGGCATTGTGGTTAAAATTGAAGACATTAAATTATTATTATTATGGTAACAGATAATTTTAAACATTTTTGAGAAAATACTATTTCGCTTCTTTGCGGCATTGAATATATTCTTACCAATTAAAATGTTATACGTCTGTGATTTTTTATAAAAGCAACAATTTTCGCATGGCGTGAGCAGAAAGCGAATTGGTTCATACATAGCTGGTCCCCATTGCCGCATTCATGAAGGCTTACATCTTTATAAAATGTTTACCAATGGAACAAAATATCTTTTTTGTGTACGTATGTACCTATATGTAAAAATTCAACTTTGAAAAAGTATTTATGACCTATTTATACCATCAAGGTACATGTAAAGGAGAGAAGGCCTCTGATGACTTCAGTGCTAAGACAGTGAGTGTACGGAAGAATTGAAATACGACATCTAAGGCTATGGTGTAGAAATTACCCTTACCGTTACAGCTTATTAAGTCCATTGCTGAACAAATGTTTCCCCTGTAGATATTCTTTAATTCATAGAAAATAATATATTGGGCTTGTCTTTAAATTCGGATTCAGCTTTTACTAATTATTAAAAGTTAAATTATAAGGCTTCGAATACACCAGACATACTAAAGTTTAAAACATGTCAGTCTCTCCGCCGCGATTCCTGTTTTTTGCCGCAATTTCTTTTATCTGAACTTCCTGATTCTGAGCATCTGATCCACATGACGTCACATCATCAGTCCTGGCTCGGTAATTACTTCATAATTTATTTATCCAGTCTACGTATCACTGTTCCAAAGTTCCATTCCTTTTACGGATTCGAATAAGTGCGTATTTGTACTCTATCTCCTTTATAATTTTTTTTAAATAAATGGTATGTAGTGCTACTATTTTGACGTTCTACTTGGACCTTTCGAAACAATGCATGAAGTTTCGTTTTTATTTCCCTCCCAAACATCTTCGACCTATTTGAAGAGTTTCAAAAATTGGTTTTAATTTGGAATCATTGCTTATTGCACTGATTTTATCCTGTATATTTAATTTTTTGTACGTATTTGTAGCTGTTAAAATAGGCTATTTCTATTGACATTCTGGAGTTTTTTCAACTGGATATCGCGACGAATAATCTGCATTGCTATTATTCAATTAACAATTTCATTGGTGCCAGCGGGGATCGAACCCGGGTTTCTCGCGTATTGTAAAACTTACAGCGAGTGCCAACCATCTGAGCTACCACGGCTCTGAATTAACTAATACCGTATGACTCAATAAATACCGGATAAAAATTGAACGTAATGAAGCAGCCTCATAGTGCTCATGGTTAGTAGTGTCTTCTATCGATGGAAGATATACAAGTATATAAGAGGTTCTCACTTTTGATTAGCAAAAACGTGCCTAAACGAAGGATATAATTGAGAAAAAAATACAACGAACACGTCTCCCTTCCCGAGAAGTCATTACTGCGAGCTTTGTTATCGGCCCAACCACACGGAACAGACAGCGGGGCTTGGGAGCTTGCAAAATACAAATGAGTCCACGTACTGGTAACGCGTAAAAAGGTAATAAAAATACTAATAAATAAATAAACAATTTTTCTACTGGTTCGGAAAACACCTCTGTTCTGGGACGAACCAGCAAGAAATCCAGCGGGTCTTTAAAAATAAAAAATAAATTACAAAAATATAGAATAGTTAACAACTCAAAACAAATGAGAAATAGCTTGGTAAACGTTCACATCATTCTCATGGGTTATTATCATCAATAAATTCCTTAATATTATAATAAACCTTTTTATACGATGTTTTTTTCATACAGTTTTTAAACTTGGCGGAAGTCAGATTTTATATATTTTCTGGGATTTTGTTGTAAAAGTGTATAATCGCCGCCAATAAGAAATCACTGACTCTGTGAAGTCAAGTATCTGGTACTACTAGCTGGGAGTACTAATGATTCCAGTATCCACAATAACAGACTATTTTTAAGTGTAAAAAATAGTGGTGGCTGAGGGTTTCAGGGCTTGCTGATATTTCCAATGTACGAGGGCCCAAATATCGTGGAAATGGCTGCCAGGCCATTGGGCTGCAGAGCTCGTATCTCACCTAACAAGAGGGCACCCAGCGTGTCGGCCCCCAGTAACAAATCTATCGGCCCCGGTTGGGCCCACCGAGGGTCTGCCGGTCTCAAAGCCGACGCACAGCGCACAGCGCTGTCATTTATACGAACGTTAGGGAGGAACCCTACAATGTCGTCGAGGACATTTACCTTGACTAAAATACGAAGGTGTTCGCTGTCAGGGCTGAACACCAACTCCGATTGTCCCCTAGGAGCAGGAGGCTCGGCACCTCCGATACCTACCATCGGACGTGATTCAGAGCTCCAGGGGAGCCCCAGTCTTCCCACCAACCGAGTAGAGGCCACACTACGCTGGGAACCCGAGTCCAATAGAGCTCGAACCGTTAAGTGGTCGCCGCTCGGGTTGTAAACCTTCACTGAGGCTGTCGGCAATAGAACAGTTTGACAGGTGGACTGCTGACGACTTATAGGCTCAGTGGAGGCGGCCATGGCGGGAGCTAGGGCGGCAGCCTCCTATCTGGAGCTGCCTCTGTTAGGCCGGCACCCGAACCGGGGGGCCCGAGCGCGGCACTCCGACGGCGTCTCGATGACCCCCGACTGGAATTCCCCGAACGGGCCGACCGAGGGAAACTCGGGGATCCTCGGCTCCAAGGCTCGGGGCCGATACGCAGTCTCCGGAACCCGGTAGTACCGGCACCGGCCAAAGGGGGGCGGGCGGCGTTCCAGTCGCGGCCACTCAGCCAACGGGGGTGAGAAAGGTCTAGCTGACCGCTGAGTGGCCGCGAATCCACTATCAACGCGGGGAGGGGGGGTGAAGACCCCCCCGCCCCTGGGGGAACGACTCCCCGACCGATCGGGGGAGGGGCTCCCTTCAGAAGGAGGGGCGCTGCGGTCCGCCGGTGAGCGCCGAGCGTCGCCCGACAGTGGGCGTGGCTGGGCGCCCCCGCCCGTGGGAGTCGGGGGGCTGGCAGGGCCCTGCGAGGACGAGCCGCGCGCACCCAGGCACAAGAGGACGTTGTGGTTGCCCTGGCAGTGCGTGCAGGGCCGCTGGTGCGGGCAGTCTCGTTGTAAATGCCTCTCCAGGCACGAGAAGCACCAGCGGCGCTCCCTGGCGATGGTTCGCCTCGCCTTAGCCGGCTTGCGCAACAACTTCGGGCACGACGCCGTCCGGTGGTCGGATGCTCGACAATAGGAGCAGGGAGGCGCCTCCCGGGCCGCTAGGCCACTATAGGAGGGTACGGGGGGGCGCCCTCCCGCGGGGGCTACACTCGGCCTCAGGGGGGTGGGCGCCGCCTTGGCCGGCTGACTCCGCCTTTCCCTGGGCACCGCTCGGGAGGAGGCCGGGGGGCCCTCGACGGCGCCTGCTGCGTTCTCCAGCAGCCTGCACTGCTCTTCCAGGAACCGCAGCAGGTCCCTAAAGGGGGGCATATAAGAGGCGCCATCCCCTCCGAACCTCTCCTCAAAATGGAGCCGAAGGTCGAGGGGCAGGCGGGACAGCACTATATGAAGGAGCAGAAAAGACCACTCGTCCACAGGTAAATCCAGCCGCCGCAACGAGTTGCACGCTACGACGACTGGATTCACTATGTCTTCACGTAGTCTAGTCCGGTCCTTCAGCAGCGGGAGGTTCAGCAGCCTCCGAACATGATCGTCCGCAATCCGCCGGACGTTGGCGTACCTTCCAGCGAGGAGGTCCCTGGCGTTTTGGTAGGCGTCGTCCGACAACTTAAGGTGGCCGACGACGCTCAGGGCCTCCCCCTCTAGTGAAGCCAGGAGGTACCCCATTTTTTGGCAGGGGGTCAGGTCCCTCCGGGCGTCCACCAGGCTGTCAAACAGGCCGACGAAGGTCATCCACTCCGAGAGGACCCCGGAGAACCTTGGCAGGTCCAGCGTCGGAAGTCGTCCTAGCAGCTCTGGCTGAGCCGACGGCTTCCGCGGGGACTCGAGAAGGCTACTCAGCCGAGCTTCGCGCTCCCTCTCCGCATCCTTGGCCCCCGCCTCGATCAGGTCGTCCGTCAGCGCGAGGAACTGCTCGTAGTCCGCGCGGCAAGATTCCAGGACTCCCTTTTCCACCTCCAAGTCCTCGAGCTCAGAGTAAGCCTCCTCCACGGCCGCCCTTCGAGCATCGACCTGCTCAAGCCTCTTCCTCAGATTGTAGACCCTGTCCGGTCGGCCTATCAACGCGTGTGCGCTGGTAGCCCAGCGCAGCTCAGTCCGCAGGCAACGGATTAGCATCTTGGGCGAGGACATCACTACTAAATTCAAATTACGACGCGGCTCGAGCACAATTACAACAATAACAAATAAAAAAATACAAAAAAATTAACAGCTAACTAATGCAGTTCCTATCAAATCGAGTTGGATAGAATGTACACAAATAAGAACAGCTATTATTAAATCAAACACAAGTTAGTACAAAGGAAAAGGTAAATCAAATCAACAATAACAAATACTAGTACGATCAAATCAAGTTCATTTAAATTACGTAAATACAAATTACCACTCTTTAGTTCAAATACAATTTACAATACGAAAGATATGTAACGAAGATACACATCAACAAAAATGCCTTGCTCGGAAATCAACCCTTCGATAAGTAACACACTACCATCCGACAACGACAATTAACCGATTACGTAAAAATAACCATCTACCTACATGACGCAATCTCCCGCTTGCGCGCGAACCGGGTGTGACCTTTCAATTTTACCCGCTAACAGTAAAGCAAGCTAACAAAGGAAGGAATTTTATTATTACGTATAATAATAAAAAGGTATTTTACGTATTACGGACGGGCGTGATTGTAGCCACAAATCCACCCAACGCTCCTGCCACCAAATTATTTAATTTTTATCCAATACTATGGTCGGTGGATCGACCGGGAATCGATCCCAGCACCGCGTTCTGCTACCAAATGTTACGGCCAACAGCTGCCCTGCCTAAACAGGAGTTGGATCCTTCGCTGCCCATAGACGAAGGAGCCACGGGCAGATGCAGGTCGGGCGTTCCTACGCCGAGGGTCAAAGGTTTCTAATGAACACGCGAGGGGAAAGGTCACTAGAAGAAATGCACTTACCTGCCTCAGGAGCGCAGACGGTTCTCCTAGACCGGCCCGGCTGATGGAAGTTGTGCTTGGTGTATGCGGTGTTGTGAGTGTAGGTGTAATTGTGTGAGCTGGTATGTTGACGGGAACCGATCTGGATGACTCGACGACGTCCGGGAGAAGGCACGCGCTGGTATCCCCGGAACTTCACCCTTCTGGAGGCACTCGTAAGGGGTTGTCACCAAATGGGACGGCTACTCTGGTAGTCCTTCAGATGTAAATCACTTTGATAGTTGCGCGCGAATTTCACCGAGTTAGTACGTTCTAATAACGATACCGTTATTGCAACGATTTACGCGGATTGTTTCTTTAGCAAGTTTAGGCGCGAAAAAATACGTCCGTATAGTTCGCAAGAAAAATCCTACTACCTCGCGAGAAGAGCCACACCGACTCGTTGCGGCGGCCGGGGGGGCGGGGGAGAGGGAAGGTGCCCTTGATATCGAGGCCAAAAGCGCGCGTTAAATCCTGCGTTTTTATTGCAAATTTTCCTGCCTAGACAATGTGTATGAAATAAGAAGTACAAGAAATAGCATTTCTTGTACTTTATTTAATTAAAAAAAATTCTTCTTTAGTGTAGAATAAAAAATCATCTCTTACATATCATATCGATCAATGTACTTACGAAAAAAAGTATTATATTGAGATTGACACGCATAAATTTAATCATAAAAAAAATTCCGTAAGAAATAATAATACTCAATAAGTCCATTTCTACGCAGATGATAATTTTATTCGTCTGAGAACAGTCTCGGTCACATACGTTTACATTCGAATTATCCGTCTTCATTACCATGTTTTTTTTTCTGATTATATGAAGTCAACGAACACGAAGCAAAACACGAAATTCGCTTTTAAAAATACACATTTTATGAGCAAACATAGCTGAAAATTACACATAAAAGCAAATTAAATTTATTTGCCATGTAATTCACTTGGGATAAATATTAAAGCAACCTTCAAAGGGGTATCAAGAGCCCGCGCTCTAGTGAGTTTTGCCAAATATATTGTTGCTATTGATACAACAAAATTTTATACAATATAAAAATATTATATTTTAGCTATTATTTATTTGTATAGTAATAGTTTGTTTTATTCGCATAAATACATTTAATAATAATAGAAAAGCTGGCGAAATTTATGTCTTGTGTCACTCTTTCCCTGTCAACACTGAGAGAAGAAGAAAAGTGTTGGCGGATTCAGTTTTCAATAAAAATACACAGGCCAAATATTTATAAAAACACATTCATGTAAATGGAGGACAACTGTTTATATCTAAAAATAATTTTACGTAATTTAGACCCCGCCAAATTCAGACCAATTTCTGTACTACCAACATTTTGTAAAATTTCTGAAGATCTAATTTTAGATCAGATGTTAACTTTCTTTAATCTTAAATTTTAACAAATTGCTACATAAAATCAATTCGGTTTTACAAGAGGTCGCTTGACAATTGACGCTAGAGTAGAGCTTACTAAACATATTTTTTGTGCATGGGAGAATTCAGAGGATGCTTAGGAAAATTTTGTGACCTTTCCAAGGCCTTTGACTGTACTATGTTGTCAACAACACAGCGCTTAAACTTATTATTTCGAAAGTTATTATCAATGCTAAAAATTCTTCCGGGTCACCTGTACTAATATGTGTCCCTCAGGGCTCGATTTTCAGCCCATTCCTATTTCTAGTGTATATTAATGACTTACATTTTCTTGTAGGAGAATATCATGATATAGTATTATTTGCTGATGATACTTCCTTGATTTTAAACTTAAACGACCAATCATTTAAATGTGACAAAGTGAATAATACTATATCAAAATTAGTACATTGGTTTAACGTTAATGATCTATATTCAAACGGTAATAAATCTAAATGAATTAAATATACGACAATGAATGTTAAAAATCTGAATACCACTGTGTTTTAAATGAGGAAGAACTGAGCCCTGTTGTATCCACCGTTTTCTTGGCGTCAATCTCATCGCAAAGCTTCAATGGGGCCCTCATATATCCAAACTAGCAAGCAGACTCAGTTCTGCAGGCTATGCTGTAAAAATATTAGAGGTCTCACTAGTGCCGATACAGCTAGATTAGTTAATTTCAGTTATTTCCATAGCATAATGTCTTATGGAATTTTGCTATAGGGAGATGCGGCTGATTTAGAAACTGTTTTTGTTTTAAAAAAGAGGGCCATTAGAGCTCTTTACAACCTCAAACCGAGAGATTCTCTTAAAGATAAATGTATTAACTTTGGCCTCTCAGTATATTTACGAAAATTTAATGTGTGTTCACGAAAACAAAGGTAGTTTTAGTAAAAAAAGTGATATATATTCTGTAAATACTAGGAATAAACACAAGCTACTGATACCAGTTTTTTGATTCCGCAGAGTCAGTAATTCATTCTTGGGGCAATGTATACGCTGTTACGACAAGGTCCCGGAAAGTGTAAAAGCTCTCTCTATTACCAAGCTTAAATGTTTTCTTAAGCTAAAACTGTATAAAATTGGTGACTATAGCATAAACGAATACATGGTTGATAATAAGCCCTGGGATTGAGGTGGTTGCTTCGAAGCAGTTTCTAAAATAAATTTTGTAGATAGTTTGTACAATCATTTATGTAAAATTTACTTTTACAAAAGTCCCGCTGGGTTTCTTGCTGGTTCTTCCCAGGATAGAGGTCTTTTTTCGAACTAGTGGTAAAGTAAAAACTGACTTTCAAGAAGAATTACACATGTGATCTATATTGAATAAAAAATTATTCTATTCTATTCTATTCTATAAATTATTTTACTTCAACCTTTATTCTTCTATAAGCATTTCAGTTCCACTAAACGTAAGTTATAAATGATAATCACACTAATGTATCGTTAAGTAATGAGGTCAGTTGGCTTAACTCCAAAAATATTAATTGTCGAAATAAAATACGACATTTCTGTAGAAAGTGATTTAGATAGGTCATTTACAAAATACTGAGCTCGAAAAATACTACAAAAAAATGAAATCTTGCTTTTTGGGTTTATTTTGCTTTTTTAATATAAATGAAGTGACAAACTAAGTTACTGTGCATCTGATGGTAAGTGGCTATAACAGTCCATGGACACCTGCAGCCAACTTTAAACAAAGAAGGATACAGATGCTTCTGAAAACGATAGCATGTTCGTGCAGTGTAAAACGTGCGTGGAAAATCAAATGCTGATTTAGATAAGAACCGATGCATTTTCCATGAAAAGAAATTTAAAAAAAAGAAATTTACTCACTCTACAAGTTTCATACATTACTTATGCGGTCGAACCCTTCAGTCTACCGTCAAATAACTTTTAACGATGTAAATTTTTCACTTGCAACTCTAGAGCTATTGACTGTGATGTTTTTATAATAGTTCAAAAATCTTAATAGTGTATATAATATATAATTCTTCTGTACGTGTGTTTGCCACTGTACTCCTCCTGAACGCCTGGATAGATTTTGCATTCGCAATTTGCATTCACAATTGACCCTGGTAGGTGATAGTATTATCAAGATCCAGAAATCAGCCGTACGAAGCCGCGGAGGATCACTAGTCTATACATATAATAAATCTGTAGAAAAGTCGTGTCTGTAATTCTAATATATTCTTGAAAAAATAAGTGCAGGATACTACATAAAGGGTTGTGAAGCCAAATTAGTGGTTTTTAGAATTTTTGTGTCTGTCTGTCTGTCTGTCTTTCTGTCTGTCTGTGTATTCAGGATTCACGCAAAAACTGCTGAACTTATTTACATGAAATTTTGTATGTAGGTAGTGAGTAACCCGGGGCAACTTATAGGCTAATTTTTATTCGATTACGGAACCTCAAAAAAGGTAGGTTAAGTATTTTATTTACTTTGGATGTTATTTTTCTATTATATCTTGGTTATAGGCGGGATGACGGGTGTTTTTCAAATAACTACCATATTTGTAAATAAAGTTTAAAATATAGTTATAATCTTGGTAAAATAATTTGTAACTACACCGATTTGGAATTCAAAACAGCGCCATCTATCATCAAATGGAAAAGTAGTATATTTTGCCTTCAGTTACTAATACATAAATGAAATAATATAAATAACTTACATTTATATGATTAAATGATTAGATTTTTAAAACTTTTAAAAAATTCTAACGTTTAGTTTTTAGTATTTTTGTTATTTTATTTTAAAAGTGTAATCATTTCAATAGATAATAGTGACGTCTATCAAAAATATGAAAATTGATAAGGCATTTATATCAATTACTAATATATATATGTAAAGTGATTGAAACTGGTCTGTCTGCAATTGTTGCAAAATTTTCATTATCATTATAGTTTAATTAAAGAGATTTTTATGTATGTCGCGGACAGATCGTAGAATTGATCATATATCATAAAGTAGTCTATCATTTCGTGAAATAATGTGGTCATTTCATGATATTTCACACTATTTGTTGACCATGTCATGGTATAGCTTGACCAAATCAATGAATAGAAATCGTTTGAAGATATTAGTAACTACACACAACGTTGCTATTTCATAATATGGTCATATGACTATATCATTAAATCGTTTTTCACCGCTAGCGGCGCCGATAGCTTATTTTTTAACAGAAACAGAACTTTTAAGAGAATGGACATCACTTTATCCCTTATCGATATAATAAATAAATGTTCGCTTCTATAGCTGATATCACTATTATTATTTCATCTAATATTAGCGCCACCTACTTACTTCTAAATAAACTAAAATGGCAAGTCATTGATAAAATGAAATAATACAATGCTACTGAATATAGGATGTAAATAATTGAATCATTTACATTTCATATTACACACTGTATTAAAAAAACATAAATCTTTGGCTTTTAATCCTATTTACAGTAGTAAAAGAAGAAATTATAGCGTAGCTCCTATTTGGAGAACGAAAACCACCTTTGCGAAACATCAATATGACAAACAATCAGAACATTTATACAATAAAATATTGCAAATATTACCATTAAAGACATATGACTGTAAGAAATAAATAATGCAGTGGCTTAAGACACTTAATTATGATGAAACTGAAGCTTTATTACAATTTATCTTATAAGCTTATAACACATTCACTCACTATCTTTATTCATACATACACACACGCACACACACACACACGTACACGCACACACACACACACGCACACACACACACACACACACACACACACGCGCGCGCGCACACACACACACACACACACACACACACACACACACACACACATGCACACACGCATGCACGCACGCACACCCACGCGCGTGCTCGGGCGCGTGCACGTATGTACACATACAAACACCCTGTTTCTTTTTTGTTGAATGGGGCGAGGACCTTCTACCACAAGTATCTTTGTACTTAAAAGAAATCTTCAAACTTATACTAATTTAAGAATATGTTGGAAACAATAAACTTTCATTTCCTTCATTCATTTCATTCATGCCGCGTTGGAATCGCCGCAGCGAACACTTTTTTGCCCAAAAACTCTGCGGCCTGTGCCCATTAGTAACATTTATGTAAGCTGCTACTTTTTTTACTTTTCATGGGGAATATATACAGTTTTTATTTCATTCGTGTTTTCGGGTATGTTGCTTTTTGTTTTCACTCTGCCGTAGATATTAAGGCTTGCAAAGATGAGTAGAATTCATTATCGTCAGCCTATCTAAATTCCACTGAAACGAACATAGGCCTCCCCCATAAATTGTAAAGTTTGCTATAGTTGCCACGCTTGGTAGGCGGGTTGGGAGCCGCAGCTATTATTATTTTGATCTAACAACAGATGATGCAGCCCATCCCATCTCCAGTTTGTTTTCCTCTTACGATGGGACGATATGAGGTGGTGGGTTTTCTTTCACCGCCACAAAAAGGCGAAAATTTTTCTACTCCCGTTCATAAGTTTAGTGATCCTCACTTTTATTTTGAATAAAATTTATAAGGAATAAAACTAATTTTAAGGATTTTATCGCGTTTAATTTTAACTTTTCAAATGGCCGATGTTTTGGGCACTTTACAGCACCCATGGTAACGGGAGGGGCTGGAGAACTGGGGTCTTTGACGACTTGATGTCATCGTTAAAATAGAATAGAATAAATGCAGTAGTAGTTTGAATTTAATTATATTAATTATGGGGTTCTCAGCAGATGGTAGCGCTCAGCCATCTTCCCTATTAAAATTAGGATATTTTTAATTTCAATAGTCTCGCGAATCATCATTGGTAGGATTCGGTGTTCTATTGCAAGGATTTGTTGTCTATCAGATCCGCTATAATGGTTGGGATGATACTTAAGATGTTGACATACTTTAGACTTCCCGGAGTTTCGGTGCCTCACATCAACGATATGTTCTTTTACTCGGCACTTTCATCTAAGATGCGTAAAAACACCCGTAACATTAGTTTTAATCCATGTGTAGTATTCATTATTATAGAACTGTACTATTTATAAAATTTTCAAGTCTACTCAAATTAAAAAAATATCTACATCTATGTTATGGTGCCAATCAATATTAAATAGGACCAATGATATGAATAAAATGTCTCAAATAAACATTATATTACTGATACGGCTTACGGCTGCTCCCTTAAAGGATCCAATCTTCAGGGGCCCATGAGCTGAAGATTTCCCGAACAGACGTAGGTCGGGCCTTAATGTGGCCACGTGGAATCTCTCCAATTACACTAAAATATATGGGGGAGCGTTATACTACGGCCAGTCGACCGGAAGGAATTTGGATGAAACTTACTTACCTATCCAAGGCGACTGGTCCCTCCGGAGTCGGTCAGGTCGCATGTGGTTGTGTAGTGCAAAGAAAGAAAGGTGATGTGGTGTGTATCTGGGTGTGACTGATGGTTATTGAACCTAGACCTTGGCCGTCGGCAGCAGCCCGAGCGTCGACACCGCTCCAACTTGAGGGCGCCTTTCGAAGTTGTCCACAGTCACTTTCTTCTTTCGTCACGATAACAGTCACTTAACTCTATCGTACGATTTACTAACTTACAGAAGCCACTAACTATCGCTGGGCATAATGGTTACCGCACAAACGCACACGGAGTTTAAAGGGTCAAAGGTCACTACCGTTTCGCGAAGCAATAGTTAATTCTAGAATATCAGAGGCCGCACTATCTAATATTGCCGAATGCACTTATGCAGGTTTTGAGTCAGACACAATAAGTCCCGGGAAGCTCTCCAGTAGGAATGCGCGTCACAATGATAGACCGTATATTTACTGGCCGCGCCTAATTATTCCGAGTTCCCTAACAGAATGGACCGCGTGCTCACGTCAGCGCCGATTAAAGACGACTAAATGACAGAGTGCCAATCGTGAGCACTGTCTAAGGACGACTCACTGCCCTTGGGCGTATTTCGCACGACCGAAAGTCAAACCGGTATGAATGCACCGCGCCGAGCGCCCTCTCGCGTCAATCCTTGAAAGTGTTTTGCGCGAACAAACCCCCGTCCCGGACATAAGGATTTAGGTCCGCGAGCAAACCGGTCAGCGGGACAAGGTCGCGAAGGCAAGTTGCAAGACCGAATCTACAACGAAGCTAGGCCACCTTAGGCACCCCATCAGATCTTGCAACCCTAACCAGCGCCTCAAAAAATAGCCCTAATGTGGCAAGCCGGAGGGTCAGCCTCCACTGGATACCCTCCTGGGCATCGCAGCACTTTAATAAGTCCTGTACTGGACAGAAGTCGGACGACCTCTTTCAAACACCTATCTGTGCCCCTATGATTAGTTCCGCAATCCGACCGGATCAGCTTTGCAAACAGCGACGCTACACGAAGCTGCCCAGACAAATTTTGTGCCAGCAGTTGCTTCATTGCAGAGCGCACCCACAAATTCCACATGAACGTCGTCTGTGGAGAGCCAAACGAAACGCACAGATAGTCCCTAGTATGAATTTTCAACAAGTAGGCCTAGCCAGGCCACCCACCATATTATCATTTACTAAAATAGTGCGGCAGCTGATTTCAATCTCATAATCTCCAAAACTAGCTAGCCCGTTAGGCAAGTAGTCCTATGCTCATATTTCAACTAATTTTTCAAAAGCATCAATGTTCAACTACAGAATTAATTCAACCAAATTAAACACCGATGCGCATAGGTCAACTTGCAAATTAAACAAAACAATAACGTAAGGGACAGCCCTACTTCTTCGCAAAGCAAAATGATTAAACACTATCATAAACATAAACATAATTTTTCAAATAGTGCGCCATTCAATTTCAGATGAATTGAAATTTTCCTTTCAGCAAACAGACGCAACAATCAAATACAGTGATTAAATATATGTACAAAACACATGCAGTAGCATTTAAAGAGTAGATTAAATTCAATTCCTTTAATTTAAACCGCTACAAATAGCCCGCGGAAAGCCCAAAGCATTTTTTAATTTGAATTCAAGTATTTTTTGACTAAGTGCTCGACCAAACCAAATCTAATACCCCTTGACAGCGTGATTCAACGCTCCAGAGGGGCCCTAATCTTCCCACCACCAAGGGGAGGCCAAATGGCGTGAACCCGAGATCGCTAACAGTCGACACTCCGGTTGTACGCCTTCACTGAGGCCGTTGGCAACAGAACATTTTGACAAGTGGACTGTTGACGGCTTAAGGCTCAGTGGAGGTGGCCGTGGTGGGAGCTAAGGCGGCAGCTAGCCAGGGCCGCCTCCATCAAATGGGGAACAGTGGTACACCAGTCGCGGCCACTCAGCTAACGGGAGTGAGAAGGGTCCAGCGGACCGATGAGTGGCCGTGAGGTTCCTCTCCACACGCTTAGGGGGGGTGATGACACCCCCGCCCCTGGGGGAATTACCCCCCGACTGGTCGGGGGAGGGACCCCTTTCAAACTTAGGGGCCTGATGGCTGGCCGGCGGGCGCCGAGAGTCGCCCGGCAGAGGGCGTGGCTGAGCGACCCCGCCCGTGGGGGTCGAGGGCCTGGCAGAGCCCCGAGAGGAGACGCCGTTCGCACTCAGGCACAAAACGGCATGATGATTGCCCTGGCAATGCAGACAGGGCCGCCGATGCGGACAGTCTCGCTGGAGGTATCCTCCCAGACATGAACAGCACCAGCTGCGCTCCTTGGCGATAGTTCGCCTCGCCGAAACCGACTTACCTAATAATTTCGGGCACGACGTTACCCGATGATCAGATGCTCGACAATAGGAGCAGGGGGGGGTTGACGACGACTTGCCTGGAGGATTCAGCCTCTCACTGGGCACGGCTCGTAAGTCGTCAACGGTGCCCGCCGCGCTCTCTATCTGCCGGCACTGCTCCTCCAAAAACCGCAGCAGGTCATAGAAGGGCGGAATATAGGAGGCCTCGTCCCCGCCGTACCTCTCCTCAAAATGGATTCGAAGGTCGAGAGGTAGACGGGACAGCACGATGCGGAGCAACAAAAAAGCCCATTCGCCCACTGGTAATTCCAGCCGCCTCAACGTATTACAGGCCACTAAGACTGGATCCAACAGGTCCGGACGTAGTCTGGCTCGGTCACTAAGCAGCGGGAGGCTTAGAAGCTGCTTAACCTGTTCGTCCGCAATTCGCCGGACGTTGGCGTATCTTCTGGCTAGGAGGTCCCGAGCAGTCTGGTAGGCGTCGTCCGACAATCTCAAGTGGCCGACGACGCCCAGGGCCTCCCCCTCCAGTGAGGCCAGGAGGTACGCCATCTTTTGGCTCGGGGTCAGGTCACTCCGGGCGTCCACTAGGCTGTCGAAAAGACCAACGAAGGTCAGCCATTCGGAATGGACCCCGGAGAACTTTGGCAGGTCCAGAGTTGAGAGTCGTCCCAACAGCTCTGGCTGAAGCTGCTTCAGAGAGGACTCTGATAGGTCACTCATCCGAGCTTCACGCGCCTCCTCGGCATACCTGCCTTCAGCCTCGATCAACTCGTCCGTGAGCCACAAGAACTGCTCATAGTCCGCGAAGCAGGAGTCCAGGACTCCCTTCTCCACATCCGAATCCTCGAGCTCAGCGTAAGCCTCCTCCACTACGGCCCTTCGAGCATCCACCTGCTCGAACCGCTTCATCAAGTTATGGACCCTATCCGGTCGACCTATCAAAGCATGGGCGCTTGTGGCCCAGCGTAGCTCAGTCCGCAAACAACGGATCAGTAGCTTGGGCGATGTCATCACTATTAAATGCAAATTACGACGCGGCTTGAGCACAGTTTACAAAGATAACAAATAAAAAATACAACAAAAAATTAACAGTTAATAAATGCAGTGCCGTGTAGTGGCGGTTAAGAATATCCACTACCCCATATCTTCCCGTGGGTGTCGTAAAAGGCGACAAAGGGAAACAGGCAGGAGATGGGCAGCAGCATCTTCCTGGTAACGACAAAATACAATAAAAAACTGCGGTTGCCAACCCGCTCGCCAAGCGTGGCAACTATGGCAATATACCCCCCATAATGAAGGTTACGAAGAGACGGCCCCCAGTCCCCGGCGGCCCCGCTATTCCTGGCTACGGTGGCGACCATGGTAACGGCGGGGCAGGGGGTGCTAAGAATCTCCGGTGGAGGTTCGGTTGCCACCTACAACGACTCGACCTGGCAACATACAACGCACGCACCCTGAGGACTGACGAGAAGATTGTGGAGCTGGAAGAAGAGATAGACAAGTTACGCTGGCATATTATAGGATTATCCGAAGTCCGAAGAGAGGGGGAGGACACGGTAATCCTTGAATCCGGCAACTTGCTCTATCACCGGGAGGGCGACCATCTGTCCCAAGGAGGTGTCGGATTTATCGTCCACAAGTCTCTCGTTAACAACGTTGTAAAGATTGAGAGTGTATCGACGAGGGTTGCGTACCTTATACTCAGAATCACCAAACGGTATTCGCTGAAGGTCATACAGGTTTACGCACCAACCTCGGCACACCCCGATCAGGAGGTGGAGGAAATGTATGAGGATATCTCTAGAGCCATGCATTCCTCCAAAACCCAATATACGGTGTTAATGGGAGACTTCAATGCAAAACTAGGCACAAGAGAGAACGGTGAGCTGAAAGTGGGGAAATTTGGAATAGGGCAACGGAACCCAAGGGGCCAGCAGTTGGCCGACTTCATGGAGAAAGAGGGACTCTTTATGATGAACTCTTTCTTCCAGAAGCGGCCCCACAGGAAGTGGACCTGGTCGAGCCCCGACGGTTCGACAAAAAATGAGATTGACTTCATTATGACGACCAGACGACAACTGTTCAGTGATGTCTCTGTGATCGCGAGGGTGAAAACCGGCAGCGATCACCGAATGGTTAGAGGCACACTGAACCTAAACGTTAAGTTGGAGAGGTCTCGTCTAATGAAGTCAACGCTCCGTCCCCCTCGTGCTCTAATCCAAAGTCCCGAAACCTTTCAGCTCGAGTTGCAAAACCGTTTTCAGTGCCTAGAAGACTGCAATGAAGTGGACGATTTGAATGACAAGCTCGTGGAAACTGTCCATGCGGTCGGAGCTAAGTTCTGCAAGACCCGCCGCAGAAGAACACAAAAACTCTCCGATCACACTCTTAATCTCATGGCTGTTAGACGGGAGATGAAGCTACATTCTTCAACAGATTTGACAGCATACAGGCAACTGAACAGACAGATCTCCAAATGCATGCGGCGGGACTTACGCAACTTCAATACAGCTCGTATTGAAGAAGCGATCGAGCGGAACCAAGGCTCCAAAGTCTTTGCCAGAGATCTGTCTGCCAGAAAGAGCCAACTGTCAAAGCTGAAGACTGAATGTGGCAGCATCGTTTCCGGGGCACCTGAGATTTTGAGTGAGATTGAGAGGTTCTATGGGCAGCTGTACACGTCATCGTTGGAGCCACACGCAAGTGTGAGTAACGATCCAAGAGCGAGTCTTATCCGACATTATTCCGATGATATCCCGGACGTCAGTCTGAGCGAGATTAGAATGGCTCTCCAGCACCTTAAAAACGGCAAGGCCCCAGGCCAGGATGGAATTACAGCGGAGCTTCTGAAAGCGGGTGGAAAACCGGTACTTGAAGTCCTTCAGAAGCTCTTTAATTCCGTCCTCCATGGTGGCATTACACCGGAGGCGTGGAGCAGAAGTGCGGTGGTCTTGTTCTTCAAGAAAGGCGACAACCTTCTGAGCCGCGTCTACGTGCTGTTTTCGAGAGTCATTACGAATCGTCTCGCGCGCAGACTCGACGACTTCCAGCCTCCCGAACAAGCCGGTTTCCGAAAAGGCTTTAGCACCATAGACCACATACATACCCTTCGGCAAATTGTACAGAAGTCCGAGGAGTACAATTTGCCACTATGTCTGGCGTATGTGGACTATGAGAAAGCCTTTGATTCCGTCGAAATTTGGGCGGTGCTGCAGTCCCTTCAGCGATGCCAAGTTGACTGTCGGTATATCGAAGTGTTGAAGTGCTTGTACAGTAGGGCTACGATGGCTATCCGAGTACAGAACCAGAGTACGAAACCTATCCAATTGCAGAGAGGTGTAAGACAGGGTGACGTCATATCCCCGAAACTCTTCACCGCTGCATTGGAAGATGTTTTCAAGCTTCTGGACTGGAAAGGATACGGTATCAACATCAATGGCGAGTACATCACTCACCTTCGATTTGCCGACGATATAGTCCTTATGGCAGAATCGCTGGAGGACCTAAGCACTATGCTCAATGACCTCAATAGTGTTTCCCAACGGATAGGTCTTAAGATGAACATGGACAAAACAAAGATCATGTTTAATGTCCATGTCACACCTATGCCGGTAGTTGTTGGGAACACTAAGCTCGAAGTTGTTGACGAGTATGTTTACCTGGGACAAATAGTCCGACTAGGTAAGTCCAACTTCGACCGAGAGGTCAATCGACGGATTCAACTCGGTTGGGCAGCGTTCGGGAAATTACGGCACATCTTCTCGTCAGGTATACCTCAAAACTTGAAAACGAGACTGTACACCCAGTGCGTGTTGCCAGTGATGACATACGGAACTGAGACGTGGTCCTTCACTGCTGGCCGGATGAGGAAGCTCAAGGTCGCTCAGCGAGCTATGGAGAGGGCTATGCTCGGAGTTTCTCTGCGTGATAAACTCAGAAATGAGGATATCCGCAGTAGAACCAGAGTGACCGACATAGCCCAACGGATTAGTAAGCTGAAGTGGCAATGGGCCGGCCATATAGCTCGAAGAACCGACAACCGATGGGGAAGAAAGGTTCTCGAGTGGCAGCCTCGTACCGGCAGGCGAAGTGTAGGGCGTCCCCCCACTAGATGGAGTGACGACCTGGTAAGATTTGCAGGAAGTCGATGGATGCAGGTGGCTCGGGACCGTGCTTTGTGGCATTCTTTGGGGGAGGCCTATGTTCAGCAGTGGACTTGTGAAGGGCTGTAATGATGATGATGATGAAATGCAGTTCCTATCAAATCGCGTTGAATAGAAATTACACAAATACGAATTGCTACGTATCAACCAAATACAAGTTAGCTCAAAAGAAAAGACACAATCAAATTAACAAATAACAAATAGTAGTGCGATGAAATCAAGTTAAATTCAAAGTACGCAAATACAATTACTACTCTTTAGTTCAAATACAAATTACAGTATAAACGAAGATACACATCACGGTCGATCAACAAAAATGCCTAACTCGGAAATCGAACCTTCGATAAGTAATCCACTACAACTATCCGACAACGATAATTAACCGATTACGTAAAAATAACCATCTACCTACATGACGTATATCTCTAGAAAAACTCCCGCTTGCACAACTTAGGGCGCGGCTTTTCAAATTACCCTCTAACCAAAAAAAAAGGCAAGCAACAAAGCAACAAAGGAAAATAATTCCATTATTACGTACATAAAAATATTTTTACGTATTACGGACGGGCGTGATTGTAGATGCAAATTAAACCAATCACACCAACGCTCCCTGCCACCAAAATTGTTTAATGTTTATCAAACACTATAGTCGGGATCGACCGGGAATCGAACCCGGAATCGCGCTCTGCTACCAGTTTGTTACGGCCTACGGCTGCTCCCTTAAAGGATCCAATCTTCAGGGGCCCATGAGCTGAAGATTTCCCGAACAGACGTAGGTCGGGCCTTAATGTGGCCACGTGGAATCTCTCCAATTACACTAAAATATATGGGGGAGCGTTATACTACGGCCAGTCGACCGGAAGGAATTTGGATGAAGCTTACTTACCTATCCAAGGCGACTGGTCCCTCCGGAGTCGGTCAGGTCGCATGTGGTTGTGTAGTGCAAAGAAAGAAAGGTGATGTGGTGTGTATCTGGGTGTGACTGATGGTTATTGAACCTAGACCTTGGCCGTCGGCAGCAGCCCGAGCGTCGACACCGCTCCAACTTGAGGGCGCCTTTCGAGGTTGTCCACAGTCACTTTCTTCTTTCGTCACGATAACAGTCACTTAACTCTATCGTACGATTTACTAACTTACAGAAGCCACTAACTATCGCTGGGCATAATGGTTACCGCACAAACGCACACGGAGTTTAAAGGGTCAAAGGTCACTACCGTTTCGCGAAGCAATAGTTAATTCTAGAATATCAGAGGCCGCACTATCTAATATTGCCGAATGCACTTATGCAGGTTTTGAGTCAGACACAATAAGTCCCGGGAAGCTCTCCAGAAGGAATGCGCGTCACAATGATAGACCGTATATTTACTGGCCGCGCCTAATTATTCCGAGTTCCCTAACAGAATGGACCGCGTGCTCACGTCAGCGCCGATTAAAGACGACTAAATGACAGAGTGCCAATCGTGAGCACTGTCTAAGGACGACTCACTGCCCTTGGGCGTTTTTCGCACGACCGAAAGTCAAACCGGTATGAATGCACCGCGCCGAGCGCCCTCTCGCGTCAATCCTTGAAAGTGTTTTGCGCGAACAATTACTTTGTTAAAACTAAATTAACTTTAACTATAAATAAATGTAAAGAGTAAAATGTAAATAATTATAATAATACATTTTGATTTCAATAGATACTATTTACCATTCTTATGGATACATTGAAATCGGAAGACACGCCCGATATAAAAAAAAATCGTAGATGTTTCTAGACATATGTATATATTCACGTGTTTCTGTAGCATATTACCAATCATCTACGTCTAATAGTAATTAAGAATGAAAAAAAATTGACAGACATAGAGACATAGACACCGAAGTGACTAAAAGTGATCGAACTTTTCTAAATTTGGCACGGAACAGCATTTAATGATGTTCCTAAATTCAAGCGCACGCGAGCGAAGCCGCGGGTAAAAAGCTAGTAGTATTAAATATATATAGTAGTATTAAATATATAACTCATAACTCTTTTGCCGTAGTATGTAACGCATAGGCAGGGGATAAGCGTAGGTCTTAAAATTTCATCAATTTATTACGGCCAAAGTAATGTCACATAGCACGTAACTGGTACTTATACCTACATTCATAGCTGTTTTGCATGTCTTAATAGGCCATCATTCCACCTTGAACAGATCAGTGGCAACGGACTAGCCACATAGCTCAGATTGTAGAACTGACAACAAATTGGGAAGTAAGGTTCTCGAGTGGCAGCCTTGTATCAGAAAGCGAAGTGTAAGTTGCCCCCCACCAAGAGATGGAGCCCTGACTTGGTCAAGTTTCATAAACACAGCAAGTCGAGATCGATTCCTAGAAACACGAATACAGGGAAATTTCCTGTATCGTTTTATATGAGAAAACATGTCTAAATAATTCGATATAATATTATCAAGTTTAAAGCGATTTTCGACCATCTTACATTTTACGAAATACATTAAAATGAAATAGAATATTTTCTTTTATATAGATTAGAAGGTATTCTTATTGAAATTCATTTTACTTTCACCACTAGTTCAAAAAAACTTCTGTCCTGGGAACCAGTAAGAAACCCAGCGGGACTTTTTTCAAAGTAATATTGTACAATAAAACTCAGTTTGTACAAAATACTTACTACATGTATTTAAGAAACGGCTTGGAATCCACCACTTTATTACCAGTGGTTATTATAAAACACGTATTAATTTATATTATAATAACTCTTTTATATATTTTGATAAATAAAATATTTAAACTTGGTAAGAGCAAAACTTTGTATATTTTATGGGAATTTGCTTACAACGCGTAGTAGCGTATCAATTGCCCCTACATTGAATAAACATATAAATTACTGGCTGAAGTATATGGGGTAATCGATATTATTATACCACCACTACTCAGTTTATCTGACAAGAGTATATATGAACTAGAAATTACCAACAGTGATGGATTGTAAATTGTGAAATGGACTTAAATATACAAATTATTTAAATACTGTAAATAAATAATATTGATGGGTTAGAAATCAATTGAGGCATATGAACAGAAGCGTTGCGTTATCCCAAATCTGTTAAAAATTCAATACTTACAAACTCATGTAAAGTTACAAGTTACTACGTTTTAATTACCTCTTTCAAAACCGTTCGTATTCGTGGAAGTTCAAGTAAGTTATTTCTTCGCTGGGATCAAAGTTGTTCGGTTTCATATACAAATGTATTCGATATTCACAGGCAATCGCCCGTCTTGTAAATCAAATTAAAAGTAAATAAGCCTATATACGTCCCATGGCTGGGCAAAGGTTTTCTTTCATTTCCGAGAAGGTTATAGAGCAATTAGTCAGCCGCGCTTCTACAGTGCGTTGACGCGATATTTTTCTTCACCGCCGAGCACATCATAAATCGGCACATATAATTGCAATTACCAATTTAATGACCGATGGGGATTGAACCTAATTTCCTGGTTGCCAGTAGCCCCTGAGCTATCACAATACATTTTTATTAAATGGCAGTATAAATTTAAAAACAGAGCTGTTGTGACATGTATAGAATAGAATGGAATAGAATAGAATAGAACAGAATAATTTTTATTCAATATACATTACATGTGTAATTCTTATTAAAGGTCATTTTTTACTTTACCACTGGTTCGAAAAAAACCCCTCTGTTCTGGAAAGAACCAGCAAGAAACCCAGCAGAACTTTTTTTTAAAATAAATTTTACAATATAAATGATTACGAACTATTTACAAAATTTATTTTAGAAACCGCTTGGAAGCGACCACCTCATTCCCGTTTTATACAGTTTCAGCTTAATAAAACATTTGAACTTGGTAATAGAAAGAACCTGTACACTTTCCTGGACCTTGTTGTAATAGCGTATACATTGCCCCAAGAATGAATTACTGACTCTGTGGAGTCGAGATACTGGCATCACTAGCTTGTGTTTGTTCCTAGTGTTTACAGAATATATATCACTTTTTTACTAAAACTATCTTTTTTTTTTGTGAACATACATTAAATTTTCGTAAATATACTGAGAGGCCAAAGTTAATATATTTATTTCTTTAAATTTATCCCTTAGAGACTCTCTCGGTTTTAGATTGTAAATAGCTCTAATGGCCCTCTTCTGTAAAACAAAAATAGTTTCAATCAGCCGCATTTCCCCATAGCGAAACTAATCTAGCTGTCTCGACACTAGTGAGACCTCTAATCTTTTTACAGCATAGGCCGCAGAACTTGGTCTGCTTGCTAATTTGGATATATGGGGGCCCCACTGAAGTGCTGTATATTGTATACTATACGTTGGACGCCGCAAAATTTCACAATACGCCAGCAAAGTGGATTCGATTCCAACCGGCACCAATGAAATTATTGGTTGCAATTTTAAGTGCTGATTTCTGAATTCTTTTACTTTGCAGTGAAGGAAAACTTCGCGAAAAAACCTGCATGTCTGAAAAATTCAAAACACATTTGATTGACAAGAGCACATGTAAAGCACGGTAACACACGTTGAGGTAGCGGTGGACACAAGCTGGCCCTTAAATCTTCTCAGTAATGCAATGAGGCTTAAGCCCAGCTTACTTAGTTACTTAGTAAATTTTTAATATAAGTAAATGGTTAAATATGTTACAAAATAATTAGCTAAGATACACGTCAAAACAAAATGATGTGGCTTACCTAGTTTGAAGAACTACTATTTGTTGTTTAAACTAGTTAAGACCAGAGAATATACATAAGCGAGCTATGATTTTGTATACTGTATTACTGTATGGTAAGTGGCAAGACACATCATTTTAGTATGTATGTAAGGTGTTGCGTAAAGCGATTCCTTTACGCAACACCTTACATTTATGACGAATGAAACTACGAAATGCCAACCCATATTTCAACAGCCAGTTCAGGTTATGTTAACTGTTGAAATAATTTCGTTAAATAAATCATATCATCCCACTTCATTCAAATATCTTGCTTTCCCTCGAGCAAAGTATCTCTTGGCGTCTATTTACTACTCTATTAAAGCTGGTTGAGCACAATATTTAATTACAAGGGGAAAAGTGCTTGAGCATTTCTACGCCCAATATAAGCTGTCACTTAGTCTCACAACAAGGGAAACAATGTTTCTTAATAAGATGGCCGAATAACTTCCTCGAAAATATAAGTTTATAAGGCATGAATTTTTACCAATTTTGTACTGATAATGTTCGTCTAAGAGCCGTGGTAGCTCAGGTGCTAAGCGCTCGCTGTAAATTTCAAAATTATAATTTCAAGCTGGCGAGGATTCAACTCGCGCAATCCAGGTTGAATTCTCGCCGGCACCAATGAAATTGTTAAATGAAATTTTGAGTGCTGATTTACCAAGCGATCGACGGTGTAGGATAAGAACAAAAAATATTTTGAAGACATGTCATCACGGCGGAAATTTCTTTTCCCAAAAATCCTCACAGAAATGAGAGGAGACCTGTGTTCAACAGTGGGAGGTACATAGGCTGTAAATTTAACTTTAATGCTCGTATGGTAATTTTTCATATTTTTTTAAAAAACCCTCCCTACTCTATTGCCGCTCTAACTTGAACTTACTTTATGAACCGTAAAATTTTAACCAATTTTGTTCTGAATTCGTTCGGCAATTTTCACAAATTTTCAAAAAAATCTCAACACTAGTATTTTCTCCTGTATTGTGGAGGCAGTTTACATACATAAATTTCACAAGAACAAACATCCAGACCCAGAACAATTATTTCCAATGGGTTTATGCTACTTTGCAACCACCGCCTAACGCTTATAGATTCGTTAATTGTTATCCAACGAGAATACTGCAAGGCCCACTTCAAGGTTTCCTATCTACTGCCTTGTATGCCCAGCATGTGCACTCGTCTCTTAAAACGGGTTTCATACAAGCCGGCAAGACTCGCAATCAACCGCACCGACTATATCTCGCGTCATTGCCTCCCGCAGTGGTAAGATATTTTGTTATAACGCTGTATTTAGCGATAATTTGTGAAGTTATATGTATTGAACTCAATAAAATATATTTTTTCGGCAACTTGTGCTTAGCGGTGTTGGCTTATTACTTATTAAATAAAACTGTAATAGTTATTTATACATTTTAGTAGGTATGCGTAGATATACGCATGTGAAAGAACCGAGAGAGTTGTGTCGAGATCGTGCCATATGGAAGTCATTAGCCTCTGCCTATCTCTTTAATGAAAAAGTTTATGTTTGTATGTAGTACACATTTTATATAGCTCTTTTTAACGCAAATAAAATAAAAATATAACATCAATAAAATAATTAAAGTAAAACAACGCAAGTTTCAAAATATTAGTCAATTGCTTCATTTGTAGATTATAAAACAATTTTGCGCCACTTTGTCTTCGCGATTTCATAATTTTGATTGCGAATAACTTTGTCACTTGGCTGCTCAGTTGTAATGAACAATCAAGCCAAATGATTTATTCAAATTGCGAAACAAAGCTTGTTTGTATTTCACTGTTTCGGGAATGGAAAATTAAGCAACTTTCATTGCCTTTGCTGTCCAACTGTACAACTGCTGATAAATCTTCTGTTATTAATGTTGGATATGGAGAAATTAGATTTATTTCTTTTAGGGTTTTTTATCAACCACATTAATTAAAGTAACCAGTAGTTATGAAGGGTGTAATGACTGTGTAAGAATATCCACTAACCCATATCGTGCAGTGATAAGAGTCGACAAAATGAAACTGAAACCGAAGATAGTCAGCAGCATCTTCCTGATAACTTTTTGATGAAAAGATGGGCAGATAGATGGAAAGTAACCAAGAAGCTTTCGTCACTTAGCAGTTTTTTGGATTCACCTACAAATTTTTATAAAATTGAAGTGACAAACAAACTTACGGTCAGTCAGTAAGTGGGTACTGCAGTCCATGAACACTGGCAGCCAGCTTCAAACAAAAAGCTACAGATGCGTAGTCACCTATTTGGACCAAGATCAAATACCTCACATACTGTAATTGTTATAACTGGCTCTTTTTACTAACTTGCAAACAGTATTTTGGTACTTAATCGAGAATAGATTTAAGTGTCTATGGGCCACAGCGTTAGTTTACCGTTAGTTGGGTTGTGAAATCTTTTGTCATCCTACACTATCATTTCAGCTGCGGAATTTAGGCCTCCTGAGTCCTGAGCTTACTACACCAATTATTTTTAATTTTGTTTTCTTGTACAAACGTTACCACACACAAAGAATTTGTCCTGTATCATGGAGGCAGTTTATATACATAAATTGCACAAAGATAAACATCAAGACCCGGAAATATTACTTGTAGGCCATACTTATTCCTTGTGACATTCAAAACCGGGGTTCTTAGCGCCGTAACTCATTACTAAGCCACTGTGCTACGTAGCCCTCAAACATCACGACTTCTTGAATGTCTTGTCAAGTCATTATTCCATATATTCGTCATCCATACTTTAGTAAAGAATACATACATATGTTTCACACATTAAAAACCGATTTATGAGTTACGTGCCCTTACCTAAACAATGTCGATGAAACGGAAGTATGATCAAGCAATCCATCTCGGTGCATTTATTTATCAGGGTAATTATGTCAAAGTCAATTTACATCCCGCAAAGTAAGATTGATGACTTTATTTGAATAATAGTGCAAAAATTTTGCGTGTGTGTCTTTAACATGCCTTAAGGAATATATAAGGATATTTATAAAGATTATACTACGTTGCCTCCGATATAATGGAACTAAACCAATGGTAATGTTCAAGCAGAACCATCAAAAGCGAGAATAGTGGAGCAAAGCAAACTTTTATAGTTTCAATTTTAATAATAAGTATAAAATCTAAATTTGTCTACTATATTTTATTAAGGTCATTGAGCATTTAAATTAAATTTTAATAATAATTATATAATTTAGTTATTTAACCATTAATATTTAATATTTTCTCTAATATTTAATCGAACTTGATGAGCATTAAAAGAACGATAAAACATAACTCATTACAACAACTTTTAATACTGTCAATTTTACAAATAATCTATATTAAATTTTAATTCTTATTTTTATTATTACATTTAAAATCAGGTCAAATATAAAAATCTAAAAGAAAATTATGTTTTATTCGACATCATTATCTAAACGGAAATAAAAAAAATGATGACAGACAAGCTTTTAGCGCGACAAATCCGCCGCGCTGAAATTGACGAATTCTTGAAACCCTCGTCACGTCCGCATTAACTTTCTACTCATGTTAATGTTGCTCGCATAAAATTTTTGTTACTTGTGGTTACATTGATGTAACGTAAATGAAAGAGTATGGATACAGATATATCGTATACCAATATATTTGAATAAGCGCTTTGCAGTGATGCTGCTGGCAATATATATTACGAGATTCCTGAATCCCTGATTCTCGTGATAAATTTTAGCAAAGCTCTACCACTACATAATTAAAAATATTAATGTAAATTAAAAATGACACATTAAACTTTGGTGTTATTTTGTATTTGATTCCTTTGCTGCGTGAATGTTTCTCAATACAAATTCGATTCTAAAAATGATTCTTTTTATGCTTTGTAGTCACGAATATAATCCCCCTGGCGGTAAGGGGAGTCCAAAGAGCAGCGAGCCAGTCGGTACACGTTTCTTCAAAAAATATAGAAAAAAATGGAATTATGTGAAAGAAGTTAAAGGTGGCAAGCCTATCGCCTATACCCTATGCAATCACAAGAAATTTAGAAGTAACATAGTGAAAATCTTCAATCACTTTCATAACAAAATGATCCTAATTTTTTGTATGGAACATTATTTAAGCTTATTTGCAATGAATTTAATAATACTTTTACTTCTAAAACATTCTCCTTGAACAGTCGGAAGTCATTCAATGAATGAGCGACGGCAGGAGTCCATAAGAATAGACATAGGTTATATGATCTTTACCATGAAAGGTCATATAATCATAGCGTTAAACTTAGGGAATATATAAAAACATATTCAAAAATGTTTAAAAGAGTGTGCTCCACAGTCAAGTCTTTGCATTTGAGCAACAAAATTAAGACGGCTTCTAATTACATGGAGTATAATTAATAGCGAAACTGGTAAGATCAATTCTCGCAACTCAAATTACCAGTTAAGTGTTAAAAACATATTAACTGAATCTGATCAGGACGTTGCAATGGTTTTTGAGAAATATTTTACTGATATTCCGATATTAACCACTAAGTCACTAAATTCTTCTCCTGCCGTCGCCGAATCATTACTTAAACAAAATTTAAATGCCTGTACAAAGAATTTTACATTTCATAAAGTTTCATCAAAAGATATTGTAAAATATTTTAAAACTATTGATGTTAAGAAAACTGCGGATCTGTCGAGGATTTCCGTTAAAATTATTTCGTCTATAATATATACGATCGCGCCTCATTTAGCTATTATTTTTAATACTTTTATCGAATCTGGTGTGTTTTCTGATTTAATGAAGCATAGTAAAGTAATACCTTTATTTAAATCTGGTAGTACATTAGACCCCGCCAATTTTAGACCTATTTCTCTACTTCCAACATTTAATAAGATTTTTGAAAAAAAATATTCTTAATCAAATGTTAAATTTCTTTAATATAAATAACTAACTTCATAAAAATTAATTAGGTTTCACAAGGGGTCGCTCGACAACTGATGCCGGTGTTGAGCTGATTAAATATATCTTTTATGCATAGGAGAATTCTCAAGATGCTTTAGGTATATTTTGTGACCTATCCAAGGCCTTCGATTGTGTTCACCATGAAACATTAATCAGGAAACTTCAAGACTAAGGTGATAGGAGTGATGCTCTTAAATTTATTATTTCATATTTAAGTAAATGAACGCAAAAAGTTGTCATTAACAGTATGCGTACTTCCGGGCCGATGGTACAAATGGGCGTGCCTCAAGGCTCAATTCTCGGCCACTTTCTGTTGCTTGTATACATTAATGACTTACCTTACATAGTAGGAGGTAACCATGATATAGTATTATTTGCAGATGACACTTCTTTAATTTTCAAATTAAGTCGACAATTACTAAAATATGACGAAGTAAGTAATGCTTTATCTAAATTAGTTAATTGGATCAATGTTAATAATTTGAATTTAAATGGCACTAAAACGAAATGTATGAAATTCATGACTCCAAATGTCACACAATAAAATACTAATGTAATTTTAAATGGGGATAAACTTAGTCTTGTAGATACCACAATTTCTCTTGGAATCACACTAGACGCGAAGCTTCAATGGAGCCCCCGAATATCAAAACTAGCAAGCAGACTTAGTTCTGCAGCATATGCTGTAAAAAAGATTAGAAGTCTTACCAGTGTTGAAACAGCTAGACTAGTTTAGTTTAGCTATTTCCATAGCATAATGTCGTATGGTATTTTACTATGGGGACACGCAGCTGACACTGAAATTATATTTGTTTTACAGAAGAGAGCCATAAGAGTAATTTATGATTTAAAGCATAAGGAGTCGCTGCGACAAAAAGTTAAAAAAATTAATATATCAACTTTGGCCTCTCAATACATTTATGATAATGTAATTTATGTACACAAAAATAAAAGTAGTTTTACAAAAATAAGTGATATTCACTCTGTAAATACTAGGAACCTACACAAGCTAGTAGTACCAGTTACTCGTCTCCATCGAGTCAGGCGATTTATACGCTTTTACAACAAAATTACAGAAAATATACAAAATTTGACCTGCTCAAAGTTGATAAACTTTATTAAACTAAGTTTGTATAAAAAGGGTTATTATAATATTAAAGAATTTATGGATGATAATAACCCCTGAAAATTAGGTGATCGCTACCAAGCTATTTCTAATTTGTTGTGTTGTTAATTTGTGTAACATACATGATTGTAAGCTTTTATTTTAAAAAAAAGTCCCGCTGGGTTTCTTGCTGGTTCTCCCCAGGACAGAGGTTTTTTTTTTAATCCAGTGGTAATTAAACAAAAGAGTGACTTTCAATAAGTATTATTTATAATCTATATTGAATTAAAAAGTTTCTGTTTCTGTTTCAAACACGTTACGTAACCACTAACCACCACGCATTTTTTTATAGAACAGAGTGACAAACGAGCACCCAGTCACCCTGATGGTAGTGGTTGCTGTGACCCAGAGACGTCCACATTTATCATCAATAAAGTATCAAAATGCAGATGCATCCTGCTCCGTGAGGAATAAGATGTAATGCCTCTTTTCCAGTAAAATGGGTCGTCGGTTCTCTACACCCGCCATACGAAAAACAGCAGCGTTAAGCTGCCATTTTACGCTGGTATTCTGTGGGAGCATGGTACTTCCCCGGTCGAGCCGACCCATTCGTGCTACAACTATACTACCAATATAGCTACAGCATGGCTCTACCACGTATAAAACACGCATCACATATAGTTACCATTAGTCGCCCTGATGATTAACTAGGCTATTAACACTGTAGTCTTTCCTCA
This sequence comes from Parnassius mnemosyne, assembly GCA_963668995.1. Lineage (NCBI taxonomy): Eukaryota > Metazoa > Arthropoda > Insecta > Lepidoptera > Papilionidae > Parnassius > Parnassius mnemosyne. The sequence goes on along the minus strand of CAVLGL010000081.1, from coordinate 40,385,151 downwards.
CTCTCAGTCTGATAGAACGACCATCCGACACGACAAAAAGAGTTGTGTGGCAAGAAGGCTTTGTGATTTCCGAGGCACGGGGGTGAGCCAACGCCAACTTTCAGACTCCGGGCTGCTACTGAGAATTTCTTGACTAAAAAACCCAACAGCTGATGTTAGCCCAACCCGGGATATGAACTCACTCATGATCAGCAGTTACCTTTACAATCACTAGACTGACGAGGAAATGAAAGCACATTAATGACTGTCTTGAGTGAAATTATCTAATAATGATAATAATCTATAATAAAAAGTGCTTTGTTTTCTTTGACGAACTGTTTTTTAGTAAATGAAATACATGAAAACGCTTTTTTTACAGCAAAACCAATTCGACTATTTAAAGATTTTTTCATTTTAAGTTATCCTAAGTTGCTGAATGAACAATTTGTACTTTACAATTTTTTACATGCAACTCGTATGTAATAGAACGGATCGTTACGGAAAACACAACGTGTCTAGAATTTAGGTAGGAATCGGGCATTAATCGCATGCAAATACCCCCTGAGCTTAATAGAAGTTAGTTATTTATATAATAGAGAGATACTTCAGTTAAAACTAGATGTAATATCATCATCACCATCATCATCAGCATGTGTCCACTGATCGACAAAGGCCTCTTCTAAGGCGCGCCACTTGGGCCAAAAAACCCGAATATACTGGGTGGCGCTTAGGTTATCACATTAAATAACACAGGGGTTTATAAAAGTTCGTATATGTCGATTAAAATAATAAAAAAACGATTCTAGAAGATATAAAAAAATACATTTTTCAAATAAAATAAATAGCGTAAAAATTGACACTAAATAAATCACCTTGATAATATTGGTTTATTGGCCAGAAATGACATGTAAATCGGCAACGGTGCGGCAGGTATGCAGTGCTCACGCGGCATCGACATATGAAATGATTTATCTACACTTTCCCGTTCATAAGTAATCAGGCAAAAAACTAAAAAAAGAGCTATTGCGACTATACTGTTAATTTTTATATATATTTTTAGTTGTGTATGTTCAAAGAACGTTATATAGGATAAGTCTTTTCATTTATTGCGATAACTTTATCGCCATCCCGTATAATAAAACATTTACGAATTTTGTCAACAATAGTAACATGCTGAGATATGTTAAAATGAATGTATGTTAATTTCGAGAGATATATTTCACAGCTTTGTTTTTTGTGTATACTCGTAAACGAATGATGAGCATCCTCATATCATGAATATTTCCACCTCGCTGCCTCTCAAAGTGGGTTACGTAACCTCATCATTCATCATCATTACAGCCCTTCACAAGTCCACTGCTGAACATAGGCCTCCCCCAAAGAATGCCACAAAGCACGGTCCTGAGCCACCTGCATCCATCGACTTCCTGCATGTCTTACCAGGTCGTCACTCCATCTCGTGGGGGGACGCCCTACACTTCGCCTACCGGTACGAGGCTGCCACTCCAGAACCTTTCTTCCCCATCGGTTGTCGGTTCTTCGAGCTATATGGCCGGCCCACTGCCATTTCAGCTTACTAATTCGTTGGGCTATGTCGGTTATTCTGGTTCTACTGCGGATATCCTCATTCCTAAGTTTATCACGCAGAGAAACTCCGAGCATAGCCCTCCACATAGCTCGCTGAGCGACCTTGAGCTTCCTCATACGGCCAGCAGTGAAGGACCACGTCTCAGTTCCGTAAGTCATCACTGGCAACACGCACTGGTTGTACAATTTCGTTTTAAGGTTTTGAGGTATGTCTGACGAGAAGATGTGTCGTAGCTTCCCGAACGCTGCCCAGCCGAGTTGAATCCGTCGATTGACCTCTCGGTCGAAGTTGGACTTACCTAGTCGGACTATTTGTCCCAGGTAAACATACTCGTCAACAACTTCGAGCTTAGTGCTCCCAACAACTAGCGGCATAGGTGTGACATGGACATTAAACATAATCTTTGTTTTGTCCATGTTCATCTTAAGACCTATCCGTTGGGAAACACTATTGAGGTCATTGAGCATAGTGCTTAGGCCCTCCAGCGATTCTGCCATAAGGACTATATCGTCGGCAAATCGAAGGTGAGTGATGTACTCGCCATTGATGTTGATACCGTATCCTTTCCAGTCCAGAAGCTTGAAAACGTCTTCCAATGCAGCGGTGAAGAGTTTCGGGGATATGACGTCACCCTGTCTTACACCTCTCTGCAATTGGATAGGTTTCGTACTCTGGTTCTGTACTCGGATAGTCATCGTAGCCCTACTGTACAAGCACTTCAACACTTCGATATACCGACAGTCAACTTGACACCGCTGAAGGGACTGCAGCACCGCCCAAATTTCGACGGAATCAAAGGCTTTCTCATAGTCCACATACGCCAGACATAGTGGCAAATTGTACTCTTCGGACTTCTGTACAACTTGCCGAAGGGTATGTATGTGGTCTATGGTGCTAAAGCCCTTTCGGAAACCGGCTTGTTCGGGAGGCTGGAAGTCGTCAAGTCTGCGCGCGAGACGATTCGTAATGACTCTCGAAAACAGCACGTAGACGCGGCTCAGAAGGGAAATCGGTCTGTAGTTCTTCAAGAGAGCGTTGTCACCTTTCTTGAAGAACAAGACCACCGCACTTCTGCTCCACGCCTCCGGTGTAATGCCACCATGGAGGACGGAATTAATGAGCTTCTGAAGGACTTCAAGTACCGGTCTTCCATCCGCTTTCAGGAGCTCCGCTGTAATTCCATCCTCGCCTGGGGCCTTACCGTTTTTAAGGTGCTGGAGAGCCATTCTAATCTCGCTCAGACTGACGTCCGGGATATCTTCGGAATAGTGTCGGATGAGACTCGCTCTTGGATCGTTACTCACACTTGCGTGTGGCTCCAACGATGACGTGTACAGCTGCCCATAGAACCTCTCAATCTCACTCAAAATCTCAGGTGTCCCGGAAACGATGCTGCCACATTCTGTCTTCAGCTTTGACAGTTGGCTCTTTCTGGCAGACAGATCTCTGGCAAAGACTTTGGAGCCTTGGTTCCGCTCGATCGCTTCTTCAATACGAGCTGTATTGAAGTTGCGTAAGTCCCGCCGCATGAATTTTGAGATCTGTCTGTTCAGATGCCTGTATGCTGTCAAGTCTGTTGAAGAATGTAGCTTCATCTCCCGTCTAACAGCCATGAGATTAAGAGTGTGATCGGAGAGTTTTTGTGTTCTTCTGCGGCGGGTCTTGCAGAACTTAGCTCCGACCGCATGGACAGTTTCCACGAGCTTGTCATTCATATCGTCCACTTCATTGCAGTCTTCTAGGCACTGAAAACGGTTTTGTAACTCGAGCTGAAAGGTTTCGGGACTTTGGATTAGAGCACGAGGGGGACGGAGCGCTGACTTCATTAGACGAGACCTCTCCAACTTAACGTTTAGGTTCAGTGTGCCTCTAACCATTCGGTGATCGCTACCAGTTTTCACCCTTGCGATCACGGAGACATCACTGAACAGTTGTCGTCTGGTCGTCATAATGAAGTCAATCTCATTTTTTGTCGAACCGTCGGGGCTCGACCAGGTCCACTTCCTGTGGGGCCGCTTCTGGAAGAAAGAGTTCATCATAAAGAGTCCCTCTTTCTCCATGAAGTCGGCCAGCTGCTGGCCCCTTGGGTTCCGTTGCCCTATTCCAAATTTCCCTACTTTCAGCTCACCGTTCTCTCTTGTGCCTAGTTTTGCATTGAAGTCTCCCATTTACACCGTATATTGGGTTTTGGAGGAATGCATGGCTCTAGAGATATCCTCATACATTTCCTCCACCTCCTGATCAGGGTGTGCCGAGGTTGGTGCGTAAACCTGTATGACCTTCAGCGAATACCGTTTGTTGATTCTGAGTATAAGGTACGCAACCCTCGTCGACACACTCCCGATCTTTACAACGTTGTTAACGAGAGACTTGTGGACGATAAATCCGACACCTCCTTGGGACAGATAGTCGCCCTCCCGGTGATAGAGCAAGTTGCCGGATTCGAGGATTACCGTGTCCTCCCCCTCTCTTCGGACTTCGGATAATCCTATAATATGCCAGCGCAACTTGTCTATCTCTTCTTCCAGCTCCACGATCTTCTCGTCAGTCCTCAGGGTTCGTGCGTTGTACGTTGCCAGGTCGAGTCGTCTAAGGTGGCAACCGAACCTCCACCGGAGATTCTTAGCACCCCCTGCCCCGCCGTTACCATGGTCGCCACCGTAGCCAGGAATAGCGGGGCCGCCGGGGACTGGGGGCCGTCTGTTTGTTGCTTTAGTCATTGGGGGGGTATTTGCCATAGTTGCCACGCTTGGCGAGCGGGTTGGCAACCGCAGTTTTTTTATTATAATTTTGGCTATTATCAGGAAGATGCTGCTGCCCATCTTCTGCCTGTTTCCCTTTGTCGCCTTTTACGACACCCACGGGAGGATATGGGGTAGTGGATATTCTTGACCGCCACTACACGGTATTGACCGCCACTACACGGTACGTAACCTCATTAACACAAATTTCACTTGCCTGCCAATTGTTATTACAAATGCTATTAAATTCTCATAACTGACGTGGGAATTTGTACAAAAATAAAATATAAAGTTACGATCTTTATACGCCCAACTGCTGGCTGGCAACGAATGGCTAGTCTACGTTGAGACTGGCCACCGTATTAAAACCGTATTAAAAGTCCTCTTTTTTTGGTGTTGTTGGCAGGCGGGTTTATTACCGCAGTATTTTATTTTTTGAGTTGTTCTCAAGAAGATGCTGTTGCCCATCTCCTGTGTTAGTTTCCCTCTGTCACCTCTTATGAAATCATATAATAATAATTGTCGTTAGTAATTTCGCCTACGCGTCACACGTGGAATTTGAATACAAGCATATTTATTTAATTATTTAATGTATTTTCTAAATATAACGAATGAAAATTATTGGTTACTACACTGTTAACTTGACAACAGTACGTAAAGCAACTCTTGATATTGGTTTGTGATTGTGGCAAGCCACTCGAAACTTCTAGAATTTTTTTCTTTAAAAAAAAAACGTTACCTGTCAGTTACGGATGCACTCCCAGTTGCGGTTAGGTACGGTAGGTATCAAATGAGGGATACTAATGAACACAAAGTCCACTTGATGGTAAAAAAATGCCACGGCTCATAGACTTTTGTAGATACGTCGTCACCCCTGAGGACTAAGATGTAGTGTCTCGTTCCCATGAAAAACTAAAAAGGGGCTCCGGTTCTTTAGACTCACCATACGAAACACAACAATATTATTCCGCTGATTCACGTTTGTACTCTGTGAGAGCGTGGTCCTACCTTGGTCGAGCCGACTGATTCGTACTGCAGCTATCTATACTTAGCAAAGCTGCGTCTTGACTCTACCTTAATTACTTCACTAGGATTTACTCCTGTATTGTTTTGGCATTTATATACACAATTTGCACAAAGACAACCATTCATACTCGGAACAATTATTTATAGGCCATACTTCTTTCGCTCGGGGTTTGAACTCATGGCCCACAGCTCTATGACTTGCTCAGCCCCTGTGCCATTGAATCGTCAAAACGAAAGTTACGCTATCGTACACTACCTCTGAATCTTTTTTCTGCCGACTTTCAAAAAGGAGACGGTACTCAATTCGACTGTATGTTTTTTTTATGTGTTACCTCATAACTTTTTACTCGGTGAACTGATTTCGATTATTCTTTTTTTTATATGAAATCTGATACTTATTCGTGTGGTCCCATTTAAATTTTATCAAGGTCAGACCAATCATTTTTGAGTTATTCTTAATAACTTATATTAAATTCGGCCGTACAAAATTTTTAATTTTATATTATTTAATCCACCAATGTAACTTTGACCAAAACACATCATAAAACATAAAACCAAATAAAATAACACAAAAAACAGTGAAAAAATATTAAAACCAAATGATTTAAAGATCAGGTACGCAAAAAAGATACGAAAAGTTTAAATTTATTTTCGTGCCAAAAATGTTAAACTCAGTTACACATAAACGAAAGTTCATTTTCCTTAATTAATGCTAAATGTTGATAAGAGGCGCACTTGAGTGTAATTTCATTTGATTTTTCTCTAAAAAATTTACAAACTCTTTCTCAAGATGCGAAAAAAGCGAAGCGAGGTAGCATTCATTAAGTATCTTAACCACGTAAGTTCATTCGGTAAATTACGACCAAGATATGCTAGTTATTTAATAAAATTAAGAATTAAATAATATATTAGTAAGCTGAAGCCGCAATGGGCCGGCCATGTAACTTGAAGAACCGACATAGAATGGGAAAAAAGGTTCTTGAGTGGCAGCCTCGCGCAGTTCCCCAAAAAATTCAGTGACAACCTGGTAAGATATGCAGGATGTTGATAGATGTGGGTTAGGACCATGCTTTATGGCGTTCTTTGGGGGAGGCATATGTTCATCAGTGAACTTGTGAAGGGCTGTAATGTTGATGATGATGATGATGATGAAATAATATATAGCTACATATGTAGCATTGTCTGTTGAATACATTAGAACTAGGTTTTTGACAAATGTTTTACTGAGCGGTCAACCACCGTCGAGTCTATTTCGTCGTTCAGAGGAGAAACACGTGTCGTATTATCGACAGTGGTGTGTCTTTTGTAGTGTAGTGGTGTTGGTATTAGTAATGTTGGAATAAGTGGTGACGGGGATATTGTACGCAATTGTGGAAGGGTGAGAGATGCTCTTCAATGTAGGTTAGGCATATCAATTAATTTTATTACGTGAATCTTGCTAATACATTGTTAACCTCTTTAATTTTTTATTCACCTTACAGTACATTTGTAAGTGGCTTGAAACTACAGTAGTCTAATGGTAAGGTGCAGACTGTGAACTTAAAAGTCATGGGTTCGAATCCGATCCATTAGAGCTTACATGGAATGAATAACGAGAATATTATTAATGCTGGCCTTCAACTAAGTAAAAGTAAAGAATCGCTACTGATGCGTTGTCCCAGAAATAAGGTGGAATGCATTGTGGCCTGTAATTATACTGGGTCTCTATATCCTTCGAACAGGAAAACAGCAGAAATAGGTAAGAGAATGGCACCCAAACCAGACGAATTTCTAGGGAAAAAAGAAGTCCTACTATATATAGTGCGACTACGTAATGCCTTATTTTTCTATTATTACTTTAAAAACTAGCCGCAATTTCTTTTTCTTGGCCGCAATTTTGTCCACGTAGAATCTGTAAGTAGCTGTTCAATAAAAAAGGGCATAAATGACTTTCTATATGCATTCGTGTAATCTACTTTTATACGAGTATATATAATTTTTGTCACTTAACTCCTTATAAACGGCTGAACCAATTTTTATAATAACCGGCGAAGTGCGAGTCGGTCTCGAGCATTAAGTGCTCCGTACCATCTTAATATACGGTTCTAGTAGGAGAGCCCCATTTAATTTTTAATTTATTTTAATTTTTATTATTTTTTGTTATAGCAGCTACAAAAATACACATTCTATGAACGTTTCTAGTGTCTACCTCTTACGGATCATGAGTTACAGCCCGCTGACAGACAGGCGGATGCACGGACGGACGGACAGCGGAGGCTTAGTAAGAGGTTCCCGTTGGATACCCTTTGGGTACGGAACCCTAAGAAAACATACCTACCTAAAAACCTGTTGTGCGGCAAGTCGCTGAATTAAAATATTCGCTGAAATTCATTGCAATGATGAAATACCGTCCACGTCAATTTTTTGCCCATATGGTTTACCGATAGTATGAATTCTGTTGGCAGATTATCAGGGTGGATCAATCGTGCGTCCGTAGACTGGACGTAATAATATAATATATATATATATATATATATAGTTCGCGCCAAAACGCTGTCAAGAATCGACGCCAGATGTCACTCGGCTCGGCGCGATACCGGTTGAAGTTCGGCCGAGCGTGGCAATGGCGCGCGGGTCGCGAGCGAAAAGGCGGAGTCGCCTGTCAGCTGTGCTTGGAACGGCACGCTGTCATTTTGTCGGGAACTCGGAATAATTCGGCGCGGCCAGTAAATATACGGTCTACCATTGTGACGCGCATTCCTGCTGGAGAGCTTCCCAGGGACTCATTGTGTCTGACTCAGAATCTGCATAAGTGCATTCGGCAATATTAGCTAGTGCGGCCTCTGATATTCTAGAACTAACTGTTGCTACGCGAAACGGTAGTGACCTTTGATCCAGAAACTCCGTGAGCTTTTTGTGCGTTAACCTTATACCTAGTGATAGTTAGTGGCTTCTGTAATTTAGTTAATCGTACGATAGAGTTAATTGACTGTCATCGTGACGAAAGAGGAAAGTGACTGCGGACAACCTCGGAAGGCCCTCTCAAGTTGGAGCGGTGTCGACGCTCGGGCTGCTGCCGACGGCCAAGGTCTAGGTTCAATCACCATCAGTCACACCTAGATACACATCACATCACTTTATGTTCCTTGCACTACACAACCACATGCGACCTGACCGACTCCGGAGGGACCAGTCGCCTTGGATATAGGTAAGTAAGCTACGTCCAAATTCCTCCCGGTCGACTGGCCGTATTATAGAACGCTCCCCCATATATTTTAGTGTAATTAGAGAAATTCCACGTGGCCACATTGAGGCCCGACCTACGTCTGCTCGGGAAGTCTTCAGCTCATGGGCCCCTGAGGATTTGACCCTTTAAGGGAGCAGCCGTAGGCCGTAACATATATATATATGTAATCAAACATTTATATGTAATTTAACATTTTATTCGTGATACTCTTCAAACAGATATTATATCATGTTAACCATGTAACCTTGTACGATTTTCACCAGATGTTGTTTCTCTATATTTACTGTTTCAAGGCGATAGGACTCTTTTTATATCTACCAGTCCGCTACGTGTGCACTCTATATTCCAGTGAGATGAATGTCCTTACATTAGAGGCAGCTGAACTGAGTCTCTGAAAGATGACTACATATTTGTGCCATTTGGTGTAGACTCTATCGGTCCGTGCAGTCCGTGAAGTTTCTAAAGGAATCGTATCCGCGACTGGCCGTCGGCTGCTTTTTTCTCGTTCAAAAGTATAGCCGAGAAAACATAAACAGCGTTCTTGTTACTATGCCGCGGGGAATACTTCTACTCTAATGATAATTATTTAAGTTTCTAGTTTTACATTATTGACTTTTTATATTTACGCGAATACTACACAACAAATGAAACTAAATTTAATTAGTTTTATTAAAAAGCTTTTAGAAAAATTTTACTTCGCAAATATCCGCGTTATAAAATAAAATGATGTGTTTTACCTAGTATTCATTTTATTTTATAACGCGGATATTTGCAAAGTAAAAAAATTTTTCTAAAAGCTTTTATATAATGGATTTCCGCAAAGTAACGCCTGATTCTATTAATTATAGTTTTATTAAATTAAAATGTGGGATTTAAAAAGTAAAATTAAAAGCGATAAAATCTGTAAAATTTTTTTTTTAATATTGTATATCTTTGAATAATATGTAAATAAATCATATTTATATAAGGTTTAGTACACCTTTGTTGCCATGGAGTCCGTCTAAGTAGACCCTCCTACCTATTTCTGCCGCCAAATAGAAATGCTTGCTCTGTTGTGTTCCGGTCCGAGAGCCAGTGTATTTATAGGTCATGAGGCATTCCATATTGTTCTTTATAGATCACAACGCATTTGAACCTTCTTTGTTTGAATTTGAAAGCAGGTGTTAACGGGCTATAGTTGGTACATACCATCAGGTGGACTGTAAGTTCGTTTGTCATTTCAATTTTATAAAAAAAAAGGATGGTACAATACTGTCACCTATTTTCTGTGTCTATGAGGCATTTCATTGAGTCCACCTTAGGTAAAAATATACCTGTGTGTGGCCTTTTTATTTGAATTTTTTTGTATCCATAGGCACTATATAGTACCTAGTAATTGTTAGTTGTATTTCATCTGTAGGAGGATAAAATACTTTCTTAGCTTTCTCCTCTGTCGCTTCATACAATATCCACGAGGCCGTAGATCTTCTTAAGCCACCATTTTAGATCCCTTAATATATTTTAATTGTTTACATCGTGAAGCGAGCCCGTGCTGGTGAGAGGGTTAGTGACCTAATAAACTTGTTATACAAAGCCGATTATGGGCTTTACAAGTTGTTTGTTAGTATTTGCATCTCCCTCGCTGGAAGTCGAGAGATTTTCAAATATTTATTTACATTATAAATTGACCCGAAACAGTTGGGTCGTTATCGAAATTATTATTATTCAAATATTCCAATTATATAATTTTAGTACATTTATACAATAATGTCAACTTCATAACATCAGTATATGACCAGTGCGTGTTGTCAGTGATGAGGATCTGGGACATGGTCCTTTAGAGCTGACTTTAGAACTGAGCGGACTATATCCAAAGTTTTTTGCATCATATACAATTTGCATTATTAATTCTTATAATTCCCCCATAAAGATTTTCTCTTGATAATTTTCTCTTGATACTTGAACCATGCGGGATTTAAACCAGCAGGCCTGAGCGCCGTAACTCATTTGTGAGCCGTCGATTATTTATTATTGAAGATATCCACAGCAAAACTTGAGTATCTGACATATGCCAGCGGATCATCAAATTGAAGAAAAAATTTTCTTGATTGGCAAACAAGCTTGTAAATATATCATCCGATCCCGAAATATTTTATTGATAAAACCCTAAAATTACAAATATGTATATTAGATCGTAAAAAAACCTTCCCATCGTTGACTTACCTCTATAAATTATTTCCACAATTTGTTTGTCGAAGGTCAGCGAGGTTTCCTTTTATTTATTTAGGTCATCATTTCATTTAGTTCTTATGTTTTTTTTTTTAATACATTACAAGATTTTACAACAACTCATAACAAAACAATAACTCTATCTTTTTCCGTGTTATAATAGTTCGTGATTAAATATGCTTGTATACTATCTAACTAGTATCGGATAATAGCACCTCGAGTTATATGGCCCGTCCATTAGCTTACTGATACGTTTGGTTACGTCAGTTATTCTAGTTCTGCTGCAGATATTATCGTAGTAATATTCAAATTAAGTGTTTTTTTCATTGTAGCGAATTTAAAATAGAATGAACGGGAATGATGTGAAAATAACTACCAGACGTAATTTCAACAATAACAACAGTCGGAGATATCTTCGAATGTAGATATGTATGTAGATGTTTTTTCTTAAAGAACCCACTAGGTTGTGACCACACGTTGAGGTTATTTTCCTTAAATATGTTTTTGTATAATTTCGTTATTTTAAATTGTCTAGAAAAACATTTCCATCTTTTCAATTATTCGCTTTCATCATCATCATTACAGCATGTCAAAAGTTTACAGCTAAAAAATAAGTCTTTCGCATAGATTTCCTTATAACAGGATATTTGCCAAAGCTTTTGAAAACCGAAGTTAGCCGCAGGTACTGCTGTCCATCCTCTGTTTTATTTCTCCCTATCTCTTACGGCATCTTTCCCGACGGAATGATTCGGGGCGATTGACCTTATGCCACCACTAAAAAGCCACAATACGCTAAAAGACCTGAAAATTTAAAGTTTTTGCTTTACTATCCTACACAATTTCGGCCATCCAAATGGAAGTAGACAGTAATGAGGAATTAAAGGCCCGACTTCGGAAAAAACAATAAGGTCGGAAAACAACATCATCAATGGATGTTTATTAAGTCGACTTTTACTTTATATTAAAAGTTATTATTTTAACCCTTTCGTTTGTTTTTTACTTTTTGTTTTTTACCAATAGTTACATTAAAAACTTCATCCTCGGTTTTTCGCACTTAGGGCTGGAATTTGTCCTAATTTATATAGGAGCACTTCTAAAGAATAATCATAAAAATTCAAATATAGGTCCACAATTCACTAAGAAATCGGTCAATATACATAAAAAATGTATAGCATCGAATATGAAATCTCCTCTTTTTTGAAGTCGGCTAAATAGAAGCAAATAGACACCAAAAGTTGTTGGAAAATTATATTAGTCAAATGTACAAACTTGAATATGTGTGTATTATAACTAACTAGTTTCAGTCAATTGTATATATAATGGGCATTGTTAAACGAGTCATGTCGGCTAGAAACCCTTGCTGTCGGAGAGGTATCCGCTGTGGATCAAACAATTAAACTTTGATTGAGTTAGCCGCAAGAGGGATAACGTATACGTTCTTAATCAGAAATTATCCGTATAACTTAACGCTTAAATTCGTTAAGTAAGAATTTGTAATTGTCACAGTTAAATTGATGTGTAATCTAAGGGTGCGTACAGATTAAGTAACATGTTGTATAACTTTTATTTTATAACACTTTAACATTATGTTACATTGTTATTCAACATTGTAACATATAACAATACTGTACACATTAGAATAACAATGCAATATAACAATTTTATATGTCACTGTCATATGACATTGTCGTATGTCGTTCTGTCTTTCGAGTGATATAACATTTGTGTAACGTTATATAACACGTTTTATAACATTCAGGTTCCACATTCCTGAAACATGTTATATAACAACGTTTTTTATATGTTATGTTATATAATATGTAAGCACCGTAAGAAGCGACAGAACGAAATGAAATACGAGATGGGCAGCAGCATCTTCCTAATAACAAATGAAAACAATTGAATAAAACTATTTTTTTACAGATTAATCACGTTTAATTAATTATTTTAATTCCGGACGTTTCGGGTGCCAAAGTAGGTACTTCGGGTGTTTTTTTTAATTATAGGGGTATTTACATAATACTAGCTGTTAAAGTCGGTCTAGCCATTTCGGAGATTAGTCAAAACAAACAGACAGCAGATTGCCAGTCAAACATGTGCACCGTATATACTGTCATGCATTTAGTAAAAAGCGATTATTTTAACATTACAGACACTTCAATTTTATTTATTGTATAGATATACCTACCTTAAATTTTATCGCGTTTAATTTTAGCTTTTTAATTCATTACGTTTAGATTGCTTTACAACGCCCATGGTCACAGGAGGGGGGGGGGGGCTGTGGTATTTAAAGCCCGATGTTGTAGTTAGCCCGGCTCCCTTCAAATTTTGAATATTATTATATTTTTAATTTTTGGTCCAATCTACGCAGAACGATCTTACAGTATCTTCAACTCTTGCAGTTGTATACTTGAGTTGGGATTTAATTTTATTAATTACTAGTTTTTGCCCGCGCCTACGTCCGCGTATTTACTATATCAAAAAATTAAACTTTGATTGAGCTAATCGCAAGAGGGATAACGTGTACGTTAGTAATCAGAAATTAACCGTATAACTTAACGCTTAAATTCACTAAAAAAGAATTTAAAATTGTCACAGCTAAATTGATGTGTAACGTAAGAAGCTACAGAAGGAAATGAAACACGAGATGGGTAGCAGCATCTTAACGATAACAAACGAAAATAATTAAAGAATGCAGTTGCCAACCCGAATCCTAAGTGTTATAACTCCATCAAATTTGTCAAGTTCCGCCCTATGAGGCAATTTATGGGGAGATCTTTGTTCAGCAGTGGACTTTTCTAGGCTGTAATGAATAAATGAAGCTAAAGCTATTGTTTATGCCCAAATTTGGTCATTTTTGAACGCCATCTAATTGCGTTCGAGCTAGCGCGTCACCCGATGGTATATAGGTGAAAAAGGTGGGGCGGCCGTGTGCGGCTTGCAGTGGCTCGACGCGTGGGCGAAGAAGAGAGTAGTTTACTGGCCGCGATGCGGTGAATCCGCGTATCTCGATTATCGCGGCCGAAGTTCACGCGACCGTGTAGGGTCCAGATAGTTTTTTTTTAGTGCGTGTTACTTCGCTACGTGGATATGTGAATTTTGCAATATTTAACTTGTTCGGGTGATGCGAAATTGTGCAGGCGCGCGTCAGGTAGATATAGGGTCTACGATTCGAACCGCGCATTCCTTCGTCGAGAGCGTCTCCTGGTTGATTGTTTGGAAATCATTATAATTGTGCCGTCGCGTTAAGTGCCCTTTTTTGTGTGTTGGTTGGTTTGTTGGTTTACGTGTCAACAAGGCGTATTTTAATTTTTTTATAGGATAAGGGTGACAAACGAGCACACAGTCCACCTGATGGTAAGTGGTTGCTGTGGCCCATAGACTTCTACATTTTTCCTCGATGAGGAATCAAAATGCAGATGCGTTGTCACCCGTGAGGACTAAGATGGAATGCCTCGTTTCCAGTAAAAAGGGTCTCCAGTTCTCTACACTCACCGTACGAAACACAGCAGCATTAAGCTGCTATTTTACGCTGGTATTCTGTGAGAGCGTGGTCCTTCCCCGGTCGAGCCGACCCATTCGTGTTACAACTATAGCAGAAATATAGCTGCAGCATTGCTCTACCACGTATAAATATTACCATGTATAAATTATTTTCGCGACGTGGTGTTTTGGTGTCGAATGAAGGAACTTAGTTGTGTTTAACGCTGAAACGTATGACTCATTAAGAGATCTGTATGATATGTAGACATAACTGAGGACCAGCTAAATAAGCTTGAGAGACTTCAAAATAATAGTACTCGGTTCATATTTGGATTGCGCAAATATGACCATATTTCTCAATTTCGCTCACGTCTCAAGTGGTTACCTATCCGACTTCGCCGGAACATGCATATTCTTTCTATTCTCTACTGTGTATTATTTCATCCTTCTGCTCCTCCCAATCTAAAAGAGAAGTTTGATTTTGTGGGGCATCCGGGGGAACCTCTACGCTCTTCTAGAAAATTAGTTTTAAGGGTACCAACTCACAAAACATCGTTTTTTAATAAATCGTTCACTGTCGAGTCTATTAAGCTCTGGAATGCCCTACCTTTGCACATACGTGAAGCACAATCTATTGTAATCTTTAAGAGACTACTTAAAGAACATTACTTGTCTCAATTGTCCGGAGACCGTTAGGATAATTATGTGATTATATATTTATTGTATTTATCAGCTTTTTATTATTGTTTGAGGAAATTTGTAATTTATTTATATAATTTGGGTAGATATGTAAGTTTGTTTATATACTCTTATATATGTATGTTTATGTATGGGTATGGCAGAAGAAACATGAAAGCAGAATAAATGCAGTTGAGATGAGAGCATTAAGAAGTATGATAAGAGTTAAACTGAGTGACAGGCTAAGAAATAGAGAGATAAGGAAATGTTGTGGTCTGAAAGAAGATGTAGTGACAAAAATTGAGAAAGGTATGCTGAGATGGTTTGGCCATGTCGAGAGAATGAATGAAGAACGATTGACGAAAAAGTGTATAAGGCGAGTGTGAATGAAAGTGTTGGAAGGGGTAGACCTAGGCCGACATTTCTATACCAAATCAGGGACGTCTTGAAAAAAGGCCAGGTCAAGAGTACCCTAAACCGTAGAGCATGTATGAAGGGAATAATGAAAGTGGACGAAGCAAAACAAGTATGTAAGGATCGTAGCAAGTGGAAAGAACTGGTCTCTGCCTACCCCTACGGGAAAGAGGCGTGATTATATGTATTTATGTATATATTATATGCTTTACTTTATCTTTTATTATGTATTAGTAATTTATATCATTTCATGTGTTAGTTATTTATATGTTATTTTATTGCATTTATTGTCTATATATCGCATGTATTGATATTATATTTTATATAATTATATTGCACCACCTACCCAGTATTCATTGTTTATTCCTTTACACCCTTGGTTGCCTGGAAGAGATCGCTATGTAGCGATAAGGCCGCCAAATTGTACATTTAACCTGTCTATTATTATGTAATTTGTTTATTAGTTTGTGGTGTACAATAAAGTATATTCATTCATTCATTCGTAATGACAATGAGGAAAGAAATGGTCCAGCGATGGAGCCTGCTGGAGCGATGCAGCATTGTGGGGCAGCCTGGAACTCGGCCGCTGCTGGTCGCCTAAGCTGGTCCAGGTCTCAGACATTTACATATCACTAAACACTACTTGCCATGCACCTCACACCCACTTACGGCCTGACCGAGCCTTGGGGCGATCTAAGAGTCGAAAACAGGTACATACTATATTTCCCTAGCACTCCCATATAGCTTAGTATTATAGGAAATTTTTCCATATGGCCACTGGCCCCGTCCCTCTGCTGCCCGTCGATGGTATAACTCATGGGCCCTAGTCCCGTCAACCTTTGTTGGGGCAGCTAGGGGCGTGTACAGCTATACTTTAAATCATAGGTGATCTATCAATAACCGCAATTTCAATGTAAATTCCATCACCCTCTTTAGGGATGATTTCTGTAATCAAAGCTATCCTATTTCCTTCCCCGGGACTTAAACTATCTCGATACCAAATTTCATCCGTGCAACCAAAATTTGTATTGGAAATAAAGTATCAAATTTTATTATATTTATGGTTCACTATTTTGATAATCTTTTCTATTTGATTGTAGAATTATTTAGGATAAACAATTCCACTATATATTATATTTGTGTAACTCTTACAGTTTTTGCACCGCACGCCAAAATATCTCGCAGATGACAGATTTTTTCCGACTTACATAACACGTATCGTTCTATTTTGACCAATTTACGAAATATATTTGTAATTACATATATAACCTCTATGTTGTTCTGATGTATGAGCTATATTATTGTAAAGTCTCATTAAAATACATTTAGTAGTTTTGGCGCAGTAGATTAAACATCCATATATCCTCACAAACTTTTACGATTATAATATTAATATTCGAATATAAACATAATATAAAGTAAATAGGATTCTTATTGAAATTTGAAGTTTTCTTAACGGAGTAATGAAAAGTCCGCCAACTCGCATTGTACCATAACGGCGGGCTAATTGCTGCATAACCTCTCATAAATGCGCATATAAAGGCTGTATTTTATTTTTATTCTTTAAGCCATAACAGATATGTAATTAAAATAATTTTTAATTTGTTACCGGATCCTCAGTCACTTACTAAAAAGCTAAATGTTTTGCGAAAAATTAGAATGTTATTCGTATAAAATAATCTGAGCTATAATTATTTATATCGTTTAAATATATCCCTTGACCGGTCTTTATTGTTCGTTAAGCCGCTGTAAGTTGAGGTGGAATGTATCGCAGAAAAAAACCGCTTTGTGGTTTGTCGAGGGCCCTCACAGCAGGTAGCTTTAATAAAACCCCTCCGTTGTGTAAAGGATTAACTGAAATATATGCTCGAAAAATGAACAAACGAATACCCTTTAAATTTAAAAGTGGTGCAGTTTTTTAATAAAACAAGAGTAACAAATAAGCGAATAGTTCAACCCATAGTGAGCGGATACTGTGGTACATAGCAATCTGCGTCTTTCTTTGATAAAGAATCAACATGCAGAAGCGTAGTCACCCGTTAGGACTACTGCATATTAAAAAATATAACCCAAAAACTATACCTTTTTTTAGAATAAGGGTGGCAAACGAGCACACAGCCCACCTGATGGTAAGTGGTTGCTGTGGCCCATAGACATCTACATCTATCTTCGATTACTAATCAAAATGCAGATGCGTTGTCACCCTTGAGGACTAAGATGGAATGCCTCGTTTCCAGTGAAAAGGGTCTCCGGTTCTCTACACTCACCATACGAAACACAGCAGTGTTAAGCTGCTATTTTACGCTGGTATTCTGTGAGAGCGTGGTCCTTCCCCGGTCGAGCTGACTCATTCGTGCTACAACCATAATATAGCTGCAGCATGGCTCTACCACGTTATGCACATTATATGGAATATCTCGTTTCTAGTAAAAAGATCTCTGGTTTTCTGCACTCACCATACAAAACACAGCAGCCTTGAACTGCTATTTGACGCAGGTATTCCTTGAGGTTTTGGTCTTTCCTCAGTCGAGCCGACCAATTCGTGCTACAACTATAAGTCTCCGGTTCTCTACATTCACATACGAATATATAATAAACATACCCCCCATAAGTCAAAGGTACCCATACCTTTTACTGCCTAGGGTTCTGTCTAGATAGCTGCCATCCTTTTACCTACATATATCGCTAAACAGCTGTGCATGCACAGCTGTTTTCCGGTCTGAACGGTATAGAGAGCCATTATAATTAATAACAGGCTGTAAGGCATTCCATCTTATCTCTCAGAGGTGGCAACGCATATGTATTCTTATTTGTTTGAAGTAAGCTACAGGTGTCCGCGAACTGAGTTAGCTACATACAATCAGGTGGACTGTTAGAACGTTTGTCGGTTTATCACTATCAAAAGTTCATTGTTGAGCATACCACCCTCAGCCATAGGTTTTCTCATAAGGGTGATGTTTGCCATACTTGACACAGTTAGCAGGCGGGCAACCGCAGTTTGCGAGTATTTTAGTTTAGTTTTCTGCCGACTTACAAAAAGGAGACGGTAATCAATTCGGCTGTATTTTTTATGTGTTACCTCATGACTTTTTACTGGGTGAACCGAATTCGATGATTCTTATTTGATATGAAAGCTGATATATCTCGTGTGGTCGCATATGAATTTCATCAAGGTCAGACCAATACTTTTTGAATTATTCTTAATAACTTATATTGAAGTCTTCTATACAAAATTTTTAATTTTTATTATTATTAGAAAGACGCTGCTGCCTATGTCCTAGTTTGTCCACGTAATCATTTATAACTACGAACTATTTATATTTTTTTATTTCATTGTATGTTTTCAGCAAAAACTAATTATATCTGTTTCAGTAAATTCAAACGCACGCAACCTTCGGAAGATTTCAATATAAGAATTCATACATGTAACAACATAAACAGTTGCGCCTTTATTAATAACTGTGCATTTATAAATAAAGTAACATATATACAATATTTAGGTGTAATAATAGACCAGAAATTGTCATGGTATTGTCACATAGAACATATATCTAACAGAATTGCTAAATTAAATTGGGTATTTCGTACCTCAAAGCATTTGGTGCCAAGAAAAGCGTCCACAGAACTTACGCAAAATAAATTATTAAACAATATATACACAGCTTTGGTAAAATCCGTTTTAGGGTACCGTATATCTATTTGGTGGGGGGGGGGGCTTGCAAAACAAAATTTATCCATTTAGAACGTGCGCAACGAGGTTTAATTAAAAATATGTATTTTAAAAATAGAAGATATCCTACTACGAGTCTTTACAATGAAACACAGTTATTATCAGTACGAAAAATTTATGTACTGCACACAATATTAAAGAAACATAAGTCCCTATCTTGTAATCCAAATACTTTACAAAAAAGGAGAAAAGAATTAGTTGCACAAGTTCCACAAATACAAACATACAACACAAATACTCACATTTTTTTTGCTAC
This sequence comes from Parnassius mnemosyne, assembly GCA_963668995.1. Classification (NCBI taxonomy): domain Eukaryota; kingdom Metazoa; phylum Arthropoda; class Insecta; order Lepidoptera; family Papilionidae; genus Parnassius; species Parnassius mnemosyne. The sequence continues at coordinate 40,365,822 of CAVLGL010000081.1, read as the reverse complement.
AGTTCAGTATACTAAACGACAGCAGCAGAATTATACAACAAAATTAATAACATGTAGGAATTTACACAATGACCCCCTTTGAATGTAAAAATGCATAAGTGTGTTATCAATCCTGCATTTTGATTCTTACTAGCAGGCGAACTATAATATGCTCATTTGTTACCCTTATTCCTATAAAAGTCACAAAAACTCACTAACAGAAACTTTTGAAATACTTACATGTCTAGGGGCTAACAACTAAAATGCTTGTCACTGTATGTAAGGCACAAGTCATGCGCGAAATGTAGTTAAGCATTACACACACAATTTATCTACTTGATGTCTTCATAGAGCAAGTGATGAAGCATTTTCATTGTGCCCTATTTCCACCTCATTTTTGCTTTTTCATATGCGGTATATTTTCAATCTGATATAACGTGAAATATACAATCTTAATTAACGAAATAAAGCCATGCTGTTACTCTGTTATGGTTGTAGCACGAATGATGAGTACAGCAAGGACCACGCTCTCACAAAATAACAGTGTATAGTAACAACTTAATGTGCTTAAAACCAAAGACCTTTTAGACTAGAAACTATGCGTGTATTCATATGGTTAATACATGTGGTAAACATATGGTGGTGGACTGTGTGCTCGTTTGTCACACATAAAATAAAAAAGTCTACAAACTTTGCGTATTTTATCGCATCTATCACGGGGAGTGCTCTGAGCAATTGTTCGGACTAATTCCAGTCGCCCAATTTCACCATCGCACATTGCGACAAACTCGCGATACCATCCATTCCATCTGGATGATTGGCGGTCCATCACTTTGCGATTTAGAAGAAGTTTTCTTTCTCGCACAACTTCCTTGTGGAATCGTTTACCACCAGTGATATTTCCAGACCGATATGACTTAGGAACCTTGAAGAAAGGAAAAAAGGAAGAAAGGAGCCTACTCCTTTTTAAAAGGCCGGCAACGCATCTGCATTCACCTGGTGTTGCAGTTGTTCATTGGCGGCGATAGTCACTTACCATCAGGTGGGCCGTATGCTCCGTTTACCCCCTCAAAAATGAGAAAATATTTTTCTCAAAAATGAGAAAATATTTACACTCGTCTAAAGTAAATAGACAAGTGTAATCTATTGAAAAATTTATACTTGTCAAATTGCACTTCATTTCTCCTTAAGTAGTCATTCCTTTATCTCACGTTTGTTATTTAACAATAACTACCAATTTTTCCCTACGTTAAGTCTTGTATTTCACTTGCTTGTTTAATGCTCTTTTATATATACGAGTATATAGCCTAATGGTTGACTGGGAGAGAATGCCTTAAGGCATTAAGGCCGCCATATGTATGTACGATTTCTTTTTGTGCATAAAGGTTTAAATAAATAAATATCTATATCACTAATATTACGAGTTGCAACATTGCTTAGTGTCTTGGCCAGTAGTATAAGTGATATCTTATATTTACTTGAACACTACACATTGAATAAAATTATTTTAACGGATATTATCGCGTTTAATTTACTATTTTGAATTTCCGACCTTTCGGGTGCTGGTCACAGCAACCCATGGTCACGGGTGGGACTGAGGTGTTTGACGTCCCGATGTCACAGTTAGTCCGGCTACCTTCAGTTTTTTAATATTAATTTTTGGTTCTATTTCGAGATCGCGTTTTGCTACCAATTGTAATTTAACTATACTACTAACACTTGAAATAAAGATAGTTTTATAACAAAACGAAGTAAACTAACGTCAATAAATAAATGGAACAAGAAATGCTTCTCTAATAATAACAAATAAAAAATGACTTACTTCAGAAATGACTTACGTCGTTATCGTAGCAACAATAACTCATAACTTTACAAAAGGACCCCACCGCGACACTCCAAAAGACACTCCACAATATTTCTGCTCCAGTTGTCAATCAGCTCTACAAATTATACCATGAAAATAATTAGCGACTGTTTCATTTCGTACTGTTACTTAAATTGTTTTTAGTATATATTTGCTGCGTACTTCTGAATCATATTTTAATGGTATTAATTTTCAGTTATCTATTATGATTCACATGATGATGTCTTATGCTTACCCGAAGACTGCACATAAAATGAAACTTTTTAATGAAATCGGAACGTCAAACACTTCAGTTCTCTTGTGACCATGGGTACTGTAAACACCCGAAACGACGGGAATTAAAAAGTTTGATGAAACGCGATATAATCTGTGAAAACAGTAAATGTTAGGATCCAATTAAAAAACTAAATGATTGCTTCTAGACCTATAAGAAAAGTTAAACTTTTATCGTAAGCCGTACCCCTATCATCCCGTGGGTGTCGTAATAGGTGATATAAAGAAACAGAAGATGGCAGCGGCATTTTCCTGATGACAACTCAAAATAAGAAAAACGCTTAGCAAGCATGGTGGCTATGATGAAAATCTATGAGCAAACGTGGTGGTAAATAAATATTGTGGCCCATAGACATCTACATCTATTTATGATTAATAATCAAACTGCAGATTTCATAGTGAGAATCCATAGTGCGAACCGCGAACTCAAAAGGTCGTGAGTTCGAATCCATCATTCGACTACTGTCGTGAACCACTCCTAACACAAGTATTGAAGCTTACTTGGAGTGGTTAAAGGTAGCTATTTTCATTATGAATAATTTTATTTACATGTCACTTTGGTCTAGCCTTCTAAGGCCCAATGTTCTCATACTAGAACTTTACAAAGAACTGGTTACGCCCTTGCCTCATTTAGCGTAATGAAGTCCTGATGACACAATGTTCTTATACGAGGACATAACAATTGTTCTAAGATAATATTTCGAAAATTCGCACCAACATGCAAATTTGCTTTGTGTTATCTTATTGGAGAATACATACGAGTAAGTGACAGGTTTTAGCTTCATTGTAAGTGACAATCAGAGACAATCTGCCATTTTGTAGCCGAAACGAAAAATACGGAGCATACGCGCAGTGGAAGTACATAAGTCATATCGCTATATTTTGTTTAATTATGTGACTTCTTAGTTTTAAAATGTGTAAAAGTTAAAAACAAACCAGCAAAGAGTAGTATTCCGTTATTTAAGTTAATATTTAAATTTTAAATGGCTTTTTACCAGTCATTTATTATGTTCAAGTATGAAAACATCTGGCGTTGATCTTCCATGTACTTCATGATCTGATGTTCCATTACTTGCCTGTTATAACTTATTCTCATGAAAGAACAATTAAAGTTAATGACTTTTTTTATAGGATAAGGATGACAAACGAGCACACAGTTCACCTGATGGTAAGTGGTTGCTGCAGCCCATAGACATCTACATCTATCCTCGTTTGCGAATCAAAATGCAGATGCGTTGTCACCCGTGAGGACTAAGATGGAATGCCTCATATCCAGTAAAAAGGGCCTCCGGCCACCTGCACCCACCTAGCGAAACGCAGAGGTAAACCTCTACTTCACGCTGGTATTCTGTGAGGTCGTGGTACCACCACAGTTCGAGCCGGCCCATCCGTGCGACAGCAAAAGATGCCACGTGGCTCTACCACTGTTAAAATTGACTACTTGTTATTTTTAGAATTTCTAAATAATTAGGATTTAGAAGATTTTTTACCTTTTGCCGAAGACACACATGTAATAATATATTAAGAAAATAGGATGTAAAACTTCAGTGAAACGGATTCAGACGAAGATGCACAAGTCAAATCAGTAAACCGTGAAAGCCATCCACCAGGAGCTCTTCCTATTTTGTAACTACGGTGGTAGGAAGAGAAAAAACAAGAGCTGTTTGAAGCGCCTAAGAAACGAAACATTACCATACAAAAAATCCTTCAATTACGGGCATTCAAAATGATCCTTGGAAACTCCTTATTGAGACCTATTCAAGGCTGGAGGCTATTGAAATTTACTATTCGAACTTGAATGAGCCTGTGCAACGCAAGAGGGGAAAATATACTGTTCCACTTCCGTCCAAAAAACAACGTACGTAAGGTGCCGATCACATGCCTGTCTTTTCTTACAAATAATCTAAATGCCGACCATGCCACTATAAAAAATAGTGCATTTCTTGTAGATCGTAGAATGTCAACTTTGTTTTTTGTTTCCCGGAATTATTTTCGAATAAGTTGGGTAAATTTAATAAATATCGTGTTAAATTAAAATGAAAGGATAATGTGAAACCGATATACTGTAAAGCGCGTCCAATCGAGTTCGCGTTACGTGACACGGTGGATAAAGAAATAACATGTTTAGTGGATCTTGGTGTACTTAAACCGGTATCGCACTCTGAGTACGTGTCACCTATTGTTCCCGTGCTAAAAAACAACGGTTCGGTTAGGTTGTGCGCCGACTATTCGGTTACTATAAACAAACAGCTGTTGATAGAACAATATACGGGGGCCAACAGTTTTCAAAGATTGACTTATCCATGGCCTATAATCAATATTTGTTAGACGAAGAGTCTCAACCTGTCACATGCATGCACTCTACAAATTTTTTGGGTTGTCTACTGTGCCGTCTATATTCCAGCGCGCCATGGAAACGACGCTTTCAGGTTTAGATGGGGTCCTGTGTCTGCTTGACGACATTTTAGTCACTGATCAGACCCCAGAGGGACATTTGAAGAAGTTGAATATAGTTCTGCAATGACTTGAGGATGCAAGATTAACTGTACAGAAAGATAATGCGATTCCTTTAAAAATGAAAAAAAATATTTAGGTTATATAATAACCAAAAATGGATTACAGAAAGATCCGGAAAAGGTGAAGGCTATAGCTGATGCGCCCATTCCGTTTGACGTTAATACATTGCAATCATTTTGAGGACTGGTAAACTAATACAGGTGGCGGGAGCATCCTGCGTCTTGAGTCCTTTGTATGACCTATTAAAAAAGGGGGTTAAGTGGAACTGATCTACGTCACATCAACAAGCGTTTGATAAAATTGAGAAATGTTTGACGTCGGATCAGGTCTTAACACACTTTAATTCAAACGCCAAAATAGTTTTAACTGTCGATGCTTCCCCGTGCGGCTTAGGTGCTATTTTGTCCCAAATAGACAATGAGGGGTTAGAGCGTCCGGTAGCATTCGCTTCCCGCACGTTGAACGCAGCTGAGAAAAACTACTCACAGATACAGAAAGAGGCGACCGCAATAATATTTGGAATACGCCGGTTTTATCCATATTTAAATGGCAGATCAGATCCATTTATATAACGCACGGATCACAAGCCGTTAATTTCTAATTTTGGCCCACATAAAGGTATACCGGAAGTGTCGGCTAATAGATTGCAAAGATATGCGATGTTTTTAAGTGCATACAATTATATAATCGAGTATGTTCGTAGTGCCTACAACAACGCGGATTTCCTGTCTCGCGCGAGTTTAAAGTATGAGTCACCACGGGCTCGCGCCGAGAGCGAGGGAGACAACATCGGCGCACACACCGCCGCCGCCGCCGCTCCCATTGATCGCGCATCAATCAATCATCACTTTGTTGTCGACGGCGACATGCCGTTAACATTGAATGAGTTACGCAAAGCTACTAAAGAGGATGCTGTATTACAGTTAGTGGTAAATTATGTCCAAAACGGTTGGCCTAAAAAATAGTGAACTCGCAGTTGAAACCTTATCATTTATGTAAGACCCAATTATCATATGAAGACGGTTGTTTAATGAGGGGTCATAAGGTGATACTTCCCGAATCTTTGCGGTCGAAGGTTTTATTAGAGTTACATAGCTCGCATTTAGGTATCGTAAAAACGAAATCAGAAGTTAGGTCTCGTTTTTGGTTCCCAGGCATTGATGCAATGCTAGAAAAAATAATACACTCGTGTAAAATATGCAAACAGCTACGGCCCTCGCCGCCCAGAGCGCCGTTAGCACCATGGGAGTTTCCCCATACACCATTTCATAGGTTACACGTCGACTTTCTTGGGCCGCTGAATAATCAAACGTTCTTAGTAGTGGTAGATGCGCACACCAAATGATTAGAAGTATACGACGTGAGCACTTCCACCACCTCAGCGACCGTTATTGAAAAACTTTACGACTTTATATCTAAGTACGGATTACCTCACACAATTGTTAGCGATAACGGTACTGCGTTTACATCCAATGAGTTTACAAAATTTTGTTTATTAAATGATATTGCTCTTCTAACATCACCACCTTACAATCCTGCTAGTAATGGACAAGCAGAAAGTTTCGTAAAAATTGTCAAAAAGAGCATAAAGTCAAGCGTTTTAGGTTCACGCAATAGGAATGTGTGTAGGCTAAAAATTTTGAAATATCTGTTTGACTATAGGTATTCAGTACATTCTGTCACGGGTTTCTCACCGGCTGAGCTGGTGTTTGGGCGAAAGCTGAGAACACGTCTAGATTTACTTCATCCAAAGTTAACGTCGACCCCACTCACATCACTAAGTGACGATGTTAAACAAAAACAGTGCTCGTAAATTAAATGCCATAGAGGTTATAATAAACAAGTTTATGCGCCAGGCGATGAGGTTATGTTTAAAAAGTTTCTCAATAACAGCAGATTTTTGTGGTGCAAAGGTACTGTTATAAAAAGACTCGGTAAAGTGTTATATTTGATTAAAGACCATGGTTCTTCTACTAACGTCAAAAAACATAAAAATCAAAGTGTATTAAATAAAGGTATGTCTCCACCCGGGCATTTGGGCGATTTTATGTGGGAAAGCGATCCAATTCAAAGCGAACATAGCGGTTCTCAGTTGACAAGCAGAGGGGAGGGAGAAAGACATAAGGAGTAATTCTCATCCTCACCATCTCCTCGGAACCCGAGATGTTCTAGAAGACTGTTGCGAGATATACCCAGGGTTGACTATAAGCAGTTCTTCTAAAATTAATTTGTGATTTCCTAGATAAGTTAAATAGGGGGAGGGACTGTTGTGTATGTACGTTAATAATATGTATGTGTGCGTGGCTGCGCCCATGGTATGTGTCTAATAGAAAATACATTCAGTGTATCAATAGCTGTGTTGTGTTTCACTTGTCTCCCGTACCAAGAACTTAACAGAGGATAAAATAAATGTAGATGTCTATGAGCCAGAGCATCCACTTACAATCGGATGAACTGTATGCTCGTTTGTCAACCTTCTTCCGTAAAAAATAGCTCTTTCACTCTCCATCTCACTAAAAGTGATTTCAATCAATAATTTAAAATCACACATTGACTAATCTGTCAATATTTATAGTAAACATTTAAATTTAGATATCAGGCATATTATTTTACTTTACTTAAATATCAACCAATAAAATTGTTCACTTCCCCTCGAAGGCTCTTCGGTCAATTTCAATATTTGACGCTTGAATCTATTTGAAAATGGGCCAAAAGTGCTACGGACTTTTGGCAACAAACTTTCACCTATTTTTATTTAAATTCGATATTTATATTTTGTGCATACAGAGAGAAAGGTTGTCACCCTTTTCATATAAAAAAAAGAAAATAAGTAGTATAGAGTCTCTACCTGTTTAGCCGACTAGAAAAATATAAGTTTTTTAATTTGGCTGTGTCTTTTTCGTTCATAATTTACTCGACATCTTTGAGAATTGTGTTACCGTTGCAGCCTACTAAAGTCCACTGCTGAACACAGATCTCATAGGGGAGATATCTGCCATATTTGGCCCTAATTGGCAAGCGGGTTAGCAACCGTAGTTTTTATTTTTATTATTAAAGGTTATTAGTAAGACGCTGCTGCCCATCTCTTGATTTGTTCCTATTTGTCGCCTCTTACGACAGCCATGGGTTAATGTGGGGTAGTATACCGCCACTACATGGTAATTGTGAATTTCGAACAAATTTTAATTAATAATTATTTTTAACTAAATAGGCTCTATATCAAGAGTGGTTTCAGTTTATTTAGAAGACTGTAAGTCGTGAATGGAAAAAAATGCTACCCCAAAGGACCATAAAATCGAACAATATTCGAATAGGTTAAGTAGAGGGTTTGTAGTACCCAAAGGTTTAGAAGCCCTGCATATATGATTTTTAACACTTGGTATAAACGTAAATTTTGAGCCAAAAATATTTTTTTATATGAACTAAATACAGCACATTGAATGACACTACTTTTATGAGTTTTATCGCATTTAATTGTACTTATTTTTAATTACCGACGTTTTGGGTGTTTGCATCATCCATGGTCATGGGGTAATGAGGTGATTAACGTCCCGATGTCAGAGTTAACCGGGAGTGCCTTCAGGTTTTTATTTGTGGTTTATATGTGGTATATTGTTTACCTCGGCTCAAGGATTTTCTTCTGTATCGTGGGGGCAGTTCACTTACATAAATTTCATAAGGACAAATATCCAGACCTGGAACAATTATTTGCGGGCCATACAAATACTTGTTCCGTGCGGGATTCGAATCCCCGGCGCTTAGCGTTGCAATTCGTTACTAAGCCACTGCGCTACGGAGCCGTCAAAATCTGTTATATTCTGATCTTATACAAATGAGTTTATATGATATAAACTTTACTAACTATAATCAGTATCATTACAATTTATCCAGGCACAAGAGAACGAAACATTAATATTTATTATATCCATAAGAACAAATACAGATATTTCCTCCACTCCGCAAGCGAAACATCGCAATGAATGCAACAAGGGCACTTGCTTCACAATATTTAAAAAGAACATAAATAAAATATAGATCCAAAAAGTAAAGGAATGTTTCGAACTTTGCAGAAATGAACAGAACATTTTTTTTTAATGAACGATATAATAATTTTAATGAATACTTTGATGCTGTATTACGCATACATTCAATATTCAATAGTTGTTTGATTTGCTTTAAGTAATGAATAAATGCATAAGGAGCATATCTAACCTTCCGTCGCAATAGTAATTTTTCCTATATCATGAAGCGTTTTACATGACTCAATTGTAAATATAAGTAACATAAATAAGTACGTAAGTAAAGTAAGTACATCCAGATTAAGTTAATCGCTATATTAAATTATTTATCCTCTATTAATATATAAGAGATTTCCACCTATGTACTGACTCATATCGATATCTCTGAAACCATAAGGTCTAGAGACTTGAAATTTGAAAGGAATATTTTATTCGCCGAGTACAGGTCAGTTAAGAATGTATTTTATGAAATTCTTCTTTCAAGGCGGATTGCTGGGGCGTTAATTATAAAAATATCACATTTTGAAACTAATGCTTTTATAGGTATAAAACTTGGCGTGAATATTCTTTTTCGTATGTGTTTCAATGGGTCCCCAAATGGTTTGGATTCACGATTAGAGCCGGTAGTTGGAACTGTTATCGACATCCAGAAATCACCTGTGCGATGCTCGGGCGGATCGAATATAGGATATTTTTGCATAAATAATTAATCAGCATTGGTCTCGGGATATTCTCATTTATCCTATAATATATTCTAAATATCTTTATATTTATGTTATATAATTCTAGAGTCCGTGTGTATGTGACTGAACTCCTCTTAAACAGTTGGACCGAGTTGGATGAGATTTTTCACATGTGTCTGATTCAGTTGATTCGAGAAAGGTTTAGATTCACAATTGGACCCGATAGATGGCGCTGATGTCAAGTTATAGAAATCGCCCGTTCGAAGCCGGAGTGGACCGCTAGTATTTGTATATAGGTTAATTATTAAGTCTGACATTGTTAATTATAAAGAGATAAATAGACAATTACAAAAAATTAAAATATTTTAATTAAATGTATTAAAAAAAATTGTCTATATATACAGGATAGTGAATATTCTTACACTGTCACCGTGTAGTGAAGGTATAAGAATATTTTTACTATCCTTTATCTTCCCATGGGTACCGTAAGAGGAAACAAAAAAAAATAGATAGGCAGCAGGGTCTTCCTACTAACAACTAAAAAATAAAAAACTGCGGTTGCTTACCCGCCTGCCAATCGTGGCAACTATGCCAAGTATACCCCTAAAAGGCTTATGTTGTATTTATAGGAGAGGCCTATGTTCGGCAGTGGACTTATGATAGGCTGTAACGGTAACGGTAATATTAAATTTTACATTTTTATACGTTCAATACATACACATAAAATTATTAATTTTAAATCACTGTTGTAAAATTATACTTATAAAAACAAAACACTTTAAAATTAAAAAAAAATAGTGTAATCATTGTCCTAAACAATTACATTATAAAATCGGAATAAGCTGCTCGTATAGAAACTCCCCCAAAAATGCGGAAATTTTATCCCCATGCACAAACTTAATCCCGCTTTGTTTCAGCGCGACATATTGCTTCCGCCGTCGCTGGGAACCGACTCATATTAAAATCCCCTTCAGTTCCTCCACGCCCACTTCATCAAACAAAAATCCGACTTTTAACGAGTTTCACTTCGCGCAGTAAATATATTAATTTTGATCGGGATGGACCATCTTATTTCAATTTTTTCTCTATAAAAATAACTATAATAATTATTTCATAAATATAACACTACTTTTTTATAGGATAGGGTGACAAACGAGCACACAGTCCACCTGATGGTAAGTGGTTGCTGTGACCCATAGACATCTACATTTATCCTCAATAAAGAATCAAAATGCAGATACGTCCTCACCTGAGAGGACTAAGATGGAATGCCTCTTTTCCAGTAAAATGGGTCTCCGGTTCTCTACACTCACCATACGAAACACAGCAGTGTCAAGCTGCTATTTTACGCTGGTATTCTGTGAGGGCGTGGTCCTTCCCCGGTCGAGCCGACCCATTCGTACTACAACTATACTACTAATATGGCTGCAGGATGGCTCTGTCACGTAAATTGTACTTTCAAGAGGTTATATGAAATTAATATATTCTGTGCAATTTTGTGACAAAGTTGTGCAAAATGTTTTGTCTATTTTGTTCTGACTAGAAAGGACGGACTTGGGCTTGTAAGGAGTATATCCGCTTGAGTTAGAGCTAAATTTAAAATTACCTACGTTGGAGTAGCCGTGTAGTGGCGAAGTAGAAAACAGAAATATAGACATTCTTATACAGTATAGATTGTAAATAATACTAATTGGATGTCATCCTTATGTTTAATTTACAACTGTTTCGGAAAATAATCTTTATATATAATAATTACGTGTCACGTTGTTTGTCCGCGATGGACTCTCTAAACTACTGAACTGATTTCAATGAAATTTTGCAAACTATGTGCATTTTGGTCGAACTTGAGAGATAGGATAGTTTTTATCCCGATAAATGACCCTCAACATTTTTTATTACGAATTGAAGGATTTTTATAGGAAGGGTCGTTGGAAAGGGCAGAACAACGTCTGCCTAGCCAGATAGTATATAATAAAATACAAATCCCTATCAGCTGACGGCTTTTCAAGTCAAGTATAACAACTATTTATAACCCATTGTTACATAATGATGTAATGACGCAAAATAATCATTTTTAAAGACATAGTATCGAAAAACAAGATAGTCATTTTTAAAGACATAGTATTGAAAAAGGAAATTTGTCGTAATTTCTGTAAGTTACCCAACCGAAGTGCATTCGTCGGAGAACCTCTTGGTCGAGATTGACTTACCTAATCGGAAATTTTGTATCAGTTCAACAACTTCGTTGTCTGCCTCTTTGGTCTAATGGTCGTAAGCGCGGTGTGATACTGCGTTCTACTCCCAGGTCGGGCTAAACAAAACAGTTATTTGGCTTTTCTGTAAAACTTCCCAGTAGCGGGCCGGAGTCAGGAAGTTGGCGGTGTTTCGCTCCGTGTCTTAGGAAGTACATGAAGATTTTTGGCCCTTCGCCTGATCTCTCTCGGTTTTATGTATACGCACACACTTGTGCACTATAATTATTGCCTTCGCCGATGGCGTTAAGTCTGGCTGCCGGGAATGGAATTCGGTCTGGAGGACAATATTAGTATGGGCGGTAGAAGCTATTTTTAACTTATTTATTCATTTACTAGGTAGTAGGAATCCTTTTATGCGTAGGAGTCCACCTGGGTTTGACCCTTAATTATATTAGCTTTTTTATTCCATCGTTGTCTACGCTTACTTCAAAGGTGACAACACATCTGTAGCCTTCCTTATTCGAAGTTGGCTGCAGGTCCTCGTGGCCTGCTGTAGTCACTTATCATTAGATGGACTCTGTGTTACTTCAATTTTATATAAAAAATAATAAATGTATAAGTCCATCAACATACACGTATTGCATTTAGATATGGACATAGACAAAGTGAAGAAAGAAAAGAAAGAAATAGGTACGTTTATTTTTCATATATACATTTTTTTATTAGAGATAGAGGAGGAAATCTTCAAAAAGACACCGCCAATGTGTCGTAAGACCGGTAGTGTAGGATTTTTATCCACTAAAACCTCCTCTGTCTTAAGTACCCAGTGCCACGGGACCGCGTTGGCATTAGTTCATGGTGCTGGTACTCCTCCACATCGCTGCATTACGCGTCTACACCTCCGTTTCTTCTTCTTTCTTCTTCATCAGTTGGACCTCCCTTACATATACCGTCATCGCCGTCCAGTTGTCATTCGTTGCTAACATCCAAGGAACGACCTCTTACGGCCTCTAAGGCACCCTCTTCTCCCTTTGCCAGCGTAGTCGTGTTTCAGACCAGCGCTGGCAGACAAAGAAGTTGTGCTCTGTAGAGTCAACAACGGCTGGACAGTACACGCAATCAGGAACGCGTCAGATTTTCTTACAGTGTAAGTGGGCATTGAACTGTCCGTGACCAGTAAGGAATTGTGTGAGACCTACCTTACCTTTTCAAGTTCCCTTATAACCTAGTCACGGACTCGTCCAATAACCTATGAGTATACCGCCCGATATCCCCGGATCCCAGCGCTCTTGACAGAGCACAAAAGTTCACGTTCTCGAGTCCTTACGCCCACCATAGTGGTTTCATATATCAAAAAACAATGACATAGGTAATCACTTATGATAGTCGGGGGTTTGATAATAAATGTTTGCTGTGGTTTGTTTTCATGTTGATGCTCGTCCAGCTAACCATGTATTGAAGTATAATAAAAATAAGAAGCTTCTTATTTTTTCTTCTTATTTTCGGCAATACAATGCCCATATGATAGATGTGGACCTTGCGGACATGCTGATTGCGCTTTATCGCTCATACCTCTATTAACACAAATGCTTGACAACTGTGCCAACAACGCTTGGCTCATGTATCGACGTGAAACTAAATGTCCTAAACCTATGAAGCTTAAGGAATTCAAAAGCGCGATAGCTGATAGCTTCACTACTCTGGATCGAGTTGTTCATAGTACGAAAACAGAGGTAAAAAAATTCGGGATTTTTTTTTATATGAGAGGGGGCAAACGAGCATGCGGCTCACCTGATGGTAAGTGACTACCGCCGACCATGAACAACCGCAACATCAGGGGAATTGCAGATGCGTTGCCGGCCTTTTAAAAAGGAGTAGGCTCTTTTCTTGAAGGTCCCTAAGTCGTATCGGTCCGGAAAAATCGCTGGTGGTAAACTATTCCACAAGGAAGTTGTGCGAGGAAGAAAACATCTTCTAAATCGCACAGTGGTGGACCGCCAATCATCGGACTCCTGAATATTACGTGACATGCCGATGTATGTTTTGTGTTATGGGCGAAACTAAATTTATATGTAAAAAATACCAAGTGAGGCTTTATTTAGTTGAAGATCGTAATTAATTTCATAATTACCACCAGAAATAATGTAATTATCTAAAATAGTGATAATTATCCAAAATAGTAATTTGGTAATACTTATGAATAACTTACCAGTTGTAGTCACTTGCATTTTGTACTTTCATGTCTTTTTTTTATAGGAGAGGGGGCAAACGAGCATGCGGCTCACCTGATGTTAAGTGACTACCGCCGCCCATGAACAACTGCAACACCAGGGAGGGAATTGCAGATGCGTTGCCGGCCTTTTAAGAAGGAGTACGCTCTTTTCTTGAAGGTCCCTAAGTCGTATTGGTCCGAAAAAATCGCTGATGGTAATCGATACCACAAGGAAGTCGTGCGAGGAAGAAAACATCCTCTAAATCGCACAGTGGTGGACCGCCAATCATCCAGATGGTGTGGATGGTATCGGGAGTTCTGCCGCGATGTGCGTTCGTGAAATTTGGCGGCTGGGATTAATCTGAACAATTCCTCAGAGCAATCTCCATGGTAGATGCGAAAGAAAATGCAAAGGGATACAACATCTCTTCGCAGTGCCAATGAATCGAGCCGAAAGGACTCGGTCGTCGACGATTCGAGCCGCTCTGCGCTGGATGCGGTCAAGTGGAAGGAGCTGGCACTGGGGAGCCCCTTCCCAGAGATGGGAACAGTATTCCATGTGAGGCCGAACCTGCGCCTTGTAAAGTTGCAGGCGGTGTACCGACATGAAATACTGTCCCGCTCTGCTGAGCACGCCAAGCTTTTTAGAGGCCAATTTGGCCTTCCCTTCCAAGTGACCACGAAACTGCACGCTATTCGATATGTCGACGCCAAGGATTCCGATACTGGCTGAGGCAGCAAGACGAATGCCTTGAAACTGAGGAGATACGACAAAGGCGTTCTTTTTAGCAGTAAACGCTCAAACTTGTGTCTTCTGAGGATTAAACTGGACTAGATTTAGTCGCCCCCAATCCGAGACTTTGTTCAACAAAGACTCGACTTCAGACATAAGTTTGTTCCGGTACTCGGCAACGTTTTCCCGAGAAATATTGGCACGGCCACTGTATAGAGCATCACCAGTGCTGCCATCCGCATAGCAATGAATGTTACCAGTTAGCAACATATCATTGATATGCAGAAGAAACAGCGTTGGTGATAGCACACAGCCTAGTGGAACACCAGCGTTAATAGGCTTGTAGTCACAACATGCACCGTCTACAACGACCTTGATGCTCCGATCTGCAAGGAAGCTGGTGATCCAATTGCACAATTACTCGGGAAGCCCATAAGAAGGGAGCTTCGAAAGATGCGCTTTGTGCCAAACCCGATCGAAGGCCTTCGCAATGTCCAGACTAACGGCCAACGCCTCCCCCTTGGACTCTACTGCCTCCGCCCATCTATAGGTCAGGTAGACCAGAAGATCACCAGCTGATCGACCCCGACGAAAACCGTATTGGCGGTCACTAATCAGCTGGTGATCCTCAAGTTACCGGATGAGCTGGCAGTTAATAATGGATTCCATTATTTTGGAGAACAAAGAGGTGATCGCGATAGGGATATAGTTGGACGGGTCTGAGCGGTCGCCTTTTTTAGGGATCGGGTGGACAAAAGCTGTCTTCCATGACTACGGGACTACGCCTTGGGAGTAGGAGTACCGGAAAAGACGCGTTAGGACTGGTGCCAACTCCGGAGCACACGTCCTCAGCACAATTGGGGGGATTCCGTCAGGCCCACTCGACTTCTGGATGTACAGGGAGAGAAGTGCTTTGCGAACCGACCGCTGTGAGAACAACACATCCGGCATGGAGCACTCACACCGCGGGATGGTCGGCGGTGTTTTCCCCCCGTCAGCAAGAGTCGAGTTGAACGCAAAAAGGGAGCCTAAAAGGTCAGCTTTGTCTTTTGCATCTTGGGCCAGTGAGTCGTCCTCCCTGTGCAGAGTTGGTAGTGATGGCTTACAGAAATTCCCTTGGACAGCCTTGGCGAGAGACCAGAATGCACGGGTTCCCGAAGGAAGGCGAACTAGCTTCTCGCCAATTCTGCCTATGTGCTCTGACTTTGCCTTGGCAATAACTCTTTTGAAGGACCTGGAGGCGAAGTTATACCTCTTTTTAAATGTGCTGGTGTTTACATCCCGAGTCGCCGAAACCGCAGCCCAGGCTTGATAACACTCCTGCTTACTGCGTAATGCAGTCTTACAGGAGCAACCAAACCAAGGCTGAGATCTGCCTCCGATGGGTACCACAGATGATGGAATAAATAGTTCCATCCCCTGTAGCACCACATCAGTGACAGATTTAGCAACAGCGCTGGGATCATCCGGCGAGAAGCAAACCCGCCCCCAAGGGTAGGATGCAAAGAAAGACCGCATTCCGTCCCAATCCGCCGACCTGTAATGCCAAACACGGCGGCAACCTGCAGAACGCAACCGCGAAGGGAGCGTGAGTGGCACCACACTCCGGATCAGACAATGGTCCGAAGAGCCGAGAGTGGCATCGACGGAAACCTGATATCCGTCCGGATGAGAGGTCAGCAGAAGGTCCAACAGGGAAGGTGTATGCTCCTCCACATCTGGAATCCGCGTAGGTGAAGTAACCAGTTGTGTCAGACCATATGCCAAGGCAAAGTCAATAGATCTCCCCTGCCGAATGCCATTCGGCATGGTGGGCGTTAAAATCGCCAAGGATCACGATCTGTGTGGATGGGACCAGTTGTAGCAAGGAATCTGTGGCCATTTGGACGTGGTCGATGAGTCGGTCTGTTTCGGCATTACGGCTATGGGACCTATAGAGACACCCGTAGACACGCGGATGGTCGTCGCTGTCTACGCGTAGCCAAAGGATGGACAGGTCCGAACCTTCAAGACTGCCGAGGCGTCGAGAACAGATGTCCTCTCTGACATACACGCAAACTCCAGCCCGAGGCACAAAGGAGTGCTCCAATTTGTACCCCGGGCAGGAGAGATACGAAATATCAGCCGTAGAGGAAACCTGCGTCTCGGTCAGAAAGAGCAAGGCCGGCTTCGCCGTCTCGAGATGGTAGTGGACGGCGTTTAGGTTAGAGTGAATTCCCCTGATGTTGCAGAAATTCATGGATAGCGTAACAGGGGTCGCCTTGGTATTGTTGATCAGTTTACCCCGAGCAGTTATGTTTTTGAGCGGAATTTTGCCCCACCCCAGAATACGCGGGGCAGCCTGAGCACCCACGCTCAGGATTGGAATAACATGGTCGTGGATGCTCAGCGAGGGATTCTCCAGGGGTACTGGTACCCTCCTGAGGTAGTCTATCGTGTAATTCCGCTACCGTGTTGATGGGGAGAGGGGGAATTGGGCCTCCGGCCACCTGCACTCACCAGACGAAACGCAGAAGCAGAGCCTCTACTTCACGCCGGTATTCTGTGAGGTCGTGGTACCAACCCGGCTCGAGCCGGCCCATACGTGCAACAGCAAAAACTGTTGCGTGGCTCTACCACCGTTATGTCTTTTTATGTTTAAATTTATTGATTGATCTCATAGATTATAAGTCTGCATTATATAATAATGTTGCCATATTATTACGCTTTATTACTGTTATTTTGTAATTATATACGTATCTATTTATTTATTTTATTTTGTAATTATGGATAGGTATGTGATAACTTTAAGTGATAAAACAACAGTCACACTGTTGTGTTCAAAAAATCAAGTATAATAAAGAAGTTGAATTTATGCTCCTACCTTAAGTTGCAGACTATGATTTTAAATATTTTGATATAGATATTATATGTTTAAAACAGTAAATCGTCGGCTTATTGCAAGAACTCATTAACTACAAAATATCACTAAGTACAGTTTACAATACCACTTATCTCTTCTCGATAAGTTCTGTATTATGCAAAACTCATTTGTTTCTAGCATTTCAAATTTGGACGTTATGACCTAGCTTTAAAGTTGATAATTACAATTTTGGTTAAACTGGCTCTAAGAAATTCAGTAAAGTACAATAATAGTTTTTAAGAAATAAAAGAAAACAAAATAGTGCATTTTATTGTAAAAAAAGGTCATTTATGTGACTTAATAACTTTATAAGACACACGTTACGCACATCACTTAAGAACAGCAGTTGGTTAAAGTTCATTAGGTGCATATACTTCAACGTGTGTCAACAAGTGACATTCACTATTTACAGTTTTAGTTTAATCAATACTACTTAATGTTTCTTAGCGATTATTTATTTTACGAGATATATGCAACTTATTCATTTTTATTCGAATTAAATATGGTTAATTACTTTTGATAGACTCCGGTAAACACTCCATGAATTTTAATGAATTTATGTTTTCGTACACGCACACACGTGCTACAAACTCGCATAAAAACACGGCGCCATTCAATGAACGTGAACAATTTTTAACAACTCTTCAAGATCATTACTAACCCTAATGTCTAGAAGATGATTTGTGCAACATATCAGTTAGTTAAAGTTTTAAAGTTACAGCCTAACGTCCAGCTGCTGGGTACAGGCCTCCCCTCATTTCTGAGAGGATTTTCGGGCACGGAAATGTCCGCTGCCCCAATGCGTGTTAGCGAACTTTACATGTCTTCGAATTTTTCTTTCACCACCGAGAACGTGGCATATCAGCACTTAACATTGCAATTAACAATTTCATTGGCACCGGTGGAGATCGAACATGGGTTGCTCGCGTACTGTGAAATTTACAGCAAGCACTAATTATCTGAGCTACCACGGCTCTATCAGTAAATATATTTGTGTCACAAATATAGCTGCGCCAAAGCATAAGGCTCACCTGACCTTGCTGCATGGCAATTTAAGTATGAATAACACATTAAAAGAACAAAGCCGAGAAAGCCAAGGAGATAGATAAAATTACGGCATACGAAGATGAAAAATCTATGTCTATTACGTTAGACTTACAAAAGGTACTTCAAATACCATCTAGTAACGTGTCACTTCTGTACTACCTAAGAAAACTGAACGTATATAATGCTACCATTTACGAAGCTCGTTCGTCAAATGATGGCTTTTGTTACTTGTGGTCTGTAGTTGACGGAAAGAAAAGAAGTGATGAGATGGGAACGGCATAGAGAACTGCAAGGTATATCTTTAGATCAAATATCTACCATCTTCAGTAAAAGAAATATCTATGTTTTCTGATACATGCGCAGGCCAAAATAGGAATCAGTTTCTTTTATGTTTGCAGCTGTATTTGGTTCTGACAACACACCTTGAGAATATTGGAAACATGTACCTAGAATCTGGAAACACTCATATGGAGGAGGATAGTATGCATAGCGCAATTGAAAATCAAATACGCTTTATGCCAGTTTTATCGATGATTGATTAACATCGTTAGATTTGCCAGTCCTAATAGATAATCAAAGAAAAGCACCATCATCAAAAAATCTTACGAACCTACAGTAATGGATAACAGAGAGATTTTAAACTTAAAGGGTTTACGAAATAGATTGATGTTGAATCGATTTCTTGGGTCTAATGGAGAATATTTGTAGTGGATAAAAGTGAAATATCTTAGGTTTGAAAAAAATACCCTAACATCGATTGATAGTATAAATATGCCTATAGGTCACACTATAAAGAACTGGATGTGTTCAACAGGGGGCAACTGAAACAGTCACCCAAATGATTAATCTGCGAAAACGAGAATCTAACGTAGAAATTTTCACTGGCGAATTTGAATATTACACTTGCCAATAAAATAATTCTATTGTTTACACACTGTTTTTTTTTCTAATCTTAAAGTTAAGGAAGTATAATTACAAAATGTGTTTCATGGTTGCATTTATAGGCTATACTAAAATTTGTTCCGTGCGCGTTTCGAACCTGAGACTTTCAAGCCATTATCAATTGATGCTTGCGTGCGTGCATGCGTGCATGTGGGCGTGCGTACGTGCGTGTGTGCATGTGTGCATGCGGGCGTGCACGAGTGCGTGCTTGCGTGCATGCGTGCGTACATTTGGGCGTGCGTGCGTGCATGCGTGCGTGCATTTGGGCGTACTTGCGTGCGTGCATGCATGTGTGCGTGCGTGCGTGCATGTAGGCGTGCATGTGTGCGTACGTGCGTGCGTGTTCGCGTGAGTGTGCGTGTGTGTGTGTGGGTCTGCGTGTGGGTGTGTAAGTATATTTTTCTAAAAGCTTTTATATAATGGATTTCTGCAAGGAACGCCTGATTCTATTAATTATATATCTATTAGTAAAATCTACCTAAAGTTGTAAAATATAATGTGGAATATTTTTTATAAAGCTTAAAAACAAAGTTAATGATTTCTTGTTGTTCTTGAAGTTTTAGTCTAAGGGTGGATTAGACATTTCTAAAATTAGCCTAAGTACTAACACTAGACTAGTTTTTTAATGGGACAAACTTGTATTAATCAGTCTTAAATGTAAACAAAACAGTATTCTTTATCTTTCAAATATAATCTTTAAAAGAAACAATCTCTATTTGTAAAAAAGGTACATTGGCACATAAATCAGTCATAGAAGTAAAATTTGGAACTAAATAAATAAACTAGTAGTAAGTATGCCTAGTTATTCTACCTACTTATCTACTGCGTCCGAATATTTTTCTTCCAGTAAAACATCTCGACCTTCTTCATCTGGTAGGTGGGTCTGGTAGATCCAATGATACAGTTCAGGAGGTATTATTTTTTCAGTGCACATTTTAATAAATCATTTTTTTTGTTTTATTGATTTGAATCTGTTTGTTATAAACTTTTTTTAGAACGTAAGTGTAATATTCAAATTCTCCAGTGGAAATTTCTACGTTAGATTCTGTTTTTCGCAGATTAATCATTTGGGTGACTGTTTCAGTTGCCCCCATTTGGACACATCCAGTCCTTTATAGTGTGACCTATAGTCATATTTATACTATTAATCGATGTTAGGGTATAATTTCTCTTGTGAATTGCGGCGTGATTGAAAACTGACTGTAATTTAATATTCCATGAGCCGGTAATTTTGGTTTCAATTTAGAATTTTTATGATATTTTTTGACTTAATTTTGAATTTTTAATAGAATATACGAATATAGCATACATTCATAACAGTTATATAGTTATATATATATAGAAAAAGTAATAAAATTATTTCCACAAAATAACATTTTTATAGAATATGGTTGACAAACGAGCACTCAGTCCACCTAATGGAAAATAAAAATCGGACCCTCGGAGTGCGGGCCGGATTGAAAACCGGTGTCGGGATCAGAGCAATTCGTGTTTCTCTATCTCGATTTTTACTGAGTCCTGTCCATTTCACGGTCTTATGCTGCTACACAGACTCATTTTATATTATTTTTACATTTTTGTTAATTTAGGGAAATATTGTTTTACTTTCTGTTTAATTCCATTTTTTTGCTTTGTTTTATATCTATTGTGATTAGACCGTGAATAAATGTTTTTTTCTTTCTTTTCTTTCTTTTCTAAATGGATGCTGTGACTCATATACATCTACATTCATACTTTATTAAGAATCAAAATGCAGATGCGTTATCGCCCCTGAGGACTAAGATGGAATGCCTCGTTTACGGTTCTCTACACTCACCATGCTAAATACAGCAGCATTATGCTGCTGCTTTACGCTGGTATTCTGTGAGAGCGTGGTCCTTGCCCGGTTGAGTCGACCCATTCGTACCACAACCATAATATATATGCAGCGTGGCTCTACCACAAATAAGTTATATAATAGCTTCAGAAATCAGCCCTACGTGACTTCAGAATGCAGTGTGATGGAAGAATTAAATTAATTATTGTATTCTTTTTATTTCTTTGAAATTTGCTGTTACTTTAAATCAGTTTAATTTTTGACCCTTTTGAGTAAACTAAGGAATATGAAAAGCACAAAGCAACAACTAGAAAATCCTTTAACCTTAAGTTAGGTGCGCCAATAAACTAACACTGTTAGTCGCGCAGGGTCTGCAGTGATCCCAAATTGATAGGTATGAAATAAGAAACATTTTAATTAGTAATCAACTTTAATTGATTTTATTCTGATTACATCTTATTATACTTTTAGAAAAATACAAAAAAATAACTCTAGAAAGATATTTAAAACAATAGAAAATTATGTTTTTCGTAAGTACTATTACAATTAAACAATTATCACAAATTTTCTTTGTATGATCGCCACAGATAAAATTGTTGCACTTATTGCACTTTGCGGTCGTATTCCTGTCGCCTTTTCATGGACAGATGTAGCACCTTTCTCTTTTTGCTGAGTACAATCTTGTGCTAGACGTTGAAGGAGTTGCAGCTTCATGTCCTGACAATCGCTTTTTAACAAAGCGCTAGGCAGGAACGGAACTATTGCTCGCGCTAATCTATGTGCTTTTACTAATTCTGTTGATAATAACTTTAGAAACATTCGTCTGTTTATGGTAGCCTCATTGTTATTGAAGTTATAAATAACGAATGCATTTATATTTTCATTTATACATTGAATAAATGAAAAAGATAACCATAGGCCATTTCTTCGTCCGCCGAGCAACGTTTTATGTGGAAAACAGCATGTCATTAGTGTCTACGCCACCCATTATTTTATTATAGAGTAAAATCATCTGCGGCATCTTCAATTCTCCCTCGTTTATAATGTCATCATGATGCATAGACGACAATACTACAACAATTTTAGATTTTTTGAGACATAGGAGCACAAAGTTTAGTCGTGATGAAAACCAAATAACGTTGAGTGTAATTCACGACGTCTGTCAGGTAAATATACTTGTGGTATATTTTTTTAATGTACTCGCTATTGTCAATTTGTCTTTTAGAAGGTCTTTAGCTAAATTAATACTAGTGAAATAATTATCCATAGTAATATTTCGTCCTGTATTCTTGATTGTTTCGGTCAATCGTTTGACGATAATTTTTGTGTCAGTAGGGCCCGTCTGGCTGTTTCCCTACGTAAACTTCAAATTTCTGGAGATAGGCAGTCTTAGCAGCAAAATCCTGAAAATCTTTCTTTAAGCGCAGGCTGTTCATCCACAGTAACGTATTCTGACACCGTGTAGTGCTTTCTAAAATTTTCATCTAGAATGTCATAAATTTGACGGATCGGGGCCAGTTTATCTTCATTTAGTCTAGATTGCCGAGAACTAGGGTCGTCGAAACGAAAACAACGTAGGATAAATAGAAAACGTTTTGCTGACATTGTGTCTGAAAAAAACTCTATCCCAGTCCCATCATTTGCCCACAAATCTAGAAAATTTAAGTGCGACGAACGTAGAGCTCCGGACATTGCCAACAATCCAAAAAAGCCAACATTTCTTCATAAACTACGTCTTTGGCATCACGTTTCCTTTGGAGTTTATGACGAACTAAAGATATATACTCATTTGTATGTTTTATTATCAATTCTATAATACTTTTATCAAAAAATAACAAAAAACAATCAGTCTTACTTTTCGCATCTCTTGCTGCTCCGTTTGAGTTTGGCAAATTGGTAACAATATTATGAGATTACTTTGTCTTACTCTTTGTCTTACGCTTTACCCAAAAATACGTAAATGAATCGGATGGTGTTTGGGATGAGGTCGTTGTGGATGGTTCTTCATTATCACTTAATTCTGAGTTTGATTCATGCTCTGGCTCCCGAAATGTATCTGCGTCTCCTTCTAGACCCAACTCATCGTGAGTCTCATCGAAAGTTTTTTCTTCATCTTCAAGAATCTCACTTATTTGTTCAAGTTGAAGACTCTGCCTATTTTGGGCCATGTTGAAATAATTCTGTAAAATATAAATAACTGTTAAAAAACTTGATAAACTAAAAAAGTCAACGTAGTTTATATGCATAGGGAAAAAGCAAAACGTAATAGCGTGTGTTTACCAAACAAAATAAAAAATTACGTTATTTTGTAAATTAAATGAATAAATATTATCGAAATTGACATGATAAGGTGAAAAAAATGTTTAAAATCATAATATATAAACAAGTCGGAGCGTCTATAAAATACCCGGTTGGATCGAGGTGCAATGGAGGGTACCTATATCGAGAAACCCCCGGTTGTTTGTGCAGTATAAAGTTCACTGTAGGTGCCGTGCGCGGGAGATTCCGCTTCAGTCATACAACGAGTGTGGTCACTCTACTAGTGATGCTAATATAGTGTCGTGGTTCTGTTCGTTGTTGTAATTATTCTAGTGAAGGCAAGGAGGATTGGTGTTGCTGAGTGGTTGCCCTGTGTTACATTGAGATAAGTAGTGTTGCAAGCCCCTCCGTGCAGTGCATGAAATCAACTCCACTTTCAGTATATATAAAGGTACTCTGACACTAGGAGTGGGCGATACAAATCGTATATAGATACAATATCTATATATCAGTACAATATCCAATATCTATATATCGGACGACAAACTAACTATGTATTAGATATTACGATTTTACGATACCGTGTTGATATGAGTCATCGCAGAATATCTAATATCTACTCAAAAACGAAATGTAAAATATCTAAATATATACATTGATTCGGATACCGAACAAACCTTAAGCGCGATAGAATATATAGCTAAAACAGATATTACGACTACTTTACAACGAAAAGGTGATACGCTTACGCCTAATATTGCATAACATAACATAACATAAACACTCACGCCTGTCACCCAGAGGGGTAGGCAGAGATTATGGACTTCCATTTGACACGATCCTTACATACCTCTCTCGCTTCCTCCACATCCATATACCTACGCACACACGCTCGTCGGTTAAAGGTACTTTGATTTGGCCCATTTTTAATATTTCGCCAATTTGGTCGATAAACTTTCGCCTAGGGCGACCCTTCCCGACTATGCCGTTCACCTCTGCAACATAAACTTGCTTTGTCACTCTTTCCTCATTCATTCTTTCTACATGGCCAAACCACCGAAGCATTCCTTTCTTAATCCTGGTCACAACATCATCTTGCAAACCACACTCTTCTCTTATTAAACAATTTCTCACTCTGTCATTCAGATTCATCCCTAACATACTCCTTAATGATCGCATTTCTACAGCATTTATTCTACTCTCGTGCTTCTTCTGCCACACCCAACTTTCACAACCTTACATTAAAGTAGGTACTAACACAGCATTGTGAATTGCCGCCTTTTTGGACACATTCTGACTTTTCAAAATAGAGTGTAAAGCCCCATTCACTCTATTTCCTGCATTCACTCGTCGTTCTATATCCTTATCATATCTACCATCCCTGCTAAACACACATCCCAAATATACAAACTCATCTACTTGCTCTACCAACGCCCCTTCTATTCTTATTTCACATATCGTTTTACTTTCTTCTCTTTCAAAAACCATAACTTTCGTCTTACTTGCGTTCACTTTCATTCCCTTTTCTTTTAATGTCCTGTTCATTAATGTAACCATCATTTGCAACTCGGCTGCCGACGACGCAAGTATGACTTGATCATCGGCGTACAAAAGGCATTTGACGGTTAACTCACCCATTCTTAAGTCGCATTCTTTTACTTTCAAATTTTCCAAACAACTGTCCATAAATAGGTTGAACAACCACGGGGAAGCCACACAGCCCTGTCTGACACCTTTATGGATGCCAAACCAGTCCGAGTAGGCACCGTTGATCCTGACACAAGCACTAGAGTCCCTATATAGAGACTTCAATGCCTGTATCAGACCAGCGGTCAACCCAAATGAGTTCAGTGTTTGCCATAACACATTCCTGTCCACTCTGTCATAAGCCTTCTCCAAGTCCATGAACGCACAAAAAACTTTTTGGTTTTTGGCCAAAAACTTCTCCGCGATCATGCGCATGGAAAAGACCTGATCGGTACATCCCATTCCATTTTTAAATCCCGCTTGCACATCCCAAATCACAAATTTCTTTCATAACTCTTTCAATAAGTACCTTAGCATACAGTTTTCCCACAATGCTAAGAAGGCTGATACCACGGTAGTTTTTACAGTCCTGCTGTGATCCTCTTCCCTTATATATTGGGACTATAACGGCTTTGCACCAGTCTCCCGGTACCCGCTTACGTTCCCAACATAAATTAAACAAGGTCTTAAAGCAGGTCTGCCACCACTCCTTCTCCAGCCCTTAGCATTTCGAGAGATACTCTATCATAACCGGCTGCCTTACCTGCTTTCATACTTTTCATTGCTTTCATTATTTCATCTATACTTATATCTCTGTCTATTTCCTCTTCTTTCGGAATTTCTATTTCATTTAATTCAAACGTCTCATCACTCATAAACACGCTTTCAAAGTATTCCTTCCATCTTCTTAAACTCAAAACTTCGTCATTCAGAATACAGCCATTCTGGTCTCGTATAGCATTCATTCTAGGCTGTTTTGAATGTCCCCTGGTAGTTCTTGCAAGTTTTACAGAACATTTTAATGTTTGCCTGGAAGTTATCCGATATTCTTCTATCATTTTTATCCGTTCTTTCTTGATTTTTGCTTTCAACTACTTCTTACGCCTAATATTATTAATATTAATCTTTATTTGTAGTAACATACGATTTATTACAGAACACATTATTTACAATATCCAGCCTAAGTAGTATAATTTTATTATTATTTTGTTGTGTTGCACTGTTTTTAAGATAAACGATTTTAGATCTTGTGGTGTATTGAATAGAATGTTATTTTTGGTATCTAAATTAAAACTGAGAAAATTATGAAGGAAAGTTTAATTCACCGATTCTGAAAAACTATACTCGCTTTCTAGATATGGGATAATTTCCTTTGGTGTAGGGGTATAACCAACTAACCATAACCACAAGTGTGGCATAAAATATAATAGTTTAATTTTAGAACAAATAAATGTGGCAATCCTTATTTTTAAACATGTAGAGCCTAAATTTAACTGTTATAAAATAAAATAATATATTCTTTAGAGTAAAGGATTAAAAAATAGTTTGTAATAGCGCCATCTACCAGATTCTATACGTAAAGTTATTTTATCGAACAAAATTTGTTTAACTCTCAAGGTGGTACGTACAACATACGCTAGATGGCATAAACACGGCACGATTCAATTTAATATTCTATTTCATTACCTCGCAGGATTAATCCTATTGATATATTATAGTGTCACTTTTTATATTATGAGATACTTTAAGAATATTTATATTACATAAATAATACAATATATTTATAAATCTATTTATATGGAAATTCGTTCATAAATCGCGTATCACCATATGATACTGAGTACTGACTTCTGTTCAGTATGAAGATATCAACAAATATATAGATATTGAAATATATAGAAACAATATCGGATTTTCATATTCAATACAATGGTACGATTTGACATAGGGTAAAAGTGATATTACCCATGCCTAGGCGACACTGAATTGAGTGCAGACTAAAGACTTAGGAAGCTAGCAAAAAGTTCGAGTTGCCAGCTTCAATAGGTAAAAAAAAATAACTTAACTTGAAGATCAAAATAATTAAAGGTTAAATAGTCATATAAATTGCATCCCTTATTCTGCTACCCTTAAGTGTAACCCTTTAATGTATGTCTGTTACGAGATATTTTCGTCAACGGTGAAACGATTTTTAGTTTGTTAACTTATTTGCTGTATTTCACGGGGGGTCCCATATAAATTTTAAGAAAAATTCGACACTTCCATTACATTACAGCCTGTCAAAAGTCCACTGCTGAACATAGGTCTCCCCCATAGGTTGCCTCGTAAGAGAGTACTTTGCCATTTTTGCCACGCTGGGCGAGCTTGTTTGCAACCGAACATATTTATTTATAGTTGTTATTGGTAAGACGCTGCTGTCTATCTCCTGATCCTCTCTGTCACCTCTCGCGACACCCACGGAACGATATGGGGAACTGGACTACACGTCACCATCACTACGGTCAACCGTGCCAATAGCAACGTACGGTCACGGTCTACTGTATATCAACGTATATAAGCTTTAATTTTATTTTAGTAAGGTCGAAAATAGTACTGCAATAATGCTTAGATTATTATTTAACGCTTTGATTTATTTAAAAAAAATCTTCATTCATTTCCACAGACCCACCTCACCGTTCTATTTTCAACGAGCTGAAGTTGTTTGTGTAAAGAAATTTTACTTTCAAAAGCAAAAACAGTGCAAAAATTTGTATAACGACGAAGCAAAATAATGTATTTAAAGTATAAATTTAAATCAAGCAGCCTTTGGGAATTTCTAGCGCTTGTCCTCTATTAACCATTTCCACCACGTCATTATTTTTCATCCGTCCATAGGGGACTTTTCCACATGCAAATACTTCCCACATTAGAACACCTAGAAATTGACGTAAAATATTATACCAAAACAGATCATACATTTTTGTAAAAAAAGAACACTTCGTTTTTGGTTCTGGTAGTACCTGTAAAGCTGTCGTTGATTTTATCAAAGAGAGAATGGGAATGGTTAAAGTATGAAAGAAAATTAATCCTAATCGCAATATGTAATACATTGAACAAATAGGGGTAGAAAAGGGGGGGAGGTATTTGCCACATTACTATGCTTGGCAAGTGGGTTGGCAACCGCAGTTTTATATAATATAAAGGAAGACGCTAAGACGCTTCTATTTCAGTTTCCTTCTATCGCTTTTTACGACAACCAAGTAACGATAAGGACTATTTTATTGGATATTCTTACACCACAACTACATTGCTAATAATTGTTATAATTTAGTCTAAATATGTTTGTGAAAAAAAAAGGAAACTCACAGTTATTCTTATCACAATCCTTAACCTAAATGAAAAAAATAACAAAATCATTTACTTATACATATTAAGACGTTCCATAATTTATATGAAACTTTATACCTTTGCTATAATACAAATGCTGTCAGACCACGTACTCAAGATTATGCCTCGACTTAAACGCCTCAATAATGGGACTTTATTTCAATCGGAGGTAGAAACGGAACGGTTAATATTATATGAGAGCGCGAACAGAATACTAACGACTTGCGATAGCCGCTGAATCACTATCGTCTTGTTACCAACATTTACGCTATTTTGCCCTCGTATGGAAAAAAAGGGGAGGTTTTAGGCAAGTCAGTACTTAGGTCGTTCCCTCTTTATTCAAGTTAACTTACATTATACCTCGTCAAGCCAAACTTCTTTTACTTTTTAAACAGGCACCCATATCTTTAACGGGCCTATTATTTATATTAAATTTAAAAATAAAATTTTGTCCTTTATTTTTAGTCAAATACAGAAAAAAGAGGGTGCTCTTAATTACTTTATCATTAGAGCTTCTCATAAGTCCACTGCTGAACATAGGCCTCCCCCAAGGAATGCCACAAAGCACGGTCCTGAGCCACCTGCATCCATCGACTTCCTGCATGTCTTACCAGGTCGTCACTCAATCTCGTAGGGGGTCGCCCTACACTTCGCCTACCGGTACAAGGCTGCCACTCAAGAACCTTTCTTCTCCATCGGTCGTCGGTTCTTCGAGCTGACTGGCCCACTGCCACTTCAGCTTATTAATCCGTTGGGCTATGTCGGTTACTCTGGTTCTACTGCATATATACTCATTTCTAAGTTTATCACGCTGAGAAACCTCGAGTATAGCCCTCTCCAT
The DNA here is from genome assembly GCA_963668995.1 of Parnassius mnemosyne. NCBI lineage: Eukaryota > Metazoa > Arthropoda > Insecta > Lepidoptera > Papilionidae > Parnassius > Parnassius mnemosyne. The sequence goes on along the minus strand of CAVLGL010000081.1, from coordinate 40,336,647 downwards.
AGCTCGCTGAGCGATTTTGATCTTCCTCATACGGCCAGCAGTGAAGGACCACATCTCAGATCCGTAAGTCATCACTGGCAACACGCACTGGTTGTACAATTTCGTTTTAAGATTTTGAGGTATGTCTCACGAGAAGATGTGTCGTAGTTTCCCGAACGCTGCCCAGCCGAGTAGAATCCGTCGATTAACCTCTCGGTCGAAGTTGGACTTACCTAGTCAGACTATTTGTCCCAGGTAAACATACTCGTCAACAATTCCAAGCTTTGTGCTCCCAACAACTACCGGCATAGGTGTGACATAGACATTAAACATGATCTTTGTTTTGTCCATGTTCATCCTAAGACCTATTCGTTGGGAGACACTATTGAGGTTATTGAGCATGGTGCTTACGTCCTCCAGCGATACTGCCATAAGGACTATATCGTCAGCAAATCGAAGGTGAGTGATGTACTCGCCATTGATGTTAATACCATATACTTTCCAGTCCACTAGCTTGAAAACGTCTTCCAATGCAGCGGTGAAGAGTTTCGGGGATATAACATCACCCTGTCTTACACCTCTCTGCATTTGGATAGGTTTCGTACTCTGGTTCTGTACTCGGATAGCCATCGCAGCTCTACTGTACAAACACTTCAGCACTTCGATATACCGACAGTCAACTTGGCACCGCTGAAGGGACTGCAGTACCGCCCAAATTTCGACGGAATCAAAGGCTTTCTCATAGTCCACATACGCAAGCCATATTGGCAAATTTTACTTTTCAGTCTTCTGTACAATTTGCCGAAGGGTATGTATATGGTCTATGGTGCTATATGTAAAGCGCTTTCGGAAACCGGCTTGTTCGCGAGGCTGGAAGTCGTCAAGTCTACGCGCGAGACGATTCGTAATGAATCTCGAAAACAGCACGTAGACGTGGCTCAGAAGGGAAATCGGTCTGTAGTTTTTCAAGAGAGCGTTGTCACTTTTCTTGACGAACAAGACCACCGCACTTCTGCTCGACGCCTCCGGTGTAATGCCACCATGGAGGAAGGAATTAAAGAGCTTCTGAAGGACTTCAAGTACCGGTCTTTTACCCGCTTTCAGAAGCTCCGCTGTAATTTCATCCTCGCCTGGGGCCTTGACGTTTTTAAGATGCTGGAGAGCCATTCTAATCTCGCTCGGATTGACGTCCGGGATATCTTCTGAATAGTGTCGGATAAGACTCGCTCTTGAATCGTTACTCACACTTACGTGTGGCTCCAACGATGATGTGTACAGCTGTCCATAGAACCTCTCAATCTCACTCAAAATTTCAGATGTCGCAGAAACGACGCTGCCAAACTCGGTCTTAAGCTTTGACAGTTGGCTCTTTCTGGCAGACAGACCTCTGGCAAAGACTTTGGAGCCTTGGTTCCGCTCGATCGCTTCTTCAATACAAGCTGTATTGAAGTTGCGTAAGTCCCGCCGCATGCATTTGGAGATCTGTCTGTTCAGTGGCCTGTATGCTGTCAAATTTGTTGAAGAATGTAGCTTCATCTTCCGTCTAACAGCCATGAGATTGTGAGTGTGATCGGTGAGTTTTTGTGTTCTTCTGCGGCGGATCTTGCAAAACTTAGCTCCGACCGCATGGACAGTTTCCACGAGCTTGTCATTCATATCGTCCACTTCATTGCAGTCTTCTAGGCACTGAAAACGGTTTTGTAACTCGAGCTGAAAGGTTTCGGGACTTTGGAACAGAGCACGAGTGGGACGGAGCGTTGATTTCATTAGCCGAGACCCCTCCAACTTAACGTATAAGTTCAGTGTGCCTCTAACCATTCGGTGATCGCTACCAGTTTTCACCCTCGCGATCACGGAGACATCACTGAACAGTTGTCGTCTGGTCGTCATAATGAAGTCAAACTCATTTTTTGTGGAACCGTCGAGGCTCGACCAGGTCCACTTCCTGTGGGGCCGCTTCTGGAAGAAATAGTTCATCATAAAGAGTCCCTCTTTCTCCATAAAGTTGCTGGCCCCTTGGGTTCCGTTGCCCTATACCAAATTTCCTTACTTTCAGCGCACCGTTTTCTCTTGTGCCTAGTTTTGCATTAAAGTCTCCCATTAACACCGTATATTGGGTTTTGGAGGAATGTATGGCTCTAGAGATATCCTCATAAATTTTTTCCACCTCCTCATTGGGGTGTGCCGAGGTTGGTGCGTAAACCTGTATGACCTTTATAGAATACCATTTGGTGATTCTGAGTATAAGATACGCAACCCTCGTCGACACAGCCTCAATCTTTACAACGTTGTTAACGAGAGACTTGTGGACGATAAATCCGACACCTCCGTGGGACAGATGGTCGCCCTTCCGGTGATAGAGCAAGTTGCGGAATTAGAGGATTACCGTGTCCTCCCCCTCTCTTCGGATTTCGGATAATCCTATAATATGCCAGCGTTACTTGTCTATCTCTTCTTCCAGCTCCACGATCTTCTCGTCAGTCCTGTATGTTGCCAGGTCCAGTCGTCTTAGGTGGCAACCGAACCTCCACCGGAGATTGTTAGCATCCCCTGCCCCGCCGTTACCATGGTCGCCACCGTAGCCAGGAATAGCGGGGCCGCCGGTGACTGGCGGCCGCCTCTTCGTTACCTTCATCATGGGCGGTATTGCCATAGTTGCCACGCTTGGCGAGCGGGTTGGCAACCGCAGTTTTTTTTTGTAATTTTTCTGTTATCAGAAAGATGCTGCTGCCCATATCCTGCCTGTTTCCCTTTGTCGCCTTTTACGAAACCCACGGGAAGATATGGAGTAGTGGATAATCTTAACCGCCACTATAAGGCCATTGATAACCTTATAAAATTGCAACTGATCTAAAACAATCTTCGCCCTCGTAGGCTATTCAGTTTAAAATAGGTAAGGCGTTCCTTATATGAGGGCTGCAGTATGGCTTTGTTGGATCGGTAGGATAGGTGCCAGAGAAATCTCTTCTGCATTTGCTCGGTTCGCTTAATATGGACTTCATAATGTGGAGACCAGACCTGACTACAATCTTCCAATCCCGAACGAACCAATGCCAAATACAGGAGAACTTTTTTGAAGGCTTTTTGAACTCCTTCGCATTCCGCAGCGCAAACCCTAGCATTTGGAAATCATTTTGTTGCCACTTGATCTATGTGCTTGTGAAAACCTAGTTTTTTATCCATAATGACGCCCAAATCGCGAATGGAGTCCACCTCTTGCAATTTTTGTCCGGAAATATTTTAGGATGGTGACAAGTTCATTCTGCTTCTCGTAAATCTAATAAATTTACTTTTTTCAGTATTTAAATATCACCTGCCAGGGCTGCAACTGCAGGGCTGGAACCCTTATCCTATAAAAAAAACCAAATATTTTTTTCCTATTCCTTCTCACACTACACTAACCTCTTTTTTCATTCTATTTTACTGTATTTTAAAAGTTTGCTCAATTTTTATCATCACCTCATTGGAGTCGTGGAATCAAGATAAATAAATAAAATGATCAAAATGTCGTCTCAAAAAGCAACTGATGAACAAATAGTATTTCTTTATTTTATATAGGCAAGATATTCTAATCCACTACCCCGTACTATCCCGTGGATGGCGTAAAAGACGACAGAGGTAAAATTCAGCAGGAGATGGTTCTCTGCCAAATAACTAAAAATAAAAAACTGTACAGACTCCGCTATATTTCACCAAAAGGCATGCAAAACTATATAATGAATTATATTAATTTTATGATTTTAAATAAATATGTTATTCAAAACAGTGCAGCGGCGGTATAAGATTCACTACCCTACATCGTCACGTGGGTATCATAAGAGGCGACAGAGGGAAACAAACCAGGACATGGGCAGTAATATTAAAAACTAAGACAACTGCAATTGTCAGCCTGTCTGCCAAGCGTGGCAACTATAGCAAATATCCCCCCTATGAGGCAATCTATGGGAGAGGCCAATGTTCAGCAGTAGACATTTGATAGGCTTTAACGGCAACACAAATTCAAAACTCGTTACAGAATACTAACAATTATATGTCTATTCAGTCACCTTAAGCATATTATATCAATTGGTAAATTCTTCTTTTTAATCCTTTTCTGCCGACTTCAAAAAGGAAAAGGTACTCAATTCGATAGTTTTTTTTTAATGTTTGTTACCTCATAACTATTTACTGGGTGAACCGATTTTATTGATTCTTTTTTTATTTGAAAGTTGGTAGTTCACATGTTGTGCCATATTGATCAAGGTCTGACCAATAGTTTTTGAGTTATTCTTAATAATTTATATTGAAGTCGGTTGTACAAACTTTTTAATTTTTAATTATATTAAAGGTAACCACTCTAGGATTTTCTCCTGAATGGGGGCAGTTTACATACTTAACTTTCACAAGAACAAACATCCAGACCCTTAGCAAATATTTCTAGGCCATACAAATACTTGTTTTGTGCGGGAATCGAACTCGCGGCCCTTAGCTCTGCAACTCATTGCTACGATACTGCGCCAGCCGTCGCTACACATTAAAACTATTGATCTTCATCAAATTAATGAAATTACTAATAAAATACAATTTGAAAACACAACTTGTACAAGTATCAACTGTCATCATAATTGAACATACAACGATACTTAATTAGCCAAATACATGTAGGGTTAACCCGAGTACTTTGTTTTCATTGAGTGAATGAGGATCATCAAACAATTATTTGTTTTATTCGTCTAGATTAAGATAATAACATAAGACGAACTTGTAATGAAATGAGGTCGGGCTTTACTAACATTAAGTTGTACTGTCGTTATTATGTAATACCAAGAATTTTACTTATATTTTACAAGCCCGTTTTTCTGGAAAAGAGGCATTCCATCTTAGTCCTCACGGGTGATAACGCGTCTGCATTTTGATTCTTTATTGAGGATAGATGTAGATGTCTATGGGTCACAGCTACCACTTACCATCAGGGGGGCTGTGTGCTCGTTTGTCACCCCATCCAATAAAAAAATAGAATATGAAAGATTAGTGTTGTCTGTTATGTCTTATTAAAGTAATTCATTCAGACCGAATTTCGGTCATGGCGGTTATTCCCAACGGAGACAGGCAGTCTACGCAGGACAGGATCGTATGCGAGTGTATGCGCAAGCACAAGTGCACTATATATTATAACCCCTGGACATGAGGTGACCACTACCATGCTGGTTCGATTAAAATTCATATAAAAATGTTCTTAATTATTGTAAAGTTATATAATATGTTCTAAATATATAGACAGTAAATTTAGGGTATAACGACGATGAAGGGACCACTCTATTTTCGTCGTTATATCCGGAAGTCGTTACAAGTACAGGTAACAAATTCAATACATTACAGTTGCTAGTCAGAATATCACTTTTTAACTAAACCATAAATTTAACTCCGAAACGTACACACTTCCCTACCTACTCAGCTGATATCTATTAACAAATAGTAAAGGTCTCCGCACTTGCTGACCATCTGTGTGGATGTAAACAAAAGATAAGAAATGTTTGTGAAAGAAAGAAATCTTTGTGTCTTTGGCAGCCGACTCCAGTCGCAATATTTGCATGGGATTTCTAGTAATTACTTACGAATGAATCATTAAAACCAGTCGCTACACCCAAACTCGGTGTTACATCCAAAGTCGCTATAGCCACATGAATTTTGTACTAAAATATGCTTTAAATTCAAGGGTCGTAATAAATGAAATCCACTGTGTGTATATATATATATGTGTAGGAAGGGTAATTGAGTAGTACAGAGACTGATTTTGTAGTTAGGAATAATAATTAATTCGTTTACACGAATTAATTATCCAACGTGTTATTATTAAATCAAAATATTATCCTTTTCTAAAGAGTTTAAACAAACATTTATTAGTGACAAAATACAACACTTTATACTAGTAATGACCACAGAGTAGAGAGAGAGTGCTTTTTATCATAGAGTATGTAATAATATACAAGAGCACAGATTATAGAAGGCGCAAATTTTTATTACAACACACCCCCTAAATTAATGCCTTCTAGTTGTTAACTTTTACATTTCAGACATAAAGCAAACAATAAGTTTAGTATTTAAGTATTCTTGACTACATGGCAAGATTTAATTCCGATTTTATCTCTAAGATAACAAAATTTTATTTTACACAAAGGTTTGGTAAAAATATCAGCATATTGCTCATCACTGCATACATAGTTTAACTCAATAATTTTATCATAATATTTTTCTTTTATAAAATGAAACTTAATGTCTATATGTTTACACCGTTTGTGAAAGTTTATGTTTTTAATTACATTTATAGCACTTTGATTATCTAGATTTAAGCACACTGATTTTTGATTAAATTCACCGATGTCACATAACAGTTGTTTGACCCACATAGCCTCTTTAGTGGCGGCACAGGCTGCCATGAATTCTGCTTCAATGGTTGACAGGGCCACTGTCTGTTGTTTCTGACAAGCCCAAGTCACTGCTGCTCCATTTTTAATAAAGGCATATCCCGTGACTGAACGTCTTGTGCTAGGGTCGTTAGCGAAATCTGCATCACTGTAGCCAACTACTACATTAGGCTCTGACATTGGTGTGTAGCACAGGCCATAACCTTTAGTCTCTTTTAGATACTTTAAAATTTTTTTCACAGCATTCCACTGTGTTTCATTGTAAGAGTTTAAAAATCGACCCACCAGGCTTACTGCGAATGAAATATCAGGTCGGCTTACTGTAGCTAGGTGCATCAATGTTCCAACTGCTTCCCGATATGGGATGTTCTTTTCTGTTTCTCCTTCTCCTTTCACCAACTTCATATGTGGCTCAACTGGAATACAGTTTGGTTTACAATTATACAAATTAAATTTATTTAATAACTTCTCAATATAGTTTGACTGATGTATAAAAATGTATTTGTCACACTTCTGTATCTCCATACCAACAAAATTTTTGAGTGAACAGATTTTCACTTCAAATATTGACTGTAAGTTTTACGTGGTAGAGCCATGCGGCAGCTATATTAGAAGTATAGTTGTAGTACGAATGGGTCGGCTCGCCCGGGGAAGGACCACACTCTCACAGAAAACCAGCGTAAAATAGCAGCTTAACGCTGCTGTGTTTCGTATGGTAAGTGTAGAGAACCGGAGACCCTTTTTACTGGCAAAGAGGCATTCCATCTTAGTCCTCACGGGTGACAACGCATCTGCATCTTGAGTCTTTATTGAGGATAGATGTAGATGTCTATGGGCTACAGCAACCACTTACCATCAGGTGGACTGTGTGCTCGTTTGTCACCCTATACTATAAAAACAATAAAAAAAAATCAACTCCTTTAAAGTTGATGTATTTTTCGCAAATAACAGTCCATCATCAACATACAAACACAGGTAACATTTTGCTCCATTAATAGTGCCAACATACACACACTGATCAGCTTTACTATTGGCTAGCCCAAGCTTCTTTAAAACAGCATCAAATTTTGAATTCCAGCATCTGGGAGCCTGTTTTAAACCATATAAAGATTTATTGAGTTTACACACCTTATTAGCATCGCAGGTTAAGCCCTCGGGTATAGTCATGTATATGTCTTCTTCAAGCTCACCATATAGAAAAGCTGTTTTAATATCTAGCTGAATTATCTCAAGATTGTGTTGAGCAGCTTCTGAAAATAATATACGTATGGAATCGTACCTGACAGTTGGAGCAAATGTATCTTGGTAATCAATACCTTTGGTTTGTGAGTATCCTTTCGCACAAAGCCGGGACTTATAACGTGGACCTGAAGGTTCTTCTTTCATGCGAAAAAACCCATTTACATCCAATTATTCGCATATTGGGATTTTTTTTTAACTAATGTCCAAGTATTATTTTTATGATGAGAATCAAGCTCTTCATTTATTGATTTTATCCATTTTGTGGCATCGATAGACTTTAATGCCTTTTCATAGTTATCAGGAACATCATTTTCTGATAATTGTTCTTCACAACACAGGTAAGAACTCTCTTCTTGTTTCTGTGCATTTAAACATTGTCTTCTTGTTCTTACTGTTATATTTCTGTCAGGTGAAGATTCTACACTTTCATCGGGGATGTACTCGCCGTCTGACTGTGATTTATCTTCACTCGCAGTGTCTAATGAGTCATCACTTGAAATTTCTTCTAAACTGTTACTTTTAATACAGCTTTCATTTGTAATTAATTCAATCGGTACAAAATCTCTTTTAACTGTTGACTCTAAAAATATTGCATCTCTACTTTTTATTGCTGTTCTTGAGTTAGGTAATATGAATCGATATCCTTTTGAATTTTCACAGTACCCAATAAAAATTAATTTTTGTGATTTTGAATCAAACTTCTTTCTTTTTTCTCTTGGTAAGTGGACCATTGCCTCACAACCAAATGTGCGCATGTGGCTAACCTTAGGTTTCTGACCAGTCCACATCTCTTCTGGGGTTTTATAAAACAAAGATTTTGTTGGAGAGCGGTTTACAATGTAGGCAGCTGTATGAATTGCTTCAGCCCAATAGATTTTAGGTAAGTTAGCATTTAACATCATACATCTTGCTCTTTCTACTAAAGTTCTGTTCATGCGTTCGGCTGTACCATTTTGTTCTGGTGTATAAGGTGTAGTTGTCTGATGTATTATTCCGGCATCTTTGAGAAAATTTGAAAATTTTTCATTGACATATTCAAGTCCATTGTCAAATCTGAGAATTTTAATGCTACGGTTTAACTGATTCTCAACTTGTTTTTGAAATTCTTTAAATTTTTCTAGGACTTCTGACTTATTGTACATGGTATAAACAAATATTTTCTTTGAGTAGTCATCGAGGAATGTTACAAAATATCTGGCTTTGCCCAAAGACTGAGTTTCCATCGGTCCGCAGACATCTGAGTGTATCAATTCAAGTAAGCCTTTGCTCTGAGACCCTTGGCTTTTAAAAGACAAACGTGTTTGTTTTCCTTTCTGACTTGTTATACACTTAACATTTTCTTTGACTTGACTTTAAATCTGCAGTATTCTCGGTCAATTTCTTCATGCTCTGAAAATTCAGATGACCCATCCTTTGGTGCCACAGGTAAGTATCTTGCTCAATAATATCTGATATGCATGTATAGCCACCAGGCACGTTCAGTCGGTACATATTATTTATTAAACTTGCTGTTGCTACTATGTCATTCTTTCTATTAAGAATAACACAGCCACTCTTATTTAACTTCACTTGGCCACCATTATTAATAATCTGACTTACTGACAGCAGGTTTGTAGCTAGTTCAGGTACATATAATACATTTGTAAACAATATATCATTTTGTTGGCCTCTTCCGTCATAAACACTCAAGCTTATTTTTCCAGAGCTTAAGACAGACAGTGTTTTATTATTTGCAACTTTAATATTTTTAATGTGTGGAGTTGTTTCTTCTATAAACAAATTATTGTGTTTGGTCATATGTACAGAAGCACCAGAATCAACATACCAGTCATCGGAGTATTCAGAAGAAGCTATAAAGACGGCAGCATAAGACGTACTGTTTTGTTTATTTGTATTCTTCTGATCCTTATTGGATTTTGATGATTTGCACTCAGGACTTTTATGCCCATATTTGTTGCACGTATAGCAGCGAGGACCTTTAGAAAATCTTTTATTTTTGTTGTGGAACTTCTGACTTGTAGCAAGAGCTGAAGAATCACTTTCATTTTGTTTAACATCTTGTAATAATTTTGATTTCACTGAGTCAGAGGAAATCTTCATACCTGAGCCTTCAATGGCCATTATCATTGGCTTATAACTTTCTGGAAGGCCGGACAGCAAAAGTGTGCCTAGCCACTCATCGTTCACATTAAAGCCAATGTTCCTTAACTTATGAGCTGTTGTCATTATTTTACTAACATACTCCTCTACATTTAAACATCCAGCTAGTGTAGTATTGCATAAGTCACGCAGCAGACCAACTCGGCGTGTTAGTCCGGAGTCGTCGAAAGCGTGAGATAAATTTTCCCAAACTTCTTTCGCAGTGCATGATTCTTGAATATGAACATAGTTAACAGGATCGACAAGCAGTATTATTTTCGATCTGGCTTTAGTGTCACGCTTTGTGTCAATTGCGCTTGAATTTACACATTCCACGCAATCCCATAATTCCTCATGTTGCAAGTACGTTTTAACAGCAAAACGCCATGTGGCATAGTTATCACGGCCGGTTAATTTCTCAATTAATGCCAATTGATTACTTGATGACATGCTGAATTCGAAATAAAACTCAATATTTATTCTGAAAACTGAGCACGTTGCCTTTGTAGGTTAGGTCTTTTACAAAACTGTTTTTGACACTGATTTAGTAGACTTTATGCACTGATTTTATTTATCGGGCTTTCTGGGCCCATAACCTGTTATTATTAAATGAAAATATTATCCTTTTCTAAAGACTTTAAACAAACATTTATTAGTGACAAAATACAACACTTTATACTAGTAATGACCACAGAGTAGAGAGAGAGAGTGCTTTTTATCATAGAGTATGTAATAATATACAAGAGCACAGATTATAGAAGGCGCAAATTTTTATTACAACACAACGAATCGAGGATAAACTAGTAACGGAATACGACAAGCGCACCGTTCCACGTCAGAGCTAAGACTGTTCTAACGGCGGCAGCTCCGTCCGTTTTATACAAGCTTAGCGGGCGCCACCGCAGGTGCAATGGTGCAGGTGTGCGGTACACGTGTTATTTACAAGAATTCTGTCTAGCTACACGGACGCCGTCGCAGGTGCAATGGTGCACGTGCCGTCACGGCCATACTGACATGCGTGCGTCCTCGCACGCGCTCCATCACAATCTTAGTTATCTGTAGACAGAAAAACATCGTTCGGTTCTCCTGACAAAACAGCGTCTGGTCCGGTCTATATTGACCCTTCAGACTGGGGTGACAGTCAGTTTTGTTCCGGCAGTAAGCCTTACAAAACTTTAATCATCTTTATGTTAGATCGGAATGATCTGTAGCTTTTTCTATTTTCTCTTTTTTTTTAAAGTACTGTTTTCGCTAGTCCGGAATAACTATTCCCTATAGCCATATCATTGGACCGGCACAAAGCCCTGCAATGATAGTAAGAACTATTTTTTTTTTCTTACGCTTTTTTTTTCAAGTACTATTTATGCTAGTCCGGAATCACTATTCCCTTTAGCTATATCATTGGACCGGCAAACTCCCTGCAATGATAGTAAGAACCACATTTTTTTTCTTACTCTCTTTTTTTTTTTAATTCAGTATAGAACAGTTACAGACCAACTATACCGCAAACATGTCCCCGTCACAATCACACAAAAGTGTATCGTGAGGGACGTAGTGATCACCTAAGTATGTAAACCAACAGCAACACGACACATATCCCAGTGCAGCACAGACCAGCCTCCCTGCAACTTCATGTTCCTTTCCTGCACTGGAATAATTACTTCGCTAGAGTGTTGCAACGTCTCTAGTATTTTCTAGATGCACAGACACGGCTACCTCTGACTGTCGCACGTCTTCGTGCGGTTCACAGTGAACAGCATACGGTCTATCAGTTATCACCACTTGCTAACAGATATTAACTCTGGTTAAATATTACAACGGTCGACCATCCCAGACTTCATTTAAGTCTGGAACGCGCGGATATGGCTACCTCCAGGCAAACGCACTACAGCTTTTCGTTCTGCTGCGATCGTGCCACATTCGCAGTAGCAAGCCGTCGCGCCGTACTAGCGCTAGCGAATCGTCGCACTGCTTTGCGAAAATTAAAAGAAATCGAGATAAATGTATTGCGAACCATGGAATTCCGAGCTTCCGAATTTCATCACATATTCTCTTAAGAAACGGCAACTGCACGACATTTGAAAACATTTAAAAAAAAATGGAAACTATGTGTAGAGACAGATACCACAACATATTTCGAAGCGAAGGAGGAAACTGCGCAAAATCTACGAAAGTCGTCCATTTACAGCGCCAAAGCACCATTTGTTCGGCGGCCTCTTGATTGCCCTGCCGTAAGATCAGCCGATAAGTAACTGACTGTAGCGGTGTAGGCTCAATCTAACCAGCGCTCGGCCGTACCTGACCATGTTCGATTAGCCATCACAACGTCTTCCTCATTGATCATTGTTGTAGAGACTTCTACGAATCCCTCGAAATCAAACCCCAATCTTGTCAACGACACAATATTCGGAGCAAACTGCAACACTGATCAACACATTAGAACACAAAAATGTTACTTATTATTTTCAATTCATAGCGTGTTAAAGTTAATCCTTTATTGTAGTACAACCCTTAAAAGTTTTGAACTTCAAAATATAGCAAATGTTAATCATGTTTCGCGTGAACTATCAAATTACAACAAAACGAGAGCAGCAGGAGCACCTAAGGGTTCATCGGGGTTGTAGTCATCATGATCTGCGTGAAAAACAAATTGTTAACTATAAGGACAACATACACAGTTACCTGTTCTCTCATCTATCACACATACGAGGCCCTAAAACAGAAATACGTTCTCATACCGTGGACTATAATAAAGCACTTCGCTTTCACAAGTAAACATAGGTCTTCATACGAAGTATCTGACACATACTCTTACTTAAACTTGCGAGATCCCACGTTAACTACGTGAACCACATTAAAAACGTGAACCAGGACAGCGCCTGCCAGGACAGAGCCTAATACAAGTTCAAAAAACATTACCGTGCACACAGCATACGACTTCCGCGCACACAGTGTGACTCCCACGCATACAGAGTACACGACTTCCGAGGCATCGCCATGTACAGCATACGCACGCTCCGGGATGGCGACTGCGTATACGCGCATACGCATCTGCCGAAACCAGGCCATGTTACAGCTGGACCTGGCAGTCCGTTACGACCAGCAAGGCACACACTCACGCACTTGTAATCACATCAAACGTGCTACTGTAACACATAAAAGAAAACATTAAAAATACTCAGTCGGAACTTGATTTCAAGAAATGAAGCACTACTCTTGGTACACCATTCGCCTTTCTAGGGCACCAAATACTGAGCTGCGGCTACACGACAACCTCTGGTATGGTCCGATCCTCATGTAAACTTAAATACTCTCTTCAATGTCAGAACTAATTGGCTCTACTTCACTTTCATTCAGTTATACTTCGGTTTTCCGGCATTTTTCGCAACCAATTAAAAATGTAAACGCTCATTCTTACAAAATAGTTTTTGAGCCAATGTTTAGGATAAATTTACTTTCCTCATGTATCTAATGGTGATCAGTAGCAGCGACAAATAATAAGTTCGCGGCGTCATAAGCCGACAGCATACTCAAAAGCGAGCGCTACAGCTCCACGCTTTCCACTAAACCATTCCAAGTTTGTCGACTACGTAATGCTCGGAGTAAACTGTAACACTTATCATCACATTAGATCACAAAAATACTACTTAGTGTTTTTAAGTCATAGCACGTTAAAGTAATCATGTAATTTTTTTTTCGGTACATCGTTTAAACATTTTGAACTTTTAAACTAGGCCATGTAAATCACACCTCGTGTATCAAATTATAACATTACTTGAGCAAGTTAAAGTTCCACTGAATGCAAACTATAACTCATTCAGAATATCTCCAACATTTCTTTCGACATTTGTTATTATATTTGGGTACGTTAAGAAATATGAAATTACTTGCGGGTACTTTCTATTATAAATTGAATAAAAAGATTTATCTTTTGACTTAAAACATTTCACTTTAAACTTTCACTCTACACTTTAATGATTCGTCAATGTCGTAAATACGACAACAAACTTGATTTAAGAAATTGAACACAAAAACAAAACGCGAGGCGCATTATAGTATTTCACCAACGTAGTAACCCTTATACTATTCAAAGGTTATAGCAGGTGGGCAGTAACAGGGACTTTATCCCACTTCTGATGTAGGAAGGGTAATTGAGTAGTACAGAGACTGATTTTGTAGTTAGGAATAATAATTAATTCGTTTACACGAATTAATTATCCAACGAGTCGAGGATAAACTAGTAACGGAATACGACAAGCGCACCGTTCCACGTCAGAGCCAAGACTGTTCTAACGGCGGCAGCTCCTTCCGTTTTATACAAGCTTAGCGGGCGCCACCGCAGGTGCAATTGTGCAGGTGTGCGGAGCATGTGTTATTTACAAGAATTCTGTCTAGCTACACGGACGCCGTCGCAGGTGCAATGGTGCACGTGCCGTCATATATATATATATAATTTCTATTCTCAATATTTTACGGTAAGGTTCGATATGGTAAACCCAGACAGACATTATACCATTTTTAAAGATTTAGACTCTCTCGATGTTACTCTCTATGTTAGGGAGCAGTCTTACTGATGAAGTTAGACAAAATCAGAAAAATAGCTCAAAATGAATATTTCAATAACGCACATTGTATAAGATGAAAAGTTCTGAAATTGGAGACATTTGTTGTACCTATAGCTTATTTAATATAAAAGATGTCATAGAAGATATGTGAAGTTCGCCAACACGTATTGGGCCAGCGTGGCGCATACTTCCTTGCCCCAAATTCTCTCAGCAATGAGAGGAGGTCTCCAGCAGTGGGACGTATATAGGCTGTAATTTTAACTTTTAGCTTTAATGCCCCACTGTGAAAAGCACACAAGTAATAACCGTTGTACTTCAGATGTTAGCAAACTGGACATGTAGTTAAAAAAAAAACATACTTCGGAGTGAGAGGAGAGTGAAAAATAATGCAATTCGCTCAGCTTCAATCATCTCCACTACATTCATAAATTATAACATTATTCGCAGTAAAATGTAGTACCAATATTTAGAGGATATTTTAATCAACCAGTCTTACGATTTTATAAACTAGCTAACTACTAACTACATTGTTATTATAAAAACAATTGCTTGAATAATTTATGTTCAGGTTGCTAAGTGGCTACTGCATTCCATGGACACTTTCAGCCAACTTAGCAAATAACTCTACAGGTGTATTGTCATCTTCAGAGTTATTTGAGTCACCTCCTGCACCTTCATTTTTAATCTAGAGTCATCTTTAGATACATTGAAATATATACAATAAAAAAAAACCTTTAATAAGAGGAACTAAAACTTGAAACTTTTTTTGAGGTCAGCTTTACTAGTTTTTAGGTTTAATTTTCAACAGATAACGAAACATTTCATTTTAGTTCTCCGAACGAACCGCATCTGCTAGAAGATCTTAAATATTTAAGTGGTGTATTCCATTTTTATATCAGACTTAGAGAATGCGGTTAAGCTTGAAATAACAAACAGTAACAGGATTATGCTACGGTTCGTTAGCGAGTGTTGCGATGCCAACAACGCGGTGCGGAGAACTGCGCAAATTGAATAATGTTTATTTTAGGATATCAAATTGAGTTTGAAAAACCTTAACGTGGTAGGGCCACATTGTAGCTATAATATTGTTGTAGCGTGAATGGGTAGGCTCACCAGGGAAGGATCACACTTTGATAGAATACCAGCGTGACATAGCAGCTTAATGTTTGATATGGTGAGTGCAGAGATCCGGAGTCCCTTTTTTTATGGTAACTAAACATTCAATTCTGGTCCTCAGAGGTGAAACCACATCTTCTATTGATTCTTAGTTAACAATAGTGTCTATAGGCTACAGCACCGACTTATCAGCATGTAGACTGCGTGCTCGTTTGTTACCGTTATTTTATGAAAGAAACCTGCATGCATCTGAGAAATATTGGGGTAGAACCACGCGATCACATAACCAGCGAGAAATGTTTCGTATGGTGAGTGTAGATAACAGGATGTCCTTTTTACTAATAACTAGGCATTCTTTCTTATTCCTCAGTAGTGAAAACGCATCTGCATTTTGACTAGAAGAGATGAACCTAGATGTGTATGGTCCATAGCGAAATAATTCAAATGTGTTTCGGAGAATCACAGGTATGTGCACGTTAATCATTAATACATACTTATGCTTTAAAAACTAAACTTCTAACCATGACCATAAAAGTATGTTGTTATTAAACGAATCATGCAAAAGCATCTCCGCGCCAAAACTATCATAAAAATACTTGGCAAAGATTCATAAAGAATCCAAAGGAAGTGAAGGAGTTAACATTACTTATGTAATTTATAGCCGGCACTACAATTCAGACAACTGTCTGTTTATGGTTGAGCCAAAACTATCAAGAGTATCGTTAGCATGAAAACGAATAAACAAATCAAAATCCCTATTTATTATACACAGGCTGTCCCCACAGCTTCGTTTGCACAGAGTCTTTGTTAGTAGTTTATTTGTTTAGCAGTTTTATTACTTTGATCCTTATTGATAATATTTTATACACTACACTACTGTTCCAACTGAAACAGTAATGTACACAGTATGTATATACAGTATGAATATTTTTATAACATAATAGCTGTTCGCCGCGACTAATTTAAGTTTTTATTTTTTTTGCGCGGATCCCTAATTATTTTTTTAAAATAAAAGTAGCCTACGTTACTCCTTATGTCATCAGCTACTTGCCAATGAAAATCCCGTCAAAATCGGTCCAGGCGTTTCGGAGATTAGCCGGAACAAACATAGAGACAGACTGGCAGACAGACAGACAGACAGAAAAAAACTTTAATAATTGTATTTTTGTTATTAGTACCGTATATACTTTCATATGCATTTAGTAAAAAGCTGTTATTTTGACATTACAAACAGACACTTTAATTTTATTCATTTGTATAGATAAGGAATAATTTCATCATAAAAGCGATAATGTACATAGATGATTTTAATGTCGATGGTATCGTATTCATTTTGTCAACATTTTTTCATTTCAGTATTATATTTAAAAATACAATACAAGAAAATTAAAAAGACATATATTTTCTTAGATTGAAAACTTCAATGTTATGGAGGGAACGACAATTCGTTTGCCGTGTAGTGGCGGAGTAAATACGTTCATCGCCGTGTTACGTCCCGAGCGTGTAAGAAGCGACTATGTAAAACGCTAGAAAAATCTATTGCCGTTCGATATTTAGCGGCCATATCATCTGAATCGTTACAGCTATTCCATTGAATTTTACCAAGTCGCACGGCACGATATGTGGTGGTGGATATTCTTACCCCACCACCAGAAGTTAGTCTATTAATAAATTAATACGTAAATTCAGAATGTACGCAAGTTAAATATTTAATAAATACGATATAGGTATTTTATTTACTGATTATTGATGTCTTTGTTTATTACTTTAAATAGATAATAAATTGAATATTATATGTATGGTGCGTGCATGTCTCGCAAGAAAATAAATATTGAAAATAGAATTTCACATTTTGGAACATGATGATCATACAAATCTGCAAATAGTTGACCCGTTTAAGTTTATCCATTAAATAACATTATGGTCTGATTCGCACCGTCTACTGGCGCAAGTTAATGTTCGCTTATAACTAAATACTTTAGACGCTCTCGTTGTATCAATGCCAAGTTTATAACCATATTTATTGCCGCTTACACTTAGTACTTTTGGCATAGAATACAATAATATTTTGTTTAGTTCAAAGTTTTCAACACCGCGCCCAGACCAAAGAAAATATACACTACGCGAACTCAGACGAAGTAGTAAATTTTTACTAGTTATTATTATTATTATTTATATCTATGTGTATACATTTATATGTATACACATATATATAAATAATAGTTGTAAAGTTGAAGTGTCTGTCTGTCATATTGATAAACATCGAGGTAGTGTATCAAAATAGTAAGAAAGTAGTTTTCAAGTTATAATAGACTAATACGTGCAATAGTAGTGCGTAGTTAGTGTTAATAGTAAAAGCTAGTATATAAAGTGGTTTTGTCATATGTTGTATATATATATATAGGCTTAAGCAACTGCTATGTGGATTGGCGCCCGTTCCAATCCAAACTCTTTTATTGGCGAAGCAGCAATTCGTAAAAATATTTGTATCTAACTTGGCCCCCTTTTCACATAATATAATCGGTGTGTTCTTGGTGGGATATTCTTTTTTTTAATGATATTTATGAAAATGTTCTATGCCAGTAAGTTTTGGATACTATTCGTTACTTATCATTGGTGATTAGACTACCAATTTATATTCATAGTCGTCTATTTTTCTACAAAGATAGAGATTTAATGATAAGAAATGATACGTGCTGAAACCATTATACACTTGAAGCTTACCTGGCCTTGTTGGTCTAATAGTCGTGAATGCGGTTGCTGATCATGAGGTCCTGGGTTCGAATCCCGAGTTGGACCAGAATCTGCTATTGTGTTTTTCTGTCAAGAAATTCTCAGTGTAAGTCCGGAGTCAGGAAGTTGGCGGTGTTTCACCCTCGTGCTTCAGAAAGGACGTAAAGCCGTAGTTACTGCGCCTGATCTCTCTCCGTTCGTGACGGATGACCGTCCCGTAGGACTATAATAATGAGGGAATATGAATTGAATAATGATATAGTGTGCACATGTGCTTGCACACACAATCAGGCACTTGAGACTGGCTGCCGTGACCGAAATGCAGCCTGAAGAAAATTATTATACTTTATGCTTAATTTCTTCCTGTAGAATTACGTTCTTAAATTTGTTTAATTAAGTTATATCTATTTATCGAAATTGTTATATTGTAATTACTATATTCATCTTTATTTATGTAGAAAGTACAAATTATAAAGACCAGTCACATCCACTCACAAGCACTCGTATTTTACGGAATTTCGAAGTTTGATAAAGTTTGATGTTTTCGAGATTTGCTGTAGTTCGTTTGCTCTGTTCCATCGAGCGTACTTCCGAACCGCAACAGGCCTTTCTAATTAAGTATTTAAACGTTTGTTCAAAAGTTGGTCGTAGAATCTTAATCTTATTATTTCTATTTTCATAGATAACCCAGTTAAACCAATTTCAATGGTCATTTCATGACGTTTTTATAATATTTTTCAATTAAATGTTAATAATATGTTAGATATTTTTTTAAACATTAACAAAAGAAATTATTAGTGAATCAGTCGATGTGAGAATATCCACTACCCCATGTCAACACATGGGTGCCCTAAGAGGCGATAGAGGAAAAAAAAACAGCAGCTTCTTTCTAATAACAACCAAAAATAAAAACCTGTTTGCCAACGGCACTGCTAAGCGTGGCAGCTATGGCAAATATCCCCCCTATAAGGCAATATATGGGGGTAGATTATGTTAAGCAGTGGGATGTCCTTTTAATAGGTCGTAACGGTAATATAGTATTAAATTGATTGTAATGCTTTAAACAATCTTAAAAAAATATCAACTAAGATCCGCGTAGTAAAATAATACGATGTGTCTTACCTAGTTTTAAGAACACCTTCAATTACATACCACCGTAGAGTCTACTTCACATGAGAATGCCTCGGTAGAGGCGAAACGCGTTTCGTATTATTGACGGTGGTGTGTCTTTCTTACTGTAGTGGTGTTAAGAGTAGTGGTGCTGGGATTAGTAGTGACGGGGATATTGTACACTGGATTAGTAGTGAGGTGCTCTTCAAACTTGGTGAGACACTTTTTACTTTATTATGGGGATAAATGTGTATGGCCATATAGTCAAAGAATCGACAAGCTGTGGAAAAGAAAGGTTCTAGAGACGTATAAAAAAGCAGTTTCGTATCGGTAGGTAGTATGCATCTGGCTCAGAAAGGAATTTTGTGTCATTCTATGGTTTTTGTAAACTCGCTTTCGTATTTATAGAATAGATAGAATAGAATAGAATAAGTTTTATTTAATATAGAATATTACATAATACTTATTGAAAGTATTTTTTTTATTTACTACTGGGTCGGAAAATTTCTCTGTCCTGAGAAGAACTAGCAAGAAATCAAGCGGGACTTTTTAAATTACTTAATCATATTGTTTTTGTTTGTAAATTTTAAATTCGTTCTAATAGAACCAGCATCGTAGAGATCACCTCATTCCCAGGTGTTTTTTTTTTCACTTATAATATGTTTTCATTTATATTATAATAACCTTTATGTACAATTTTTCTTTAATACAGCATTTAAACTTGTTTATTGACAAATTTTGTACATTTTCTTGGATTTTGTTGTAAAAGCGTATACATTGCCCCACAAATGAATTACTAATTCTGTGGAGTCTATTAACTGTTATTACAAGCTTATATTTGTTCCTAGTGTTTAAAGTATGCACATCTTTATTCTTATCAAAGCTATTTATGTTTTTATGTTTTTGCCAAAGTTAATATGTTTATTTCTTTAAATTTTTCTCTAAGGGACTCATTACAATTTAAGTTGTGGTGGCGCTGTCATCGCGCCACAAGCGAAACACATCGAAGTCTAAATCGCGCTAACGAAGTTACGAAATGAAAACAGTATAAATAGAATAGGTCCGAACTACCACTCGGAGCGTTGGCCGCTCCCGGGGCAGAACACCTTGCCCGGCGGGAGATCTCCCCTTTTCCTTCCTACGGCCACAATGGTGACTCCGACGTGATATGAACACGCAACCTTCGGAAATTACAACTTCAAAATCTTCGCCATCGTCCTCAAGTACCCCATTCATTCGCTCCCGAGCAGATATTGTCTGCAGTCTTCACATTCTGCAAGGCATCTAGCTTTAAAAAAGGTTAATCGTAGCATTGGAATAATAATGCCTCCTGTTTCTTCAAGCTACCCTCTGTGCTACAGTGTTCGGCATGGCTCTGAGCCTTACTGCTCGCCTCTGCTTCACGGCACTCTCGCAGGTCACCTGCCTTCTTCTCGATTCACCGCAGACTACCAGGCAATCCCTGGCACTTGCTCCGGCTCCTCGTTCTCACCGGCATCACTTGCAAGTGCGTAGTATGGGATGCATTACACACCGGCATATCATTCGCACCGGCGTCACTTGCCGTTACGCACACAGCATGCATTCCCCACCGGCAATTAAAACGCACCGGCAATCAGACTGCACTATCGACCTCCGGTCTGAGCAGGGGGGTGATGTGGCGGCGCTGTCGTCGCGCCACAAACGAATCATTTCGAAGCCTAAATCGCTCTAACAAAGTTCCGAAATTAAAACAGTATATATAGAATAGCTCCGAGTTACCACTCTACTCAAAGTGATAAATCGCCCGTACGGCTCTCTTTTGCAAAACAAATATAGCTTTGATGTCATTCGCATAAGCAGTCGCTAGTCGAATTTAGTAATTTATTTTATATTATATGTATGGTGTGTGCATGTCTCGCAAGGAAATTAATATTGAAAATAGAATTTCAAATTTTAGAACATGATGATCATAAAAATCTGCAAACAGTTGACCCGTTTAAGTTTATCCATTAAGTTACATTATGGTCTGATTCGTACCGTCTACTGGCGCGAGTTAATGTTCGCGCACTTACTTTAGACGCTCTTGTTGTATCAATGCCAAGTTTTATAACCATATTTATTAACGGTTACACTTAGTATTTTTGGCATAGAACACATTGTTTTGTTCAAGTTTTCGACACTGCGCCCAGACGAAGTAGTAATTTGTTACTATTTATTATTATTATGTATATCTATGTGTATACATATAATTAAAATTGAAATGTCTGTCTGTCATATTAAGAAACATCTAGCTATTGTATATATATATATATGCATTCCTATATATATATATAGGCTTAAGAAACTGCTATGTCGATTGACGCCTGTTCCAATGCCAATGTAAATTTTTATTGTCGTTGCTGCAATTCGATAAATATTAATTATATCCAACTATATTAATTCTTGGTGGGATATTCTTTTTTTTTTACTGATTTTTATGAAAATATTTTATGTCAGTAAGTTTTGTATACTATACGTTACTTACCTTTGGTGACCAAGACTACCAATTTATATTCATAGTCGTCTAGTTTTATACAAATATAGTTGACAAACGAGAACACAACCCACCTAAGGGTAAGAACATGCAATGACAGTAGACACCGACAACTTCGAATATAATCAATTAGGGATGTAGATGTGTTGTCGTCCGAGAAGAATACATATTTGCTAGTTAAATGGATCTACGCTTCTCGTTGTCTGATATAATAATGATAAGTGTGTTGTTTCTATTGATAAGTTCTAAATGATAAGAAATGATACGTGCTGAAACCATTATACACTTGAAGCTTACCTGGCCTTGTTGGTCTAATAGTCGTGAATGCGGTTGCTGATCATGAGGTCCTGGATTCGAATCCCGAATCGGACCAGAATCTGTTATTGGGTTATTCTGTCAAGAAATTCTCAGTGGCAGCCCGGAGTCAGGAAGTTGACGGTGTTTCACCCTCGTGCTTCAGAAAGGACGTAAAGCCGTAGGTACTGCGCCTGATCTCTCTCCGGTCGTGACGGATTACCGTCCCGTAGGACTATGATAATGAGGGAATAGAGAGTGCACATGTGCTTGCACACACAATCGGGCACTTGAGACTGGCCGCCGTGACCGAAATGCAGCCTGAAGAAAATTATTATACTTTATGCTTAATTTCTTCCTGTAAAATTACATTCTTAAATTTGTTTAATTAAGTTATATCTATTTATCGAAATCGTTATATTGTAATAACTATATTCATCTTTATTTAGGTAGAAAGTACAAATTATAAAGATCTGTCACATCCACAAGTACTCGTATTTTACGGAAATCCAAGTTTGATAAAGTTTGATGTTTTCGAGATTTGCTGTAGTTCGTTTGCTCTGTTCCATCGAGCGTACTTCCGAACCGCAACAGGCATTTCTAATTAAGTATTTAAACGTTTGATCAAAAGTTGGTCGTAGAATCTTAATCTTATTATTTCTATTTTCGTAGATAACCCAGTTAAACCAATTTCAATGGTCATTTCATAACTTTTTTATAATATTTTTCAATTAAATGTTAATAATATGTTAGATATTTTTTAAACATTAATCAAAGAAATTATTAGTGAATCAGTAGATGTGCGAATATCCACTACCCCATGTCAACATATGGGTGCCGTAAGAGGCGACAGAGGAAAAAAAACAGCAGCTTCTTTCTAATAACAACCAAATATAAAAACCTGCTTGCCAACGGCACTGCCAACCGTTGCAGCTATGGCAAATATCCCTCCTATAAGGCAATATATGGGGGAAGATTATGTTCAGCAGTGGAGTGTGCTTTTAATAGGTAGTTATACAATTCCCGCTGTCTATTCCGCGTGGTTGCACGCACATCACGCCTCACAAAAATAACATTAAAATGTATTTCGCGGTGAGTAAGTTGCATCCTTTGATATTCACAGGATTCTTTGTAACTCAGACTTGGCATGAAATGCGAATTTGAACATTCAAATAAGATGGGGTTAATAAATCGGACGCTGCATGTTACATACGTAAATCATTAATAGAAACAGTCGTTAATTTGCGGAAATACGTTACATTATGTTGAAAATTAATTAGCTACGGTCCGTGATCCAGCAACCCAGCGTATGTCAATTGTTCATAATAGTCATCATCATCATTATAGCCTTTCATAAGTCCACTGCTGAACATAGGCCACCCGCAAGGAATGCCACAAATTACGTTCCTGAGCCACCTGCATCCATCGACTACCTGCATGTCTTACCAGATCGTCACTCCATCTCGTGGGGGGTCGCCCTACACTTCGTCTACCGGTACGAGGCTGCCACTCAAGAACCTTTCTTCCCCTTCGGTTGGCGGTTTTTCGAGCTATATGGCCGGCCCACTGCCCCTTCAGCTTACTTATCCGTTGGGCTATGTCGGTTACTCTGGTTCTACTGCGGATATACTCATTTCTAAGTTTATCACGCAGAGAAACCCCGAGCATAGACCTTGAGCTTCCTCATACGGTCAGCAGTGAAGGACCACGTCTAAGATCCGTAAGTCATGATTGGCAACACCCAGTGGTTGTACAATTTCGTTTTAAGGTTTTGAGGTATGTCTGATATATCTGTGCGTCTATGTCTGACGAGAAGATGTGTCGCAGTTTTCCGAACGCTACCCAGCCGAGTTGAATCCGTCGATCAATCAATCAATCAATCAATCTTTATTTGCCAACCAAGTGTACTTGTCTCAACTTAGTAGCCTTTTTCAGGCATTGCATATTCGAGAAAGGTAGATAAAATAAGTTATTAAACATAAACATTATAGAGTAAAAACATTAAAGAATGAATTAATAATATAGTAGGTAATTTAACAGTATTAAATTGTGCACAATATTAAGGCATTTATGACATTTTATATCAACTTAACATTTATTCTTCTACTAATATCTGATACTGTACATAGTAATTTTTGTGTATCAAAACCGCTTTTTCCTTTTTTTACGTATTTCTGTTGACTTAATGTTTAGGTATATTAGTTCTGTTCTTTGTGTAAAAGATATGCAATTTGTTATTCGTGTTTTGCTTCAATGTATTCTTTAACTGAGTTTTAAGAAAAACGACAGAAATGACATGAGCTGTTATAGACCGATAGCATTAGTACCGGTTCTATCCAAAGTTTTTGAAAAAGTAATTCATCAAAGATTAAATATTTATTTCGAAAGAAATAATTTATTTTCAAAAGAGCAGGTAGGTTTCAGAAATAACAAAACAATAAATATGGCAGTTTTCTCATTTTTAAAGAGTGTTATGGTAAACATGGATAAGAAAAATTATGCCTGCGCCCTTTATATGGACCTAAAAATGGCATTTGTCTATGTTGACCACAATATATTGCTAGATAAGTTATTTGCCTATGAAGTCAGGGGAAATACGCATGATCTTATTAAGAGCTATCTTGGTAACAGAAAACAGTCTACACACATAACGAGATTGTGTCCTCACAAAAAAATTGTATGTGACTATGAATCAGAGTACAAAATCAATAACTTTGGTGTGCCACAAGGCAGTGTACTAGGTCCATTATTATTTATTATATACATAAATGATCTCCCGAAAGTAACAAGCAATGACACTATTTTATTTGCTGACGACAGTACAATTATATTTACAGGAAAAGAAAAAACTCAAATAGAATTGGAGATAAACATTACCTTAGACAATATTATTAAATGGTTGACTTTAAATAATTTAAAAATAAATTTGGAAAAAACTAAATTAATGACGTTTCGAAACAGAGTTCACAATTTAACGGATATGAAATTCTACTATACACAAACAAAAATTGAAGAAGTAGAGACAACAAAATTCTTGGGAGTGAACATTGATTCTCAACTAAAGTGGAAGTCACATACAGAGATATTGTGTTCAAAACTTAATCAATATTCATATGCGATCTACATGTTGTCCAAAACTGCCAGTACATCCACAGTTTTAATGGCTTACCATGTTACTCTTCTTTTTAACCGACGAAAAAACGGAAGTTCTCAAGTCGACGTGTATATTTTTTTTATGTATGACCACGCATAACTTTTTACAGAGTGGCCTGATTTTGATAATTCTTTTTTTATTAGATAGGGTATACCTCGAAATTGGTCCCATAAAAATTTGGAAACAAAATGTCTACCCTAAGGGTGGGAAAATAGGGTTGATTTATTTTTTACTCACAGATTTTAATTCTAAGTCGTGTATTACTACATTACATAGTAATTACACCAAATTACATTACATTACAAAAAACCTCACGATGAATGAGCTTTAGAGCTGTCAGTCTCTTGTGTGTAGACCTCTCAGTCTCTGCATTTCTGCTAAAGCTCGTTCATCGTGAGGTTTGTGTTGTGTAATACCTAATTTGGCTCTAAATCAGATATAGCAATGCCGTCAAGTGTTTTTACTCTACTCAGTTCCACATATGCCTGTCCTTTGGCAAACACTTTCTTTCCGAGATCGATTACAGCTTTATCAAGGGTCGCCTTGATAAAGCTGTAATCGATCTCGTCGTCGAATCGGAATCGATCACCTTGTAATTTGTGAACCGTGACGGCCCAGCATAAAATTATCGGCAACATCCTGCGCTGAATATCGCCATTACCCTTCGTACCTTGAAAAGTTGCTACCACTGAAGGTATGGCGACACAGCCAACGCTATCTTTTAGTCTGCTTCCTATGCTTTCATCGTCAAATTTTACTAATACGCAATCCGGTAATTCTCCTTCCTCTAGTTGATCCCTGCGTAGTGATGGCCATTTTATTATTTTTACAATACCCATAGCACCATTGACGAGCCCGTCAGATACTGATTGTTACGTCTCAACATCACACGAGATTCGACAGCTAATTTTACTTCAGATAAAAGTCCACTACAATTGTTCAGATCTTTTGGAACAACATTATCTGGAGGTTTCTTCCCATATGTAGCAAAGACATTTATTAGAGCATTTAACAAATTGGAAAATCCTTCTTCACTATTGTCGTTGACTACGTGACCATTAAAGGCTGATTCATGACGAACATTGATATCAACTTTTCGATTGTTGTATGTAATATTAGATAAAAGCTAAGTTGCAGCCAAATATTCGATATGTGCTTCTTAGGAATTGGGGTTAGCCCGAGGCGCAATACAGTCTCTATAATATTTATCTCCTACCAATAACATGTAATCTATGTCGCTTTTGCACCAATTATTGGGATTTATCAGAGAAAATGCCACACTAGCAACAGTTGCAATCCCTGTGCATTGCCGACCACGTGACTCTGGACTAAATCGTTCATTGTCCTGATGAAAAGATCCATATAATATAGATACATTGTTACTCAAGGTAGTATAGTTATTTGTAGGTACAGTTGACCATTCAGCAATTGATTATTTACTAGCATGACCATGTGCAGGTGCGAACATCTTTATAGAGTGCATTATTCATTAGGAGCCACTGCAATGCTAAATGAAGTTTACCTAAATCTATTTGAAACTCCCTAGAACGTTCTAAATTTTCACGACTTTCTAATACAAGCACTAATCCAGTTTGATTAGGTTCAAGCGGAAGTTGCTCCGCCAGCTCGACCACATCCTAAACAAAAATAATTGCCTGCCCTTTGCACCAGTCTTGGCTCAAACGATTTTGAACTTTTATTATTTTAAGAAATGGCACTACCTACATGAAACGTTTCTCAATTTCCGATAAGTCATCGATTTCTGTAGGCCTTGCAGCTACCGACATTTTATTCCAATAGGCCTACGGTGGAGTGTCGTTTTTTTAATATAATTTGAGCATCGTGAACTAGTAATAATATTACCTAAAGCTACCAATTCATTAGGGAAAATAGAGCCTAAATTTGTAGTTTGCAATATCGTACGTTGCTGAGAATACAAACTTTTTTCGAATATTGAACACGGCAAGTCAGCATAAACATTAATCTTTCTTAAAATTTTCTGCATTACACTGGTTTCTTCGCTCGCAAGCCGCTTATCGCATGGCGCTCAAACGATTAGTTCTCTCCTCGGGAGTTTCGTGAAGTATCACCATTGCAGAACAGTTACGAGCAGCATCCAAACGTAGCAAATGTTCGTCTTCAGTTTCATTTGAAAGTCGCTCTATTATCAGACCTAAACGATGAGCGGGTTGTTCTTCACATTCTTGCGATAACCTATCGTTATTGTAGCTTCTTATCTTCGACAGTCTTTCCTTGCGGTGATCTAAACACTCCTGTGAACGTGTTAATCTAATTCTCTTTCTATTTGCTTCCAAAAGTTTTATTTTTCTCATTATTAGATTCTTCTAAATATCTTTTTCTCATTCGAGCAGCATTTTTTGTAGGCCTACCCATGGTGGTATATAAAGCCTGTTTTTTAAAGAATTTATATTATTATACAACAAATAATAGTTAAACTAGGATTATATAACAGTTAAAGGCTAAATTAAGGTAGGTACCTAATTTGAAAGTAGTCAAAAACTAAGTATGTAGTAATTAGTAGATTATAGGCACGAAAACTTATAAAATAAAAACTTTTTAACAAAAAAATTAAACCGCCGAAAAAACCGAAAAGCAAAAAATAATAAACCTTTTTTATTTAACCTTAATAACTAAGTTCTTAAACTAATTTAAGTATACCTAAGTATGTAATTTTGAGTCGGCGCCAAACAATCAATGAACAAAGAACACTAAATTACCTTAAATTTAAAGAAATAACTAAATCAAAATCAAATTAACAATGCAACGTGAAATCTTCAGCAATAAACATTAAAGCTGAACGCACACTTGTCCGCGCCATACGCGCCGTACGCACCGAATTTTGCTGATGGCATCGCACATTTGCACGTACGCAAAAGTAGCAAGAATAATGCCCGAAAAAGCAATTTATGCTTACCCGATATCTAGTTGGTATTGTTGATCGAAGGCTTTACGTAATTAATTAATTTGCTTGTTTGGCGCCGACTCAAAATTACTTAGGTATACTTAAATTAGTTTAAGAACTTAGTTATTAAGGTTAAATAAAAAAGGTTTATTATTTTTTGCTTTTCGGTTTTTTCGGCGGTTTAATTTTTTTGTTAAAAAGTTTTTATAATGTATGGTGTTATGTTTTGGGGCAACTCTGTAGGAAAAGAGTTGGTCTTTAGAGCGCAAAAGAGATACGTTCGGGCTATATACAGAATGAAACAAACCGAGAGCTGTAGGTCGATATTTCCAAAATTAAAATATTGACACTACCGTGTATTTATATACTGGATATGGTACTATTTGTAAGAAATAATAGTAACTTATTTCTTAAATTAAAAAGCAAGAGATACCCTTTCCAAATAAGCTTCATGTCTAACAAAACTAAACTTTTAAACAGCAGTGTATTTTGTATGATTCCTAGAGTGTATAAGCATTTACCCAACTCTCTGCTTGAAATTTCAAATAATAATATATGACGGGGGACAGATCACTCATCTTCAATCTTCCAAAGAAAACACCACAACTAACCTGAAAGCCTCGTTTATTCGACTGACAGCGCAACAATGTACTTACAGAGGTCTGTACTGTTCGGCTGCTCGAGCCAGACTGACTTAGCGCGCTTTTTTTTTTTTTTGCGCCCGAAGCAATTTGGAAAAGGGCTACCCTTTACGGGAGGCGGAAAATGCATTACGCATACCACGATGGCTATCCATCGTGGTTATGGGGGACTCACGCCTAACTGGGGAGCCTATGTGATACCCCCTAAAAACCGCCTTTGGGGACTGGCAACCAGCTGTTTAAAGCTTCCTATGCCGTATCGTAAAGCGACCCTCTGTTGGGAAAAAGAGGGCGCAGGCGGCTATAAGCCGCTGAGGGAGTGCCTACGAAGGCAATTTGATTGTAAGATTTAATTATTTATGAAAGTTTAATTATGAAATTGACTGAGCCACCAGGAGGTAGTTCAAATCGTTTGACAGAGAATAGGCGGGTTCGAGTGGGAGTTCCTCGGCCTGCGGATGCGATAGCGAGAGGGAGTGGGATTGCACACTTAGCTACCTCACGAACGAGTATGTTAATGAAACTCTGAGACTTTGAAGAAGTTTCAGAGAGTTTTAATTAGTGAGTGCCTACGGAGGCAGTTTTAACCCGACGTATTTACCTTACGATGAAATGATTAAATTAATTTTACAACGTACTTAAAAGATTATGATGCTCTGTAAGAGCAAGGAGTCTGTCCTGAGGGGACTTGGCAGCGCGCAATTTGCGTGCTAAGACTGTGATCTCCCCAATGTTGATGTTCTTAATAGCGGCGTACACCGTATTTAGATCATCAGCCACTGAGGGTTGTTCATGCTGTGCAGCGGGGGACGACCGCGGAGGGTCGGCCTTTTTGGGTCCCCAGGGAAAGACTGGAGGCTGTAATGGTTGCGAGAAGCCCGGAGGTGGGCGAAGAAGAGGGGGAGGGACCCGGGAGGGCCTTGGGTCTACCTGAGATGGGCGAAAATATCTCTTAGGTGGCAATCTTGACGGGAGGGCCGGGAATGACTTAGCATTAACCGGCGGTGGAGCGTGCCTAATGGGGCGGGGGTGAGGTGCGCAAGGGCAGCCTCTGTAGTTAGCCGGGTGGCCTGTTTGTTTGCACAGGACGCACGCGGGTGGGGATTCGGCATTTTTGGGCCGGGGACACTCTTTCGTGTTGTGGGGGTCGAGGCACTTAACGCACCTGGGTGGGGCGGAGCAGTTGGCCGCCGCATGACCATATAACTGGCAGCGGTGGCACTGCGCCGGGTAGCCGCGCCTATGTGGGAGCTCAGCCCTAACTCCCGACAGCCCACACACTGTGCGTAACTGCCGGAAGATAGTCTGTGCCTCCGGAGCGTTTGAAAGAATAGCGAGAGCGAGGGGGAACCTCAAGCCCGTTCTGCTGTGCATTTTATGCACAGCCTCAACCGGGAATCCTTGGGACTTAAGGTCCTCAAGGATTTCCTCGTTGGAAATTTCAAAAGGGACGCCTCGGATGACGGCCCTGATTTTGCGCTCTTCCGGAAGAGCGTACGTGTGATAAGAGACTTTTTCGGCTGTGAAGAGCCTGGTGAGACGACGAAAGTCGTCGACAGATTTGGGGATGATTTTAATAGCCTCCCCGAGGTTGGTGGCTTGGTCGTATTTTATTCCTGCGTCGTAGCAGGTTTTGGAGAGGCGGGTGAATTGAGCCTTGTCTCGTAAGAAGACAGGGGGCGGGACTTGCTTCTTAGTCGGGTTAGAAGCACAGCGGGAGGCCGGCTTGGGCAGTGGTGTCACGGAAACGGCAGCGGGAGCTGCGGGGAATGAGGCAGCTACGGGGGCTGCGGGGTTTGCGGGGGCGGCAGGGGCCGCCGAAACGGTGTGATTTTTCGCGGCGCGTTTACGGCGCTTGGAAGACACTGTCGTGAACTCCGATTCTTCGGATCCGTCTGAGTCAGACGACTCCGTAGAACCGGAGCCCCGGAGCGTGGATTCTGAGTCGGAGTTGGAGTTGGAGCACTCCATGTCTACTTCGAGAGGCGCGAATGAGTTCTGGGACTCAATGTGGGCCGCTATTACGGGCGGCGGGATAGTTGCCTTATGGGCGCGAGAAGTCAGATGGGCTAGAAAGGCGGCAATCTCCTGCGGGTTCATCCTATTGACGGCCTCGATAAGCGAAGATTTTGGGTCCTGGGCGGACATGTTTGGACGGATGTAAATTAAAGTAATTTGGTAAGTAAGTTAGGGGGGGCACTGTTCTGAAAAGAACAGATCGTATTCTTAAGAAACCGTAAGGGCGGGATCACCGTTCTGAAAAGAACGGGACGGTTTTTATTCTAGGAGTTGTGCCCTGGTTCTCAGAAGAACAGGGCCTTGCTCTGAAAAGAGCAAGTAACTCCCTTGAAACAATATACACGTTACAATTAATAACAATAAAATAATTACAAAAACAAAAATGACAATTAAAAAGCAAGACCAACAGTCAAACCGTCCCGCCCGGAGACAGGGAGGTAATAACTGGAGTTAGCGAAAAAGGACTCACCAGGCGTCGCACTGTACAGTGCGAGCAGGACAGCGGAGGCGCGAGAGCGAGAGAGCACTACCGTACGGGGACGGATGTGCGGACTACCTAGACGCGACCGCTCGAGAGCGGTGCCACAGGCGGAATCTTAGCACGCTCTGTGCGGTCGTTTTTATAGCGTGGCAAGCACGTGTACATGACGTTTAGGTCAAGCATTGAATTATGTGAATCACAAGATTTTTACATTGTAATAATCAAAGAGTGAGTATTAAACGGCTTATGAACTATTTTTGACACAATAAAATTATTAAACCGAGTAATTAATCATTATAATTTATGAACTAATGTTGATGCGCCGATATATACATTAGCATAAAAATAACTGTTGGAATTTGCATCATAAAGAAATAAATGAACAGCTCCGTAATTTTTATCCCCGTACGAAGTTAAATTGTGAAAGCAACAAAAATAAAAGAACATTTTTTGATGGTGTTCGGGAAATAGAAATACATATTTTTTTATTCAATATCTAATATATAAAAATTAATGTTTGATTGTTCGTATTTTATGTGCTGCCATACAGTTCATCAGATTGCGGTAAAACTTGCACTTGTACGATGGTTATAGGCACAGAACAATTAACTTAAACTAAGTGGCGCGCGTATCGTACAGAGAATTCATTTGAAAGTTATAGATCATTCAATTTCAATGATTGTATTATCTTTCCTAATTCAACAATATAACTCTTCCAAATTTAAAATTATATTTCCACAATAATTTCTTCTACGGCAGCAATGCGCCTGGTAGTAGGTAGAAGATTATAAAATAATTTGGAAATACTATAATAGCAATAGGAAGCTTTTTAGAAAATATAAGATGGATTTATCAGAGTGTTTTCTTGATATATGACTACTCATTTTATCGTATAAATGCAATATGGTTATGATAGAGGCATATTGAGAACACAAAATAGCTTGTCGAGAGTAGAACACAAATACGAGTATAACATTTTTTTATAGAATATGGGTGACAAACGAGCACACAGTCCACCTGATGGTAAGTGGTTGATGTGGCCATCTACATCTATCTTCGATTAGGAATCAAAATGCAGATGCGTTGTCATCTGTGAGAACTAAGATGGAATGCCTCCTTTCCAGAAAAAAGTGTCTCCGCTTTTCCACACTTACCATACGAAACACAGCAGCGTCATGCTGCTTTTTTACGCTAACATTACTACTAAAATAGCTGCAGCAAGGCTCTACCACGTAAGAACTAACTAAAGAAAGAACACATAGCGTTATGAGGCTAATTCGGAAAGAAGACGATCAAAAAAGTAGAATGAGGTATTAAATAATAAGCCGTACTATTATGAATATCTATTATGATTTGTCGTGTAGTGGCGGTTAAGAATATCCACTACCCCATATCTTTCCGTGGGTCTCGTAAAAGGCGACAAAGGGAAACAGGCAGGAGATGGGCAGCAGCATCTCCCTGATAACAACGAACTAACAATTAAAAAATGCGGTGGTCAATCCGCACGCCAAGCGTGGCAACTATGGCAAATACCCCCCTATGATGAGAGTAACAAAGAAACGGCCCCCAGTCCCCGGCGGCCCCGCTATTACTGGCTACGGTGGCGACCATGGTAACGGCGGGGCAGGGGGTGCTAAGAATCTCCGGTGGAGGTTCGGTTGCCACCTTAGACGACTCGACCTGGCAACGTACAACGCACGCACCCTGAGGACTGACGAGAAGATCGTGGAGCTGGAAGAAGAGATAGACAAGTTGCGCTGGCATATTATAGGATTATCTGAAGTCCGAAGAGAGGGGGAGGACACGGTAATCCTCGAATCTGGCAACTTGCTCTATCACCGGGAGGGCGACCATCTGTCCCAAGGAGGTGTCGGATTTATCGTCCACAAGTCTCTCGTTAACAACGTTGTAAAAATCGGGAGTGTGTCGACGAGGGTTGCGTACCTTATACTCAGAATCACCAAACGGTATTCGCTGAAGGTCATACAGGTTTACGCACCAACCTCGGCACACCCCGATGAGGAGGTGGAGGAAATGTATGAGGATATCTCTAGAGCCATGCATTCCTCCAAAACCCAATATACGGTGTTAATGGGAGACTTCAATGCAAAACTAGGCACAAGAGAGAACGGTGAGCTGAAAGTAGGTAAATTTGGAATAGGGCAATGGAACCCTAGGGGCCAGCAGCTGGCCGACTTCATGGAGAAAGAGGGACTCTTTATGATGAACTCTTTCTTCCAGAAGCGGCCCCACAGGAAGTGGACCTGGTCGAGCCCCGACGGTTCCACAAAAAATGAGATTGACTTCATTATGACGACCAGACTACAACTGTTCAGTTATGTCTCCATGATGGCGAGGGTGAAAACTGGTAGCGATCACCGAATGGTTAGAGGCACACTGAGTCTAAACATTAAGTTGAAGTGGTCTCGTCTAATGAAGTCAACGCTCCGTCCCCCTCGTGCTCTGTTCCAAGGTCCCGAAACCTTTCAGCTCGAGTTACGAAACAGTTTTCAGTGCCTAGAAGACAGCAATGAAGTGGAAAATACGCAGGACAAGCTCGTGGAAACTGTCCATGCGGTCGGAGCTAAGTTCTGCAAGACCCGCCGCAGAAGAACCCTAAAACTCTCCGATCACACTCTCAATGTTATGGCTGTTAGACGGGAGATGAAGCTACATTCTTCAACAGATTTGACAGCATACAAGCAACTGAACAAACAGATTTCCAAATGCATGCGGTGGGACTTCAACTTCAATACAGCTTGTATTGAAGAAGCGATCGAGCGGAACCAAGGCTCCAAAGTCTTTGCCAGAGATCTGTCTGCTAGAAAGAGCCAACTGTCAAAATTGAAGACCGAGTGTGGAAGCATCGTTTCGGGGGCACCTGAGATTTTGAGTGAGATTGAGAGGTTCTATGGGCAGCTGTACACGTCATCGTTGGCGACACACGCAAGTGTGAGTAACAATCCAAGAGTGAGTCTTATCCGACACTATTCCGAAGATATCCCGGACGTCAGTATGAGCGAGATTAAAATGGCTCTCCAGCACCTTGAAAACGGCAAGGCCCCAGGCGAGGATGGAATTACAGCGGAGCTTCTGAAAGCAAGTGGAAGACCGGTACTTAAATTCCTTCAGAAGCTCTTTAATTCCGTCCTCCATGGTGGCATTAAACCGGAGGCGTGGAGCAGAAGTGCGGTGGTCTTGTTCTTCAAGAAAGGTGACAATGCTCTCTTGAAGAACTACAGACCGATTTTTCTTCTGAGTACGGCTCAGAAGAAAAATCGGTCTACGTGCTGTTTTCGAGAGTCATTACGAATCGTCTCGCGCGCAGACTTGACGACTTTCAGCCTCCCGAACAAGCCGATTTCCGAAAGGGCTTTAGCACCATAGACCACATACATACCCTTCGGCAAATTGTACAGAAGTCCGAAGAGTACAATTTGCCACTGTGTCTGGCGTGTGTGAACTAAGAGAAAGCCTTTGAATCCGTCGAAATTTGGGCGGTGCTGCAGTCTCTTCTGCAGTGCCAAGTTGATTGTCGGTATATCGAAGTGCTGAAGTGTTTGTACAGTAGAGCTACGATGGTTATCCGAGTACAGAACCAGAGTACGAAACCTATCCAATTGCAGAGAGGTGTAAGACAGGGTGACGTCATATCCCCGAAACTCTTTACCGCTGCATTGGAAGATGTTTTCAAGCTTCTGGACTGGAAAGGATACGGTATTAACATCAATGGCGAGTACATCACTCACCTTCGATTTGCCGACGATATAGTCCTTATGGCAGAATCGCTGGAGGACCTAAGCACCATGCTCAATGACCTCAATAGTGTCTTCCAACGAATAGGTCTTAGGATGAACATGGACAAAACAAAGATCATGTTCAATGTATATATATGTCACACCTATGCCGGTAGTTGTTGGGAACACTAAGTTCGAAGTTGTTGATGAGTATGTTTACCTGGGACAAATAGTCCGACTAGGTAAGTTCAACTTCGACCGAGAGGTCAATAGACGGATTCAACTCAGCTGGACAGCGTTCGGAATACTGCGACACATCTTCTCGTCAGACATACCTCAAAACCTTAAACCGAAATTGTACAACCAGTGCGTGTTGCTAGTCATGACTTACGGATCTTAGACGTGGTCCTTCACTGCTGGCCGTATGAAGAAGCTCAAGATCGCTCAGCGATCTATGGAGAGGGCTATGCTCGGGGTTTCTCTGCGTGATAAGCTTAGAAATGAGTATATCTGCAGTAGAACCAGAGTAACCGACATAGCCCAACGGATTAGTAAGCTAAAGTGGCAGTGGGCCGGCCATATAGCTCGAAGAACCGACAACCGATCGGGAAGAAAGGTTCTTGAGTGGCAGCCTCGTACCGGTAGGCGAAGTGTAAGGCGACCCCCCACGAGGTGGAGTGACGACCTGGTAAGACATGCAGGAAGTCCATGGATGCAGGTGGCTCAGGTACGTGATTTGTGGCATTCCTTGCGGGAGGCCTATGTTCAGCAGTGGACTTATGAAAGGCAATAATGATGATGATGACTATTATGAACAATACAAACATACGCTGGGTTGCTGGATCACGGACCGTAGCTAATTAATTTTCAACATAAATAATGTAACGTATTTCCGCAAATTAACGACACTTTCTATTAATGATTTACGTATGTACCATGCAGCGTCCGATTTATTAACCCCATTTAATTCTAATGTTCAAATTCGTATTTCTTGCCAAGTCTGAGTTACAAAGAATCCTGTGAATATCAAAGGATGGGACTTACTTACCGCGAAATACATTTTAATGTTATTTTTGCGAGGCGTGATGTGTGTGCAGCCACGCGGAACAGACAGCGGGACTTGTATAAAACTTGCACCGCAAACACGAATTGGCGCCCGATAAAAGTAGGATGTTTAAGCAATAGCTTTAAAAAATCAATCAAAGATTTATTTTCTACCGACTTCAAATAGAAGGAGGTACTCAATTCGACTGTATTTTTTGTGTGTTACCTCATAAATTCACAACTGGCTGAATTCATGGAGAAAGAGGGACTCTTTATGATGAACTCTTTTTTTAGATGCGGCCCCACAGGTAGTAGAGGTGATCGAGCCCCGGCGGATCGACAAAAAATGAGATTGACTACAATATAACGACCAGACGACAACTTTTAAGTGATGTCTAGGTGATGGCGAACTTTCAGTTTGACTTACAAAACCGTTTTCAGTGCCTAGAAGATTACAATGCAGTGGACGATTGAATGACAAACTCTTGGAAACTGTCCATGCCGTCACAGCTAAGTTCTGCAAGACCCGCCATAGAAGAAGGCCCTCCGATCATACCCTTAATCAAATCGCTGTTAGATGGGAAATTAAACTGCAGTCTTCCGCATATTTAACAGCGTACAGGCAACGGAGCTGACATAACTCCAAATGCATGCGGCGGGACTTACGCAACTTCAATACAGCTCGTATTGAAGAAGCGATCTCGGGCTCCAAAGTCTTTGCAAGAGATTTATCTGGTATAAAAAAAAAACTAACTGACGAAGCTGAACACGGAGTTTGGCAGCATCGTTTCCGGGACACCTGATATTTTGAGTGAGATTGAGAGGATCTATGGGCAGCTGTACACATCGTCATTGAAGCCAGAGCAAGTCTTATCCGACACTATTCCCATGATATTCCGGACTTCAGTCTAAACGAGATTAGAATGACTCTCCAGTACCTTAAAAACGGCAAGTCACCGGGAGAGGTAGTCAACGGGGAGTTGAATTACAGCGGAGCTTCTGAAAACAGGTAGAAAACCGGTACTTGAAGTCCTTCAGAAGCTCTTTAATTACGCCCTCCATGGTGGCACTACACTAGAGGCGTGAAGCAGAATTACGGTGATCGAAAGGCAACGACGCTGTCTTGAAGAACTACAGACCGATTTCCCTTCTAAGTCGCATTTACGTACTGAGTTTCGAATTCGATTCGTTATCGATTGATTACGAGTCTCGTATGCAGACTCGACGACTTCCAGCATCCTGAACAAGCCGTTTTCCGAAAAGGTTTTATTACCATAGACCACATACATACCCTTTGGCAAATTTTACAGAACTCCGAGTTTTACAATTTTCCACTATGTCTGGCGAATATGGATTATGAGAACGTCTTTGATGCTGTCGAAATTTGGGTCGTTCTGAAGTTCCTTCAGCGGTGCCAAGTTGACTGTTGGTATATGGAAGTGCTGAAGTGTTTCTACAGTAGGGTTACGATTGCTATCAGAGTAAAGACTAAGTATAGACAGTCTTAATTTCACTGCAGAGAGTTGTAAGACTGGGTGACGTTATATCCCCGAAACACTTTACCGCTGCATTGGAAGACGTTTTCAAGCTACTGGACTGGAAAGGATACGGTGTTAACATAAACGGCGAGTACATCACTCATCTTCAATTTGCCGACGATATAGTTCTTATGGTAGAATCGCTGGAGTACCTGGGCACTGCTCAATGACCTTAATAATGGCTCCTAACAGATAGGCCTTAATATGAACATGGACAAAACAAAGATAGTGTATGACGTCCATGAAGCCAGTAGTTGTTGGGAGCACTAAGCTCGAAGTTGTTGACAAGTATGTTTACCTGAGTAAAGTAGTCTGACTAAGTAAGTCCAACTTCGACCGAGAGGTCAAACGACGGATTCAACTGGGCTGGGCAGCATTTGGAAAATTACGGCACATTTTCTCGTCAGGTATACCTCAAATCTTGAAAACGAGATTGTACAGTTAATGCGTGTTTCCAGTGATAACCGATGACTTACGGATCTCAGACGTGGTCCTTTACTACTGGCCGTATGACAAAACTCAAGGTCGCTCATCAAGCTATGGAGAGGGCCATGCTCGGGCTTTCTCTGCCTGATAAACTTAGAAAAGAGGATATTCTCAGTAGAACCAGAGTGACCGACATAGCCCAACATATTAGTAAGCTGAAGTGGCAAAGGGCCCAAGACTTCTATGCAACTTTTACAAATTTCTGAAAAAGACACTTTAGAAGCAATTACGTCATTTTCGAATGGCTCTGCTGAGGCATTTACGGAATTACATCTCAACATCTTAAATATCTTGTAAGCACTTCTGCTGGTGACGCCGGCGAAATACTTCTTAATAACATAACAAAATTATGTAACTATGCTTTCTAGTAATGTTGATCCAAATTTAATTCCATTTTCCTTCAAAAAAAGTATAACGGTATCGGTCCTTTTACCGTTGGTTCCACATTTCGATGCTTAACTTCAAAATTAGCTGGCAGGCACATATTTTCTATCCATACGACAAAATTTCAGCTTACTCAACTAGGCTTTGGCACTAGAGGTGGCTATGTGACGGTGGTACATTCAGTGTTTACATTTTAACAAACTATGATGCAGATGTTATTGTGAAGGTTGACTTGAGGAATACTTTTAACTCTATCGGTAGGGTAACCCTGCTGAAAGAAGTGGCTAACAATACCCTCGAAATTTATCATTACGTTTGGCAATGTTACAGTCAAAATACTAACTTGTTTTACGAAAACAATATTATAAAGCTAGGTCCAGCACTTCTCAGTTTGTGAATTCAACCCATAATTTCAAATTTGAAATCCAAGCTGAATATCTAGTGCCTGGACGATGGTACACTGGGAGGTAGAGCAGATGATGTCCTCAGTGATCTTACTCATATTTTTCGAAACTTTAAATATGTCGATCTTTAACCTAATAACAATAAATGTAAAATAAATATTTTTCCAATAATTTATTTAGTTAGAACAGAGACATTTTAATTCAAAATTTCAATCATATTTCTGCAGGAATAAAAACTGTCAGTACGGAATCGCTACATCTGCTAGGTGCCCCTTTGATTTTCTATAGTATTAAACCTGTTTTAAAAGCAAAATTTGATAAAGTTTTCAAGCCACGTGGATAAATTATATCATTTAAACCCTCACATTGCTCTTACTATTTTAAAATATTGTCTCCTTGTACCTAGATTTACATACTTTGCTAGAGTCCAGTCTGGAAATGTTCGGATATTTTAAAAGATTTTTTTTTTCTATACCTATTATAAAATTGTTATCATTATCTTAAAGTAGTTAAAGGAATAAACCTTAATATAACTTTATAAGTAAATTATAAGTATAAAGCAGGAGATAGGAAGCAGCATCTTCATGATAACACCAAAATTACAATTAAAAAACTGCAGTTGCCAACCCGCTCGCAAAGCGTGGCAACTATGGCAAATACCCCCCATGATGAGAGTAACAAAGAGACGGCCCCCCGGCGGGCACGCTATTCCTGGCTACGGTGGCGACCATGGTAACGGCGGAGCAGGGGGAGCTAAGAATCTCCGGTGGAGTTCGGTTGCCGCCTAAGACGACTCAACCTGGCAACATACAACGCACGCACCCTGAGGACTGACGAGAAGATCGTGGAGCTAGAAGAAGAGACAAACAAGTTACGCTGGCATATTATAGGATTATCCGAAGTCCGAAGAGAGGGGGAGGACATGGTAATCCTGGAATCCGGCAACTTGCTCTATCACCGGGAGGGCGACCATCTGTCCCAAGGAGGTGTCGGATTTATCGTCCACAAGTCTCTCGTTAACTACGTTGTAAAGATAGAGAGTGTGTCGACGAGGGTTGCGTACCTTATACTCAGAATCACCAAACGGTATTCGCTGAAGGTCATACAGGTTTACGCACCAACCTCTGCACACCCCGATGAGGAGGTGGAGGAAATGTATGAGGCTATCTCTATAGCCATAAATTTCTCCAAAACCCAATATACGGTGTTAATGGGAGACTTCAATGCAAAACTAGGTACACGAAAAAACGGTGAGCTAAAAATAGGTAAATTTGGAATAGGGCAACGGAATCCAAGGGGCCAGAAGCTGGCCGATTTCATGGAGAAAGAGGGACTCTTTATGATGAACTCTTTCTTCTAGAAGCGGCCCCACATTAAGTGGACCTGGTCGAGCCCCGACTGTTCCACAAAAATCGAGATTGACTTTATTATGACGACCAGACGACAACTGTTCAGTGTTGTCTCAGTGATCGCGACATTGAAAACTGGTAGCGATCACCGATTGCTGAGAGGCACACTGAACCTAAATGATAAGTTGTAGAGGTCCCGTCTAATGAAGTCAATGCTCCGTCCCCCTCGTGCCCTATTCCAAACTCCTGGAACCATTCAGCTCGAGTCACGAAACCGTTTTCAGTGCCTAGAAGAGTGCAATGAAGTGGACGATATGAATGAAGAGCTCGTGGAAACTGTCTATACGATAGGAGCTAAGTTCTGCTAGACTCGGCGCAGGAGAACACAAAAACTCTCCAATCACACTCTTAATTTCATGGCTGTTAGACGGGAGATGAAGCTACAGTCTTCATCAGATTTGAAAGCATACAGGCAACTGAACAGTCAGATCTCCAAATGCAAAAAAATTACTTTACGACTTCCAGCCTACCAAACAAGTCGATTTCTGAAAAGGTTTTATTACCATAGACCACATACACACCCTTCGGAAAAATGTACAGAAGACGAAGGAGTACAATCTGCCCCTTGGCTTTGCGAGTGTAGACTAAGAGAAAGCCTTTGATTCCGTCGAAATTTGGGCGGTACTGCAGTCCTTTCAGCGGTGCCAAGTTGACTGTCGGTATATCGAAGTGCTAAAGTGTTTATACAGTAGGGCTACGATGGCTATCCGAGTACAGAATCAGAGTACGAAACCTATCCAACTGCAGAGAGGTGTAAGACAGGGTGATGTTATATCCCCGAAACTCTTCACCACTGCATTGGAAGACGTTTTCAAGCTACTGGGCTGGAAAGGATGCGGTATTAACATCAATGGCGAGTACATCACTCACCTTCGATTTGCCGACCATATTGTCCTTATGGCATAATCGCTGGAAGACCTAAGCACTATGCTCAATGACCTCAATAGTGTCTCCCAACGGATAGGTCTTAAGATGAACATGGACAAAACAAAAATCATGTTTAACATCCATGTCACCCCTATGCCGGTAGTTGTTGGGAGCACTAAGCTCGAATTTGTTGATGAGTGTGTTTACCTGGGACATATAGTCTGACTAGGTAAGTCCAACTTCGATCGAGAGGTCAATCGACGGATTCAACTCGGCTGGGCAGCGTTTGGGCAACTACGACACATCTTCTCGTTAGTCATACCTCAAAACCTGAAAACGAAAATGTACAACCAGTGCGTGTTACCAGTGATGACTTACGGAGCTGAGACGTGTACCTTCACTGCTGGCCGTATGAGGAAGCTCACGGTCGCTCAGCTAGCTATGGAGAGGGCTATGCTCGGGGTTTCTCTGTGTGATAAACATAGAAATTAGGATATCCGCAGTAGAACAAGAGTAACCGACATAGCCCAACGGATTAGTAAGCTGAAGTGGCAGTGAGCTGGCCATATAGTTCGAAGAACCGACAACCAATGGGGAAGACAGGTTCTCGAGTGGCAGCCTCGTACCGGTAGGCGAAGTGTAGGGTGACCCCCCACGAGATGGAGTGACGACCTGGTAAGACATGCAGGAAGGCGATGGATGCAGGTGGCTCAGGATTGTGCCTGTGCCAGTGGACTTGTGAAGGGCTATTAAGATAATGATGATATTATGTGTAGTGTTCGCGTAAAAATCATTATGGTTTATATGATGATATGAGGTAAAATAATTTCGGATGGATCCAATGAATTATTTCCGGGCTTAACCACATGAGTCGACTTTTGCTTATTTAAAAATATAAGTAAAAGTAAATTATTAATAAAAATTAAAATCCTAACTAAAGAGAATAAAATAAGCAATAAGTATATATGTCTATATACTACGGACTTTCAAATGGCACGTTCCTGACACACCTCTCTCATTTCTTTACATCCATAAATCTACGCATACATGCTAGAATAAAATTATAATGAAATAATTTTTAAAATTGTAAAATATTCACAAATAATTTCTACATAATGTAATATATACTGGAGTGGGATCTGAGACCCAGTGTATCGAAGAATAAAAGCCCCGAATTCAAAAGCTATTAAATTATATGAAAATTATTATATTATTTTAGTCATTAACACTAGAGTACACGCGCGGCCTACTATAGTAGACCAGGGTAACTCTTTTTGCAATAACTTTTTAGTTTAGAGAGCTAGAAGCTAGTGATTCCAGGTAAGCCTCGTCTGGTATATTTGTCACAACCTCAGTACCCTGCGCGAATCCAGCGCGTACATATGCACAAGCAATTTGGCGCCAAAAGCGTGGGCCTACTAAAGTAGTCCGCGCGTATATTGGTGTACCAAATTCAGGTATGTAACTTTTGGTATATTATCGATTTATAACGCTATTTTAATATTCTTTACTTATTAATAATGTATTTATGTGTATGCATATTAAATTATTATTATTTAGATATTGGCTACAATTTGTAAAATGTATATTATTTCTTATTTTATTATTTTTACAGATTTATATATTGGATTACATCATGAATGATTTACAAGTGGAAAGGTGGCTCCATGAGCTCGATACTGAAGATGAAAAAGTGATTGAGAGTGAAGATGATGAAGTTCAGCTAGAACCAGACTTGCAGTCCCTAGTAGTCAACTTTCTGTCTACAATGCATTATTACTTTTTATAATCGTACTCAATCTACTCTCTCTCGTAGTATATCTCTACTCATAATGTCTACACCACATTTGTTGTAGACATTCTAGACAAAATGTGCAAGCAGTTGGTGTTCAGCGTAATTGCCGTCGATGACCGCTAGTCATAATTTTTGATTTGATAAACATTGTTGGTAATCAACCAAATGAACACCCCTGCCGAAGAAAATGTCAGGCGTAACTTTTTGCACGAATTGTTCTTCATTTTGATAAAACCGCTTTTGATTCGCCGTGCATCAATTGAAACACTTCCACTACAATTTAAATTCAGGATAGAAGCACTTTTGGGCAGCACAGTTCAAGAACCACAAGAGTCTCAACATGATTTGACTTCAAAGATAGAACGAGTTGGTTGATGTGCACTCTGCTCGAGAGCCCGAAAACGGTCGACAAAAAAGTGGTGCAAGACTTGCAATAAATGGATTTGTCCCGACCACCAAGCAGTGGTGTGTCCTGAATGCTACAAAAGCAAATAAAATAGTAATAAAGTTTAGTTTTAAGTTAAAACAAAATTACTTTAATCTCAGAAGTGCCAGGTTTTTACTTTTTCTGATATAGTTACTAAATTGTTGATTCTTAATAATATCTTAATAATTTATCTAAAAAGTAAGGTTATAGAACTAAGTAAAATGAAAACCTTTTCCATTTCTATTTGTTGTGTTAATAAGATAATTAGTGTGGCGGATTGGGATTATTTTACTAGATATAGTGGACTATATTGAGAATCTAAATCCCCTGAAACGTTCAGTTACCGCAGTCACAAAATCACACCAAAAACAGCAACAAACTACTCACGGTCTTACTAGCCAGCCTCCCAAGATCAGCAAACGTTGACAGCTCCTGGTAGCTTCTTCTACACGGTAGAATACACTAGCAATTAGATTGTACACGGTACACTCTGGAGTAGTCCCTTTTTAAAGTTTTTGGAGAGATGTTCACATCACGAACACAAAGAGAATGTGTATGGCTTGTCTCGCCTCCTACCCTCCTCTTCTCTTTTTTTTAACTCCACAGATTATTACAACGCATATTACGTCGCAATGTTGCCACTAGGTGTGACCGGCGCTCCGATCGTAGCAGATCATTGTGCCTCGGTATAAATTTTGTGAGTTGCGGTTTATTACTGAACACACCCCCCACCGAAACCATCTTGATGGTTTCTCCTAACTATATGAAAAAGATATTAGAGAAAATATTATAACTTAAGCTACGGAACATGCAAAATAACGCTGAGACACAGAATGTCCTCAACGAGAAAAAAAAAATATTAATACACGTAAAAACTAATTTGAATAAGGTAGAGGACTCAGTTTATT
Source organism: Parnassius mnemosyne (assembly GCA_963668995.1). Lineage (NCBI taxonomy): Eukaryota > Metazoa > Arthropoda > Insecta > Lepidoptera > Papilionidae > Parnassius > Parnassius mnemosyne. The sequence goes on along the minus strand of CAVLGL010000081.1, from coordinate 40,292,333 downwards.
AACTGGTCTCTGTAGAGTACTCTTTTGAGTGCGAAGCGTAACACAACGAACAATCCCATCTGGACCGTGAAGAGCCTCAATTCTACCCAAAGGCCAATTGCACGGCGGTACATTATCAGTTTTTATGATTACGAGATCACCTATTTTTATATTAGATCTATCCGAATGCCACTTTGCTTTCTGTTGCAGCGTATTTAGATATTCGTGACTCCATCTACGCCAAAACATTTGTGAACATTTTTGAATATATTGCCAACGTGATAATCGATTTATTGTTATATCCTCTACATTATACTCAGGTACTGCTGTTAACCCTTTTCCAATTAGAAAGTGTCCCGCAGTCAAAACGTTGAACTCATCAGGATTATCACTAGCTGGTAACGGACAAAGCGGCCGCGAGTTGAGAATCGCTTCTACTTTACAAAACACTGTTGTGAGTTCCTCGAACGTCAAACTTTTTTCTCCTACGGCTCGCGTTAATAGATACTTGGCGGATTTAATTCCAGCTTCCCAGAGCCCACCCATATGTGGTGCACCAGGGGGATTAAATCTCCATATAATTTGTCGTTTTGAGCAACCCTCTAATATATTGTTTTTTTGTTCGAGCATAAATCTTTGTACTTCGGTTAAATGCTTACTAGCAGCTATGAAATTAGTTCCGCAATCCGAATAAAGGAAGGAGCACACACCGCGTCGCGCTACAAATCTGTCTAAACACGCGAGGAACCAGTCCGATGACAACGACGATAAGACTTCAAGGTGTACAGCTTTTGTCGAATAACAAATAAATAATGCTAAATATGACCGTTCAACCCTAGCATTTCGTCGTAAACTTTCTTTTGTAAAGAACGGACCACCGAGGTCCACCCCTACATGCTCAAAAACATTACAAGGTATCAATCGGGCTGCTGGCAAAGGTGCCATCTCAGGCTGTAAGAGCACTGGGTTGTGTTTAAAACAAATTTTGCATTTGGACAAAACTGACCGAATAATGCGACGGGATGCTAAAATCCAAAAATTTTGATTAATAATGTTTTGTAAGGTGCGTGGACCTACGTGTAAATATTTTTTATGTAAATATTCAATAAGTAAAAAGGTAAATCTACTATTTTTAGGTAATAAACGAGGATGTTTCGCGTTATAAGGTAACGCTGAATAATTTATTCGACCCCCCACCCTGAGGTATCCGCGTTCGTCAATAAATGGAGATAATTTTCTCAACGACGGAACGTACTTTGTGCCCTTTGACAATCTATTTATTTCATTTGCGAAGTATGCACTTTGTACTAATTTAATTAAAACATCTTGGGCAGTATTTAATTCGTTAGTCGTCAGTATTGATTGCTTCGAGTGACCGGATTTGAGTCGGAACCATCTCAATATTCGAGCAAACGTACGTTGCAGTTTATAATAAGAAGAGAAATTGGAAAAGATTCGGTCACAGAACTCTAACTTAGTCTCCTCTATCGAATTATTTTCATTTGTGATTAAATTGAAGGAGCCTAATGTATGATTTGATTTCATTTCGGGTGTATTACTTTCATGTTGGTTGATAAATGTTCTCACTGGCCACTGCGAATAGTCGTCGTACAACCAAGATGGGCCCTTCAACCACTGCTCACTGCACTCCACGAGCTGTGACGGAGACGCTCCGCGCGAGCATATGTCTGCCATATTGCACTCACTACTCACGTGACGCCAACAGTGTGGAGGTAACACTTCACATACCTGAGTAACACGGTTACTAACAAACGGCTTTAATTTGTAAGCTTCTGTCTGAAGCCACGTCAACACGATAGTCGAATCGGTTAACGCAGTAATACGAGTAATTTTTACACGAGTTAAAATGTCACGGACATATCTAATTAATTTGCTTAACAAAACTGACGCCATTAATTCCAACCTCGGGATAGTTAATGGTTTGACGGGGGCTACTTTAGATTTTGCTGTCACCAGGCGTACTTTAGTTTGACCTCTATCGTTACGACTGATCACATACACACAACTAGCATAACCGCGAGAGCTTGCATCGCAAAAGGCGACCAATTCACATTCGGTCTGTTCTGGTAGCAGCATATGTCTATCTATCTTGATTGCCGTTAGTCGCGGGAGATCATCAACGTAATTAAGCCAGCGCTTAGTTACGTCAGTTGGCAGCTGCTCATCCCATCCTATGCCCAGCTTCCATAAATCTTGCATTATCTCTTTCGCGATGAAAATGCACGGTGAAATAAAACCCACGGGGTCGTAAATAGAAGCTAATAATTTTAAAACAGAACGTTTAGTTGTTACTTTATCAGTCTTATCTACTGTGAAATAAAAACAGTCAGTCAAGGGGAACCATTTCAGACCTAGCACTTTGACTGAATATTCGTTACCATCTTTCATAAATGTAACAGGACACTCTCGGTTTTCTAACGGAACGCGTTGTAATACTTTTGCACTATTACTCGCCCACCTTTTGAGTATAAAGCCACCGGAATTAAACATCTCTAAAAGTTCATCTTGTAACCGAGATATCTGTGACAATGAACTGCAAGAATATAGAATGTCATCCATGTACACGCCCTCGCGCACAACCTTTGCAGCGAGTGGGAAACGTTCTTCCTCGTCATAGGCTAACTGTAAGAGGGTGCGGATAGCTAAGAACGGTGAGCAACTTAAGCCGTAAGTGACAGTTTTTAATTCATAAACGTCAATGGCATCGTTAGGCGAATGACGATACAAAATATGTTGATAACATCTATCTGACTGATTCAGTTTAATTGCCCGATACATTTTGCATACGTCACAAATCAAACAATATTCAAACAACCTAAAATTCAATATTATAGCCCCAATATCTCGATACAGATTAGGCCCGGTCAATAGAATATCATTAAGCGAAACGTTCGTGGACGTTTTAGCCGAGGCATCGAATACCACACGCAACGGAGTAGTGGAACTACTGGGCTTAAGTATACTGTGATGAGGTATCACATATTTGCTTGGGGTGTCCCCCGAATAAAGCTCCATGTGCCCTAGATTTTCATATTCGCACATGAACTCTGAATAGGCTTGTCGTAATACAGGTGAACGATTCAACTTGCGCTCGGTGCAAGAGTCGCCGCTCGGCTGCCGCTCGTGACGCGCCCAACGGAGGCGGGTCTGGTATGAATGGTAACGGCACTGAATAGGTACCATCCTCAGTACGACTATAACGAGCCACGAAAATGTCTTCCGCTAATTGTTCCAAAGGATTAATCGAGGGTTTGCTTGGCAATTCTTCGATTTCCCAAAACTTACGCAACGTTTGATCTAAAGACTCTTGTTCATCAAATGAGACTGATAAATTATAATTTTTTAAATTGTCCTTATCATTGCTATAAAGTTTACCACTTACAACAAACCCGAAAGCGGTATCGATCACGCTTGGTATATCCGACGAAATAATATAAGGTTTATCCTTAATTAGTTCCGAAACTATATCATTGCCCAATAGTATATCGATACGCGAACGCTTATAAAATAATGGATCAGCTAAATTAAAATTCTTATATTTATTAATAACGTCCGAGTGGAATCGAACGTTAGGCATATCAGCAGATACCTTAGTCACTACGACCATGTTCAGTGTAAAACTAGGTAGTTCAGTGTGTAGGGACCTTAATGTGCATGTAATCATGCCGTGATTTTTTACAGCCTCTCCACCGAGACCATAAATATTAAACGAACACTTCTTTCGAGGTAAGCCCAAACGTTGAGCACACTCAGTTGTAATAAATGAGCTCTGAGCTCCAGAGTCAATAACTGCACGGCAGTATTGAAGCTGGCCGCTACTATCAATTACTAACACGCGCGCCGTTCCCAATACAACACCGTAACCCGAGTGAGCGTTATTGGAATGAAGCGTATCTATCGTATAACGCTCTGAGTCACTCATAGCCTGAGACGAGACGAGTGCTTGTTGCACTTGCGAGTCAGAGCACAATGGACGGGTGGATGTTGGCACGAGCGTGTCGCTCACTGGCTCCTTATGCAATAGATAATGATGTAGTGACGCACATACACCACAAGACATCTCACTTTTACAAGTTGAGGTATCATGATTTCCTTTTAGGCAATTATGACACAATTTTAAGGTATTGACACGGTCAATCCTTTTATCTACGGTCAATTTACGAAATTGATCGCACCTATAAATCATGTGATTTTGATTGCAATGCGCGCAAATTATTTTTTTATTTTTATTATAATTCGACACATTAGTATTTAAAACTGTCTTTGAATAACTTTTGTAGTGGTTATTATTGTTGCCTTTGTAATTGTTACATATAGACTTATTTCTTGATTGTAACGACATCGTACTATTCGATGAATGTTCGAGTACTTTAACTTGTTTATTTACAAAACTAATTAATTCCGAAAAAGATGGAAGTGAATTTTTATCCCGATTTTCTTCAAAAAGCCTCCTAGTATGCGCATCCAACCCACGTAAGGCTAAATGACAAAATAAATAGTCATGTAAATTTTTAATTTTTAATGCCTCGATGGCTTTAAAAGAGTGATCGAATGTTTCGATAAATAAAGTAAGATTTGCGGTAGTATCTTTATTTAACGGCGTAAAGTTTATCATTTTGTCGATGTACCTACCCACGAGTATTCGATCATCTTGATATTTATTACATAAACTTTGCCATACGACAGTATAATTAGCGGCTGTTATGGGCAATTTTTTAACAATGTTTAATGCCGAACCTTTAACACATGAAAGCAAATAGTGAAACTTATCTATTTCATCGAAATCTCGATTGTGGACAAGTGATACAAATGTATCGTAGAATGTGGTCCACTTCTCAATATCACCATCGAATTCAAATAAACGTAATTTAGGTAATGACGGCCTTACATCACTCCTATCTTTCCTACTGAGGGATGCCTGCTCGTCCGGTTTTAATCTTAAATATTGCAACCTACATGCCTTATAAAGTTCATCAAATGTATCTAATTCTCGCGTTGACAATCTTGTCTCCGGTTTTAATGATATATCTATTTCAATAATATTTAACACTGTTTCTTCAAACTTTGAGCGGACACTTTCCAATTCGGAATAATCGGCTAAGAAATTCTGAATTTGTGTGGGATCATTTATTTGGGATCTCGCGATATCGAAAACCTTTTGTAATTTAGCAAATAGGTATTCCTTTTTAAAAATAAGTGTTTGCCTTTTTATTTGTAATTTATCCGACATTATGAACAAATTACAAAATTAATACTTTATAAACGCACCGCGAGCAATGGACATCCAGGTAAAAAAGAGGCAAATTAAATAAGGGATATTAAATTAATTAAATGCGTAGTTTTACTCAAATATATGACGTCCACGGGACGCGAATTAAGGGTAGAAAATTATTATTCGAAGATCACTAATTCGAATATATGCGGCTCGAAGGCCAGAAATGTGGCGGATTGGGATTATTTTACTAGATATAGTGGACTGTATTGAGAATCTAAATCCCCTGAAACGTTCAGTTACCGCAGTCACAAAATCACACCAAAAACAGCAACAAACTACTCACGGTCTTACTAGCCAGCCTCCCAAGATCAGCAAACGTTGACAGCTCCTGGTAGCTTCTTCTACACGGTAGAATACACTAGCAATTAGATTGTACACGGTACACTCTGGAGTAGTCCCTTTTTAAAGTTTTTGGAGAGATGTTCACATCACGAACACAAAGAGAATGTGTATGGCTTGTCTCGCCTCCTACCCTCCTCTTCTCTTTTTTTTAACTCCACAGATTATTACAACGCATATTACGTCGCAATGTTGCCACTAGGTGTGACCGGCGCTCCGATCGTAGCAGATCATTGTGCCTCGGTATAAATTTTGTGAGTTGCGGTTTATTACTGAACAATTAGGAATATACAAGTTATTGACATTTTAATATGGCCTACTATAGTAGGCCACGCGTGTACTCAATTAAAAAAAAGGGGCGCGTGTACTGTAGTGTTAATGGCTTTTAATTTTTTATATATTACTGACCCATTTGAGTGGACTAAGCAATATAATAATTAGCTCAAGGTAATAATTATAATGTCGACAAGTTACATACAAAACTTATTTTCCACTCCTTGGAATTGAACTTTCCTCCAAATTTAGTTTATATATTATACCCTATTTAATAAAAATATATATTAAAATTGGTCCACAATTGACGGATATATTGTGTAACATAACACAACGTGTAAAGTACAAATATATGTCGAATTTAGAACCTCCTACTTTTATGAAATGGGTAAAAATGGTCATGAGCATTTTACGTTTCAGAATTTTACGGAAGAATTGTAATATCGTATCGAAAATCTTTTACAATGAAGATAAATCGGGCACGATCGAGCGGTCCACCTTGTCAACGTGATGTTGGTTTGACGAAGGTCTTTCGACGTTGTCAATTTAGTGATAAATTTAGCAGTCCCTTTCTATTGACATCAGGTTTACTGGCTGCTAAATGCCTTTTTTATATATTTTTGGCAATATTCTTATCTATTATGATTTTATTAAACTGAAAAAAAAAATTTACAATGATATTGTAATTGTTTTCAGGGCTGATTTTTAATAAATTTAATAGCATTAAATGCACTATACACAAATTGAAAATTACAGGTTTATGAATAAAATAGTTCAGTTGTTTCACTTTTATTTTGATTATATAAAAGGGAAACAACTGAATATTACGTTATTTCAATACCATTCTAATTGTCAGCATAAGTAATATTTTCTTAGTCCACTAAAGATGTTAAATTTACAAATCTAAAAATAAGCGAAACGAAAAAGAATAAACTGATATACATATATTACAATTTTAGATCAAAGGGTTTGGCTCGAACAGAGGAGGACCACGCTCTCACAGAATGTCGCAGCGTAAAAAGGAGCTTAATGCTGCTGTGTTTTGTATGGCAAGTGTAGAGAACCGGAGACCCCTTTTATTGGAAACAAGGCATTCCATCTTGGTCCTGAGGGGTGAAAATGCAACTTCATTTTGATTTATAGTCGAGAATGAACGTAGATGTCTATGGGCCATATGGTAGTCACTTACTATCCGGTGAACTTTATGCTCTTTTGTAGTTCTTAATATATTGATTTTTTTTGTTTTTTTTTTTAAAAAACGTTACCCTCACTCTAGGATTTTCTCCTGTATTGTGGAGGCAGTTTAACAACACAAATTGCACAAGGACAAACATCCAGACCCGGAACAATTATTTGTAGGTCATACAAATTCTTTGTTCCGTGCGGTATTCGAACCCGCGCCTCCAGCGCAGCAACTCATTGCTAAGCCACTGTGCAATGGAGCCGTCAAATATGATAATAATATAAATTTAATATAGAAGAAAAAAACAATTGAAGTTTTTTGATTTCACCTCGGAAGTCCCGTCTGAATACTCTGAAATTTAGCAAAGTAGTAAAAAGCGATGTCAATAAAATAATTTCTTGAACGTGACCTAGTATTCTCTCGAGGATCATCACAGCTCATTATCATTGCGTGGTTAGTATTTTAAACTTTAATATTATTTTATTCTCATATACAAAACGAAAACAAAGGGAATTTGAAAGCATGATATTCACAAAGGCTGTGGGTGTTGGAAACGCATTTCATAGCAATATCCGGCTGTTGGCATAAGTCGAAATTGCTTTTAGCTAGCTTGTACGATTTCTTTGTTAGTTGTAAAATCAGTCATTTTATGATTCATTTCATATTCATTATTCATTACAAGCGTACAAGGTAGAGCCACGCGGCAGCTTTTGCTGTCGCACGGATGGGCCGGCTCGAACCGGGGTGGTACCACGATCTCACAGAATACCAGCGTGAAGTAGAGGTTTACCTCTGCGTTTCGCTTGGTGAGTGCAGGTGGCCGGAGGCCCTTTTTACTGGAAATGAGGCATTCCATCTTAGTCCTCACGGGTGACAACGCATCTGCATTTTGATTTGTAATAGAGGATAGATGTAGATGTCTATGAGCCGCAGCAACCACGTACCATCAGGTGGACTGTGTGCTCGTTTGTCACCCTTATCCTATAAAAAAAGAAAAAGAAATAAGATCACTCATAGATAAAATAGGGGGGATAGTTGTGAGAGTGGCTACGCTTTGTAGGTGGGTGGGCAAATGCAATTTTATTATTATTATTGAGTCATCAAGAATGTACTGCAGTCCATCTTCAATTTTAGTCTGCCGCATTTTACAAGTACTTAACGTTTTAGACGGATATATCCATTAGTATGTCTATTTTTAAAAACATTCGCCAATTATAATAAAATGGAGTTACTAACACGCTTGCTAAATTTGGAAACTATGGCAGATTGAATAAAAGGCGGAGAACCCTATGTAAGAGGCAGTGACTGAAGGAGGATGTAATGAATTAATGGTTGAACCTCCTTCAAGGAATATTAAGTAATAAGAAGGAACAGAAAATAATATACTATTATACCCTACATGGTATTATGGTTCTCGCACAGAATACCAGCGTGAAACTGCAACATAATGCTATGGCGAAAACGTATGGTATATTTAGTAGGTGACAACGCATTCTGCATTTTGATCCTTAATCGACGTTAGATGTCTTTTTCATTTTACTTTAGCTTCATATAAAGCTGAAGTGATAAACGAATTAACCTGATGTTAAGTGGCTACTGTAGTTTATAGGCACTTGCAGCCACAGACCCAACTCTTGTGCACGACGCGGACTCCACTTTCTGCGGTTTTCTCGCAAAATGTCCCGAAAAGCAACAATATTCTCCAACTATCTTGCGTTTCTTTGTATAGGCATTGTTTTCTATATCACCGACCCGGTTAACTCAAATTTATTCATTAAACGACTGATTTTGGACTCTGTAGAATGGCTACGAAAGCCATAATTTGGATGCAACGCACGGAACGTACGGCGAACAGAGCACTGATTTCGATAAATAAATATTAACAATTTCATCGCGTTTATGAAGCATATATCGTTCCATAGTAATATGTCAAGACTAAGTTAGTATTCTTGTCAATTTTGAGAGCTATCGCTATACCAAGATAACCGCTATACTCTGTAAAAGTTTAAGCGCCCCTATTGAAAAACCCTATATAGTTTATGGGCTTAATTACTTTTGTTTTTTATTGTAAATATTATAAGAGTTTAAAAAAACAAAACGTATTGACTACGAGTTTTTTTTTATAGGATCGGGTGACAAACTTTGTTAAGGTCCTGACAAATATTCTATATTATTCTGGTGCTCCTGAACAGGATACTAGGATTAAATTATTAAATTATTGTATTGTCATCGGTCCTTGATACAACTGCAAATATTCAAGTCAACCGGCCGTCTACAAGTTGCTGAAAATTACATTAGACAGACAGATAGATAGATAAATAGATATATGGATAGATAGATAGATAGTAAGATACACGTGAACCTAATAAAAGCATTTGAAAAATAATTTTATAGAAAAATACATGACATTTGATGTGATGACAATCTTGGCTGTACTTTTTGTGCGCGTAAATTTAGTAGTAATTTTATTAAGTAAGTAAATTTGATTTATTCCTTTGGTACTAAAATCCTCGGAATAGTGGAAAATATTGCCAAATAATTTCCTTTTTATTTCCACGTGGTAAAGAAAACAGGATTTGCGCTATTCGGCAAAAGGCTTGAGTGAACAAAATAAAGCATTGATGAAAAAAATGTCCAATCGAAAGATATCAAATTGGATTTGGTTTAGAGTAATAAGACATGTTTTCCTTCCCTGCAATATTGAAAATGAAAGTATGAAGAAATCATAAAAATATTGCATGGATAAATTCTTGACTAGTTTATCTTTTTATTACAATATTGTACTAATTACCAGTTGATAATCGGTGTTGGGAATTTTAACGATTAAATAAAACAACACGTGTGTCACGCGCGGTAGAAGTAAAACTTTCGGAAAAGGAGACCGAGATAGTAGGAAACACTACTGTTTTCTATCTTATTCTCTCGCAAGCCATCCTATCATATTATATCATCCTACATATCCTACAGATGTATATTGTAATGTTGGAAATGGACATGTTGATGTGTCTATGTATTTAATTATACTATTCTAACAACTGCAGTTAATATTAATTTATAAGTCGTCTGGGTAAATAAATATAAATAAAAAAAATTGAAATCAATACATTTATTGACGTGAAACATCTAAAGCGGCGACTAGTCGCCGCGCTCTATAAACATCTACAGCGGCGCGTCAGAACGACTGTTGAAATATTAAAAAAATCTGTCTTTATTTTTTTTGTTTCAACTTTTTAATGAATAATACATGTCTAATACATACTACATACATAAATACATACATAAATTAAATTAAAATTAATTAATATGAAAAATAATATTTTTCAACCAATTTTTAGTTAATTTTAATTTAATTCTTATTGCAATTAATGCACTTAAATTGCTTGAAAAATAAATTTAATAAAGGCTGACAAAATTTTATATCAAAATCATCTGATAAAAAGTGGCGCAATAATGCCTATTTGTTTTTAATAACAAAAAATTTACATCAAAAAAGTTAATTTTTCTAATTACACTGAAATTTATTTTTAAACATTAATTATTGATAGTTATTCTTTGAAGCGAATTTTTAATTTTGGTATTGAATTAATATTTATCTAATTAAAAGTCATCGTTTTCTTGAAAAAATTCTTAATATTTTGTTTTTCATTACGCCATATTAATTTATTTCCTGTCGTAGACCTTTGCTTTTATGCATACGTATTACCTGTACAAAATAATTTCGATGTTTCAAATCTGCCAGGCGTCCCATAACGGCTCACAATATTTTTTTTAAACTTATAGAAATTATTATGTATAAAAAGAATATAATTTATAAAAATGCAATAAGATCGATAATTATATTCTATGAATAGGTCGGTTGGCCCTGCTCCACAGTAATTTCGATGTCTCAGACTTGTTACTTGTACATAGTTTCATAACAGTATATTAGTGTTATACGTCTTCATACGTTTACATATTTCCTTATGAAATAGTTTTTCACAATATATTTGTAGTGCTTTTTTATTCAGTCACTAAATTATTAAGTTATATAGTTACTTAAATAATCTTGTCATTTTGCCACATATCTTGTCCGTTAAATTAGTTTTTATTCATAAATACGTATTCGTAAGTCATAAACTTTACTCACATCATTAACAAGAACATATTCTTTATATAACTTTCTTTACGCACGAAAACGGACGTTCATACATCCGCACGAATACATACCAGCCTAAAATATTACCCTTCTTTGCACTCCTATAGTTGGGTAATAACGAGAAAACCGAAATATATAACGTACGTAATACTTATTTATTGCAAAGGTAACAATTTCATATCAAAAGCCTACAAAAGCCGTGATATATTGCCCATAAATATTCAATACGCAATACACGACGATACCACTACAAATTTATTCATTACTTTCCACTTATACCGTTCTCAATATTATTATTTTATTGAAACGGTTTGAGAGTTATTTAAAATTATAGTTACACATGGTTGAGCTGCGCTTCGGTTATCATGCAGCACAAAAGGATCGGCTCGTACAGAATACCAACTTTAACTTGAATTGAAATATTGCCCGCATGCTTTTGCAAAATTGTTTCCAATCCAGCACAGTAATAAACAAAAAGACATGATACTGAGAACGTAAGCAAAGCAAAATTGCAGAATTTAATTTCGTTTTCCTATTCGAGTTTAGAATCAATAGAAGTTCCGAGAAATACGGTCAAACTTGAAATCAAAATTCGTAGTTTGTTCGTGAATGAGACAATGAAAACTTTAAATATTTATTTTTTCCGCATTTAAAAGAAAATTGTTTGCTGCAAGCTATTTGGAATTTTTTTGGATGATTCTAGTGCGAAGTTGATTGTTATAACTTAAAATAACATTTACTTATCAATAGTAAATAGAAAAATATCAATTTTTTTTGTGTCACACTACAACTACTACTCCTAGCCGATATCGACAGTGACCGTTTTTGGCTCCTACACCTAAGTCCTACTTCTCCATCCTAAACGGACGGCCTCGTCCATCCATCTGCTTGCATGTTTCATGAGGTTGTCACTCCATCCAGTGGGGGTCACACAACACTGCGCCTACCAATACTAGCCTGCCACTCAAGAACCATTAATATCCATCGGTTGTCTGTTCTTGTTGTCCGTTCGAGTTAAATGGGCGGTCCATTGAATCTTCTGCTTACTGACCCACCATGCAGGGAAGATAATTTATGTAGAGCAAGAACAAACTATACACTTCAATCACTCGTGCTGTATACACTATTGCCATCTTCTGTGGTTTTGAGAGCTGTGGTCTCAACCGCCGTCAGGCACTTAGTCACTGAAAGAAATCAACAAAATTAACGTTTAGCTTTCTTTTCAGTATAGCTTTTCTTAAAAATGAAAATCGAGTACGTTTATAGAAACAATATATTTTTAAAATTGAACAGATAAATAAGTAGTGTTGTTAAAGGTCTACGAGGCGTATCTAATTAATAACCGCCCATTCAAAGTTCCTTTGTAAGTCGGATAGAGTTGATCAAAGGAAAAACTAATTACATTAATTAGTTCGCATCCACGTTTCTGCTTTGAGATGATTTGTATTTTACTAAGCAATTTGTTAAATCAGCAAGTTACCTCCAACGATTCTTACATTAAAATATACTTTATCAGCAACGTACTATGTAATACACGTCTTTCAATTACAATGAACTAACTGTACCCGAGGTTGCGTAGGGTTTATATATTATACATTGTATTTCGTAGGATTATTTTAATTGCAAAAAGCCGAAACAAAATGAATAGATCTTCGATTTTCAAGATGTAGTTTTATTTTTAGGTAAATGTAGGATATTTTATTTCTGACTAAAACCAAAGACTTCTATGTTTACTCCTAGACGAGCACTAAGATACTAATACGTTGCGCACTAAGTAATGGTCAATGCTTCGTATTCTCTTTAGTCTACTTCATTTGAGACAAGTATGTAAATTTAAGATAATTAATACAATAAGGCGTTATTTTGCAGAAATCCCTTATAATGAGGTTGTTATAACTCAATTTGCTTAATTCCACATAAAGAAAGAAAATGATGTGTCCTGCCCAGTTTAAAGGCTCTTGAGTGAATTGAGTTCACTATACCCGTCACTACCAACACTGCCAGTACCAACACTTCTAAAACTACCACACTAGGAATGACACACCACTCTCGATAATACGACACGTGTTTTGCCTCTACACGAGGCATCCTCAGGTGAAGTAGACTCTGCGGAGGTTGGCAGCTAAGTGGCAAGCCAAAACAGCTCCTATTCATACTACCTACTTGCTGACGTAGCGAGTGACTACTTTATGCGACAAATCACCACCTGACGTACGCTGCCGTTTGCTGTAAAATTAACAACAGACCACTGCGTAACGTCTGCCTACGCTCCAACCATGCAACCAATTGCTGGCAACCGCACCGTGATGGTGACAAATGATCCCATTGCGATGCTGTATGCTATTAAGAAACAGGCTAAAAATGTTTAAGAGAGGCGAATTAGAAACATTTTTTTGTTCATTCAGTAGGGCAACGTCACCATTTTTATTTTTAGATATCTGTAACTGTTCCAACACACACAGTCATAGCCCTTTATTACAAGTATGTAAGACTTTAAAGGAGTAGTCATTGGCTAGGCTGTGTTCAGTGTCCAAGAAATGTTTAGCAAAATTTGATTTAATAAAATCTTTGATATAATCATAAATATCCGGATTATAATCCTGTACGCGAGTAAATGCTCTTTATAACGTATTTCGAAGTTTCAACCAGTCTGACCCACGTAAACGGCGTGGAATTCGTCCAAAACAAGTTTGTAAACACCAGATTTTAGATGAACTTATCTTTATTATTACACATATTTCTAAGAGAATTGTTTGTTATGAACGCCACGTATACGCCGATATGTCGAAGAGTATTAGCAATTTTTACAGATATGGAACCAAATTAGGTGAAACTGCCCGCATATCGACGAGCACTTTGAGGTTTAACCGCGAACAGAGTATTTCTTACGACATGTTTTAATTTTTTCAATCTTCCAACATATAAATTGTGATTTTGACAGACTGCAGACTTCTGCTCGATACATCGGGAATATAAAATATGTTAATAGACGCGATAAAAGCCGAAAAATTCGTTTAATTTAAACATATAAATTGGCTAATACCATACAAAAATATTTTATTATATAAAATATTAAAAACTATAATAATTAAAAAAAAAACTAAAAGTAGAAACTTAATTATCATATATTCCTACTACCCGCGGTATCGTGCCAAGAACGCTCGCTGCGCTGGCCAATTACTTAGCACAAATTTTGTCACCACTGAGAGAACACACAAGAGCACATACAAGAGATGCAAACTATTTTATCGGAAAAATAAAATGCCTATATCTTGCTTACAATAAAATAGAGCCATGCTGCAGCTAAATTAATTGTATAGTTGTAGCACGAATGGGTCGGCTCGACCGGGGAAGGACCACGCTCTCACCGAATACTAGCGTAAAATAGCAGCTTAATGCTGCTGTGTTTCGTATGGTGAGTGTAGAGAACCGGAGAGTCTTTTTACTGAAAAAGAGGCATTCTATCTTAGTCCTCACGGCTGATAACGCATCTGCATTTTAATTCGCAAACGAAGATAGATGTAGACGTCTATGGGCCGCAGCAACCACTTACCATCAGGTGGACTGTGTGCTCGTTTGTCATCTTTATTCTATAAAAAAATGGTCAGTTTTGATGTTCAGTCACTATTTAAATGCCCACCTGCTGAAGACTGCATCTTAATTGTGATTATGAAGCTAGAAAAAAAACAACATGCCTACGGAATATGCAGTATTACTTAGACATTGACTCACAACTGGCTGTCTATTATGGAAGGAAGAGTTCTACAAGCAAATAGATAGTGTGGCGATGGGCTCACTTGTATCTCCCACTGTCGACAAAAGACTTGGAGGAGAAAGCCCTTCGGATTGCACCTCTAAATCCATGATTCTACAAGCGGTACGAAGACGATGCTTTCACAATTTTGTCACCAGACAAAGTTTCTGCATTTTTGACCACCTTAACTCTATAAACTCTTAAATTTTATTCACTATGGAGTCAAAGGCAAATAATTCTTTAGCTTTCCTAGATGTTTTAATCATTCATGATCTTAGTAACATCACTCATACAGTGGAAAGAAAAAAGACCCATATTTGGACTATGAATTTCACCACCATCCTCAAGTGCAATCACGTTAAGCAAGTTTTGTACAACAACAAGCTCCGGGTCCTGCGCCTCTGTCACAATGACCGAGTGAGTGTAATATCCCTATCCCTCTACAAACTGAAACAAGCTTGAGTGTGAATGTGGTATCTCTTACACCTATGTAAAGTCCTAACAAACACAAAGACCCGTGTAGTGTAGTAGATAGTATTGCTGATGTGAAAGTGTCCAACGTTTCGGAAAGTCTGCAGTAAGTCAACATATTCAGGATCGTCCCAACCATTACCGATTCCCTTCCGAGAAGATGGCTGAATGCTACCATCTGCTTCAAGATACTGTAGCTCGTTCTGCGTAGATTGGACCAAAAATTTTAAGTTGAAGGTCACCCCCCCCCCCCCCCCCCCGTGTCCATGGTGGTTATAAAGTGCTCGAAACTTCGGAGATTAAAAACTCAAAATTAAAAGCGATGACATCCATGAAATTGGTTTTATTCCAGGTGTATATTCTCGTACTCTTATTCTCGTAAATATAAAAAATCATTATTTCTTAGTTAAATTAATTTTTTACGCTTTATTCACATAAAGCACCTATATGAGAAGCGAATTTATCAACTGTTGGTATTATTTTCAAGGAAAAAGGGGCGTGACAAATGATTATGAAAGGCGCCAGAATAAAATACACATCAAAAACAAGTAATAGTTCATCGTCTTTTAGCTAGTTTTTAACTGAGTTCAAAAAACGAGGAGGTTCTAAATTATAGGGTATTATTTTTTATATATATTTTTACTAATTTCTCTGAAACGGCCACATCGAATTAAAAACCGGCAAATTGCGAGTCGGACTCGCGCACCTAGGTTTCTCAACAAATCTGTAGGTATATAAGTTTAAAATTATTAAAAATATTTTTATTATATGATGTAACTAAAACTTTATGCTTTTCGCAATTTTTCCTTTATCTGTACTATAAAACGTTACTTCGTACCAAATTTCAAGATTCTGAGTTCACGGGAAGTACCCTGTAGGTTTTGATTCTCTTGCGAATGTCGAAAATTTACGGCATAAACGGCTGTATCTTTTGATTGCGTTGGCTTAGAAGTTTGATTTCTTCACAGCTCTAAGGGACAGTAGACTTGATATGAATTTCAGCTTGATACCTCCACGCGTTCCTGAGAAAAAGGGTCTTGACAGACAGACAGACAGACAGATGGACAACAAAGTGATCCTATTATAAGGGTTCCGTTTTTTCCTTTTCTAGGTACGGAACCCTAAAAATTATGTTAATATAGTTATAATTCCAAGGTGGTCCCAAATAATTTTAAGGAAAAATATCCATTTCTAAAGGTGGAAAAATAGGGGATAAAAATTAGACGACGATCTAGTTTATTTACAGACGTCCTAGCCTTTAGTCGTACCCTGAACTTGTGACATTCCTTAGATCACTCTAAAAGGTTAAAAATGAAACTTTCTATAAAGTAAAATCCAAATTCAAAAACTAAAAATAATCCTTCATATCTATTTACGAAACCATTAAATGTTAATAATTATTTTATTATTTTTTATTTTTAAATTCGGATTTTCACTTTTTATTACAAGTAATTTTTTTTAATTTATCAAAACTGTCAGCTTCACAGCTCATATCAATATTATGTTTTTAATATCATGGGTCCTGCCTGAATACCTCGGCTTCATCTAGTTCACACATTGAATGTTGCAGTGAGATAACTTTCTAATAAACGACGTGTTTGTGTTTCATAGGCTTACTCCGTAGCGCCTTAAGGTGTTGCCAGTGTGAACGATCTTCTGGGATAAAGATAAAATTAATCAATGTATTTTGAATGGAACGACCTCAAGACTTAATAGCTAGAGTACCTTCTACTGCATCGAATCCCAACTGTCGCTAACGTTTATCCAAAATACAAAAAAAGGCTTTGGGTATCCATGAACCATGTCATTATATCATCAGGTGGGTGTCGTTAGAGACGACAGAGAGAAAAACAAGAAATCAACAGGAGCATCTTCCTGATAAACACTTAAAATATTTGAAAAAGCTGTGGTTACCAACCCGCCTGCCAGGCATAGTAACTACGTCAAATATCACTCATATTTTATACGTGGTAGAGCCATACTGCAGCTATATTATGGTTGTAGCAAGAATGGGTCGGCTCGACCGGGGATGGACCACGTTCTCACAGTATACCAGCGTAAAATAGCAGCTTATCGCTGCTGTGTTTCTTATGGTGAGTGTAGAGAACCGTAGAACCTTTTTACTGGACACGAGGCATTTCATCTTTTCGTCCTCACGGGTGAAAACGCATCTGCATTTTGATTCGTAATCGATGATAGATGTAGATGTCTATGAACCACAGCAACCCCTTACCATCAGGTGGACTGTGTGCTCATTTGTCATCCTTATCCTATAAAAATATATACAATAAAGAATAGACTTTGATCCATTACAGCCTATAAAAGTCCACTACTGAACATAACAAACCCTAACACGCGCGCGAAGTCGCGGGGAACAGCTAGTAATTGTATAAAATATTATATCGTAAATTATGTTTCTTTTTTAAAAAGTCCTGCTTGGTTTCTTGCTGGTTCTTCCCATGACAGAGGTTTTTTGAAAGTAAAAAATGACTTTCAATAAGTATTATGTATTGTAATCTATATTGAATAAAAATTATTCTAAATTATAGCCAGTACCTTAATGGCAAATTCCGAATTGCGAACTCAAAGTTTCGCGGGTTCGAAACTTTTCAATTCGAAATTTGTCTACTGTCGTGAACCACTCCTAAGACAAGTTAAGCTTACCAGGATAATTAAAGGGAATATTAGCAATGTTAATAGCATCGCTAGTATATTTTTTTTTATTTAAAATAAATAAATAAATTTACAAATTTCATAATTAAGCGCGATAAAATCCATAAAAATAGTTTTATTCCATATTTAGTATATGCGCAATCTAGAAAACCCTGAAACCTTCCTTTATCATTTCTATGGTTATATTTTATGTATAGAATTTGAGCAGTATGAATATTTTTGTTACCAATTACTACAGTACTCCCATTTTTCGTACATTACAAGAATATTCGTCTATGGCATGTGACGAATGTGAAATATATTCATCATTTGCATTAATTTTGAGGCCCTTTCGTTCTTTATTATTTCAGTGGTCTTTCATTACTCAAAACAAGGGACTAGTGTTATCTTTATTTTTTTATTCTCTTCAGGTATGTGAGTTTTGCTGATGTCTGATTTAATATCAGCTGAGACTGAAAAGTATTTTCTCACTTCTCACTTTTTTTTAAAATAATACATCTAATATTATATAACAACAATCTAACACAATTTCAATAGATCATTTTTAAATGTTTTGTGTAAAAGTTGTTTTAAAAAAGTTTGCTATAAAATAGATCACTATTCTATGTATATCTGAAAATTTATAATCTCTAATAATGTAGTGCAACAATATCATATAAAATCAAAATGTTTTTGAGGTTCTATGTAAAATGTTTTTATGATAAAAATACGTATTATAAAATAGATCAATATACTTGAAGAATGATGTGTGAAAACCACTTTCACCATAACTAGGATGTCCCTTGGCTACTGATATAATAATATTATTAAAAATTGACATGCAAATATAAATAGGTATATTCGATTTTGTATTGATTTTATCATAAGCTGTAAATTAAATTATGTGTAGGTTTCGTATATGGCGACATAGTGCATAGTGTAAAATCAACTGCAGTTGCCATCCTGTCTGCAAGGCGTGGCAGCTATTCCCCCGATAAAACAATCTATGAGGGAAGCCTGTGTTCAGCAGTGGACTTCTGATTGTATGTAACGGTAACGTTCCACGACCTACAGCATCCACTTACCATCAGGTGGACTATTTGCTCGTTTGTAACTCTTCTATGAAATGTAATTTTAGGTATTGAAAAGAAATAAAAGTAGAGCATACAAAACGCACAGCTACACCGAGCCGTGAATTTTTTTCAAGGCAACATTCATACAAAACTAGAATGTAAATGAAGGTAAAGCTTTGATATGCAAATACTTACTGTAAAGTGTTTTCCTTTGGTAATATTTACGTTTGTTATGCGTATTTTCTGTATAGGCTAGTTGCTGTATTGATGCTTATGTATAACATTAAACAATTCGTTGTCAAATCTATCCACTACCTTATATTATCCTGTGGGTGACGTACATTGCCAACGTTGCTTTTCTCATATCCATACTTTATTTTTAGGCTTACATGTTGATCAGTTAAAGTAACTTTTAATTTAGCCCATCTTCAAAACATAGCTGATTTAGTAGATAAAATTTGATTTAGTGAGGCTCTTGCTGACTCTGCTACTCAATTCTGCGTTATGTGTCGAATCCACCGAAGCAGTCCTTTATTAATCCTGGTTACAACATCTTCTTTTCTTCTCTTTCTATCTGACGTAAATATGAAATAATTTTACCCCTAGCTAACGGCGACATTACATTTTTCTTGACATTTCCCATATACATTCTTACTCGTCCACAAGATAAGTTAGAGTTGTGATTCTCTACTAAGCTGGTTAATTTTGAGAGAAATTGAATACGGTTATACTCGTATGTAGCAATTTCCAAAATTCTGCTCGGCCGGAATTCATCCAAATTTTATAAAATACTATTTAGATTTTATTTGTAAAAGTCCGTGTCTATATTATTGTAAACCTTCTGTTATTGCAGGTGTCAGTCCCAATTGTTCATTTCACGCTTCAATGCGTACACGCAAATTACAATTTATACATTTGAGAATATTTTTGGAAATATTTAAATATATTAATTTAGCGAGTAGCGAGTTTTTTATAGGAGCGATTTTATTTCTGTACGTTTACGTAATGTTTAAGTTATAGGTTGCTTTTTTGGTATGGCAACAAAACAACACGTAGCGTCACGAAGCGTTGCGAAATGACACGCTGTGAGAATATCGAATAAAAGTAGTTTTTTTTTTAAGAAACCGTGTGATAAACGCGCACACAATGCACCTGATGGTAAACGGATGCTGTGGATCAAAGACATCTACATCCATATTCGATTAAGTACCTGTCACCCCTGAGGACTAAGATGGAATACATTGTATCCAGTAATAAACCCTTATTACTGGATACTACATTCGCCATACAAAACACAGTAGCAATAAGCTGCCATTTTACGCATGTGTTCTATGACAAGGTGGTCCTTTTCCGGTGGAGCCAATCCATCTGTGCTACTACTATAATATAGTCGCAGTATAGATATACCACGCGTACATAGAAGTACCAAGACTTGAACTACTTTGTTATTTTGATCAGTTTGGTCACTAGTAGTAGTGTCACTTGGATTGTGTGATGCCGTGTCGTGATGTATTTCTTTCGCTCACCGAGTCAGTAAGTAAAATAACGTACGGTACGTTGAGAATTAAAATATGAATTTTCACTTTGTTCGCACAAACGGATATGATGTTTTTACTTATACTTTGACTTACTTGAACTCAAATCTGGTATATAAAATAGGATCATATTACTTTAACAGTTATAAATTAATGTTTATGCAGAAAGAAAGCTATTTCGCGCTTAGCATTAACAGCAGTCAATATGTACAATGACGGCCGTGTAAAAAATCTATATTTCTTAACAAAATTGAAACTTATTACGTAAGCCATAGTGGCCTATGGCTTTACTAAAAAATATTCATTCATTCAAAATTCACGTTTCAATTTTAATTACTTGCATATGTCAGGCAATTTTGGGGAATGCGGTTGGAACTTACCTGTTTTTAACGTGCACTTGCGTATACTATCACTGCTACCACTAAACCGAACACCACTACGCTAGGAAAAATACAACGATAATATGTATTTCGCCTCAAAAAGATTTAGCATTATCAGGAGCATGTCAAGATGTAATTTATATTGTTTCTTTAAACAAAAATCCTATTTCTCAATAGACTGATTCATTGAATTGATTTCTAAATTGAAGCTATATTTGTTTTGCAAAAGAGAGACGTTCGGGCGATTGATAACCTAAATTATAAAGATTCCCTCAGACAAAAATTTAAAGAATAAAACATATTAACTTTGGCATCGCAATATATTTATGAAAATGTAATGTATGTACATAAAAATATAAATAGCTTTAATAGGAATAAGGATGTGCATACTTTAAATACTAGGAACAAACATAAGCTTGTAATACCGGTTACTAGACTCCACAGAATCAGTAATTCATTTATGGGGCAATGTATACGCTTTTACAACAAAATCCCAGAACATATTCAAAGTTTGTCAATAAACAAGTTTAAAAGTTTTATTAAAGAAAGACTGTACAAAAAGGGTCATTATAATATCAAGGAATACATGAATGAAAATAATCCCTGGGAATAAGGTGATCGCCACCATGCTCATTCTATCATAAATCATTTAAAATTGTTGTTAAGTGAAATATGTTCGAAAAAAAAAGTCCCGCTGGGTTTCTTGCTGTTTCTTCCCAGGACAGAGGTATTTTCCAAACCAGTGGTAAATAAAAAATGACTTTCAATAAGTATTATGTAATAATCAATATTGAATAAAAAATTATTCTATTCTAATGGTCTCAGTAAAAGTATTGTAAAGTTTGTTTCATCTTATAATAAAGATTAATTGTGGTCTACATTGTAACTCGGCTGACATGCTCACTAGCGCAGACTGTTGACTATGTGAACACTTTCAAAAGACTAGTATCATCTGTTAATTATCTGACAGTTGGTGGTGTTTGAAATTAAAACATTATTAAAATTAAAATAGTTAAAAATATTCATTTTACCGTTACGTATTAAAGTCCACTAATAAACATTGGCTTCCCCCATATATTGCCTCTTAGGGAGGACATTTGCTATAGTAGCCACGCTTGGCAAGCGGGTCGGCATCTTCATTTTTTATTTTTTATTTTTAGTCGTTATAAGGAAGATGCTGTTGCCTATCTTATGAATTGTTTCCCTCTGTCGCCTCTTATGACAGCCACGGGATGATTTGGATTAGGCGATATTCTTACACCGTCACTTCACAACATCTTTATTTTAGAAAGTTTATAAATTTCTAGCCAGTGGATCTATTAAATGATGTATAAAAAATTACGTTCGACTCCGCAATCTGTATATAAAATTTTTTGAGAGTTCACTGTAGCGTGCGGCATAACAACCCTCTCTTGGATCCATTGATTCAAGAGAGTATTGTACTCTTCATGAGTGCGTAACAAGATTCTTGAGTTACTTTTGTTCATTCATTAAATAAAAATTAGGATTTCCGCAGTAGAACAAGAGTAACCGACATAGCCCAACGGATTAGTAAGCTGAAGTGGCAGTGAGCTGGCCATATAGTTCGAAGAACCGACAACCGATGGGGAAGAAACGATCTCGAGTAGCAGCCTCGTACCGGTAGGCGAAGTGTAGGGCACCCCCCACTAGATGGAGTGACGACCTGGTAAGACATGCAGGAAGGCGATGGATGCAGGTGGCTCAGGACTGTGCCTTGTGGCATTCCTTGGGGGAGGCCTATGTTCAGCAGTGGACTTGTGAAGGGCTATTAAGATAATGATGATATTATGTGTAGTGTTCCCGTCAAAAATCATTATCGTTTATATGATGATATGAGGTAAAATATTATCAGATGGATCGAATGGATTATTTACGGGCTTCACCACATGAACCGACTTTTGCTTATTTTAAAATATAAGTAAAAGTAAATTATTAATAAAAATTAAAATCCTAACTAATGATAATAAAATAAGCAGACATATATTACGGACTTTCAAATGGCACGGTCCTGACACACCTCTCTCATTTCTTTGCATCCATAAATCTACGCATACATGCTAGAATGAAATTATAATAAAATAATTTTTAAAATTGTAAAATATTCACAAATAGTTTCTACATAATGTAATACATTCTGAAGTGGGAGCTGAGACCCAGTGTATCGAAGAATAAAAGCCCCGAATTCACAAGTTATTAAATGATATGAAAATTATTTTATTATTTTAGTCATTAATGTGTTGGCTTTTACTTTTTTATATATTTTTGACCCTTTTGAGTGGACTAAGCAATATAAATATCACAAGCTCAAGGTAGTAATAAGAATGTCGACAAGTTACATACAAAACTTATTTTCCACTCCTTGGAATTGAATTTTCCTCCAAATTTAGTTCATATATTATACCCTATTTAATAAAAATATATATTAAAATCGGTCCACAATTGACGGATATATTGTGTAACATAACACAACGTGTAAAGTACAAATATATGTCGAATTTAGAACCTCCAACTTTTATGAAGTGGGTCAAAAATTGTCATGAGCATTTTAAGTTTCAGAATTTTACGGAAGTATTGTAATATCGTATCGAAAATCTTTTACAATGAAGATAAATCGGGCACGATCCAGCGGTCCACCTTGTCAACGTGATGTTGGTTTGACGAAGGTCTTTCGACGTTATCAATTTAGTGATAAATTTATCAGTCCCTTTCTATTGACATCAGGTTGACTGGCTGCTAAATGCCCTTTTTATATATTTTTGGCAATGTTCTTATCTATTATGATTCTATTAAACTCAAAAATAAAATTTTACAAAGAATATATTTATGATATATTGTTATTGTTTTCAGGGCTGATTTTTAATAAATTTAATAGCATAAAATGCACTATATACAAATTGAAAATTACAGGTTTATGAATAAAATACTTCAGTTGTTTCACTTTTATATTGATTATATATAAAAACTTTTTAACAAAAAAATTAAACCGCCGAAAAAACTGAACAGCAAAAAATAATACACCTTTTTTAAGTTCTTAAACTAATTTAAGAATACCTAAGTATATATTTTTGTAATTATTTTGAGGTTTTAATTAACCCTAATAACTAACTTCTAAAACTAATGTAAGTATACCTAAGTAATTTTGAGTCGGGGCCAAACAAGCAAATTAATTAATTACGTAAAGCCTTCGATCAGCAATACCAACTAGATATAGGGTTGGAGCAAAAAATACGTCCAAGTAAATAACAGCGCACTGGAGACGTGAGCTCTTATTTCGTTTAGTTGATTTGAAACACAGCCAATGTAAACACGTTTCACAATGCCGCAATGTATTTTTAAAAGTTGCAAGAATAATGCCCGAAAAAGCATAAATAGCTTTTTCGGGCATTATTCTTACAACTTTTTGCGTACGTGCAAATGTGCGAGGCCATCAGCAAAATTCGGCGCGTATGGCGCGGACAAATGTGCGTTCAGCTTTAATGTTTATCGCTGAAGATTTCACGTTGCATTGTTAATTTGATTTTGATTTAGTTATTTCTTTAAATTTAAGGTAATTTAGTGTTCTTTGTTCATTAATTGTTTGGCGCCGACTCAAAATTACTTAGGTATACTTACATTAGTTTTAGAAGTTAGTTATTAGGGTTAATTAAAACCTCAAAATAATTACAAAAATATATACTTAGGTATACTTAAATTAGTTTAAGAACTTAGATATTAAGGTTAAATAAAAAAGGTGTATTATTTTTTGCTTTTCAGTTTTTTCGGCGGTTTAATTTTTTTGTTAAAAAGTTTTTATTTTATAATTTTTCGTGGCTATAATCTACTAGTTACTACATACTTAGTTTTCTCAACTCAAATTAGCTACCTACCTTAATTTAGCCTTTAACTGTTATATAATCCTACTTTAACTATTATTTGTTGTATAATTTGTTGATAAATCCCAATTATTGGTGCAAAAGCGACATAGATTACATGTTATTGGTAGGAGATAAATATTATAGAGACTGTATTGCGGCTCGGGCTAACCCCTATTCCGAAGAAGCACATATCGAATATTTGGCTGCAACTGAGCTTTACCGTTACTTGAAGTCCTTCAGAAGCTCTTTATTTTCTTTTCTTATATTTATTCCGTCCTCCGTGGTGGCATAACACCGGAGGCGTGGAGCAGAAGTGCGGTGGTCTTGTTCTTCAAGAAAAGCGACAACGCTCTCTTGAAGAACTACAGACCGATTTCCCTTCTGAGCCGCGTCTACGTGCTGTTTTCGAGAGTCATTACGAATCGTCTCGCGCGCAGACTTGACGACTTCCAGCCTCCCGAACAAGCCGGTTTCCGAAAAGGCTTTAGCACCATAGACCACATACATACCCTTCGGCAAATTGTACAGAAGTCAGAGGAGTACAATTTGCCACTATATCTGGCGTATATGGACTATGAGAAAGCCTTTGATTCCGTCGAAATTTGGGCGTGCTGCAGTCCCTTCAGCGGTGCCAAGTTGACTGTCGGTATATCGAAGTGCTGAAGTGCTTGTACAGTAGGGCTACGATGGCTATCCGAGTACAGAACCAGAGTACGAAACCTATCCAATTGCAGAGAGGTGTAAGACAGGGTGACGTCATATCCCCGAAAATCTTCACCGCTGCATTGGAAGACGTTTTCAAGCTTCTGGACTGGAAAGGATACGGTATCAACTTCAATGGCGAGTACATCACTCACCTTCGATTTGCCGACGATATAGTCCTTATGGCAGAATCGCTGGAGGACCTAAGCACCATGCTCAATGACCTCAATAGTGTCTCCCAACGAATAGGTCTTAGGATAAACATGGACAAAACAAAGATCATGTTTAATGTCCATGTCACACCTATGCCGGTAGTTGTTGGGAGCACTAAGCTCGAAGTTGTTGACGAGTATGTTTACCTGGGACAAATAGTCCGACTAGGTAAGTCCAACTTCGACCGAGAGGTCAATCGACGGATTCAACTCGGCTGGACAGCGTTCGGGAAGCTACGACACATCTTCTCGTCAGACATACCTCAAAACCTTAAAACGAAATTGTACAACAAGTGCGTGTTGCCAGTGATGACTTACGGAACTGAGACGTGGTCCTTCACTGCTGGCCGTATGAGGAAGCTCAAGGTCGCTCAGCGAGCTATGGAGAGGGCTATGCTCGGAGTTTCTCTGCGTGATAAACTCAGAAATGAGGATATCCGCAAAAGAACCAGAGTGACCGAAATAGCCCAACGGATTAGTAAGCTGAAGTGGCAATGGGCCGGCCATATAGCTCGAAGAACCAACAACCGATGAGGAAAAAAGGTTCTCGAGTGGCAGCCTCGTACCAGCAGGCGAAGTGTTGGGCATCCCCCCACTAGATGGAGTGACGACCTAGTAAGATATGCAGGAAGTCGATGGATGCAGGTGGCTCAGGACCGTGCTTTGTGGCATTCCTTGGGGGAGGCCTATGTTCAGCAGTGGACTTGTGAAGGGCTGTAATGATGATGATGATGATGATGACGACCTCGGAAAGAAAGTGTTTGCCAAAGGCATATGTGGCACTGAGTAGAGTAAAAACACTTAAGGGTATTGCTATATCTGATTTAGAGCCAAAGAACGAGCTTTAGCAGAAATGCAGAGACTGAGAGGTCTACACACAAGAGACTGACAGCTCTAAAGCTCATTCATCGTGAGGTTTTTTGTAATGTAATGTAATTTGGTGTAATTACTATGTAATGTAGTAATACACGACTTAGAATTAAAATCTGTGAGTAAAAAATAAATCAACCCTATTTTCCCACCCTTAGGGTAGACATTTTGTTTCCAAATTTTTATGGGACCAATTTCGAGGTATACCCTATCTAATAAAAAAAGAATTATCAAAATCAAGCCACTCTGTAAAAAGTTATGCGTGGTTATACATAAAAAAAATATACACGTCGACTTGAGAACCTCCGTATTTCGTCGGTTAATAAAAAGGGAAACAACTGAATATTACATTATTTCAATACCAGTCTAATTGTTAGCATAAGTAATATTTTCTTAGTCCACTAAAGATGGTAATTTTACAAATCTAAATATAAGCGAAACGATAAAGAATAAACTGATTTAGATATATTACAATTGGAGATCGAAGGGTTTGGCTCGAACAGAGGAGGACCTCGCTCTCACAGAATGCCGCAACGTAAAAAGGACCTTAATGCTGCTGTGTTTTGTATGGTAAGTGTAGAGAACCGGAGACCCTTTTTACTGGAAACAAGGCATTCCATCTTGATCCTGAGGGGTGAAAATGCATCTGCAATTTGATTCATAGTCGAGAATAAACGTATAGTAAGTGACTTAGTAGTCACTTACTATCCGGTGAACTTTGTGCTCGTTTGTTGTTCTTAATATAGGATAATAATATAAATTTAATATAGAAGAACAAAATAATTGAAAATAAAAAATGACTTTCAATAAGAATTATGTAATAATCAATATTGAATAAAAAATTATTCTATTCTAATGGTCTCAGTAAAAGTATTGTAAAGTTTGTTTCATCTTATAATAAAGATCAATTGTTGTCTACATTGTAACTCGGCTGACATGCTCACTAGCGCAGACTGTTGACTATGTGAACACTTTCAAAAGACGAGTATCGGCCTTTTAATTATCTGACAGTTGGTGGTGTTTGAAATTAAAACATTATTGAAATGAAAATAGTTCAAAATATTCATTTTACCATTACGTATTAAAGTCCACTACTGAACTTTTGAGTGGACTAAGCAATATAAATATCACAAGCTCAAGGTAATTATTAGAATGTCGACAAGTTACATACAAAACTTTTCTCCAAATTTAGTTTATATATCATACCCTATTTAATAAAAATATATATTAAAATCTTTCCACAATTGACGGATATATTGTGTAACATAACACAACGTGTAAAGTACAAATATATGTCGAATTTAGAACCTTCTACTTTTATGAAATGGCTCAAAAATGTTCATGAGCATTTTACGTTTCAGAATTTTACGGAAGAATTGTAACATCGTATCGAAAATCTTTTAAAATGAAGATAAATCGGACACGATCGAGCGGTCCACCTTGTCAACGTGATGTTGGTTTGACGAAGGTCTTTCGACGTTGTCAATTTAGTGATAAATTTATCAGTCCCTTTCTATTGACATCAGGTTGACTGGCTGCTAAATGCCTTTTTTATATATTTTTGGCAATGTTCTTATTTATTACGATTTTATTAAACTCAAAAATAAAATTTTACAAAGAATATATTTATGATATATTGTTATTGTTTTCAGGGCTGATTTTAATAAATTTAATAACATAAAATGCACTGTATACAAATTGAAAATTACAGGTTTATGAATAAAATAGTTCTGATAGAACTGATGTTAAAAATACAAATCTAAAATAAACGAAACGAAAAAGAATAAACTGATTTACAGATATTACAATTGTAGATCGAATGGTTTGGCTCGAACAGAGGAGGACCACGCTCTCACAGAATGCCGCAGCGTAAAAAGGAGCTTAATGCTGCTGTGTTTTGAATGGCGAGTGTAGAGAACCGGAGACCCTTTTTACTGGAAACAAGGCATTCCATCTTGGTTCTGAGGGGTGAAAATGCATCTTCATTTTGATTTATAGTCGAGAATAAACGTAGATATCTATGGGCGATATAGTAGTCACTTACTATCCGGTGAACTTTGTGCTCGTTTGTTGTTCTTAATATATGATAATAATATAAATTTAATATAGAAGATCAAAATAATTGAAGTTTTTGATTCCATGTCGGAAGTCCCGTCTGAATACTCTGAAATTTAGCAAAGTAGTAAAAAGCGATGTCAATAAAATAATTTCTTGAACGTGACCTAGTATTCTCTCTAGACCATCTCAGCTCATTATTATTGCGTGTTAAGTATTTTAAACTTTCATATTATTTTATTCTCACATACAAAAGGAAAACAAAGGGAAATTGAAAGCATGATATTCACAAAGGCCGTGGGTGTTGGAAACGCATTTCATAGCAATATCTGGCTGTTGGCACAAGTCGAAATTGCTTTTAGCTAGCTCGCACGATTTCTTTGTTAGTTGTAAAATCATAGTCATTTTTATGATTCATTTTATATTCATTAATTCATTACAAGCCAACACAAGTCTGAAATAAGATCCCTCATAGATAAAATAGGGGGGATATTTGTGAGAGTGGCTACGCTTTGTAGGCGGGTGGGCAAATGCAATTTTACTATTATTGAGTCATCAAGAATGTACTGCTGTCCATCTTCAATTTTAGTCTGTCGCTTTTTACAAGTACTAAACTTTTTAGACGGATATATCCATTAGTATGTCTATTTTTAAAAACATTCGCCAATTATAATAAAATGGAGTTACTAACACGCTTGCCAAATGTGGAAACTATGGCAGATTGAATAAAAGGCGGAGAACCCTATGTAAGAGGCAGTGACTGAAGGAGGATATAACGAATTAATGATTGAACCTCCTTCAAGGAATATTAAGTAACAGGAAGGAACAGAAAATAATGTACTATTATACCCTACATGTGTTATGGTTCTCGCACAGAATACCAGCGTTAAACTGCAACATAATACTTTGGCGATTCGTATGGTGTCTTTAGTAGGTGACAACGCATTCTGAATTTTAATCCTAAATCGACGTTAGGTATAGATGTGTTTTTTATTCTTTTTTAGCTACATATGAAGCTGAAACAAACGAATTTACCTGATGGTAAGTGACTACTGCAGTTTATAGACACTTGCAGTCATCTTCAAAAAAAGGCCACAGATGCGTTCACTACTCTGAAGAGTAAGATAGAATATCTCACAGCCTGTATTTATACTGGTTATAAAAATAAGTAATAAGGGTATAGAGCATTCAAACTGGAACACAGAAACACAAAAGAGAGAGAATTGTGCCTACATTGACGAACTTCCAGACGGAAAAGTAGTCCTACAACTTAGTGACCGCTGTCCTACCACCTGAACTCGTTTCTACCCGTACTTCTATAAAATAAGTAGATAAAAATAAACCTAACTAACAGCCTTCAGACGTCCCACTGTTGGGCACAGGATTCCTCTCATATATGAGAGGGTTATATAGCGATTGATACGCCGCGCTGCTACAGTGTGTTTTAACATACTATCATTACTCGAAATATTTTATTTCGTAGCCATTCTAGCATTCTAGAATTCTAGCATCTATAAGATGAAGTTCTACTATGTAATCATTTGACCGAAGCAACAATACGATTCTTGTCTGCAAATTGATAATAGTATCATACACGTGCGCCATCGATGCGTTCACAAGAGTCGAAGTAGAATGTTGAATTTTGTGTCGGATAATTGACTCGCTGTTCTCGCTCAATTGCTTTTCATTTTTACAAAGAATATGACAAAAAAACTGGCCAAGTGCGAGTCCGACTCGCGCATCGAGGGTTCCAAACAAATCCGTAGATATATAAGTATAAATTTATTAAAAATATTTTCATTTAACTAAAAATTTATGTTTTTCGCAATTTTTTTTATCTGTGCTATAATTCGTTGCTTCATACCCAATTTTAAGATTCTGAGTTCACGGGAAGTACCCTGTAGTTTTTGATTCCCTTGCGAATGTTGAAAATTTGCGGCATGAACGGCTGTATCTTTTGATTGCGTCGGCTTAGAAGTTTGATTTATTCACAGCTTCAAGGGACAGTATACTTAAGTATTTGGTATGAATTTCAGCTTGATACCTCAACGCGTTCCTGAGAAAAAGGATCTTGACAGACAGACAGACGGACAACAAAGTGATACTTATAGTATCACTTTGTTGTCCGTTTTTTCCTTTTGAGATACGGAACCCTAAAAAGTAATAATAATAAAAATATATCTGAAAGCCTTTTGGTAGCATTTTAGATAACAGTGGCGGCTAGAGAGAATCGATCATTCAATTTTGTTCTGTGGGTATAGCACGCGTAAAAGGCTAATATGGAAATGCCAGAAAGATATTGTATGGCTCCCGGTATATATATCTATATAGAATAAGGGTGACAAACGAGCACACATTCCACCTGATGTTAAGTGTACCCTCTATTAAGAATCAACATGCAGATGCGTTGTCACACCTGACGAACAAGATAGGATGCCTCGTTTCTAGTAAAAAGGGCATCCCACAACAGCATTAAGCTGCTATTTTTTTTCTTAGAAATATTTTTCGCTAAATCGCTTCTTAAATCAGCCATGGATCCAAATGCGGTATACGATTCTCTCACTTCGGCACTACACGGCATTCTTTGGTTTGCTTTGAATGCATGTTATTTTAATGTCCGTTAGAAGACCTTAAATAACCTGTAGATGTTGTGTATTTTTAGTCATATATCCATACAGAATTCCGCAGAATATTCCACCACGAGCTACCAACACAAACCTGTAAATCTGTATTTTAAATTAGATACCCATGCAGAATTCCGCAAAATATTCTACCGCAAGTTACCACCGCAAGTAACTTTAATTAAACATATTATTAATAAATTTCATTGGTATTAAAATGCATACTGTTATACTCGAATTTGAGTCCAAAGACGAGCAAGCTACTCGGACAACCTTCAGCCGTGAAAATGTGAGTTAAGATGGTAAACTGTGAAAGAAGTAATAGGCAGCTAGTCCATCGCCTGCATATTGAATAACCCAATATCCCATTAGTCAACTATTAAGTCATAATAGGTAATTAGCACAGTCGGCGCAATCTTTTTGTTTTAAAATCATTACACATAAACATGGGACTTAAAATCCCAGTCCAACATGGGACGATTTGCGTGAAAAATAAAATGGCATGTCCTAGTTTAGAGAGTACCCTGATGATGCCTTGTTTATAGGTGAAAAACGTGTCATAATACCGATAGAATGTCAATCAATCAATGAATGAATATTTAATGTACCATATATTCTTTATTGTACCAATAAATATTAAACACAACAAACTGTAATAAATTATATAGAAAGTACAATAGGCGGCCTTAACACTCGGTGTCTTACCAGGAAAGACCTAGGCTATATTATATCCGGAACCTTTAAAATTATAAAAAAAAATTAAATATATATTTTCGTTATAAAATTTTATAAAATTTATTTTATTATTTTTTCCGTTTTAAAATTATATTTTAAAACGGAAAAAATAATAAAATAAATGGTTTTTGATAACCTTGAATCTAAGTAACGCCTAATACAAATTAGATTGGAGCTGGCTTACTTTATATATATACAGGGTTTTACATTTAGAGCGCTCGGTTTTACTAAATTTTAAATGAATTCAAATAACCTATATCATCATCATCATCATCATCATTACAGCCCTTCACAAGTCCACTGCTGAACATAGGCCTCCCCCAAAGAATGCCACAAAGCACGGACCTGAGCCACCTGCATCCATCGACTTCCTGCATGTCTTACCAGGTCGTCACTCCATCTCGTGGGGGGACGCCCTACACTTCGCCTACCGGTACGAGGCTGCCACTCGAGAACCTTTCTTCCCCATCGGTTGTCGGTTCTTCGAGCTATATGACCAGCCCATTGCCACTTCAGCTTACTAATCCGTTGGGCTTTGTCGGTTACTCTGGTTCTACTACGGATATCCTCATTCCTAAGTTTATCACGCAGAGAAACTCCGAGCATAGCCCTCTCCATAGCTCGCTGAGCGACTTTGAGCTTCCTCATCCGGCCAGCAGTGAAGGACCACGTCTCAGTTCCGTATGTCATCACTGGCAACACGCACTGGGTGTACAGTCTCGTTTTCAAGGTTTGAGGTATACCTGACGAGAAGATGTGCCGTAATTTCCCGAACGCTGCCCAACCGAGTTGAATCCGTCGATTGACCTCTCGGTCGAAGTTGGACTTACCTAGTCGGACTATTTGTCCCAGGTAAACATACTCGTCAACAACTTCGAGCTTAGTGTTCCCAACAACTACCGGCATAGGTGTGACATGGACATTAAACATGATCTTAGTTTTGTCCATGTTCATCTTAAGTCCTATCCGTTGGGAAACACTATTGAGGTCATTGAGCATAGTGCTAAGGTCCTCCAGCGATTCTGCCATAAGGACTATATCGTCGGCAAATCGAAGGTGAGTGATGTACTCGCCATTGATTTTGATACCGTATCCTTTCCAGTCCAGAAGCTTGCAAACGTCTTCCAATGCAGCGGTGAAGATTTTCGGGGATATGACGTCACCCTGTCTTACACCTCTCTGCAATTGGATAGGTTTCGTACTCTGGTTCTGTACTCGGATAGCCATCGTAGCCCTACTGTACAAGCACTTCAACACTTCGATATACCGACAGTCAACTTGGCACCGCTGAAGGGACTGCAGCACCGCCCAAATTTCGACGGAATCAAAGGCTTTCTCATAGTCCACATACACCAGACATAGTGGCAAATTGTACTCTTCGGACTTCTGCACAATTTGTCGAAGGGTATGTATGTGGTCTATGGTGCTAAAGCCCTTTCGGAAACCAGCTTGTTCGGGAGGCTGGAAGTCGTCAAGTCTGCGCGCGAGACGATTCGTAATGACTCTCGAAAACAGCACGTAGACGCGACTCAGAAGGAAAATCGGTCTGTAGTTCTTCAAGAGAGCGTTGTCACCTTTCTTGAAGAACAAGACCACCGCAATATAACCTATATAAGTGATATTTATTTCTAAGGACATTCGATATCATTATGTATGAAATATAATTTCTATCAAATGGCTGCTACGACTCCGCTGTAGGTGGTGTATCCTAATGGACCAATTGAGACGACATCTTCGCATACGTAGGGTTCAATTACATGAAGAACGTAGCTTGCGTTTTTCATGAAATTGAGCCTTCAGTTCGGCAATTGTCTTTGGTTTGTCTGCACAGATCAGAAATTTCAAGTAGCCACAAAGTAAGTAGTCGAGCGTTGTTAAGTCACACGATCTCGGTGGCCAGTTGAAGTCACTACCACGCGAGATGACGAAGCCCTCGGAACTTATCATCTAATAAATTTAATTTTTTCCGTCCATACCATCTATCCTAGGCCAAAAAACATGTTTTTTATAATATAGGGTGACAAACGAGCACACAGTCCACCTGATGGTAAGTGGTTGCTGTGACCCATAAATATCCACATCTATCCTCAATAAATAATTAAAATGCAGATTTGTTATTACCTGAGGACTAAGATGGAATGCCTCTTTTTCAGTAAAAAGGTCGCCGGTTCTCTACAGTCACCACACGATACCCAGCAGTGTTAACCTGCTATTTTACGCTAGTATTTCGTGATAGCGTGGTCCTTCCCCGGCCGACACGACCCATTCGTGCTACAGCTACGAGTATACTACTAATATAGCTGCAGCATGGCTCTACTACATAAAACAATTAAAAAATTATCATTATCGTCCAATATAAGTCGCCATTGCTAGTGATCAGACCCAGCTCTTGTGCACAACGCGGAATCCACTTTCTGGGGTTTTCTTGCAAAATGTCCCGAATAGCAACAATATTCTCCCACGATCTTGCGTTTCTTTGACTGATTTTGAAAATAAATTTTAACAGTTGCAACGCGTTTATGAAGAGTATATCGTTCCATAGTAATATGTCAAGACTAAATTAGTATTCTTGTCAAATTTAAGAGCTATCGCTATACCAAGATGACCGCTATATGCTGTAAAATTTTGAGCGTCCCTATTGAAAAACCCTATATATCTAGTTTATGGGCTTAATTACTTTTGTTTTTTATTGTAGATATTATAAGAGTTTAAAATAAACAATACGCATTGACTACGAGTTGTTAAGGTTCTGATAAATATTCTATATTATTCTGGTGCTCCTGAACAGGATACTAGGATAAAATTATTAAGTTATTGTATTGTCATCGGTCCTTGATACAATTGAAAATATTCAAGTCAATCGACCGTCTACAAGTTGCTGAAAATTACATCAGACAGACAGATAGACAGATAAATAAATATATGGATAGATAGATAGATAGTTAGATACACGTGAACCTAATAAAAGCATTTGAAAAATAATTTTATAGAAAAATACATGACATTTGATGTGAAGACAATCTTGGGTGTACTTTTTGTGCGCGTTAGGGTATATTTGATTTATTCCTTTGGTACTAAAATCCTGGGAATAGTGGAAACTATTGCCAAATAATTTACTTTTTATTTCCACGTGATAAAGAAAACAGGATTTGCGCTATTCGACAAAAGGCTTGAGTGAACAAAATAAAGCATTGATGAAAAAAATGTCCAATCGAAAGATATCAAATTGGATTTGGTTTAGAGTAATAAGACACATTTTCCTTCCCTGCAATATTGAAAATGAAAGTATGAAGAAATCATAAAAATATTGCATGGATAAATTCTTGACTAGTTTATCTTTTTATTACAATATTGTACTAATTACCAGTTGATAATCGGTGTTAGGGATTTTAACGATTAAATAAAAAACAACATGTGTGTCATACGCGGTAGAAGTGAAACCTTCGGAAAAGGAGACCCAGATAGTAGAAAACACTGTAACACTGTATTCTATCTTAGTCTCTCGCAGGCCATCATCCTACAGATGTATATTGTAATGTTGGAAACATTTCAAAAAAGGAGACATGTTGATGTGTCTATGAGGTCTTTAATTATGCTTTTCTAACAACTGCAGTTAATATTAATTTATAAGTCGTCTGGGTAAATAGATATAAATAAAAAAAATGAAATCAATACATTTATTGACGTGAAACATCTATAGCGGCGACTGGTCGCCGCGCTATATACTCGTAAACATCTATAGCGGCGGGTCAGACCGATTGTTGAAATATTATATGCAATGAAAATTAAAAATATCTGTCTTTATTTTTATTGTTTCAACTTTTTAATGAATAATACATGTCTTATACATACTACATACATAAATACATACATAAATTAATTTTAATTTAATTCTTATTGCAAATAATGCACTTAAATTGCTTGAAAAATAAATTTAATAAAGACTGACAAAATTGTATTTCAAAATCATCAGATAAAAGGTGGTGGAATAATACCTATTTGTTTTTAATAACAAAAAATTTACATCAAAAAAAATAATTTTTCTAATCATGGTTGAATTTATATATAAACATTAATTATTATTGATAGTTAATCTTTGAAGCGATTTTTTGATTTTCGTATTTAATTAATATTTATTAAATAACCAGTCGTCTTTTTCTTGAAAACATACTTAATATTTTATTTTTCATTATGCCATATTAAATTATTTCATATCGTAGACTTTGCTTTTATGCATATTACCTGTACAAAATAATTTCGATGTTTCACATCTGCCAGGCATCCCATGACGGCTCACAATTTTTTTTAAACTTATGAAATTATTATGTATAAAAAGAATATAATTTATAAAAATTCAATAAGATCGATATATTCTATGAATAGGTCGGTTGGCCCTGCTCCACAGTAATATCGATGTCACAATCTTGTTACTTGTACATAGTTTCATAGCAGTATATTAGTATTATACGTCTTCATACGTAAACATATTTCCTTATGAAATATTTTATCACAATATATTTGTAGTGCTTTTTTATTCAGTGATTTAATTATTAAGTTATATAGTTACTTAAATCATCTTGCCATTTTGCCACATATCTCGTCCGTTAAATTAGTTTTTATTCATAACTACGTATTCGTAAGTCATAAACTTTACTCACATCATTAAAAAGAACATATTCTTTATATAACTTTCTTTACGGATGAAAACGGACGTTCATACATCCGCACGAATACATACTAACCTAAAATATTACCCTTCTTTGCACTCCTATAGTTGGGTAATAACGATAAAACCGAAATATATAACGCACGTAATACTTATTTATTGCAAAGGTAACTATTTCATATCAAAAGCCTACAAAAGCCGTGATATAATGCCCATAAATATACAATACGCAATACACGACGATACTACTACAAACTTATTCATTACTTTCCACTTATACCGTTCTCAATATTATTATTTTATTGAAACGGCTTGAGAGTTATTAAAAATTATAGTTACACATGGTTCAGCTGCGCTTCGGTTATCATGCAGCAGAAAAGGATCGGCTCGTACAGAATACCAACTTTAACTTGAATTGAAATATTGCCCGCATACTTTTGCAAAATTGTTTCCAATCCAGCACAGTAATAAACGAAAAGACATGATACTGTGCATGTTAGCAAAGTAGGCTAATTTAGCTGTCGATTCATCAGCCAACTCTCCAAACCATCTAAAAGCCGAAATTGCAGAATTTAATTTCGTTTTCCTATTGGAGTTTAGAATCAATAGAAGTTCCGAGAAATACGGTCAAACTTGAAATCAAAATTCGTAGTTTGTTCGTGAATGAGACAATGAAAACTTTAAATATTTAGTTTTTCCGCATTTAAAAGAAAATTTTTTGCTGCAAGCTATTTGGAAATTTTTTAGGATAATTTTAGTGCGAAGTTGATTCTTTTAACTTTAAGTAACATTTACGTATCAATAGTAAATAGAAAAATATCAATTTTTTTCGTGCCACACTACAACTACTACTCCTAGCCGATATCGACAGTGAACGTTTTTGGCTCCTACACCTAAGTCCTACTTCTTCATTCTAAACGGACGGCCTCGGCCATCCATCTGCTTGCATGTTTCATGAGGTTGTCACTCCATTCGGTGCGGGTCACACAACACTGCGCCTACCAATACTAGCCTGCCATTCAAGAACCTTTAATATCCATCGGTTGTCTGTTCTTGTTGTCCGTTCGAGTTAAATGGCCGGTCCATTGAAAGTTCTGCTTACTGACCCGCCATACAGGGAAGATATTTTATGTAGAGCAAGAACAAACTATACACTTCAATCACTAGTGCTGTATACATTACACTTTTGCCATCTTCTGTGGTTTTGCGAGCTGTGGTCTAAACCGCCGTCAAGAACTTAGTCACTGATTTAAGAAATCACCAAAATTAACGTTTAGCTTTCTTTTCAGTACAGCTTTTCTTAAAAATGAAAATCGAGTACGTTTATAAAAACAATATATTTTTTAAAATTGAACAGATAAATAAGTAGTGTTGTTAAAGGTCTACAAGGCGTATCTAATTAATAACCGCCCATTCAAAGTTCTTTTGTAAGTCGTATAGAGATGATCAAAGGAAGAACTAATTACATTAATTAGTTCGCATCCACGTTTCTGTTTTGAGATGATTTGTATTTTACTAAGCAATTTGTTAAATCAGCAAGTTACCTCCAACGATTCTTACATTAAAATATACTTTATCAGCAACGTACTATGTAATACACGTCTTTCAATTACAATGAACTAACTGTAGCCGAGGTTGCGTAGGTTTTATATATTATACATTGTATGTCGTAGGATTATTTTAATTGCAAAAAGCCGAAACAAAACGAATAGATCTTTGATTTTCAAGATGTAGTTTTATTTTTAGGTTAATGTAGGATATTTTATTTCTGACTAAAACCAAAGACTTCTATGTTTACTCCTAGACGGGCACTAAGATACTAATACGTTGCGCACTAAGTAATGGTCAATGCTTCGTATTCTCTTTAGTCTACTTCATTTGAGATTAGTATGTCAATTTAAGATAATTAATACAATGAGGCGTTACTTTGCAGAAATCCATTATAATGAGGTTGTTATAACTCAATTTGCTTAATTCCACATAATGAAAGAAAATGATGTGTCCTGCCCAGTTTAAAGGCTCTTGAGTGAATTGAGTTCATTATACCCGTCACTACCAACACTGCCAGTACCACCACTTCTAAAACTACCACACTAGGAATGACACACCACTCTCGATAATACGACACGTATTTTGCCTCTACACGAGGCATCCTCAGATGAAGTAGACTCTGCGGAGGTTGGCTGCTAAGTAGCAAGCCAAAACAGCTCCTATTTATACTACCTACTTGCTGACGTAGCGAGTGACCACTTTATGCGACAAATCACCACCGAAACGTTCGCCTACGCTCCAACCAGGCAACCAAGCGCTAGCAACCGCACTGTGATGGTGATAAACGATCCCAATGCGAGGCTGTATGCTATTAAGAAACAGGCTTAAAAATGTTTAAGAGAGGCGACTTAGAAACATTTTTTTGTTCATTCAGCAGGACAACGTCACCATTTTTATTTTTAGATATCTGTAACTGTTCCAACACACACAGTCCTAGCCCTTTATTACAAGTATGTAAGACTTTAAAGGAGTAGTCATTGGCTAGGCTGTGTTGTGTCCAAGAAATATTTAGCAAAATTTGAATTATCCGGATTATAATCCTGTAAGCGAGTAAATGCTCTTTATAACGTATTTAGAAGTTGCAACCAGTCTGACCCACGTAAACGGCGTGGAATTCGTCAAAAACAAGTTTGTAAACACCAGATTTTAGACGAACTTATCTTTATTATTACACATATTCCTAAGAGAACTGTTTGTTCTGAACGCCACGTAAACGTCTATCTGTCGAAGATTATTGGCAATTTTTACAGATAAGGAACTGAATTAGGTGAAACTGCCCGCATATCGACGAGCACTTTGAGGTTTAACCGCGAACAGAGTATTTCCTACGACATGTTTTAATTTTTTCAATCTACCAACATATAAATTGTGATTTTGACAGACTGCAGACTTCTGCTCGATACGTCGGGAATATAAAATATGTTAATAGACGCGATAAAAGCCGTAAAATTTGTTATATTTAAACATATAAATTAGCTAATACCATACAAAAATATTTTATTATATACAATTTAAAAAATATAATAATAATAAAAAAACAAAACTAAAAACTTAATTATCATATAGTCCTACTCCCAGCGTTATCGTGTCAATAACGCTCGCTGCGTTGGCTCATTACTTAGCACAAATTTTGTCACCACTGAGAGAACACACAAGAGCACATACAAGAGATGCAAACAATTTTGTCGAAGAAATAAATACCTACATCTTGCTGACAATAAAATAGAGCCATGCTGAAGCTATATTAATAGTATAGCTGTAGCACGAATGGGTCGGCTCGACCGGGGAAGGACCACGCTCTCACAGAATACTAGCGTAAAATAGCAGCTTAATGCTGCTGTTTCGTATGGTGAGTGTAGACACCCGGAGACCCTTTTTACTGGAAAAGAGGCATTCTATCTTAGTCCTCACGGCTTGTAACGCATCTGCATTTCAATTCGCAAACGAAGATAGATGTAGACGTCTAGCCGCAGCAACCACTTACCATCAAGTGGACTGTGTACTCGTTTGTCATCTTTATTCTATAAAAAAAATGGTCAGTTTTGATGTTCAGTCACTATTTAAATGCCGACCTATTGAAGACTGCATCTTAATTGTGATTATGAAGCTAGAAATATGCAGTATTACTTAGACATTGACTCACAACTGACTGTCTATTATGGAAGAAAGAGTTCTACAAGCAAATATGTAGATAGTGTGGCGATGGACTCACTTGTATCTCCCACCGTCGACAAAAGACTTGGAGGAGAAAGGCCTTCGGACTGCACCTCTAAATCCAAGATTCTACAAGCGGTACGAAGACGATGCTGTCACAATTTTGTCACTAGACAATGTTTCTGCATTTTTGACCACCTTAACTCCATAAACTCTTAAATTTTATTCACAATGGAGTCAAAGGCAAATAATTCTTTAGCTTTCCTAGATGTTTTAATCATTCATGATCTTAGTAACATCAGTCATACTGTGGATAGAAAAAAGACCCATATTTGGACTGTGAATCTCACCACCATCCTCAAGAGCAATCACGTTAAACAAGTTTTGCACGACAACCAGCTCCGGGTCCTGCGCCTCTGTCACAATTACCGAGTGAGTATAATATCCCTATCCCTCTACAAACTGAAACAAGCTTGATTGTTAATGTGGTATCTCTTACACCTATGTAAAGTCCTAACAAACACAAAGACCCGTGTAGTAGATAGTATTGCTGATGTGAAGCTCCGACGTTTCGGAAAGTCTGCAGTAAGTCAACATATTCAGGATCGTCCCAACCATTACCGATTCCTACCAAGAATGATTCATGAATCTATTGAAATTAAAAAAAAAACATCCTCATTGCAATAGAGAAGATGGCTGAATGCTGCCATCTGCTTCAAGATACAGTAAGCTCGTTCTGCGTAGATTGGAACAAAAATTTAAAGTTGAAGGTCAAACCCCTCCCCCCCGTGTCCATGGTGGTTATAAAGTGCTCGAAACTTTGGAGATTAAAAACTTACAATTAAAAGCGTTGAAATCCATGAAATTGGTTTTATTCCATGTGTATATTCTCGTACTCGCGTTCTCGTAAATATAAATAATCATTATTTCTTAGTTCATTTAATTTTTTACGCTTTATTCACATAAAGCACTTATATGAGAAGCGAATTTATCAACTGTTGGTATTATTATCAAGGAAACAGGGGCGTGACAAATGATTATGAAAGGTGCCAGAATAAAATACACATCAAAAACAAGCAATAGTTCAGTCTTTTAGCTAGTTTTTAACTGAGTTCAAAAAACAAGGAGTTTCTAAATTGTAGGGTATTATTTTTTATATATATTTTTAATAATTTCTCTGAAACGACCACATCGAATTAAAAACCGGCAAAGTGCGAGTCGGACTCGCGCACCGAGGTTTCTCAACAAATCTGTAGGTATATAAGTTTAAAATTATTAAAAATATTTTTATTATATTATGTAACCAAAAATTTATACTTTTCGCAATTTTTCCTTTATCTGTGCTATAAAACGTTGCTTCGTACCAA
Source organism: Parnassius mnemosyne (assembly GCA_963668995.1). Lineage (NCBI taxonomy): Eukaryota > Metazoa > Arthropoda > Insecta > Lepidoptera > Papilionidae > Parnassius > Parnassius mnemosyne. The sequence continues at coordinate 40,250,455 of CAVLGL010000081.1, read as the reverse complement.
ATTTCAAGATTCTGAGTTCACGGGAAGTACCCTGTAGGTTTTGATTCCCTTGCGAATGTCGAAAATTTACGGCATAAACGGCTGTATCTTTTGATTGCGTTGGCTTGGAAGTTTGATTTTTTCACAGCTCTAAGGAACAGTAGACTTGATATGAATATGAATTTCAGCTTGATACCTCCACGCGTTCCTGAGAAAAAGGGTCTTGACAGACAGACAGACAGACACACGGACAGCAAAGTGATCCTATTATAATGGTTCCGTTTTTTCCTTTTCTAGGTATGGAACCCTAAAAATTATATTAATATAGTTATAATCCCGAGGTGGACCCAAATAATTTTAAAGAAAAAAATCCATATTTAAAGGTGGAAAAATAGGGGATAAAAATTAGACGATGATCTAGTTTATTTACAGACGTCCTAGTCTTTAGTGGTACCCTGAACTTGTGACATTCCTTAGATCACTCTAAAAGGTTAAAAATGAAACTTTCTATAAAGTAAAATCCAAATTCAAAAACTAAAAATAATCCTTCATATCTATTTACGAAACCATTAAATGTTAATAATTATTTTATTATTTTTTATTTTTAAATTCGGATTTTCACTTTTTATTACAAGTAATTTTTTTTAATTTATCAAAACTGTCAGCTTCACAGCTCATATCAATATTATGTTTTTAATATCATGGGTCCTGCCTGAATACCTCGGCTTCATCTAGTTCACACATTGAATGTTGCAGTGAGATAACTTTCTAATAAACGACGTGTTTGTGTTTCATAGGCTTACTCCGTAGCGCCTTAAGGTGTTGCCAGTGTGAACGATCTTCTGGGATAAAGATAAAATTAATCAATGTATTTTGAATGTACCGACCTCAAGACTTAATAGCTAGAATACCTTCCACTGCATCGAATCCCAACTGTCGCTAACGTTTATCCAAAATACAAAAAAAGGCTTTGGGTATCCATGAACCATGTCATTATATCATCAGCTGGGTGTCGTAAGAGATGACAGAGAGAAAAACAATAGATTAACAGGAGCATCTTCCTGATAACAACTTAAAATATTTGAAAAAGCTGTGGTTACCAACCCGCCTGCCAGGCATAGTAACTACCTCAAATATCACTCATATTTTATACGTGGTAGAGCCAAACTGCAGCTATATTATGGTTGTAGCAAGAATGGGTCGGCTCGACCGGGGAAGGACCACGTTCTCACAGTATACCAGCGTAAAATAGCAGCTTATCGCTGCTGTGTTTCGTATGGTGAGTGTAGAGAACCGTAGACCCTTTTTACTGGACACGAGGCATTTCATCTTTTCGTCCTCACGGGTGAAAACGCATCTGAATTTTGATTCGTAATCGAAGATAGATGTAGATGTCTATGAACCACAGCAACCCCTTACCATCAGGTGGACTGTGTGCTCGTTTGTCATCCTTATCCTATAAAAATATATACAATAAAGAATAGACTTTGATCCATTACAGCCTATAAAAGTCCACTACTGAACATAACAAACCCTAACACGCGCGCGAAGTCGCGGGGTACAGCTAGTAATTGTATAAAATATTATATCGTAAATTATGTTTTTTTTAAAAAGGCCCGCTTGGTTTCTTGCTGGTTCTTCCCATGACAGAGGTTTTTTGAAAGTAAAAAATGACTTTCAATAAGTATTATGTATTGTAATCTATATTGAATAAAAATTATTCTAAATTATAGCCAGTAGCTTAATGGCAAATTCCGAATTGCGAACTCAAAGTGTCGCGGGTTCGAAACTTTTCAATTCGAAATTTGTCTACTGTCGTGAACCACTCCTAAGACAAGTTAAGCTTACCAGGAGAATTATAGGGAATATTAGCAATGTTAATAGCATCGCTAGTATATTTTTTTTATTTAAAATAAATAAATAAATTTACAAATTTCATAATTAAGCGCGATAAAATCCATAAAAATAGTTTTATTCCATATTTAGTATATGCGCAATCTAGAAAACCCTGAAACCTTCCTTTATCATTTCTATGGTTATATTTTATGTATAGAATTTGAGCAGTATGAATATTTTTGTTACCATTTACTACAGTGCTCCCGTTTTTCGTACATTACAAGAATATTCAAACGAGTTCGGCTCTATCTATGGCATGTGACGAATGTGAAATATATTCATCATTTGCATTAATTTTGAGGCCCTTTCGTTCTTTATTATTTCAGTGGTCTTTCATTACTCAAAACAAGGGACTAGTGTTATCTTTATTTTTTTATTCTCTTCAGGTATGTGAGTTTTGCTGATGTCTGATTTAATATCAGCTGAGACTGAAAAGTATTTTCTCACTTCTCACTTCTTTTTAAAATAATACATCTAATATTATATAACAACTATCTAACACAATTTCAATAGATCATTTTTAAATGTTTTGTTTAAAAGTTGTTTTAAAAAAGTTTGCTATAAAATAGATCACTATTCTATGTATATCTAAAAATTTATAATCTCTAATAATGTAGTGCAACAATATCATATAAAATCAAAATGTTTTTGAGGTTCTATATAAAATATTTTTATGATAAAAATACGTATTATAAAATAGATCAATATACTTGAAGAATGATGTGTGAAAACCACTTTCACCATAACTAGGATGTCCCTTGGCTACTAATATAATAATATTATTAAAAATTGACATGCAAATATAAATAGGTATATTCGATTTTGTATTGATTTTATCATAAGCTGTAAATTAAATTATGTGTAGGTTTCGTATATGGCGACATAGTGCATAGTGCAAAACCAACTGCAGTTGCCATCCTGTCTGCAAGGCGTGGCAGCTATTCCCCCGATAAAACAATCTATGAGGGAAGCCTGTGTTCAGCAGTGGACTTCTGATTGTATGAAACGGTAACGATCCACGACCTACAGCATCCACTTACCATCAGGTGGACTATGTGCTCGTTTGTAACTCTTCTATGAAATGTAATTTTAGGTATTGAAAAGAAATAAAAGTAGCGCATACAAAACGCACAGCTACACCGAGCCGTGAATTTTTTTCAAGGCAACATTCATACAAAACTAGAATGTAAATGAAGGTAAAGCTTTGATATGCAAATACTCACTGTAAAGTGTTTTCCTTTGGTAATATTTACGTTTGTTATGCGTATTTTCTGTATAGGCTAGTTGCTGTATTGATTGATGCTTATATATAACATTAAACAATTCTTTGTCAAATCTATCCACTACCTTATATTATCCTGTGGGTGACGTACATTGCCAACGTTGCTTTTCTCATATCCATACTTTATTTTTAGGCTTACATGTTCATCAGTTAAAGTAACTCTTAATTTAGCCCATCTTCAAAACATAGCTGATTTAGCAGATAAAATTTGATTTAGTGAGGCTCTTGCTGACTCTGCTACTCAATTCTGCGTTATGTGTCGAATCCACCGAAGCAGTCCTTTATTAATCCTGGTTACAACATCTTCTTTTCTTCTCTTTCTATCTGACGTAAATATGAAATAATTGTATCACTAGCTAACGGCGACATTACATTTTTCTCGACATTTCCCATATATATTCTTACTCGTCCACAAGAAAGGTTAGAGTTGTGATTCTCTATTAAGCTGGTTAATTTTGAGAGAAATTGAGTACGGTTATATTCGTATGTAGCAATTTCCAAAATTCTGCTCGGCCGGAATTCATCCAAATTTTATAAAATACTATTTAGATTTTATTTGTAAAAGTCCGTGTCTATATTATTGTAAAACTTCTGTTATTGCAGGTGTCAGTCCCAATTGTTCATTTCACGCTTCAATGCGTACACGAAAATTACAATTTATACATTTGAGAATATTTTTGGAAATATTTAAATATAATTAATTTAGCGAGTAGTGAGTTTTTATAGGAGCGATTTTATTTTCGTACGCTTACGTAATGTTTAAGTTATAGGTTGCTTTTTTGTTATGGCAACAAAACAACACGTAGCGTCACGAAGCGTTGCGACATGACACGCTGTGAGAATATCGAATAAAAGGAGTTTTTTTTTTTATAAAACAGACGGATGCTGTGGATCAAAGACATCTACATCCATATTCGATTAAGTACCTGTCACCCCTGAGGACTAAGATGGAATACATTGTATCCAGTAATAAACCCTTATTACTGGATACTACACTCGCCATACAAAACACAGTAGCAATAAGCTGCCATTTTACGCATGTGTTCTATGACAGGGTGGTCCTTCCCCGGTCGAGCCAATCCATCTGTGCTACTACTACTATAATATAGTCGCAGTATAGATATACCACGCATATATAAAAGTACCAAGACTTGAACTACTTTGTTATTTTGATCAGTTTGGTCACTAGTAGTAGTGTCACTTGGATTGTGTGATGCCGTGTCGTGATGTATTTCTTTCGCTCACCGAGGCAGTGGTTAAAATAACGTACGGTACGTTGAGAATTAAAATATGAATTTTCAATTTTTTCGCACAAACGGATATGATGTTTTTACTTATACTTTGACTTACTTGAACTCAAATCTGGTATAAAATTGAATCATATTACTTTAACTGTTATATTAATGTTTATGCAGAAAGACAACTATTCCGCGCTTAGCATTAATAGCAGTAAATATGTACAATGACGGCCCTGTAAAAAAGTTTATATTTCTTAACAAAATTGAAACTTATTACGTAAGCTATAGTGGTCTATGGCTTTACTAAATTATATTCATTCATTCATAATTCACGTTTCAATTTTAATGACTTGCTTGTGTCAGGCAATTTTGTGGAATGCAGTTGGAAGTTACCAGTCTTTAACGTGCACTTGCATATACTATCACTGCTACCACTAAACCGAACACCACTACGCTAGGAAAAATACAACGATAGTAAGTATTTCGCCTCAAAAAGATTTAGCATTATCAGGAGCATGTCAAGATGGAATTAATATTGTTTATTTAAACAAAAATCCTATTTCTCATTAGACTAATCTGATTTTTCTGCCTGTAATGTTTGTTTGTAAATTGATTGATTGAATTGATTTCTAAATTGAAGCTATATTTGTTTTGCAAAAAAGAGTCTTCCGAGTGATTTATAACCTAAATTGTAAAGAGTCCCTCAGACAAAAATTTAAAGAATAAAACATATTAACTTTGGCATCGCAATATATTCATGAAAGTGTATTGTATGTACATAAAAACATAAATAGCTTTAATAAGAATAAGGATGTGCATACTTTAAACACTAGGAACAAACATAAGCTTGTAATACCAGTCACTAGACTCCACAGAATCAGTAACTCATTTATGGGGCAATGTATACGCTTTTACAACAAAATCCCAGAACATATTCAAAGTTTGTCAATAAACAAGTTTAAAAGTTTTATTAAAGAAAGACTGTACAAAAAGGGTTATTATAATATCAAGGAAAACATGAATGAAAATAACCCCTGGGAATAAGGTGATCGCCACCATGCTGGTTCTATGATAAATCATTTAAAATTGTATAAACGAAATTATTGTTAAGTGAAATATGTTTGGAAAAAAGAAGTCCCGCTGGGTTTCTGGCTGGTACTTCCCAGGACAGAGGTATTTTCCAAACCAGTGGTAAATAAAAAATGACTTTCAATAAGAATTATGTAACAATCAATATTGAATAAAAAATTATTCTATTCTAATGATCTCAGTAAAAATATTGAAAAGTTTGTTTCATATTATAATGAAGATCTATTGTGGTCTACTTTGTAACTCGGCTAACATGCTCACTAGCGCAGACAGTTGACTGTGTGAACACTTTCAAAAGACGAGTATCGGCTGTTAAATATCTGACAGTTGGTTGTGTTTGAAATTAGAACATTATTGTAATGAAAATAGTTCAAAATATTCATTTTACCGTTACGTATTAACGTCCACTACTGAACATAGGCTTCCCCCATATATTGCCTCTTAGGAAGGACATTTGCTATAGTAGCCACGCTTGGCAAGCGGGCCGGCATCTTAATTTTTTATTTTTTATTTTTAGTCGTTATAAGGAAGATGCTGTTGCCTATCTTATGAATTGTTTCCCTCTGTCGCCTCTTATGATACCCACGGGATGATATGGAGAAGGCATATCATCCCGTGGTATAAAAAATATAAAAAATTACGTTCGACTCCGCAATCTGTAATTAAAATTTTTTGAGAGTTCGCTGTAGCGTGCGGCATAACAACCCTCTCTTGGATCCATTGATTCAAGAGAGTATTGTACTCTTCATCAGTGCGTAACAAGATTCTTGAGTTATTTTTGTTCAGTCGCATGAATGTTTCGGATTATTTGTTTCATTTTATTGCGAGTAAAAATTTTTCAAAGTTGTTAGTTATTTTATACTTTGATAGCAAGCCTATTGGGTATCTTACTCATTAATTTCGATCAAAACATATTCCCAATTTTGTGGCATTTTTTGGGGAGACCTATTTACAGCAGTGAACGTGTGAAAAGTTGTAATGATCTATTATTTGTTGTAAAAATTTACCACCCGCGATATTTCCGGACTGATACGGTTTAGGTAACTTCAAAAAGAGAGCACAATTCTTCCTAAAATGCGTTGCAGTTGTTCATAGGTGGCCGCATGCTCATGCTTGTTTACCCCCGTTTTATATAAAAACGAATAAAGTCTTTTTCTCTTTATAATACTTTAATCATATTATAGTAAAAAATCCCAGATTTATTTCAAAAAAAGAAAGCTAGGTCAAAAGCAGCGAGTTATGTGTGTTCGCGCAAAACACTTTCAAGGATTTACGCGAGAGGGCGCTCGGCGCGGTGCATTCATACCGGTTTGACTTTCGGTCGTGCGAAAAACGCCCAAGGGCAGTCAGTCGTCTTTAATCGGTGCTGACGTGAGCACGCGGTCCATTCTGTTAGGGAACTCGGAATAATTAGGTGCGGCCCGTAAATATACGGTCTAGGATTTGTGACGCGCATTCCTACTGGAGAGCTTCCCGGGACTTATTGTGTCTGACTCAGAACCTGCATAAGTGCATTCGGCAATATTAGATAGTGCGGCCTCTGATATTCTAGAATTAACTATTGCTACGCGAAACGGTAGTGACCTTTGACCCTTTAAACTCCGTGTGCGTTTGTGCGGTAACCATTATACCCAGCGATAGTTAGTGGCTTCTGTAAGTTAGTAAATCGTACGATAGAGTTAATTGACTGTCATCGTGAAGAAAGAGGAAAGTAACTGTGGATGCCTCGAAGGGCCCCCTCAAGTTGGAGCGGTGTCGACGCTCGGGCTGCTACCGACGGCCAAGGTCTAGGTTCAATCACCATCAGTCACACCCAGATACACATCACATCACTTATTTCCCTTTCACTACACAACCACATGTGACCTGACCGACTCCGGAGGGACCAGTCGCCTTGGATATAGGTAAGTAAGCTTCGCCTTATTCCTCTGCCGGTTGACTGGCCGTAGTATAGAACGCTCCCCCATATGTTTAGTGTAATTAGAGAGATTCCACGTGGCCACGATTAAGGCCCGACCTACGTCTGCTCGGGAAGTCTTCAGCTCATGGGCCCCTGAGGATCTGATCCTTTAAGGGAGCAGCCGTAGGACTTAACAAACTGGTAGCAGAGCGCGGTTCCGGGTTCGATTCCCAGGTCGATCCCGACCATAGTGTTTGATAAACATTAAACAATTCTGGTGGCAGGGAGCGTTGGTTTAATTGGTTTAATTTGTATCTACAATCACGCCCGTCCGTAATACGTAAAAATATTTTTTGTACGTAATAATAGAATTATTTCCCTTTGTTCTTTGTTGCTTGCCTTTTTTTGGTTAGTGGGTAGATTTGAAAAGCCGCGCCCTAGGTTTCGCAAGCGGGAGTTTTCTAGAGATATACGTCATGTAGGTAGATGGTTATTTTTACGTAATCGGTTAATTATCGTTGTCGGATAGTTGTAGTGGATTACTTATCGAAGGGTCGATTTCCGAGCTAGGCATTTTTTGTTGATCGACTGTGATGTGTATCTTCGTTTATACTGTAATTTGTATTTGAACTAAAGAGTAGTAATTGTATTTGCGCAATTTGAATTTAACTTGATTTGATCGCACTAGTATTTGTTATTTGTTAATTTGATTTGTGCCTTTTCTTTTGTGCTAACTTGTATTTGGTTGATACGTAGTAATTCGTATTTGTGTAATTTCTATTCAACGCGATTTGATAGAAACTGCATTTATTAACTGTTAATTTTTGTTGTATTTTTTGTTTGTTATCTTTGTAATTTGTGCTCGAGCCGCGTCGTAATTTTGCATTTAATAGTGATGACATCGCCCAAGCTACTGATCCGTTGTTTGCGGACTGAGCTACGCTGGGACACAAGCGCCCATGCTTTGATAGGTCGACCGGATAGGGTCCATAACTTGATGAAGCGGTTCGAGCAGGTGGATGCTCGAAGGGCCGCAGTGGAGGAGGCTTACGCTGAGCTCGAGGATTCGGATGTGGAGAAGGGAGTCCTGGACTCCTGCTTCGCGGACTATGAGCAGTTCTTGTGGCTCACGGACGAGTTGATCGAGGCTGAAGGCAGGTATGCCGAGGAGGCGCGTGAAGCTCGGATGAGTGACCTGTCCGAGTCCTCTCTGAAGCGGCTTCGGCCGGAGCTGTTGGGACGACTCCCAACTCTGGACCTGCCAAAGTTCTCCGGGGTCCTTTCCGAATGGCTGACCTTCGTTGGTCTTTTCGACAGCCTAGTGGACGCCCGGAGTGACTTGACCCCGAGCCAAAAGATGGTGTACCTCCTGGCCTCACTGGAGGGGGAGGCCCTGGGCGTCGTCAGCCACTTGAGATTGTTGGACGACGCCTACCAGACTGCTCGGGACCTCCTAGCCAGAAGATACGCCAACGTCCGGCAAATTGCGGACGAACATGTTAAGCAGCTTCTAAGCCTCCCGCTGCTTAGTGACCGGGCCAGACTGCGTCCGGACCTGTTGGATCCAGTCTTGGTGGCCTGTAATACGTTAAGGCGGCTGGGTTTACCAGTGGGCGAATGGGCTTTTTTGTTGCTCCGCATCGTGCTGTCCCGTCTACCTCTCGACCTTCGAATCCATTTTGAGGAGAGGTACGGCGGGGACAAGGCCTCCTATATTCCGCCCTTCTATGACCTGCTGCGGTTTTTGGAGGAGCAGTGCCGGCAGATAGAGAGCGCGGCGGGCACCGTTGACGACTTACGAGCCGTGCCCAGTGAGAGGCTGAATCCTCCAGGCAAGTCGTCGTCAACCCCCCCCTGCTCCTATTGTCGAGCATCTAATCATCGGGTAACGTCTTGCCCGAAATTATTAGGTAAGCCGGTTCCAGCGAGGCGAACTGTGCCTGAGTGCGAACGGCGTCTCCTCTCGGGGCTCTGCCAGGCCCTCGACCCCCACGGGCGGGGGCGCTCAGCCACGCCCTCTGCCGGGCGACTCTCGGCGCCCGCCGGCCAGCCATCGGGCCCCTAAGTTTGAAGGGGGTCCCTCCCCCGACCAGTCGGGGGGTAATTCCCCCAGGGGCGGGGGTGTCATCACCCCCCCTAAGCGTGTGGAGAGGAACTTCACGGCCACTCATCGGTTCGCTGGACCCTTCTTACTCCCGTTAGCTGAGTGGCCGCGACTGGTGTACCACTGTTCCCCATTTGATGGAGGCGGCCCTGGCTAGCTGCCGCCTTAGCTCCCACCACGGCGACCTCCACTGAGCCTTAAGCCGTCAACAGTCCACTTGTCAAAATGTTCTGTTGCCGACGGCCTCAGTGAAGGCGTACAACCCGAGTGGCGACTGTTAGCGATCTCGGGTTCACGCCATGTGGCCTCCCCTTGGTGGTGGGAAGATTAGGGCCCCTCTGGAGCGTTGAATCACGCTGTCAAGGGGTATTAGATTTGGTTTGGTCGAGCACTTAGTCAAAAAATACTTGAATTAAAATTAAAAAATGGTTTGGGCTTTCCGCGAAATTTTCCTATTTGTAGCGGTTTAAATTAAAAGAATTGAATTTAATCTACTCCTTTAAATGCTACTGCATGTGTTTTGTACATATATTTAATCACTGTATTTGATTGTTGCGTCTGTTTGCTGAAAGGAAATTGAATGGCGCGCTATTTGAAGAATTATGTATTATATACATAGATAGTGTTTTTATCATTTTGCTTTGCGAAGAAGTAGGGCTGTCCCTTACGTTATTCTTTTGTTTAATTGCAAGTTGACCTATGCGCATCGGTGATTAATTTGGTTGAATTAATTCTGTAGTTGAACATTGATGCTTTTGAAAAATTAGTTGAAATATGAGCATAGGACTACTTGCCTAACAGGCTAGCTAGTTTTGGAGATTATCAGATTGAAATCAGCTGCCGCACTATTTTAGTAAATGATAATGTGGTGGGTGGCCTGGCTAGGCCTACTTGTTGAAAATTCATACTAGGGACTATCTGTGCGTTTCGTTCGGCTCTTCACAGACGACGTTCATGTGGAATTTGTGGGTGCTCTCTGCACTGAAGCTTAGGAGGCCGCTCGGGGCCGCTTCGTGTCGCGTCGCTGTTTGCAGAGCTGATCCGGTCGGATTGCGGAACTAATCATAGGGGCACAGATAGGTGTTTGAAAGAGGTCGTCGGACTTCTGTCCAGTACAGGACTTGTTAAATTGCTGCGATGCCCAGGAGGGGCATCCAGTGGAGGCTGACCCTCCGGCTTGCCACATAAGGGCTATTTTTTGAGGCGCTGGTTAGGGTTTCAAGATCTGATGGGGTGCCTAAGGTGGCCTAGTTTGGTTGTAGATTCGGTCTTGCAACTTGCCCTCGCGACCTTGTCCCGCTGACCGGTTTGCTCGCGGACCTAAATCCTTATGTCCGGGACGGGGGTTTGTTCGCGCAAAACACTTTCAAGGATTTACGCGAGAGGGCGCTCGGCGCGGTGCATTCATACCGGTTTGACTTTCGGTCGTGCGAAAAACGCCCAAGGGCAGTCAGTCGTCTTTAATCGATGCTGACGTGAGCACGCGGTCCATTCTGTTAGGGAACTCGGAATAATTAGGTGCGGCCCGTAAATATACGGTCTAGGATTTGTGATGCGCATTCCTACTGGAGAGCTTCCCGGGACTTATTGTGTCTGACTCAGAACCTGCATAAGTGCATTCGGCAATATTAGATAGTGCGGCCTCTGATATTCTAGAATTAACTATTGCTACGCGAAACGGTAGTGACCTTTGACCCTTTAAACTCCGTGTGCGTTTGTGCGGTAATCATTATACCCAGCGATAGTTAGTGACTTCTGTAAGTTAGTAAATCGTACGATAGAGTTAATTGACTGTCATCGTGAAGAAAGAGGAAAGTAACTGTGGATGCCTCGAAGGGCCCCCTCAAGTTGGAGCGGTGTCGACGCTCGGGCTGCTACCGACGGCCAAGGTCTAGGTTCAATCACCATCAGTCACACCCAGATACACATCACATCACTTATTTCCCTTTCACTACACAACCACATGTGACCTGACCGACTCCGGAGGGACCAGTCGCCTTGGATATAGGTAAGTAAGCTTCGCCTAATTCCTCTGCCGGTTGACTGGCCGTAGTATAGAACGCTCCCCCATATGTTTAGTGTAATTAGAGAGATTCCACGTGGCCACGATTAAGGCCCGACCTACGTCTGCTCGGGAAGTCTTCAGCTCATGGGCCCCTGAGGATCTGATCCTTTAAGGGAGCAGCCGTAGGACGTAACAATGTGTTAATTGAAATGCGTTCCAGTTTCCCCGATTTATTCATAAATGGTTTTTAAGCTGTGCTAAGAAAACTCGAGACTTCAAATCGTATTTAAAATCAATCTGTACAATAATTTTTAAGTTTATCGTATTTGTTTACTGCATATTGGAGAAGTTAAACGTAAAATCATGATTTCACTTAAGATACAAGTGTTAGAACTCCTTTTCTTCTTAGGATTTCATCTGGATAGATCCACCTTCTTTGCTATTTCTTCCGAAAAGCAGCAACTGTTGTGATCTGGTCTGACGAGTATATAGAACCAGTATAATGACAGGCCGTGCGGCATTCCATCTTAATTCTTGAAGGTGACAACTCACTTGCAGTCTTCTTGTTTTGAAGTTGGCTTCAGATAGTGACAATCAAGCTATAGCTTGATTGTCACTCCAGTTTTATAAAATGTTTACATTATTATTCTTTTATTATTTTCCATCAACCTGCCTATTGCTTTTCATAAACCTCTACCACAGCAGTGATGATCTCTCTGATATAGCAAGGAAGAAATCAGGAAGTTTCCACCATTGACAAGAATAATAAAATATGAACCATATTTCTATATTTTGCGAGGTTTCCCGTCGTAATATAATAATTTATTATGACTCCAGAAATATAATTCACATATTTAGCGGTGTTTTCTGTTATAATTTTTTCATAAAAGTCTACCATAGCAGTGATGTTCTCTCTGATATAGCAAAGAAGAAATGAGTAAGTTTCCACCATTGACAAAAATAATAAATTTTTTTTTTATAGGAAAGGGGGCAAACGAGCATGCGGCTCACCTGATGGTCAGTGACTACCGCCGCCCATGAACAACTGCAACACTAGGGGAATCGCAGATGCGAAAATATGATTATAACAGTGGTAGAGCCACGCGGCAGCTTTTGCTGTCGCACGGATGGGCCGGTTCGAACCGGGGTGGTACCACGACCTCACAGAAAACCAGCGTGAAGTAGAGGTTTACCTCTGCGTTTCGCTTGGTGAGTGCAGGTGGCCGGAGGCCCTTTTTACTGGAAATAAGGCATTTCATCTTAGTCCTCACGGGTGACAACGCATATCTACATTTTGATTTGTAATAGAGGATAGATGTAGATGTCAATGGGCCGCAGCAACCACTTACCATCAGGTGGACTGTGTGCTCGTTTGTCACCCTTATCCTATAAAAAAAAACATATTTCTATATTTTGCGAGGATTTCCGTTATAATATAATAATTTATTTTGACTCCAGAAATATAATTCACATATTTAACGGTGTTTTCTGTAACAATTTTAACACCTTTTTTATTATTAAGGTGCTTCAGTTACAGTACAAAATAAACAGTATACCTGATACTCGTATGATTAGATAGAGTCTGTTGACATCTGCTATTATGTTCAAAAGTGAAAAAAATCTCGTATGTGGTAGAGCCATGCTGCAGATATAGTTTAGTTTTAGTAGTGTTGGCCCACCGGAGTTGGACTACGATCTCACAGAATACCTTTGTAATAATAGCAGCTTCTGTAGGTAACCGGAAACACTTTTTACTGGATACGAGGAATTCCATATTAATCCTCAGGGAAACCACGCATCTACATATTGATACTTAATCGAGGATAAAAATGTAGTGTATCTTTAGAGCATAGTATTCACTTCCTATCAAGTAGACTGTGTGCTCGTTTTTTAACTTAATTCTATAAAAAATGTGTTATTATCTCTGGAAACTAAGATCTGTAAGGATCTATTTGAAATCTATTAGGCATTCCTAATAGATTGTCTAGTCTGGTCATTGTATCTCTTCTTCTTCATCGAAATTAATTTTTTTAAACTATATTGAATAAAAAGAATCATTAAATCGTTAGAAAGTATGTTGGGTGTTAAAGGTGTCTAAAGTATTGAGTGTGATTTTTAATCAAATGATAGGTATTTGTGTAATAAAAGAAAAGTGTAGTTACAAGAAAGCGTTGTGACCAGTATAAAAAAAAAGAATGCTTCAGTAGTTACGACATGTAGATACATTGAATAAGACAAATTAATGCTATAGAAGTGTGTTGCAGCGTCGGTAAGGTAAATGCTAGTTGAAGGTTTATGGACCAAATCGTATCGCCAATATATAAATAAAAAATAAATAAAAATAAATAGATATATTGAAAATGTGATAGATTAAGAGTACTCTCAATCAATGGGAATGTATGCGTTTGTATAAAGATGAGAAGAAAGCGAGAGAGCTATTTCGGGATTGTGTCAAACGAAAGTCCATAGTGCTTGCTTGCCGTAGTGTTCGAGTTGTATGTACTATGTAACCTGTTTTATTCGCTTAGTAAAAATATTGATACGGAGGCAAAAATGTGAACCAATCGTGATAAATTTAACTTCTGTTTGCACCAACATTACTAATTATCACATATTATTCAAATGTCGAATATTTTATTTGACACACAGATCAAAATTAAGTGGTTAAGTTAATGTGATTTATAATGACAATAAATAATTTTATAATTAATATAATGTATAATGTATTGTTCAGAGAGAGCTCAGAAATTAAACGCTAGCCATGAAACGCGAGTAACACTCGTTTGACCCTTACAGTATCAATGAAATTATTAATTGCAAATATAAGTGCTGATTTACCACGTCTGTTCGAAACTCACATAAAAATTAATATAATAAGTCTTGCCAATTATCATTACTTGGAATTCGTATTCGTATTATAGTCTCGATAGAGATAGGTCGATATACCTAACTAATTAATTTCTTTAGCTACTGTAAAGTTAAGAAAGTATTTTACTGTGAAATGTTCACTACTTTAATGTGCCGTTTTATTTTTAAAGTACTAAACCAGAACATAGCTACATTAAATGGTCATTCGAGCTGGATTTGAATCTGCGACCTATGGATGTACAGTCTCCGTTATCTTATTGTTTATACATTAACTCAGCCAAGGACTTGGCTACACAGGCATCTGCTTCTAATTATTTCTTATATTTACGCGAACACTCCACAATGAATTAAACTATTTTTTACGGATTCTATCGCGTTTAATTTACTATTTTAACTCCCGACGTTTCGGGTGCTTAACAGCAACCCATGGTCACGGAAAGGATTGAGATTTTTGACGTCCCATGTCACAGTTAGCCCAGCTACCTTCATTTTTTTAATATTAATATTTGATTTACGCAGAATAAACTTACAGTATCTTGAAGTCTTTCAGTGGTATGCGTAAAGCACCGACGCTCTGGGAAGTCTGCAATCTGTGACTATGTTCAAGATCGTCCCCGTTATTACATCAGATTTCATAGACCACAAATCCTCGCAAAAGAATAACGGTTCCTACCAAGGAAAATACGCGAGGTTATTGAAATTAAAAAAAAAATCATCATAATTTCGATAGAGAAGATGGATGGGTGCTGCTTGGGAGCCTATAATTAACAAATTTAAATCCAAACCCAAGCATACCACTGCAAGACTTCAAGATATTGCAAGTTCATTCTGCGTAAATCGAACCAAAAATTAATATTAAAAAACTGAAGGTAGCCAGGCTAACTGTGACATCGGGATGTCAAACATCCCAGTACCACCCGTGACCATGGGTTGATGTAAAGCACCCGAAACGTTGGGAATCAAAATGGTTAATTAAACACTATCGCGAATCCGTAAAAAATAATTTTAGTCGTCTGCTTCTATTGAGCAGTTTAATGACTTAATATGTAATTAGAAATCAGTTCCAAGTAAATTAAATTATAAAATAAAATAATTTAGATAATTTAGAATGTAGCTTATAATTATTTTATTGTGTGACTCCACTGAGTAATAATAAAAATTGTTTACACCTGGTGCATCAAAATATACAAGGCATGATATGCAAAGACCTAGAAATTTAATTCTTCTTAAATAGCAACAATAATCATATTATAGGTATTACTAAGCATTGGATAAAGGCTTATAACTTAATTTTTAACTTCAGTAATCACTAGATGGTCAGTTCCTTCAATAGATAAACGGTTTAAGGAGGTGGCTCCTTAATATTAGCTAGTAAATTATTATCATGTAAAGAACGTAAAGATATTGTGAGGCTCTCTGTTGAACAAACTGTAGAAATGGCATGTGTTGAGTTGGAGTACCTCTTCGTTGTGAGCATCTACAGACCACCATGTCCTAATATATATATGATATATGATATTTCTTAAAAATTATGGAAGAAGATTTTGTTAAGTTTAATAAACAGAATAAATCTTTTGTAATATGGGGACTTTTTAATATCAATCTCCTAGAAGCCTCCTCCACCGATATTAAATTTAGATCATTGGTTAAATCATATTGTCTTTTTAATTTACTCTTAGAGTTGATGCATATTGCTCATTCTAGTGCAACGTATGGTACAAACGGCCATGCCGCAAGGTTTAATTCTCGGACCCTTTCTGTTTCTTGTATACATTAATGATTTGCCTTACATTGTGGGGATATTCATGATATAGTATTTTTTGCTGATGATACTTGTTTAGTTTTCAAATTAAAACGACAATTACTAATTTATGAGGAAGTAAATAATGCTATATCTAAATTAGAAAATTGTTTCAATGTTAATAATTTATATTTAAATGGCATTTAAACGAAATGTACTAAACATTTTTTTTATGTGGTAAAGCCATGCTGCAGCTACATTAGTAGCTTAGTTGTAGCACGAATGGGTCGGCTCGACCGGGGTAGGACCACGTTCTCATAGTAAAGTAGTGTAAAATGGCAGCTAGACTCTGCTGTGTTTCGTATGGTAAGTGTAAAGAACCGGAGACCCATTTTACTGGAAAAGAGGTATTCCATCTTAGTCCTTACGGGTGGCGACGGATCTGCATTTTGATTCTTTATTGAGGATAAATATAGATGTCTATGGGTCACAGCAACTAATTCCCATCAGGTGGACTCTGGAAGTGAAGTGGAATCTTTTGCCATCCTGTCCTATAAAAACAAAAAAAAAAAACAAAAAAATTCATTAATCCAAATTTCAAACAATTAAATACTAATTTAATTTTAAATGGTTAGGAATAGAGTATTGTCGATACCACCATTTATCTTGGTATCAGACTAGACGCGAAGCTTTAATGGAGCCTCCATATATCAACACAAGCAAGAAGACTTAGTTCAGCAGCATATACTGTAAAAATGATTAAAAATCTTACCAGTATTGAAACAGCTACACTTACTATTTTTTTCTAGCTAGCTATTTTCATAGCATAATATCGTATGACATTTTTATATGGGGATACGCGGCTGGCAATGAAATTATATTTGTTTTACAGAAGAAGGCCATAAGAGCAATTTATAATTTAAATCCTAAAAAGTCGATGCGACAAAAATTTAAGGAAATTAATATGTTACGGCCTACGGCTGCTCCCATAAAGAGCGCCCTCTGACGTCAATCCGGAAAACAGTGTTCGGGCGTAAACATAATACATTAACTTCAGCCTATTAATACATTTATGAAAAGGTAATGTACGTACACAAAAATAGAAGTAGTTTTACAAAAATTTGTAATATTCTTTCTGTAAATACTAAAAACAGACACAAGCTAGAAGTACCAGTTACTGGACTCCACCGATTCATTAAATAATTCTTGGGGCGATGTATACTTTTATAACAAAATCCCAGAAAATATACATAATTTGACCTGCTCAAAGTTCAAAAACTTTATTAAACTAAGTTTGTATAAAAGGATTATTGTGGAATTTATGGATGACAATAACCCTTGGGAATGAGGTGATCACTACCAAGCTATTTCTAACTTGTTTTGTGTTGTTAATTGTGTTACATACATGATTATAAGCTGTTATTTAAAAATAAGTCCCGCTGGGTTTCTTGCTGGTTCTTCCCAGGACTGAGGTTTTTTTATCGATTCAGTGGTGATTAAACAAAAGAGTGACGTTCAATAAGCATTATTTGTAATCCATATTGAATAAAATAGTTTCTGTTTCTGTCTCTGTTTCAACCTATAGCGACGGTGGAGCAAACCATAGGAGAAAACCTGCATCTCTGAGAAAAAAATACTTCGACTTCATGTAACATTTGGTATCATATATTAGAGCAGCGCCTGATGAACACACTTTATAAATGATAGAGCTGAGATGCAGCTATATTATGGTAATAGCACGAATAGGTTGACTTGACCGGTTTAAGACCACGCTATTACATATTACCAACGTAAAAAATCAGCTTGATGCCGCTATGTTTCTAACGGTTTGTTTAGAGAACTGAAACCCTTTTTCTTTTACTTGAAACGAGGCATTCCATTATAACCCTCATGAGTGACAACACATCTGCATTTGGATTCTTAATCGAGAATAAATATCTTGTCATCACGTAGACTGTGTGCTTCTTTGTAACCCTATTTCTATAAAAAAACTCATTTGCTCCATAATCTTATCACAAATGATAATAGGAGCGTGGCCAACAGCGGGGCAAATTATATACGCTACAACTTAACTCTCTTAATATTCGTTGGATTCTTCTCGCTTTTATCTTAAATAATTTTTATTTTTATTGTACGATTCATAATTGCATATATAATTTAAAAACAATATATTTCAAACCTTAAATCACAAATGCTAAATCACTGTTTCAATAACAAAGATGGTTGTACACTTTGCATCAAATTTAATTAACAACCATTGAAATGATCCCTTCATTTTGGGCGTTATTTGAAAGATTGTTTGACTTTGACGTTTAAATCTAGAATTCCTATTATTTTCAATTATATTAGAGTCAGATATTTTATATTAAATACCAGAAACTTACAAATATAAATAAAATTATATATTTCTTATTTATCTCAATTCTTAATATTACGTGATTATAATTGTGTCAAGTTGATCGTGTACATTGAAGTTAATAGAGTGTGCTTCTTTTCTTAGTCTACCATGGTTTTTTTTTTATAGGATAAGGGTGACAAACGAGCACTCAGTCCACTTGATGGTAAGTGGTTGCTGCGGCCCATAGACATCTACATCTATCCTCTATTACAAATCAAAATGTAGATGCGTTGTCACCTGTGAGGACTAAGATGGAATGCCTCATTTCCAATAAAAAGGGCCTCCGGCCACCTGCACTCACCGAGCGAAACGTTGAGGTAAACCTCTAATTCACGCTGGTTTTCTGTGAGGTCGTGGTACCACCCTGGTTCGAGCCGGCCCATCCGTGCGACAGCAAAAGCTGCCGCGTGGATTGTTCTTGGCTAACTAAACATGAGAAACGAACACACGGACTGTATTAGATATATGCTATAGATCGTGTAGAGTTGTCGCCCTTAAGGACGAAAAAGTATACCTCGTTTACGTAAAACCGACCATATGAAACACAATAGCATTATGCTTTGTGAGAGTGTAGGCAAGTCAAGACAAATTATTTTCATTCAGAATTGAACTTAGACACAACACTTTTTAAAAGTTGAAAAAGCGTAGCTTTCACTTCAGCAAGTTCGTACTGCGCGAGACCTTATTATAAGAAGTGGCAATAACCTCACAAGTAGACTATTTTTTTCTCACCAGTTTAAATATAAACTTCTAAATATTTACAAAAATTAAGATAATCTAAAGAAGCTCATTAAGTAAATGTTATAAGTGATAGAACCAAAATAAAGCTTTAATGTCGTTGTAGCACGAATGGGTCGACTCCGCCGGGAACGGACCAAGCACTCACAGAATACCAGCGTAAAATAACAGCTTAATGCTGCTGTGTTTCGTATGATGAGTGTAGGGAACCGGAGACCCTTTTTGCCGGAATGAAGCATTCCTTCTTAATCCGCAGGCGTGTCAACACATCGGCATTTTGATTCTTAACCGAGGATAGATGTGGATATTTATGGGCCGCAGTATCCATTACAATCAGGTGCACTGAGCATTCGTTAGTCACCCTTGTTCTATAAAAATGTCTTAGACATTTAATTTTATGCAGCCAATAAAAATAGCGAATTGAAAACAAGCAACCAATAAAAATACTTTGTGACTGATAAGAATAAAGGAGACACAACATGGTTGCATTCGAAACGATGTTATTATTTCTACGTGTAGTGTTTTGTTTTAGTTCATCAAAGATTCCACATCTCATATTTCACAGGAGAAAAATACGGTTTTACAGGTTAACCCGCCTACCAAGCGTGGCAACTGTTGCAAATATATACTTTAATAGGCAGTCTGACGGGAATGTAGGATTGTTATACATTAGTGATGGTGAGAATATCTTCCCGACCGAACTTCGATAGAGTCTCAATTGAGACTAGCCATCTAGGCGGGATCATTATTTTTTATTGGATAGGGGTGACAAACGAGCACACAGTCCACCTGATGGTAAGTGGTTGCTGTGGCCCATAGACATCTACATCTATCTTCGATTAAGAATCAAAATGCAGATGCGTTGTCACCCGTGAGGACTAAGATAGAATGCCTCGTTTCCAGTAAAAAGGGTCTCCGGTTCTCTACACTCACCATACGAAACACAGCAGCATTAAGCTGCTATTTTACGCTGGTATTCTGTGAGTGCGTAGTTCTTCTCCGGTCGAGCCTACCCATTCGTGCTACAACCATAATATAGCTGCAGCATGACTCTACCACGTAAAATAATAGAATAAGATTGACAAACGAGCACACAATCCATCTGATGGTAAGTTAATATTGTGGCCCCTAAACATCTTTATATATCCTCGATTAGGAATTAAAATGTAGATGCGTTGTCACCCCTGAGAACTTAGATGGAATCCGTCGTTTCCACTTAAAAGGTTCTCCAGTTCTCAATATTCACCACACGAAACACAGTAGCATTAAGCTGCTATTTTACGCTGCGGTATTCTGTGAGAGCGTGTCCCTCCCCCGTTCAAACCGACTCAATTATATTATGGCTGCAGCATGGCTCTCCCATGGAAATACCACGTATAGTAGATAGATTAATAGATAGATAGAAAGAGTGCGTAAGCACTCATTTTAATTAACGGTCGCGCTAACGAACATTGAGGCGGTTTTAATCTATAAAATTATAAAATTAAGTGGTTATAAATTCAGTCGACATAATATTTTAAATAAAGACTTGCCCGAATTTTGTGACAAATGTAATAGCGCTAATGAAGCTTTAATTCGTAGATTTACTTGGCTGAATCCCAGCGTACATTCATCACTTTACACAACTTTAACTCATGAATTGGAATTCTGTCTAAATTATAAATGAGCCTTGAATCATGTTTTCGCTACGTTAGATTTATAGCTCATTTGTTCACAGCTATACTACCCAAGGTTAGCTCGTGTGCTATTGTAGCATTAAGTAACATTTTGTTTGTGGTAGATTCATGCTGCAACATATCATCAGTATAAAATAGCAGCTTAATGTTGCTGTGTTTCGTTTAGTGAGTGAACTATTTTCACTGTAAACGAGGCATTCTAGCTAATAATGTTTCTTCTAATATTGTTTCTTCTTTATTTAAACAATATAACTCTAATCACCAGTCATAAATGTATTTTATTCGCGGACGATATTTCAATAATTGTAAGCACTGATAAGAAGCAAAATAATTCAATAAATTGTAAAAAAGTTTGTATACGATTTCATGAATACGTCATGAAATCGTATACAAACTTTTTTACAATTACCAGATACATATAATATAAATAGGTGGTAGTATATTCTAAAGTTTTAACTTGTTCAATGTAACTTAGGTAGTTCAAAATGTCATAATTTACAATGTCAATGTCACAATTTAAATTTATATGCATTCAATCTTTAGTATGTCATCATATGTCAACATGCATGTTATTATCATTTTAAGATTCCTTAACACCCATGATAACATTATTTACCAACCATTCACGTAACTTTTTGGCCACGAGACCCATAGAGCCGTGCTTGCACTGCTTTGGAATTTTATTAAATATTTTTATACACCTGCAGTAACAACCTTTCTGATAGACAGAAGATTTTGGTTAATGGTCTAAGACAAGTCTGTCACTACCTCTAGTGCTTCGTGTACATATATTACTGGCTGACTTAAATAACTTTGTATGTTGTATATTTCTAATACGTACTTGCCAGGGGCTTGCATGAAATAAATAGACTTTTACCACATATAGCACGTATATATTTTTTGTGCGATGAGAACTCTGTTTACATCAGTGCTGTTGCCCCACAGAACCAGACCATAATTAATATAAGAAGCGACGTAACCATAATAAGCAGACATAGTTTTACTGAGAGTCGTAATCGTTGATAATCGCCTTAAGACGAAAGTAAACCTATTAATTTTATTACAAACATT
Organism: Parnassius mnemosyne; assembly: GCA_963668995.1. Classification (NCBI taxonomy): domain Eukaryota; kingdom Metazoa; phylum Arthropoda; class Insecta; order Lepidoptera; family Papilionidae; genus Parnassius; species Parnassius mnemosyne. Next base: position 40,228,470 of record CAVLGL010000081.1, on the reverse strand, counting down.
GTCAATAAGGTCAGTAAATTTAAGTTCTCTTTAAGTAATATACACAAATACGAAACCATGTCAGCACTCTCAATAGTTATATTTTTGTACAGCACGTTAAGAGTAATCTTAACGTGCTGTACTGCTCGTCCTTTTATGTTTAAGTTTATAAATTAGTTTTTAAGATATTGAACAATATTATATGAATAACTACTATAATATATTATTTAAAAATAATATACTATATTATTGTTACTCCTATTATTACTCACATCATTAATCATTCACTATTAACTGGGTATTTTCCTTCAGTTTGGAGAAAAGCATTTGTCATTCCGCTGCCCAAAATAAATAACCTCAGTTCTTTCTCTCACTTTCGCCCAATATCCATTCTCCCTTTTTTATCTAAAGTTCTTGAAGCCTATGTCCACAAACAAATTTCTAGTTACATTTTCAAAAATAACTTTCTTAGCATATATAGTAATATAATATTTTAATAGTATATAATATTTTAAGAGTGGTAGAGTCACGCGGCAGCTTTTGCTGCCGCACGGATGGGCCGGCTCGAACCGGGGTGGTACCACGACCTCACAGAAAACCAGCGTGAAGTAGAGGTTTACCTCTGCGTTTCGCTTGGTGAGTGCAGGTGGCCGGAGGCCCATTTTACTGGAAATGAGGCATTCCATCTTAATCCTCACGCGTGACAACGCATCTACATTTTGAGTTGTAATAGAGGATAGATGTAGATGTCTATGGGCCGCAGTAACCACTTACCATCAGTTGGACTGTGTGCTCGTTTGTCACCCTTATCCTATAAAAAAAAAAAATCAATCTGGTTTTAGGCCTGGCCACAGTATTACCACAGCTCTTTTGAAAGTTACGGAAGGTTTGCGTACTGGAATGGAAAGCTCTAAATTGACTGAGTTAGTCCTAATAGATTTTTCCAATGCTTTTAATGCTGTTGATCATGATATTCTCCTAGCTATACTTTGTCACCTAGGTTTCTCTACGTCACCGCGGGACTGGTTCTCCTCATATCTTCGGGATCATCAGCAGGCAATTCGAGTAGGTCAGATTATCAGTGATTGGTGCTCGTTGTCTGCTGGTGTTCCTCAAGGCGGAATTCTCTCTCCTCTCCTGTTCTCAGTCTTTATAAATCTCAATACATCTCACATTCACTGTTTGTACCATCTGTATACTTATGACTTACAAATTTATGCTCAAGCTGAGGTGGCATGTATCGATGATGTGATTGATAAGCTCAACTGTGATCTCAATTGTATTTCTAATTAATCAAACAGATTTGGTATTAGAATTAATTCATCAAAATACTCTTACGATCTGTATGCTGATGATCTGTAGTTATATGTGCAAGTGGAACCATCAAATATCTCTAATGCCATCTCATTATTAAATGATGACTTGAAATACATTTCCGAATGGTCCACTGTGTATGGCATAAACGTAAACCCATCTAAGTGCCAAACAATAATCTTAGGTAGCCCACGATTATTATCGAAGCTAATTTATCCCACCCTAACATAAATTATGTTTAAAAATAATGTCATGCCATTCTCTCCCTATTAGATATGATAGATTATTATGTCGATGTGTGTTGCTCAGACCTGTCTCAACATCATATCAATACATTGGATTGTCTAGTTAACAACTGTATCAGATACATTTATGGTCTCCGTAAATACGACCATGTAACTTCTTTTCGTGCTCTGCTAAATTGGTTGCCTATCCGTCAGATCAGATATATTAGAATACTCTGCACCCTTTTCACAATTCTGAACGATCCATATGCTTCCGAGTATCTGAAATCCAAATTTTAATACCTAGGAGATTCTCATAATCGTTCTCTCCGTTCTTCGACAAATCTTAAGTTGCTTACTCCTTTACACCGTACTGGTTATTTATCTCACTCTTTCGCCCTCACGGCCATCAGACTCTGGAACGACATTCCTCTTGATATTAAAAAAGCTTCGAATAAGTTTGTTTTTAAAAATCAAGTCCGTAAGCATGTGATAAAAACGTTGCAAGTTTGAACTAACACAGATCTTATTTTCATACACATATTTATATTTCATATTTGTTCTGACATAGATAATATTTATATGTATATGTGTATGTATTGTGTGTATTTAAGTATATATTATGTCTATGTATGTGTGTATTTGTATATATATATATATATATATATATGTATATTTATACATATATATATATATATATTTATACATATACATATATATATATATATATATATATATATATATATATATATATAATGTATATACAAGATTTTTTAGCGCATCTTTTTTTAATTACTGCTGCACCGCCTCTTGTTTCTACATTATCTCTGTTTAGCCAAATGGTTGACTAAGAGAAAATGCCCTATGGCATTAAGTCCGCCATATTATGTACAACTTTATGCATGAAAGATTAAAAAAGAAAGAAGAAAAAATGTCATGCTATTGTGGTTGATAGTCCTCGTAGACTGACAAAAATTGATATGAAGGCGCTACTTCCAATAATATTTAATAATGTTATTGTTCCTTACTCAACAACTGTTTTTTCAAAAAGATCTTGGCTTAATTATAGACAACATCCTTAGTTGGCGACCGCATAATATGAAGTGAGCAAAAAGGTCATTAACACTCTGCGTTATCTGTATCGTCTTAAGAATTTTTTACCATTAGGGACTAAGGCAATGCTAATACAGACTTTAGTGTTGCCTATTCTAGATTATGAAAATGTTTGCTATGCTGATGCTTATACATATTTATTTTAAATATAAAAGATTTTTTATATTCATATGGTCATTATAAGATGTTGTTAGGTTAATTAATTACGTAATAAATTAAGACAGAAGGACCCTTAAGTAAGGACTGAATAAATTAACCGACTTGGTATTACATGGATCGCACAAATATTTACTTGTTTTTTTTTACAAGTTATATTTTTGATGGCATCTCATTTCTTTTTATAGATAGTTATATCGAGGTACCTATCAACACCTACTATTTCATTATATTATACATATATAGATACACTGATTCATTCACTGCAAATGTAACTTTTTAATCTTTAAAAAAAATACAATTTGTCTGATTTTGTAGTGATCTATTTGACACTTTTTCGTTACACCTTCTCCTATGAACATGGCTGCTGGACTCTCTGGCTCCTTACATTGGATTTAAATTAATGAAATAACACATTTTCACTTACCCAACTTAATTCTATAAACATTTAATCAACAAAGACTAAGCCTGAACAAATGTTATTGTAAAGAGCAAGATAAAAGCGGAGCTTTGAACTCGATGGTTTAATTAATTTAATTCGTTACCTATTGGACCCAGTGTAGCTGATTTATAAAGGGATCGCTCGATAACATGTTGAAATAAGTTTAGTCCAGCAATAATAATTAATGTTTTTTATATTCCTTATCTTTATTTGTATGTATTTTCATATTTTTATTTTGCACCGTTTTCAGTGCCTAGAAGACTGCAATGAAGTGGACGATATGAATGACAAGCTCGTGGAAACTGTCCATGCGGTCGGAGCTAAGTTCTGCAAGACCCGCCGCAGAAGAACACAAAAACTCTCCGATCACACTCTTAATCTCATGGCTGTTAGACGGGAGATGAAGCTACATTCTTCAAAAGACTTGACAGCATACAGGCATCTGAACAGACAGATCTCCAAATGCATGCGGCGGGACTTACGCAACTTCAATACAGCTCGTATTGAAGAAGCGATCGAGCGGAACCAAGGCTCCAAAGTCTTTGCCAGAGATCTGTCTGCCAGAAAGAGCCAACTGTCAAAGCTGAAGACAGAATGTGGCAGCATCGTTTCCGGGACACCTGAGATTTTGAGTGAGATTGAGAGGTTCTATGGGCAGCTGTACACGTCATCGTTGGAGCCACACTGAAGTGTGAGTAACGATCCAAGAGCGAGTCTCATCCGACACTATTCCGAAGATATCCCGGACGTCAGTCTGAGCGAGATTAGAATGGCTCTCCAGCACCTTAAAAACGGTAAGGCCCCAGGCGAGGATGGAATTACAGCGGAGCTTCTGAAAGCGGGTGGAAAACCGGTACTTGAAGTCCTTCAGAAGCTCTTTAATTCCGTCCTCAATGGTGGCATTACACCGAAGGCGTGGAGCAGAAGTGCGGTGGTCTTGTTCTTCAAGAAAGGTGACAACGCTCTCTTGAAGAACTACAGACCGATTTCCCTTCTGAGCCGCGTCTACGTGCTGTTTTCGAGAATCATTACAAATCGTCTCGCGCGCAGACTTGACGACTTCCAGCCTCCCGAACAAGCCGGTTTTCGAAAGGGCTTTAGCACAATAGACCACATACATACCCTTCGGCAAATTGTACAGAAGTCCGAAGAGTACAATTTGCCACTATGTCTGGCGTATGTGGACTATGAGAAAGCCTTTGATTCCGTCGAAATTTGGGCGGTGCTGCAGTCCCTTCAGCGCTGCCAAGTTGACTGTCGGTATATCGAAGTGTTGAAGTGCTTATACAGTAGGGCTACGATGGCTATCCGAGTACAGAACCAGAGTACGAAACCTATCCAATTGCAGAGAGGTGTAAGACAGGATGACGTCATATCTCATGCTCATGCTCGGAGTTTCTCTGCGTGATAAACTTAGGAATGAGGATATCCGCAGTAGCACCAGAGTAACCGACATAGCCCAACGGATTAGTAAGCTGAAGTGGCAATGGGCCGGCCATATAGCTCGAAGAACCGACAACCGATGGGGAAGAAAGGTTCTCGAGTGGCAGCCTCGTACCGGTAGGTGAAGTGTAGGGCGTCCCCCCACGAGATGGAGTGACGACCTGGTAAGACATGCAGGAAGTCGATGGATGCAGGTGGCTCAGGGCCGTGCTTTTGGCATTCTTTGAGGGAGGCCTATGTTCAGCAGTGGACTTGTGAAGGGCTGTAATGATGATGATGATGACTCTATTTTTAACTATTGTTTGCATCAGTTCTCTACACTAAGGTTGTCTGAAAGATATCACTTTCAGAGTGATAAGACCGCATGTTGTACTTATACTACTTTTGATTTAACTGTATTTGTTTTTGTTTTGTTTTTTGGTGTACAATATACTCATTCTTTCCTTCGACAACCTGAGAAATATATTCCAATGCATAAATAAATGAAGGAAATAAAACTAAGATATTGTGTAATTTTGATAGAATATAATTATATAGATATGGATAAAAATCGGTGATCTTTTGCGAGGATTTGTGATCTATCAAATCTGACAAAGTAGCAGCACATACAATGAAAAATCATCATTTTTGGCTCGTGACACAAGACTGCAAGACTTATAGTGTCCAAAAATTTAAAAAATTTCGTGTAATTTTGAACATTCAATTAGGATGTATAATACTTCAGTCCCCTCGTTACCATGGCACATTCAATGTGTACTGTTCTCATAATTACAAGAAATCTATAAATCGGAAATATTTTACGGCTGCCGAAGACAAAAGTATGTATAACCATCTCCTTAAAGTCAGGCGTAAAAATCAATATTGTATAGATCAAAGACGGAAGGCAGCGATAAAGCCACTAAATCTGGAACTGCGATCATCAATCTGCCTTCCTAGCGTGATGATTTGTTTGTGACGATTGAAGCAAGCTCACACTAAAACACGAGAGTTCTGTAACTGGCAATGGACTTTTATGGGCTGAATAAAGAGAAGCAAACAAATACTACATATAATACACTAAAGTTGGTGTTACAGCAAAGACTGCGATCTCTTGGTATATGTTTTATTGTTGTGCAATCGATCAAAATGGACGAGCCTTGGCAAGGCTCTTCATATTTATAGTCTCGTACAGCGCCCTCAGCGGTATTACAATGGAACTAATTGCTTAGGTTCTATAACTAACACACTCTGTGATCGATACAATGGTTAGGTTACTTCCTAGTTACAGTACGGGCGATCTAGATGTCGCTAGTTTGTTGTACATGGTATGAGATAGATGGCGCTGTCATCTGAACATGCTCCGGCCTTGAAATGGTAATTTCAAATTGAAGAAAGTTGTTCGCGCCAAACACTTTCAAGGATTGACGCGAGATGTCACTCGGCTCGGCGCGATACCGGTTTGACTTTCGGTCGTGCGAAAAACGCCCAAGGGCAGTCAGTCATCTGCCAGATGTGCTAATGTTTGCACGCTGTTAATTTTGTGCGGGAACCGCGGAATAGTTAGGGCGTCTAGTAAATATCCTGTCTAGGAATTATAACGCGCATTCCCTGTTTGGATAGCCTTTCCCGGGACTTATTGGGTCCGACTTAGAATCTGTATAAGTGCATTCGACAATATAAGCTAGTGCGGCCTCGGTATTTAGAACTGTTGCCACGCGAAACGGTAGTGACCTTTGACCTAGAAACTCCGGGCGTGTTTTGTGCGGTAACCTTATACCCCGCGATAGTTAGTGGCTTCTGTAAGCTAGTTAATCGTACGATAGAGTTAAGTGACTGGCATCGTGGTGAACCAAGAAAGTGACTGTGGATAACCTCGAAAGGCCCCCTCAAGTTGAAGCGGTGTCGACGCTCGGGCTGTTGCCGACGGCTAAGGTCTAGGTTCAATCACCATCAGTCACACCCAGATACACACCACATCACCATTCTTTCCCTTGCACTACACAACCACATGCGACCTGACCGACTCCGGAGGAACCAGTCGCCTTGGATAGAGGTAAGTGAACCCCGCCAAATTCCTTCCGGTCGACTGGCCGTAGTATAACGCTCCCCCATATATTTAGTGTAATTAGAGAACTTCCACGTGGCCTTAGGAGGCCCGACCTACGTTTGCTCGGGAAGTCTTCTGCTGATGGGCCCCGGGGGATTGGATCCTTTAAGGGAGCAACCGTAGGCCGTAACAAACTGGTAGCAGAGCGCGATTCCGGGTTCGATTCCCGGTCGATCCCGACTATAGTGTTTGATAAACATTAAACAATTTTGGTGGCAGGGAGCGTTGGTGTGATTGGTTTAATTGGCATCTACAATCACGCCCGTCCGTAATACGTAAAAATATTTTTTTTGTACGTAATAATAGAATTATTTTCCTTTGTTGCTTTGTTGCTTGCCTTTTTTTTGGTTAGAGGGTAATTTGAAAAGCCGCGCCCTAGGTTGTGCAAGCGGGAGATTTTCTAGAGATATACGTCATGTAGGTAGATGGTTATTTTTACGTAATCGGTTAATTATCGTTGTCGGAGAGTTGTAGTGGATTACTTATCGAAGGTTCGATTTCCGAGCTAGGCATTTTTTGTTGATCGACCGTGATGTGTATCTTCGTTTATACTGTAAGTTGTATTTGAACTAAATAGTAGTAATTTGTATTTGCGCAATTTGAATTTAACTTGATTCGATCGCACTAGTATTTGTTATTTGTTAATTTGATTTGTGTCTTTTTTGTGCTAACTTGTATTTGGTTGATACGTAGCAAGTAGTTCGTATTTGTGTAATTTCTATTCAACGCGATTTGATAGGAACTGCATTTATTAACTGTTAATTTTTTGTTGTATTTTTTATTTGTTATCTTTGTAAACTGTGCTCAAGCCGCGTCGTAATTTGTATTTAATAGTGATGACATCGCCTAAGCTACTGATCCGTTGTCTGCGGACTGAGTTGCGCTGGGCCACAAGCGCCCATGCTTTGATAGGTCGACCGGATAGGGTCCATAACTTGATGAAGCGGTTCGAGCAGGTGGATGCTCGAAGGGCCGCAGTGGAGGAGGCTTACGCTGAGCTCGAGGATTCGGATGTGGAGAAGGGAGTCCTGGACTCTTGCTTTGCGGACTATGAGCAGTTCTTGTGGCTCACGGACGAGTTGATCGAGGCTGAAGGCAGGTATGCCGAGGAGGCGCGTGAAGCTCGGATGAGTAACCTGCCCGAGTCCTCTCTGAAGCAGCTTCAGCCGGAGCGGTTGGGACGACTCCCAACTCTGGACCTGCCAAAGTTCTCCGGGGTCCTTTCCGAATGGCTGACCTTCGTTGGTCTTTTCGACAGCCTAGTGGACGCCCGGAGTGACTTGACCCCGAGACAAAAGATGGCGTACCTCCTGGCCTCACTGGAGGGGGAGGCCCTGGGCGTCGTCGGCCACTTGAAATTGTCGGACGACGCCTACCAGACTGCTCGGGACCTCCTAGCCAGAAGATATGCCAACATCCGGCGAATTGCAGACGAGCATGTTAAGCAGCTTCTAAGCCTCCCGCTGCTTAGTGACCGGGCCAGACTGCGTCCGGACCTGTTGGATCCAGTCTTGGTGGCCTGTAATACATTGAGGCGGCTGGGTTTACCAGTGAGCGAATGGGCTTTTTTGTTGCTCCGCATCGTGCTGTCCCGTCTACCTCTCGACCTGCGAATCCATTTTGAGGAGAGGTACGGCGGGGACGAGGCCTCCTATATTCCGCCCTTCTATGACCTGCTGCGGTTTTTGGAGGAGCAGTGCCGGCAGATAGAGAGCGCGGCGGGCACCGTTGACGACTTACGAGCCGTGCCCAGTGAGAGGCTGAATCCTCTAGGCAAGCCGTCGTCAACCCCCCCCTGCTCCTATTGTCGAGCATCTGATCATCGGGTAACGTCGGGCCCGAAATTATTAGGTAAGCCGGTTCCAGCGAGGCGAACTATCGCCAAGGAGCGCCGCTGGTGCTGGTCATGTCTGGGAGGGCACCTCCAGCGAGACTGTCCGCATCGACGGCCCTGTCTGCATTGCCAGGGCAATCACCATGCCGTTTTGTGCCTGGGTGCGAACGGCGTCTCCTCTCGGGGCTCTGCCAGGCCCTCGACCCCCACGGGCGGGGGCGCTCAGCCACGCCCTCTGCCGGGCGACTCTTGGCGCCCGCCGGCCAGCCATCAGGCCCCTAAGTTTGAAAGGAGTCCCTCCCCCGACCAGTCGGGGGGTAATTCCCCCAGGGGCGGGGGTGTCATCACCCCCCCTCAGCGTGTGGAGAGGAACTTCACGGCCACTCATCTGTCCGTTGGACCCTTCTCACTTCCGTTAGCTGAGTGGCCGCGACTGGTGTACCACTGTTCCCCATTTGATGGAGGCGGCCCTGGCTAGCTGCCGCCTTAGCTCCCACCACGGCCACCTCCACTGAGCCTTAAGCCGTCAACAGTCCACTTGTCAAAATGTTCTGTTGCCGACGGCCTCAGTGAAGGCGTACAACCCGAGTGGCGATTGTTAGCGATCTCGGGTTCACGCCATGTGGCCTCCCCTTGGTGGTGGGAAGATTAGGGCCCCTCTGGAGCGTTGAATCACGCTGTCAAGGGGTATTAGATTTGGTTTGGTCGAGCACTTAGTCAAAAAATACTTGAATTAAAATTAAAAAATGGTTTGGGCTTTCCGCGAAATTTTCCTATTTGTAGCGGTTTAAATTAAAAGAATTGAATTTAATCTACTCCTTTAAATGCTACTGCATGTGTTTTGTAAATATATTTAATCACTGTATTTGATTGTTGCGTCTGTTTGCTGAAAGGAAAATTTGAATTCATCTGAAATGGAATGGCGCACTATTTGAAAAATTATGTTTATGTTTATGATAGTGTTTAATAATTTTGCTTTGCGAAGAAGTAGGGCTGTCCCTTACGTTATTGTTTTGTTTAATTTGCAAGTTGACCTATGCGCATCGGTGATTAATTTGGTTGAATTAATTCTGTAGTTGCACATTGATGCTTTTGAAAAATTAGTTGAAATATGAGCATAGGACTTCTTCTTCTTCTTCTTCATAGGATTGAAATCAGCTGCCGCACTATTTTAGTAAATGATAATAGGGTGGGTGGCCTGGCTAGGCCTACTTGTTGAAAATTCATACTAGGGACTATCTGTGCGTTTCGTTCGGCTCTCCACAGACGACGTTCATGTGGAATTTGTGGGTGCTCTCTGCACTGAAGCTTAGGAGGCCGCTCGAGGCCGCTTCGTGTCGCGTCACTGTTTGCAGAGCTGATCCGGTCGGATTGCGGAACTAATCATAGGGGCACAGATAGGTGTTTGAAAGAGGTCGTCGGACTTCTGTCCAGTACAGGACTTGTTAAAGTGCTGCGATGCCCAGGAGGGGCATCCAGTGGAGGCTGACCCTCCGGCTTGCCACATTAGGGCTATTTTTTGAGGCGCTGGTTAGGGTTGCAAGATCTGATGGGATGCCTAAGGTGGCCTAGTTTGGTTGTAGATTCGGTCTTGCAACTTGCCTTCGCGACCTTGTCCCGCTGACCGGTTTGCTCGCGGACCTAAATCCTTATGTCCGGGACGGGGGTTTGTTCGCGCCAAACACTTTCAAGGATTGACGCGAGATGTCACTCGGCTCGGCGCGATACCGGTTTGACTTTCGGTCGTGCGAAAAACGCCCAAGGGCAGTCAGTCATCTGCCAGATGTGCTAATGTTTGCACGCTGTTAATTTTGTGCGGGAACCGCGGAATAGTTAGGGCGTCTAGTAAATATCCTGTCTAGGAATTATAACGCGCATTCCCTGTTTGGATAGCCTTTCCCGGGACTTATTGGGTCCGACTTAGAATCTGTATAAGTGCATTCGACAATATAAGCTAGTGCGGCCTCGGTATTTAGAACTGTTGCCACGCGAAACGGTAGTGACCTTTGACCTAGAAACTCCGGGCGTGTTTTGTGCGGTAACCTTATACCCCGCGATAGTTAGTGGCTTCTGTAAGCTAGTTAATCGTACGATAGAGTTAAGTGACTGGCATCGTGGTGAACCAAGAAAGTGACTGTGGATAACCTCGAAAGGCCCCCTCAAGTTGAAGCGGTGTCGACGCTCGGGCTGTTGCCGACGGCTAAGGTCTAGGTTCAATCACCATCAGTCACACCCAGATACACACCACATCACCATTCTTTCCCTTGCACTACACAACCACATGCGACCTGACCGACTCCGGAGGAACCAGTCGCCTTGGATAGAGGTAAGTGAACCCCGCCAAATTCCTTCCGGTCGACTGGCCGTAGTATAACGCTCCCCCATATATTTAGTGTAATTAGAGAACTTCCACGTGGCCTTAGGAGGCCCGACCTACGTTTGCTCGGGAAGTCTTCTGCTGATGGGCCCCGGGGGATTGGATCCTTTAAGGGAGCAACCGTAGGCCGTAACAAAAGTAAATAGGTAAACTAATATTACCATTTCAAAACCAAATTACAAATTTAAATTACTCTTTGGTAATTTACCTACCTAAATATTTACCCTGTCACAAAGAAACTGCCGAGCTTTCTAAACAGTTTGTCCATGACCTGGGCATATCTAAATGAATGAAAATTGAATAAATCAAATGAGTGAAACACCCCTAAGCTAAGTTTGAACAATAGGAAAGGCTTCATTTTATTACCTACCTAAACTTGATCCCTACTTTGAAACCAATATTTATTTGCAAGAAATGTAAAGTAAACTTATGTACTTAATTAACATATTGAAACTTAATTAGGATATGCTTAATGATGACTACCTATATACTAGTATTAGGTACCTATAAACTAGACACTAATTACAGTCCGTTGGTAAAGGACAAATCGAGTTGAAACTACGCTTGATGATGGCTCCCTTTGACGTCTTCATCGTTGCGACACGAACAGTGTTGTCAGGGCCCGGGTGTACTGCGATGATCCTCGCCAGCGCCCAAAGACAGGGAGGGAGGCGATCGTCTTTGACTAGGACGATCGTGCCGACAGCCAGACTGGGTCCTTTGGAGCTTCGCCATTTGCTTCGCTGCTGAAGGAGCCCCACGTAGTCACGTGACCATCTTCTCCAGAATCCCTGGTACATCTGTTGGAGTTGTTGAAAGTGTTTCAATCTCGTCATTGGTATGTCTTTGTATTCGAAGTCTGGCAGAGAAGTAATCGGTCTTCCAATGAGGAAGTGAGCAGGGGTAAGGACTTGGATTATGTCTGTGTCGGAAGTAGGGAGGGGGCAGAGGGGTCGACTGTTTAGTATTCCCTCAATTTCTATTAAAAGAGTTGAGAACTCCTCATACGTTAACAAACTTTGATTTAATGTCCTTTTTAAGTGAAACTTAACACTTTTGACGGCTGCTTCCCAAATACCACCCATATGGGGTGAATAAACAGGAATAAATTTCCACTCAATACCTTGTGATGAACAGGAAGCCGCCAGATCACTCGAATTATGTTTGACAAAATCATATAATTCAGTTAATTCCCTATTTGCGCCCTTAAAGGTAGTGCCATTGTCACTCACCAGTCGCTTCGGTATACCTCGCCTCGCTGTGAATCTCCGAAGAGCCGCCATGAAGCTCGGTACATCGAGACCTGTGATCAGCTCAATGTGGATTGCCTTCGTTGCGAGACAGATAAAAATAGCCCCATACGCCTTATAAGTTTTGTAGCCACGCCCTCTCCTGTCGCGTAGTATAAAGTTTCCAGTATAATCGATTCCTGAAATTTGAAACGGAGGGGACGGGCTTACCCGGTATTGAGGAAGGTTACCCGTAGCTGGTACCGTTGTCTCTGGCTTGGCGCGGAAGCAGGTTATACACTGCTTGACAATTTTTTTTGCTAGATTCTTACCTTGAATCGGCCAGTAGCGTTCTCGTACTGATGATAATAAGAGTTTAGGACCGGCATGCAATAGTCGCCTGTGTTCGTTTGTCATAATCAACTTTGTAAGTGGGTGATCGCTGTGTAATATGGTTGGGTGTTTTTTGTCATAACTGTATTGTGACAGACTTATACGACCACCGACCTTTATAAGGTCGTTTTCGAAAAATGGTTTTAGGGAAATCAGCTTTGAATTTTTTGGTAATGATTGATTGTTTTTTAGCAAATTATATTCAGTGGGAAATGATTCCAACTGGGCAAATTTAATTAAATTATTTTTTGCTTGTTTAATTTCTTCAGGCGTTAGTGAGCCTTTGATTTTGTTACCTTGATTCTTACGGTTATGAATAAATCTTAGCACATAAGCAAAGATACAATATAACTTTGTATCACTTGACCATTTTTCGAAAAGGTTATTAACACATGTATTTGTGTGTGTGTTTTTGTTTGTCGATGTGACGTTGCATGTTGTGCTTTGTGTCTTCCTAACTTCTGGTAGTGTACCTAAATGTTTGTTTTCTTGGTGTGGCCATTCCTGGTTGGGCTTCCTTAACCAAGATGGCCCATGCCACCATAGTGATGCAGATTGGAGTTTTTCTGCTGCCATTCCCCTCGACAAAATATCGGACGGGTTCTCCGAAGTTATTACCCAGTGCCATTGTTCTGGAGAGGACTGTGCCTGTATCTGTCTTACTCTGTTGGCTACAAATGTGTTCAGTTTGTATGGTGCGGTTCTTATCCAAGCCAACACAATATTTGAATCAGACCAGTAGGTACCACTATCAAATTTACATTTTAATGCCTTTTTTGCGGTTTGCATGCATTTTGTTAACAAGAGGGCTGCACATAACTCTAATCTTGGTATGGTTTGTGTTTTTATAGGTGCCACTCTTGATTTTGCGTATAATAAATGCACAGAAATATTTTCGTGCTTATCGCTGGTACGTACATAGATGGCAGCAGCGTAAGAATTTTTTGAGCTGTCTGAGAATCCATGTAACTCTATTTTGACATGATTTGTGATCATTACGTGACGTGGTATTTTTATGGATTTAAGCAACTGAAGGCTTGTATAAAATTTTACCCATTCATTGAGTAAATTGGTTGGAATAGGGCTGTCCCAGTCTGAAGACTTGTCAAGCCATAATTTTTGAATAAGGCATTTCGCTACTATCACGATTGGAGAAATTAAACCGATTGGGTCGTATATACTTGACACGCAGGACAGAATTTTGCGTTTGGTAATGGGATTATACATTGATTTTGTCTTAAATTTATAGATGAGTACATCATTTTGGCTGGACCACTCTAACCCTAAAATTTTATGGGTATCATCACCTAAGGGGATGCTTGGAGAGCCGCTGGTGATGCTGTGTTTTATGTTGGTATTGTTGTTTGTGTTGGCGTCTGTATGTGAGAGTATCTCACCAAGCAACTCTTGTGAGTTGGATTTCCACTTCCGTAGTGTGAACTTGGCTCCCTGCAGAATCCTGAAGATCTCCAGCACAGTGGCGGCTACTTCGCATACCTCGTCTCCACCTGTCAGCAAATCATCGGCGTAGAAGTCACTGGCGATGGCATCTGCTGCTGCTCGGGTAATGGAAGCCTCCACACACGCCGTGGTTGGTTGAGCTGTGGATTGACAGTTTAAGGAGGCGTGAGTTTCTTGTGCTAGCTGTAGCAAGCATCGTGTTGCTATGTGTGGTGCTGGTTTCAAACCAAAACTTAATGTAGTTAAGGTGTATGTTTTCAGTTTGTGATAGGGTTCTTCTCTCCATACAACGCACTGAAGATGTCTTTGGCTTGGGCATAAAAGTATATTACAAAACATTTTTTGAATGTCTGAATTTACAACATACTTATACTTTCTATATCGTAATAGTATTTCTATAAATGGGTCCTGTTTTATTGTACCTTTATGCAAAATGTCATTCAGTGAAATGCCCGTAGAAGTTGGGTTCGAGGCATCAAAAACTACTCTCAGCGGAGTTGTTACCTTTTCTGGATTAATTACTGCATGATGTGGGAGATAGTTGCGTTTTAAGTCAGGATCGGCATCGTCATATTTGTCTTTAATCATGCGACCCGCCTGTTCCAATTCTCTCATGAAATTTACATATAATTGTTTACATTGCTTATCGCGTTCAAATTTTTTCTCAAGGGACTTAAATCTTTGTATTGCAATACCTTTCGAATCGCCTAGGAGGTCAGGTGATGCTTTAAATGGTAAGCTAACTACAAAGTTGCCGTCAGAAGCGCGAGTGTGTGATTGAAACACCTTCTCGCATTGTTTTTCATCATGTGACAACTGTGACGAAATTAAACCCTTATCTGTGCCACCACTGGCACACTCCTCTAACTCCCAAAACTTCCTGAGCTGAGAATTAAGAGATAAGTTGCACCTTACCTTGTTTTTTCGCGGTGCATTCACTAGGGCGCCGGTAATTATCCAGCCCAATCGCGTACTTTGTAGAGTAGGCAGTCCCTTGCCTAATTTGTATTGTGCACTGCACATCAATTCGTAAAATAACTCGGCTCCGAGCAACATGTCTATCTCGCTCGAAATATGGAATTCTTCGTCCGCGAGTTTTATTTGCTGTGGAATGTTTAAATATTTTGGGTTAATTGCGTAGTTGGGCACGTTGCATATACTTGGTACAATTAAACAGGTTAGGTTTGTTGAATATGTGTCACTTCGTGATTGGAGTTTAACTTCGCAAAGATAATCAATTTTTGTTGAAATTTCACTAAATCCAATCACCTGCATATCGATTTTATGCTTCGGCAAGTTTAATAAACAATAGGCTCGTTCACTAATAAAATTCGATTGTGCTCCCGAGTCCAGCAGAATTCGTAAAGTGTGACGTTTATTTTTGTTGTCAAAAACATAGACACGAGCGGTGGAGAGAAAAATAGTTTTGTTGTGTACGACATGTGAAGTCACCGTATTCGTAAGTGTCGCTGGTCCGGTAGCAATAAACCGCGCACTGTTTGATGTGCTTGTACTCGGTTGTGCCGATCGCTGCGTTTTGTTCTAGGTATGATTAGTTTGTTGGTTTGTATGCGCCAAATGCGAGTTTAGTAGCGTTGTTGGATGTGATTGAAATGTTTTCTGGTGTTGTGTACCTTCGGTAGGTATGTGGATAAGTGTATTATGCTTACCTTGACATTGACTACACGTTGATGAGCGACAGTTTATCACTGCATGGTTAGGGCTCAGGCAGTTGAGGCAGAGCTTTGACCTTTTGACGGCGCGGATGCGCATCACTGGACTCAGGCTTAAAAATCCTGGGCACTGATTAATATAATGCTTACCCTTGCACTGTGGACATTGATGTAAATTTTGCTTATCTGGTCTCGGAGTGACGGAGGAGGACGTGGCCACCAAAGACCTTTTGTCGCGACTATCAGAACTTACTTCGTCTGAGTGTGACACTTCTAGCAGGTCAGCTCGAGAGCGAAGAAAATCCTTAAATTCCTGCAACGAAGGCAATTCCTTCGAGCTAATCCGCTCTTCCCACTTTCTTTGTATGGAAAGTGGTAATTTGGAACTAATAAAATGTATAATTACTAGGTCCCATTCACTAACAGGTACCGAAAGTGACTTTAGAGATCGTAAATGTTTGGATATATTATCTATGACAGACCTCAAAGAGTTAGCTTGAAATGAAATTGTTTCCATATTGAATAGCCCTTTCAGATGCTTATTTATTAATAAACGTGGGTTGTTGTACCTCTCACAGAGTAGATTCCAAGCCAAGGAGTAATTCTCGCTTGTGAATTCGAGTGAGCTGACTACCTCCAGAGCGCCACCTTGTAAGCAGCTTCGTAGATATTTGTATTTTTGAATACTATTCATTTGACTTTGGTTAATTAGTGAATCAAAGGTTTCTCTAAATTCCAACCAATCGTTCATTTCTCCGCTAAATGATGGTAATGAAATTTCAGGATATCTAATTATTTCCTGTGTCTCTGGTTTATTTTGAACATTTACAACTTGTACTTGGTTGGGGGCATGTCCGGATTGCTTGGAATTTATCATTAATTTAGCATGAGCTACATTTTAAAAATAGGCATCATCATATTTTTGACGGTCTGCTAATTGCTCGTCTATATCGGTACACAATACATCGATCCTTTCTTGTATAGTATCTAAAATATTGTATATAGACCCTACAGCTTCGGTTCTTAGTTGTAAATCTAATATTTGAGAGGCAGATAATTTTTCTACGTTAATTTCTCTAAATTTCTTTACAAAATTGCAGTACATAGTAAGTTTTCCTCTATAGGATTTTCGCTTCTTTTTTAACTCCCTTAGTTCTTGACTCTCTAAAGGAGTTGGCTTTTCGTTAGCCTCATCACTAGACATTTTTACTAGTAAATTAATGGGAATACTAAACCAGAAAAAATACGGAAAGGAAAGAATAAGAAAGGATGCTCACTTTTCTCTATTTCCTCTTGTCCGCTGGCTTCGTATTCGCCTTGGTTGGTTGGTTGGCCGGCACACCACGTGCCGCCACGTGCCACGTGCCACTCGAACGACACGCGCAGTTGAGGGAATTGATACACAGCGACGCCGAATTGCAGTCCTGTGAGGGAGATCGCAGCTCTTTTCTTGTAAAAGAAGAAAGGAAAGGTCTCACCAGGCAATTGAAGTCTTGTGGTACCCGATTTCTTCTTCAACGATGCACGGCACTCGGTTCCCGTGCTCGTTTTTTTGTGTCCAGGGCAGCCTCGAAGCTTTGTAGCCTCTTTTCTTGTAAAAGAAGAAAGGAAAGGTCTCACCAGGCAATTGAAGTCTTGTGATACCCGATTTCTTCTTCAACGATGCACGGCACTCGGTTCCCGTGCTCGTTTTTTTGTGTCCAGGGCAGCCTCGAAGCTTTGTAGCCTCGCGGCCTCGCACCTCGCGGCCACGCGCCTCGCACGATGCTACACCACCGCGCCACGTGCCACGCGCCACGTTGTCGGAGTTGCTGGTCGGGCGGGCGATTAGCCAGCCGTTCAACGATGTCCGCTTTACGTCGCTCTTCTCCTTGTGGATATCTGCTTGGCCTCTGCGTTTTTTTTGCCCTTCTTGCAGTAGGGGTCACCAAAAAATATGTTACAGCAAAGACTGCGATCTCTTGGTATATATGTTTTATTGTTGTGCAATCGATCAAAATGGACGAGCCTTGGCAAGGCTCTTCATATTTATAGTCTCGTACAGTGCCCTCAGCGGTATTACAATGGAACTAATTGCTTAGGTTCTATAACTAACACACTCTGTGATCGATACAATGGTTAGGTTACTTCCTAGTTACAGTACGGGCGATCTAGATGTCGCTAGTTTGTTGTACATGGTATGAGATAGATGGCGCTGTCATCTGAACAGTTGGTCTTATAGGCTATTTACTAGTATGACTGTTGGACAAAATTGTTATCCCTCAGACAAGTTCCTCCTGATTATACATCACTAATGTTTACACCCCACCATTCTTACTTTTTACTTAACTAGCAATAGGCCATCAAGAACTCTCTGTACGTTTAGTATGAAATAATGTTGCACACTCAAAACTGTCCCTGCCTGCCTAAGCAAAATGCAGAAATTTGGGTAAGTGCTGCTTTAAAGATTATTTCATTAATTTAATACTTAAAGTCAGTTTTATAGTTCATTTTGTATAGACAAATGGAAACTGAAATGTTTAAACATAACATAACATAAACACTCACGCCTGTCGCACAAAGGGGTAGGCACAGACTATGGACTTCCATTTAGCACGATTCTGAAATACCTCTCTCGCCTCCTCCACATCCATATACCTACGCATACATGCTCGTCGGTTAATGATACTTTTAATATGGCCCATTATCAATATATCCCCAATAAAATTATAATATAAATGAAGTTACTATACGGAAAATTTAAATTGTATAATTGACTTTATAGATGTTAATTTTACGGCTGTAGCACTGAATATAACGAAAGGGTTCGGTGTCAAATCTCAGAGGCTGCCTCTTTAGTTCAGTGTTCAGGGTTTTATTCCTGGGTCAAACCAAAATCATTTACTAGGTTTTACTATCACGATATGTTCAGTAGTAGCCTGGAGTTATCTCGTGTCTCGGATGAAAAGAGATCTCTCTCCGTATTTGTCAGATTGCCATTCCATCGGACTATGAGAGTAGGATTACGTACATGTACATGCGCATATACTCGCATATACTCGAAAAGAATTCCTCGTTATCAGTGAATAGGGTCTCCGTTTCTCATCACTTAAGAAACAAAAAACATCGGCTTCAAACCGCCAATTCATACAGATATACTGTGCAAGCATGGTCTGGTATAACTTTATTATGTCATTAAATTACAGACATGTAACATATTTTAATTAAAAATACACAATCTTTAATATAAACTTTATCACCGTACATAATTTCAAATGCAAAGCAAATTTTGTTCATATCTGCAACTATGAATAATTCATGTTAGGCCATCAAGAACTCTCTTTAAATTCAGTGTGAAATAAAGTTCCATGCCACAAAACTATCCCTGCCTGTCTAAGCAAAATGCAGAATTTTTGGTAAGTGTTGCTAAAGATTATTTTATTCATTTCATACTTAAAGTCAATTTTATAGTTCGTTTTTAAAGATAAATATAGACTCAAATTTTATAAACATAACAGAAACACTCAAGTCTGTCACCCAGAGGGGTAGGCAGAGACTACAGACTTCCATTTAGCACGATACTGAAACACCTCTCTTGCCGCAACATACTCATCGGTTAAGGGTACTCTTAATTTGGCACATTTTCAATATATCGCGAATTTGGTCGATAAACTTTCGCATAGGGCGTCCTATCCTAACTGTATCGTTCATATCTGCAATATAAATTTGCTTTGTCACTCCTTCCACGTTCATTTTTTCTACATGACCAAACCACCGAACAATCCTGGTCACAAAATTATCTTGCAAACTACACTCTTTTCTTAATAAAATTTTATACCGTCAGTAAAAGTCCACTGCTAAAATAGGCCTCCCCGTAGAATTTAACCAAAGGGGGAGAGGGAAAGTTGGTCATAGTTGCCACGCTTGGCAAGCGGGTTGGCAACCGCAGTTGTTTATTATTTTAAGTATTTATCAGGAAGACGCTGCTGCCCTTCACCTGTTCCAGTTTCCCTCTGTTGCCTCTTACCCACGGGTTGATATGAGGTAGTGGATATTCTTACACCGTCACTACACAATGATTTCTTATATTTACGCGAACACTACACATTGAATAAAACTATTTTTATGGATTTTATCTCGTTTATTTAACTTATTTTATTTTCCCGACGTTTCAGACTTCCCGGAACGTTGGTGCTTCACGTCAGCTATGTGTTCTTTTACGCGAGTTTTTATAGATCATTTTGTTTGCCCTATATATGAGAGACCACACTCACAATCAAACTTGTACACTCCTGCATCTTGTAGAGGAATATTGCACTTGACGGATGGTAAGAACTGACTAATCTTCTTTGGCGGCTAGAAGAATGTTCTAATAGAAGCTCGCTTCAAGATATAGCCAATCTTGTCTGTGACACCTCTGACATACGGTAGTACGGAGCACGGAGGAGAAAACCCTGCTTACTGCACCAGTAACTCCAAGTTTCTACAAGCGGTACGTAAACGATACTTTCACAATTTTACCATCAGACAAAGTAACTGCATTTTTAGAACATCTTAATTCCATAAACTCTAAAATTCAATTTACTATGGAGTTAGAGGCAAATAATTCTTTAGCTTTCCTAGATGTGTTAGTCATTAGAAATCCTGATAATACCGTAGGTTACACTGTGTATAGAAAAAAGACCCATACAAACCGATATTTAAACGGTGAATCCCCCCATCACCCTTCACAGTTAGCTACCGTGGGCAAATCTTTGTTACAGAGAGCACGAGGGATCTGTGACAGCAAACACCTGGCCGCCGAGCTTCAGCACGTCAAGCAGGTTCTGCACGACAACAAGCTTCGGGTTCCGCGACTACGTCACAGTGACCGAGCAAAGCCGGCCACAGTCGAGCGTGTGCCTGCTGTACTACCGTATGTCAGAGGTGTCACAGACAAGATTGGCTACATCTTGAAGCGAGCTTCTATTAGAACATTCTTCAAGTCGCCGAAGAAGATTAGTCAGTTCTTACCATCTGTCAAGTGCAACATTCCTCTACAAGATGCAGGAGTGTACAAGCTTGATTGTGAGTGTGGTCTCTCATATATAAAGCAAACAAAACGATTTATAAAAACCCGCGTAAAAGAACACATAGCTGACGTGAAGCTCCAATGTTCCGGGAAGTCTGCAGTTTGTGATCATATCCTAGACGGCCCTCGCCATTACATTAGATTTGATAAACCACAAATTTTCGCGAAAGAACATCAATTCCTTCCAAGGATGATACGTGAGGCTATTGAAATTAAAAAACATCCTAATTTCAATAGAGAGGGAGGCTGGCTACTACCACCTGCTTGGGATCCTGTAATTCATAAAATTAAAACTAAACCCAAGCATATCACTGCAAGACTTGAAGACACAGTTAGTTCATCCTGCGTAGATCGGACCAAAATTATTAATTAAAAAAGTTGAAGGTACTCCGGTTTAACACTGACATCGGGACGTCAATCACCTCAGTCCCTCGTGACCACGGTTGCTGGAAAGCAACCGAAACGTCGGGAATATAAAATAAGTTAATTAAACGCGATAAAATCCGTTAAAATAGTTTTATTCAAACCGTCACTACACGCTCAGTAAATATATTTTTTATAATTATGTAGAAACGGCTTTATTTTGCTTCAAGTTGTCGACGAATATGTTTATCTGGGACAAATAGTCCTACTAGGTAAGTCCCACTTCGACCGAGAAGTCCATCGGCGGATTCAACTTGGCTGGGTAGCATTCGAAAGATTACGACACATCATCTTGTCGTAAGATATCAAAACTTGAAAGCAAGATTGTAACTTGTGAGTGTTGCCATGATGACTTATGCAGAGTTTTAGTCCTTTATTGCTGGCCGTATGAGGAAGTTCAAGGTCGCTCAGCGAGCTACGGAGAGGGCTATGCTCGGGATTAATCTGTTTAATAGGCTTTAAAATGAGGATATCTGCATTAGAATCAGAGTAACTGATAAAACCCAACGGATTAGTAAGTTGAAGTAGCAATGGGCCCAGCCATATAGTTAGAAGAACCGACAACCGATGGGGAAGGAAGGTTCTCTCTCCTAAGAAGGAAGGTAACGCTATGAGAAGTGTAGGGCAGCCCCCCACTAGATGGAGTGGTGACCTTGTACGATGTAAATATGATATGATGGAATGATGATGATGATGATTAAAATAAAATAAAATGTAATATAGTGTTTATTATATTTAGAACATTTCAGAGAATGTGCGCAGGATTTACATGCTGTATTTCCTCTCTCCCGTTTTAAAATACTATGGGAAATATTAGGTCTTTATCTATGAACTTGCCGTTCTGCTAGGACTTTCTTCTGTATCGCAGGAGTAGTTTACATACATAAATATCACAAGGACAAATATCTGGACTCGGAACAATCATTTGTAGACCATACAAATACTTGTTCCGTGCGGGATTCAAACCCGCGGCCCTTAGCGCTGCAACTCATTGCTAAGCCACTGCGCCACGGAGTTGTCAATGTTGCGTGATTAAAACAGTTTGTACTTATTTTAATAATGAACAGGATAAAACTAATTTTTACGGATTGTTTCACGTTTAATTTAACTTAATGAACTTTAACGTCGGTGTTTCAAGTTCCGGGAAGTCTGCAGTGTTTGAACATGTTCAAAATCGTCCCAAGCATTACATTAGATTTGATAGACCACAAATCCTCGCAAAAGAACACCGATTCCTACCAAGAATGATTCGCGAGGCTATTGAAATTAAAAAAAATCCTAATTTCAATAGAGTAGATGAATGGGTGCTGCCATCTGCTTGGGATTCTATATTTAATAAAATTAAATCCAAACCGAAGCATACCACTGCAAGACTTCAAGATACTATAAGCTCATTCTGCGTAGATCGGACCAAAAATTAATATTCAAAAACTGAAGGAGCCGGGCTAACTATGACATCGGCGTGTCAAACCCCCTGTAGCCATGGATGTTGTAAAGCACCCGAAACGTCGGGAATTAAAAAGTTGAATTAAAGGCGAAAAAATCCGTAAAAATTAGTTTCATTTAATGTATAGTCTTCGCATACATAATAGAAACCATTAAATGAACAGAAATATTTGACGTTGCTCATTGTTTGATCTTTGTAGTTTATATCTGTCATATTTACGAAATGGTTACCGCCATATATCAGAGGCTTCGAGGTCTTTCTGGCTTACCCATATTTCCCTCCTACGACACCATAGGAAGAAATTGGCTGATAGATTTCTTCACGCTGCCGACGCACGTCGGTAAATAATACTACATACTCATTAGTTTTTCCATTTGATTACAATGTGTTTGTTTTCAAGGCAAGAGTGAACAGGATTTTGTCAAGCTAAGGCAACGCTTTACCATCTTCGACTGCATTTCTACATTCCATCAGGTGGGATAGTAATAATAATGTCCTCTGGAACAAAGTTTAGTCACGGCTGCCAGTTTCAACGGAGACTAGCCACCTGCTCAGGACTAGATTAAAGTGAGTGTGCGCGAAAGCACAGGTGCACTCTCTATTCCCTCATTCTTATAGCTCGATTGGACGGTAACCCAACACAACTGAAGTGAGATTAGGTAGACCTATGACTTTACGTCATTTCCGAAGCACGGGTTTGAAACACCGCAAACTTTCTGACTCCGTGCTGCTACTATAAGATTGAAATAAAAAAACTCAATAACTGATGTTTCTAATTCGAGCTAAGATTCGAAATTAAGATCTCATGATTAACAGCCACCTTTACGACTACTAGACCAATAAGGTAGTCAAGTAAGATAATAGTCAAGCTTTACTTATAGAAGTTGAAAATAGTATATTCAAGTCTCAGAATTTAGCGCGATAAAGCAGAATCGTAAGTTGTAAACGAAAAATTTTTATATTGTATTTTAACTATATATTTGCTTTAAGAAATCAAAACCACGCCCGTCTGCCGGAAAGGGAAACCATTAACCTCCGCTACAGTTGGCTGCTTCGCCAATGTAAACGACTCTGTGACAGTTCGAGGAAAATGTATCTATGTATAAAAAAACCCTTTTTGTTTAACATCACCTTGGTTTTTAATATAAAATATGTCACAATACAATTAAAAAAGTGTTTAGAATTAGTTGTTTAAGTTTTTTTAAACTGAAATGACAATCGAACTGACAGTACAGCAAATAATGGTAAACGTTTAACGAAGCCCATATACTCTTGCAACCTACCTAAAATTAAAAGAAAACTACAGATTAGTTGTTGTCACCTCTTAGGACTCAGGTAGAAAACCTCACAGCCTGTTAATGTCCTAGCTCTCAATAATCTCAATCGTTAATGGACGTAATGGAGGCGATAAAGGTGTATCAGGATCATGTCAACAGCAAAATCGTAATCTCTGAGTACCCCTCTTACTGACAGAACTTTATACAGAATGCATGGGTAGTTTTAAGTAAGCTCAACAAAACCAAGATTTTTTTAAATACCACAAGGTACGTTCCTGAGCCAACTTCCTGTATGTCTTACCAGGTCGTCAATCCATCTAGTGGGGGTCGCCCTACACTTCAATTACCTATACGAGGCTGCCAGTTGAGAAACTTTTTTCCCCATCGGTTGTCGGTTCTTCAAGCTACATGGCCGGCCTATTGCCACTTCAGCTTACTAATCCGATGGGCTTTGTCGGTTACTCTAGTTCTACTGCAGATATACTCATTTGTAAGACCCCGACCATAACCCTCTCCATAGATCGCTAAACGACCTTGAGTGTCCTCATACGGCCAGCAGTAGAGGACCAAGTCTTTGATGGCAACACGCACTGGTTGGACAATATCTTTTTCAAGTTTTGAGGCATTGCGGACGAGAAGATGTAATTTCCCGAACACTGCCCAGTCGAGTTGAATCCGTCGATTGACCTTTTGGTTGAAGTTGGACTTGCCTAGACGGATTATTGGCCTCGTCAACAACTTCGAGATTAGTGCTCCCAACCACTACCGGCATAGGTGTGACATGGATATTAAACATGACATTTGTTTTGTCCATGTTTATGGACTATATATCGTCGGCAAATCGAAGGTGAGTGATGTACTCGCCATTGATATTAATACCGTATCCTTTTCAGTCCAGTAGCTTGAAAACGTCTTCGAATGCAGCGGCGAATAATTTATATACGATATAACGTCATCCTGTCTTACACCTCTCTGCAGTTGGATAGGTTTCATACTCTGATTCTGTACTCGGATAGCTATAGTAGCCTTACGGTACAAACACTATAGCACATCTATATACCGACAGTTAACTTGGCACCGCTAAAGTGATTGTAGCACTGCCCAAATTTCTACGGAATCAAAGGCTTTCTCATAGTACACATACGCAAGACATTGTGACAAATTGTACTCTTCGGTTTTCTGTACAATTCTGTACAGTTTGTGGTATAATATGGTACTAAAGTCTTTTTGGAAACCGGTCAAGATCATGATTCTAAATCATTGGCATTATACGCGACAAAATTGAAAACTGTGAAGTTGTGGTCCGGTCACTAATAAAATAATTATCTAGATCTACCTTAATAATAACGTATTACCTTTTGATATCCTTAGTAACAGTAAAGAATGAAAAGTCAATATTTCTATTGTTATTTAAGCACCCGCATGCTATGCACTACGTTTCGCCTTTTTTAAAGGCCATACTTGAATATAAACTCAAAAATAAATATCAAAAGTTGAGTGGAGTTATAACAGATAAATATTTTTTTGTGCCGCCGTGCCGTGTAGTGTAGTGGCGGTCAAGAATACCACTACCCCATATCCTCCCGTGGGAGTCGTAAAAGGCGACAAAGGGAAACAGGCAGGAGATGGGCAGCAGCATCATCCTGATAATAGCCAAAATTACGGTAAAAAAACTGCGGTTGCCAACCCGCTCGCCAAGCGTGGCAACTATGGCAAATACCCCCCTATGAATGTAACAAAGAGACGGCCCCCAGTCCCCGGCGGCCCCGCTATTCCTGGCTACGGTGGCGACCATGGTAACGGCGGGGCAGGGGGTGCTAAGAATCTCCGGTGGAGGTTCGGTTGCCACCTTAGACGACTCGACCTGGCAACGTACAACGCACGCACCCTGAGGACTGACGAGAAGATCGTGGAGCTGGAAGAAGAGATAGACAAGTTGCGCTGGCATATTATAGGATTATCCGAAGTCCGAAGAGAGGGGGAGGACACGGTAATCCTCGAATCCGGCAACTTGCTCAATCACCGGGAGGGCGACCATCTGTCCCAAGGAGGTGTCGGATTTATCGTCCACAAGTCTCTCGTTAACAACGTTGTAAAGATCGGGAGTGTGTCGACGAGGGTTGCGTACCTTATACTCAGAATCACCAAACGGTATTCGCTGAAGGTCATACAGGTTTACGCACCAACCTCGATGGGGAGGTGGAGTAAATGTATGAGGATATCTCTAGAGCCTTGCATTCCTCCAAAACCCAATATACGGTGTTAATGGGAGACTTCAATGCAAAACTAGGCACAAGAGAGAACGGTGAGCTGAAAGTAGGGAAATTTGGAATAGGGCAATGGAACCCAAGGGGCCAGCAGCTGGCCGACTTCATGGAGAAAGAGGGACTCTTTATGATGAACTCTTTCTTCCAGAAGCGGCCCCACAGGAAGTGGACCTGGTCGAGCCCCGACGGTTCGACAAAAAATGAGATTGACTTCATTATGACGACCAGACGACAACTGTTCAGTGATGTCTCCGTGATCGCGAGGGTGAAAAATGGTAGCGATCACCGAATGGTTAGAGGCACACTGAACCTAAACGTTAAGTTGAAGAGGTCTCGTCTAATGAAGTCAACGCTCCGTCCCCCTCGTGCTCTGTTCCAAAGTCCCGAAACCTTTCAGCTCGAGTTACAAAACCGTTTTCAATGCCTAGAAGACTGCAATGAAGTGGACGATATGAATGACAAGCTCGTGGAAACTGTCCATGCGGTCGGAGCTAAGTTCTGCAAGACCCGCCGCAGAAGAACACAAAAACTCTCCGATCACACTCTTAATCTCATGGCTGTTAGACGGGAGATGAAGTTACATTCTTCAACAGACTTGACAGCATACAGGCATCTGAACAGACAGATCTCCAAATGCATGCGGCGGGACTTACGCAACTTCAATACAGCTCGTATTGAAGAAGCGATCGAGCGGAACCAAGGCTCCAATGTCTTTGCCAGAGATCTGTCTGCCAGAAAGAGCCACCTGTCAAATTTGAAGACAGAATGTGGCAGCATCGTTTCCGGGACACCTGAGATTTTGAGTGAGATTGAGAGGTTCTATGGGCAGCTGTACACGTCATCGTTGGAGCCACACGCAAGTGTGAGTAACGATCCAAGAGCGAGTCTCATCCGACACTATTCCGAAGATATCCCGGACGTCAGTCTGAGCGAGATTAGAATGGCTCTCCAGCACCTTAAAAACGGTAAGGCCCCAGGCGAGGATGGAATTACAGCGGAGCTTCTGAAAGCGGGTGGAAGACCGGTACTTGAAGTCCTTCAGAAGCTCTTTAATTCCGTCCTCCATGGTGGCATTACACCGGAGGCGTGGAGCAGAAGTGCGGTGGTCTTGTTCTTCAAGAAAGGCGACAACGCTCTCTTGAAGAACTACAGACCGATTTCCCTTCTGAGCCGCGTCTACGTG
Organism: Parnassius mnemosyne; assembly: GCA_963668995.1. Classification (NCBI taxonomy): domain Eukaryota; kingdom Metazoa; phylum Arthropoda; class Insecta; order Lepidoptera; family Papilionidae; genus Parnassius; species Parnassius mnemosyne. Next base: position 40,201,099 of record CAVLGL010000081.1, on the reverse strand, counting down.
CTGTTTTCGGGAGTCATTACGAATCGTCTCGCGCGCAGACTTGACGACTTCCAGCCTCCCGAACAAGCCGGTTTCCGAAAAGGCTTTAGCACCATAGACCACATACATACCCTTCGGCAAATTGTACAGAAGTCCGAAGAGTACAATTTGCCACTATGTCTGGCGTATGTGGACTATGAGAAAGCCTTTGATTCCGTCGAAATTTGGGCGGTGCTGCAGTCCCTTCAGCGGTGCCAAGTTGACTGTCGGTATATCGAAGTGTTGAAGTGCTTGTACAGTAGGTCTACGATGGCTATCCGAGTACAGAACCAGAGTACGAAACCTATCCAATTGCAGAGAGGTGTAAGACAGGGTGACGTCATATCCCCGAAACTCTTCACCGCTGCATTGGAATACGTTTTTCAAGCTTCTGGACTGGAAAGGATACGGTATAAACATCAATGGCGAGTACATCACTCACCTTCGATTTGCCGACGATATAGTCCTTATGGCAGAATCGCTGGAGGACCTAAGCACTATGCTCAATGACCTCGATAGTGTTTCCCAACGGATAGGTCTTAAGATGAACATGGACAAAACAAAGATCATGTTCAATGTCCATGTCACACCTATGCCGGTAGTTGTTGGGACACTAAGCTCGAAGTTGTTGACGAGTATGTTTACCTGGGACAAATAGTCCAACTAGGTAAGTCCAACTTCGACCGAGAGGTCAATCGACGGATTCAACTCGGCTGGGCAGCGTTCGGGAAGCTACGACACATCTTCTCGTCAGACATACCTCAAAACCTGAAAACGAAATTGTACAACCAGTGCGTGTTGCCAGTGATGACTTATGGAACTGAGACGTGGTCCTTCACTGCTGGCCGTATGAGGAAGCTCAAGGTCGCTCAGCGAGCTATGGAGAGGGCTATGCTCGGAGTTTCTCTGCGTGATAAACTTAGGAATGAGGATATCCGCAGTAGAACCAGAGTAACCGACATAGCCCAACGGATTAGTAAGCTGAAGTGGCAGTGGGCCGGCCATATAGCTCGAAGAACCGACAACCGATGGGGAAGAAAGGTTCTCGAGTGGCAGCCTCGTACCGGTAGGCGAAGTGTAGGGCGTCCCCCCACGAGATGGAGTGACGACCTGGTAAGACATGCAGGAAGTCGATGGATGCAGGTGGCTCAGGACCGTGCTTTGTGGCATTCTTTGGGGGAGGCCTATGTTCAGCAGTGGACTTGTGAAGGGCTGTAATGATGATGATGATGATGATTTTTTTGTTAACGTAAGGCGTGCGTCAGCCCGAACACGCGCGTGAGAGCCTCATGAAATAAGTCCCTAATAGGGGGCCGCGCAGCATAGGCATATTTTCATACCTAAAGCGCGGAGTGAGTCAGGCCTGTTACAACCATGATATAGCTGCAGCATTGCTCTACCACATAGAAATTTATATGCATAGTAAATTCTCTTACTATGATTTAATAAGACTCCATTCGGGTTTACTTGTTTACTCTTATTACGTAACTTAACGACACATTGTAATAAAGGAGCGAAAAAAAAGTTTTGGTGAGATATAACGATCGTAGAGATGGCGCATTAAGCTCATATGTTATTCGGCAAAGTTCCAAGATAAAGTTTGCTGTTTTGTAAACAACTATGTAAGTCACACAAGTCGAATATAAAAATGATGGAGTAAGATATATACAAAAGATATCGGATTATTTAAGTGAATCTGTAAATCGCTATCATCACCATTATCTTGACAGTCTCTCATAAATTCACTTGCTGTCATACAATTTAGGTATTCCCTTAGAATTCTGTGCCACCTATACCTGGTTATACCTAGTCAGGTCATAAACTCTGTCACATGTTTAATATAAAATAATTAAAATATGTTTATTCATTATATAACCATTTATATACTAAAATGAACTTAACAAAACATAGATTCTTATGACAATAAAGTTTATTCAAAATGACCTCCGTGATTTTGAAGACAGGCCTTCAATCTGCGCGGCCAGTCGTCTATCGCAGCACGAACGAAGTCCATGTCCATATCGGCGGCTGCCTTAATCAAGGATGTCTTGAGTGACTCCAAATTGGGATGAGGCTTTGAGCACGCCTTTTCCTCCAAGTGTTGCCATATCTTGTAATCTAACGGATTCAAATCTGGACTAGAGGAGGGCCAGTCTTCGTGCGGGATGAAGTCGATTTCACGCGCCGCTAGCCAGTCAGTCAGTGTGTGCTCTTCGCTCTATGAGCTGGCGCCGAATCTTGTTGGAATACCCAGTGCCTGTTATTGAACATGGTATGAGAAACAGGTTCCACAATGTTACACCTTTCTCACAAAAATGTACCTCTGTTAAGCCCCAATAAGAAACTCACAACCATACCATGAGAGAGGATGGAAAATGACCTCGTTGGACACGCGGAATACGGTTGCTCGCTTCTTCACTACTGTGTGCGTACATCTTATCATTTTGTTTGTTGTAGCTCTCTTCTACGGTAAAAATTTTTCTTCCGAAAAAAGAATTTCCTGATATTTTTCCCGCGTACCGCTTCAACAAAGCGCAGCATCTCTTCAGTCTCAGGTCCATTAGACGAGCATTCAAACGATGTCCTGTTTTTGTTCGATATGCCCGAAGCTCTAAGTTTTCATTTAACACCCTTTTCACCGTGGTTCTGCTTAACCCCATCTGAAGGGCCAACAGTTTCTGCTTACGTTTGGGATTTCTTTGAATTCGCGCCTTCACAGCTTTTATCACTGCTGGAGTCCTAACAGACCGAGGGCGACCACTTCTTGACCTGTCATCTACAATAGAGTCTTCATTGTATCGTTTGATGGTACGATAGACGAATCTTTTGGTTATATTAAAATTTTTCTGTATGTCAAAAATTTGAATTGGCGCGTAACCACAATGATGCAACGCAATAACTGCAACACGGTCTTCTTTAGGCTTCCACTCCATATTTTAAAATGAGTAAAATTCTAAAAAGTATACAGCTTTATTTTAATGAACAATACGAAATTCGAATTCAATAAACTTTTTTGTGGCCAGCATTCTAAAAGAAAAGTTTTTACTGTGTGACAATACTTATGACCTGACTAGGTATATACACATAATCAGTCCCCCATGACCATGGATTCTGTAAAGTACTCGAAACGTCGGGAATGTAATAAGTTAATATACGCAATCAAATTCGTAAAAACTAGTTTTATTTAGAAAGCTAAATTTATCTCTAATTAAGAATCAAAATGCAGATGCGCCCCTGAGGACTAAACTACTACTACTAGACTAGTAAAAAGGATTTCCGGTCATCTACACTAAGCATACGAAACCCATCAGCATTAAGCTGCAATTTCAAAAACTATTTTGACTAGAAACGAACCTTTTTAACAGTGGTAGAGCCACGCGGCAGCTTTTGCTGTCGCACGGATGGGCCGGCTCGAAACGGGGTGGTACCACGACCTCACAGAAAACCAGCGTAAATTAGAGGTTTACCTCTGCGTTTCGCTTGGTGAGTGCAGGTGGCCGGAGGCCCTTTTTACTGGAAATGAGGCATTCCATCTTAGTCCTCACGATGTGACAACGCATCTACATTTTGATTTGTAATAGAGGATAGATGTAGATGTCTATGGGCCGCAGCAAACACTTACCATCAGTTGGACTGTGTGCTCGTTTATCACCCTTATCGTATAAAAAAAAAACCTTTTTCAGCAATTCAAGGCAAAGGAAAATGACGAGATGACGATATAAAGTTAATCGACTATTAAACATGTTAATTGAAAATTATGTTCTTTACACAAAAAAGTGTCGCCAGTGTAGTGGCAGCTAAGAATGCCCACTACCCCATAGCTTTCATTATCTTTTATATCTTTTCAGAAGAAGGACAACAGCATCTTTCTGATAAGAGCAAAAAGCAATAAAAACTGCACTTCATAATCACTCGCCAAGTGTGTCAACTATGGCAATATACCCCATATGAGCAACGACATAAAAAAGGCCCCCAGTCCCCGGCGGCCTGCTATTCCTGGCTACGGTGGCAACCATGGTAATGTTGGGGCAGGGGGTGCTTAGAATCTCCGGTAGAGGTTCGGTTACCACCAAAGATGACTCAACCTGGCAACATATAACGCACGCACCCTGGGCACTAACGAGAAGATCCTGGAGCTGGAAGAAGAGACAGACAAGTTGCACTGGAATATTATAGCATTATCGGAGGTCCGAAGAGAGGGGGAGGACACGGTAATCCTCGAATCCGGAAACTTGCTCTATCACCGAGAGGTCGACCATCTGTCCCTAGGAGGTGTCGGGTTTATCGTCCATAAGTCCCTCGTTAACAACGTTATAAATATTGGGAGTGCGACAACGAGAGTTGCGCACCTTATACTCAGAATCACCAAACGGTATTCACTGAAGGTCGTACAGGTTTGTATGTGTAAGTATTGAAGATGGAGGATGACGGATGAGGAAATAAATGAGGATGTCTCTAGAGCCATGCATTCCTCTATAACCCAATATAAAGTGTTAATGGCAGACTTCAACGCAAAACAAGGGATAAGAGAAAATCTTGAGCTGAAAGTGGGAAAATTCGGTATAGGGACTCTTTATGATGAACTCTTTTTTTCAAAAGCGGAAAGATCACAGAAATTAGGCCTGGTCAAGCCCCGACGGTTTGACAAAGAATTAGATTAACTTCATTATGACGTACATACGACAACTATTCAGTGATCGCGAGGGTGAAAATTGGCAGTGATCAGCAAAAGGTGAAAGGCTCACTGAACCTAAACGTTAAGTTGGAGAGGTCACGTCTAGTGAAGTCAAGGCTCCGTCTTCCTCGTGTTCTACCCCAAAGCTACGAAAAATTTCAACTCGAGTTATAAAATCGTGTTTTCAGTGCCTAGAAGAATGCAATAAAGTGAAAAACTTTTGAAAACTTTCTATACGGTCGAAACTACGTTCTGTAAGACCCTTCGCAGAATAACACATAATCTCTCCCATCATACTCTTAATCTCATGGCCGTTAGACGGGAAATGAAGCTCCCGTCTGCAGTAGACTTCGACAAATTGTACAAAAGTCCGAGGAGTACAATTTGCCTCTATATGTGGCGTATGTGGACTATGATAAAAAGTTTAATTCTTTCGAAACTTTGGTATTGCTACAGTTCTTTTAGCGGTGCCAAGTTGACTGTCGGTATATCGAAGTGTTGAAGTGCTTGTACAGTAGGGCTACGATGGCTATCCGAGTACAGAACCAGAGTACGAAACCTATCCAATTGCAGAGAGGTGTAAGACAGGGTGACGTCATATCCCCGAAACTCTTCACCGCTGCATTGGAAGACGTTTTCAAGCTTCTGGACTGGAAAGGATACGGTATCAACATCAATGGCGAGTACATCACTCACCTTCGATTTGCCGACGATATAGTCCTTATGGCAGAATCGCTGGAGGACCTAAGTTCTATGCTCAATGACCTCAATAGGGTCTCCCAACGGAAACGTCTTAATATTAACATCGAAAAAACCAAAAATCATATGTAACGTCCATGTCACACCTATACCGGTAATTGTTGGGACCACTAAGCTCGAAGTTGTTGACGATTATGTTTACCTGGGACAAACTAGTCCAGCTAGGTAAGTCCAACTTCGAACGAGAGGTCAATCGACGGAATCAACTCGGCTGGGTAGCATTTGGGACGTTACGACACATCTTCTCGTCACGCATACCTCAAAACGTCAAAACTATATTGTACAACCAGTGCCTGTTGCCAGTGCAGTGATGACCTATAGATCTGAGATGTGTTTCTTCACTGCTGGCCGTATGACGAAGTTCAAAATCGTTCATAGAGCTATGGAGAGGGCTATGCTCGGTATCCGTAGTAGAACCAGAGTAACCGACACAGCCCAACGAGTTAGTAAGCTGAAGTAGCAATGGGGCGGCTATATAGCTAAAAGAACCGATGATGATGATGATGATAAGCGAAGTGTAGGACTTCCCCCCACTAGATGGACTGACAATCTGGTAAGACATGCAGGAAGTCAATGAATGCAGAGGTATTTATTTTTTTCTATTGAATTTCCATAGATTGCCTCATAGAGAATATAACCCTTTGTGGACATATTTTGAAGCATGACGAGAAAGGGTTATTTATATATCAGTTTCTTTTTTCAAATTTATTTTAAGGTGTTATTGGAAGATGCTGCTATTCACCTCCTGTTTCAGTTTCCTTCTTTAGCCTCTTTAGATATCCATGGAATGATGTGGGGTAGTGGAAGTATAATTTAATTTTTATCTCATTTTTTTTTTTTTTTTATAGGATAGGGTGACAAACGAGCACTCAGTCCACCTGATGGTAAGTGGTTACTGTGACCCATAGACATCTACATCTATCTTTGATAAAGATTTATGATGCAGATGCGTTGTCACCCGTGAGGGCTAAGATGGAATGCCTCTCTGCCAGTAAAAAGGGTCTCCGGTTCTCTACACTCACCATACGAAACACAAGCGGATTAATTTACAAACTCTGGTGAATTCTTATCCGGTTCTCTTCGCTAATCTAATAGTTATGTAACTAGATAACCACAGCTTGGGAACCACGCGGATAATGTGAGTTAAACTTGAAAGTTGCCGAGATAGTTTACGAAACCCATGTTATTATTACAGGAGGGGAATATATACTGTTGGTTTAACATTTAATAAAGTAAAACTGTACAAAAGGGTTATTTTAATATCAAGGAATTTATTACATGTCTTTACAGCCCTTCACAAGTCCACTGCTGAACATAGGCCTCCCCCAAGGATATCCTCATTTTTGAGTTTATCAAGCAGAGAAACTCCGAGCATAGCCCTCTCCATAGCTCGCTGAGCGACCTTGAGCTTCCTCATCCAGCCAGCAGTGAAGGACCACGTCTTAGACCCGTATCTCATCACTGGCAACACGCACTGGTTGTACAGTCTCGTTTTCAAGTTTTGAGGTATACCTGACGAGAAGATGTGCCGTAATTTTCCAAACGCTGCCCACCCGAGTTGAATCCGTCGATTAACCTCTCGGTCGAAGTTGGACTTACCTAGTCGGACTATTTGTCCCAGGTAAACATACTCGTCAACAACTTCGAGCTTAGTGCTTCCAACAACTACCCGCATAGGTGTGACATGGACATTAAACATGATCCTTGTTTTGTCTCTGTTGATCTTAAGACCTATCCGTTGGGAAGCACTATTGGGGTCATTGAGCAAAGTGCTTAGGTCCTCCAGCGATTCTGCCATAAGGGCTATATCATCGGCAAATCGAAGGTGAGTAATGTACTCGCCATTGATGTCGATACCGTATTCTTTCCAGTCTAGAAGCTTGAAAACGTCTTCCAATGCAGCGGTGAAGAGTTTTGTACCTCTCTGCAATTGGATAAGTTTCGTACTCTGGTTCTGTACTCGGATAGTCATCGTAGCCCTACTGTACAAGCACTTCAGCACTTCGTTATACCGACAGTTCACTTGGCACCGCTTAAGGGACTGCAGCACCGCTCAAATTTCGACGGAATCAAAGGCTTTCTCATAGTTCACATACTTCTGTACAATTTGCCGAAGGGTATGTATGTGGTCTATGTTGCTAAAGCCTTTTCGGTGACCGGCTTGTTCGGGAGGCTGGAAGTCGTCAAGTCTCCGCGCGAGACGATTCGTAATGACTCTCGAAAACAGCACGTAGACGCGGCTCAAAAGGGAAATCGGTCTATAGTACTTCAAGAGAGCGTTTTCGCCTTTCTTGAAGAACAAGAGCACCGCATTTCTGCTCCACGCCTCCGGTGTAATGCCACCATGGAGGACGGAATTAAAGAGCTTCTGAAGGACTTCAAGTACCGGTTTTCCACCCGCTTTCAGAAGCTCCGCTGTAATTTCATCCTTCCCTGGGGCCTTGTCGTTTTTAAAGTGCTGGAGAGCCATTCTAATCTCGCTCAGACTGACGTCCGGGATATCATCGGAATAATGTCGGATAAGACTCGCTCTTGGATCGTTACTTACACTTGCGTGTGGCTCCAACGATGACGTGTACAGCTGCTCATAGAACCTCTCAATCTCACTCAAAATTTCAGGTGCCCCGGAAACGATGCTGCTACATTCTGTTTTCAACTTTGAAAATTGGCTCTTTCTGGCAGACAGATCTCTGGCAAAGACTTTGGAGCCTTGATTCCGCTCGATCGCTTCATCAATACGAGATGTATTGAAGTTGTGGATGTCCCGCCGCATGCATTTGGAGATCTGTCTGTTCAGATGCCTGTATGCTGTCAAGTCTGTTGAAGAATATAGCTTCATCATCCGTCTAACAACCATGAGATTAAGAGTATGATTGGAGAGTTTTTGTGTTCTTCTGCGGCGGGTCTTGCAGAACTTAGCTCCGATCGCATGGACAGTTTTCACGAGCTTGTCATTCATATCGTCCACTTCATCGCAGTCTTCTAGGCACTGAAAACGGTTTTGTAACTCCAGCTGAAAGGTTTCGGGACTTTGGATTAGAGCACGAAGGTGACGGAGCGTTGACTTCATTAGACGAGACCTCTCCAACTTAACTTTTAGGTTCAGTGTGCCTCTAACCATTCGGTGATCGCTACCAGTTTTCACCCTCGCGATCACGGAGACATCACTGAACAGTTGTCGTCTGGTCGTCATAATGAAGTCAATCTCATTTTTTGTCAAACCGTCGGGGCTCGACCAGGTCCACTTTCTTTGGGGCCGCTTCTGGAAGAAAGAGTTCATCATAAAGAGTCCCTCTTTCTCTAGAAGTCGGCCAGCTGCTGGCCCCTTGGGTTCCGTTGCCCTATTCCAAATTTCCCTACTTTCAGCTCACCATGCTCTCTTGTGCCTAGTTTTGCATTTAAGTCTCTCATTAACACCGTATATGGTGTTTTGGAGGAATGCATTCCTCCAAAACCTTATATACGGTGTCAATTTATATGTATTTTATTTTTAGTATGTTTATATTTTTCTTATAATTAAATGCAATGAATATACTACATAAATTATTATATATAATATATACATGTGTGTTTATTTATATTCACCTCTTTTCTTCACACATTTAAACTGTTCTTTAGTATAATATTGCATTCATGTTACTGCTAGGATTGCAACGCTTTTGCAGTGCGTCCATAATGTATGCGTTGCCACACGCTGACTGTTTATTTGATCATCAGGAAACGCTGCATTTGTGACTGAATTACTTTCTATCTAGCACCAACAGCATCCTGGGCGTAGTTGACAACAGAGTGGTCTACCGATGCTGTGACACTGGATGAATTTTCATAACATAAAAGCAGTATCAAGTAGTCCATGCGCGAAATCTGTTTTCCATCTTTATTGCTTTTTTTTCTGAACTTTAGTTTTTTTGATGTTAACTAATAATGATTAACTTTTAATAAGTTAAAGATTTTTTGCATTGAAGTCTCCCATTAACACCGTATATTGGGTTTTGGAGGAATGCATGGCTCTAGAGATATTCTCATACATTTCCTCCACCTCCTCATCGGGGTGTACCGAGGTTGGTGCGTAAACCTGTATGACCTTCAGCGAATATCTTTTGGTGATTCTGAGTATAAGGTACGCAACCCTCGTAGACACACTCTCAATCTTTACGACGTTGTTAACGAGAGACTTGTGGACGATAAATCCGACACCTCCTTGGGACAGATGGTCGCCCTCCCGGTATTAGAACAAATTGCCGGATTCGATGATTATCGTTTCCTCCCCCTCTCTTCGGACTTCGGATAATCCTATAATATGCCAGCGTAATATCAAGGAACACATGAATGAAAATAGCCCCTGGGTATAAGGTGATCGCCACCATGCTGGTTCTATGAAAATTCATTTAAAATTGTATAAACAAATTTATAGTTAAATGAAACTAAGTTTAAAAAAAGTGGGTTTCCTGCTCGTTCTTCCCAGGACAGAGGTATTTTCTGAACCAGTGGTAAATAAAAAAATGACTTTCAATAAGTATTATGTAATAATCAATATTGAATAAAAATCATTCTATTCTATTTCCTTAGTTTAGTAAAATATAAAGAGCGACGACGGTTAGTAGCGCCCAAGGCTTAAGACGTCTAGTAGAGCGGTCACCAGTCCGCCTAAGAAGCTTGGCAATTACGGAAAATTCTTAAAGCTTTAGGAGATGCCCGCGTTCAGACGTTGACTGCAAGGGTGGTAAGCGAGCATACAGTACACCTTATGGTAAGTGGTTGTTGTGGCCTATAGACATCTACATCTATCAAATCCGAATGCAGAAGCTTCGTTACCCTTGAGAACTAAGATGGGATTCCTCGTCTCCAGTGCAAACGTTCTTTGCACTCACCATGCGAAACAAAGCAGCATTGCGCTGGTATTTTACGCTGGTATTCTCTGTATGCGTGGTTCTTCCTACGTCGAACCGATCTTTCCGTGCTAAAAATGAATTCTGAAGTATTTTGTACATAATACATACATACATAAACACTCACGCCTGTCACCCAGAGGGGTAGGCAGAGACTACGGACTTCCATTTGGCGCGATCCTGACACACCTCTCTCGCCTCTTTTACATCCATATATCTACGCATACACGCTCGTCGGTTAAGGGTACTCCTAATCTGGCCCATTTTTAATGTATCGCCGATTTGGTCGATAAACCTTCGTCTAGGGCGTCCCTTCCCGACCCTGCCGTTCACTTCTGCAACATAAATTTGCTTTGTCACTCTTTCCTCGTTCATTTTTTCTCCATGACCAAACCACCGAAGCATTCCTTTCTTAATCCTTGTCACAACGTCATCTTGCAAACCACACTTTTGTCTTATCACACTATTTCTCACCCTGTCATTCAGATTCAGCCCTAGCATATCAGATTCAGCCCTAGCAAAAAAAAAAGTATTTTGTATAATTACATTTATATGTATCATACTTATATCATGTATTTTACCATAGGAATTAGTTTGCACCCGCAACAATTTTTGTATATTACATTTTTCCTAGGCTAGACTGGTAGAAAATGCCAAAGGGGCATTAGGTCTGCTCTTTGTTACTCCCAGTTGAAGGTGTTTGTAATAAAGTATGTATAAAATAAATAAATAAGGAAAGAAACTAACGTCAATATTATGTTAAAGTTCGTATTATCTGTGTCCAACTTTATTTGCAGTTAATGTTATAAGTTGTTCATTTCTATTCTCGAATAGAAGGTAACCAAGAATTACTGAAATTTGGCAAGCGGTGGCTTTAATGTAACGAGCTACAATTGAATAGAAGTACCCGCTGCTATCATAGATTCGTTAAGATACTTTGGATTGCCAACTAAAAAAGGCATATTTATTTTTGTAAGAATATTTTTGAAATCCAAGTTGACGCGCAAGATATATATGTATATATAATCGATGTGCAAGATACATGTGTATCTTGCACATCGATTATATGTAAATAAACGAAACTCGCTCAATTATCACGAGATTACCAAAACTGTGTGCACAATTGCCTTGAAATTGGGCATATAATATACTCCATTCTCGACGTAGGCCCCACCAATAAATGATTTTGGAAAAATTTACCTCAAAAGGGGTGAATTAGGGTGTTGCAGCTTGTTTAATACATACAAATAATTATTAATAAGGCGTTTTTGCCTTGATATACACACTACAGACAAGGAACATTAGAACTCTCAAATATTCACTGCTTATTTAGTATATCAGCCAATAGTTATTTTCTAACATTTTGAAATAGGTACTTTCTGTTCTCTATTCGACTGTTTGACTTGTTAGACTATTATATGTTTCAATATTAGTATTGGCAGTATGAACATGACCATTGAATTTTATTTTATTTAATATATTTGTAACATTTTTTGTTTGTCCATATAAACTTTACCTATGCCCAATCTCACACTCTATGGTGCTCGCAATATGCGCTCAAAAACGTATTAATTATAGATATTTCAATGAATGCGAGTTGAAATTACGACATTGGATTGAAGGTTGGTCCTATACGTGTTAGAGCCACGCTGCATCTATATTATGGTTGTAGCACTAATAGGTCAGCTCGACCAGGACCACGCTCTTACAGACCAGATTAAAATAGCAGCTCAATGCTGCTGTGTTTAGTATGGAGCATGTAGAGAACTGGAAACACCTTTTACTGGAAACGAGGCATTCCATCTTTGATTTTACATTAGCATCCACTTACCATCAAGTCCGCCACGCATAGTTTTGTTAGTAATATTTTTAACTTATTAAAAGTTAATCATAATTAGTTAACATAAAAAAACTAAAGTTCAGAAAAAAAAAACAATAAAGATGGATGACCGATTTCAAGCATGGACTACCTGATACTGATTTTATGTTATAAAAATTCATCCAGTGCCACAGCATCGGTGAGACCACTCTGTTGTCAACTACGCTCAGGATGCTGTTGGTGCTAGATAGAAAGCAAAATTAGTTACAAATGCAGCGTTTCCTGATGATTAAATAAACAGTCAGCGTGTGGCTACGCATACATTATGGACGGAATGCAAAAGCGTTGCAGTCCTAGCAGTAACATGAATGCATTATTATACTAAAGAACAGATTAAATGTGTGAAGAAAAGATGTGAATATGAATATACACACATGTATATATATCTAATATATAAAAATGTATGTAGTATATTCCTTGCTAGTTATAACAAAAATATAAACATGCGAAAAATAAAATACATATAAATTGAATTATTTAACTAAATGCAATGAATTTACTGTATAAAATATTATATTTCATGGCTAGTGTGGAAATTAAGTTGAACAAAATTTAAAGAGTAAAATGTTTTTTTAAATAGTGGATGGGATAGTGCGCATTTTACATAAAAGCAAATATGCAAATGCAAACGCGACAATGCAAAGTCAGCGGAAGCCAATAGATCGCTTCCGGTCGCAGGTCATGTTCATGTTCCTCGACACATTCGTTGATGGTAAATAGCGTCTTTTATCCTTTGATACTGTATCAATTGCGCCCCTTGTTTTCGAATTTCAAAAATCGCAATTTATCAAACAGTAGTGTCAGTTGTGTGTTATTCGTTAATTAATGGAAGAGAGAAAATATGAAAATAGTCTTTCATCTTTCACTTTTTATGTACTTATATCTAAGTGCCACAAAGAAGTACAATAGACATATATCATTTAACGTGAAAGAGGCACGCTGAAGCTATATTATTATAGTCGCATGAATGGGTCGGCTTGATCGGCGAAAGACGAAGAAGAGCTAGACAAGTTGCGCTGGGATATTATAGGATTATCTGAGGTCCGAAGAGAGGGGGTGGACATGGTAATCCTCGAATCCGGCAACTTCTTTTATCACCGAGAGGGCGGCCATCTATCCCAAAGAGGTGTCGGATTTATCGTCCACAAGTCTCTCGTTAACAACGTTGTAAAGATTGTAAGTGTGTCGACGAGGATTGCGTACATTATACTCAGAATCAACAAACGGTATTTGGTGAAGGTCATACAGGTTTACGCACCTATCTCGGCACATTCCGAGAAGGAGATTTTTTTTATAGGATAAGGGTGACAAACGAGCACACATTCCACCCGACGGCAAGCGGCTGCTGCAGCCCACAGACATCCACATCCATCCTCGTTTGCGAATCAAAATGCAGATGCGCTGCCACCCGCGAGGACCAAGATGGAATGCCTCATTTCCAGTAAAAAGGGCCTCCGGCCACCTGCGCTCACCAAACGAAACGCAGAGGTAAACCTCTACTTCACGCTGGTATTCTGTGAGGTCGTAGTACCACCCCGGTTCGAGCCGGCTCATCCGTGCGACAGCAAAAGCTGCCGCGTGGCTCTACCATTATTAGAATGTATGACGATGAGATGAGGAAATGTATGACGATATCTCTAAAGCCATGCATTCCTCGAAAACGCACTATACGGTGTTATTGGGAGACTTCAACTCAAAACTACGGAAACCAAGAAGCCAGCAGCTGGCCGACTTTATGGAGAAAAAGGGACTCTTTATGATGAACTCTTTTTTTTAGAAGCGGCCCCACAGGAAGTGGACCTGGTCGAGCCCCGACGGTTCGACAAAAAATGATATTGACTTCAGTATGATCACCGAATCGTTAGAGGCACACTGAACCTAAACGTTAAGTTGGAGTAGTCTCGTCTAATGAAGTCAACGATCCGTCCTCCTCGTTCTCTAATCCAAAGTCCAGAAACCTTTAACTCGAGTTACAAAACCATTTTCAGTGCGTAGAAGATAGTAATGCAGTGGACGATATGAACGACAAACTCGCGGAATCTGTTTATGCGGTTGGAGCTAAGTTCTATAAGATCCGCCGCAGAAAAACACAAAAACTCTCCGATCACACTCCTTATCTCATAGCTGTTAGAAGAGAAATGAAGCTGCAGTCTTCAACAGATTTGAAAGTATACTGTAACTGAACAGAAATATCTCCAAATGCATGTGGCGGTACTTACGCAACTTTAATACAGCTTGTACACTTCTATTCGTAAGGTTGTTACGGATATCTTTTGAGTTATTTAGAATTGTTATTATTAGCCATTTACGAAGGGCAGGATAATGATGCCCGAGTATATATGTAAGCAAAAGTGTACTATTTCCATCTGCGAAGGGCAGGATTTTTTTTTATAGAATACAGGGCAAACGAGCATGCGGCTCACCGGATGGTAAGTGACTACCGCCGCCCATGAACAACCGCATAACTAGGGGAATTGCAAATGCGTTGCCGGCCTTTCAGAATGGTGTAAGCTCTTTTATTCAAGGTTCCTAAGTCGTGTCGGTCCGAAAAATTCGCTGGTGGTAATTGATTCCACAAAGCAGTTGTGCGAGGGAGAAACTTCTTCTAAATCGCACAGTCGTAGACCGCCAATCATCCAGATGGTATGCATGGTAACGCGAGTTTTGTCGCGATGTGCGATGGTGAAATTGAGTGGCTGGAATTAGTCCGAACTATTCCTCAGAGCACTGCCCGTGATAGATGCGATAAAATACGCAAAGCGATGCAACATCTCTACGCAGTGCCAGTGTATCGAGCCTATCAGAAAGAATTCGGGCGTCGACGATTCGAATCGCTCTGCGTTGGATGCGTTCAAGTGGAAGGAGCTGGCACTGGGGTGTCCCGGCCCAGAGATGAGAACAGTATTCCATGTGGGACCGAACTTGCGCTTTGTAGAGTTGCAAGCGATATGCCGGCATGAAATACTGCCCCGCTCTGCTGAGCATGCCAAGCTTTTTAGAGGACAATTTGGCCTTCCCTTCCAAGTGACCACGAAACTGCACACTATTCGATATGTCGACGCCAAGGATTCTGATACTGGCTGAGGCAGCAAGAGGAGTGCCTTGAAAATGAGGAGATACGACACAGGGGTTCTTTTTAGCGGTAAATGCGCAAACTTGTGTCTTCTGGGGATTGAACTGGACTAGATTTAGTCGGCCCCAATCCGAGACTTTGTTAAGCAAAGACTCGATTTCAGACACAAGTTTGTTCCGGTACTCGGTGACCTTTTTCCGAGTAATATTGGTACGGCCGGTGTATAGAGCATCACCAGTACTGTCATCCGCATAGCAATGAATGCTACCGGTTTGCAACATATCATTAATATGCAGAAGAAACAGCGTCGGTGATAGCACGCAGCCTTGTGGAACACCAGCGTTGATAGGCTTGAAATCAGAGCATGCACCGTCTACTACGACCTTGATGCTCCGATCAGCAAGGAAACTGGTGATCCATTTGCACAATTTCTCGGGAAGCCCATAGAAAGGAAGCTTTGAAAGAAGCGCCTTGTGCCAGACCCGATCGAAGGCCTTCGCTATGTCCAAAATAACGGTCAATGCCTCCCCTTTGGAGTCTACTGCCTCCGTCCATCTATGAGTTAAGTAAACTAGAAGATCACCTGATCAACCCCGACGAAAACCGTACTGGCGGTCACTGATCAGATGGTGATCCTCAAGGTACCTCATGAGCTGGCAGTTTATAACGGATTCCATTATTTTGGAGAACAAGGAGGTGATGGCGATAGGCCTGTAGTTGGACGGGTCTGAGTCTGACTGAGCGGTCGCCTTTTTTAGGGATCGGGTGGACAAAAGCTGTCTTCCATGATTTCGGGACTACGCCTAGGGAGTAGGAGTACCGGAAAAGATGCGTTAAAACCGGTGCCGACTCCAGAACACACGTCTTCATCACAATGGGAGGGACTCCATCGGGCCCACTCGACTTGCTGACGTCCAGGGAGAAGAGTGCTTTGCGAACCGAGCGCTGCGTAAATCGCAAATCCATGGAGCACTCACATTGAGGGATGGTCGGCGGTGTGTTCCACCCGTCTTCTAGAGTCGAGTTAGACGCAGAAAGAGAGCACAACAGATCGGCTTTCTCCTTTGCGGCATGGGGCAGTGAGTCGTTCTCTCTGTGCAGAGATGGAACAGATGGCTGATAGAAGTTCCCTTGGACAGCCTTGGCGAGAGACCAGAATGCACGGGTTTCCGAAGGAAGGCGAACTAGCTTCTCGCCAATTCTGCCGATGTGCTTAGACCTTGCCTTGGCAATGACGCTTTTGAAGGACCTGGTGGCGGAATTATACTTCTTTTTAAGTGTGCTGGTATTTACATTCCGAGACGTTGATGCGTCAGCCCAGGCCCGGTAGCACTCCTGCTTATAGCGTGATGCTATTTTACAGGAGCGACCAAACCACGGCTGGGATCTGCCTCCAATGGGCACCACAGAGGATGGAATAAAAAGTTCCATACCCTGTAGTACCACATCAGCAACAGATGCGGCAGCAATGCTGGGATCTTCCGGCGAGAAGCAAACCCGCCCCCAAGGGTAGGATGCAAAAAAAGACCGCTTAACCGTCCTAATCAGCTGACCTATAGTGCCAAACACGCGGGCAAGCTGCAGATCGCAACTTCGATTGAAGCGTGAGTGGCACCATGCTCCGGAGCAGACAATGGTCCGAAGAGCCCAGAGGTGCATAGACGGAGACCTGATATCCGTCCGGATGAGAGGTCAGCAGAAGGTCCAACAGGGAAGGTACATACGGTCTTCCACATCTGGGATCCGCGTAGGTGAAGTAACCAGTTGTGTTAGACCATATGTCAAAGCAAAGTCATAGACAGATCTACCCGCATGATCGGTTAAACGAGAACCAAGCCATTCAGCGTGGTGGGCGTTGAAATCACCGAGTATCACGATCTCTGCGGATGGGACCTGTTGTAGCACGGAGTCTGCAGCCATTTGGACGTGGTCGGTGAGGCGGTCTGTGTCGGCATTACCGCTATGGGACCTATAGAGGCACCCGTAGACGCGGGGATGGTCGTCGCTGTCTACGCGCAGCCATAGGATGGACAGATCGGTACCTTCAAGGCCGAGGCGTCGAAAACAGATGTCCTCTCTGACGTATACACAAATTTCAGCCCGGGGCACAAAGGAGTGTTTCAATTTGTAACCCGGGTAGGAGAGATATAAAGTATCAGCCGGAGGGGACACCTGAGTCTCGGTTAAAAGAGCAAGGCTGGCTTCGCCGTCTCTAGATGGTAATGGACAGCGTTAAGGTTGGAATGAAGTCCCCTGATGTTGCATAAATTCACGGATAGCGTGGCAGGGGTCGCCTTGGTATTGTTGCTCAGTTTGCCCCGAACAGTTATGTTTTTGAGCGGAATTTTGGCCCCCAGAATACGCGGGGCAGCCTGAGCACCCACGCTCAGGAGTGAAGTAGTTTGGTCGTGGATGCTCAGCGATGGATTCTCCAGGGGTGCTGGTAGCCTCCTGGTGTAGTTTTTTATTTAATTCCACTACCATGTTGATGGGGGGGGGGGGGGGGAATTGAGCCAGGATTATGATGTCCGAGCATATACTATTACTATTGCGTATGATTATCATCGTACGCAAGTTGTGTGAGGTGGACGTGTTGTTGGTTCGAATACCGAAATTGAAACTGACCGCACGCAGTTGCACCCTGTACGTTAGTGCAATTATCGTCTAATACGCAGTGCACTGTACATAGTGAGTTTTATTTTCCTACGAAATTAGTCATACTGTATGGAGAGCAAGACATTAACTGGAATATTTGCTGCCCTTGTCTCGTACCGCATCTCGGAGTCGTCGCAGAAGGGGGCCACTACCTCACACCCACTGCGGTAAGAGTGAGTTGCATTTTTTGGCTTTGTCTATCCCACGCTATTCGCCAGCAGTAGTCCAGCGCAGGCACACTTAATTGCAAGAAACTATATTTACTTACCTACATGATGCGTACATGTGTTGGATGCCGAGACACGGTTAGAAGCGGCGACGGGTACATTGTTTGCGCGACGTGTAAACAATATTACCACAGCTTATGCGTTAATATCTCTGATATTGAACTGAATGGGATTACTCCAGAATTAAAAATGGATTGGTTGTGTCTGGATTGCGTCTGTAGACGGCCTCGAGGTGATAACTCCAACACGCCGATCCGAGGATCGCCTTCGACGGCGTCAATTCCTACTAATGTGACTATGAGGCGTAGGCCAGCAGAATATCCGCAAGTGGATGAGCACATTGACTGCGTTTCTCACTCTGAAATACGTATTATAATGAATGAAATAGTAAAGGAATACACAAGCAATATAACCAGACAATTGAACTTAATTCACGCGGATATTAACAGCTTCAAGGAGTCCTTAACGTTTTTCAATGAGCATTTCGAGAAAATGAAAGCCAATTTAAACACTCAAACGTCCGAAATTCGACAGTTAAAGGAAGAAAACACAAAACTCCGTGCAGAGGTCAATAGTCTTAATTCCCGTGTCATTCTAATTGACCAGATCTCCCGCTCGGCTAATCTGGAATTGCAATGTGTCCCAGAACATAAAAACGAAAATGTGATGAATGTTGTTCAGCAACTCGGTCGCGATGTTAACTGCCAAGTTGGCGAAAGTGACATCTCCCACTACACTCGTATAGCTAAGATGAACCAGCAATCATCTAGACCCCGAGCTATCTTGATTCGTCTTGCCAGTCCACGTCTTCGTGATAAGTTACTGGCGGCTGCGATGAACTATAAGAAGAAAAATCCAGAAAATAAATTAAATACGAGTCACTTAGGACTTAGTGACGAGAGAAAGCCAGCGCTATACTTGGTGGAAAACCTTTCTCCAGAAAACAAAGCTCTGCATGCGGCTGCTCGTTTGCGCGCCAAGGAACTGGACTACAAATTTGTGTGGGTGCGCGGAGGAAGAGTTTTCATGCGGAAGACGGAAACTTCTGAATATGTATATGTGCGTAGCATGGACATGCTGCGGAACTTAGTTTAGTTATATTATACAGTTATATCGAATGTATTAGGCGTAAAAGAAAAAAAGTTCAATAACTTAAAATTATACTACCAAAATATTAGAGGTTTAGGAAGTAAAACCTTGCAATTTTATAAGAATATGTTAGTATGTAGTTATGATATGATTATTTTGACTGAAACGTGGCTTAATAGTTCAGTTTACGATGGTGAACTGTTTGGCGACCGCTACAATGTGTACAGAAGGGATCGCGAAACTAGTGGATTTCATAGGGGGAAAGAGGGCGGCGGGGTACTTATTGCCGTTGCAAAACATATCACCTCTTATAGACTTTCGTCCTATGAAAGCCTGTCCGAGGATGTATGGGTAGCCCTGATTTTTAAATCACCGTTCAGAACTGAAAAAATACACAATTGTTCAGTATATTTACCTCCTCCTGTACAAAAAGAAATGTTAGATGAATTTATTAATAACTCTAATCGTAATATGGAGGCAAAAACGAATACAATTATTGTAGGTGACTTCAATATGAACTCCTTAGTTTGGAACAATAACTTACCATGCAACTCGAGTACTGCGGGCACTCTTAATAGTATGTTAATAGATTTCATTAATTTAAATGACTTAAAACAGTATAATGACATCCCTAATTGTAAAAATAAAATCTTGGATCTGATATTATCTAACCTTGAGGTTGCTAAACCTACAAACAGCACATGCAGCCTTAGCGTTATAGACCCATTACACCCAATTTTTGAGTTCTCCCTATCAATGCGATCTGACACGAAACTTAAAGATAAAAGTAGTGTACCCCGACATAATTTCTACAAGGCGGACTATGAGGGAATTGTTTCGAGTCTTACGGGTACCTCGTGGGACCAAGAATTTCGAGGCTGTTTAGATCTAGAAGACAAAGTTAAACGTTTCTATGACACACTGAGAGAGGTTATAACTAGTCATGTTCCATTGTGCAAACCGAAAAACACAAAATATCCTATTTGGTATTCGAAAAGTTTAATTCAACTTCTTCGTGAAAAACAAAAATATCGAATGAAAGTTAAAAAATACAACAACCCTCTTGACCTGCTGTACTTACAATCCTTGAAGAAGAGGTGTCATTCTTTAATCACGTTGTCATATAAAAAATATTTATCTGACATAGAAAACTCACTCTCTAAGAACCCCAAACTGTTCTGGTCATTCATGAAACATAAAAAATGTAACAGTAGTAATTTCCCCTCTATAATGCACTGTGATGGCGAGACGGCTGATTCTGGAAAGGATATAGCTAATCTGTTTGCCACTTGCTTCATGTTATTTCTATCCTATATATTTATATATTTTATATCTTGTATATTCTATCCGGGACCTAGGCGTTATTTTGGATAAAAAACTTCTATTTCACAAACACATTGAAGACATAACATCTAGGGCCTTCAAAATGCTAGGTTTCGTAATTCGTAACTGTAAAGAGCTAAAACTAGCCACTAAAACTTTATTATATAACGCATACGTTCGTTCGATTTTGGAGTATAGCAGCCCGGTTTGGTCACCACACTACGAAGTATATGTTAAGCGACTAGAACGTGTGCAGAAAAGATTTTTATGGAACGTCTCATTTCAATCCGGTCTAGCTAAGCAGTTGCCTTCGTACATTGATAGACTTTCAAAATTCAAAATGAAAAGCTTAAAAAATAGGAGGCTTTTATTAGATCATTTGTTTTTATATAAAATTGTAAGAGGTCGTCTGGATTACCCTGGACTGTTGGAACAGGTTCGGTTTAATATACCCTATAAAATCTCGCGAAAAGGGAAATACACACCATTTTTTACCAAGGTATCCGAAAGCAATCTCGACCATCACGCAATCATGAACAGGCTGCAACGACGATACAATGAACTCCAGAAAAAAACGGATGTAGACATTATTTCAAATAGCCTCTCTAAATTCAAAAAGTTAGTTCTAGGTGCAAGTTTGAGTACGGAATAATTTTGGATTGCTTTAGTTTTTTTTAGTTTTTTTATATTTTATTACTTTTTAATAAACATTAAACTCTCACATTTGCAAGTCGTGGGAGCCTGTAATTGAATCTGCACTTAGCTTAAATCTTAGATAATAGCTTAAGAATTTAATGTTTTTGGTGTAAGATTTGTTGGCTGTCCTTAATAAATAAATAAATAAATAAATATACGCAAAAATATACTCTCTATTTCCTTATTTTTATAGTCCGATGGGACGGTAAACCAACACGATTGGAATGTCATTAGGCTCAGGACCAACGGCTTTATGTTCTTTCAGAAACACGGGGGAGAAACACTGACAACTTTTTGTCTATTGGTAGCTAGTGAAATTTTCTGGACAGGAATACTCAATAATTTTTTGGCCCATTCCGTGTTTCTAACCCAAGACCTCATGTTCTTCAGTCGCGTATACGACCACTAGACCTACGAGGTAGTATTTTTTTAAACATTAAGTGACAAGCGAACTCACAGTCTATACACTACTATAAGTTAACGCAAAGGAGGCTATAGATGCGTAATCACCTACCATGTAGGCCATACAAATCTCGTTCTTTGCGGAATTTGCGGAATGGGGTTCTATACCAGTTGTCCACAGTATGTGTTTTAGGACATTTATTTTCTCAAACCAATTACAAACTCATAAGATATTACTCAAAAAGTTTGAAGCCTACGGTATTCGAGGTAAAGCACTAGATTTACTAACATCATATTTAGTCAACAGAAAACAAAGTACACACATTAAAAATTTGTCTAAAATCAAGTAAAGAAATAACCTATGTTTCTGAATACAGAGTCGTACAAACTGGAGTACCGCAAGGAATTGTTTTGGGACCATTGTTATTTCTTATTTATGTCAACGACCTTCCTAAAGTCATTAATCACAAAATAGTATTAATTGCTGACGATAGCACAGTTATTTTCACTAGCAAAAACAAAATAGATTTAGAAAGTAACATACACTTTGCTTTAGAGAAAATCATGAATTGGCTAAACATAAATAATTTAAATGTAAATTTAGAAAAAACAAAACTTATGACATTCTATCAAAAAACGCAATAATATAAATAATTTAAATATCAATTACCTATCTAGAACAAAAAATCAATACCATAGACAATATGAATTTTTTTGGTATAAATGTAGATTGCAATTTGAACTGGCAGTCTCATGTGAGCAGTGTGTGTATGAAATTAAATCGTTTTTCGTATGCGTTATATATGCTTGGAAAAGTTGTAGACACATCCGCCGTAATGGCATCATATCATGCTTATGTTATGTCTACACTTAGATATGGTATTATGTTCTGGGGTAATTGTACGGACAAAGAAACAATATTTAAAGCTCAAAAAAGATGCTTACGAGCCATTTGTAAAATTAACCAAAGTGAGAGCTGTAAGCCATACTTCATTAATTTAAAATTATTAACAATGCCATGTCTATATATATATGAGGTAGTCTTATTTATACGTCAAAACTTAAGTTTTTACAAAAAACTAAATGTCCAGCGTCATAAAGATAAATTGAGCCATCCCAATAGTAAGACTGTTTTGTTTTAAAAAAGCGTATTCTGTATGGGTCCTCGTCTGTATAACCATTTACCTAAATATATAAGAGATTCTAAGATCCTTCACATTATTAAGGAACAACCAAACACATTTTTAACCAAAAAAGCGTATTATAATATTGACGATTATTTATATGACACTTTTTAAATTTTATCTATCAAATTTATTGAACGAAACGAATGTTATTAATTTTAAGACAATAATTTATACTCGTTTTGACATTATTATTTTGACATTACAATTTTAATTATTACGTGTATTTTATCATTATTTTGTGAATTATTATTATGTTAGTAGTGCAAATATACAAATAGGGATATATTATGTTATATTATATGTTTTATTAGGTTATATTATATATATATATATATATATATATATATATATACACATACATATATATATTGTTGCACATGAATAATCATATTGTATAAAGTAAATATAATGTATTATTTCTATACAATTATTTTGTAGTAGACATTATTATTTATGTGGTATGTGTACTTCATATATTTAGATTTGTGAAACGATACTTCTTTTTCCATAGTTTGTTCTATATATTCTTAAACATAGGTTATTCGCCTGTCTTGTCATACGTTTATGGTAATCTATCTCTTTTATAAATGCTATTAGAGAGTGAGTATTTTTAGTAAGTATTTTTCTAATAAAAATGCATATTTTATATTTTTACGTTTGGGCTACATTAAATAAATTTGTTTCTTTATATATTTGAATGGTAGGGTAGGGTAGGGGATAAATAGTTATATCGGAATAATATTATTATGATTTTATTTTGTGTTTCTTGTAGTTTTTGCATGGTTGATTTAGTGGCTGAGCCCCATGCCTCAATCATATAATCAAAGTATCACAATAAAACACCTATCCAATGTGCACCCAGGTCATTTTAGTAGTAATAAGTTTTTCTGCGGGATGGCTCAAAGTTTATTTTTACAGAAGTATGGCTGGCTAGTGTCCACACAGTCCGCCTGATTGAAAATAAATGCTACGATCCTTAGACTTCTAGAGTTATCCTCAATTAAGAATCAAAATGCAGAATTATTTTTCAGCCAAAAGGATCTCCAGTTCTCTACACTCACCCTACGAAACACAAGAGCATTAGGCTGCTGTCTTACGCTTTTATTCTGTGATAGCGTGGTCCTTCCACGGTAAAGCCAACATCTTCGTGTTACAACCATTATAAAGTAATTCTACTACGTTTTATGATCATCCTTTAGTCAAAACTCCATAATTTATTCGATCCCATCGCTTTTCAATGTAAATTACTTACAAAAAACAATAATTTTATTTTAGCTCTATTGCCAAGATTCAGTAAATTTACGAGAAAACATGTTGCGCAATTTTCCGAGACAGATAAAAACACATGCACAGGAAGTGAACGCAATTTCATTGGCGCCAACAGCAACATCAACTTAGGCGAATTTATATTCATGTGTATGCCAAACGACATTCAAAATATCCCGGTTTGTTTTTTTTTACCGTTACCGTTACAGCATATTAAAGGCCACTACTGAACATGGGCCTCCTCCATAGTTTTGCCTCATAGGCGGGATATTTGTCACAGTTGCCACGCTTGGCGGGCAGGTTGCCAACCGCAGTATTTTTTTATTTTTACACGTTATTAGGATGACTGTGCTGCCTATCTCCTGATTTGTTTCTTTTGATATGAGGTGGTGGATATCCTTAAACCGCCACTACACTTTTGGTTTTATTTACAAAACTTTAATTAATATTACCGGTTTACACCACAAAGTAAACTGTAATAATATATAACAAAATTATAATTATACGATAAGCAACGTAACAGTCCACCTGGTAGTAAGTGGTTAGATTGGTTCAGGGTTACATTGACTAACTTTAAACAAAGACGACTATAGATATTATGTCACCCCAAAAACAATCATGAAATGTTTCACGGTCTTTAATGTTATTATATTATATTGAGTTGATAAGATAAATTTTATTTATTTTTCTGCCGGCTTCCAAAAAGGAGATGCTACTCAATTCGACTGTATGTTTTTTTATGTGTGTTACCTCATAACTTTTTACTGGATGAATCTATTTCGATGATTATTTTTATATTTGAAAGCTGGTACTTCTCGTGTGGTCCCATATGAATTTGATCAATGTCAAACCAATGGTTTTTGAGTTATTCTTAATAACTTATATTGAGTCGGCTGTACAAAATTTTAAATTATGTAATTCATATTGCTACCGTTATTATTATGCGGTTATCTATAAAGTTTTCTCATCTGGTTGGGCTGTTTAAATATATAATTGTAAACGAAATATATAAACATACATATATATCAATAAAATAGAATAAATACATAAAAAATACATAAATATATAAAAAACCCAACCAGATGGAAGCCCTCGGTAGGGTAGACCAAACGGCCGAGGGTTAGGGGGAAAGGGAAAGAAACCGGCGGACGATGCGGGCGGTATCGAGGAGCACCGCCTTCTACATTTGAGCTTGGAGTGGTCCGTCACGGAGTCCCAGTCGCCTCAGATGACCCGAGAGGCTAACTGGGATTAACCCGTTCGCAGAAATGACCACAGGAATAATTTCGGCCGGCAAACCACCCCACATATCGGTCACCTCGTGAGCCAGGTCCAGATATTTTGTTAGATTATCTGTTTCGGCTTTCACGAGGTTTTCGTCATAAGGAATGGTAATGTCGACCAAAAATATCCTTGACTGTGCCCGGTCCATCAGCACAATATCAGGCTTATTCGCAAGGATAGCCCTGTCTGTGATGATGGCCCGATCCCAGTAGAGCCTGGCATGGTCGTTTTCGAGCACGGCTTCCGGCAAGTACTTATAATACGGCACTTTCCGATCCACGGGACCGTATTTCAGAGCGAGCTTCTGGTGTAGAATCCTGGCTACTAAGTTATGCCTGTGCAAATACTCAGAGTTAGAAAGCGCCGAACAACCGGAGATGATATGCCTAAGTGACTCACCGGGATGGCGACAAGCTCGACAGACGTCAACGGTGCCATCCTTTAGGATGAATCTCCGATAATTGTTGGTCTTAATAACCTGATCCTGTATTGCACAGACAAAACCCTCGGTTTCCCCAAAGAGGTCACCGAAACGCAGCCAGTGGAGGGAGGCGACTGTGTCTACGAAAGGCTCTTGTAGAGCCTTGTAGAACCTCCCGTGGAGCTCCTTCTCCTTCCATACGGTCTCCCGGTCGGAAATGCTCTGTACTGCCGGGTCTTGCCATTGCTCGTTGTCTAAGTATAGAGGGGTAAGTCCTTTATCACAAAAAATAACGTCCCTATAGAATGGATCATCCGCTCTCGTCAGTAAGTAATTACGGAGGCTGCACATTTCGCGATTATGCATGGTAAGCGCGCTTAAAAAGCCGCGCCCACCATGCTTCTGCGGCAAGTACAGCCTCATTACTGACGATCTCGGATGATGCATCCTGTGGAACGTCATTATAGTGTGGACTTTTCTGTCCAGAGCGTTCAGTTCGGTCTGAGTCCACCTGAGCTGCCAAAGGTATACATGAGAACAGGCATGATCCACCCCTTATATGCGTGCGTCTTATTCACACCGAACAAAGGGCTGTTAAGAACTTTGATCAAGCGTGCATAAAACAAATGGTCACCCAGGTATCGGTATGTTTCAGCCTTAAAGGGTCCTTATGTTGATGGGCATTGATAGACTTATCTATCTATGCCCATCAACATAAGGAGTGATTTTCGCGCTAAAAATGGATGTTAGTGTCTTGTATATGGTAGGTAGACACGTTATGGGGCGGTATTTGCTCGGGTCTGTGGAATCCCGGTCTGTAGGAACCAAATGAGTGATCCCAGTAGTGAAGAGGCTTCAGAGCGACTTTTGGTCGAGAGCTTCTTGAAACTGTCGGGCGAGTACAGCGTGACACACCACGAACCCCTTCAGCCAGTAGTGATGCAGTCCGTCGAGTCCCGGACTTTTCCAGTTCGGGGCCTTATGGACCGCCTCAGCTACGTCATCCGGCGTTATGATGACGGGGTCCATGGGCGTAACATTCACACACTGACTCGCCACAACTTCCGTCCAAGGGCCCTCGCTGTGGTTTACGAGCTCTGACCATAGGCCGCGCCAGAATGCGATAGTGTCGGCCTGATTCGGTGCTGGGCCCGTTCCACATACCATTGGTCGCTTATATGATTAATAGAGCCTCTTTTGATCACTCTGGAAGAGGCGATTCTCTGCTTCAGGTCGTCTATGCGCTCTGTCAGTTTTTGCGTTATATCCGGCTGGGATAAACTGACGTTTGTCCCAGCAAACGCCATCCTGACGGTGCGCACAATTCTCGGCCTATTATTGCCCGACCTGAAGCATATCAGTCTGCCCTTGCCTTTGCGATATGATTCTCAATCCTTCTTCTCCAGGCTTGGATGTCGCTACTGTGTCTAGTAGTGCGTCCAGCTGTTGGAAGTTTGGCGCCAATAATACGGCAAACTGCCAGTGCGGCGCCAAAAAGAATTGAGTCCGTCTCGCAAAGGTCCCGGCTGGCTTCCAAATAGGTCAGTAGCATTGGGCTAAGAGCCCTCACGACAGCCCGATTCCGCTTGCTTAGGGGTATGCGCGGGAGTCGCGGTCGATTTTCGAGAGGCGTACTGCGCGTTTCTACAATCGCCTCATTCAATTTACTCCTCATTTGCTCTAGTTCTTGGGTGACCATTTCATCATCGTCTGAACCAACTACAACTGGAAAATCCGCGGCGGCAGCCATGTGTGCAGATTGCTCTGCAATTTTTAGCGTCGCATTACCAGCTGTAGTATTTTCATCCGATGAGGGAACAGCCTCACGTCGTAGCCGTTCTAGTTCGGCGTCACCAAATATGTTGGAGTGCAGGATATACCGAACTCGGTCTGCCAGGTTTTGCTCTGATACATGAACAGATGGCTCCAGCTTCGCGAAAAAGCGATGCATCCGAGCCCAATACGCTAACATTCCAGTTTCTACCCCTTTTGCCCTGAAATACGCTCGCAATGCGTTTGCGTTCATTATTTTTATCCAACGCATGCGGCGTGTTCCACCAGCGGCGGGTGCCGCTTGCTGAGTCCGAGAATACCCAGCCGACACCAAGCCCTCTGGTAGGGATGATGGATTCGGGTGGCTACTAGGTAGTCTTGCAGTCCCCCGTGCTTGGCTGGTGACCCGCATTCTTTCTCGTCCAGCGCCAACTCCAGACGCGCCCTGGCGACCTCCAGGCAGCGGCCCTTTGCGCACTCTTTCATTGTCCATCATCCATTGAGTGAG
The DNA here is from genome assembly GCA_963668995.1 of Parnassius mnemosyne. Lineage (NCBI taxonomy): Eukaryota > Metazoa > Arthropoda > Insecta > Lepidoptera > Papilionidae > Parnassius > Parnassius mnemosyne. Next base: position 40,172,975 of record CAVLGL010000081.1, on the reverse strand, counting down.
CGTCAATTAACGGGAGACGCCCAGGCCCGGCACCGTTTTGTGGTGCGGCCATAAGCACAGACGGACCTTTGCACCCTCAATTCTACCGAGGCACGGCGAACACACCTCTTGGCAAGGCGCTGACTGACTGCGCTGACGTAGCATTTTTTTCACTTAACTGTTACGTCAGCGGGCGGTGGGGTCGTCACTTACCTACGCCATTATTATTGTTATTATTATTCTATTTATATATTAAAATGCATGTGCTAATAGTGTTACACGATATTTGTGGAATGGCAGGTCAAAGTAACAACTTGTGAGTTTGTACACTAAAATTTATTTTTTTCTGTTCTACTTTTAACTCTTAATGTATTTCAAATGTCATTATTTTTGTTCATTATCAGCAGTTGAAGTCTACTGATGGACAAGAGTCTCTCTTATTGTACGTAGGTAATCGCAGCTAATAACGTATTATTAGAAAAAACTAGGAAAGTAAAACTAGAATATTTAATACAGTCCATCACAAGTCCATAGTACAGTCATGTACCTGCAGATAGCCGAAGGATGCTGCCTTCGGCTATCTGCGTGTTTCATTGGATCTTCATTCCATAAAGTAGAAGTTCGCCTAACACTGCGCTTGCCGGTATAAGGATCCACTGTTATATAAATACAAATAGAAACTTTTTATTCTATAAATAATACTTATTAAAATTGTGTTAATTAAAAGTGTTTTATTTATCATGAATTCGGAAAATACCTCTGTCCTGGGAAGGACCAGCAAGAAACCTAATGGAACATTTTTTTGAAAAAATAAAACAGATTACAATCATAAAAGTTACACAATAATTAACAATACAAAATAAATTAGAAATATCATGCAAGCGATCACTTCATTGTCATGGGTTACTATTATCCATAAATTGCTTAATATAGTAATATTAATCTTAAGCAATTTATGGATAATATTAAATAACCCTTCGTATAGAATCGTTGTTAAATAAAGTTTTTTAACTTGGCAAAAGTAAAATTTAATATAACGTTCAGATTCAGATTATTTATTTGCCACAATGTAGTTACAGGTATACGATGGTTCACCACAATTGCCCAAAAATATTACTCCCAACCTAAAAAATGGCGCAACATGTCCATGGTAAGCTAACAGGAGAGTACTATTGTTTACTTTAAGTTACAGGATACAGCAAATAAGGTAACTTGCTCAGTTTGTTACGAACGCCTTCGGATTGAGGTTTCCAAGTGAGCTTGCTGTCAACTAATATACCTAGGAATTTTTCAATATTTGCTGAGTCTACAATTTGTCCATTATAACTAACCCTTACGCTAGGCAGGGGTGCCCGTTGGTAAAAGTGCATAATTTATTTTTTGAGACTGATAACTAAGTTATTATTTTCAAGCCAGTTAATAATACTTTTTAATGATCTATTAATCTCACCTTCATAATCAGTAATGTCATTACATTTTATTATGACCGTACTATCATATGCAAATAATACCATAGGATGTTGTGTATGCCGTGGTAAATCATTAATATTCAGGAGAAATAATGGTGGCCCCAGAACGCTATCCTGTGGTACACCACATTTGACTTCTCTACTGTCTGATGTATATGTAATCTCACGTTTGGTCTTAGAACATATTCAAGATATTTCTGTGTACCGCTTTCGGCCACTCAGGTAAGTGGTTAAGTCCTCCAGGACATTTCCCCTTATGCCGTAGTAGCAAAGCTTTTTTAAAAGGACATCATGATATTTTTTCCCATTAGTTGCCGGTTCTTCAATCTATAGCGCGGACTTATTGCCAGTTCATTCTGCTGATCCGCTCGACTATGTCAGTTACTCAGAGTTTTTCTGCGGTTTTAATCGTTTTGAATTTCATTACGCACAGAAATTCCAAGCATAGCTCACTCCATCGATTGCTAAGTCATCTTTGTGCTTGCTACTACGGCCTGCACTGAATAAAAAATATTAATATCTTATGCACCACTCTTCCGTAAAAGATTATTTACCGTAGTTCAGCTTTTAAAAATATTAACTAAACTCTTTAAATCCGAACAAAGTCGGGTTTTCTGCCGACTTCCAAAAAGGAGCCGGTACTCAATTCGACTGTATGTTTTTTTTTTTATGTGTGTTACCTCAGAACTTTTTTCTGGTTGAACCGATTTCGATGATTCTTTTTTTATTTGAAAGTCGAAGAATTTGATCAAGGTCAGACCAATAGTTTTTAAGTTATTTTTAAATAACTTATATTGAAGTCGGCTGTACAAAATTTTTAATTTTAAATTATTCATAACTGGATTTAATCAGAAAGGTATAAAAGAGGATTACCGTTGAAAGTTTTACCTAATTTTTTAATCTTTTATGTCTCCAAGTAAAAGATTCTGAACGATTTAGCACTCACATTTTTGTATTTGTAATTTTTTAAACATACTAACAATATACTATTGATTAAACTTGTACGAAGATCTTTGGAAAGAAAGACTATAGGCTATTTTATTAAAATCTAAAATAAGGAGGTAAGAAAGTGGATAAAGGTTTGTATGCAAGTCCTTCATTTTCTAAGTTGAAAAAGTAAGGTACAATTTATGCTTCTGAAAAAAAAGCAATATACCTTTGAATATAGGGTCGACTTTTGAATATTGGAGGTTTCAAATCCCTTATAGTTGCCGCAATTTAAAAAAAATTGAAGATAGTAGCTTGAAAATGGAATCTTAAAACTGTTTTTATAGTCAAAAATAATTTGCGCTGCACCCTATCCCTCAGACTGCTGAAAAGATTTTAATAAATAATGTTTTTTGACGAATGTAATTTCGTTATAATTATAATTATATGTAATAATGTGTTCTGTTTTTGAACATTGATCTTATCAAGAATTTTATGATCCTTTATTTATTTTTATTTCATGTCGGGTATATACACTATCGTGTATATACGATATCTTCTCGATACACTTTTATTTTATTTGTACGTAGGGTAACAGCGCACGGAACTAAATAATCTATGTTGTATATTGCAAAAATATTCAAATGTGGTCGTTCCTATTGTGAGCAAGTGACGGAAATTTTGCTCATCATTTGCAATACTTTTTATAAGGTGCCTATTTCGACAAAATATTATATTTTAAATGTTTTTTTGAGTAGATATATTTTTTTAATTTAAATGTGACAAATGTTCTAACTATCAATGATATACTCAGACCAGAACATGGCAACCCAAGCACTGCTGTCTGGTGATAGAAATAGGTAAGAGGATGATACCTACACAGACGGACGCCTAGGTAGTAAAAGATTCTAACTACTTTGTAACGTATAAAAAAACTAGACTCACTGTGGTAGAGCCTTGCAGCAGCTTTTGCTGTTGCACGTATGGGCCGGCTCGAGCCGGGTTAGTACCACGACCTCACAGAATACCGGCGTGAAGTGGAAGCTCTGCTTCCGCGTTTCGTCTGGTGAGTGCAGGTGACCGGATGCCCAATTCCCCCCCCCCCCATCAACATGGTAGCGGAATTACGTCATAAACTACCCCAGGAGGGTACCAGTACCCCTGGAGAATCCCTCGCTGAGCATCCACGACCATGCTATTCCACTCCTGAGCGTGGGTGCTCAGGCTGCCCCGCGTATTCTGGGGGGGGCAAAATTCCGCTCAACACAATAACTGCTCGGGGCAAACTGAGCAACAAGACCAAGGCGACCCCTGCCACGCTATCCGTGAATTTCTGCAACATCAGGGGACTTCACTCGAACCTAAACGCCGTCCACTACCATCTTGAGACGGCGAAGCCGGCCTTGCTCTTTCTGACCGAGACGCAGGTGTCCTCTCCGGCTGATACTTCGTATCTCTCCTACCCGGGGTACAAATTGGAGCACTCCTTTGTGCCTCGGGCAGGAGTTTGCGTGTATGTCAGAGAGGACATCTGTTCTCGACGCCTCGGCAGTCTTGAAGGTTCGGACCTGTCCATCCTTTGGCTACGCGTAGACAGCGACGACCATCCGCGCGTCTACGTGTGCCTCTATAGGTCCCATAGCGGTAATGCCGAAACAGACCGACTCATCGACCACGTCCAAATGGCTACAGATTCCTTGCTACAACAGGTCCCATCCGCAGAGATCGTGATCCTTGGCGATTTTAACGCCCACCACGCCGAATGGCTCGGTTCACGTTTAACCGATCATGCGGGAAGATCTGTTTATGACTTTGCCTTGGCATATGGTCTGACACAACTGGTTACATCGCCTACGCGGATTCCAGATGTTGAGGATCATACACCTTCCCTGTTGGACCTTCTGCTGACCTCTCATCCGGACGGATATCAGGTTTCCGTCGATGCCCCTCTTGGCTCTTCGGACCATTGTCTGATCCGGAGTGTGGTGCCACTCACGCTCCCCTCGCGGTTGCGTTCTGCAGGTTGCCGCCGTGTTTGGCATTACAGGTCGGCGGATTGGGACGGAATGCGGTCTTTCTTTGCTTCCTACCCATGAGGGCGGGTTTGCATTTCGCCGGATGATCCCAGCGCTGTTGCTGACTCTGTCACTGATGTAGTGCTACAGGGAATGGAACTATTTATTCCATCATCTGTGGTACCCATCGGAGGCAGATCTCAGCCTTGGTTTGGTCGCTCCTGTAAGACTGCATTACGCAGTAAGCAGGAGTGTTATCAAGCCTGGGCTGCGGCTTTGGTGACTCGGGATGTAAACACCAGCACACTCAAAAAGAAGTATAACTCCGCCTCCAGGTCCTTCAAAAGAGTTATTGCCAAGGCAAAGTCAGAGCACATAGGCAGAATTGGCGAGAAACTAGTTCGCCTTCCTTCGGGAACCCGTGCATTATGGTCTCTCGCCAAGGCTGTCCAAGGGAATTTCTGTAAGCCATCACTACCATCTCTGCACAGGGAGGACGACTCACTGGCCCACGACGCAAAAGAGAAGGCCGACCTTTTAGGCTCCCTTTTTGCGTCCAACTCGACTGTTGATGACGGGGGGAACACACCGCCGACCATCCCGCGGTGTGAGTGCTCCATGCCGGATGTGCGATTCTCACAGCGCTCGGTTCGGAAAGCACTCCTCTCCCTTGACATCCACAAGTCGAGTGGGCCTGACGGAATCCCCCCAATTGTGCTGAGGACATGTGCTCCGGAGTTGGCACCGGTTCTAACGCGTCTTTTCCGGTACTCCTACTCCCTAGGCGTAGTCCCGAAATCATGGAAGACAGCTTTTGTCCACCCGATCCCTAAAAAAGGCGACCGCTCAGATCCGTCCAACTACAGGCCTATCGCCATCACCCCCTTGTTCTCCAAAATAATGGAATCCGTTGTAAACTGCCACCTCATGCGGTACCTTGAGGATCACCAGCTGATTAGTGACCGCCAGTACGGTTTTCGTCGGGGTCGATCAGCTGGTGATCTTCTGGTCTACTTAACTCATAGATGGGCGTTGGCAGTAGAATCCAAGGGGGAGGCATTGGCCCTTAGTTTGGACATTGCGAAGGCCTTCGATCGGGTTTGGCACAAAGCGCTTCTTTCGAAGCTCCCTTCCTATGGGCTTCCCGAGAAATTATGCAATTGGATCACCAGCTTTCTTGCAGATCGGAGCATCAAGGTCGTTGTAGACGGTGCATGCTCCGACTACAAGCCTATTAACGCTGGTGTTCCACAAGGCTGCGTGCTATCACCAACGCTGTTTCTTCTGCATATCAATGATATGTTGCAAGCTGGTAGCATTCATTGCTATGCAGATGACAGCACTGGTGATGCTCTATACACCGGCCGTGCCAATATTTCTCGGGAAAACGTCACCGAGTACCGGACAAAGTCTCGGATTGGGGGCGACTAAATCTAGTCCAGTTTAATCCTCAGAAGACACAAGTTTGCGCGTTTACCGCTAAAAGGAACCCCTTTGTCGTATCTCCTCAGTTTCAAGGTACTCCCCTTGTTGCCTCAGCCAGTATCGGAATCCTCGGCGTCGACATATCGAGTAGCGTGCAGTTTCGTGGTCACTTGGAAGAGAAGGCCAAATTGGCCTCTAAAAAGCTTGGCGTGCTCAGCAGAGCGGGACAGTATTTCATGCCGGCTCAACGCCCGCAACTTTACAAGGCGCAGGTTCGGCCTCACATGAAATACTGTTCCCATCTCTGGGCTGGGGCTCCCCAGTGCCAGCTTCTTCTACTTGACCGCATCCAGCGCAGAGCGGCTCGAATCGTCGACGACCAAGTCCTTTCCGATCGGCTCGACTCATTGGCACTGCGAAGAGATGTTGCATCTCTTAGCATTTTCTTTCGCATTTACCATGGGGAGTGCTCTGAGGAATTATTCGGATTAATCCCAGCTGCTTAATTTCACGAACGCACATCGCGGCAGAACTCCCGATACCATCCACACCATCTAGATGATTGGCGGTACACCACTGTGCGATTTAGAAGATATTTTCTTCCTCGCACAACTTTCTTGTGGAATAGTTTACCACCAGCGATTTTTCCGGACCGATACGAGTTAGGGACCTTCAAGAAATGAGCCTACTCCTTTTTAAAAGGCCGACAACGCATCTGCAATTCCCCTGGTGTTGCGGTTGTTCATGGGCGGCGGTAGTCACTTACCATTTTTCAATGTAAATACTCCTGGAGCAATGCGATACTATATATTAAAGGATTTTTACATTTTTGATGGAAAAATTTGTTTAAAAAAATTTAATTGATATAATACGTAATGCTATGGTAGAGATATAACTTTCTGAGTCGCAATTTTCATTTCAAAGGTGTAGGGACCAATTAATGATGATGTTACTGAATGAGATTAAAAATTACTTATTATTAAACATTACTACACGTACTTTGTAATTTATTAGTGTTTGAGGTCAATTTAAGCGTTTTATCTAGTGATCGAGTGCAGACACCAATATATTCAGAATAGCTTGTGGGTGTCGCTGTAAAATATCGGTTTTTATGTTTACTTATAGTAGTAGTAATGTGACTGCCTATTCAAGTCGCACTGCTGGGTAAGGACCTACTTTGATTTTAAAGTAATTATGAATCAGGGAAAGTCTGTCATACGTCAGATTGGTAGTATTTTTTTTTTACTGAGAGAGAATGCCTAAAGGCATTAAGTTCGCCTTTGTAGCCGTATTGTGAAAGTGAAATATGTAAACCATAAAGTATAAATAAATCAAATAGACTCTCAAGAAGTAGTGTTGTAATAATTTATATTTAATATTTTATTCTATTCCTTTCTTTTCCATTACATTACATTACATTGCATTATATTCCATTCTTTTATATTCTATTCTATTCTATTTACAAGGCTATGCTCTTACAAATATTTTATATTTTTTGTTATTATTGTGTCTTCAATTTTTAAATGAATTAACAGATTTCAAAATATTTTACAATGGTCCTTAATATTGTATGTATGATAAATTATGCTAAGCTAAACGTAGCTATATACGAAGAGCAAAAATTTGTCCTGCAAATTTGTGTTAACATTGAGGAATTACAAATATGCACTACATATACTATTATAGTGAGGCCTTCTAAGGGCAAAGTGGAGAACATTATTTAAGGTGGCATTTGGCGTAGCTATTTATCACTGTAGCAGCGTAGTGGTGTAGCAGCGTAGCGGTGTAGCAGCGTAGCGGTGTAGCAGCGTAGCGGTGTAGCAGCGTAGCGGTGTAGCAGCGTAGTGGTGTAGCAGCGTAGCGGTGTAGCAGAGTAGCGATGTAGCAGCGTAGTGATGTAACAGCATAGCGGAGTAGCATCGTAGCGATATAAAAGCATAGCGGTATGGCAGCGTAGCGGTGTGGCAGCGCAGGAGTGTAGCAATGTACACGTGTAGCAGCGTAGTAGTGTAAGCAGCCTAACAGTGTAGTGGTGTAAAACTGTAACGGCATGTTTAGTATGGCTATTGATCAATTCCTTGCATCGTGTAATCATATTTATCCCTTCAAACCGAAACACAGCGATGCACTGAATTTGGTGACGGAAATGGGTAAGATGGTGGTCTCAGCTCAGACGCATTTCTTCTGTGAAACCACGTCCTACCTCATATTATTATATTACATGCACTACAAAATCACATGTTACGTGTAGGTAAATTATAATACTGTCTAAACAAAGTTAAGATAATTGTTTTTGTAAATAGAAACTATTATTAAGGATTTTTTTACGATAAATTTAAGATGTTTTAAATTTATTACGGATTTTTTTACGATAAATTTAAGATGTTTTAAATGCTAGTCGTTTCCCCGATATATTATATTTTATTCAATATTTAGTACCTAATCGCGTAATTATAAGAAATTACAGATAAAATATAATCCGACTACTATTACAATAGATAGAATCTGGTATAAGTTTATTATTGAAAACTGTGATACTGTACTAATTTGATAAAAAAACTCCAGTAAAATAAGTAAAGTTAATAAAAGATGTAAAAAGCTAATATTAAAATGTATTTTTTAACTCTTAAATTGCGTAAATCAGTAACTGTGTGGATTAAATTGTGGTGATGTGGCGGCGCTGTCGTCGCACCACAAGGAAAACACATTGAAGCCTAAATCGCGCTAACAAAGTTCCGAAGTTAAAGCAGTATATATAGAATAGCGGAGTGATGGCCGCTTCCCGGGCAGCACACCTCACCGGGGTGAGATCTCCCCTTTTCCTTCCACCGGCTACAAACTAATATTAGTATCTGCAGATTACCTGTCTGAATTCGCTAAAATTTGAAAAAAAATATATTCAGTTCTCACTTTAACTAGTTAATCTGCAGACTTCTTTGGTAATTTGTGAAATAACAGTAGATTAAATTGCGGCTGGGGTAGCTGGTTGGGCCAACTAATCTAATATTACTTAATCTAATTTTACATTTTGCTTATAAAATTAAATTTTTACATATAAAATATAATATTCAAAGAATTGAACTTTTTAATTTCAAAAATTCAAAAGTATGAGTCAAAAGTAGTTTTGTCTAAAATTCTTGGTTAAAATCACTTTTAAACTTAAAAAAATATTAAAACAATCCAACCGTAAAAGACCACAATCATGCATAAAATGTAATAATTAAAATTATAAATTTACAATAAAATCAGCTCTCATCTCAACGGTGTATCATCCGGTAATATGTAGATTAACGCATTTCGCATTCCAACGCTAACACATAATATTCGATCCACTATTGTGCACAGTCCTTTTATTTTGGAGAGGGTTTAAGAAAAAAAAGTGAACCGCGCTCACCCAATGCGTGTGCCAGTATGGATCGAACCTGGGATGGATCTTTTGTACTATAGCTATAAATTATCGATTTTTGGATTTTGCTTGTGCTGTAAGATTTTAGTTCTTGCCATTTCATGAATCTAAGTGCTATAAATGTGACATAATGTCTTTTGACATCGTTTATTTCAATCGACACCTAAAAGGGAAGTATTTATTTTTAATATTTTTAGACACTGTAACGGTTTGTGAGAAAAGGGTTCTTGACAAACGGACAAACGGACAGAGGGACAGAGGGATGGACAGGCGGACGTATGGATGGATGGATAAAAATGTTTATACTTTGTTTTTCCTTTTCAGGTATAAATTCCCTAAAAAGAATCATCAATACCCAACGCAATTTTTAAGGACCTAACTCCCATACTGAAATTGGTAATCAGCTCCGATTTCTAAAGCCGTAAAATTTTCTAACACATTCAATAAAACTATTTTTACTGATTTCCTACATATAGATTTGTAATCATTCAAAGGAATTTATCGAAACGTGGGGTATAAAAAAAAGTTAAATTGAACGTGATTAAATTTGTAAAAATAGATTTATTCAACTGGTCATGCAAATTTAAGTCGTGTTCTCTAAAAAAAGTTTTATGATACACCTATTAACAACATACACTTTCAATTTTATTGAAATAGGACTAATGGATATATTTAAATGACTTCGACACGGTTTTCTCGATTTAGTGAAGCGGTAAGTACCTACTTATGCTCGTTTTACCCGTAACGAAACGTATGGGGAAAAAAATAAATACTGAAAGCATCAAATACAAAAATGAATTTTAATATTTATTCTATTTTCGAAAGAAGAGCTAGTATTCGAGAAAACCCAAAAAAATATGCAATTGGCTACAACCCTTCCGAGTGATGATATCATAATTTGTATGGTAGAATACACGAGTAAGTAGTATATTCGTCGAGTTAAAGGAATATCGGTTTTATTCTAACTCTTTTGTTCACTTAGTATAGTTTTGTATTTGTTGTGACTAAATCATTGGTCTAGTGATTGTTAACGCGCTGCTGATTCTGAATTCTAAATCCCGGGTTGGGCCAAAATTTTTAGCGTGATAGAGCCATGCTGCAGCTATATCAGTAGTATAGTTGTAGCACAAATGGGTCGGCTCGACCGGGAAAGGAACACGCTCTCATAGATTACCAGCTTAAAGCTGCTGTGTTTCGTATGGTGAGTGTAGAGACCCGAAAACCCCTTTTACTGGAATCGAGGCATTCTATCTTAATCCTCATGGGTGAAAAGGCGTCTGCATTTTTTTGATCAACGATAAATGTGGATGTCTAAGGGTCGCAGCATCCCTTTACAATCAGGCGGATCGTGCTCGTTTGTCACCCATAATCCATAAAAATTAACTGGAAACGCTTTTAATAATTAAAAACATTTTATTTTAGGAAAGACAACATATTTACGTTTTAATTCTTAATCGAGTATACGTGTAGGTTTCTATGGGTCACACTATTAATTTAAAATCAGGTGGACTATGTGCATCTTTTTCATAATTGTTTGTATAAAAATCTCGAGCTTACTCCTTTTAAAAACGCCAGTGATTGCCTTGGTGCTGCAGTTGTTCATGTGCGGTGGTCAATTCTTCAGGTGAGCCACATGCTACTTTGCCCCTCTTATATAATATAAAGAAAAAACTCAAATAACCTTAAAAAAAACTTCATTCTTATCCATGCGCTTGTATTTTGAACCTGTGGTTGTTTGAATGGCAAAGCGAGCTCGGTGCGAATAAACCGGTAACGATTCTAAGATCTGACAACATGTGTTCTCGATGGTCCCATTCGATGATTTTGCTATCTTACTGAGTCGATTCTTATGGCATTATTCCTTGGTTTTTACATATTCTTAGACAAATATATTTTGCCGCGCTGACTTAAAATATAGCAATAATACGTCATGATATTATAAAACTAGGAGTTTTCTTCCTCACACAACGTTTTTGTGAAATGGTTTTACCATATTTGCCACGCTGGACAAATATGGCAATATGACAATATGGCAATATTTTCGTTTCGAGTTGTTATCAGGAAGGTCCTGCTGCCCACTTTCTGTATCAGTTTCCATCCTCCGCCTCTTACGACACCCACGGTCATAATATTGGGTACTTAGTTATTCTTAAAACGCACTACACGGAATTTCTTTCTTATAGAATATAAATTTGATACTTATTTATGTGTGATATATGAGTATCTGCGATATGTCAAAGTTTTTAATGTTAAAGAATCTAAAGTCATAAAATATATGCATATGATATTACACGAAACTTAGTGAAGCCCTCACAGCCCTCGCTATGCTGAAGATTGGACATTTAATTTTGTATTTATCGTAAGTTTGATAACTATCTGAACAACTCGTAAGTTTAACACACATTATCTGCAAGACTTTTTAAGTTGGTAGAGCTGCGGTTGTCTAATTATATAACTATTAAAAGATTAAATAGTACCATAAGAGGAATAAGAGAAAATAATTAATATAAAGTACTTCTTATTTTAGTCAAACAGTGCATTTCGAATTCATCAAACATTTGCTGACATAGAATGAACGTGATGGCTTAATATTAATGATGAGACAAAAATTCTTACATACGCATGCAAAAGCAAATGTATATTTGTGTATTAGTTTATACACACATTATTCTTTTTTTTATTCAGAAAACTTTATACGAGGTAGAGCTACGCTTTTTACAGGAAACGAGGCATTGCTTCTTAGTTTTCAGGAGTGATAATTGCAATTCTGAATTTGATTCTTAATTGAGAATAGATAGCTTTCGGCCAGTCATCCACTCACCTTCAGATGCACCACCCTTATCTATCTGCAATACTCTTATCTATAAAAAAGAGTATTTGCTGAAGCCAGGTGTTGACATTCTTTGAGTTAGCTTTTGCTACAAGATGATTTCTCTGATACTGTCTGATATTTTCGAGACTGTTACTCAAAAACTTTACCTATTCATTAGTTGTCACTAATTAAAAATATTAAACGTTGAGCAATACTATGCTCAAAAATTTCAAAAGACATAAATACATAAAAGCGAAATCCTTTCATCATTTCATATTGAAATATAACCTAAACAAGTAAGGTTTATGTGATCACGTACTTATACACATTGTCCGCATTTGCGATGGATTGTAATTGTAATTGTAAATAATAAAGTGATTGTAATTCATGAATGTACTAAGTAATAACCATGCAATTAGTACTCATAACTATTGTGTCACTGTTGATTTATGATTTTTTTATAACATTTAAGTAAATAAAAAAAACAACTTACAGTTAACATAATGAAATGGGTATTGCAGTCCAAGAACATCTATAGCCAACTTCAAACAAAGAAAGCTACAGAATCTGTTGTCATTACTGAGGAATTATATGGAATGCCTTGCAGCCTATAATTGTACTGGCCTTCTGTATTGTTTGGACCGGATCACTGTATTACAAGCACTGCTATTTGACGGCAGATATGGGTGAGAGAGTTGTACCTATACAAACGGACTCCTACGCAGGAAAGAAATCCTAGCACCTAGTCAATCACATTTTATAAAATTATTGAAGGTATTTTAATACATTTAGAAATATTTTGTGTAGAATATTTTTAACAGAACCGTGGTACAGTGACTAAAGGAATGAGTTGCAGCGCTAACGGCTGCGGATCCGAATCCCGCACCATTTTTTCATTTTTAATTATTATCAGTGTACTCATTTTTTTATTTATTATCTGATAAAAATTGTTACAATGTTGTTATACGGCACAGCGAAAAACCACGCCGTTTTGTGTTGCGTGCCGTTCCGTTTACATTTACAAAAATGGGGTAACAACTAATATTTGTTAAAGAAATAACATTTTAATTTACATTTTATGTTAACTTCATTAAGTTCACTTCTAAATTTATTATACAGACCATTTATTAGGGCGAGGTATTATTATCATATGGCCTAGAAATAATTGTTGCGGGTCTGGATATTTGTTTTTGTGAAATTTATGTATGTAAACTATTCCCATGATACAAGAGAAAATTCTAGTGAGGCGGTTGTTTTAAAATAATAAAATTAAACAAAAGAATATAAAACAAAACAAATTTGTAAATTCAAAATGTCATTAACTAAATATATCTTGTACCCGCTCTTAAAAATATGTGCAATAGCTCATTCGATTCGGAATGACGTCTAGAAAAATGTATCTCTAGGATTTATTAACACATAAAATATTGCAATTATTTTTAACAAAATAAAATGAAAAAAGAGATAATATAAAAGAGAAGTAAAGAGAGTATTAAATTTTTCTTTAATAACTCCAAAACTTATCATATTTAAGAACTTTTGAAAAAAGATACTCAAAGACGAGGAAATTTCCAATATAAAAAAATTGACATTCGGGATTCTATCTCGTCTATCTAGTTACGGCTATAAATCACATAAAACGATCTTTATAGTATTAAACATTAAACTAAAAATTTAAAAAAGTAATGGTATCATCACAACACTTGAATAAATAAAGCGCCGTTGGAAAATAATAATGTCAATATTTCAAAAAGTCATACGATTGTTGTTTAACAAATTTTTTCATCACCATCATCAACATTACAGCCTTTCAAAAGTCCACTGGTGAACATAGGCCTCCCCCAAGGAATGCCACAAAGCACGGTCCTGAGCCACCTGCATCCATCGACTTCCTGCATGTCTTACCAGGTCGTCACTCCATCTCGTGGAGGGTCGCCCTACAATTCGCCTACCGGTACGAGGCTGCCACTAAAAAACCTTTCTTCCCCATCGGTTGTCGGTTCCTCGAGCTATATGGCCAGCCCACTGCCACTTCAGCTTACTAATCCGTTGGGCTATGTCGGTCACTCTGGTTCTACTGCAAATATCCTAATTCCTAAGTTTATCACGCAGAGAAACTCCGAGCATAGCCCTCTCCATAGATCGCTGAGCGACCTTGAGCTTCCTTATACGGCCAGCAGTGAAGGACCACGTCTCAGATCCGTAAGTTATCACTGGCAACATGCACTGGTTGTACAATTTCGTTTTAAGTTTTTAAGGTATGTCTGAAGAGAAGATGTGTCGTAGCTTCCCGAACGCTGCCCACCCGAGTTGAATCCGTCGATTGACCTCTCGGTCAAAGTTGGACTTACCTAGTCGGACTATTTGTCCCAGGTAAAGATACTCGTCAACGACTTCGAGCTTAGTGCTCCCAACAACTACCGGCATAGGTGTGACATAGACAATTAACATGATCTTTGTTTTGTCCATGATCATTTTAAGACCTATCCGTTGGGAGACACTATTGAGGTCATTGAGCATGGTGCTTAGATCCTCCAGCGATTTTGCCATAAGGACTATATCGTCGGCAAATCGAAGGTGAGTGATGTACTTGCCATTGATGTTAATACCGTATCCCTTCCAGTCCAGAAGCTTGAAAACGTCTTCCAATGCAGCGGTGAAGAGTTTCGGGGATATGACATCACCCTGTCTTACACCTCTCTGCAAATGGATAGGTTTCGTACTCTGGTTCTGTACTCGGATAGCCATCGTAGCTCTACTGTACAAGCACTTCAGCACTTCGATATACCGACAGTCAACTTGGCACCGCTGAATGGACTGCAGCATCGCCCAAATTTCGACGGAATCAAAGGCTTTCTCAATTCCACATACGCCAGGCATAGTGGCAAATTGTACTCCTCGGACTTCTGTACAACTTGCCGAAGGGTATGTATGTGGTCTATGGTGCTAAAACCCTTTCATGAAACCGGCTCGTACGGGAGGCTGGAAGTCGTCAAGTCTGCGCGCGAGACGATTCGTAATGACTCTCGACGTAGACGCGGCTCAGAGGGAAAATTGGTCTGTAGTTCTTTAAGAGGATGGATGGATTAATTCTTCAAGATAGAGGACGGGATTGAAGAGCCTCTAAAGATACCGGTTTTCCACCCGCTTTCAGAAGCTCCGCTGTAAGTCCATCCTCGCCTGCGGCCTTGCAGTTTTTAACATGCTGGAGAGCCATTCTAATCTCGCTCAGACTGACGTCCGGGATATCTTCGGAATAGTGTCGGATAAGATTCGCTCTTAGATCGTTACTCACACTTGCGTGTGGCTCCAACGATGACGTGTACAGCTATCCATAGAACCTCTCGATCTCACTTAAAATCTCAGGTGCCCCGGAAGCGATGCTGCTACACTCGGTCTTCAGCTTTGACAGTTGGCTCTTTCTGGCAGACAGATCTCGCGCAAAGACTTTGAAGCCCTGATTCCACTCGATCACTTCTTCAATACGAGTTATATTGAAGTTATCTAAGTCCCGCCGCATGCATTTGGAGATCTGTCTGTTCAGTTGCTCGTATGCTGTCAAATCTGCTGAAGAATGTAGCTTCATCTCCTGTCTAACAGCCATGAAATTAAGAGTGTGATCGGAAATTTTTTGTGTTCTTCTGCAGCGGGTCTTTTAGAACTTAGCTCCGACCGCATGGACAGTTTCCACGAGCTTGTCATTCATATCGTCCACTTCATTGCATTCTTCTAGGCACTAGGGGGACGGAGCGTTGACTTCATTAGACGAGATCTCTTCAACTTAACGTTTAGGTTCAGTGTGCCTCTAACCATTCAGTGATCGCTACCAGTTTTACCCTCGCGATCACCGAGACATCACTGAACAGTTGTCGTCTGGCCGTCATAATGAAGTGAATCTCATTTTTTGTCGAACCGTCGGGGCTCGACCAGGTCCAATTCCTGTAGGGCCGCTTCTGGAAGAAAGAATTCATCATAAAGAGTCCTTCTTTCTCCATGAAGTTGGCCCGCTGCTGGCCCCTTAGGTTCCGTTGCCCTATTCCAAATTTCCCTTCTTTCAACTCACCGTTCACTCTTGTGCCTAGTTTTGCATTGAAGTCTCCCATTAACACCGTATATTGGGTTTTGGAGGAATGCATGGCTCTATAGATATCCTCATATATTTCCTCTACCTCCTCTGCTGAGGTTGGTGCGTAAACCTGTATGACCTTCAGCGAATACCGTTTTGTGATTCTGAGTATAAGGTACGCAACCCTCGTCGACACACTCCCAATCTTTACAACGTTGTTAACGAGAGACTTGTGAACGATAAATCCGACACCTCCTTGGGACAGATGGTCGCCCTCCCGGTGATATAACAAGTTGCCGGATTTGAGGATTACCGTGTCCTCCCCCTCTTTTCAGACTTCGGATAATCCTATGATATGCCAGCATAACTTGTCTATCTCTTTTTCCAGCTCCACGATCTTCTCTTCAGTCCTCAGGGTGCGTGCGTTGTACGTTGCCAGGTCGAGTCGTCTAAGGTGGCAACCGAACCTCCACCGGAGATTCTTAGCACCCCCTGCCCCGCCGTTACCATGGCCCACCGTAGCCAGGAATAGCGGGTCGCCGGGGACTCGGGGCAGTCTGTTTGTTGCTCTAATCATTGGGGGGTATTTTCCATAGTTGCCACGCTTGGCGAGCGGGTTGGCAACCGCAGTTTTTTTATTGTAATTTTGGCTATTATCAGGAAGATGCTGCAGATTCTTAATTGAGAATAAATGCCATGTCTATGGCCGCAGCATTCAACAATGTGCTCTTTTATTACCCTTATTTAAAAAAAAAACACTAAGTTTTTATTCTAAGTGTCGTTTATCGTTCGTTAATTGCCCATTTGCCATGAAGCATTATGCAATACAATAGAATGTTGGTTGAAATTTGATGCGTGGTGCATAGAAATGGGTCAATCTGTCTAACATCTTTAACCCTTCCGCTATAAAGTTATTTTTTTTACAAAATTGAAGTGGCAAACGTTGATATACCTTTATATATGGAACGGTTGGTGATCGTTGGCTACTGCAGTCTATGGACATCTGTAGTCAACTTCCAACAGCCAAGGCCACAAATGCGTCATCGCCTTTGAAGTCTAAGATGTAAAAGCTTACAGCGTGTAATTATACTGGCTGTATATACTCTTAAGCCTTTTTACTCATATTTATGTTGATAAATTGTCAGAAAAGAAACCAATGCAATAATATTCAAAAACTGAAGGTAGCCGGGCTAACTATGACAACGGGACGTCAAACACCTCAGTCCCCCCTCCCTCCCCCCGTGACCACGGGTGCTGTAAAGCACCCGAAACGTCGGGAACTAAGAAGTTAAATTAAACGCGATAAATCTAAGCGTCTTCGCGTAAAGTCTTCGCGTAAATATAAGAAATCACAATGCAATAAGTCAATAATTACGTTACGTTAGGTAACTTTTTAACCACTTTATTAAATAAAAATATTCATACGGTTACAATATTAAGTAGTTTGTCTGTTTCTGCTCCGTAAAAATAATAAATAGCAGCTTAATGCTACTGCTGGTGTTTCATATGGTGAGCGTAGGGAACCAAAGACCTTTACTAGTAACGGGGCATTCGATTTTAGTCCGCGGGTGTCGCACCTCATTTTTAATTTGGTTCTTAATCAAGGATAGATATAGGTGTCTATGGGCCACAACATTCATTTACCATCAAGTGAACTGTGTGCTCTTTTGTCACCCTTATTCTTTTAAAAAAATATATAGACTGTAACTTTATTGGAACGAATATTTTTTTGTAACTACCCCTTGTTTCATAGTGTAGACGGCCTTGGCGGCGAAATAAGGAAGTGAGGTGGAGTAGGTAATGTCCATCTCCCCCCAACTTTTTCTTATCTTACCATAAATGAAATATAATTTTATATCAAATGATGCTTCATTTTAATAGACGCTAGTAATTCATTTATTTGTATTTGTTAATCAATAATATACCTAATTTAACAATAATAATGTAGTGCAAGGAACTTCGTTCCAACCGAGTGTTTAACGACACTCACGTATTTTTTGTATTATAAGATGTGTACATATTTAAAGTATCCTTGAAAATTGACATTATTAGGATAACTATTTGGCTAAAGTAATACTCGAATTCGCTTAGACAAGAGTTTCAAATAGATTCATTGAAATTTCTGATCAGATTCCAGTCAAAGTTTAACGTCAGTTTTTGCCTGACTCGTTCCGTTGATCGACAAATAAATCAACATTTGAGAATCGGATTATATGAATAAGAAAGTAATGAATTTACCGCAAGAATTCATAAAAAGAGTGCTTAAAACTCGTCTGCGTGTGTGAGCGCGCGCGTGTGTGTGTGTGTGTGTGTACTTTTGTACGCACCTAGGAAGGAAGCTATACTTCTTTGGCGTAACAAAACAAAAATAATTAAAAATTATTAAAGATTCTGGTGACAATTAATTGACGACTCCGTGGCGCAGTGACTTAGTAATGAATTGCATCGCTAAGGGCCTCGGGTTCGATTTCCGCATGGAACAAGTATTTGTATGGCCAACAAATAAGTGTTCTGGATCTGGATGTTTTTACTTGTGAAATCTATGTTTTTAAACTGCCCCCGCGATACAGGGGAAAATTCTAGTGTGGAGGTAACCTTTTAAAAGAAATTTGAATTTATTTTTATTAAGATTTTTAAACTTTATATTTATTATCTATATTTTTTCACAAAATAAACTTACATCCATCACCTCTTTTGATGGGTAAATTTAAGCTATTTTACCTTTATAGAGATATAAATAAATATACATATTACGATTTTACATCATTATGGTGAGAATGCGAAACTGCGATATAATCTCCAACACTTAAGTTTGTTTTACAAAACTCTTCCTCTCTATCCACTTTTAATATATTGCAAAACAATTTTTTTTATAATGTGCACAGAAAGAAAATCACTAAATGCTAATATACTTTAAAGTGGCAGAGAATTTACTTTATATAAATATAATATATATGTTGAATTATTTTAGATACTATAATTTCTTTTGAACATGTCCTTTTTTTGGGTTCCGTAGCCAAATGGCAAAAAACGGAACCCTTATGGATTCGTCATGTCTGCCTGTCTGTCTGTCCGTCCGTATGTCACAGCCAATTTTTTCCAAAACTATAAAAACTATGCTGTTGAAACTTGATATGTCGATGTACTCTATGAACCGCATTAAGATTTTCACACAAAAATAGAAAGAACAGCAATAAATTTTGGGGGTTCCCCATACTTATATGATGGATACATTAAACCCTTACGTGTGGGGTATCTATGGATAGTTCTTCAAAAATGATGTTTAGGTTTTTCACATCATTTTTTTCTAAACTGAATAGTTTACGCGAGAGACACTTGAAAGTGGTTAAATGTGTGTCTCCAACCCTGTAACTTCTAATATAAGAGAATGATAAAACTAAAACAAATATATGATGTACATTACCATGTAAATTTCCACCGAAAATTGTTTTGGACGAGATCTGGTAAGTAGTTTTTTCTTTAATACTTCATAAATCGTAAATTATATTACTTGCTGCTACGGAACCCTTCATGGGCGAGTCCGAATCGCACTTGGCCGCTTTGATTATTTAACTTTTTTCTTTGTTTATTATTCTTCTGTTTAATTTAGATATTGTTTTGAACCTGTCCCTGTCACTTCAACACTACTTCTTGATGTAGAATAAACAGATAAGCTAGGTACAGGTTCTATATCTCTGTACTGATATGTAGATGATCTACGTGAAAGATGAAAATTAACCTTTAATTTTGGATAGAATGGATTCCATGTTATTGCACAAGCTGGTCAACAGTGTGCTATCTTCAACTCCTTCGCCTAGTGAATTTCTATACCCCCATAAGTTTCCGCGCTTATCGAAATACACGTTTTTAGACCTAAAAATTTCAAAAGTAATTTAGGACATTTTTTCCTTTATAAACCGTTTACAGAAGCAGTACAATTTAATTAGCAAAGTATTGGATATCGATTTAGCACTTAGTCTCCCAAGATTTAAGCGGAAAATCTGGTCTTATCTGTACTCCAAATATAGGAATAGAAATAAATTAATATTCAATAATTAAAATTATAATATTCATATTTAAATTCACTATGAAATAGCTAGTATTAAGTTCCCTTTACTCATAATTTTCCTTTTCTTTTTTAAGCTTTTTTTATATTTTTTGTATTTTATATTTTTATAGTCAACATATTATTATTTTTACCTATCAATGGTAACCTATAAGTAAGAAAAAGCTTGTTTGCATGTTTCGTACTATGAATAAGGGTTTTATAAAAAAATTGTAAAGCTTATATCTTGTTGGTGCCTAAATAAATAAATATTCAAGCATTCTTTATAAAGAAACAATGTAATAAATAACAAAAATTAAATACTTATACCTCTACCGATATTTCACCATAAAAGGGATTTCACTATGCGCACCTATCTAAAAACAAAGACATCTTTGATCATAACGGTTTTTATAAAATTTTTATCTATCCTTTCTTTATGATAAGGTTCGGTACAGTAGCCTGAAGGGGAAGGATCGCAAAAACTGCTCTGTGGTTTGACGAGGGTTCCCTCTCGGGATACTTGTATAAAAACCCTTGTGTTATTTATGAATGTAATCAAAATATGTTATTTTTTATAAAACTGAAGTGACAAATGATTTTACCGTCCACCTGATTATAAGTGGCCAGTGCAGCCCGTGGACATCTTTACCAAATAATTGATAGAATCAGGCGTAACTTTGCGGAAATCCATTATAATGGGGTTGTTATAAACTAATTTGCTTAATTCCGCGTAAAGAAAGAAAATTATGTGTTCTGCCCAGTTTTAAGGGGACCTCCCACCCTCCCTTAATCGCGCTCACGATCATCAATCTTTACGCGGAATTAAGCAAATTAGTTTATGACAACCCCATCTGCACCAAATTTCATACAAAGAAGAATGCAGATGCGTGGTCACCTCTGAGTTCTAAAATGTAATGCCTCATAGTAATTTATTATATATGCTCTCTGCACACTTTTAAACCGCATAAAAAATATATGAGCCTATATTATGCCGTGGATGTGGTAGATCGCCCACGACAATTTCTTTTATTATACAGAATAAGGATAAGAAATGATTCCACAGTCCACCTGACGGTAAGTGGAAGCTGCGGCTCGTAGAAATCGACATCAATACTCGATTGTGAATCAAATGTTGTCACCCCTGAGAACTAAAATGGAATGCCTCACTACATTCAATATACAAAACATAACAATTTAAAATAGAAACTGTGGTAGAAAACCCATCTGCCAAGTATGACAACTATGGCAAATTGCCTTTGCTTCCAAATTGATGTCCTAATAGGGGGATCCATATGTGGCAATCAATGGGTTTTATGTGACATCTGATAGCGTTTACGTTACTTAATTTTTACGACGAATCTGTATCTTGATTCAATAGATGTGTATGGGCACCAGCATCCACTAATTACCAGGTGGACTTTCTGCTCGTTTGTTACCCTTTTTCCATGAAAAAAACCTTATTTTTCCTAAGTCATGAAATTAAATTAAAATGTTTATTTAAGTTAAAAATTTACTTTTGCACAAAATTGACTGCAGTCCCCGTAGATACTGAAGGAATTTTTACGAGTGCATACAGACCACTTAAGTCCGGAGGCGTCTATATTTAACAGCCTTACCTACTCGTATCTACAACTCTTAACAAGCTAAATACTTCTTCTTTTACTTTTGAATAAAGTTGTAATGCTTTTTAATTTAAATTAATAGGAGAGCTTTGAGAAAAGTTAAAACAATTATGAAGAAATTTTTTACTATTCCTCCATCATATTGGGGCCGACCTCATGTTGCTTAATTTGATGAATATTTTTTGTAAACTGCGACTCAGACTGTCTTGTTCTAGTGTTCGTAAACGTGGCTGCTGATCATTATGTCTCGGGTCGGATCCCGGTTCGGAACAAAAAAGGTGATGGGATTTTCTGTCGAGAATTTCTTAGCCTTATCTTACCCAGAGTCAGGAAGTTGGCGGTGTGAATAATCTTATCCAGAAGCTGCCTCTTAATCTAGTAGTCGTAAGCGGGACTGCTGTTTTTGGCTCGTTAGGTACCACCGAGTTTGATAGTAATCGGAGTTTTCCGTTCCGTTTCTTTTGTATTGTGTTGTTAATTGAGTAACATATATGATTGTAAGCTGTTATTTAAAAAATCCTCCCGCTGGGTTTCTTGCTGGCTCTTCCCAGGACAGAGTTTTTTTGAACCAGTGGTAATTAAACAAAAGAGTGACTTTCAGTAAGTATTATTTATAATATACAACATGTAACAAAAACCCTGTGGTTCCCGTTAAGTACGTTATCAGGATCAGTATTCAAACCTATAGAAATAATTTGTTTTTAATAAATCGACCATACTTTTTTTTATTTTTTTTATTTCATGTGGTTTTATTAACTCTTACTGACACTAGCCGATGCTAAAGCTAAGTAAAGCGGGCTCTTTGACCATCCTCTTACTCCCCAGACAATGCAGAGGTAATAAAACTACATACAATTTGCATACAATTCTTTTTTTAAATAAAAACAAAATATTGTTCGAGTTTTAAAAAAATAGTTATTTCTATACTTTTGAATAATGATCCTGATGACGTACTTAACGGGAACCACAGGGTTTTTGTTACATATTGTATATTGAATAAAAAATTTCTATTTCTGTTTCTGTTTCTTTTTATTGTAAAGAAATTCTCAGTGGCATCGAGGAGTCAGGAAGTTGGTGGTGTTTCAATCCCATGTCTCGGAAAGCACAAAAGTCATATGTCCAATATACTTGTGCTAGCTAACACTCTTTTTTATAGGATTAGGGTGACAATAAACACACAGTCCACTCGATGGTAAGTAGTTGCTGTAGCCCATTGACATTCTACATCCATCCTTAACTATGAATCAAAATGTAGATGCGTTGTCATCCGTGAGGACTGATTTTAATTAAACGGTATTTATGTACTGTGCATTTCGACATTCATGCAACTTTTTTACAAATAAGTAAATATTTTATATTTATTAAATAAATACCTGGTCGAATAAAATAAATGCAGTTCGGTTTCTTTTAATATTTAATATGATACTAGTAAAACTGTCTATCGCGCAGATAACCAGAGTAGAACCAGAGTAGCGTACACATCGTAACGGTTCCGTAAACCAAAGTGTCAACCGATTGGGAAGCAAGGGTTTGTAGTAGAAGCCTCATACCGATAATAAGCAAGGTGTTACTTTGGCTCACCACTAGACGGAGTGACAACCGAGTTAAACATGCAAGAAGTAGATGGATGCACGTGCCTCAGGGCCGTGCTTTGTGTCATTTCTTGGGGCAGGCTATTGTTCAGCAATGAACTGGTTATGGTTTTTAATGCTGATGATGACTGACTGATTTCAATTAGGGTAAGAACGCAGTGGACTTGTGATGAACTTTATTAATGATAATAATAAACTTTAATTATTTAAAGTCACCGTCATCGAATCAATATTGAGAACATAAGTTTTAGAAGGATTGCATTAATTTACCGTACACTGAATCACATATTTGTTATATCGAAGTTCCAAAAGCAATCGAGGGAGAGGTACGAAATCGCCTTAGTATCAATTTTGCAGCATATTGACCACATTCCTAATAACAACTAAAGCGGAATCCACATTTTGATGTTTTAACTGAAAGCTTAGTGCCCCGTTTCTTGATCTAGGGCCACAGGCAAGCGAATTAAATAAAATAAAAAAGAATTAACAATTATTTTTAATCAGAGAATGACGAATTTTAAATTTACATTCAAATACAAAAAAAACCATCCCTGCTTTATTTAGTAAAAAATAATCATTTATATTGATTAAGCCGTTTCCTAGTAAACGACTAACATACATAAAAACATAGAGTCGAATATAGAATCTACTCTTTTTGAACTTTCTTTAATAATGGTTTAGCGGTTCACTTAATTTGTCGAACCTGTGACTACGCTGCTTGCTCTACGATTTTGTAAACTATGTCGTCTTCTGTGAGAGCATGGTTGTTCACCGGTAAAGCAGACCCATTCTTGCTTTAATTATAATATATTTGCATAATGGATTTGTTTTGCAGATATTATAAAAGTTTTGTTTTAAATGTGTGCTGTATAAATAATATGGATCTTTTTTCTTTTAAAGATGTGAAACGTGTTGTTCATGTTGTAAATGAAGTTTGATTATAACTTCTATGTTATAACTTGCATTTCGTTTGATTTATCATCATCATTATAGCCCTTCACAAGTGCACTGCTAAGGGGGAGGCCTATGTTTATACATAGACCTATAATTCAACCTGCCCTAGGCTGACTTTCCCTAAAGGTATAAAATTTCTGAATTGGTTTACGTATTAATATCAAGATAAAGAACCTTTGTGTTCTAAGCAATCAAAGAAAATACATCTGAAACAAGGATGCCAAAGAGCTAATGGATACAACAGGTTTTCATAAAAATAAGATTTTAATTATAATTGGCCGTATTGCGTCTGCATTTTTTTATTTTCAAAAACCGTAACCATCCCTTAAAGTAGGAAAGATCTAGGACACATCAATATTCCGTAATTTCTAAGCAATTTTAGCACTACATTGAGTTGCCTATTTGGACAATTTTTATTTATCAATTACGTATATATATATATATATATATATATATATATATATATATATATATATATATATATATCGGAAATGACAACAGGAGATCCCACTTCTGATGTCGGAGAATCCAACAGGAGATCCCGATTTTGATCTCGGAAATACATCGGGATAGCGTTAACTGTTAAAAATAAAAAGTGTGAGAGCGGATGTTCAACTTGCTCTCGTGCTTACGCAATTAATCATTATCAGTAATAAGACAACGTAACGCACTATACATTCAGTATAGTGAAATTACAGTTCGACCACACCGTAACACGTCTCCGCCACAATTACACACCAGTGTAACGTGAGGTACGTAATTACATGATAACATCAAAATATGTAAACCGACAGCAACACTACTTATCTCAATGTAACACAGGATAGCCTCTCAGCAACACCAATTCTCCTTGCCTGCACTAGAAGAATTACAACAACGAACAGAACCACGACACTATCTTAGCACTAGTAGAGTGACCGCACTCGTTGAATAACTTGAGCGGAATCTTTCGTGCACGGCACCTACAGTGAACTTTATACTACAGACACAAGAGGGGGTTTCTCGATAAACCCTCCATTCTACCTCGATCCAACCGGGTATTTTACAGACGCTCCGACACGGCCGTCCTGACGTACGACCGTCCTCGGGCATGTATTTTAACGCATTCCTGTAACAAACACTATTAGTCACCAATTCGTCCGCTTGTCTATCCTGACACGAGCAGGTACATATTATTAGTTCGCAAAACCAATTGATAGATGGCGCTGCTTGTTTCACTATGACGCCATCAATCCATGACACGGTCATTCCTGACTAGCATCCGTCCTCGTTTGCAGTGCCTGGAGACAAAATATGCTCAGTAATTAATCTAGCTCGGCTATTCTGCCAATAGAAACAAGGTTGATTAAAAATAGTACTTCACTTTTCCCAAGTCTAAGTACAATAGTTAACTGTCGTAATTGACAATGCCTTGTTGTTAAGGCTTCTTACACAGTGCTTCCTGCACAAAATGATTTATTGTGGAAGGTCCGATCAACAAGTTCCAACACAGTAATTTTAACAATTTTGTTACTCTTTACAATTCATAAGCAATGCATATTCAACTCGTGAAACTTTCATGGAAATCTGTGCACCAACACAGGCCGGAATCGCACCAACGATTCTTTACAAACCCATCGCCACATGATACTCATGAGGTGCGGTCTAAAGTTTTGAGTATGAGTATACAAGCCATTCTTAATCAAATTTGGTCTCACTACCACTGTCATTAACTATGACATCTAACTCTCGTGCACTTGGTGATCGGGGATCTTCCTCACATGATCATAGGGGGTATTTGTGGGGTACTTTGCACACTAACATGACCACTTCCGGTTGAATTTACAATATTATTTACACTTTTGCCACCAAACTTTGGCGCAACACAATCTTTGATGAGGCTCTCTCTTTCGGCACCAGAATCATAATAAAATGGGTACGACTCACCAGTATTATCATCAGCACACCGCTGGGATTGCTGATACAGCAAACGTCAATACGTCACTCACTGCTCGCCGTTGCGGCAGGCTTAAGGCAAGCGCACGTGTCTATTAAAACAAACCAGCACACGCCATAGTTAGCTGCCATGAAGCAAGCTCACGTGGTCAAAACAACAGCACAGGGCGTGCCACACTCGCAGAGCAAGCCGTCGCGCCGCACCAGCGCCAGCGAGATGCTGCGCCGCACCACGCACTCGAAGCATCAACGGGAGCAGCAGGAGCACCTGAGGGTTCACAGGCATCGTCGGGATTGTAGTCATTGTGACCTACGTGGAAAACAAGTTGTTTATTATCAAGACAATATACACAGTTGCCTATCCTCTCATCCATCACGCATACGAGGTCCTCTAACAGAAATACGCTCTCATATCGCAGATTATAATAAAGCACTTTGCTTTCACAAGTATGGATACATATACGATGTAACTCACACACTCGTATTTTAACTTGTGAGTTCCCACGTAAAACACGTGAACCAGGACAGCGCCTGCGAGGACAGAGCCTGATGCATGTTCAGAAAACACTACTTCTGCGCACACAGTGTACGACCCCTGCACATACGGAGTACACGACTTCAGAGGCATCGCCATGTATAGCATACACGCGCTCCGGGAAATCAACAGTCACGCGTACAGCATACGCGTGTGCCGAAGCCAGGCCATGCTACATCTGGACCCGGCAGTCCGTTCCGACCAGCAAGTAATCACATCACACGTACTACTGTAACACAAAAGAAAACATTAAAAAGATTCAGTAAGAACTCTTTTTTTAAAATGCAGCACTACTCTCGGGGCACCATTCGCCTTTCTAGGGCACCAAATACTGAGCTGCGGCTACACGACAACCTCTGGTATGGTCCGATCCTCATGTAAACTCAAATACTCTCTTCAATGTCAGAAATAATTTGCTCTACTTCACTTTCATCAGTTATGCTTTGGTTTTCCAGCATTTTTCGCAACCAATTAAAAATGTAAACACTTATTCTTACAAAATATTTTTTTAAGACAATGTTAGGAATAAATTTACTTTCCTCATGTATCAAATGGTTATCGGTAGCAACGGCAAATAATGTGTCCGCGGCGTCTTAAGCTGATAGACATACTTCCACTCAAAAGCGAGCGCCACAGCACCACACCTTCCACTAAACTCTCAACATCAAATCACAATTTTGTCGACTACGTAATACTCGGAGTAAACTGTAACACTTATCACCACATTAGGACACAAAAATACTACTTAGTGTTTTTAACTCATAGCACGTTAAAGTTAAACATTTTTTTCGATACATCGTTTAAACGTTTTGAACTTTAAAATTAGCCCATGTAAATTACACCTGGTGTATCAAATTATAACATAACTCGAACAAGTTAAATTTCCACTGAATGCAAACTATAACTCATTTAGAATACCTGCAACATTTCTTTCGACATTTGTTATCATATTTGGGTACGTTAAGAAATAATGAAAGTACTTGCGGGTACTTTTTATTATGAATCGAACAATAAGATTTAACTTTTGGCTTAATACATTTCACTTTTAACTTTTACTCTACACTTCAACGATTCGTCAGTGTCGTAAATATGACAACGTAATAACCCGCACACTATTCAAAGGTTATAACAGGTGGGCAGTAACAGGGACTTTATCCCACTTTTGATATCGGAAATGACAACAGGAGATCCCACTGCTGATGTCGGAGAATTCAACAGGAGATCCCAATTTTGATCTCGGAAATACATAGGATAGCGTTAACTGTTAAAAATAAAAAGTGTGAGAGCGGATGTTCAACTTGCTCTCGTGCTTACGCAATTAATCATTATCAGTAATAAGACAACGTAACGCACTATTCATTCAGTATAGTGAAATTACAGTTCGACCACACCGTAACACGTCTCCGCCACAATTACATACCAGTGTAACGTGAGGTACGTAATTACATGATAACACCAAAATATGTAAACCGACAGCAACACTACTTATCTCAATGTAACACTGGGCAGCCTCTCAGCAACACCAATTCTCTAGAAGATCAATTCAACTAGAAGAATTACAACAACGAACAGAACCACGACACTATCTTAGCACTAGTAGAGTGACCGCACTCGTTGAATGACTTGAGCGGAATCTTTCGTGCACGGCACCTACAGTGAACTTTATACTACAGACACAAGAGGGGGTTTCTCGATATACCCTCCATTCTACCTTGATCCCTCGATCGACGAATGATCTATGGGAAAGGACTATTTTCAACAGTGGACTTATGAATATAATATATAATAGTATGGTGTAATGGATGGATGGACGGAAAAACGTATTAGGTGTGCCTGCCTCTTTTATCTAGTGGTCTTAAACGGCACTGATGATTTTAAGGTCCAGGGTTCAAATTTCGGGTTGGGTCAAAAACAGTTATTGGGTTTACCTTACAAAAAATTCTAAGTAGTAACCCGGAGATAGAAAGTTGGCGGTGTTACAAGCACGTAAAGCCATGTTAGCTATAAGTACAAGTGAATAAGGGAACCTGTGCGTAGATGCCTAGTCTTCGTTGAGACTGCCCGTCGTGACCAAAATTCAGTCTGGAGGGAGGACACTCTTAGGCATGCTCTGTACTGTGTCGAAATAAATATTTGTCTATTAGCTGTTTAAATGTTCTACGTGGTAGAGCCATGCTGCAGCTATATTGTGGTTGTAGCACGAATGGTTCGGCTCGACCGGGGAAGGACCACCCTCTCACAGAAATCCAACGTAAAATAGCAGCTTAACGCTGCTGTGTTTCGTATGGTAAGTGTAGAGAATCGGAGACCCGTTTTACTGGCAAATAGGCATACCATCTTTGTCCTCACGGGTGACAACGCATCTGCATATTTAGTCTTTATTGAGGATAGATGTAGATGTCTATGGGTCACAGTAACCACTTACCATCAGGTGGACTGTGTGCTCGTTTGACACCCGATCCTATAAAAAAAATGTGTAAATGCAATGGTGAAGAACAACATCGTGAGGAAGCACCTGTCAAGCGCGGCGATTACGTCAAAACGTTTTGCCATTGCAGGAAACCTACTTAAAGAAGAGTTGGTAAACTTTTTTTAAAACTTACTTACAGTCCACGCGATGGTAAGTGGCTACTGCAACCCATGGACACCTGCAGTCAACTTAAATCAAAGAAGGCTGCAGAGACATTGTCACTAGGTGTTGGCGCACGTCATCGCGCCTCGGACAAAAATGGGGAACGCGGGGAGGCGCGGACCGGTCGCTGACCCTGCGACAGCGCAGGCGCTTCTGTCACACTCAGCTGCGAGACGCAGTAGCAGACGGGCACTTCATTATTCAATTTATAGTAATATGTTTGTTTTAGAGATTTAACGGCATTAAACCTATTGTTAATACAGTCCACTCATTTTATTTCCAAATTCCCGATAACGCCTAAACACTAGGCCTAAGGTAGAGTGCCTCACAGCCTCTAATTACACAGGCTGTCTTTACCCTTCCGAGGAGAATAACAATGGGATCATTGCCTGGCACTGCATTGTTTGGCAGGAATATGTAAGATGTTAAGAGGATCATTGCCCAGCTGACAGAAGGCCGATAAAAGTACTAACACCTAGTAACTTAGTTAAAACCTGATGGCCAATTAGATGACCATAAAAAAACTATGCCTTCAGAAAAAGTAGATTATTTTTAATATAAATAGAATTTAAGTGTATGTCTGTAATTTCGAAATTGCCTTTTATTGAGGTTAGGGGGTAAATTGCATGCCAATAACACATTTGTAAAAAATTTGTCCGTCTGTCACGAAAGGTAGAACCACGCTGCAGTTATATTATGGTAGTAGCACGAATGGTTCGGCTCGAACGTGGTAGGATCACGCTCTCACAGAATACTAACGTAAAATGGCAGCTTAATGCTGCTGTGTTTAATGTAAGTTATTTTAAGCAATCAAAATGGTGAATAGATCCCAGGAAAGCGAAATCGGGGTCCATCGCTAGTATAATATAATATAATTTTATATAGTATATCTTCTATAAAATTCTATAAAATTTTAAGGATATATTGTAGCATATTGTAGATAAGAATGGCTCTCCAGCACCTTAAAAACGGTAAGGCCCCAGGCGAGGATGGAATTACAGCGGAGCTTCTGAAAGCGGGTGGAAGACCGGTACTTGAAGTCCTTCAGAAGCTCTTTAATTCCGTCCTCCATGGTGGCATTACACCGGAGGCGTGGAGCAGAAGTGCGGTGGTCTTGTTCTTCAAGAAAGGTGACAACGCTCTCTTGAAGAACTACAGACCAATTTCCCTTCTGAGCCGCGTCTACGTGCTGTTTTCGAGAGTCATTACGAATCGTCTCGCGCGCAGACTTGACGACTTCCAGCCTCCCGAACAAGCCGGTTTCCGAAAGGGCTTTAGCACCATAGACCACATACATACCCTTCGGCAAATTGTACAGAAGTCCGAAGAGTACAATTTGCCACTATGTTTGGCGTATGTGGACTATGAGAAAGCCTTTGATTCCGTCGAAATTTGGGCGGTGCTGCAGTCCCTTCAGCGGTGCCAAGTTGACTGTCGGTATATCGAAGTGTTGAAGTGCTTGTACAGTGGGGCTACGATGGCTGTCCGAGTACAGAACCGGAGTACGAGACCTATCCAATTGCAGAGAGGTGTAAGACAGGGTGACGTCATATCCCCGAAACTCTTCACCGCTGCATTGGAAGACGTTTTCAAGCTTCTGGACTGGAAAGGATACGGTATCAACATCAATGGCGAGTACATCACTCACCTTCGATTTGCCGACGATATAGTCCTTATGGCAGAATCGCTGGAGGACCTAAGCACTATGCTCAATGACCTCGATAGTGTTTCCCAACGGATAGGTCTTAAGATGAACATGGACAAAACAAAGATCATGTTCAATGTCCATGTCACACCTATGCCGGTAGTTGTTGGGAGCACTAAGCTCGAAGTTGTTGACGAGTATGTTTACCTGGGACAAATAGTCCGACTAGGTAAGTCCAACTTCGACCGAGAGGTCAATCGACGGATTCAACTCGGCTGGGCAGCGTTCGGGAAGCTACGACACATCTTCTCGTCAGACATACCTCAAAACCTGAAAACGAAATTGTACAACCAGTGCGTGTTTCCAGTGATGACTTATGGAACTGAGACGTGGTCCTTCACTGCTGGCCGTATGAGGAAGCTCAAGGTCGCTCAGCGAGCTATGGAGAGGGCTATGCTCGGAGTTTCTCTGCGTGATAAACTTAGGAATGAGGATATCCGCAGTAGAACCAGAGTAACCGACATAGCCCAACGGATTAGTAAGCTCAAGTGGCAGTGGGCCGGCCATATAGCTCGAAGAACCGACAACCGATGGGGAAGAAAGGTTCTCGAGTGGCAGCCTCGTACCGGCAGGCGAAGTGTAGGGCGTCCCCCCACGAGATGGAGTGACGACCTGGTAAGACATGCAGGAAGTCGATGGATGCAGGTGGCTCAGGACCGTGCTTTGTGGCATTCTTTGGGGGAGGCCTATGTTCAGCAGTGGACTTGTGAAGGGCTGTAATGATGATGATATTGTAGCAATCATTACGTAATAACATTATTTAACCTGTGGCGAGGATAAATGTAGATATCTATGGACCTCAGCATGCACCCACCATCAGGTGGACTTGGTGTGCTCGTTTGTCAACCTAATTCTTTGAAAAAAGTCAGTCGTAGGACTGCATGTCAGAAGTGAAAACTTCTTAGCTTCACAAACTCGTAAACATTATTTTTGGGTTGTTAAGAAATATATTTAAAGAAATATTTTTTTTTACAAATTATTTTATCAATGTATTAATATAATAATAAAATTTTCACTTATTGCGCTGTTTTACATGAAATTTTCGTACATTGATTTTTATGAATTTCGATGTCATTTAAGTCAGCAAGAAAGTTATGATAGACTTCGATTGGCCTTTCACGATGAAGCCCCATCTCGTGCCACTGTTTACAACTGGTTTAATGAGTTTAAACGTGGTCGCACTAATCTCACCGATGATCTGCGTGAGGGACGGCCTTCTACGGCGACGACTGAAGATAACATCAGTGTTTTACGTCTTATGATAGAGACTGACAAAACATTGACTTATCAGCAGATTCGGGCAAGCTTACGCATTGGTATGATTAAAGTGTACGAAACCTTCCATGAGCATTTAGCGGTCAGGAAGCTTTGTGCCCGGTGGATACCTCGTAATTTGACAGAGGTCCAAAACCTCCATCGTGTTTATTGGTGTCGTGAATTGGTTCAAAGATTTAACGGAGGTGACTCAAATGCTGTGTACGACATATTTACGGGTGACGAAAGCTGGATTTATTGCTATGATCCTGAAATTAAGAGACAGTCTGCTGTCTGGGTGTTTCCTTACGAAGAGTTGCCAACTAAAGTGAAGAGAGTTCGAAGCGTGGGAAAAAAGATGGTGGCCTCGTTCTTCAGAAGGACAGGTTATTACGCACCATTGTTTTAGAGAATCGCAAAACAGTTACTGCAAAGTGGTACACTAACAATTGTTTGCCACTTGTCTTGGAAAAAGTTCGGGAGAAACGACCATGCAGTAGGATCCTCCTTCACCACGACAACACCTCGTCGCACACCGCCAAGCAAACAATCGACTACTTGGCGACGTCAGATGTGAAATTACTGGGTCATCCGCCGTAGAGCCCCAACCACGCACCTTGCGGTTTTTGTTTATTTCCGAAAAAAAATTGTGGAAAACGTTTTATGGACGCCGAGGAAGCAGTGGCTACTCTTCAAAATGCCGTTGAAGAGACCTCAAAGGACGAGTGGGCAAAGTGCTTTTCTGAGTGGTCCCATCGGATGCAGCGATGTATTGGTGTAAATGGACACTATTTTGAAAAGATGTAATAAAACTAATAACTTGCTCGTTTGTTTAGTTTTTGATATTCTAAGAACTTTCAGTGTCACCCTCGTATTTGTACTATCGACCCGAGCTCATACTAATAATGACAACTTTTTACGGTTACTTAAACATGAAATAATTAATTTAAGAGCATGCTATACCTACCCTGTAGTTTTGAAGGTTCCTGATTAATATTTAATGGTGTTGCAGTTGTTCATGGACCGCGGTAGTCACTTACCATCAGGTGAGCCGAATGCTCGTTTGCCCCATCTCCTATAAAAAAAACACAATCGACGGCTTTGGATAGGAATATACCCAAAGTATCTTGTGAATTCTCCTATGCATTGAAGATATATTGAATCAGCTCAAGACCGCAGTAATGCAGTAACCGAATTGAGTTTAATGCAGTAAATTATTTACATTAAAAAAATTACATTTGATGAAAATTTTACTAAGTGTTGGCAGAACAGAAATTGGAAACAGTACGAGGCTGCCATTTGAATTTCTTTCCTTTTCTTCTTCTTCGTTCTTCAATCTATTAATAAACTCATATTATAAAGATATTCCAATACTTTTGGAAATTTTTATTTATGAAAATACCTAATTTTTAAAATTTCAAATAGCGATATAGGAGCAAAATTATTTTTGTAAATAATGATTTCTTATATTTTCGCGAATGCAACACAAGTAATAAAACTAATTTTACAAATTTAATCGTGTTAATTTTTTTTAATTACCGACACTACAGTATAATACTAAAGTGCCCGAACTCGTGAAACGTCATGAAAAGAATCGAGGTGTTTGACGTCTTTATATATGTCATGGTTAATGAAGGCTACCTTCAAATTTTAATAAATAATATATAACAGGCTTGCATTGTGCATCTGTTAAGTAAGGGTGTTAGTAAAATTAAACTCGATAAGATCCATAAAAAATAATTTTATTCCATGATGTTTTAATTCAATACCATCCACGAACCGTGGTCATGGTACGACAGTAATAGCAATTTATTTTCACAAAAAGATCGTACTTTGTAAAACTTTGCTGCATTGCATGACTGGTTTTAATAAATGCGTTAACTTCCGTTTGTGGAAACTTTGGACTGTAAGATATGTTTTACGAATAAGTTTGAGTTTTGTGACCTAGTTAAAAGTATACAATTGATGGTAAGTGGATGCTGTAGCTCATAGACAATGTATCCTTGCTTAAGAAAATGCATATGTTTTTCGTCATGTAGGTCGAAGACGGAATAAATCATTACTAGTTAAGGTGGTAATCCGGTTCTCGTTACAAACCATTCAAAACACAGCAGCGTTATTTGCTATTTGTCGTTGGTATTACGCGGTGGTTTTATTTCGGTCGAGCTTAACCATTCATGCTGCAGTCATAAAACAGCTCACACGTGGATTTACCACGTCCAATTTTTTTTGGCTATAAAATTATCATACAGACTATATCAATTAAAATCTTGTGTGTTGACAATATAAAGAGAATCCATCATCCATTCCGGCTCATTAGTACTAGCGTAGTGGCTGAAGCTTTGGCCGCAGCGCTCAGGGCTACGGGTTCATATTACACAGGGAAGAGTGTTTGTACGCCTACAAATTATTGCTTTGGATCTGGAAATTTATCCATGTGTAATTTATGTATTGTAATATATAAGGGTAAAAATTAAAAGAATAGGCTGCATAGACTCTGTTACCTCTATTACCTCTGTGATATTTTTTCCTATATTTTTTCCTTAATTGAGATCTATTTCTGTACTACTAACTCTGAGTAAATTTTTTTAAAACATAATTTTGGATCAATTGTAATTTTTTTAATACAAATAAATTACTTCATAAAAAGCAATTTAGTTTTACAAGGGGTCGCTCGACGTCGGACGCCGGTGTTGAGCTTATGAAATATATTTTTAATGCCTGGGAGAATTCACAAGATGCCTTAGGTATTTTCTGTGATCTTTCCAAAGCTTTCGATTATGTTCATCATGAGACATTAATCAGGAAACAACAACATTACGGTTGTTTAGGCCAAACAATTAAAATTTGAAATTTGCATTCACACTCGTGTCCGCCCACTGACTTGTAAAGTTCACCGTGGCCCCACTCCCGTGTGCGTCACTGGGCAGAGGGCGCGAGCACAGAACGTGAGTGCAACGGAGTTGCTTGAATGCAATGCTGTCGATAGCACGTCGTGAAGTCGCTCGGGATAACCTCCATTTTTAGAGTCGGTTTTGTTAGCAAATTGTGCATAGACGAGGAATTGTAGTCTAGAATTAGACGCCGGGTTG
Source organism: Parnassius mnemosyne (assembly GCA_963668995.1). Lineage (NCBI taxonomy): Eukaryota > Metazoa > Arthropoda > Insecta > Lepidoptera > Papilionidae > Parnassius > Parnassius mnemosyne. The sequence continues at coordinate 40,137,507 of CAVLGL010000081.1, read as the reverse complement.
ACAAGTTGTTAGGAAGTTAACATTAATTGCGATCAACGTCTGAATTTGTGTGTTTTGCGCGCCTAATTTATTACGAATTTGGTTATTCTAATTTGATAGCGTAATTAAGTGCATTTGACAATATTAATTTGCTCGTGCCGCATTTGATATAGTTCGGAGATATTTTCGGTTGTCGGTTGAACGCTGAACTTTGTGACACTAGAGAAGGTCATGTTAGGTTCTAGAAATAATTTGTTGCCACGCGAAACGGAAGTGACCTTTGATCCGAACATTCGGTATTCGTGCTGTGTTTCGTTTTTGACTATAAGTAACGGGATTTAGTTGCGTTTTGAAGTCAGTTAAATGTACAATAAAGTTAATAGACTGACATAGTCAAGAAGACAGAAATTGACCGTGGGTGATGCCGCTGGAGATAACCATACTTTGGAGCGGTGCCGGAGTCCGGGTGGCTGCCGACTTCAACGGTCCAGTCAGGTCAATCACAATCCACACCACCAAAAAACACTACTACACATGCTCATAAACACCACCGTCCTGACCGAACCTTGAGACAGTCGTTGCCTCAGATACCGATAAGTACTCTTTATTTGACTAGCCTCCCCATTGAATTGTAGTAGGATAGATCATTTTTCATAAGGCCAATCGGGCTCGTACCCGCGGTTGCCCGTTGAATCTTCCGCTCATGGGCCCCAGGATATTGAACTTTTGCAGGGGCAGCTGCGGGCCGTAACATTTTTGGTAGCAGGGAGCGTGTTTGGATTGGTTTAATTTGTGTCTACAATCACGCCCGGCCGTAATACGTAATAATAAAATTCTGCTTCTTTGTTACTTGCTTTTTGTTTGTTAGCGGGTAGATTTGAAGCCACGCCCGTAGTTTTGTAAAGGCTAGGTACTTACCGTAGTTTGTTAAGACTAGGTACTTTGACTAGGTAGATAAGGTTATCACGTAATCGGATAATTATCGTTGTCGTATAATTATAGTAGATTAATTGTCGAAGGGTCGGTTGTCCGAGCGAGGCATTTTTTGTTGATCGACTGTGGGTGTACCTTTGTTTGTATTGTAACTTGTATTTAATTTAATAAATAGTAATTTGTATTTAACTTGATTTGATCGTACTAGTGTTTGTTATTTGTTAATTTTATTTGTGTTTTTTTGGGCATTAGTTTGTATTTATTAGTGATGTCGTCGCACAAGCAACCTCACACCACGTCAAAAAGCTTCGCCTGCAGGCGGAGCTGCGCTGGGCCGCAAACGCCCATATATTGATAGGTCGACCTGATCGGGTTTATAATTTAGGGAAACAGCTCGAGCAGATCGATGCCCGAAGGGCTGTAGTGGAGAAGGTTTGCACAGAGCTTTTGGCCTCGGATTCGGTACAGGAAGTCCTAGACTACTGCCTCGCGGACTACGGGAATTTTTTTTTGCTCACGGACGATTTGATTGAGGCGGGGTCAAGGATGCAGCGCGTGAAGCTAGACTGAGGGGCATGTCCGAGTCTCCTCGGAAGCTGCCTCAGCCGGAGCTGTTGGGACGACTCCCAACTCTGGACCTGCCAAGGTTCTCCGGGGTCCTTTCCGAATGGCTGACTTTCGGTGGTCTTTTCGACAGCCTAGTGGACGCCCGGAAGGACTTGACCCGATCCAGAAGATGACGTACCTCCTGGCCTCACTGGAGGGGGAGGCCCAGGGCGTCGTCGGCCACTTGAGATTGTCGGACGACGCCTACCAGACTGCTCGGGACCTCCTACCCGGAAGATATGCCAACGTTCGGCGAATTGCAGACGAACATGTTAAGCAGCTTCTAAGCCTCCCGGTGCTTAGTGACCGGGCCAAATTACGTCCGGACCTGGTGAATCCAGTCTTGGTGGCCTGTAATACGTTGAGGCGGCTGGATTTACCAGTGGACGAATGGTCCTTTTAGTTGCTCCACATCGTACTGTCCCGTCTACCTCTCGACCTTCGGATACATTTTGAGGAGAGGTACGGCAGGGACGGGGCATCCTATATTCCGCCATTCAATGATCTGCTGCAGTTCTTAGAGGAGCAGTGCTGGCAGATTGAGAACGCGGCAGGCACCGTTGACGACTTACAAGCCGTGCTCAGTGAGAGGCGGAATCCGCCGGTCAAGTCGTCGTCAACCCCCCCCCCCCCCCCTCAGGCCTATCGGAGCTCCCGCGGGAGTGCGTCGCTCCCTACCATCTTACAGTGGCCTAGCGGCCAGGAAGGCGCCCCCCTGCTCCTATTGTCGAGCATCTGATCACCGGGTAACGTCGTGCCCGAAATTATTAAGTAAGCCGGTTCCGGCGAGGCGAACTATCGCCAGGGAGTGCCGCTGCAGCTACTCGTGTCTGGAAGGGCACCTCCAATGAGACTGCCCGCAACAGCGGCCCTGTCCGCATTGCCGGGGTGGTCACCATGCAGTTTTGTGTCTGAGTGCGAACGGCGTCTCCTCTCGGGGCTCTGCCCGACCTTCGACCCCCACGGGCGGGGCTCAGCCACGCCTTCTGACGGGCTACGCTCGGCGCTCGCCGGCCGGCCACCGGGCCCCTAGGTTTGAAAGGGGTCCCTCTCCCGACCAGTCCGGGGGTAACTCCCTCAGGGGCGGGGGTGCCATCGCCCCCCCTCAGCGTGTGGAGAGGAGCTTCACAGCCACTCAGCGGTCAGCTAGACCCTTCTCACCCCCGTTAGCTGAGTGGCCGCGACTGGTGTACCACCGTCCCCCCTTTGATAGAGGCAGCCCTAGCTAGCTGCCACCCTAGCTCCCACCATGTGCCTTTAAGCCGTCAACAGTCCACTTGTCAAGCTGTTCTGTTGCGACGGTCTCAGTTAGATTTGATTTTGGTCGAGCACTCAATTAAAAATTCTTTTAATTAAAATTAAAATTGCTTTGGGTTTTCCGCGAAATGTTTTCATATTTGTGGCGGTTGTGATTAAGAAAGCGAATTTAATGTGCTCTTTGAATATTTGTACATATATTTTTGTAATGTATTAGATCATTGTGTTTGCTTTGTGGAAAAGAAAATTGAAATTGAGTAACACTGTTTGTGCCGAAAGAAATAAAAATCAATCCTCTCTTATGTTTGTCGTTTTGCTTAATTTGTCTGTATTGATCTATGCGCGTAAAGAAATGGATTTGTTACAGTTTGTTTTCAAGTTTTGCATAGTTTATCATCCAAATGCAGTCCTAAGTATTGCTCTTGGTGCGAGCGGTGGATCATTTCATTATTAATAATAAGCGGTGCGTGCTGAGTGATTGTTTTGTTTTTAGCCACAAATATCATATAAGAGGTCTTTTCTGCATTAATAGTTAGAAGGTTACTATGACACCAGTTTATTTATATATGCAAATCGTTTTGTGCTTCCTTAATGATTTCATTAATGTCTTTACCAAAATAAAAGAGACAGGTATCGTCCGCATATTAAGTTATATTTCCGGTTAACCCTATCTTAGTAATATTATTAACATATATTAAAAATAGCAGAGACCCTAATATTGATTGCGGTATGCCACATTATATAAATCGGGGGCTGCTGCAATAATATCCTATTTTCACAAATTGAAATCTATTATTTAAGTATGATTCAAGAATTCTAAGTGCATTTCCCGTATTAACCAAGTTCTCGAGTTTACGAATGAGGATAGTGTGGCTGATTGTGTCGAATGCCTTTTTCAAGTCTATGAAAATTCCTAAACAGATGTTTTTGTGGTCGATATTTGTTTTTATCTTTGTTATAAGGTCTATGGTGGCTGAAAGTGTGTTCGATTTGTTTCTGAAACCATACTGGGAATTAGATATGAAATTAAAGTTAGATAAGTGATTATTTATTCGATTGTACAAATCTTACTCGAAGACCTTGGATATTACGGGCAAAACAGATATTGGTCTATAGTTACAAGGATCTGTTTTAGTAACTGATTTGTGAATAGGGGTCATTCTTGATATTTTCAGACTACCTGGAAAATAGCCTGTAGTGAGGCATTTATTTATGTATTGTGTTAGGTTTGTAGTCAAAATGCTGGCAATACATTTAATGGATTTAGTACTTACTGCGTCAATACCTGTACTCGTGTCTGCGTCTAGATCATTTATTATTTTAGCAACCTCATCTGCAGTGCATGGAGCCATTTCTGTTAATTTATCAATAGTAATACTTTTTTCATAAGTTAAAATATGTGTTAAATTAGTTTGGTTTGTTTTAGGGATTTGTTGTGATAGTGTGATACCGATAGACGAGAAAAAATCATTAAATATTTCATATATTTTAAATCCATCGTTTACAGTTAAAGATCCTCCTATACCTGTTTTTAATCTATATTAATGATGATTTCTTATATTTACGCGAACACTACACATTTAAATAAAACTAATTTTACGGATTTTATCGCGTATATTAACTTATTTTACTTTCCCGACGTTTCAAGCACTTTACAGCACCCATGGTCACGGGGGGGACTGAGGTGTATGACGTCCCAATGTCATAGTTAACCACGGCTACCTCCAGATTAAAAATTTATTAATTTTTGTTCCGATCTACGCAGTATGAACTTACAGTATCATGAAGTCTTGCAGTTGTATGCTTGGGTTGGGATTTAATTTTATTAATTATGGGATCCCAAGCAGATGGTAGCACCCAGCCATCTTCTCTATTGAAATTAGGATGTTTTTTGATTTCAATAGCCTCGCGAATCATCCGACGTGTTGGAGCAAAATGCTCCAACACGTCAAGCAAGTTTTGCACGACAATAAGCTTCGGGTCCCGCGCCTACGTCACAGTGAACGAGTGAAGCCGGCCACAGTCGAGCGAGTGCCTGCTGTACTGCCATATGTCAGAGGTGTCACTGACAAGATTGGCTACATCTTGAAGCGTGCTTCCATTAAAACATATTTCAAGCCGCCGAAGAAGATTAGTCAGTTTTTACCATCAGTCAAGTGTAATATTCCTCTGCAAGATGCAGGAGTGTACAAGCTGGATTGTGAATGTGGTCTCTCTTATATAGGACAAACTAAAAGATCCATAAAAACCCGCGTTAAAGAACACATAGCTGATGTGAAGAATAGACGCTCCGGGAAGTCTGCAGTCTGTGAATACGTACAGGATCGCCCCCGTCACTACATTAGATTTGATAGACCACAAATCCTCGCTAAAGAACACCGATTCCTTCCAAGGATGATTCGCGAGGCTATTGAAATCAAAAAACATCCTAATTTCAATAGAGAAGATGGCTGGGTGCTACCATCTGCTTGGGATCCCATAATTAATAAAATTAAATCCCAACCCAAGCATACAACTGCAAGACTTCATGATACTGTAAGTTCATACTGCGTAGATCGGAACAAAAATTAATAAATTTTTAATCTGGATGTAGCCGTGGTTAACTATGACATTGGGACGTCATACACCTCAGTCCCCCCCGTGACCATGGGTGCTGTAAAGTGCTTGAAACGTCGGGAAAGTAAAATAAGTTAATATACGCGATAAAATCCGTAAAATTATTTTTATTTAAATCTATATTAATGACTTACCTTATCTTGAAGGGGGCAATCACGATATAGTATTATTTGCTGACGACACCTTTTTAAATTTCATACTCAAACGGCAGTTAATTAATTATGACGATGTAAATAATGCTCTATCAAAATTAGTACATTGGTTTAATGCCAACAATATGCTCTTTAACGGCAATAAGACAAAGTGTATTAAATTTACAGTACCTATTGTAAAACATTCGAATACCAATGTGCTGTTAAACGGGGAGGAGTTGAGTATTGTACCCAAAAGACTGTTTTCATCTACACTTATCTCTCTACATCTCTCCATTTCTCTCGAAATTTCTATTTCACTTAATTCAGATGACTTTTAACTCTTAAACACGCTTTCAAAGTATTCCTTTCATCTCTTTCAATTGACGCGAAACTTCAATGAGGCGCCCATATATCTAAATAAGCAAACAGACTTAGTTCTGCAGCATATGCTGTAAGAAAGATTGGAAATCTCACAGATGTTGAGACAGCTAGATTAGCGTATTTTATTTACTTTCATAGCGTAATGTCTTATGGAATGTTGCTATAAGGTAATGCGACTGATATTGAAGCTATATTTGTTTTTCAAAACAGAGCCGTTCGGGCGATTTATAACCTAAATTGTAAAGAGTCCCTCAGACAAAAATTTAAAGAAATAAACATATTAACTTTGACATCGCCATACATTTATGAAAATGTAATGTATGTACATAAAAACATAAATAGCTTTAATAAGAATAAGGATGTGCATACTTTAAACACTAGGAACAAACATAAGCTTGTAATACGAGTAACTAGACTCCACAGAATCAGTTATTCATTTATGTGGCAATGTAATATATACATATATATAATATAATACAAAATAAATTAAGAAAAATTAACTAAGTCCCGCTGGGTTTCTTGCTGGTTCTTCCCAAGACAGAGGTATTTTCCGAACCAGTGGTAGATAAAAATAACTTTCAATAAGAATTATGTAATAATCAATATAGAATTAAAAAAATTCTATTCTATTCTATTCCCATTAAAAAAATCATAAGCTCAAGATAACAACTAGAATTTCGTTGAAATAGTTACATTATAAATATTTTACTTGGTAAAGTCATTCTGCAGCTTTATTATGGTTGTAGCACGAATGAATAGGCTCGACCGTGAAAGGAACATGCTCTCACAGAAATAAAATAGCAATTTAATGCTGCTGTGTTTCGTATGGTGAGTGCAAAAAACCGGAGACATTTTTTAATGCATACGAGGTATTACATAAAACTCCTTAGGGGCCACCCCTGACGTGTTACATGTAATACCTCGTATCCAATGCATCTGCATTATGATTCTTAATAGAGAATTAATATGGATGTTTGTGGGCCACAGTATCCTTTTGCCATTTGGTTAACTCTGTGCTCGTTTTTACTCTATTCGATAATATAATTAATTACATTATACCCTATCATGGAGGGTATATTGTCATAGTTGCCACGCTTGGCGATCGGGTTGGCAACCGCAGTTTTTATTATTGTTTTGCTGTTATCAGAAAGATGCTACTGCCCATCTTCTGACTCTTTTAATTCTATTCTCCATGGTGGCACTACTCCGGAGGAGTGGAGCAGAAATGCGGTGGTCTTGTTCTTCAAGAAAGGCGACAGCGCTTTTTTGAAGAACTACAAACCGATTATCTTTCTGAGACGCGTCTACGTGCTGTTTTCGAGAGTCATTACAAATCGTTTTTCAGCCTCCCAAACAAGCCGATTTCCGAAAAAGCTTTAGCACCATAGACCATATACATACCATACCACCACATATGTACTCCTAGACATTGCGTACAATTTGCCCATGTCTGGCGTTTGTGGACTAAGAGGAAGCCTTTGATTCCTTCGAAATTTGGGCGGTGCTGCAGTCCCTTCAGCGGTGCCAAGTTGACTTTCGGTATATAGAAGTGCTGAAATGTTTGTACAGTAGAGCTACGACGGCGATCAGAGTATGAAACCTATTCAACTGCAGAGAGGTGTAAGATAGATATTTACTGGAAATGAGGCATTCCATCTTAGTCCTCACAGGTGACAACGCATCTACATTTTGATTTGTAATAGAGGATAGATGTAGATGTCTATGGGCCGCAGCAACCACTTACCATCAGGTGGACTGTGTGCTCGTTTGTCACCCTTATCCTATAAAAAAAAAGATAGAGTGACGTTATATCCCCGAAACTCTTCACTGCTGCATTGGAAGACGTTTTCAAGCCACTGGACTGGAAAGGATACGGTATTAACATCAACGGGGAGTACATCGCTCACCTTCGATTTGCCGACGATATAGTCCTTATGGCAGAATCGCTGGAGAACCTAAGCGATATGCTCAATGACCTCAATAGTGTCTCCCAACGGATAGGTCTTAAGATGAACATGTACAAAACAAAGATTATGTTTAATGTCCATGTCACACCTATGTCGGTAGTTGTTGGAAGTACTAAGCTTGAAGTTGTTGACGAGTACGTTTACCTGAAACAAATAGTCCGACTAGGTTCAACTCGGCTGGGCAGCGTTCGAGAAATCAAGGCACATCTTCTCGTCAGGTAAATCTTAAAACTTATTTACGAACAGTCTTTGAGCAAAGTGCAGGGTGCTCCTCCTGCTACTGGAGAGAGTGACGACCTGGTATGTCATGCAGGAAGTCGATGGATGCAGGTGGATCGGGACCGTGCTTTGTGGCATTTCTTGGGGGAGGCCTATGTTCAGCAGTGGACTTGTGAAGGGCTGTAATGATGATGATAATGATGATAATCCCCTGTTTTTTCGAACCTTTAACTTAGAATTTCTTTAGTTGGAATATATCACTCAAAATACATTAATGTTACAAGAAAACAATACATATATTCGTATAATCTCCTTTTATGAAGTCGGCAAATAAAAAGAGTTTAATATTATGATCTCATTACAATATGGACTTTTATATGAGTTGTAAGAAGATTTTCATTTCGGAAACCACGAAAGCAGCCGTAACATTGTTTTCGAAACTCATTGTAATACGAAAGTTTTAAACCCAGGAGAGTAGGAACTTCAAAAACTGTGCATATGAAATTTAAACTTTAATTTCAATTTTGGAACTTAAAGAAAAATGTACTTTTACTGTAGCAAGGTATGAAACTTGAAAGTTTTACTGCAAATTTATTTGTAATTTTACAGATTTTTAAATAATTTTAAACATTTTTGTATAATACTAACTGGTACCTGGTGCGTTGCAGCCGCAGAAGAAATAATTTTGAAAATATCTTTATAAATTTGGAAGAGTTATATTGTTTAATAAGGAATGAAAATACATTCATTGAAGTTGAATGATATATAACTTTCAAATAAATTTTTCGGTACGATATACTCGCTACCTACTGTAAGTTAATTGTACTATGCCTGTAACCTCCCCGCAAGTGCATGCAATAAGTTAACAAAGTTTACCGCAATGTGATGACCGGTATTGTTGTGCATAAAATACCAACATACAAATAATAAGTTTTATATATTAGATACTTCCTGAAAATTTTATACATTTTGTTTTTAATAGACAAGCAGGAATAAATTTGAGTTCAGAGATCTACTTAGAAACACGTTTATTTATAGAAGTATGTTTGACAAACATACACAGTGTCCATCTAATGGTAAGTGGATTTTTTTTTATAAAATAAGGGTGACAAACGAGCACAGAGTCCACCTGATGGTAAGTGGTTGCTGTGGCCCATAGACATCTGCATCTATCCTCAATAAAGACTCAAGATGCAGATGCGTTGTCACCCGTGAGGACTAAGATGGACTGCCTCTTTTCCAGTAAAATGGGTCTCCGATTCTTTACACTCACCATACGAAACACAGCAGCATTAAGCTGCTATTTTACGCTGGTATTCTGTGAGAGCGTGGTCCTTCCCCGTTTGAGCCGACCCAATCGTGCAACAACTATAATATTAATATAGCTGCAGCATGGCCCTACCACGTAAAAGCGTGGATACCTTGATCTATCGATATCTAAATCTATTCTCGATTAAAAATCGAAATGCATGTGTTGCCACCTCTGTGAATTACGATGGAATGCCACATTACCAATCAAAAAGATCTCTGGCGTCCAGCGTTCGGTCAGGGTTCAGTGGTTCAGTATTCTGCGCTTGGCCTTTGTAGACTCCGGGCGTGTCGTTCGTTTTCACTCCCGTCACTCCACTCTCATTATCCCTGCGCATAAATTATCGTAACCTTGTGTTCACCGAATTACACCATACTGATTGGTGTTCTTTGTTTGATTGCTCATTGTGGTGTGCGAAGCGCGCTGTCCCGGGAGACAGCAGTCTCACTATGTTGTTGTGAAGTGTATCGGACGCTTATTGTGGTGCAAAGTGTGTTTGTGCATCACTCTTCTTCCTGGTTTCCTGGTACTGGTATCGACAACCGTAAGTAGAGTGAAACACACCCGCTGCCTTAGAGGCGGCTATTGTTTTTGAATTTTGTGTTGCTTGATGCATTAGGCAACACCTAGGTCAACACTCTAGCGTACAAACGCTGTAGGTGTATAGGTGTTTGTTTTATACACACATCTCCCCCGCATAAAAGTAGTGGAGCTTGATACACATCGTTGTTTGTGCTAGCATTGTTAATAAGATGGCGTCGATTACGATTGATGAACTCACCGACGTTATAAGTCGCGTCTGCCCCGACATTTGGGCTGTGTTTCTCGAACAGCGCAACGCGCGCCCCACGCCTGAGCCCGCATCCGCGCCCAAACCCGTATCTGTAGCCGAACCCTCTACCCAGCACGTCTGGCTTAACGACCCTATGTCGCCAAGCACCGGACCTACGACCCACGTGTCCATCGACAAACTTTACGATACCACGTCCCCCGCGCCATCCGCGTAGTCCACTCTCGGCCCGTCTCCGGTATTCTCGGATGCCGAATCAGGCTCCGACATGGAGATCGAATCGCGCGTCCCGCTCAAGCCATAAGACGAAGCCTTCACCCTCGTACAGGGAAAAACGCGAACGCGCAGCCCTTAAAATGGCAGTCGAGACTAACTCGGTCCATTCGTCCCCAACCGCCACTCCGACAAAAAAGCCAGCCCTCGCGACGCGTGCTTAACAACCTAAACTTGATGCCAAGTCTGCAGCGAAAGATTCTCCTGCCAAACGGAAGGTGAAACCTACCGCCACGCATAATAATCCAAGATAAACTTAAATGGTGCAACCTATCATACTGGTTGGACTCCAAAAAATATATTGCCCTAAGGTACAATACGCCGGTCAGGGCATCAGGGTACTAACAGTGGTAGAGACACGCGGCAGCTTTTGCTGTCACACGGATGGGCCGGCTCGAACCAGGGTGGTACCATACAGCTGTAGACTCGACGGATAACTAAGGACGGGGCCCAAATGGCCTATGGAAAATGTCGTATCCTACCACACAAAAGGGAGAAGGCTAGGTGATTAAATAGTACGAACCTGTTCGCTGGCGAAGAAGGCTCCCAGGGCTCGTTCAGGCATAATTGTCGTGAATGTGAGTAGTGTGTTAGAAGTGTAAATATGTGTAACTGGAACTAGCCCTTTTTTTAATCAGTAGCCACGCTGACTCCGGCGCCGCTCCCCATCGTGGTATTCTCCAGCGGCGGCAGCAATGGACGATTTCATTCTTCAATTCACTATGTCAGTCTATCCACTTTATTGTAAATTTAACTAACTTCAAAGCGAAACTATATCCCCTGAATTATAATCAAAAGACTTATCACGCGGTAAGACCGAGGAACGGTGGGTCAAAGTTCATGTCGCCACAAATAATTTCGAAAACCGAACGCGACCTTTTAAGGAACTTAACGCAACAGTACAATTAAACGTTAACTTCCCAACAATTAGTCCACCCGGCTTCTAATATTCTAGACTACAATTCCTCTTCGTTGCACAAATTTGCTAACAAAATCGACACTATTAGGTAACTGCGCGTTCGAGTCGACTCACAGCAAGCACTAATTAGCGAATTTAACGCGCACGAATACTAAATCTAGACCAACACTGAACTTGGTCGCGCGAAAAAACGCTGCAGCGGTCCCTACAAAATACATGGATTAACCGCACCGCTGCTCTGAATCTACTGTTTTCAGCCAGCGCGTCGAGCGACTGCTCGCGGCACGCGGCCGCCTCCCCCCGCCGTCGGCGTTACCTCACTTCGACATCATCGGGTGATTCGCCAAGACGTACGTGATTGGGTGCCGTCTCAAAATGGCCATTTTTGGCCTAAACAAATCCCTGTCTCGGAAATAAGGATTTATGTCTGCGAGCAAACCGGCAAGCGGGACAGGGTCGCGACAGCACGTTGCAAGACCGAATCTACAACCAAAACTAGGCCACCTTAGGCTCCCCATCAGAACTTGCAACCCTGACCACCGCTTCAAAAATACGAGCACACGCGATCTCCTCTCGAGTCACAAAGTTCCGCGTTCCACACGACAAAGCACGATTCTTTCGCACGATATTAAAATGCCACAAAGCAAGTCGTCGACGCAAATTAGTTGTAATCGAAGTTAAGTTAATCACTCAAAAATATTACAACAAGAATTATAACAAGTCTAGCCTCCTTGCCACGCAAAACGTACGAGATTAGGCAACGCTATTAGAGGCTAATCCGAGCGCAAAAAATCCAGCCGTGTCATTGACACTGAGGTCGCTAGCAACTAATTGTTTTAGACTAGTCTCGACCGCCGCGCCCTCAAATGGAATGCGAGCGGGAGAGGGGGTCGGCGGCGACCTTGGTACCATCGGTGGCGGTACCACACGCCGAGTCGAGAGTTTGAATGCAAGTTTTAATTTTTAATATGAGGCCTAAACATTTAGTGTACGAGTGGGCTACAATTATATACAATACAGCGTCATCAGGAGAGTCTTAAATAATTGGTACTCATTAGTCCGCCGCGCAGCTTCAGCGGACTTCACGTGTCTTTGAAATATTTTTATTCCTCAGTCATGCAGGATTTTCCCGATATTTTTCTTCACCCCCAAGCACGTAGTAAGTCACTCACATTACTGAGGCAATAAACAACACAAACTGCATGTTTGGAATTTGTGTTTGTCGTACTGTGCGTAGCATAAAACAACTAGTAAGCTACTATAATTGTAAAATATTTCGTCCCTCAATTGTTATTAATGATTAAGTTTTTTGTACCCTGTCCATAAACACATTGTGAAACCTCAAAGTAATGGTTGGGTGTTACATCTATCTTCGATTAAGAATGCAGAAGCACATTAAATTGTAACGCAGACTTTTATAAAACAACTGGCTGACCCGGCAAACGTTGTTTTGCCATATACATTATTTCTAGGAAATATTTTTTAGTTTTTAAAATAGCGATTAAAAAACAGGGATTGATTGTAGAAGGGTGTAAATTTGAACTTTTATGTATTTTCAATGCTAAATCATAATAAAATAAAAATAAAAAATTTTGTCAAAAAATAAATAAAAAAGGGGTTTGAAAAATAGCTGTTGGCCGATTCTCAGACCTACTCGATATGCACACAAAATTTCATACAAATCGGTTCGTAAGTTTGGTAACAAACACCGCGACACGAGAGTTTTATATATGAAGATATTTTTTCAAATAAATCTATAAGTTATTTAAATAAGGGATTCCTCTTCTACACGTGCGTACGTGCATACGTTCGTGCGTGCGTGCGTGCGTACGTTAGTGCGTGCGTGCGTGCGTACGTTCATGCGTGCGTGCATGCGTACGTTCGTGCGTGCGTGCGTGCGTACGTTCGCGCGTGCGTGCGTGCGTGCGTGCGTGCGTGAGTGCATGCGTGCGTGCGTGCGTGAGTGCGTTCGTGCGGGCGTGCGTGAGTGCGTGCGTGCGTGCGTGCGTGCGTGCGTGCGTGCGTGTGTGCGTGCGTGCGTGCGTGCGTGTGTGCGTGCGTGCGTGTGTGTGTGTGTGTGTGCGTGTGTGTGTGTGTGTGCATGTGCGCGCATGTTACCTATTAGTTTATACGTTAACACTAAGAAGTCTTTCATAAGCATAGTAATCAAATTATTTTAGCCAATCTAGCAAAACGGTTTTCAATTTAAAGTTGCTTAGCTTCTGTATAACTTTTGTTGTGTTGAATATATTATATAGCTGAGGCGCAAGATATTTCCTGTTAGGAGCAGGGTACTTTGCAGTTATTTTGTTCTTGGCATTTGTGTGTGGTACAGATAAACGATGATACCGTCTGATGCATTGATACACTAAAGTTTTCCGAACAGACAAAACACCTGTTTTTTTTTATATAGCAAGCTGGTCGGTTAGCAGTAAGGTAAGAAAAGCATCAATCAATCAATCAATCAATTTCGTTTATTCAGTTTAGGCACATAAAGAGCACATATGAACGTCAAAATTTTACAATCATGTCAAGAAACAATTAATATAATATTAAATAAAGTAAATAAATCATTTTAAAATGATTCTTTCGCTGGTTCGGTAAGTTGGTTTAAAATTACTATTAAATAAACTCAGTGAACAGTTTTATATAACGTTTCTTTCTTTTTTTAAACAATGTGTTTTTTTTTAACTGATTTATATTGTGCGAGCAAGCAAGAAGATTAGGAAGACCATGGATTTTTATCTTTGAGGTATTCGTCTACTTTATAATATCCTTTTTTCATTAAACACTTTTTTACTTCTATTTTAAACTTATTTAGTGGCATGTCAACCAGGTCCTGAGGAATTTTATTAAACATTTTTATACTGTTACCTACAAACGAATTACCAACCTTATGAAGTCTGAGTTTTGGCACTACAAGTTTATTTTTATTTCTCGTATTATAATTGTGTACGTCAGAGTTTTTTTTTGAAGAGATCTAGGTTCTTGCGTACATATAAGACATTATCGTAAATGTATTGGCAAGCAACTGTTAAAATATTAATTTCTTTAAATAGTTCTCTCAGCGAGTCGCGGGGTCTGAGGCTATATATAGCTCGTATCGCTCGTTTCTGTAATATGAAAATAGTCTCAATATCGGCAGCTGAGCCCCACAGCATCAGACCATACGACATAACGCTATGAAAGTAGCTAAAATAAACTAATCGTGCCGTTTTCTCATCAGTCAGTGACCTTATTTTTCTAACCGCATAGGCAGCTGAGCTAAGTCTTCCTGCCAAGGCTGAGATATGAGAACCCCATTGCAGTTTACTATCTAGAGTCATTCCAAGAAAAACTGTGGTATCGACTATTTGAACAGATTCATCGTTCATTGTAATATGAGTATCTATCTGTCTTACATTAGGCATAGTAAACTTTACACATTTCGTTTTCTTCGCATTGAGCAGCACGTTGTTACTTGTGAACCAATGCACTATTTTAGAAAGGGTGTTATTCACATCGTCAAGTAATTCTTTATGTCTATCAGTTTTAAAAATTAATGATGTGTCATCAGCAAATAACACTATTTCACAAAGATTTTTAGTGAAGTGAGGAAGATCATTTACATATATCAAGAATAAAAGGGGTCCTAATATCGAGCCCTGGGGTACTCCCATGACAAATGGGGCGCCAGATGAGTTAGTGTCATTAATATTGACTTTTTGTACTCTACCAGTGAGGTAAGATTTAAGTAAGCTAAGTGAGCTGTTAGAAACACCGTAATAACCTAATTTTAATAACAAAGTCTCATGATCAACACAATCAAAAGCTTTTGATAGATCACAAAAAATACCGATGGCATCCCGCTTCTTGTTCCATGCATCAAATATATGTTTAACGAGTTCAACTCCTGCATCCGTCGTGTTTCTGCCTTTAGTGAAACCGAACAGTTTCTCATGAAGTAACTTATTATAAGTGAAATGTGAAAGCAGTTGATTAAATATAATTTTTTCAAAAATTTTGCTGAGTGCTGGGAGTATAGAGATGGGCCGAAAATTTGATGGATCACTTTTGTCCCCTGCTTTGAATAATGGAATGATTTTACTGTACTTCATGAGTGTGGGAAACTGTTTATCATCGATACATTGGTTAAATATGAATGCAAGATAAGGGGCAATAGCGGGCATTACTGATTTTATTATATTGGTTGAAATGCCCCAAAGATCCTCAGTCTTTTTTATATTTAGTTGCTTAAAAGTTTTAAGTACGGTTGCGGTGTCAATATACTGAAAATCAAAGTTAACACTACATTTATCAACGCAAGATTCAAGAAGAGAAGCAGCTTCGGTTTTTGAAGATTTTAGTTTACTAGTAGTGGTAATTGGAGCATTTGTGAAAAAAGATTCAAATGCAATGGCCACTTCAGCATCAGTATTTATGTGTTTATCATCTATTTCTAATTCGAAGGATCGATCACGTGACCTTGTTTTACAGGTTTCTTTGTTGATAACATTCCATGTTGCCTTAATTTTGTTATCAGATTTTTGTATTTTGGCCCGGATATAATTAGATTTGGCCATTGAACAGACTTTCTTAAACATTTTTGAGTACTTTTTAGTATGTTCAATGATTTGTGGATCATTTGTACATGCCTTTGTCTCGTATAATTCGTACAAATTCTTTCTACTCTTATAAATTCCAGGTGTAGCCCAATCACTAAATTTAATTTTGAGTTGATTAGTATTAATTGTTTTTTTTTGTGAAAATGTTATTAAATTCGTATTTGATTACTCCGAACAAATCTCCGTATAGATCATTCGGGTTATCAGCAGTATTTGGCTCCAAAAGAGGTACCTTATTGTTAATATTTTCTTTAAATTTTTCTAAACGATATGTTGTGATTGGTCTACATACAATATTTTTAGGCAATGGAACATGTTGGTGCTGAAATCTAGCTAACTGACCTACATGATCTGATTTTATGAACTTTATTATAGATTTGTCGTTTACATCGCTGTCAGTAAAAATATTATCCAAGCAGGTAGCTGTTGTGGATGTGGTGCGAGTTGGTTCACAAAAAAGATTTTGCAAATTAAAAGATTTAAAAAGATTGAGGAACCTTAACGCATTCTGGGAGTTTTCTAAGATATCAACATTAAAATCGCCACATACAACTACCCTCTTCTTACATTTACATGCCTTTTTTAGGGTTTCTTCCATAATAGATTCAAATAGGTGGCAATCTCCGGAAGGAGGCCGATAGACGCTAATAATAATATATTGATCAAGCTCTGCACACGATATTTCAATATTTCGCTCACTTGAGAGTGCTACAATATCTTTTCTTTCTTTAGATTTTAATTTGTCATTAATTAAAATGAGTGACCCACCTCTTATAGCGGTATCTCTAGTAAACGAACTAATGATTTTATAATTGTCAATATTAATTAAAAGTTCATGTTTTTTTAACCAGTGTTCAGTTACACAAAGTACATGAATATGCATTATATTTAAAAATAATTCTAGTTCTAACTCTTTGCCAGAAAAGCCCTCAATATTTTAATGAATAATATTCATGAACATAGACTTTTCCTTTGTCCCTAAAATTAAATTGCTAGAGATTTCCTCTATTGTCCTAGAATTAAATTTAAATGACTGTCACTCTTATTTGGAACAGATTCCAAGGTCGCAAGACAAACATTGTCATTTATCTGCTCAATAAAAGCAGGTTGGTTAGCCAAATTCTTGGCTGAGTATTTAATATAATATGATAGCGAAGATGCTATCTGTCTCTTAAAATATCTATTCAAATAGAATTTATCTTTTGTCAATAATAATTTATTTTCTAAATATAAGTTTATGTCAATTAAATGAAATTTATTTGAATTATGAAATGTCAATGTATGTAATGTTTGATTGAGCTTATATCTAATATTGTTTTCTGCCTGTGACAAACTACGGCTATATAGAAGTGTGAATAAAATTATATTTTTAACATTTAATAAGCTCAATGATTCAAAACAATTCATAAGAGCATTTCTGTCTGCATTTCCCCTGTCTCCCACTAAAATTAAAAGTGTACCGCTGCTGTTTAAACTATGATTCTTAATTTTTTCAATAATGGTACAGTAACTTAAGCCCGGCATACAATAGTTAATTACTTTGTGTTCTAAATATGAACTTAATAGCTGGCCCATTGATTCCCCCAATTCATCACAAAACATCACTATTTGAGATTGTACATTATTTTGTTTATTAGTTTGTTCGGTGAAGGAACTACTGGGTTTCTTATTTGGCTCATGTGAAGGACTTTTGTGTGAAGTTAGCGAGGACTTACAAACTGGCTGAGGACTGAGTAAATTGTCTTTTGATGCCAATATAGAATTTGTTCTCATCAGATCCTTCATGGCCAGAATGTATTCCTGATACTCACTTTTAACATTACAATATTTGTTGGTCATTATGTCTAGCGAATTCTTTAAATTATTGATCTCCGTTTCTAACATTAATATGTTACTATTGTACTCAGATATGTTATTTTCAATTATTAAAGAATACATATCAAGTTCATCACCTAATTGCCTTCTCTCATTAATATATTTTACTTTTTTATGCATACATTTTTGTCTTTTAATCAAATTTTGAGTTTTTCTTATGTATCTATTAATTTTTACATTTTTCTTAAGTTTATTTCTACTGCACTCATTTCTGCCCATCTTAGGATAAGAATTATGAGCTATAAAAGTATCATCCTTTGTTAAATCTATAGTAATAGTGGATTCCAAGTTAGGTTCAGTAGAAACAAGACTGGGCACACTACCGACTAATTCCTCAAACAAGTTATGGGTATGGGATACTACAGTGTCACGTTTTTCAGCCTCAAGGTTGTTAATGTGGTGGTGAGCTTCTTGCAGTTCCTGCTCTAAGATTGACATGCGCTTGAGGCCCTGCTCGTACTCATCGCTGCACTCCCTAAACCCAGCCACAACATTATACAATCTGTCCCGCTCATCTAACACTAACCTATGTTCTGTGTGCAGATCAGCCATCTGCTTTTTTAATAAATTGTGTTTATTTAAACTATCCAGGTTTATTTAAACTAAACAATATAACTAAACTATAATCATCACTTTTAGGACAGCTTTTTGCACTCGCTCCATTTTTATTAAGTGTGTTTTGCAAGCACCACCCCAAGAATATATGTAGTAATTTATTAAACACTGGCACAGAGCCTTATAAGTATGGATTAAAAGTTGTTAATTAGCTATTGTTCTTAACTTTATGAAAATAAATAATAGTTTTTTTTTATTATTTTGGCCGTATTCGAAATGTGTAGATATCATGATAGATTTTTATCTATTGTGACACCCAGGTATTTAATGCTTGTTACCCTTGTGTGCAATTGCATCTTGATTGAACCTGAGGTTTGTTGCATGAATTAGAATATATGACTAAATTCAAATTTATTTTGTGATTCGATCACAAAAAAAAAAAAAATCCGCGTAAAAGATCACATAGCTGACGTGAAACACAAACGTTTCGGAAAGTTTTCAGTTTGTGATCATATCCTAAACGGCACCCGCAATTACATTAGATTTGATAAACCACAAATACTTGCGAAAGAACATCAATTCCTGGCAAGGATGATACATGAGGTTATTGAAATTAAAAAACATCCTAATTTCAATAGAGAGGGCGGCTGGGTATTACCACCTGCTTGTGATCATGTAATTAATAAAATTAAAACTAAACCCAAGCATACATAGCATACGTAATTTCATTCTGCGTAGATTGGACTAAAATTAATAATTAATAAAAGCTAAAGGTACTCCAGGATAACTCTGACATCGGGACGTCAATCACCTCAGCCCCCCATGACCATGAGTGCTGAAAAGTACCCGAAATTTCGGGAATCAATAAAAAACAAGTAAACTAAACGCGATATAATCCGTAAGAGTAGTTTCATTCAATCTAATTAAGCCAGTTTCAGTTAAGTTTCTAACAGTTTCCCAGTCTTTCTCGTGAAACAGCAGTACACTGTCATCAGCAAATTAAAAATGCTGGCTCCTGGAATGTCTAGTTTACACAGTTTATTAACATAAATTAAAAATAGAGTTGCTGCTAATGTGCTGCTTTGTGGTATACCATCGCTAAATTGATTGCAAATGCGTCCTCATTGTTTTCTATTTTTTAAGTAGTCGGTGATCCATAGAAGGGGTACGTCCTTTATGCCCATATTCTGCAGTCGTGTGATAATCGCCACAATAGCATATGTTCTAAAATTTGCTTAGTGTATGTTGTTTTGTGGTTAAAACTGTAGAGTAGTAAAGGGCCTTAATCGTTATTCACCGCCAACGCGTCCTTTCAGTTGAGCACTATAAGCGTGACCAACGACCGGACACGGAAGCCGTTAGCTACCGCTGCTTTTGAATGGTTTTATTAACCGAAATTGAGCAAATATAATATTATAATATAGTTATTGAATTTTTTTTATAAAATAGGGGTGAAAAGCGAGCACACAAGCCATCTGATAGTAAGCGGGTGCTGCGGCCCACAGACATCTACATTTATCCTGGATTAAGAATCAAAATTCAGATGCGATTTCACCCCTGAGGACTAAGATGGAATAAATCGTTTCCTGTAACCTGGGTCTCTGGTTCTCTACACTCACCATATGAAACACAGCAACATTAAGCTGCTATTATGCGCCGGTACTCTGTGAGAGCGTAGTCCTTCCCCATTTGAGCCGACACACTCGTACTACAACCAACCAAATTGTGGCTATACTACGGAACGCAATTTAATTTTGAGTAAATTTTTGGTCTGAAAAGACCTACTACCGTATCGATTGTACTAAAATATGTCTATTGTCTGCTGCATCTACTTATCATCAGGTCGAAATGTACTTTTTTTGTCGCACTTAGATGTGGGTACACAAAAAAGTGGAAGATGAGAGACTACTTCCCTATTTTCCCTCTTCTGTTAATTAACGAATGACAGAAAACTGATACCACTGTTTGATATATTGCGATTTTTAGAATTTGAAACACGGAACACATTTGGTCAAGTATCAAAGGATAAAAGCCGCTATTTACCGTCAGCGCGAGTGTCGACTGGACCGGCGACCGGAAGCGGACCGTTGGCTTCCGCTGACTTTGCATTGTCGCGTAAAATTCAACTCCATGTGAAGTATGAACAAATGTGTGAAGCTTTATTATTAAATTTGCATATTTTCCTTTATTCAAGTTGCATGTGAATAAAACTACTTTCACGGGTTTTATCGCGTTTAATTGTACTCATTTTTAAATTCCCGTAGTTTCGGGTGCTTTTCAGCACCCATGGTCACGGTAGACTAGGGTGATTGACGTCTCAATGTCGGTGTTAACCTGGAGTACCTTCAGCTTTTTAATTATTACGTGTTTTGAACTCCTACAATGGTATGATTAGGTTTAGTTTTAATTTTATTAATTACAGGATCCCAATCAGGTGGTAGTACTCAGCAACCCTCTATATTGAAATTAGGATGTTTTTTTTTTAAATTTCCATTGCCTCACGTATCATCCTTGTTAGGAATCGATGTTCTTTCGCGAGAATTCGTGGTCTATCAAATTTAATGTAATGGTGAGGGCCGTCTAGGATATGATCACAAACTGCAGACTTCCCGGAAAGTTGGCGGTGCCAAGTCGACAGTCAGTATATTGCAGTGGTGAAGTGTTTGTACAGAAGGGTTGCGATGGCTATTCGAGTAAAAAACTAGAGTACGTCACCTATACAAATGCAGAGAGGTGTAAGACAGGGTGACGTAATATCCCCGAAACTCTTTATCGATGTATTGAAAGACATTTTCAAGCTACTGGACTGGAAAGGGTACGGTATTAACGTCAATAGCGAGAACAACACTCACCTACGATTTACTGATCCTTATGGCAGAATCACTGGATGACCTAAGCACTATGCTCAATGACCTGAATAGTGTCTTCCAACGGATAGGTCTTAAGATGAACATAGACAAAACAAAAACCATATTTAACGTCTATGTCACACCTATGTTGGTAGTTATTGGAGCACTAAGCTCGAAGTTGTTGACGAATATGTTTATCTTGGGCTAATTGTCGAACTATGTCAGTCAAAGTTGTTCAGCCAACTATGGAGAGGGCTATGCTCCTAAACCTTTCAGCTCGAGCTACAAAACCATTTTCAGTGCCTAGAAGATTGCAATGCAGTGAACGGTATGTTCCCCCCGTCATCTAGAGTCGAGTTGGAAGCAAAAAGAGAGCCTATATTAGTAGTATAGTTGTAGCACGAATGGGTCAGCTCGCATGGTGATTGCAGGTGGCCGAAGGCCCTTTTTACTGGAAATGAGGCATTCCATCTTAGTCCTCACGGGTGACAACGCATCTGCAATTTTGATTCGCAAACGAGGATAAATGTAGATTTCTATGGGCCACAGCAACCACTTACCGTCACGTGAACTGTGTGCTCGTTTGTCACCCTATCGTATAAAAATAAAAAAATGCAAGAAAGTAGTAACGGCAGGACTGCATAAATTACCGCGGTATAAGCCTTCTCAGCGTCGTCGGTAAATTGTATGCGAAAGTGTTGATTGAAAGGATTGTGAATGAAACAGACAAGAAAGTATGGAATGCACAGGCGGGATTTAGAAAGGGAATGGGATGTACGGATCAGGTCTTTTCCTCGCGGTGCATAGCCGAAAAGTATTTGGCTAAAAACAAGAAAGTCTACTGCGCGTTCGTAGATCTAGAAAAGGCCTATGATAGAGTGGTAAGGAATGAATTGTGGTCAGCACTGTCCGTGAAAGGTGCAATCTCTTTATAGGGATTCTAGTGCTTGTGTAAGGATAAACGGATGTGTAGCGTCACCGTGGCTGTTTAATCTGTTCATGGACAATTGTTTGACAGATTTAAAAGAGAATGAAAGTGGGTTGAGAATGAATGAGTTACTCGTCAAATGTTTTCTCTATGCTGATGACCAAGTATTACTTGCGTCTTCGGCCGAGTAGTTGCAGGAGATGATAACTGCTATGAGTGGAGCTTTTGTTAGAAAGGGAATGAAGATGAATGTAAGGCAGACGAAAGTGATGGTGTTTGAAAAAGATGAGGCAGTGACAGACTGCAACATTGTGATTGAAGATGAACAAATTGAACAGGTGAAAGAGTTTGTGTATCTGGGTTCAAAGTTTACAAGAGATGGAAAGTGTGAGAGTGATATCGAAAGAAGAGTGAATGCAGGAAACAGGGTGAATGGAGCTTTGCACTCCTTTATGAGCAGTCGGAAGGTGTCAAACAAGGCTCGTTTGGCTGTGGATGAGGGGGTGTTGATTCCGACACTGAAGTACGGAAGTGAAACTTGGGTATGGCAGAAGAAACATGAAAGCAGAATAAATGCAGTTGAGATGAGAGCATTAAGAAGTATGATAGGAGTTAAACTGAGTGACAGGCTAAGAAATAGTGAGATAAGAAAACGTTGTGGTCTGAAAGAAGATGTAGTGACAAAAATTGAGAAAGGTATGCTGAGATGGTTTGGCCATGTCGAGAGAATGAATGAAGAACGATTGACGAAAAAAGTGTATAAGGCGAGTGTGAATGAAAGTGTTGGAAGGGGTAGACCTAGGCGGACATTTCTAGACCAAATCAGGGACGTCTTGAAAAAAGGCCAGGTCAAGAGTACCCTAAACCTTAGAGCATGTATGAAGGGAATAATGAAAGTGGACGAAGCAAAACAAGTATGTAAGGATCGTAGCAAGTGGAAAGAACTGGTCTCTGCCAACCCCCACGGGAAAGTGGCGTGATTATATGTATGTATGTATGTATAAGAAAGTAGTCCTACAGTGGTAACCCTACCCCTACCACTTAATACCGTTTTAGTCTTCTACCACATCTAGTAATAAAGTATGTTTATTAAGACGTCTACAAATAAACTTTTTTTTTTTACAGCAGTATTATAGTTGATGCACGAATGACTCGGCTCGACCGAGGCATGACCACGCTCTCTTAGAATTCCAGCGTAAAATAGCAGCTTAATGTTGATGTGTTTCGTATACTAAGTTCGGATAACCCCTAATCCTTTTTACTGGATATGAGCTAATCCATCTTAGTCCTCAGGGATGACAACATCTGCATTTTGATTTATAAATAATTTCGAATCTGAACTGAGGATAAATGTAGGTTTCTATGGGCTACAGCATTTTAACATCAGGTGACATGTGCTCGTTTGTTACCCTTATTCTAAAACATATTAGGTCTTTACCTATAAAAGTGCCGTTTTTCATGAAACAAGTTAATTTACGTAAAGTTTTTTTCTTGGTATCTATTATATTTATTATTATTTTATCATCCATGCAATTGATGCATCTTTGCCAACGCAATAGCAGTTTATTGATGATTATAGCCTTTCTTGTAAAAATCTGCCGGACGGGAGGCAACAAATTCTTCAAGGGCATTTTGTACTGCCACACAGGCACTATTTTTTTTCCCGCCAAAATGTTATCCAAATTCTGGAAAAAGTAGAAGTCT
Source organism: Parnassius mnemosyne (assembly GCA_963668995.1). Classification (NCBI taxonomy): domain Eukaryota; kingdom Metazoa; phylum Arthropoda; class Insecta; order Lepidoptera; family Papilionidae; genus Parnassius; species Parnassius mnemosyne. Next base: position 40,113,609 of record CAVLGL010000081.1, on the reverse strand, counting down.
GTAGGCGCAATGTCTGGTGAATACGGTGGATGACGGAGACCTTCCAACCCCAGCTCTTATAACTTGGAGATCGTCTTTTGTGCAGAATCGCGTGCATGGTCAAGCGTTGTAGTGCAGGAGCAGCGGCGACGAGCGATTGACCAATACTGGTTGGAGACGTGCGAGCTTATCCAACATTGTGTTCACAGTACACATCTGCAGTAATACTCATTCCGTTTGGTAAGAAGCTGTGATGAATCTCACCGGCGCTAGACCACCGAACAGCGACCAACCTTTTTCTAGGGTATGTTTTCATTTAGAGCACTGTTCAGGTGCTGTGAAACCAACTTGGTGAGTGCTTCCGATTGTCAAACATTGTCAAACAGAATCCATTTTTCGTCGAATGTAACAATGCAGTTCAAAATACCTTCGATTGTCTGCCTGTTGAGCAGTGCAAGGCGTGTCTTGACGAGTAGTTCGCGCTGGCAATCATTGAGCCCGTGGGGCACCCATTTGTCAAGTTTTTCTGCCGACTTCCAAAAAGGAGACGGTACTCAATTCGACTGTATGTTCTTTTATGTGTGTTACCTCATAAATTTTTACTGGGCAAACCGATTTCAATGATTCTTTTTGTATTTGACAGCTGATTCTTCTCGTGTGATCCTGTATGGATTTGATCAAGGTCAGATCAATATTTATTGAGTTATTCTTAATAATTTGTATTGAAGTCGGCTGTACAATATTTTAAATTTTAAATTATTACCTTGCCAATTTGACGCAAATGGACCAAGATTTTTTTGACGCAAACGTTGAAATCTACTGCTAATTCAGCCATAAATTGAGTATCATCAGCTTCCAAAATTGCCTTTAATTCGTCATTGTTGACCAAAGTTTTTGGATGACCACGGGGTTCAATTTTCAAGTCGAAGTTTCCAGAACGGAAGCGGACAAACCACTAACGTGCATTGATTGTGATATTTGCTATATGCGTATACGTCGTTGATGTTGCTTGCCGATTGTACTAGTCTGAGAGCTGGCGACGAATTATGGAAAGGTGCTTTGGGCAAGTTGAAATTATAAAAAAAAATATAATTTCGTCAATTGGTGAATCCAATCCTGCGATTCTGGCAAAGCGATAGCGGTTATTTCGTTACTGGGCAGCATATCACATTTGCAAAAAAAAATCCAAAAAAAAATGTATTTTGGCTACTTGATTTCTTTTTCATCTTTTAATTTAGTTTTTATACAACTCCAAAAAATAACCCCTGACGTTTTGTCGGTTATAAAGTATTACCAGACCTCTCCAAAAATATATTTTTTAAATTCCCAAAAAATATATTTTGGCAATCTCAAATTTTAATCACGTATTCATTGAGTAATTTTAATAATACTAGCAGATTACCAGACAAATTTATCGGTTTTAAACAATTCCCAGGCGTGAATAAAGTTTACAAATGAATACGACAATATAGTCTTATGCGTAGCCATGAGTGCGAGAAAGATAGATTATCGAAGCATGCTGACAGCGGATGAGGGCCTAAGCTCCTCGCGCTGTGATTGGTTACTAAGAAATATCTTTTTTTTTAATTTTAAGATTAAATTCTTGTTTTGGGATGTTGCATGTACATATGCGCATATATGGTCATGTAAATATCTGTATATATAGTTTGAATTATTTTAGATCAGTGCTGTAATCATTTGTATAATAGCTATTAACTTTTTATTATATATATATAATATTAACGTCGTATTAATAGTAACCTTGGCAAAAATATATTTTGATAATTACCACCCCATGTACGTAAAAAGGGACAATATGTATAAAGTGCTTACCGCCCAGAGATGAAGGTTGAAAAAATTACACGTTGAACATTCTCTACAGCCGTAACTGTTCTCACAGTGTTGTGATACAAATATAGATTACTTTTGAACTACCTAAATGTAGTTTTATTATGTTCATTTTATAGGACATCGGGCAGTACTTGCATAAGTAGATATTTTTAAACTGTGCTTTAAATATCACACTAGGCCGATAAATATGAAATAAGTCCATCCGCTGTCGGGATGCTTCGATAAGCTATCTTTCTGGCACTCAAGGCTACGCATAAGACTATGTTGTCGTATTCATTTGTAAACTTTATTCACGTCTGGGAATTATTTAAACCGCTAAATTAGTCTGGCGATCTGTTAGTATTATTAAAAATTACTCAATAAATATATTTTTTGTAAATTTACAAAATATATTTTTGGCGAGGTCTGGTAATAGTTTATAACCGACAAAAACGTCTGGGGTTATTTATTTGGAATTATATAAAAACTAAATTAAAAGATAAAAAAGAAATAAAGTTGCCAAAAAAATTTATTTTAATTTTTTTTTGCTAATTTTATATGCTGTGCAGTAACGAAATAACCGCAAACGCTCTGCCAGACTCGCAAGACTGGATTCGCCAATTGACGAAATTATATTTTGCACAATTTCAACTTGCCCAAAAGACCTTTTCAAAATTCGTCGCCAGTTCTCAGACTATATCGTGTTGGTGCCATGACGGTACCCTTATTCCACAATTACTCGAATTTTTAACGTATCTATGATGACGAAATAGATTCAAGTGTGATGAAAAAATAACGTTAATCAAGAAACAAATTATAATTTTGAAAAACGAATTCCATGTTTCAGAACAAAATAATTTGAAATTAGAATTATTGGCCAAACAAAAATTATTTTGATTTAAAATGGCCAGTACTGCATAATGGCTATTTCGTCGGTAAAGACCAATTATGTTTGCGATCTACCTGAAATAAAAAATAAACTACAGATGCGTTGTTGTCACGTCTTAGGACTCAGGTGGATAACCTTATAGCCTGTTAATGTACTGGCTCTTTATAATTTTTCTCTCGCTATCTTCTCCTCTCTTACAAGCTATTAATTTAATATTAGGCTACTTATCTAGAGTTAAATTTTAAATCATTATACTTATTTCATTAATACTAAAAACCTTCCCTTTTCTTGCGTCTAAACTACAAGTTCTAAAGTAAAGTTTACGATTATTACGTAAACGGGACTACCGCATTCCAGCAAGTTGCCTAACCGTAACGAACTGTAACTGAGTTAGAATTGCCGCAGTTCAGTTTGTTAGTTGCCAATGCATTTCTAAAAGTTATATATTTATATAACAGGAAATGTTCGTTCAAATATTCCTTCCTTTTTAATTCCTTCTTGTTACTTTTAAATATTATAATATTTCTAATATTATATAAGTGGGTGAGTCGAGGATCACGACAACAGCGTCACCTACCAACTGTGAATCTAAACCATTCAGGGCCCACTCAAATATACACAAAAAATTTCATAAAAATCGTTTCAGCCGCTAAGGAGGATATCTGTAACAAACACAAGTATAGAAGATAAAGATAAAATAAATATAAAGATACTTATTTTTTATAACATAAGTAAAAATATAAAGGTGTTAAAATCTTAAAACATTTATGTCGTACAAAAATTATTTTACATTTTTTATAAATTATACAAGATAAATTAACTAACCCTATAGACATGATTCTAGATGTGCAACAATTTCAATGGCATCTGCTAAGAGTGCTTTAGACAATTATAGCAATTCAATATTTAGCTTAAAAAAAATCAATCATTTAAGAAATCAGGCAAGCTGTGATAACATTTGGCTATCAGATATTTTTTAAGATGTAGTTTAAAAAGTGTAGTAGGCAACTGTTTGATGGGTTTTGGGATTTCATTATATATCAGACAGAAAATATTTTTATGCATCAATGCCGTTCTCGATTTAATTGCACATAACCTGTTGTTATCTCGGCGATTTCGAATAGTAAAGTCTAATAATTTGTTGAACAATTTATAATGAATGAAATTTGCTAAGTCATATATAAATAAGGAGGGCAAACTGAAAATTTTGCACTCAATAAAATATAGTTTGCAGCTATAAGTAGACCGAACAGAGCCCTAATGCACCTTTTTGGGACTTAAATATAATTTTCTTATTAGTAGAATGCCAAACATCAAGATGGAATCGACAACTAATATTTCTGTTTAGTTGCTTTTGCGTTAGTGCGCTTTCCAGTTCAGACTTTTATCGAAAATTACACTTAGAAATTTTGTTGTCTATTTGGTTGATTTGTGTTCCTAGGTAATTAACGTTATTATTTGGTGTTGCTAAGCGTTGATGGAAGTAGATAATTTTTGTTTTATGAAGATATATTTTTAAGTTATTATTATTTAACCTGTTGATTATTGAATTGATTATATTATTGATGGCACTTTAAAATGTAGGATAAATTTGAAATCATCATAATATTGATGGAGTTTATTGTGACCGTACTGCCATCAGCAAAGAGCGATATTGGATAGTTTGTTATTCTTGGTAAAACATTTATGTAGATGATGAACAATAAAGCACTCAATACAGTTCCTTGTGGGAAACCGTATTTGTTTGTTTTATGAGCATTTTTCTTGTTCTTTTTTTATGTTAACGTTTGTTCTAGAAATTTTGGTATATTTTGTTCGATTTTCAAGATAGGATTTTATGAGATCTAATACGTTTCCTCCGATGCCATAGACTTCTTATTTATTGAGCAGGATGTCGTGGTCAACATTATCAAAATCCTGAGTCATTACGCAGTAGATCGTGCATACCGATGTCTTTTTGTCAAAATTCATCACCACTATATAGAAAAATCAAAAATAGCCATATGCATGATTTGTTTTTACGGAATCCTATTTGGTATTCTGTAAGTATGTTTAGTTTTTCTAAAAAGTTATAAATTTCTAAATATATAATATTATTCAAAAACTTTTGATAGAGAAACAAGCGTAATGTGTCTATAGCAGTTCATACTTTGTTTGTCATCTTTTTTAATCAATGGCTTAAGAATTGAACTTTTTAAACTTTCCGGATAAGATCCTACAAATATTCAAAATATGGCTGAGATGATCACAAGTTTAATAAGCAACATACTTTATAATTTAAGTTGATATCCTATCATTCCCTACACTTGTGATATTTCTTAGTGAACTTATGATTTTATATATATCATGTGGTATACTCGGTGCCATAAACATTGAATGAGTTGATTTGACAATATTTGAAGTTACTTACTTTCCCTTGCCTGACATTGGTTTTATTTCATGTATAAAAAATTGTTAAAGGCATTTATGATCTCCTGTAGACTAGTTAAAGTTTTGTTACCTACTTCTATAGAATAGAATAGAATAGAATAGAATAGAATAGAATATTTTTTATTCAATATACATTACATGTTTAATTCTAATTGAAAGTAATTTTTTACTTTACCACTGGTTCGAAAAAAACCCTCTGTCCTGGGAAGAACCAGCAAGAAACCCAGCGCGACTTTTTTTTAAAATAAATTTTACAATATAAATGATTACGAACTATTTACAAAATTTATTTAAGAAACTGCTTGGAAGCGACCTCATTCCCAGGGGTTATTATCAACCATGTATTCATTTATACTATAATAACCCATTTTATACAGTTTCAGCTTAATAAAACATTTAAACTTGGTAATAGAGAGAACTTGTACACTTTCCGGGACCTTGTTGTAATAGCGTATACATTGCCCCAAGAATGAATTACTGACTCTGTGGAGTCGAGAAACTGGCATCACTAGCTTGTTTGTTCCTAGTGCTTACAGAATAAACATCACTTTTTTTACTAAAACTATCTTTGTTTTTGTGAACATACATTAAATTTTCGTAAATATACTGAGAGGCCAAAGTTAATATATTAATTTCTTAGCGGTTAGCCACCGTAGTCTATATCACCTGAGGATGCCTCGTGTAGAGGCGAAACACGTGTCGTATTATCGTCAGTGGTGTGTCTTGCCTAGTGTAGTGGTGTTGGGAGTAGCGGTGCTGGGATTAGTGGTGACGGGGATAGTGCACGCAATTGAGGGAGGGCGGGAGGTGCTCTTCGTACTAGGTAAGACACATCATTTTATTTTATAACGCGGATATTTGCGAAGTAAATTTTTGTAAAAGATTTTATATAATGGATTTCCGCAAAGTAACGCCTGATTCTATTAATTATAATTTCTTTAAATTTATCTCTAAGAGACTCTCTCGGTTTTAGATTGTAAAAAGCTCTAATGGCCCTCTTCTGTAAAACAAAAATAGTTTCTGAATCTGCCGCATTTCCCCATAGCAAAATCCCATAAGAAATTATGCTATGGAAATAACTAAAATAAACTAATCTAGCTGTCTCGACACTAGTGAGACCCCTAATCTTTTTTACAGCATAGGCTGCAGAACTAAGTCTGCTTGCTAATTTGGATATATGGGGGCCCCACTGGAACTTTGCGTCAAGAGTGATGCCAAGAAAAACAGTGGATACGACAGGGCTCAATTCCTTCCCATTTAAAAACACATTGGTATTCAGATTTTTAACATTAGTTGTTGTAAATTTAACACAATTAGTTTTATTTCCGTTCAAATGCAGATTATTAACGTTAAACCAATGCACTAATTTTGATATAGCATATTCACTTCGTCGCATTTAAATGATTGACGTTTAAGTTTAAAAATCAAGGAAGTATCATCAGCAAATAATACTATATCATGACTATCCCCTACAAGGTGAGGTAAGTCATTAATATACACCAGAAACAGGAATGGGCCGAGAATCGAGCCCTGAGGAACACCCATTAGTACAGGTGACCCGGAAGAACTTTTACCATTGATAATAACCTTCTGTTTTCTGTTACTTAAATATGACATAATAAGTTTGAGCGCTGTGTTCTTGACACCATAGTACTGTAGCTTCTCGACTAATGTCTCATGGTGAACACAGTCGAAGGCCTTGGAAATCTCAGGTGGTAGTCGATTCTATATAATAAATATTTAGTCTAGTCTTTAATTCATAATTATTATAGGTACGAGTAGTACATTATACTTTTCATAAGAATGTATCTTTTAGAATTTTCTTTAATTTAACAGAACAGTGCTTATATCTTTGAACGTATCTCTTATAAAATCGATTCTATTAAATATTACCGGAGTTAAATATTGCCTAGTTCTCCTACCATAACAATGTTATATGTGTGGTATCACATATTCGCCCTTCTCAACTTGCCTGGTACGATATTTATGCGTTATAGGTTGTTTATATTTATTTATTTTGTATTATTCAAATGCGATGAGGTATTCAAATTTTTTATGCACTGGTATTATTTTAGATAAATGGGTTTTCAATAAGGGCGGGTATATCTTCAAATAAAATAAAACAAGCTGTGTACTGTGGCACTGCTCTACATCACGTATTAATAAAACTCTCTTATTATTTGAAAGGCCCACATGTGCCATTAAGTGTGAAATATGATATCGTTCTAATGCCCACCTCGGCACGGATCCGAATCGTCTAATTTTCAACGACTCATCTGCATAGATCCGGTTAAATTTGAGCGATGGCATGTGTTATGCTCAACTTTAGGGCATCGGCAGATTGTGGTTTGCTTGCATAGACCTGCGACTTCAAGAAACCCTACAGTAAAAAGTCTAGCGGGGTCGGATCCTATGTTTTATTGCTCCGTTTGTCTCGAGCAGTATTAGTCGCGAGCGGAATTTTGCAACCTCCAGAATAAGCGGGGCAGCCTGCACACCCACACTCAGAAAGAGGAGGGTAGCTTGGGGCGTGGATACTCAGCGAGGGATTCTCCAATACCAGGGGTGCTGGTACCCTCCTGGGGGTAGTGCCTTATTTAACTCCGCTACTATAATATAAAAGGGCGGGGGGGGGAATGGACCTCCAGCCACCTGCACTCACTTAGCGAAATGCAGAAGTAAACTTCTAATTCACGCTGGTATTCTCTGTGGTCGTGTTACCCCGGTTCGAGTCGACCCATCAGTGCGACAGCAAAAACTGCCACGTGGCTCTACTATTGTTATTTTATTATTGAAATTATTAATGAAAAGTTGCGATTTAATTTTAATTTTTTGGTTTGTAGTGTATATACACACAAAACCTAAATTTGTTAAATTCCTCCTTCTCCTTCCTAATTTTTTTAAAAGAATACATCTTTTTTTTAATTTTACACTTTATTTTAATTCTTTAACTTTTAGGAATATTTGTAGTTTGGTTTATCCATTTCTAATAAAGTTCATATAAAATAGAACTAATATTTCGGAAAGAAACATTAATTTCTACAGTTTTTTCTCACAAATTAACGTCCCCCGCTATTAAATCTTTCAAATATTTCACCTTATTCCTAAGTGGCGCCCCCCTGGTGGCAAAACAAGTCGTGGTCGCTCTCGTTGCACGTGAACAAACGTATTTTGTTACTGATCATAAGCCAATAGTTGACCACTATACCACCTGATGGTAAGTGTTGATGAAGTCTTAGATGGTATATCGCTCTGTCTTAGCGTAACAAAAGCCTATTCACTCTTGCCTTGAAGACTTAACTTCACTCTCATAGGGACGGTAATTCGACATGACCGGAGAGAGATCAGACACAGGACTTACAACTTTAGGTGATTTACGAGAGATGGGGTTGAGACGCCGCCAACTTTTTTTTTTATAGGAGAGGGGGCAAACGAGCATGCGGCTCACCTGATGGTAAGTAACTACCGCCGCCCATGAACAACTGCAACACCAGAGAGAGAATTGCAGATGCGTTGCCGGCCTTTTAAAAAGGAGTAAGCTCTTTCCTTGAAGGTCCCTAAGTCGTATCGGTCCGGAAAAATCGTAATGGTTATCGATTCCACAAGGAAGTCGTACGAGGAAGAAAACATCTTCTAAATCGCACAGTGGTGGACCGCCAATCATCCAGATGGTGTGGATGGTATCGGGAGTTCTGCCGCGATGTGCGTTCGTGAAATTTGGCGGCTGGGATTAATCCGAACAATTCCTCAGAGCACTCCCCATAGTAGATGTGAAAGAAAATGCAAAGGGATGCAACATCTCTTCGCAGTGCCAATGAATCGAGCCGATCGGAAAGGGCTCGGTCGTCGACGATTCGAGCCGCTCTGCGCTGAATGCGGTCAAGTGGAAGGAGCTGGCACTGGGGAGCCCCTGCCCAGAGATGGGAACAGTATTCCATGTGAGGCCGAACCTGCGCCTTGTAAATTTACAGGCGGTGTGCCGGCGTGAAATACTGTCCCGCTCTGCTGAGCACGCCAAGCTTTTTAGAGGCCAATTTGGCCTTGTCTTCCAAGTGACCACGAAACTGCACGTCACTCGATATGTCGACTCCGAGGATACCGATACTGGCTGAGGCAAGAAGGGGAGTGCCTTGAAACTGAGGAGATATGACAAAGGGGTTCTTTTTAACGGTTAACGCGCAAACTTGTGTCTTCTGAGGATTAAACTGGACTAGATTTAGTCGCCCCCAATCCAAGACTTTGTTCAGCAAAGACTCGACTTCAGACACAAGTTTGTTCCGGTACTCAGTGACGTTTTCCCGAGAAATATTGGCACGGCCGGTATATAAAGCATCCCCAGTGCTGTCGTCTGCATAGCAATGAATGCTAACAGTTAGCAACATATCATTGATATGCAGGAGAAACAGCGTTGGTGATAGCACGCAGCCTTGTGAAACACCAGCGTTGATAGGCTTGTAATCAGAGCATGCACCGTTTACTACGACCTTGATTCTCCGATCAGCAAGGAAACTGGTGATCCATTTGCACAATTTCTCGGGAAGCCCATAGGAAGGAAGCTTCGAAAGAAGCGCCTTGTGCCAGACCCGATCGAAGGCCTTCGCTATGTCCAAACTAACGGCCAATGCCTCCCTCTTGGACTCTACTGCCTCCGCCCATCTATGAGTTAAGTAAATTAGAAGATCACCTGCTGATCGACCCCGACGAAAACCGTACTGACGGTCAATGATCAGCTGGTGATCCTCAAGGTACCTCATGAGCTGGCAGTTTATAATGGATTCCATTATTTTGGAGAACAAGGAGGTGATGGCGAAAGGCCTGTAGTTGGACGGGTCAGAGCGGTCGTCTTTTTTAGGGATCGGGTGGACCAAAGCTGTCTTTTATTAATTCGGGACTATGCCTTGGGAGTAGGAGTACCGGAAAAGACGCGTTAAAACCGGTGCCAACTCTGGAGCACACGTCTTCAGCACAATGGGTGGGACTCCATCGGGCCCACTCGACTTGCTGACGTCCAGGGAGAAGAGTGCTTTGCGAACCGAGCGCTGTGTAAATCGCACATCCGGCATGGAGCACTCACATCGCGGGATGGTCGGCGGTGTGTTTCCCCAGTCATCTAGAGTCGAGTTAGACGCAAAAAGAGAGCACAACAGATCGGCTTTCTCTTTTGCGGCATGGGCCAGTGAGTCGTCCTCTCTGTGCAGAGATGGGAGGGATGGCTGACAGAAGTTCCCTTGGACAGCCTTGGCGAGAGACCAGAATGCACGGGTTCCCGAAGGAAGGCGAACTAGCTTCTCGCCAATTCTGCCGATGTGCTCAGACCTTGCCTTGGCAATGACGCTTTTGAAGGACCTGGAGGCGGAATTATACTTCTTTTTAAGTGCGCTGGTGTTTAAATCCCGAGACGTTGATGCGTCAGCCCAGGCCCGGTAGCACTCCTGCTTATAGCGTGATGCTATTTTACAGGAGCGACCAAACCATGGCTGGGATCTGCCTCCGATGGGCACCACAGAGGATGGAATAAAAAGTTCCATACCCTGAAGTACCACATCAGCAACAGAATCGGCAACAACGCTGGGATCTTCCGGCGAGAAGCAAACCCGCCCCCAAGGGTAGGATGCAAAAAAAGACCGCATCCCGTCCCAATCAGCTGACCTATAGTGCCAAACACGGCGGCAAGCTGTAGATCGCAACTGCGATTGAAACGTGAGTGGCACCGTGCTCCGGATCAGACAATGGTCCGAAGAGCCCAGAGGGTCATCGACGAAAACCTGATATCCGTCCGGATGAGAGGTCAGCAGAAGGTCCAACAGGGAAGGTACATGGTCTTCCACATCTGGGATCCGCGTAGGCGAAGTAACCAGTTGTGTTAGACCATATGCCAAAGCAAAGTCGTAGACAGATCTACCCGCATGATCGGTTAAACGAGAACCAAGCCATTCAGCGTGGTGGGCGTTGAAATCACCGAGTATCACGATCTCTGCGGATGGGACCTGTTGTAGCACGGAGTCTGCAGCTACTAACTACATTTGGACGTGGTCGATGAGTCGGTCTGTGTCGGCATTACCGCTATGGGACCTATAGAGGCACCCGTAGACGCGGGGATGGTCGTCGCTGTCTACGCGCAGCCATAGGATGGACAGGTCCGTACCTTCAAGGCTGCCGAGGCGTCGAAAACAGATGTCCTCTCTGACGTATACACAAATTCCAGCCCGGGGCACAAAGGAGTGTTCCAATTTGTATCCCGGGTAGGAGAGATATGAAGTATCAGCCGGAGAGGACACCTGAGTCTCGGTTAAAAAGAGCAAGGCCGGCTTCGCCGTCTCTAGATGGTAATGGACAGCGTTAAGGTTGGAATGAAGTCCCCTGATGTTGCAAAAATTCACGGATAGCGTGACAGGGGTCGCCTTGGTTGTATTGCTCCACTTGCCCCGAGCAGCATTAGTCACGAGCGGAATTTTGCCCCCCCCAGAATACGCGGGGCAGCCTGAGCACCCACGCTCAGGAGTGAAGTAGTTTGTTCGTGGATGCTCAGGATTTACTTTAAGCCAGGTGTTGAAAATTTTGTTGTAGCAGCTACTACTTAATTGTCTGATGTAGTGATATCAGAATTAAACGTGCCATGTCTAGTTACAAAGCATAGAGCGCAAGGCATCTGTTTTAAATAAACTGAATTAGATATAATTAAAACATTCAATACTGTTCTTGACAATATTGAATTTTTCTGTCAAGAAATTCTTCAAAACAGCTTAGTGTCAGAAAGTTGGCGGTGTTTTCGATCATATCTGAAACTATGAGAGTGTGGGTATAGAGAGTGCACCTGTGCTTGCGCACACACTCGTGCACTATAATCACGTCCTGCGCAGATTGCTAGTCTCAGTTAAGACAGGCCGCCGAGACCGGAATTTGGACTGGAGAACTTTACGTTATATACATAATATATATATCGGAGAATATTATCGATACTTAATATAAATAAAATAGAAGTTTATGTCTGTTGTGTTGGAATAACTGGCTTCTATTAAGCCAAAATTCTTGTCTGTCTGTCTGGGCTCTTCTTCGGAATAGCTGAACTGATTGTGATAAAACTTTACGAACAGACAGAAATCATAACTTTGGCAAAAATAGAGATATGTATGAAGAAATATATGGGGAATATATGACCTTTGTTCAACGGTTGACTTTGAAAGGCTGTAATGAATGAATGAATGAATGATTTCTTTAGTATTAAGTTAAGGCACGATGAAACTGTCATCGTCATCCTATGTAAAAATTCAGTAAATAAGATAATATTAAAAAATGAATTTTAAACATATATAGAGCAAACAGACCAATTACAAGATACAGATTTGGCCACATATGTCTGAAGGCAGACTGAACTGAGAAACGCTAACAAGCCCATTAAAACTTTCCTCAAAGGCTTTACAAAGTTTTAAGTTTGTCTTAACAAGTGAATTTTGTGAAGCCGAAAAGTTTGTTATAATTGATTAAATACTTTTATAAGTAAATTTAGAGAAAAACTGTATCACACACTAGGGATTTTACGTTGTATCGTCAGATGCTTTAAATATAATCATAATCTTACGCTCATCAAATATCGCTAGTTGAGACTAAGATGATCTTATGTGCTTCGCAGATGGTCACACAGGACCATCTGCGTAACAAATAAGTTATTTCAGTTAAGTATCATTATTTTTTTATAGCAGAGGTAATCGAGCATGCGGCTTATCTGACATTGACTACCGCTGCCCATAAACAACTGTAACACCAGGTAATTATAGATGCGTTGCCGGGTTTTTAAAAAGAGTAGGTTTTTTTCTTGAAGGTCTCTAAATCGTATCGGTCCGGCAAAATCACAGGTGGTAGTCGATTCTATATAATACATATGTATGTCTTTAATTAATAATTATTATAGGTAGTACACATTATACTTTTTCTAAGAATGTATCTTTCAGTATTTTCTTTAATTTAACAGAACAGAGCTTATGTCATTGGACGTATCTCTTATAAAATCGATTCTATTAAATATTAGCGGAGTTAAATATTGTCTAGTTCTCCTACCATATCAATTTCTTACGTGTGGTATCACATATTCGCCCTTCTTAACTTGCCTGGTACGATATTTATGCGTTATAGGTTGTTTATATTTATTTATTTTGTATTATTCAAATGCGATGAGGTATTCAAATTTTTTATGCACTGGTATTATTTTAGATAAATGGGTTTTCAATAAGGGCGGGTATATCTTCAAATAAAATAAAACAAGCTGTGTACTGTGGCACTGCTCTACATCACGTATTAATAAAACTCTCTTATTATTTGAAAGGCCCACATGTGCCATTAAGTGTGAAATATGATATCGTTCTAATGCCCACCTCGGCACGGATCCGAATCGTCTAATTTTCAACGACTCATCTGCATAGATCCGGTTAAATTTGAGCGATGGCATGTGTTATGCTCAACTTTAGGGCATCGGCAGATTGTGGTTTGCTTGCATAGACCTGCGACTTCAAGAAACCCTACAGTAAAAAGTCTAGCGGGGTCGGATCCTATGTTTTATTGCTCCGTTTGTCTCGAGCAGTATTAGTCGCGAGCGGAATTTTGCAACCTCCAGAATAAGCGGGGCAGCCTGCACACCCACACTCAGAAAGAGGAGGGTAGCTTGGGGCGTGGATACTCAGCGAGGGATTCTCCAATACCAGGGGTGCTGGTACCCTCCTGGGGGTAGTGCCTTATTTAACTCCGCTACTATAATATAAAAGGGCGGGGGGGGGGAATGGACCTCCAGCCACCTGCACTCACTTAGCGAAATGCAGAAGTAAACTTCTAATTCACGCTGGTATTCTCTGTGGTCGTGTTACCACCCCGGTTCGAGTCGATCCATCCGTGCGACAGCAAAAACTGACACGTGGCTCTACTACTGTTATTTTATTATTGAAATTATTAATGAAAAGTTGCGATTTAATTTTAATTTTTTGGTTTGTAGTGTATATACACACAAAACCTAAATTTCTTAAATTCCTCCTTCTCCTTCCTAAATTTTTTTAAAAGAATACATTTTTTTTTAATTTTACACTTTATTTTAATTCTTTAACTTTTAGGAATATTCGTAGTTTGGTTTATCCATTTCTAATAAAGTTCATATAAAATAGAACTAATATTTCGGAAAGAAACATTAAACTCTACACTTTTTTTTACAAATCAACTTCCCCCGATATTAAATCTTTCAAATATTTTTTTCTTATTCCTAAGTGGCGCCGTCCTGGTGGCAAAAAAAGTATTCGCCCTTACACGTCAACAAACAAACATGTTTTGTTACTAATCACAAGCCAATACTTGAGCACTATAGCCCCTGATGGTAAGTGTTGATAAAGTCTTAAATGGTATATCGCTCTGTCTTAGCATAACAAAAGCCTATTCACTCTTGCCTTGAAGACTTACCTTCACTCTCATAATCCGACGATACGTTAATCCGACACGACCGGAGAGAGATCAGACACAGGACTAACAACTTTACGTGCTTTTCGAGACTCGGGGGTGAGACTCTGCCAACTTTCCTGACTCCGGGCTGCTACTGAGAATTAATTGACAGAACAATTCAATAACAGATTTTGGCTCGAACCGGGTTCGAACCCGGGACATCATGATCAAGAATTTTAATGACCTACAAATAATTGTTCCGGATCTGGATGTCCTAGTGAAATTTGTGTTTTAAACTGCCTCTACGATACAGAAGAAAATCCTATTGTGAGGTTATTGTTTTATAAAAAAAAAGAAACCACATTTCATAAACATACTCAGAGATTACATTTCTGACAGACAGACAGACCCCGAGATTTTTCCATTAGTGTCCGTTTTAGTGAATTTAGCATGAAACATGAAAAATAAGGATTTACATATTTCTTTTGCTTTTAATTACAAAAGAGCCACTAAACGAACACTCAACTAGCTGAAATTGGGACGTGACTCCATTATAAACCAGTATTTTAACCAAGTCACGCCTAACGTACTGAATGATATTCGCCGCCCTCGTAAGTAATTATATTTACCCAGCAATATAATGTTATGGCATTGGTAGATCAGGGTATAAGTGCTTGCTGTAGATTTCACAGTTTCGAGCAACCGAGGTTCGATTCCAACCGGAGTTGATTTACTACGTCCACGCCTGTTTATTTCAGGTTTTTTATTTTTTTTTATTTTATAAAATCGTAACCACTACACTAGGATTTTCTCGTATCTTTGTAGCGTGGAGGTAGCTTATATATATATATAAATTTCACAGTTCAGTTCAGTTCAAACGTTTATTTGCAAAAGCACGGTTAAAAAATTTCGCAAAAAATATAAGTACTTATAAAAAAATGTATTAAGTCTGCTCCCAGACATGCAAAAAATAGATAATTCATTGTATAATTCAAATTATGTAAGAATATGTTATATGTAATATGTTACAAAAGAAATAAAAATTCGTTAAAAAATTATAATAATACCCATAATAAGGTAAATTAAATAGTTAGCTTATAACTATAAAAACATTTATCCAAGAACTTGTCAGTCAATTTTTTTTAAATATTGAATGAATGAAATACACTTTATTGTACACCAAAAAATACATATGAGAAGAAAAAAGAACATAATTTATTTAAAGGTACAATTGGCGGCCTTATCGCTTGGGAGCGATCTCTACCAGGCAACCACATTGCAGAGGATAAAATGACCTGTGAGAAAGGGTAAGGGTGTACGTAGGTTGATAGAAAATACACACGACATATATAATATACATAAATACATACATCTATAATATAAATAAATACATTTTAAATACAAAAATATATACATACATATACGAGAGCAGAAAAAATTAAACAAGTGAAGTCAAAGCCTGAACGTAAGGAAAAATGAGTAGGTAGTAATTTTTTAGAGGAATGACTATTTAAGGAGGAAAGAAGTGCGCTTTGACAAGTTTTTTAAACTAATCAATAGACTGCGCATTTCTAATGTGCAGCGGTAGGGAGTTCCAGAGCCTAACAGCTTCAACAGAAAAGGATTTAGAATATATATATACACAAGGCGTGCCGTACTCTCACACCGATTCGTTACGCCGCACCAGCGTCAGCGAGACGCTGCGCCGCATCACGCACTCGAAGCGTCAACTGGAGCGGCAGGAGCACCTGAGGGTTCACAGGCATCGTTGGAATTGTCGTCATCATGATCTCGTGAAAAACAAGTTGTTATTTACCAAGACAACATACATCGTTGCCTATCCTCTCATCCATCACGCATACGAGGCCCTCAAACAGATATACGCACTCATACCGTGGACTAGAATAACTTCGCTTTCACAAGTATCGGAATCCTCGGCGTCGACATATCGAGTAGCGTGCAGTTTCGTGGTCACTTGGAAGAGAAGGCCAAATTGGCCTCTAAAAAGCTTGGCGTGCTCAGTAGAGCGGGACAGTATTTCATGCCGGCTCAACGCCTGCAACTTTACAAGGCGCAGGTTCGGCCTCACATGGAATACTGTTCCCATCTCTGGGCTGGGGCTCCCCAGTGCCAGCTTCTTCCACTTGACCGCATCCAGCGCAGAGCGGCTCGAATCGTCGACGACCGAGTTCTTTCCAATCGGCTCGACTCATTGGCACTGCGAAGAGATGTTGCATCTCTTAGCATTTTCTTTCGCATTTACCATGGGGAGTGCTCTGAGGAATTGTTCGGATTAATCCCAGCCGCCAAATTTCACGAACGCACATCGCGGCAGAACTCCCGATACCATCCACACCATCTGGATGATTGGCGGTCCACCACTGTGCGATTTAGAAGATGTTTTCTTCCTCGCACAACTTCCTTGTGGAATAGTTTACCACCAGCGATTTTTCCGGACCGATACGACTTAGGGACCTTCAAGAAAAGAGCCTACTCCTTTTTAAAAGGCCGGCAACGCATCTGCAATTCCCCTGGTGTTGCGGTTGTTCATGGGCGGCGGTAGTCACTTACCATCAGGTGAGCCGTATGCTCGTTTGCCCCCTCTCCTATAAAAAAAAAAAAAAGTAAGCATACATCTCCATACGAAGTATCTCACACATACTCGTACTTGAACTTACGAGATCCCACGTTAACCACGAAAAACACGTGAACCAAGACAACGCCTACCTGGACAGTGTTCAGAGAACACGACTTCCGCGCATACAGAATATAACAACTTCCGCGTACACATAGTGTAAGACTTCTGAGGCACCGCCATGTACAGCATATGCGCGCTCCGGGAGCCTTCCCGGAGCGCGCATATGCTGTTGCGCGCAGCTTGCGTATACACGCGCATACGCGTCTGACGATACAGGCCATGCTACAGCTGGACCCGCCAGTCCGCTCCGACCATCAAGGCACACACAGAGCAGGAGCACCTGAGGGTTCACAGGCATCGTCGGGTTTATCGTCGTCGTGATCTGCGTGAAAAGCAAATTTAGTTTATCAGGACAACATACACAGTTGCCTATGCTCTCACCCATCACGCATACGAGGCCGTCAAACAGAAATACGCTCTCATATCGTGGACTATTATAAAGCACTTCGCTTTCACAAGTAAGCATACATCTTCATACGATGTATCTCACACATACTCGAACTTGAACTTACGAGATCCCACGTTAACCACGTGAACCACGTTAAAACATGAAACAGGACAGCGCCTGTCAGGACAGAGCCTGATGCATGTTCAGAGAACACTACTGCGCACACAGAGTATACGACTTCCGCGCACACAGTGTATGACTTCCGCACATACAGAGTACACGACTTCCGAGGCATCGTCATGTACAGCATACACGCGCGCCAGAATGGCGCCTGCGTATACGCGCATACGCGTCTGCCGAAACCAGGCCATGCTACAGCTGGACTGGGTGGTCCGTTTCGACTAGCAAGGCACACACTCGCCTCACGCTCGCGCGCATGTAATCACATCATACGTGCTACTGTAACACAAAAGAAAACATTAAAAAGATTCAGTCTGAACTTAATTTAAAAAAAAAAATGCAGCACAACTCTCAGGACATCATTCGCCTTTCCAGGGCACCATATAATGAGTTGCGGCTACACGACCTCCTCTGGTACGGTCCGATCCTAATTTAAACTTAAATACTCTCTTCAATGTCAGAACTAATTTTCTCTACTTCAATTTCGTCACTTATACTTTGGTTTTTGGCATTTTTCACAACCAACTCATGTATCAAATGGTGATCGGCAGCAGCGACAAATAATGTGTCCGCGGCGTCATAAGCCGACAGCTTACTTCCACTCAAGAGCAAGCGCCACAGCACCACGCCTTCTACTAAACTCTCAACATCAAATCCTAATTTTGTCGACTGTAAGTAAGTAAAAAGTAACGTAATACTCGGAGTAAACTGTAACACTTATCAACACATTAGAACAAAAAAATACTATTTAGTGCTTTTAATTCATAGCACGTTAAAATAAACATGTTTTTTGGTAAATCGTTTAAACATTTAGAACTTTAAAATTAGCCCATGTAAATCACACCTCGTGTATCAAATTATAACGTAACTCAAGCAAGTTAAACTTCCACTGAATGCAAACTATAACTCATTTAGAATACCTCCAACATTTCTTTCGACATTTGTTATCATATTTGGATACGTTAAGAAATAATGAAAGTACTTGCGGGTACTTTTTATTATAAATCGAACAAAACATTTAACTTTTGGCTTAAAACATTTCACTTTAAATTTTTACTGTACACTTTAATGATTCGTCAGTGTCGTAACTACGACAACAAACTTCATTTAAGAAATTGAACACAAAAACAAAACGCGAGGCGCATCATAGTATTTTACTAACGTAATAACCTTCACACTATTCAAAGGTTATAAGGTGGACAGTAACAGGGACTTTATTTCACTTCTGATGTCGGATAATTACAAAAGAGGATTCCAATTTTGATCTCGGAAATACATCAGGATAGCGTTAATTGTTATAAATAGTACAAGTGTGAGAGCGGATGTTCAACTTGCTCTCTTGCTTACGCAGTTTAATCATTATCAGTAATAAGACAACGTAACGCACTATACATTCAGTATAGTGAAATTACAGTTCGACCACACCGTAACACGTCTCCGCCACAATCACACACCAGTGTAACGTGAGGTACGTAATTACATGATAACACCAAAATATGTAAACCAACAGCAACACTACTTATCTTAATGTAACAGGACAGCATCTCAGCAACACCAATCCTCCTTGACTGCACTAGAAGAATTACAACAACGAACAGAACCACGACAATATCTTAGCACTAGTAGAGTGACCGCACTCGTTAAATGACTTAAGCGGAATCTCCTACGCACGGCACCTACAGTGAACTTTATACTACAGACACAAGAGGGGTTTTCCCGATATACCCTCCATTCTACCTCGATCCAACCGGTTATTTTATAGACGCTCCGACATATATATATATATATATATATATATATATATAGTCATATTATAAAAATTTCTTCTATATGTCGGAGCGTCTATAAAATGCACGGTTACACTGGTGTGTGATTGTGGCGGAGACGTGTTACGGTGTGGTCGAACTGTAATTTCACTATACCGAATGTATAGTGCGTTACGTTATCTCATTACTGATAATGATAAATTGCGTAAGCAAGAGAGCAAGTTGAACATCCGCTCTCACACTTTTATTATTTTTAACAGTTAACGCTATCCTGATGTATCTCCAAGATCAAAATTCTGTTGTAAATATCCGACATATATACCTAGTTAGGTCATAAGTATTATCACACAGTAAAAACTTTTCTTTTGGAATGCTGGCCACAAAAAAGTTTATCGAATTCGAATTTCGAATTGTTCATGAAAATAAAACTGTATACTTTTTAGTATTTTACTCATTTTTAAATATGGAGTGGACGCTTAAAGAAGACCGTGTTGCAGTTATTGCGTTGCATCGTTGCGGTTACGCGCCAATTCAAATTTTTGACATACTGAAAAATTTGAATATAACCAAAAGATTCGTTTATCGTACTATCGAACGATACATTGAAGACTATAGTGTAGATGACTGGTCAAGAAGTGGTCGCCCTCGGTCTGTTTGGACTCCAGCAGTGTTAAAAGCTGTGAAGGCGCGAGTTCAAAGAAATCCCAAACGTAAGCAGAAACTGTTGGCCCTTCAGATGGGGTTAAGCAGAACCACAGTGAAAAGGGTGTTAAATGAAGACTTAGGGCTCCGGGTATATTGAAGAAAAACAGGACATCGTTTGAATGCTCGTCTAATGGACCTGAGACTGAAGAGATGCCGCACTTTGTTCAAGCGGTACACGGGAAAAAAATATCGGGAAATTCTTTTTTCGGATGAAAAAATTTTTACCGTAGAAGAGAGCTACAACAAACAAAATGATAAGGTGTACGCACACAGTAAAGAAGAAGCGAGCAACCGCATTCCGCGTGTCCAACGAGGTCATTTTCCATCCTCGCTCATGGTATGGTTGGGAGTTTCTTATTGGGGCTTAACAGAGGCACATTTTTGTGAGAAAGGTGTAAAAACGAATGGAACCTGTTTCTCATACCATGTTCAATAACAGGCACTGGGTATTCCAACAAGATTCGGAGCCAGCTCATAGAGCGAAGAGCACACAAGACTGCCTGGCGGCGCGTCGACTTCATCCGGCACGAAGACTAGCCCTTCTCCAGTCCAGATTTGAATCCGTTAGATTACAAGATATGGCAACACGTGGAGAAAAAGGCGTGCTCAAAGCCTCATCCCAATTTGGAGTCACTCAAGACTCTGATTAAGGCAGCCGCCGATATAGACATGGACCTCGTTCGTTCTGCGATAGACGACTGGCCGCGCAGATTGAAGGCCTGTATTCAAAATCACGGAGGTCATTTTGAATAAACTTTAGTGTCATAAGAATCTATGTTTTGTTAAGTTCATTTTGGTATATAAATGGTTACATAATGAATAAACTTGTTTCAATTATTTTATATTAAACATGTGACAGAATTTATGACCTGACTAGGTATATCCTTGCGACAGGAAGGTTGATGTATTAGGTTTGTGTATTTTTGACTTAATTGCATCAATGTGACTTCTCCACGTGTTTTGTAAAAGCTGGGGAAGAATTTTACAAAATTTCAAGCTTCCCTAACAAATATGCAAGGTAGCGGAAGCAAGCTCAACTATGCACAAGGACAAACATCCACTCCCGGAACAATGACTTGTAGACTATACAAATAATTGTTCTGTGCGGGATTCAGACCCCGCGGCCCTCAGCGCCGTAAATCATTGCTAAGCTACTGGACCGCGGAGCCGTGAAATAGGTTTGCGAAATAAAATATTTGAGGACATGTGAAGTCCACCAACATGAATTGGAAAAACGCTGCGGACTAATTGTCTCGTAATACTCTAAAATGTAACTTTAATTTAACTACACTGTATCTTTAATTTTTACTTTTTTAACGACCTCATAACGAAAAAGGTTTTTTATTCGGCAGTATGGATTTTTCTTAAATTATTTTTTAGAGTGAGGGAATACAAATTGCACCTGTGCTTGCGTATACATTGGGCCACTTTAATCATGCCCTTATCAGATGGCTAGCCTCCGCTGAGACCGACATTCGAACTGAAGGACATTAGAGTATTAGTATTACATCTTTTATTTTTTCCAGGCATAAAAACCCTACAACGACGAAGAGAATCTGTATCTAAGTAGTCAGACGTCTGGCACACAGTGCGATTGCCAATCCATATACAAGTTATACGCCGTGTAGTGGCGGTCAAGAATACCACTACCCCATATCCTCCCGTGGGTGTCGTAAAAGGCGACAAAGGGAAATAGGCAGGAGATGGGCAGCAGCATCTTCCTGATAATAGCCAAAATTACAATAAAAAAACTGCGGTTGCCAACCCGCTCGCCAAGCGTGGCAACTATGGCAAATGATTAAAGCAACAAACAGACGGCCCCCAGTCCCCGGCGGCCCCGCTATTCCTGGCTACGGTGGCGACCATGGTAACGGCGGGGCAGGGGGTGCTAAGAATCTCCGGTGGAGGTTCGGTTGCCACCTTAGAAGACTCGACCTGGCAACGTACAACGCACGCACCCTGAGGACTGACGAGAAGATCGTGGAGCTGGAAGAAGAGATAGACAAGTTGCGTTGGCATATTATAGGATTATCCGAAGTCCGAAGAGAGGGGGAGGACACGGTAATCCTCGAATCCGGCAACTTGCTCTATCACCGGGAGGGCGACCATCTGTCCCAAGGAGGTGTCGGATTTATCGTCCACAAGTCTCTCGTTAAAAACGTTGTAAAGATCGGGAGTGTGTCGACGAGGGTTGCGTACCTTATACTCAGAATCACCAAACGGTATTCGCTGAAGGTCATACAGGTTTACGCACCAACCTCGGCACACCCCGATGGGGAGGTGGAGGAAATGTATGAGGATATCTCTAGAGCCATGCATTCCTCCAAAACCCAATATACGGTGTTAATGGGAGACTTCAATGCAAAACTAGGCACAAGAGAGAACGGTGAGCTGAAAGTAGGGAAATTTGGAATAGGGCAACGGAACCCAAGGGGCCAGCAGCTGGCCGACTTCATGGAGAAAGAGGGACTCTTTATGATGAACTCTTTCTTCCAGAAGCGGCCCCACAGGAAGTGGACCTGGTCGAGCCCCGACGGTTCGACAAAAAATGAGATTGACTTCATTATGACGACCAGACGACAACTGTTCAGTGATGTCTCCGTGATCGCGAGGGTGAAAACTGGTAGCGATCACCGAATGGTTAGAGGCACACTAAACCTAAACGTTAAGTTGGAGAGGTCTCGTCTAATGAAGTCAACGCTCCGTCCCCCTCGTGCTCTGTTCCAAAGTCCCGAAACCTTTCAGCTCGAGCTACAAAACCGTTTTCAGTGCCTACAAGACTGCAATGAAGTGGACGATATGAATGACAAGCTCGTGGAAACTGTCCATGCGGTCGGAAATAATTAAAATAAATAAATAAGTCCTGGAGATTGAAGCAATGTCTCTTTATAATGCGAAAGGAAAGGCAATAAAAATATTTTATTTTTATTTTTAATAAGTTACTTTATTTCACTACGTTTAGACATGTTTTGGTTAAGTCACTGTATACCTTTTGTTAGGAGATGAGATCCATCCGCTAAGAGTCTTATAGCAGAATCAAGTTGTCCGTTCCGCATTGTGTTGGAGATATTTTCGAGTGAGTATTGTGTAAAGTAATCTTGTGAGATTACTCGATAGTACAGTCATAGCATTATGCAATTTGCTGAAAGTTTTTTTATTTTTAAGTCTGCAATGAGTTTTTTAGGTTATTTTCCTCCACATTTCGTAAATTTACCGCGAAATAAATTTTACACGCATTTAAAAATGACATTGTCTCTGAGATTAGCTCGTTCATCAAATACTTGCAATATAAGAATTAGTTATTTCATTATAATGAATTTTCTTCCATTAGTCTCTACTAGTTTATACCGGCGGCCCCGTTCGCGCTTTGGTGACGCCGACAATTGTTTTATTACTAAATTAATTTTATGTAAAGTTACAGAACGCTTTACTACTATTGATTTTTGATAGTGATAGACAGACAACATAGTAAATATGACTTTTTTAAAGATATTGATAAGAAGTCCAATTCATTAGTACATTTTGTAGTATATCCATTATAAATAACTAAGCGTACGCCAAGAAACGATATTTTATTGAAATTAAAGATGTTAAAAAATCAATTAGCTAAGATCCGCGTAATAAAATAAAATAATGTGTCTTATCCAAGTTAAAGAGCACCACCCGCCCTCCGTTTATTGCGTGCACTATCCCCGTCACCAGTAATCCCAGCTCCACTACTCCCAACACCACTATACTAGGAAAGACACACCACCGTCTATAATACGACACACATACGAGCCATCCTACAAAAAGTAGACTCTGCGGTGGCTGATCTAAAGATATTTATTGATTAATATTTAGGACCATGGATTTCATACACTGATTTGTAATCTATAGTATTGCTAAAATACATCAAAATCCCTTCAGAAGAATTTTGGGTCACTGAGTAATAGACATGCCAACTATCACATTTATAAAAAAGAGAAGTTGATAGTAGAAACAGAAATAAAATTTAACCGTAATAGTCCACAGTTGGACCTGGTTACCTTCCATAGTAGAGCATTTTTTTATAGAAATAACAAATGTGCACACATTTCACCTGATGGTACGTGAATGCTAAATATATACTTGATTAAGAATCAAATGCAGATGTGTTGTCATTCTGAAGACTAAGATGGAAAATGTGGTTAGTTTTAAGGAATTTATTCTTAGAAATTTGCATGTTTTTAACGTTCATATAAAGCATAAAATTTATTCTGCACTCCACGTTTTAATTTAACTTATTTAGCATGAACTCTCGACACGGTTTCTGAAACGTTATAAAAAAATCTCGTTTTAAAAGTATGGGCCGGCACCTTTGTGATAAATGTGTTTAGGTCAGAGCTTATGCATTCAGATTACGAACTGCGATTCAGAGTTCCACAGTGAGAATAGGCTTGCATAAAATGTTTCCCTCGGATTTATTTAACTAAAAACTCGTGTTACTTAATTCTACTATTAAATTATTTAAAGTAAGTAAATTTTGCTAATTTAAAACTAGAAGTGGTGCTTCTTCAGCCAAAAAGTTTTTTAACAATTCAAAGGCGCGATCTGCGGTATTTATATACTTACAAGGAAATGTTCTTGAATTTAAGATTATAAATGTTGATAATTCAACAATTGCAACCCTGCAATTTAGAACGGATCGTAAAAAACTTGAAAGTTTATTAAACATAGAAATTTTAACACTTTTTAGTCGCAATCTACGATACCTATATTCTTATAATAAAATGTTTTTGAATCTAAAATTATAAATTTTGAAGCATATCTGCAATTTAAAACGGATCGTAAAAAAACGAAACGTTTATTTAATATAGAAACCAGACATAATAAAAGTAACATCATTTTGGTCTAAGTGGTCTGTCTCCACGGAGACTAGCCATCTGCAGTACAGTAATGAAGTGAATGTGTGTGCGCAAGCACGGATGCAATATCTATCTCATCATTTTCACAATCTAAATGGATGGAAATTCGACTGGATCGAAGAGTAATCGGGTGCAAGACGAACGGCGTTACGTGTTTTCCGAGGCACTGGGCTAAAACATCGCCAAATACCTGACTTCGGGCTGTTATTGAGAATTTCTTGACAGAAACGCCCAAAAACCAATTTTTGGGCTGACCCGGGAGCTCTTAATCAGCATTCGCGCTAACAACCAAACCTAAGACATGTTCCAAGATTCATTACTACTGACAATAGCATACTTCCGTGATATTTTATATTTCTGTGATTTCGAAATGTTGCTTTGAAATAATTTTGTTACTTCACGGCGAAGTTCTATCGAGAAATCCATGAAACAATCAGACAAATTATAAATTCGGATTGCGAAACAAAGCTTTCTCCTCTCTTTTTGAGAGCTTCAAATTAAAAAAGTTTTCCCTTTTCTTTTTCAAACAATTGTCATTAAAAGTTCTTATTATATGTGTTTTTGTTATTTTCCTTTGTTATCAACTGGTTACAATCCTCACCGTGAAGTGGTGTCATAATAGAATCTACTGCCCCAACCCATCCCGTAAATGTCGTAAGACGTGACGAAGGGAAATTGAAACAGGAGATGTACAGCAGCATTTTCTTGATAATCACTTAAAAATAAAGAAACTCCGATTGCTAACCCACCTACCAAGTGTAGCAACTATGGCAAATATCCCCCATGAGGTCAGTGTATAGGGGAAGCCTGAGCCTGACTTTTTTTACTTTACATTGATGATGAATAATGGCATTAATCCTGACATTAATTAATATTTAGTCAATACATTTGTTTGTGTCCTTTAGACCGAATTTCGTTCAAGGTATCGAGTCCTTTTTTAAAAATAAAATATGAGTTACAAGCGAGCACATAGTCCACCCGATTGTAAATGGATACTATGACTCATAGAAATGTACATCTATCCTCCACCAAGAATAAAAATGAGGATGCGTTTTCACCCCTGAGGACTAAGACGATATTCATCGTATCCAGTAAAAACGATGTTAAATACAGCAATATTAAGCTGTTATTGCGCTGACATTGTGTGAGAGCGTTGGTTTTCACCGCTCGAGCCGACCCATTCGTGCTATAACTATAATGTAGCTGCGGCATGCTGCTACATTAGCGTGAAATATCCATGGATCTTTCACGTATAAACGTCTCAACGGTGACTAGCCATCTTCGTAGGACAGAATTATAATGTAAGAGTGTATGCACAAGCACAGGTGCATTCTCTATTCCATTACTCTCATAAGCCGGTGGGATGACAATCTGACCCAACGGAAAGAGATCAGGCGAAGGACCAACGGCTTTACGTGCTTTCTGAGGCACGAGAGTGAAACACCGCCAACTTCATCCAGGTTGCTACTGAGATTCTCTTGATAGGAAAACTCAGTCACTGATTTTTGTAGTAGTTCATGTTTGGCGGTAGTCACTTACCATCAGGTGAGCCGCATGCTCGTTTGCCCCCTCCTATAAAAAAACGGCCCAGGATTCGAAACTGGAACTTCATCATCAGAATCCACGTTTACAACACTAGATCTACAAGGCAGTCAACTTTTTTTTGGGTCTGGATTTTTTACAGTAAGAACTTGGGCCTAAATAGCCATACTTGAGTTTCCAAGCAATCAATAACTTAGTAATTCTCGTGCCACATACTATAGTTTGTGTAAAGTATATTCAGTTTATAGCTTTAAATCTGTAGCCGAGAGCATCGATTTCTAAGAAAAACAGAACTGCCTTTGAAAGTTAATATTCACCCTATCTTTTTGATTTGGAAATACATTATAATCGTAAAATAAAATAAAAAGCTTGCGAACTATTTGTATTGATTGCAGAACTGGTTTCAACGAGTAACGAGGCATTCTATCTTCAGTTTACTTATCACTTGGGCTACGTCAGTTACTCTGATTCTACTGCGGTTATCCTCACTTCTTAGTCTATCACATAGA
The DNA here is from genome assembly GCA_963668995.1 of Parnassius mnemosyne. Lineage (NCBI taxonomy): Eukaryota > Metazoa > Arthropoda > Insecta > Lepidoptera > Papilionidae > Parnassius > Parnassius mnemosyne. The sequence continues at coordinate 40,086,393 of CAVLGL010000081.1, read as the reverse complement.
GAAATCCCAAGCATAGCTCCCATCATAGCGCGCTGATTGACCTTGAGCTACGTTATACGGCCAGCAATGAAGTCTCAGATCAATAAGTGATCTCTGGCAACACTTACTGGTTGTCATTGTAAGAATACCCACTACCCCGTATTATCCTGTGGGTGTCGTAAGAGGCGACAGAGAGAAGGGCAGCAGCGTCTTCCTGATAATAACTTATAAAAAATCTGCAGTTGACAACCCGCTTGCAAAGCGTGGCAACTATGGCCAATTCCCCCCTTTGAGTAAAATTTATGCGGGAGGCCATTGTTAGCAGTAAACTTTTATAAACAGTAATAAATAGATTAACTTTTATAAGATGGATGGATTTACTGAGTGTATAAAATTTCGGTTTCTATTTATGTATATAACATTAACTATAAAACTGACTATATGTATGAAATTAATAATCTTTAGCAATACGTAGCAAAAATTCTGCATTTTGCTAAGATAGGCAGGGACAGTTTTGGGCATGGAACTTTATTTCACACTGAATGTAAAGAGAGTTCATGATGGCCTAACATGAATTATTCATAGTTTCAGATACGAACAGAATTTGTATTGCATTTGAAATTACATCCGTAGTAGATAAAAATTGTTTTAAAGATACATTAAATATGGACATTTTTGGAGTGTAATCTATACAAATAAATAAAATTGAAGTGTCTGTTTGTAATGTCAAAATTACAGCTTTTTACTAAATGCATATGAAAGTATATACGGTACTAATATCAAAAATACATTTTTTTAAGTTTTTGTCTGTCTGTCCGTCTGTCTGTCTGTTTGTTCCAGCTAATCTCCGAAACGGTGGGACCGTTTTGATGGAATTTTTACTGGCAGATAGCTGATGTCACAAGGAATAACTTAAGCTACTTTTATTTTAGAAAAAGAATTAGGGTTCCGCGCAAAAAAATTAAAACCGCAAATAAAACGCGGGCGAAGTCGCGGGGAAAAGCTATTGACTTAATAAAGATATACATGGTGGAGTCACGCTGCTATATTTGTCTGCAACACGAATATTTTGGCTCTACCGGGGACCACGCTGACACAGAAATCTGTATGAATTAGTGGTTTGAAGCTGATGTATTTTTTTTATTAAGGGATAAAAACCGGAGACCCTTTCCACTAATAACGAGGCATTCTGTTCATCTTCGAATGATAGGATTATATAGCGTTCGAGTGTATGCGCAAGCAGACTTACCTATTCCCATTCTCAAATTCCGATGGGACGGCAATCTGACAAAAACGGAGAGAGATCTCTTCTCATCCGAGTCACGGCATTGACTTCGGTCTGCTACTGAAAACATCTTAACAATAAATGATTTATGTTCGACCCAGGAATAAAACCCTGGGACTACTGATCGGCAGTCGCGCTTACGACCACTAGACTACCGAGGCAGCCTCTGGCTAAGAGTTGACACCGAACCCTTTCGTTATATTCAGACACTACTACTACGACCATAAAACTAACGTGAAATTAACGTCGTTAGTCAATTTTACAATTTAAATTTGCTGCAACTTTAGTATATAATATATATTTTTTCATCTTGCTTCTTTTTATTCAGCCGATAAAAGTCCATGTTAAAGGTCTCTACCGGTGTAGGGTGAGCTTGCTTTAATCATCACGCTAGGCAGTCAGATTGAGGATCGCAATTCATGATTTCTTGACTTTGTCGCTGCCTCCCGTCACTGATCTTTACAATACTGATTTTTACGCTTGACTTAAACGAGATAGTTATACATAATTCTGTCTTCAGCAACCGTAAAATCTTTCTAAATTATGGTCTTCTTGTATTTATGAGAACAGTACACATAGAATGAGCAACGGTTAAGAGGGGGCTGAAGTATTCGAAGTCCTAATTTTATGTTCAAAATTCCAAGACAATCTTTAGGTTTTTAATTTTAGAACCGATCGCAGGTAGAATTAATAGTATCTTAAAGTCTTGCACTCTTGTGTTACGAGCCCAAACGTCGATTCTTTGGATATCCCGCCGTTATATCAGATTTCATACACCACATATCCTCGCAAAAGATCAGCGATTTTTACTAAGGGTAATTCGTGAAGCTATCGAAATCAAATAACATCTTAGTTTCAATTCCTTCATTTATTTATGCATTGGGATATATTTTTCAACTTGTAGGAGGAAAGAATGGAAATATAAAGAACGTTAATTATTATCTCCGGACTAAACTTATTTCAATTTGTTAGCGAGCGATCCCTTTATTTATATAAGCTACACTATGTCCATTACCAAACGAATTAAATTAATTAAACCATCGAGTTCAAAGCTTCACTTTTATCTTGCTTTTCACAGTAATATTTGTTTAGGCTTAGTCTTTGTTGATTAAATGTTAATAGAATCAAGTTGGACATGTAAAAATGTGTTATTCCATTAATTTAAACCCAATTTAAGTTATCTTCTTACATTTTCATTTATTCATTCATTGCTACCAACAGCCTAAATATAAGAAAATAAAAGAAAATGGTGAAAATAGCTAGAAAGTAGGTAGAAAGTAGGTTTCTTCTATAGGTTTTTTTTTATAAGATCGGGTGACAAACGAGCACACAGTCCACCTGATGGTAAGTGGTTACTGTGACCCATAAATATCTACTACTATCCTCAATAAAGACTCAAAATGCAGATGCGTTGTCACCCGTGAGGACTAAGATGGAATGCCTCTTGACCAGTAAAAAGGGTCTCCGGTTCTCTACACTCAACATACGAAACACAGCAGCGTTAAGCTGCTATTTAACGCTGGTATTCTGTGATAGCGTGGTCATTCCCCGGTCGAGCCGACCCATTCGTGCTAACACTATATTACTAATATAGCTGTAGCATAGCTCACCACGAATGGTATTCTAACAGTGGGAACACTTGCCATAAAATTATATATTCTCTTGCTCTTTTATTGTTATCAGGAAGATGTTGCTTTTCGTCTTCTGTTTCATTTTTTTATAGAAGAAGGGGCACACGAGCATGCGGTTCACCTAATGGTGACTGACTGACTACCGACCTGACTACCGCCGCACATGACAAATTGCAACACCAGGAGCATAGCAGATCCGTTGCCGGCCTTTTAAAAAAGACCAGGCTCTTTACTTGAAGGTCCCTAAGTCGTATCGGTCTGGAAAAATCGCTGGTGGTAATCGATTCCACAAGGAAGTTGTAGCGAGGAAGAAAAATTCTTCTAAGTCGCATAGTGGTAGACCGTCAATCATCCAGATGGAATGGTGTAATTGAGCGGCTGGAATTAATCCGAACAATTCCTCAAAGCACCTCCCGTGGTTGATGCGATAAAATATGCAAAGAGATGCAACATCTTTTGGCAGCGCCGGTGAATCGAGCCGATCGGAAAGGACTCGGTCATCGACGATTCAAGCCTCTTTTCTCTGGATGCGGTCAAGTGGAAGGAGCTGGCACTGTGGAGCCTCAGCGCAGAGATGGGAAACAGTATTCCATATTCCATGTGAGGCCAAACCTGCGCCTTGTAAAGTTGCACGCGGTGTGCTGGCATGAAATACTGTCCCGCTCTGCTGAGCACGCCAAGCTTTTTAGAGGCCAATTTGGCCTTCTCTTCCAAGTGACCACGAAACTGTACGTCACTCGATATGTTGACGCTGAGGAATTTCCGTCTGTCGCCTTTTATGACACGATGATATAGGATGGCGGATCTTACGGGATGACACGGAGTAGTAGACATTCTTGTAATGCCGGACATGGTAAATACTCTCACTGCAGAAGACTTACATTTTTATGTTGCTGCTCTACTTTTATGATGCCGCTGCTTTAAAAATGGTGCTTAATATGACATATGCTCAAGTTTCTAATATATTTTGTTTTTCAATGAAAATTTAATAAACTTCTAGATAAATGGAAAACTACTCGTGGAATAAACATATTTCTTTATATTAGGGGAACTTATTCTTATAAAATTGTTCTTAAAAAAACGTGGCATACGAACCCATAGTCCACCTGATGGTAAGTTTTTTTTTTTTATATAGGATCGTGTGACAAACGAGCACACAGTCCTCCTGATAATAAGTGGTTGCTGTGGCCCATAGACATCTACATTTATCCTCGATTACGAATCAAAATGCAGATGCGTTGTCATCCGTGAGGACTAAGATGGAATGCCTCTTTTGCAGTAAAAAAGTTCTGCAGTTCTCTACACTCAACATACGAAACACAGCAGCGTTAAACTGCTATTTTACGCTGGTATTCTGTGAGAGCATGGTCTTTCCCCGGTCGAGTCGACCCATTCGTGCTACAACTATACTACTAATACAGCTGCAGCATGGCTCTAACACGTATAAGATACGTGATGATTGAGAACAGTGCATACAGTTCTCAATTAAGAATATAAATGAAGATACCTTGTCACTCCCCAGGACTAAGATAGAATGTCTCATTGTAAGTAAAAAGAGTCTCCGAATTTCTAGACTCATGCGCCTATAAACATCTACATTTATCCTTCATTAAGAATTAAAACGCAAATTCATTGTCATCCTTAAGACTGTCTTAGTTGAAATGCCTCGTTTTCAGTGAAAAGAGTGCACTGATCAAACGAAACGTAGCAGAATTAAGCTGATATTTTATACTGGTGTTATGTTGCAGAATAATCTACCACAAACAAAATGTTACTGCTACAATGGCACACCAATTAACCTTGGGTAGTGTAGCTGTGGATAAATTAGCAATAAATCTTACGTAGCGAAAATATTATTCAAAGCTCATTCAGTATTTTGAGCCATAATTATTGAAATTAGCCATTAGTTAATTTTGTGTAAAGTGATGTATGTACGCTGGAGTTCAGCCAACTGAATCTATAAATTAAATTTCCATTAGCGCTATTACATTTGTCAGAAAATTTAGGCAAGTTCATATTTTACAAAAATTTCGAGTGAATTTATACCATTTAACATTTCATATCAATTTTAGCGATCCCCGTTAGCACAAAGAAAATCATCTTATACGAAAGACTAAAAAAAAAGAAGTATTATATTTTATGTGAATATCCAGCATTTCAAAATAAGACCTCAATGTTATTTTACATAACAGGAATTCAATATTTCAAAGTCAGTCTTTCAAATTACGCAGAAAATAGAACAGAACATTTCAGTGGTTGTTAATTAAATTTGATGCTAATTGTACAACTATCTCTGTTATTGAAATAATTATTTAGCGTTTGCAGTTTAAACTTTTGAAATAAATCTTTTTGTGTACAATTAAAGTAAGAATGTATTTAAGTTAAAAGCCAAAAAAATCTAACTGATAGTAAGGAGTGAAGTTATATCCTATATAATTCCTTAATTTTAACTTAAACTGTTGAGAATATTATAGAGCAAAGAAGTTTTTTTATGGAAATAGAGAGATAAATGAACACACAGTCCACCTGATGGTAAGATGATGCAGTGGCATAGACATCTACATTTATCTTCGATTAAGAATCAAAATGCAGATGCGTTATCACTATTGAGGATTAAGATGGAATGCCTCGATTCAGTTTTTTTCACTCATCATAAGAAACACTGTTTTAGGCTGGTATTCTGTAAGAGCGTCGCGTTTCTGAGCGAACCGACCCATTCGTGCTACAACCATAATAAAAGAGTAGTATTTTCTGGTTCACTTCTTTAAAAATAATTCGGCACATTAAAATAGTGGTCATTTCACTGTAAAATATTTTTACATCTTTACAGTACAAGACTTATTGACAACTGTATTTTTTATGTGAGATTCGAACAGACGCGGTAAATCAGCACTTTTGCAATTAACCATTCATTGGTACCGACGGGATCAAAAGAGTTTTACTTTTACTCGCGTTTTATGGCTAGCGGTTAGCTTCTGCGCTTTCTCTTAACATTACATTTTATAAATTAATTATTGTCATTATAAATCACATTAAACTAACCACTTAATTTTTATGTGTGTCAAATTAAACATTCGACATTATATGTGATAATAATTAGTAGTGTTGGAGCAAACAGAAGTTAACGCAATCGCGGTTGATTCACAATTTAGCCTCGGTATCAATATATGCACTCAATGAATAAAACAGTATACATACATACAACTCTCACAGCTGTCACATAGACAAGTAGGTGTGAATTGGGGCTTCTGCGTCACTTGCTCTCGCATTCGCTCGAGCTACATGCCGCTTAAGACCCCAATTCTCTCCAGAGAGGTACAAAATTTTTAGTTTAACCAAATTAACGTCTACATACTCACAGTTCTATCCTGCGGGAACAAGTGTACTTCTACTTCCAGTTGAGTTATTGAGCATTATATTCCGAGCGTTTGCGAGATACTGATGGTATTGCCGCATCTATATTATTAATTTCTAATAATACAACTTGTTTAGCCTAATTTCATTGTGGTAAGTGCTAATTAAGGTTTTTAAGCTATCGCATAGCTATTATCGAGGGCATTGAGCGCGGCGACCAAATCAAGAAATTCCGTAACGAAAGAAAAACCTAAGACCCAAAACCTAACATCGTAAGTCCATTACAATAAAGATATTAATTAATTTGCATCCATCCGCTAACTAAATAAAATGATGTGTCTTACCTGGATTGAAGAGCGCCCCCCTCCCCCCCCAATTGTTTCATTATTTTTTTATTCTCATAGCGAGTGCACGTTGATTACAACGCTCGTCAAATATCATCTATATTGTTAAGTTTAATCATTTTTTTTTACTATTTAGAAATTCAGCCGCCATTACCTTTTTTTTGACTTACTTGTTTTTGTTAATTACAGATCATAGTCAACACTGAGGAACACAATGATTCTAATCCTATCACTAATCCGTATTACTATACACAGGACGTGGATAAATTTACACTAAATTATTACAACCGAAAGGAGCAGCTTCACGATTTACCACCAAATAGAATAGCTATTAATGAAGAGCGGCAATCGAAATCAAAGAAATGTTACAGGAAGAGAAACCGTTTTCAAGAATCATCATCATCATCATCATACATTATCCGCCGAGATAAAGAAAAAGATAAAAAGAGAAAAAGATTAAAATCAGCATATGCGAACTTAACTAGCAAGAAGAAAATGACATCCACGATCTTAGTGCAAATATAAGTGTTCAATATGTTATGGATTCAATGTACGATGAAGTGTTAGATGCTACAATTTGTGTTATAAAAAATAGGTGAAAATTTATGTGAGAACTAGTAATTTAAGTAATGTAGCTTGTAAAATATATTAAAAGTTATACATTGAACTTTATTAATGTTTTATTATGTATCATTAGGGGTCTGTTCGCGGGTTGGCGCTACCGGACGGCAGTAACAGAACCACAGTCGGTCTGTCACATCCGAAGCTGGAAGCTTCAGGAGGCGGATACTAGGGAAAAATATCATGCGAGGGTAGCCGAAAAGCTTGACACCATCGATGGCAGAAAAGAATGTGTAGAAAGAATATGGCAGAACCTTAGGGATGGAATGGTAAGTGCAGCGGAAGAAGTGTGTGGAACAATAAAAAGAGGCAGTAGTAAAAGAAGAGATGAATGGTGGAATGATGAAGTGAAAGAAGCTGTAAAGAAGAAGAAGAAAGCATGGTTAGACTACTTGGCCTCTAGTAATGATAAGGATATGAGAGAGAAGATGAAAGAAAGATATAGGCTGCAGAAAGTTCACACGGAAGCACTGATTGAGGAAGTGCGTGAAAGGTGTAGAATGGAAGCGGACGAAAGGTTGTCGCACAACTTCAAGGAGAACTCCAAACTCTTCTGGAAAGAGGTTGAAAGGACCCGAAGTGGTGCGACGGCCTTAAGAATGAACAAAGTGCTTTCGAGAACTAATGACGTCTTCTCAGAAAAATCGGACGTCATGCAGCGATGGAGCGAATTTTATAGAGAAATGTATGCGTGTGATGATCTTAGTGAGGGATCCGGGGATGACGCCGTGACTGGTACGCCAGACCCGGACCTCGATGACACTGAGGTCATCAGTATGAAAGAGATTGAACGTGCGATTCGATGTTTGAAATGTGGTAAGGCTGCGGGACTAGACAGAGTTACTGCTGAAATGGTCAAGTATGGTGGGCCTCGCGTCTGGGACAGCTTTCATCTGTTGTGCAATTTGTGCTGGCGGACGGGGGATGTCCCGGATGATTGGCGATCCGCAGTCATTGTGCCTTTATATAAAGGTAAAGGTTCACATTTTGACTGCGGGTGCTATCGGGCGATCAGCTTGACCAGTTTAGCAAGTAAAGTTTACTCGAAGGTTTTGACACGTAGGATGCAAGAGAAATCGGAAAGATTTCTATGGGAGGCACAATGCGGATTTAGACCTGGAAGAGGATGCACGGATCAAATGTTTTCTCTCCGCATGATCACGGAAAAGCTTCTGGCTGCTAACCAGAAGATTTTCTGTGCCTTTGTGGATCTTGAGAAAGCATTTGATAAGGTTGTAAGGAAGAAAATGTGGGAACTGTTGCCGGGGTATGGTGTGGATGGTCGATTGCTAAGGGCTGTGCAGTCTCTTTACTGTGACTGTAAAGCCTGTGTGCGGGTAGGGCATGACCTGTCACCCATGTTTAACGTCCAAACGGGCGTAAAGCAGGGTTGTGTCATGTCTTCCTGGCTGTTCATACTGTATCTCGACAGCTGTTTACAGAAGCTGAAAGATAGTTGTTTGGATGTGAAATTGGGTGACATAAAAGTAAATTGTCTGCTGTATGCTGATGATGCAGTGCTTATTGCACCATCAGAGGCAGAACTGCAGGCATTAGTCACGTGTATGAAAGAGGAATGTGAAATTAAAGGTCTCCGTTTAAATGCTAAAAAAACTAAGGTTCTGGTATTTGAAAGGGACGAAGAGAGAACGAAGTGTGAAATATGGGTAAATCAGGAATGTCTAGAACAGGTAAATGAAATTGTATACTTGGGGAGTGCTTTTAGTCGGGATGGAAGATGCGATTTAGATGTGGACAGGCGTGTCGCTGCCGGGAACAAAGTCAATGGTGCCCTGACTGCGTTAGTCAAAAGGCAAGGCGTAGCGAAGGGTGCACGCCTTGCAATACATAACTCAGTGTTGGTACCGACTTTGTTATATGGCAGCGAAACCTGAAGAAGAATAAAAGTAAGTTGAATGCAGTGGAGATGCGATCTTTTCGTAAAATGTGCGGCGTTACCATGGCCGACCGAAAGCGAAACGAAGAGATTCGCAATATGGCAGGTTTGAAAGATGACCTTATCACAAAAATTGATAAGGGCGTGCTTCGGTGGTTTGGGCACGTTGAGCGAATGAGTGAAGACCGAATGGTGAAGAAAATATATAGCGCGAAAGTTAATATTAAAAGGTAGACCGAGACTAACTTTCGAAGACCATGTGAGCAAATTGCTCGAAGAGGGTAGGGTCAAAAGTACTCGGATACCTAGACGTGCATACATGAAGAAGATAATGAATCTGAAAGAAGCGAAAGAGGTTTGTAAGGATCGTGACACTTGGCGATCTGTTCTCTCTGGCTACCCCGTCAGGGATCGTGCGTGAAGATAAGTAAGTAATCATTATTATTTAATTGTGTAGAGGTAAAAAGAAAAGATATTTATTGTTACAACGAATGTATTTATTAAAACTAATTATTTCGATTTTCGATTTTATCTGAATTTAAATTTAAATGATTTAGTTTTTATTTCGATTTTTACTGAAAGCAACAACACATAGATTCCAATATATTTTATTGGAAATCAATATTTTTTTTTTTCAGAACACCATTTCTTAATACATAAAACATTTTTTAACGTACATATTTTCTTACTAGTAAAACAGTTATACAGTAAAGTATCTTTACAATAAAGTTCACAAAGAGTATTTAAATTGGGAGCTTCTAAGCAACTTATATCTATCATAGTATTATTTTCATCACAAATATCTTGCACCCATTTAATTTTTTCACATCCTTTTAAAAAAATCTTTTTATCTTTCAAATATGTTTGTATAATTCTGTGAAACTCTCTATAATCAACAACGCCCTCACTCCATCGATACCCTTGGTGCTTTTCAATCCAGCCAATTTGTTTTTTCTCTTCAGGAGATAGTGAAGTGAATGGGTAAGGAGGATTAATTAGGAATATATTGGTGTACTCTAGAGTGGCTATAGCAAACTCCTTTACTATAAATTTATTTGTGCTATTTTTGCTATCGACGATTATTGTATTGCTATTCATGATATTTTCTTAACGATATTACTCAGTGGTTTGTATTCGAATATACAGTCGTTTAATATCAAGCAATAAGCGGTTGTCTGATCTGGTATTTCTTGGTCTGTCTCGATTTCAACTCTCACATCGATCGAACCTTTTAAAGTTTCGTGTTGTCTTGCTCAATCAATTACAAATAATGGAGCCACGTCTCTGAACTCCATTAAACCCATCAACGGCTCTGACCGGCATCCATGATACGACTGTTGAAATCTCGCATACTGATCGTATAATAAAATAAACTTATCTTCTGAAAAACTGACATTCTGCCCCTTATAAGGATAATATGACGAATTTAAAAAGACTCTTACATCTCGTACGTGACAATGATCAAACTCTGCCATTGATAATTTCGCGTTATGTTTGCGGTTGGTTTTCAAGGCAATGACCACAAATCGTGGTTTCTCTATTTGCGATGAAGTTTTTATAGACGAAGTATGTTTACGTGTTTTGGGTAGCAATGGATATTCATATAAGTCCCAGTAACGGAATGCCAATGGAATAGCTCTATCTTTCTCTAAAATTTTTAATAGGCTGATTCTTTCACGATCTGATACTTTGATGTGTGGAACTTGCCAAACAATTTTATTTATTATAATATCTTCTACAACTTCACCTGTATTTAACTTGACACTGGAATCACAGATACATTGGCACCCGTATCAATTAAAAACTTAAGTCCGGTATTTTTATCGAAAACGCATAGGCGGTTATTATGCAAACCGATACATGCCTCCGCCCGTGGCTGTATCGTATCTAGTTTCCCTATGCGGACAGCGTAGATGGCTTCGTTCCAGTCCAATTGCAAGGATCGACGCCTTCACGGCCTTGGGAACATAATGATGATGGTAAAAGCACAACCACTTCGGGTTCTTCCGGGACATACTGCTGCTGCGTTGCCGCGATCCTGATCGCCCCGGCCTCACCCTGTTACTTAAGTTATTGTTGCGTTGATTCGACCTCGACTGACGTAGTTCTGCTATTTCGATCTGCAGTTTACCCACAATGTCCTCTAAATCGCTGAGCTTGCTGGATGTAACGCTGCTGACTTCGGCAATTTCCGCCGGCCTGGTCGCTTCCATCACCTCATCCGCCACCGTCACCAGGCTTTCCAGGTCCTTTACCTCGGTGACAGCTTGAACAGCTTGAACGGCCGTGGGTAAATGTCTGGTCCACATAATCTGGAGTGTAGCGTCTGGCATTTTATTCCTCGCGAGGTCTCGCATCCGACGTAAGAGCTGCGATGGCTTTTGAGTGTCGAGCTCTACCTCCCACAGCAGTTTCTTATATTGTCTGATCTCTGACTCCTCAAACACCTGCAGAAGCCGATTCTTCAACGTCCGATACCTCCTTTCGGATGGCGACGACAGCAGTAGATCACTTACCTGCTGTATAACGTTCTTGCTTAATTTGGTTACGACCAGGTTTTGCTTGGCCGCATCCCCGATTTTCTGGTTTTCTATTACGGCCTCGAACTGAACGAACCAGAGTCGCGGTTGGTCCGCCCAGAAGTCTTCTAAAGAAGTATTCTAGACGAAACGCTGATACTCGCCAGCGGCACGTTGCCATCTGCGCGGGTCTCCGTCGACACCTGCTCGCCCTGGGCGGGCGGTGGTACCGGCGCGGGCGGGATAGGCACTGCAGGAACTGGCGCAGGTCCGGGTTGTGGATACATATTTTACCGACACTATTTCACAAACGGTTCTTCACGGGGTCACCAGTGTACCGTCTTATGAATACTGTGTTTAAATAATTAATTTATTTATTCATTGCTAAGTTCACTAAGGTCTACAATTAAGGTTGCAATAAATGAAGACACGTGTCGTGTAAGCGGGGCTATATTTGCGACTAATTTTTAACGTGGTAGACGCTACCGCCACACCTATAACTATTATATATATTACACATACACATAGCTGTTATACTTAAATAAGTATGGATATAATGTAGGACACTGGACACGCGATTTAAAGAGCACAATATAGGTATATTATATATACCTATATTGTGTCCCTACAGACATCTACATTTTATTTATTAGAGATATTAATCACGCCTACAAAACTGTAAAATAAAATCTTAAAAAACATTTTTAATTTGGGTTACCCGTATATTCCATCGTGTGGAGTATCGTGGAATAGGTCTTTTAGAAACAGAGCGGGTGTGGAATAACAACTTTTCGATTCAGGGGTCCGTTAGCAAAATATTTAGCTTTAAATTGATATTTTTCATTAGTGATGTGCCCCCCCCCGTCCCCCTTCTATCAACTAAACCGCTGTTTTTGGAAATGAGAAAATTATACACGATATTAGTATACATAATAAACTTAAAGAATTACTTTTTTTATTTTATTTAATGATATACATATTACAATAGTGCATAGTTACTATACAGCACCATTAAACCGCAAAACGGTTTGTATTGGTGCTTGCAGACGTCTATACGCATAAATATATTATTTTTAATAAGTACCATCGTATAATTGATAAAGTTAAGTATGATAACAACTAACAACCTATTCATTGTATTAGTGACATGACGACAAACAGGTTTCGCTAGTTTACCGCGATGAGCGTGTACGGTATACCATACATATACAGGCTGATTTCTATAGCAAATTTTTTTAAAAATAATTATTTAATAAAATAATTTTATATATACCCATATATATACACACATACACACACACACATATATATATATATATATATATATATATATATATATATATACATATACACATATATATATATACACATAGATTTAATATCATTTGAGAATTTATTAAGGAAGACAATTCAGGTTTTCTAGTACATAATGCTTAATTTTATGTTTTAAGTTTTTTTCTGTCAATTCGTCCTTAAGGTTTTCTGGAAGATCGTTTAGAATAGAAGCTAATATATTAACAGTTCTCCTGTCTCCATAAAAGTTATTTGATTTTATTTTTGCTACAGATTTTTTATTACTTTGTCGCATTCTATCAGAAAGTTTTACCATTTTTAACGAAGGAATCGTATTAAAATCTTCAATCATGATATAACATTCAAGTTTTTAAACTATCACAGCTAAGTAGAATTAAGAAGTTAAGGTGTAATAGTCGACCAACTTATAAAATGTACTTGGATTAGTAAAAATTTCGTTACAACTACATTGAAAATTACCTAAAGTTAGATGTATTATAACTTTGTAATGTAAACAATCCTCGATTAGGAATCGATCTGCATATGCGTGGTTTCCCTGAGGACTAATACGGTGTGCCTCGTATCCAGTAAAAATAGTTTCCAGTTATCTACAGAAGTTGCTATTATTACGAAGGTATTCTGTGAGAGCGTAGTCCTACTCCAGTGGGCCGACTCTACTAAAACAAAACCATATGTGCAGCATGGCTTTACCACATTTTTTTACATTTGAACATAATTGCAGAAGTCAACAGACTATGTACTGATATCAGGTGTACTGCAACTGAAGTACGTTCAATAATAAAAATGTGTTAAAATTATAACAAAAACACCACTAAATATATGAATTATATTTCTGGTGTCAAAATAAAATTATTATAATATTATGGCGAAAAACGGCGCAAAATAAAGAAATATGTATATATTTTATTCTTGAATAAAACTAATTTTACCGATTATATCGCGTTTAATTAAATTATTTTTATTAAATTCCTCTTAACTTCAATAGCCTCACGTATCATCTTTGACAGGAATCTATGTTCTTTCGCGAGAATTTGTGGTTTATCAAATCTAATATAATGACGGGGGCCTTCTAAGATATGATCACAAACTGTAGACTTTCCGTAACTTTGGTGCTTCACGTCAGCTCTGTTTGCTCTATATATAAGAGACCACATTCACAATCAAGCTTGTACACTCCTGCATCTTGTAGAGGAATATTGCACTTGACGGATGGTAAGAACTGACTAATCTTCTTCGGCGGCTTGAAGAATTTTCTAATATTTTTTTATAGGATCGAGTGACAAACGAGCACACAGTCCACGTGATGGTAACCGGTTGCTGTGGTCCATAGATATCTACATCTATCCTCGTTAGCTAATCAAAATGCAGATACGTTGTCACTCGTAGGGACTAAGATGGAATGCCTCTTATCCAGTAAAAAGTGTCTCCGGTTCTCTAAATTCACCATACGAAACACAGCAGTGTTAAGCTGTAATTTTACGCTGGTATTCTGTGAGAGCGTGGTCCTTCCCCGGTCGAGCCGACCCATTCGTGCTACAACTATACTACTAATATAGCTGCAGCATGGCTCTACCACGTCATATATAATAGAAGCTCGCTTCAAAATGTAGCCAATCTTGTCTGTGACATCTCTGACATATGGTATTACAGCAGGCACACGCACGCTTGTCAACCTTATTCTATAATGTATATTAGTTAAAAAATCATAAATATGTATACGCCGCTAAATCGCAATTAAACTGAAATCACCCTTTTTTAACTATACTAACTTATGCTATGAGCTAGTATATTTTTATGTAAAATAACTGTTTAGGCCCAAAAATGGTTATTTGAGACGGCATCCAATCGCCTTCGACATAGCGAATCGCCCGATGGTGTTAGGTGTCACGCGCGTCGCGGAGAGGGGACATCGGTTTACAGCCTCCCAGCGTTTGGCGCTTGTGGGCGAAAACAGTAGCTTGAGAGCAGCGGTGCGGTGAATTAGCGTATTTTGGTGACCGCTGCATATATTTCGCGCGACCAGTTTTTTTGGGTTTATGGTCTAGAATTTTAGGATTTGTGCGCGTTACTTCGCTACCGAATTGTAGTTCGTGAAGACCTCCTCAGTTTAGTTTGTCTAAATTGTAACTTCGTGACAAGAGGCTTGTATTGTATTTGACTGATTAGAGTAATTTTGTTGCAATTGTACCGTCGCGTTAAGAGCCTTTTGTTTGTTGACTCTTTAGTTACTTTGCGTGTCAGCTAGGTTGATTTTGAATTATTATTGCGGCGTAGTATTCAATATAGTACGAAGGAATTTAGTTGGAGGTTGTAACGCTGAACTTTGTGACTCGTGAAGAGATCGCGTTAGTTCCCTATTTGTAATTTGGTAATAAATGAATCCGGAACCTTGAATATTGAACTTTGGACTACTGTTCGTTACTTGTGTCGGGTATCACGTGTTGGATTTTACGACGAACGTTGAATTAGTTGAGTTGAAGTTAGTTAAATGTACAATAAAGTTGATAGACTGAAATAGTGACATGAAGAAAGAAGTTGTCATTGGTGACACCTGCTGGAGCGATGCAGCATTTTGGGGCAGCATGGGACCAGGCCGCTGCCCGGTCACCTCAGCTGGGCCAGGTCACATAAATATACACACCACTAAACACCACTTACATGCACTACAACTACCTACGACCTGACCGAGCCTTGGGGTAGTCTTAGCTTCGGATCCAGGTACGTACTATTTATTTACCTAGCCTTCTCCCTATTGTGTAGTATGATAGGTCAATTGTCCATAAGGCCATTTGGGCCCGAAACCTCGGCTGCCCGTCGAGGAGGCTACTATGGGCCCTAGCCAAGGCGAACTTTGCAGGGGCAGCTGGGGGCCGTAACAATAACTTTAACTATTTAAACAAGTCAAAATCTCATTCAGCGGTCGGCTTCACTCGGTCATTGCTAATAAATGTAATGTAATGTAAATTTAAAGTCAAAAATATATGGATGCCGTCCGTTAATCTGTATGTCAGTGAGTCTTATCGTTCTCGCTTATAAGAAATATAAGCAATAGATTGAGATATTATACTCGTATAGTATTAAAAAAGATTCCATATATTCTAAGGAGAATCCCTATTGATTTTTGTTATTGAACAACGTTTAAATGTTAATAATGAAAGTCGATTAGATTCTCTATTTTTTTCTTGTAATAATTATCGTCCTACTTTTAATTTTTTTCATCAAATTAAATGAAAAGCTTATGAGGCGTGGGTTTTCAAAATTATTTTTAATTTCTTTCATTGGGGTTAACTTACTGATTTAACTTATTGCTTAGTCAAATACAAGTCACCTCAAAACAGAAACGTAGATGCGAACTAATTAATGTAATTTGCTTTTCCTTTGAACAACTCTAGCCGACTTACAAAGGAACGTTGAATGGGTGGTTATCAATTAAATACGCCTCGTAGACCTTTAACAACAACTCTTATTTTTCTGTTCTATTTTTAAAAATGTATTGTTACTAAAACATACTCAATTTATGTTGATAATATAAGCTATATTTAAAAGAAAGCAGAACGTGAATTCTCAGCAGCTCCATGACACAGTGGCTTAGCAATGAGTTTAGGAAATGAAGGCTGCGGGTTCGAATCCCACACGGAACAATGTATTGCATACAAATATTTTTTATTTTTAAAAAGAAAACGTAACCACACTAGGATTTTCTCCTGTATCGGAGGCAGTTTACAAACATAGATTGCACGAGGACATAATTGTTACGGGTCTGGAAGTTTGCCCTTGTGAAATTTATGTATGTAAACTGCCTCCACGATGCAGGAGAAAATCTGAGTGTTGAGGTTTAAAAATACTCTGGTGATTTCTTAACCAAGAGTTTGACTGCGATTTTAATTATTTCAGCATTACTGATAAAAGTAAATGGATTGTTGTTGGTCGACATAAATGATTTCCCTAGTATGGCGGATCAGTAAGATGAAGTGACAATAGGCCGGCCATATAAATCGAAGAACCGGAAACCGATGGTTATAAGGTGTGAGTCATCATCATCATCATTACAGCCCTTCACAAGTCCACTACTGAACATAGGCCTCCCCCAAGCATGCCACAAAACACGGTCCTGAGCCACCTGCATCCATCGACTTCCTGCATATCTTACCAGGTCGTCACTCCATCTAGTGGGGGGACGCCCTACACTTCGCCTGCCGGTACGAGGCTGCCACTCGAGAACCTTTCTTCCCCATCGGTTGTCGGTTCTTCGAGCTATATGGCTGGCCCATTGCCACTTCAGCTTACTAATCCATTGGGCTATGTCGGTCACTCTGGTTCTACTGCGAATATCCTCATTTCTGAGTTTATCACGCAGAGAAACTCCAAGCATAGCCCTCTCCATAGCTCGCTGAGCGACCTTGAGTTTCCTCATCCGGCCAGCAGTGAAGGACCACGTCTCAGTTCCGTATGTCATCACTGGCAACACGCACTGGGTGTACAGTCTCGTTTTCAAGTTTTGAGGTGTACCTGACGAGAAGATGTGCCGTAATTTCCCGAACGCTGCCCAACCGAGTTGAATCCATCGATTGACCTCTCGGTCGAAGTTGGACTTACCTAGTCGGACTATTTCTCCCAGGTAAACATACTCGTCAACAACTTTGAGCTTAGTGTTCCCAACAACTACCGGCATAGGTGTGACATGGACATTAAACATGATATTTGTTTTGTCCATGTTCATCTTAAGACCTATCCGTTGGGAAACACTATTGAGGTCATTGAGAATAGTGCTTAGGTCCTCCAGCGATTCTGCCATAAGGACTATATCGTTGGCAAATCGAAGGTTAGTGATGTACTCGCCATTGATGTTGATACCGTATTCTTTCCAGTCCAGAAGCTTGAAAACATCTTCCAATGCAGCGGTAAAGAGTTTCGGGGATATGACGTCACCCTGTCTTACACCTCTCTGCAATTGGATAGGTTTCGTACTCTGGTTCTGTACTCGGATAGCCATCGTAGCCCTACTGTACAAGCACTTCAACTCTTCGATATACCGACAGTCAACTTGGCATCGCTGAAGGGACTGCAGCACCGCCCAAATTTCGACGAAATCAAAGGCTTTCTCATAGTCTACATACGCCAGACATAGTGGCAAACTGTACTCCTCGGACTTCTGTACAATTTGCCGAAGGGTATGTATGTGGTCTATGGTGCTAAAGCCTTTTCGGAAACCGGCTTGTTCGAGAGGCTGGAAGTCGTCAAGTCTGCGCGCGATACGATTCGTAATGACTCCCGAAAACAGCACGTAGACGCGGCTCAGAAGGGAAATCGGTCTGTAGTTCTTCAAGAGAGCGTTGTCGCCTTTCTTGAAGAACAAGACCACCGCACTTCTGCTCCACGCCTCCGGTGTAATGCCACCATGGAGGACGGAATTAAAGAGCTTCTGAAGGACTTCAAGTACCGGTTTTCCACCCGCTTTCAGAAGCTCCGCTATAATTCCATCCTGGTCTGGGACCTTGCCGTTTTTAAGGTGCTGGAGAGCCATTCTAATCTCGCTCAGACTGACGTCCGGGATATCATCGGAATAATGTCGGATAAGACTCGCTCTTGGATCGTTACTCACACTTGCGTGTGGCTCCAACGATGACACGTGTACAGCTGCCCATAGATCCTCTCAATCTCACTCAAAATCTCAGGTGCCCCGGAAACGATGCTGCCACATTCGGTCTTCAGCTTTGACAGTTGGCTCTTTCTGGAAGACAGATCTCTGGCAAAGACTTTGGAGCCTTGGTTCCGCTCGATCGCTTTTCTATACGAGCTGTATTGAAGTTGCGTAAGTCCCGCCGCATGCATTTGGAGATCTGTCTGTTCAGTTGCCTGTATGCTGTCAAATCTGTTGAAGAATGTAGCTTCATCTCCCGTCTAACAGCCATGAGATTAAGAGTGTGATCGGAGAGTTTTTGTGTTCTTCTGTGGCGGGTCTTGCAGAACTTAACTCCGACCGCATGGACAGTTTCCACGAGCTTGTCATTCAAATCGTCCACTTCATTGCAGTCTTCTAGGCACTGAAAACTATTTTGCAACTCGAGCTGAAAGGTTTCGGGACTTTGGATTAGAGCACGAGGGGGACGGAGCGTTGACTTCATTAGACGAGACCTCTCCAAGTTAACGTTTAGGTTCAGTGTGCCTCTAACCATTCGGTGATCGCTGCCGGTTTTCACCCTCGCGATCACTGAGATATCACTGAACAGTTGTCCCCTGGTCGTCATAATGAAGTCAATCTCATTTTTTGTCGAACCGTCGGGGCTCGACCAGGTCCACTTCCTGTGTGGCCGCTTCTGAAAGAAAGAGTTCATCATAAAGAGTCCCTCTTTCTCCATAAAGTCGGCCAACTGCTGGCCCCTTGGGTTTCGTTGCCCTATTCCAAATTTCCCCACTTTCAGCTCACCGTTCTCTCTTGTGCCTAGTTTTGCATTAAAGTCTCCCATTAACACCGTATATTGGGTTTTGGAGGAATGCATGGCTCTAGAGATATCCTCATACATTTCCTTCACCTCCTGATCGGGGTGTGCCGAGGTTGGTGCGTAAACCTGTATGACGTTCAGCGAATACCGTTTGGTGATTCTGAGTATAAAGTACGCAACCCTCGTCGACACACTCTCAATCTTTACAACGTTGTTAACGAGAGACTTGTGGACGATAAATCCGACACCTCCTTGGGACAGATGGTCGCCCTCCCGGTTATAGAGCAAGTTGCCGGATTCGAGGATTACCGTGTCCTCCCCCCCTCTTCGGACTTCGGATAATCCTATAATATGCCAGCGCAACTTGTCTATCTCTTCTTCCAGCTCCACAATCTTATCGTCAGTCCTCAGGGTGCGTGCGTTGTATGTTGCCAGGTCGAGTCGTTGTAGGTGGCAACCGAACCTCCACCGGAGATTCTTAGCACCCCCTGCCCCGCCGTTACCATGATCGCCACCGTAGCCAGGAATAGCGGGGCCGCCGGGGACTTGGGGCCGTCTCTTCGTAACTTTCATTATGGGGGGTATATTGCCATAGTTGCCATGCTTGGCGAGCGGGTTGGCAACCGCAGTTTTTTATTGTATTTTTGCCGTTACCAGTAAGATGCTGCTGCCGATCTCCTGCCTGTTTCCCTTTGTCGCCTTTTACGACACTCACGGGAAGATATGGGGTAGTGGATATTCTTAACCGCCACTACACAGCAAGGTGTGAGTGGCAGCCTAGTATTGGCAAGCGTAGTGTAGGGTGATCCCAATAGATTGAGTGACAACCGAAAGAAACATGCAGGAGATAGATGGTGGAGTATGTTCAGCAGGTACCTTGAGGATCATCAGCTGATTAGTGACCGCCAATACGGTTTTCGTTAGTTCCAATTAGCTGGTGATCTTCTGGTCTACTTGACTCATTGTTTAGTGGCGGCAGAAGAGTTCAAGGAGAGGGGCATTGGCCATTAGTTTGAACATAGCGAAGGCCTTCGATAGGGACTGGCACAAAGCGCTTCTTTCGAAACCCCCTTCCTGACCTTCATGGGCTTCCCGAGAAATTATGCTTATAGGATCACCAGTTTCCTTGCTAATCGGAGTATCAAGGTAGTATATAGGGTAGCATAGTAGACTGTAAATTCTCTGATCGCACGATTATTATCCGAGACAAACTTGTGTCTGAAGTCGAGTCTTTGCTGAACAATGTCTCGGATTGGGGGTGACTAAATCTAGTCTAGTTCAGTCCTCCGAAGACAAAATATTCCGCGTTTATTGCTAAAAAGATCCCCTTTGTCTGTCGTATCTACTCAGTTTCAAGGCACTCCCCTTGCTGCCGCAGCTAGCATCGGAATCCTCTGCGTTGAAATATCGAATAGTGTGCAGTTTCGTGGTCACTTGGAAGGGAAGGCCACATTGGCCTCTAAAAAGATTGGCGTAGTCAGCAGAGCGGGACAGTATTTCATGCCGGCACATCGCTTGCAACTTTACAAAGCCCAAGTTCGGCCTCACATAGAATACTGTTCTCATCTCTGGGCCGGGGCACCCCAGTGATAGCTCGTTCCACGTGACCGCATTCAGGGCAGAGCGGTTCGAATCGCCGATGACTGAGTTCTTTCTGATTGGCTCGATTCACTGGCGCTGTGAAGGAATGTTGCATCTCTTTGCATTTTCTATCGTATCTACCACGGGGAGTGCATTGAGAAATTGTTTGGATTACTTCCAGCCGCCAAATTTTACGGATACACATCGCGTCAAAGTTCAAGATATTATCCTCACCATTTGGATGCTTCGCAGTCCACCACTGTTTTTTTTATAGGATAAGGCTGACAAACGAGCACACAGTTCACCTGATGGTAAGCGGTTGCTGTGGCCCATAGACATCTACATCTATCTTCGATTAAATATCAAAATGCAGATGCGTTGTCACCCGTGAGGACTAAGATGGAATGCCTCGTTTCCAGTAAAAAGGGTCTCCGGTTCTCTACACTCACCATACGAAACAGCAGCGTTAAACTGCTATTTTACGCTAGTGTTCTGCGAGAGCGTGGTCCTTCCCCGGTCGAGCCGACCCATTCGTGTTACAATTATACCAGAAATATAGCTGCAGCATGGCTCTACCACTGCACTGTGCGATTTACTAGGAGTTTTCTTCCTTATACAACTTGTCTGTGGACATGTTTACCGCCAGTGATTTTTCCGAACTAATACGACTTAGGGACCTTCAAGAAAAAAATTTACTGTTTTCTAAAAGGCCGGCAACGCGTCTACAATTACCCTGGTGCTGCGGTTGTTTATGAGCGGCGGTAGTCACTAATCATCAGGTGAGCCGTATGCTCGTTTGCCCCCTCTTCTATAAATAAAGGCAAAAAAAGCAATGGCTTTGTAATGGGCTGTGTTAGTAGTGGTATTAGTGGTACTAGTAGTCGGATTAGTATAGTACAAAAATGTCTGATTTATTACTTTTTAAAGTATACTGTTATATAAAGTTGAAAACTTTGCACTGGAAAGACCGATAAATGTTTCCAAATAGCTTGCAGCAAACAATTTTCTTTTAAATGCACAAAAACAATGTATTTACAGTTTATATTGTCTCATTTGCGAACAAAATATGAATTTATATTTAAAAAATTTGACCATATTTTAAACACCAATAGGAAAACACTTATTAAAGGCTAGCTTCGAAATTAAATTCTGCAATTTTGGCTTTTAAAAAGTATAGAGAGTTGACTGATGAAGCGACACCTAAATTAGCCTACTTTGCTTACTTGCGAAGTATCATGAATTATCATTTATTAATGTGCTAGTTTGGCACCAATTTTCAATGCGATATGGACGATATTTAAATTCAAGTTAAATTAAGGTTGGTATTCTATGCAAGCCGACCCTTTTGTGCTGCATAGTAACTGAAGTATAGCTCAACCACGTGTAAATATAATATTTAAATGACTCTCAAAGAGTTTCAATAAAATCACCATAATGAGAACGGTGTACGTGGAAAGTAATGAATAAATTTGTAGTGGTATCGTCGTGTATTGCGAATTGACTACATATTTATGGGCAATATATCACGGCTTTTGTAGGCTTTTGATATGAAGTAGTTACCTTTGCAATAAATAAGTATTACGTACGTTAGATATTTCGGATTTCTCATTATTACCCAACTTCAGGAGTGCAAAAAGGGGTAATATTTTAGGCTGTTATGTATTCGTACGGATGTATGAACGTCCGTTTTCGTCCGTGAAGAAAGTGATACAAAGAAACAAAGAATATATTCTTATAAGTGATGTAAGTAAAGTTTAAGACTTACGGATACGTAATTATGAATGAAAAAGTATTCTTCGGACGAAATAAGTGGCAAACTGACAAGATAACTTATGTAACGATATGACTTAATAATTAAGTGACTGAATAAAATAAACACTACAAAATATATTGTGGAAAAAATATTTCATAAGGAAATATGTAAACGTATGAAGACGTATAGCACTAATATACTGTTATGAAACTATGAACAAGTAACAAGATTGTGACATCGAAATTACTGTGGAGCAGGCGTATCAGGCCACCTGACCTACCCATAGAATATACCGATTTTATTACATTTTATAAAAAATATTTTCTGCGCGAGCTTAGAATGTCTCTCCAGCACTATAAAAACGGCAAGGCCTCAGGCGAGCTTGTCAATGCGGGTGGAAACCCGGTACTTGAAGTCCTTCAGAAGCTTTTTAATCCGTCCTCCATGGTGGTACTACTCCGCGGACGTGGAGCAGAAATGCGGTGGTCTTGTTCTACAAGAAAGGCAACAACGCTCTCTTGAAGAACTACCGACCGATTTCCCTTCTGAGCCGCGTCTACGTGCTGTTTTCGAGTGTCATTACGAATCGTCTCGCACGCAGACTTGACGACTTCCAGCCTCCCGAACAAGCTGGTTTACGAAAAGGCTTTACTACCATAGACCATGTATGTACACACTTCTGCTAATTTTACAGAAGGCAGAAGTGTATCATCTGCCTCATTGCCTTGCGTATGTGGACTATGAGAAAGCCTTTGATTCCGTCGAAATTTGGGCGGTGCTGCAGTCTGTTCCTGCCTTTGGACTTGATACATTGATTTGAAAGTGTAAATCGATGAATGCTACTGGAAATCCTCAAAGATTAGAACTAGGTGTGCCGAGTTTGATCTAGATTTGTTAGATATGGTGAGACCTTACCTCTGGACTTGAAAGACTGACCTGAAAATGTACTTCGATGACTGCTACTGGATCTCCTCGACGAGTAGTATTAGGTGTGCCGATTTATGCTAATTTTGTTAGTTATGATGAAAACTTACCTCCGGACTTGATAAAATTACTTGAAGATTGACTTTTATAATTGCCACTGGAACTCCTCTACGAGGAGAACTAGATGTACCGAGTTTGAGCTCGTTTTGTTAGTTATGAATGGACCTTACCTCCGAACTTAACGGAGTGACTTGAAGGTGTACTTCGATGACTGCTACTGGAACTCTTTGACGAATAGAACTACAATTTACATTTTTTTCTCTATCATATGATCATTATGAGTCGTGCACTTTTGGATTTTCCAATTTTTTTAATTGAAGTTTAAAATAAAATTATCGGAAAATTGGTAAAAAGTAATAAGTTTATTATTGAAAACTTGTGTGTATTTAAACTATTTAAAAAAAATTAAATACAAGCATGTTATACGTAATTTGTTAATTCGCTTAGGGCACGCACAATTGGATTTACCAATAGTTTTTTATAATTATTTTTGTACATATTTTTAGTAAAAATGGAAAGCAATTGCGAACAGTGAGTCAATTTTCCGAAACAAAATAAAACATTCCACTTTGACTCACGTGTACGCATTGATGACGCACGGGTATGATACTTTAATCAATTTTCAGACAAGAGTTGCGTTTTTGTTCGGTCAAATGATTACGTAGTAGAAATTAATCTTATAGAAGCGGAGTTATGGTTCTATAGAATTTAAAAAGTATGTCTCTATTTTATATATTTATTTTGAGTCATGGTAAATTTCACTGTACGAGCTATATCCGGGAAGGATCCGCACCAACATCGGTGACATTGTAAAATGCAATTTTCTAATAGTTTTGATTTGCCATGAGCAAGATGCTGAAAGAAAACATTATATGGGAACCTTATGGCTACGATATAAAATATTTCAAGTAAATGTAGTCAGTTAAAACACGCTGTAGCAGCGCGGCGAATCGATAGCTCTATTACCCTCTCATATATGAGATAAATCCTATGCCCAGCAGTGGGACCTCTATAGGCTGTTAGTTAGGTTTATTTTTATCTACTTATTTTATAGAGGTACAGGTAAAAACGAGTTCAGGTGGTAGGACGAAGGTCACTAAGTGGTAGGATTCTTTTTCCGTCTAGAAGTTCGTCTAGGTAGGCATAACTCTCTCAGCTGCCAAAAAACATTTTTTTTTATTTGCTGAGTTCCATTCTGAATTCTCTATACCCTTATTAGGTATTTTTATAGCCAGTATAAATACAGGCTGTGAGATATTCTATCTTACTCTTCAGAGATGTGAACGCATCTGTAGCCTTTTGTTTGAAGTTGGCTGCAAGTGTCTATAAACTGCTGTAGCCACTTACCATAGGTAGTATCATATATAGGTTAGTTCATTTAAAACTTGAGCTTCATAATATGAAGCTGAATTGAAATGAAAAAAACGTCTATACCTAACGTCGATTAAGGTTCAACATGCAGAATGCGTTGTCACCTGCTAAAGACACCATACGAATCGCCAAAGAATTATGTTGCAGTTTCACGCTGGTATTCAGTGCGAGAACCACAATACCATGTAGGGTATAATAGCCCTACTACTTTAAATTATAATGTTTTATTCCTTCCTATTACTTAATATTCCTTGAAGGAGTTTCAATCATTCATTAATTGCATCCTATTAAAAAGCCTCTTACCTAGGATTCTCCGCCTCTTATTAAATCTGCCATAGTTGCCACATTTGGCAAGCGCCTTAGCAACGTTTTTATTATAATTAGCGAATGTTTTTAAGAGTAGATATACTATTGGATATATACCTCTAAAAAGTTAAATACTCGTAAAAGGCGACAAACTAATGGAGATGGACAGCATTATATTCCTGATGACTCAATAATAATAAAATTGTAGTTGCCCACCCGCATAACAAGCGTGGCCACTCTGACAGATATCCCCCCCCCCCCTTTGCATCTGAGGGAGGTCATATTTCAGACTTGTGTTTACCTGTAATGAATGAATGAATAATGAAAATAAAATGAACCATTAACTGTGATTTTTACTTTAACAAATGACTGATTTCACAATTAACAAGAAAATCGTACGAGCTTTTATACGTGGTAGAGCCATGCTGCAGCTATATTATGGTTGTAGCATGAATGGGTCGGCTCTAACGGGGAAGGACCACACTCTCACACTAGAATACCAGCGTAAAATAGCACATTAACGCTGCTGTGCTTCGTACGGTGAGTGTAGAGAATCGGAGACCCTTTTTACTGGAAACGAGGCATTCCATCTTAGTCCTCACGAATGACAACGCATCTGCATTTTGATTCTTAATCGAAGACAGATGTAGATGATGTCTATGGGCCACAGCAACTACTTACCATTAGGTAGACTGTGTGTTCGTTTGTCACCCTTATCCTATAAAAAAAAGCTAGCTAAAAGCAATTTCGACTTGTGCCAACAGCCGGATATTGCTATGAAATGCGTTTTCAATACCCACGGCCTTTGTGAATATCACGCTTTAAAATTCCCTTTGTTTTCCTTTTGTATGTGAGAATAAAATAATATTAAAGTTTAAAATACTTAACACGCAATGATCATGAGCTGTAGATCGAGAGAATAATACGTCATGTTAAAAAAATATTTTATTGTCATCGGATCAGACGGGACATCCGATGTGGAGTTACAAAACTTCAATTATTTTATTCTTCTATATTTAATTAATATAATTATCAAATAATAAGAATGACAAACGAGCACAAAGTTCACCGGATAGTAGGTGAATAATATATGGCCCATAGCCCTTTAATCTCGACTATGAATCAAAATTAAGTTGCATTTTCACCCCTCAGAACCAAGATGGAATGCCTCGTTTCCAGTAAAAAGGGTCTCCGGTTCTCTACACTTGCCATACAAAACACAGCAGCATTTAGCTGCTTTTTTACGCTGTGGCATTCTGTGAGAGCGTCGGCCTTCCCTGTTCGTGCCAAACCTTTCGATCTTCAATTGTAATATGTCTGCAGCATGGCTCTACTAGGTATAGTCATATGTAAATCATTTAAATTTTTCGTCTGGCTTATTTTTAGATTTGTAAATTTGAATATTTTTAGTGTACTAAGAAAATATCACTAAAAATTTCACCTCCTATCTTTTATCCTCAAATTGGAATACACCTTTGAGGTATTATTCTGTTAGATAAAAGAACAATTTTTAAAACTAGTTCAAAATAAACGAACATATCGCGTACGGTCTCAATTCGACTGTTTTTTGTCAGTAACAAAAACTTTCGAATTGAGAATTTAGTTCCTTATTCGGCTATGAGCTGATTTTTTAATTCGCAGATAACAGTAATTATCCGTCGAATAAAATATAACTGGATCAATACAAAAGTGATACAATTGAACTATTTTATTCAGAAGCGTGTAATTTTCAATTTGTATGTCTTGCATTTTATGCTATTGTTGCGCGCCACTTTTAAATGGATTAATGGAAACTATCTGAGGCCCTATATAAAGCCGGTATAGACCACGACCAAAGCAGTATTGAATTGGCGATACAAGAGAATACTTCGAAGCGAAATAACTGCGAACTAAAGTGATTGTGTTTTATTATTAGTGTGGTTTCAGTTTGTAATTAGTGTTGTGTAATTTAAGTATCAATTTGGTAATTCAATCGGCAGTTTTTAATTGTCTCGAACCCCAAGCTCGTAACACAATTAAAATTTTTAACTAAGGATTGAAAAATCAGCCAAAAAACAATAACAATATCTCCTAAACTCTTTGTAAAATTTTGTGTTTGTGTTTAATAAAAGCATAGTAGATAAGAGCATTCCTAAAAAAATATATAAAAAAGGCACTTAGCAGCCAAATCTGATATTGTAAAGATTGCCGTTCAATCTGATGTCAATAGAAAGGGACTGATAAATTTATCACTAAATTGATAACTTTGAAAGACCTTCGTCAAAACAATATCACGTTGACGAGGTGGACAGCTCGATCAGGCCAGATTTATCTTAATCGTAAAAGATTTTCGATAGGATACTACAATACTTCCGTAAAATTCTGAAACGTTAAATGCTCATGACTATTTTTGACCCAATTTATAAAAAGAGGAGTTTCTAAATTCGATATATATTTGTACTTTACACGTTATGTTATGTTACACAATATCTCTGTCAATTGTGGATCGATTTTAATATTTTTTTTTATTAAAAAGTTTATAAATTTGGAGGTGAATTCCATTCCAAGGGGTGAAAAATAAGTTTTGTATGTAACTTGGCAATATTCTCTGACCCACGTAAACGGCGTGGCATTCGTCACAAACAAGTTTGTAAACACCCGACTTTGTATGAATATTCAACATATTTATATTATTACAGATATTTCTAAGAGGATTGTTTGTTTTGAACGCCACATGAACGCCGTTTTGTCGAAGAGTACTAGCTACTTTTTCAGATATGGAGCCTAAGTAGGTCAAACTGCTCACATATCGACGAATAATTTGAGGTTGAACCACGTACAGAGAGTAGCGTATGCTTTTGTTTCTTTTTAATTAAATTGTTGATGAGATTTTTTGAAAAATAGTTAGAGACTGCTATTTCATAAATTACATTAAACTCTTTTTAATATTTTTTTACTTAATAGAATAGAATAGAATAGAATATTTTTTTCAATATACATTACATGTGTAATTCTTATTGAAAGTCATTTTTTACTTTACCACTGGTTCGGAAAAACCCTCTGTCCTGGGAAGAACCAGCAAGAAACCCAGCGGGACTTTTTTTTAAAATAAATTTTACAATATAAATGATTACGAACTATTTACAAAATTTATTTTAGAAACTGCTTGGAAGCGATCACCTCATTCCCAGGGGTTATTATCAACCATGTATTCATTTATACTATAATAACCTTTTTTATACAGTTTCAGCTTAATAAAACATTTAAACTTGGTAATAGAGAGAACCTGTACACTTTCCGGGACCTTGTTGTAATAGCGTATACATTGCCCCAAGAATGAATTACTGACTCTGTTGAGTCGAGAAACTGGTATCACTAGCTTGTGCTTGTTCCTAGTGTTTACAGAATGTATATCACTTCTTTTACTAAAACTATCTTCGTTTTTGTGAACATACATTAAATTTTCGTAAATATATTGAGAGGCCAAAGTTAATATATTAATTTCTTTAAATTTATTTCTAAGGGACTCTCTCGGTTTTAGATTGTAAATAGCTCTAATGGCCCTCTTCTGTAAAACAAAAATAGTTTCTGCATCAGCCGCATTTCCCCATAGCAAAATTCCATAAGACATTATGCTATGAAAATAACTAAAATAAACTAATCTAGCTGTCTCGACACTAGTGAGACCTCTAATCTTTTTTACAGCATAGGCTGCAGAACTTAGTCTGCTTGCTAATTTGGATATATGGGGGCCCCACTGTAGCTTCGCGTCAAGAGTGATGCCAAGAAAAACAGTGGATACTACAGGGCTCAATTCCTCCCCATTTAAAAACACATTGGTATTAAGATTTTTAACATTCGTTGTTGTAAATTTAACACAATTAGTTTTATTTCCGTTCAAATGCAGATAATAAACGTTAAACCAATGCACTAATTTTGATATAGCATTATTCACTTCGTCACATTTAAATGATTGACGTTTAAGTTTAAATTTAAGTTTAATGGGACAGTGAACAAACGATTAATGTAACAATAAGAAGCGCCTAATTTATGTTGCCACGGATGACATGATGACGCGGGGAAGACCGTGTCGGTATGTGTTGGCTTTCGATAAATTTGGATAACATTTCGATAAATTTGGAACAAATATATAAAAATTAATCTGTTGAAGAACTCCATAAATTTGAAAAACGATATAGCAACGCCAGATATAGCAACGCCAGGAAGGGTTAAAGTTGTATTTGACCTGAAAAATCGCAAGTAATTAGTAAAAAATACTAGAACGGTAATAAATGAAGTTCGGTCCTGCAGTGCGAAATTCAATCGCGGAAGTCTCACCGGAAACCATCTGCGCAGTACAGGATTATTGTGCCTGAGTGTATATATATGCAAGCCCAGGTGCACCTCCATTCCCCCACACTAATAGTCTAATTAGTCGAAAATTCGACACGACCAGAGGGATTAGGCGCAGTTCCAACTGCTTTACATGGTTTCTGAGGTACGTAGGTAAAACACCAACAACTTCCTGACTTCGAGCGGCTACTGAAAATTTATTGACAAATAAACCCATTATGCGATTTTGGCCCAACCAGGGATTCGGCATTAGTGCCTAAATGTATATATTTAGGATTCGGTATTTACGATAATTGAACCAACGAGGTTGAATATTGCAATGAAAACAAACCTTTGATTATTTTTGAAAGCTACTGCTTGCATATCCTATATTTTTGTGCGCCAATTCGTATTTGCGGTGCAAGTTTTATACAAGTCCCGTTGTCTGTTCCGCGTGGCTGCACGCACAACACGCCTATCAAAAAAAACATTAAAATGTTTTTCGCGGTGATGAAGGGCCTTTTAATAATCACAGGATTCTTTGTAACTCAGGCATGAAATACGAATTTGAACACTCGAATAACATAGGGTTAAAAATCGGACGCCGCTTGGTACATACGTGAATTAGTAATAGAATCTGGCCTTAATTTGCGGAAATCCGTTACATTAATTAAGTTGAACATTATTTACCTAAGACCCGCGATCCAGCAACCCGGTGTATTCAAGTGTTCAAAATAGTACGGCTTATTATTTAACTTCTTATTCCACATCAAGATCGTCTTCTTTCAGAATCAGTTGTAATTTGAAAATAGAACGATTACGTATTTTGCACGCCTCATAACGCAAGCGTTGTAGGTATGTTCTAGTCTCGACACGTCAAGGTGAAACAATTTTGTGTTCTTAAAATGCCTATATCATAACCATATTGCACTTATACGATAATATGAGTAGCCGTATATCAAGAAAACACTGATTAATCCATCTTATATTTTCTAAAAAATCATTCCATATTGCTACAAAAAAAACGGTTTGAAAAAAATTTACGTTCACGTCCTGATGTTGAATTCGTATGTGGTCATGATAACTCCCGAAAAAATTGACATATCGAGCCCGGGTTTTTTTTATTAGTTTCAGAATAACATCAACTGCTTTCGTATTTAATATCTATAGGCAAGTATGCGTAGTTTGTTAATAATAGTATTTTCAACTTTTATGAGTTATTCGTATTAAAAATTTAAAGGCGCTGCCTTATATATAGCATGGCTCTATTACGTATATATTTTTATACGTGGTAGAGCCATGCTGCAGCTATATTAATTGTATAGTTGTAGCACGAATGGGTCGGCTCGACCGGGGAAGGACTACGCTCCACAGAATACCAACGTGAAATAGCAGCTTAACACTGCTGTGTTTCGTATGGTGAGTGTAGAGAACCGGAGACCCTTTTTACTAGAGAAGAGGCATTCCATCTTAATCCTCACGGGTGACAACGCATCTGCATTTTTAATATTTATTGAGGATAGATGTAGATGTCTATGGGTCTCAGCAACCACTTACCATCAGGTGGACTGTGTGCTCGTTTATCACCCTATACTATAAAAAAATACTTTTTGCATTTGATGGACAGAAAAATGTACCATACTGCCTATATCGATTTTATACTTTGTGTAATCGATTAATTTTGGTAAACATTATTTTTCCCTGTCCAAAATAATAGAACGCTACATTTAATACACGTAAATAATATATTTAAAAGTTAGGAATACAATTTATTTTTTTCATCAAAATTAAAAGCAACGCTCATGAGGTGTGCAATATTTAATTTTCCAAACTATTTTATCATCTTCTAGCTAGTACCAGGCGCATTGCTGCCGTAGAAGAAATAATTGTGGAAATATCGTTTTAGGGAGAGTTATATAATTATTTTAGTAGAAATGATAATACAATTATTGAAATTGTCTATAACTTGCAAATAAATTGTCGGTGTTAGTAATTGTACTATGCCTATAACCATCGAGCGAGTTGAAATAATAAGTACCTAACAAAGTTTTACCGCAATCTAGACGTACGACAGCTCCCGTGGCGCAGTAGCTTAGCATTGAGTTGTTGCACTGGGGGTCGCGGGTTCGAATCCCGCACGGAACAAGTATTTGTATGGCCTACAAATAATTGTTCCGGTTCTGTATGTTTGTCCTCCTGCAATATATGTTTGTAAACTACCTCCACGATACAGGAGAAAATCCTAGTGTGGGGGTAACATTTTAATAAAAATAAAAAATCTGATGAACTGTATGGCAGCACATAAAATATGAACAAACGAATATTAATTTTTATATATTAGGTATTGAATAAAAAATTATGTATTTCTATTTCCTGTAAACCTTCAAATAAGAAATGTTATTTTGTTTTTGTTGCTTTCACAACTTAAATTCAGACGGGGATAAAAATTACGAAGCTGTTCATTTACTTCTTTATGATGCAAATTCAAACAGTTATTTTTATGCTAATGCCTGTATTGTAACGAACCCGTAAAACGAAAGATACTTTAATACCATTGCGTTTATTATTTTATAACGCGAGAAAGTTTTAATTTTTCTTTATAAGTACTGTTACGGATCGCCGTAACGCCGTTCGAAAAATGAGTGAAACACGTTGGTCTTGCTTAAACTGGAGGCAAACGTCGCTGAGGAGGAACTTTTTCTTTTCTTGCTGCTGTTTTCTTTTCTGTGGCTGAAGAGCGACTGCCGACCGTTCCGACCGGCCCGTCTTATATACTATTCGGCCATTGCTGGCCAGCGGACCCTTGCCTCACCCCCGCGCCTTTCTTTATTAGGTAAATTTCTTATAAACTAATGTACAGATTTAAATATATTACATTCTTACAATTAATTATTTAACTAATACTTATATAACAATTTTTCTACATAGTAAAGGTTAAAACGTTGTTATTCTAGCAATTTTGAGCTGAGGACCCTGCCCCCCGCCTCAGTACTATAAATATAAAACGTCGTGGCGCGGCGCGCGTAGTCTCATTCGCTCCGCGGCCGCGTCACGGTAACATGCCTTGTTTATTATTTATCGTGCCTAAAGGCTTAATACATAAGGAATTAAATTGCACTATACAAAGGAATATACTTTACACACAATACTTATTCTACAATTTGGCATTAATTAATTTCTATATTCTAAATCTATGTTAACTCTCGCAATTTGTTCCTGGTTTCCTGGGTTATCTAATAAAATAGATAATAAGATTATGATTCCACGATCAACTTTTTATCAAACGTTTAAATACTTAATTGGAAAGGCATGTCGCGGTAAGGAAGCACGCTTGAAGGAACCAAGCATTCGAAATACAGTAAATCTCGAAAACATCAAACTTTATCAAACTTCGAAATTCCGTAAAGTACGAGTACTTGCGGATGTGACTGATCTTTATATTTTTTTATTTCTACATAAATAGAGATGAATTTAGTTATTACAATATAACAATTTTGATAAATAGGTATAACTTAATTAAAACAAATTTAAGTATACATTATAATTTTACAGGAAGTAATAAAGCATCATTCAACGTGATAAACCTTGCTTCAGCCGAATAATAATGAATTTCGGTTAGGGTAGCCAGTCTTAAGTGCCTGATTGCGTGTGCAAGCACACGCGAACTCTCTATTCCCTCATTCTCATAGTCTAACAGGACGGTAATCGTTCACGAGCGGAGTGAGATCAGGCGCAGGACCTACGGCTTTACGTGCTTTCCGAAGCACGAGGGTGAAACACCGCCAACTTCCTGACTCCGAGCTGCCAATAAGAATTTATTAACAGAAAACCCCAATGACAGATTCTGGGTCCGACTCGGGATTCGAACCCAGGACCTCATGATCAGCAACCGCATTCACGACTATTAGACCAACGAGGCCAGGTAAGCTTCAAATGTGTAATGGCTTCAGCACGTATCATTTCTTATCATTTAGAACTTATCAATAACAACAACACACTTATCATTATCATATCATACAACGAGAAGCGTAGATCCATTTAACTAGCAAATATGTATTCTTCTGGGACGACAACACATCTACATTTGGATCCTTAATTGATTATATTCAAAGTTGTAAGTCTATTGCCACAGCAATTACTTACCATTAAGGCCTTAACAGTGGTTGAAATGCCTAAATCTAGGATATTTAAGTAAAAAAATCTCAATAACTGTTCATTTAATCCACAAAGAAAAAATACAGGGTAACAGAAGAAGATTTGGTAAATGTTTTTAATTTAACAAAATTGTATTTTTGTCAACCCCTTAATAGAAAAAAAATCCCCAAAGAGTACCTATCTTTGTCATATTTTGCAAAATTTCTCCAAAACGGCACAAGCTTTTTAAATAGTTCTTACACTAAAAAAAAGGTCTTAAAAATATAAATATTTTTAATTGAGAGTTTTATTTTTATTACCCGTTTTATAAGAGAATATATAATTTTTCCCTGAAATTGAATATATTTACGCGAGCGCGCATGCTCCGTCGCCATGTAAGCTCTGTCACAGTCCGTTTTCGGACATCGTCAAGGGTGGACTGCACGTCGGTGTTGGAGCGACTTCGTTCAAATATATATTAGTTTTTTAAAAGTTTATACTCAATTATAAATATTTTTATGACTAGAAATACTTAATTTAGTTAATATCTGTACACTGGTAACTGTAAATATTATTTTATAAATAAATGAATTTTTAAAGTGCCCAAAGAAGAAGAAATTTTGGCGGCGACGTTGATTAGTGAAATTGAAAAATGCATTTTTATATAATTTAGATGTGGAACGACGAACATGCTCTCGTTACTTAGATTTCGATAGCTTTTAATACCTATGTAATTTTATTGTTGCATATTTTTATTAAATAGTTGATACTGAATTTTATAATTATGTATTACAATAAAACGCTGTTTTTATGAGTATGACTTTATAAAATATTTTTGGAGAGGGAAATAAAGATACAGATACTTACATTTAGGTACACTGTTATAAAATTAAATCAAACAATTTAAATAAATAAAAGAATGGTGCTTACCTAAGTATAAATAACTATATAAAGACATTCTTGGGTTTATGGTTTTTTTATGTTAGACAAACTATCATCTAAAAAATGTAAAAATTTTAAATTGGAGAAGGGTTTCTCTACGTGATAACTGATATATCCCAACGGAATATTACAGTGAAATGGCAATGGGCTAGCTATATAACTTGGAAAACAGATAAAAAATAGGAAGAAAGGTCCTCGAGTGGCAACCTCGTACAGATAAGCGAATTAGTACTCAACCTTTATTCCTCTTCACGTATTCTCATACGCTTTTCTTCACACATACACACACACACACACACACACACACACACACACACACACACACACACACACACACGCACGCACGCATAATACTTACCTAGTACTATTAGGCAAGAGTGAATAGGTTTTTGTTAAGTCAGTGCAATTCACCATCTTAGACTACATAACCACTTATCGATGGGATTGTAGTTGCTTTACTACTTGTTGGGTAAAAATAGTAAAAAAAAAATTACCCTGTGAAAGTTTGCATTTAGATATAATTTTTCTAACCAATCATAAAAATATGATGAGAATATGTATATAAGTATAAAGGTTGCCTCACACGGGACAGTAATAATATAATATTATATCTTCCATTATCTACGCATGAAAACTTTTAAAATCTCTGAATTCCGAGGTATGTTCATATTAAGAGGCTGAATAGAGCCACATTGAAATGCATAGGGATCATTTTGTAATTTCACGTCATTATCGAAAAAAAATTGTACGTATTTCAGGTGGCGGTTTGCAAAACACGATTCCACAAAAATTAACTCAATAGAAAATAATTGCAAAGTTGCTTCTAAAAATACTTAAATTTTCAACATCAATTTTTTCTTACGTGGTAGAGCCATGCTGCAGCTATATTAGTAGTAGGTATGGTTGTAGCACGAATGGGTCGGCTCGATCGAGGAAGGACCACGCTGTCACGGAATAACATGTAAAATAGCAGTTTAACCCTGCTGTGTTTCGTATGGTGAGTGTAGAGAACCGAAGAACCTTTTTACTGGAAACGAGGTATTACATCTTAGTCCTCACGGGTGACAACGTATTTACATTTTGATACGTAATCGAGAATAGATGTAGATGTGTATTGGCCGTAGCAACCACTTACCATCAGGTGGACTGTGTGCTCGTTTGTCACCCTTATTCTATTAAAAAAAACTTTCTGAGATTTCAGTAAAATAATGTTAAGTATTGTAAGCACTCGTACAATTATGTCTCATGTTAATAAAGCTATTGGGCTATTTTGATTTTTAATAAAGTGATTTTACTTTATAGTTTAAATAATTTATTTACCTTTCTATATCAAGAACCGTTTTTCTGTCACTCCTATTGAATTTAACAGTGCTTGCTGAAATTTAGCATCTTTAGATGGATCAGAATCACGCGCTGATCCAGCTGTTAGATATTGCAAAAATAATCGAAAATATTTATTTTTAATTTCATGCCGAAGACTACTTTGTTTTATATTATTACGCTCAAATAATATTTATTAGGTTATAAAGCAAGTATTTTTGTAAATGTTTTGTATGTAAATGTAAATGTTTCATTATTTTATTATTCTATTGTTTACAGTTATTATCACGTCTTAGCTTTACACCAAGAATTATATTAGAAATTCTTGATGGGATGCGATGTAACGCACATACATTATTTTCATCAAGAACTATAATATACATACATATGTATATTTTTTACCAGTAGAATTTCAAAAAAAAGTTCAAAGAATTAAAAAAATGCCAATAATTATATAATTTCAAGTCAGTGTTTTACATTTAAAGATCAGTTATAAAGAGCCAAAGTTATTATTTTCATTTTGATTAATTTAATTCGAGACTAAAATAAATGTGAAAGGGCTTTTATCTGCAATAATAATTTTCATCAAAAATAACATAGACTTATAAAAGTCATATACACGGTCAATCATACTGAAGATTATCAATTGTACTACAAAATATTTAAAAGACTATTTCCAGTATAATGACCCGAATATCATCATTAATGTTTCACTAACACACTTAAAAGTTTTATCACATGGCTAAATGATTGACTTTTATATTATGATAAGGTCATGCTTTTCTATAAAAAGTTGCAAGAAATTTTAAATCACGGCCCTATTGGTTTGTTTTCATTTTTACTTAATTAGTGAAAAACAAGATCTAAAAGTTTACTTTCTTGTGTAAAAAGTGCTATTTAGAATTTTATGCAAATGATAATTAAAGTTTCTATGTAAATAAGTGTAACATAGCGGGTATTATATTCAATGGTAGCGGCCATCCATATTTGCAAAGCCAGCATCATTTTCTGTACAGAAACCGGCAAAGTGTTGCTTAAGGCACTATAAACAAAGCAGCTGATAAAATGTTACACTCATAACTGTTAACAAAAACTGTTTCCGCAAATGGTCTTATAGATAATAATAACTATTCCGCCGTGTTAGGTGCAGGAGCTATTATTAGATGGAGAAGAGGTAAAATTTGTTTTAGAAATGCGCAATCAAAATTGTTTTGTCTGCAATTGAGCATAAAATAAAAAATAACTTCAGCCAAAGAGCATAACTGGCATTATACTCAGGCCCATCAATTGGCATGGAAAAATAGTTTTACCAGGTTTCAAAAAATCAATCAAAATTCAAAAAAACAAATATTGAAATCAAAAAATGTATATATGTATGTCTATACATACATATAATGAATTATGGCCGCTTAGTAACTGACGGTGACTCACTATAACATCCTACAGTCACGCCGAAACTAAGAGGAGAGAATCACTGTAGAAAAGGTAATAATTTATTGCGGAAATTTTGTGATAAAGTCAAAAAAATTATAAACTTATCCAAGTTAATCTAACTTAGTCTAACTTATCCTTATGTTACAAAAAAATAAATAATAAAATAGTGAGATGGCGTCAGTTTTTAAGAAGATATAACAAAAATAAACAAAAAAATAAATTTCAAAAAAGTTCAGTATTTAATTGATTATATACCGCTGACACTTAATCACGCTTTTCGAAACCACGCCAGTTGTAAACAATACTTGTATGAAAATACAAAATCTTCTTTTCAAATTTCCGCCGAGTTGTAAGTAGAAGGCCAAATAGGTCACGTGTCAATTTTAATTAAATATATTTTATATGAAGTGATCTTGACTACGTTTCATCAATTAACCATTGGTAAAAATTAAAACAGGAATTTTACGATTGTGTTTACAAAAAACATGATTAGTTGAACCTTGCAGCTTGTTCATTATTTTTAAAATATATAAATGTATATATTATTAATAAATAGTTCCCATAATATTTTGGATTATTTTTTATTTTGCCCTATCTGCAATGTTCTACGCTCTATAGAAAATGTGGCGTATGACATGACTGACAATCTTTCGAACGTTTTAGATAATAGGTACAAAGATGTTTTACGTTTTCGTCGCCTCCACATGATATTTTTGTCAGCATAAGGTACCCTTCTATATCTAAAACGAATATAAATATTGCTACAAAGTAAAGTAATAGGCTATACAAGTCCATCTACTGGGCACAGGACTCTTTTTTTATTTCTGAGAGGGTTTTAGAGCAAGGAAATGCCCACCGTGCTTCCCCAATACGTGTTGACGAAAATTGCAATTACAAATTTCATTCGTGCTGTCGGGGATCAAACCCGGGAAAATTTACAGCGAACGCTTTGACCCAGATCTACTAATACGACACAAATAAATACTTTTTAACATATATAATAAAAAAATCTTACGTACTTGAAACTTTAACACTTGATAGCTCGTGATGCCTACCGGACAAAGCTACAGCACCACACCGTGAAATGTAATTGAAGATGCGTAACCGCGACATAATTCTCAGTGATGCGCAAGCATAACAGGCAGTATGTCACTTATATAATTGTCATCTCTGCAGACTATTAATCTTTGCACTTTTATAAGTAATACAGAACGTAGTTGCTAGACGGTATTGACATCGGCTAAAATCTCTGCGATCGCCGTTTCGTCAAGGTCATTCAGGCTAGTTAAAGCCTTAAGTGGGCTGTGTGCTCGTTTGTCAGCTTTATTTGTATAAAAATAAAACCGGCCAAGTGCGATTTGGACTCGTGCACCGAGGGTTCCGATCAAATCCGTAGGTATATAAATTTAAAATAATTAAAAATATTTTTATTATATGATTTAACTAAAAATTTATGCTTTTCGCAATTTTTCCTTTATCTGTGCTATAATACGTTTCTTCGTACCAAATTTCAAGATTCTGAGTTCACGGGTAGTACCCTCTAGATTTTGATTCCTTTGCGAATGTCGAAAATTTGCGGTATAAACGGCTGTATCTTTTGATTACGTTGGCTTAGAAGTTTGATTTTTTCACAGTTTGTTTCACAGTTTATTTGATATGAATTTCAGCTTGATACCTCCACGCGTTCCTGAGAAAAAGGGTCTTGACAGACAGACAGACAGATAGAGACGGACAACAAAGTGATCCTATAAGGGTTCCGTTTTTTCCTTTTGAGGTACGGAACCCTAATAGACGACTATGAATATAAATTGGTAGTTGTGGTTACCAATGATAAGTAACGTATCCAAAACTTACTGACATATAACATTTTCATAAACATCAGTAAAAAAAAGAACATCCCACCAAGAACGTACCGATTATATTATGTGAAAAAGGGTGCCAAGTTGGATACAATTAATATTTTTCCGAAATGCAGCCAATAATTTTTCGCCAATAAAAGAGTTTAGATTGGAACGGGCGCCAATATATATAAATACAGCATATAACAAAACCACTTTATATACTAGCTTTATATTAACACCAACTATGCACTACTTTTGCACGTATTAAAATATTATCAATTCAAAACTATTTTGTTACTATTTTTATGCACTAGCTCGATGTTTATCAATATGATAGACAGACATTTCAACTTTAATTACATGTATACTCATGGATATACATAATAATAATAAATAGTAACAATTTACTACTTCGTCTGGGCGTGGTGTCGAAAACTTTGAACTAAACAACATATTATTGTATGCTATGCCAAAATACTAAGTGTAAGCGGCAATAAATATGATTATAAACTTGGCATTGATACAACGAGAGCGTCTAAAGTAAGTGCGCGAACATAAACTTGCGCCAGTAGACGGTGCGAATCAGACCATAATGTAACTTAATGGAAAAACTTAAACGGGTCAACTGTTTGCAGATTTTTATGATCATAATGTTCTAAATTTTTTAATTCCATTTTCAATATTAATTTCCTTGCGAGACATGCACACACCATACATATAATATTCAATTTATTATGTATCTAAAGTAATAAATAAAGAAATCAATAATCATTAAATAAAATAACAAAATAGGGCACGATGGAACTGTCATCGTCACCCTATGTAAAAAAATCAGTAAATAAGATAATATTAAAAAATCAATTTTCAACATATATAGAGCAAACAGACCAATTACAAGATACAGATTTGGCCACATATGTCTGAAGGCAGACTGAACTGAGAAACGCTAACAAGCCCATTAAAACTTTCCTCAAAGGCTTTACAAAGTTTTAAGTTTGTCTTAACAAGTGAATTTTGTGAAGCCGAAAAGTTTGTTATAATTGATTAAATACTTTTATAAGTATATTTAGAAAAAAAAAATATTGCTCACACTAGGATTTTACCTTGTATCGTCGCATGCTTTTAATACAATCATAATCTTACGCTCATTAAATATCGCTAGTTGAGACTAAAGTGATCTTATGTACCATCTGCGTAACAAATAAGTTATTTCAGTTAAGTATCATTATTTATTTATAGCAGAGGCAATCGAGCATGCGGCTCACCTGATATTAAGTGACTACCGCCGCCCATAAACAACTGTAACACCAGGCAATTATAGATGCGTTGCCGGGTTTTTAAAAAGAGTAGGCTCTTTTCTTGAAGGTCTCTAAATCGTATCGGTCCGGCAAAATCTCAGGTGGTAGTCAATTATATATAATAAATATGTATGTCTTTAATTCTTAATTATTATATGTACGAGTAGTACATTATATAAAAGCTTTTACAAAAATTTACTTCGCAAATATCCGCGTTATAAAATAAAATGATGTATCTTACCTAGTATGAAGAAGCACCTCCCGCCCTCCCTCAATTGCGTGCACTATCCCCGTCACCACTAATCCCAGCACCGCTACTTCCAACACCACTACACTAGGCAAGACACACCCTGATGATAATACGACACGTGTTTCGCCTCTACACGAGGCATCCTCAGGTGATATAGACTCTACGGTGGCTAACCGCTAAGTGAGCGGCGAGCCAAAACAAGTAAGTGCCTTTTATACAAACCGATGATGCAACCGCTCTCTACCTAAGGAGCGACCGACTGCGTCGTGCAATAAAACATGCGACCAATCACCGCTGGACTTACGCAGCCGTTTGTAAAATTAAAAACAAACCGCCGCGCAACGCCCACATTATTAGAGAGCAGGCTTGAAGATATTTAAGAGAGGTGAGTTAGTAACATTTGTTTGTTCATTCAGCAATGCAACGGTATTATTATTACTTTTAATATCTCTAACTGTTCCAGCACACACAGCCATCCCATTTTGCCAAACATCTTTTGGACACTGGACACAACCTAGCCAATGACCACTCCTTTAAAGTCTTACATACGTGTAATAAAGAGCTGTGGCTGTGAGCTGTACTTTTTGATGCACTGGTAATATTTTACATAAAGGGGTTTTCAATAAGGGTGGGTAGATGTTGAAATAAAATAAAACAAGCTTTGTACTGTCGTACTGCTGTACACCACGTATTAATAAAATTATTTTATTACTTGAAGGGCCATTAAGTGTGGAATATGATATCGTTCAAATGCCCACCTCGGCTTCATTCAGTGGCACGGATCCAAGTGGTCCAATTTTTAATGACTCTTCTTCACAGATCCGGCTGAATTTTAGCGATGGCCTGTGGTATGTTCAACTTTAAGGCATCGGTAGATGGTGGTTTGTTTGCATGGACCTGCGACTTCAAGAAACCCTGCAATAATAAGTCTAGCGGGTTCAGATTGCATTAACTTGGTGGCCAAATCACATCAGCCCTGCGAAAGATAAGCTTACCCTCAAATTGCTCATGGATATTGTCAATCGTGGCGTCCGCTGTGTGGCACGTAGCACCGTTCTGCTGAAACTGCATGTTGTCTAGATCCATATGGTTCAATTTGGACCATAAGAAATTGTTTATCATGGTAGCGCTCGCCGTTGAAGATGATCGCCTCAACAGCGTCGTTTTCGAAAAAGTACTGACCAATGACGCCGCTGGCCCAAAATCCACACCAAACGGTAACTTTTTGAGAATGCGTTATCACCTGGTGTACCTGGCGTGGGTTTTTGTCATCTTATATATGGTATTTCTGCTTATTAACACAGCCATTAATTTAAAAATGCACTTCGTCGCTAAAGATGATTTTTCTGCCAAAATTGGGCACCTCTTCGAAATGATTCGAAGCCCAGTCAGCGACAAACAGCGTTGTCTGTGGACATGACCTGATGAAGCTCCTGGGTCAGTTAAACATTGTACGGGTGTAGGCCTAAGTCTCTACTCAAAATTCGCCAAGTTGAAGTCTAGGGTAGGCCGAGCTCTTGTGCACAGTGAGAACTCGACTGCCTCGGGTTCTCCTGTACACTTTCATGAACGGCAACGATGTTATCACCCGATCTTGCGTTCCTTGAATGTACAGGCGTTGGTTGATTGTTCACTAAGCCTGTGGATCAAATTTGGTCACCAAACGTTGAAGCGTCGCCTGTGTAGGGCAATCACGTCTACCGTAATATGGGCGCAATGCGTAAAACGTTTGCACTAACGAACACTCATTTGATAATAAAGTTTTATCATTTGAACGTACTGTTCTATCGTGTAACTTGCCATGGTTATTCGGCATAAGTAAATGAATAATTACAAAAAATGTGATAGATGTCACCAAAACAAAATGGCCGCCACGGGCCGTCAAAATCTACCCGCGCTAATTGAAAAACCCTTTATATTAAGTAATTTGGTTTACACTGTAACTTTACTTTTTTACTTACTAAATACTTAAGTAGTCTAATTTGTAAATGTATATACAATCTGTGTTTTGAAGGGTAGCTCATAGCTGCTCAATTCATAATTGATTACTGAGTCAGACAGTGCATAACACAGTACATACAAGACTTTTCGGTTTATGAAATTGCTTAGGTGAAAGAATCTTTTCTTTTATAGGACAGGACATGGGGCAAACGAGCATGCGGCTTACCTGATGGTAATTGACTTCTGCCGCCGATGAACAACTGCAATACCTTTTAAAAAGAGGTAGGCTCTTTTCTTGAAAGTCCCTAAGTCGTATCGGTCCGGAAAAATCGCTGGTGGTAATCGATTCCACAAGGAAGTTGTGCGAGGAATAAAACTGTTTCTATCTCATGCAGTGGTGAACCGTCAACATAGAGATGGCATGGATAGTATTTCGAGTTTTCTCGCGATGTG
Organism: Parnassius mnemosyne; assembly: GCA_963668995.1. Lineage (NCBI taxonomy): Eukaryota > Metazoa > Arthropoda > Insecta > Lepidoptera > Papilionidae > Parnassius > Parnassius mnemosyne. The sequence continues at coordinate 40,043,087 of CAVLGL010000081.1, read as the reverse complement.
CGATGGTTAAATTGAGCGGCTGAACAATTCATTAGAACAATTCATTAGAGCACTCCCCGCGTTAAATGCGATAAAATACGCAAAGAGATGCAATATCTCTTCGCAGCGCCAGTGAATCGAGCCGATCGGAAAGGACTCAGTCGTTAACTATTCGAGCCGCTCTGCGCTGGATGAATTTAAGTAGAAGGAGCTGGCACAGGGGAGCCCCAGCCCAGACATGGGAACAGTATTACATGTGAGGCCAAAACTGCGCCTTGTAAAGTTGCAGGCGGTGTGCCGGCATCAAACTGAGGAGATACGACAAGGGGGTCCTTTTTAGCGGTAAATGCGCAAACTTGTGTCTTCTGGACTGAACTGGACTAGATTTAGTCGCCTCCAGTCCAGACTTTGTTCAACAAAGTCTCGATTTGAGATACAAGTTTGTTCCGGTACTAGGCGAAGTTTTCCCGAGAAATTGCTTGGGGGGAATTGGACCTCCGGCCACCTGCACTCACCAAGCAAAATGCAGAAGTAAACTTCTACTTCACGCTGGTATTATCGTAGTGATCGTGTTACCACCCTGGTTCGAGTCGGCCCATACGTGCGACAGCAAAAACTGCCGCGTGGCTCTGTAATATTATTATTTATGTTATTTTATTATTGAAAAGTTACAATTTAATTGTATTGTTTTTGGTTTGTAGTGTATATACACACACACAAAACAATGCATTAGTGATGTATTCCTAAATTTTAAAAAAGAACACATCTTTATTATTTTTTTGAATTTTACACTTTATTTTAATTCTATAACTTTTAGGAATATTCGTAGTTTGGATTATACATGTCTAATCAAGTTCATATAAAATAGAACTAATATTTCAGAAAGAAACATTAATCTTTACACTTTTTTTACAAATTATATATATTATATAATTTATAAAAAAAGTGTAGAGATATTAAATCTTTCAAATATTTTTTCTTATTCCTAAGTGGCGCCGTCCTGGTAGCAAAAAAAGTCGTATTCGCCCTCGTTAAGTGTCTCCCACACAGAAGCGGCTTGCGGTGGCGGCTAACCGCGGGCCGCAGCTGGAGCCGCTGTAACAACACACCACTGCGGCCCAAGTGGCGGCCTGAAGCGCCATTCGCTGTGGTGTCTGTGCTACGATAGGACGTACGAACATGACAAACCGTGACGAAGTCTTTATTATATTCAGCAATATTATCATATATTTTGTTTTAATACTAATGCTTTTGTAATCACGATGCAAATTATCATAAAGTACTAGATAATTTTGCACTGTTTCTATTAAAATCTCTGAATTTAGCACCAATTTTCACGCGGTACACGCGGCCTGTTGTAAAAATTTACAACTGACCGCGCTGCAGCCACCGACTGACCACGTACTCGCTAACACACACGCATTGGAAAATGGGGCGGAGCATGCGGCCGCGGCCAGCCGCTCGCAGGCCGCGCCATGGCCGCATGGGTTTGGAGACTCACTTACATTGCAAGCGAATACAACTGGCCGCCACCGCGGCCGCCACCACAAGCCGCTTCTGTGTGGGAGACGCTCGTCAACAAACAAACATGTTTTGTTACTAATCACAAACTAATACTTGAGCACTATAGCACCTGATGGTAAGTGTTGATGAAGTCTTAGATGGTATATCGCTCTGTCTTAGCGTAACAAAAGCCTATTCACTCATGCCTTGAAGACTTAACTTCACTCTCATATTCCGACGATACGGTAATCCGACACGACCGTAGAGAGATCAGACACAGGAATAACAATTTTACGTGCTTTTCGAGACTCGGGGGTGAGACACCGCCAACTTTCCTGACTACGGGCTGCTACTGAGAATTACTTGACAGAACATTTCAATAACAGATTTTGGCTCGACACGGGTTCGAACCCGGGACATCATGATCAAGAATTTTAATGACCTACAAATAATTTTTCCGGATCTAGATGTCCTGGTGAAATTTATGTTTTAAACTGCTTCTACGATACAGAAGAAAATCCTATTGTGAGGATATTGTTTTATAAAAAAAAAAAACCACATTTCATAAACATACTCAGAGATTACATTTCTGACAGACAGACAGACCCCGAGATTTTTCCATTAGTGTCCGTTTTAGTGAATTTAGCATGAAACATGAAAAATAAGGATTTACATTTTTCTTTTGCTTTTAATTACAAAAGAGCCACTAAACGAACACTCAACTAGCTGAAATTGGGACGTGACTCCATTATAAACCAGTATTTTAACCAAGTCACGCCTAACGTACTGAATGATATTCGCCGCCCTCGTAAGTAATTATATTTACCCAGCAATATAATGTTATGGCATTGTTGGGTCAGGGGATAAGAGCTTGCTGTAGATTTCACAGTAAACCGTGTAAGTTTCGAGCAACCGAGGTTCGATTCCAACCGGTGTTGATTTACTACGCGCACGGCTGTTTATTTCAGGTTTTTTTTTTTTATAAAAACGTAACCTCTACACTAGGATTTTCTCCTATCTTTGTAGCGTGGAGGCAGTTTACATATATAAATTTCATAGTTCAGTTCAGTTCAGACGTTTATTTGCAAAAGCACAGTTAAAAAATATCGCAAAAAAAATATAAGTAAAAGTAAAGTAAAAATGTAGTAAGTCTGCTCGCAGACGTGCAAAAAAATTGACAATTAATTGTATAATTCAAATTAAATAAGAATATGTTATATGTAATATGTTACAAAAGAAATAAAAAGATGTATTAGGTTTGTGAATTTTTGACTTAATTTCCTCAATGTGACTTCTTCAAGTGTTTTGTAAAAGCTGGGGAAGGATTTTACAAAATGGCAAGCTTCCCTAACAAATATGCAAGGTAGCGGAAGGTAGCGGAAGCAAGCTCAACTATGCACAAGGACAAGCATCCACTCCCGGAACAATGACTTGTAGACTATACAAATACTTGTTCTGTGCGGGATTCAGACCCCGCGGCCCTCAGCGCTGTAAATCATTGCTAAGCCACTGGACCACGGAGCCGTGAAATAGGTTGGTGAAATAAAATATTTGAGGACATGTGAAGTCCACCAACACGAATTGGAAAAACGCTGCGGACTAATTGTCTCGTAACACTCTAAAATGTAACTTTAATTTAACTACACTGTATCTTTAATTTTTTACCTACAACGACGAAGAGAATCTGTATCTAAGTAGTCAGACGTCTGGCATATACTGCGATTGCCAATCCATATACAAGTTAATATTTCTCAGGAGCTGCTAAACAGGTTGGACAGGTTACTTAACAACTGTATCCGATTCATCTTTGGCCTGCGCAAATATGATCACGTTCCAGAATTTCGCTCTCAGTTAAAGTGGTTGACTATACGCCAGCGCAGAGATTTCAGATTCCTGTCCACTCTGTTTTCAGTTCTTAATGATCCTTCCTCACCCCTTGATCTAAAAGAAAGATTTCAATTCTGTAGTGACACTCATTCTTTGAATCTCCGTTCTTCACACAGTTTGATCCTGTCTACTTCTCTCCACTATTCTGGGTCTATGTCAAATTCTTTCACAGTTACTTCCATTACCCTCTGTAACTAATTGCCTGTTGACTTGCGAACAATACCTGTCAAAAATGTTTTTTAAAAGAAAACTATATGAGCATATTCGTAGCCTACAAAGTTGAATCAACTTACTTTTATATGTTTATAGTTATTTAAATTTGCATTTATTGATATATATATATATATATATATATATATATATATATATATATATATATATATACACATTTATACATACATACATACATATATATATATATATATATATATGTATAAATGTGTGTATTTATTTATATATGTATATGAATTATATATATTTTATATATTTGTTGCATGTATATATTTGAATTATATCATGACAACTTAACTGCCCAAACTCACTTTCTGTTCTACCCAAGGTTAGCTGGTAGAGAATGCCATATAGCATTAAGCTCTCCTTTTGTACAAATGTTTGGTGCAATAAAGAATAAATTAATAAAATAAATAAATAAGTCCTGGAGATTAAAGCAATGTCTCTTTATAATGCGTAAGGAAAGGCAATAAAAAAAAATATTTTTATTTTTGATAAGTTACTTTATTTCACTACGTTAAGACATGTTTTGGTTAAGTCACTGTATATCTTTTGTTCGGAGAAGGGACCCATCCGCTGAGAGTCGTATAGCAGAATCAAGTTGTCCGTTCCGCATTGTGTTGTAGATATTTTCGAGTGAGTATTGTGTAAGGTAATCTTGTGGGATTGCTCGATAGTTCAGTCATAGCATTATGCAATTTGCTGAAAGTTTTATTAAAGAATGCAATGAGATTTTCAGGTAATTTTCCTCCACATTTCGTAAATTTACCGTGAAATAAATTTTACACGCATTTAAAAATGACATTGTCTCTGACATTAGCTCGTTCATCAAATACTTGCAATATAAGAATTAGTTATTTCATTATAACTAATTTTTTTCCATTAGTTTCTACTAGTTTATACCGGTGGCCGCGTTCGCGCTTTGGTGACGCCGACAATTGTTTTATTGCTAAAATAATTTTATGTAAAGTTACAGAACGCTCTACTACTATTGATTTTTGATTTTTTTTATATTGATAGACAGATAACATAGTAAATAGGATTTTTGCACGCCAAGAAACGATATTTTATTGAAATTAAAGATGTTAAAATATTAATTAGCTAAGATCGGCGTAATAAAATAAAATAATGTGTCTTATCTAAGTTAAAGAGCACTGCCCGCCCTCCCTTTATTGCTTGCACTATCCCCGTCACCAGTAATCCCAGCACCACTACTCCCAACACCATTTTACTAGGAAAGACACACCACCGTCTATAATCCGACACATACGAGCCATCCTACAAAAAGTAGAATCTGCGGTATCTGATTCAAAGATATTTATTGGTTAATTTTTAGGATCATTGATTTCATACACTGGTTTGTAATCTATAATATTGCTAAGTTACTTCAAAACCATTCAGAAACATTTTGGGTCACTGAGCAACAGACATGCCAACTATCACATTTATAAAAAGAGAAGTGGATAGTAGAAACATAAATAAAATATAACTGTAATAGTCCACTGTTGGACCTGGTTATCTTCTATAGTAGAGCATTTTTTATAAAAATAATAGCGACAAATGTGCACACAGTTCACCTGATGGTGAACTGTGTGCACGTACGTGGATGCTATATATATACTTGATTAAGAATCAAATGCAGATGCGTTGTCACTCTGAAGACTAAGATGGAAAATGTGGTTAGTTTTAAGGAATTTATTCTTAGAAATTTGCATGTTTTTAACGTTCATATAAAGCATAAAATTTATTCTGCACTCCACGTTTTAATTTAACTTATTTAGCATGAACTCTCGACACGGTTTCTGAAACGTTATAAAAAATCTCGTTTTAAAAACTATAGGCCGGCTCGTTTGTGATAAATGTGTTTAGGTCAGAGCTTATGCATTCAGATTACGTACTGGGATTCAGAGTTCCACAGTGAGAATAGGCTTACATAAAATGTTTCCCTCGGATTTATTTAACTAAAAACTCGTGTTACTTAATTCTACTATTAAATTATTTAATGTAAGTAAATTTTGCTAATTTACAACTAGAAGTGGTGCTTCTTCAGCCAAAAAGTCCAAGTTGTCTGTTATGGTATACATAAAAGTCGACTTGGACTTTTTTTAACAATTCAAAGGCGCGATCTGCGGTATTTATATACTTACAAGAAAATGTTCTTGAATTTAAGATTATAAATGTTGAATTATCCCTGCAATTTAGAACGGATCGTAAAAAACTTGAAAGTTTATTAAACATATAAATTTTTAACACTTTCTAGTCGCAATTTACGATATCTATATTCTTATAAGAAAATGTTTTTGAATATAAAATTATAAATTTTGAAGCATATCTGCAATTTAAAACGGATCGTAAAAAAACGAAACGTTTATTTAATAAAGTAAAATCATTTTGGTCTAGGTGGTCTGTCTCTACGGAGACTAGCCATCTGCAGTACAGAAATGAAGTGAATGTGTGTGCGCAAGCACGGATGCAATATCTATCTCATCATTTTCGCAATCTAATTGGATGGAAATTCAACTGGATCGAAGAGTAATCAGGTGCAATACGAACGGTGTTACGTGTTTTCCGAGGCACTGGGCTAAAACATCACCAAATACCTGACCCCGGGCTGTTATTGACAATTTCTTGACAGAAACACCCAAAAACCGATTTTTGGGCTGACCCGGGAGCTCTTAATCAGCAGTCGCACTAACAACCAAACCTAAGACATGTTCCAAGATTCATTACTACTGACAATAGAATACTTCCGTGATATTTTATATTTCTGTGATTTCGAAATTTTGATTTGAAATAATTTTGTTACTTCACGGCGAATTTCTATAGAGAAATCCATGAAATAATCAGACAGATTATAAATTCGGATTGCGAAACAAAGCTTTCTCCTCTCTTTTTGAGAACTTCAAATTAAAAAAGTTTTACGTTTTCTTTTTCAAACAATTGTCATTAAACGTTCTTATTATATGTGTTTTTGTTATTTTCCTTTGTTATCTGCTGGTTACAATCCTCTCCGTAAAGTGGTGCCATAATAGAATCTACTGCCCCAACCCATCCCGTAAATGTCGTAATACGTGACGAAGGGAAATTGAAACAGCAGACATACAGCAGCATTTTCTTGATAATAACTTAATAATAAAGAAACTCCGATTGCTAACCGGCCTACCAAGTGTAGCAACTATGGCAAATATCCCCCATGAGGTCAGTGTATGAGGGAGGCCTGAGTCTGACTTTTTTTAGTCTACATTGATGATGAATAATGTCTTTAATCCTGACATTAATTAATATTTAGATAATACATTTGTAATAAGATATGTCCTTTAGACCGAATGTCGTTCAAGGTATCGAGTCCTTTTTTTAAAAATAAAATATGAGTTACAAGCGAGCACATAGTCCACCCGATTGTAAATGGATACTATGACTCATAGAAATGTACATCTGTCCTCCACCAAGAATAAAAATGAGGATGCGTTTTCACCCCTGAGGACTAAGACGATATTCATCGTATCCAGTAAAAATGGTGTTAAATACAGCAATATTAAGCTGTTATTGCGCTGGCATTGTGTGAGAGCGTTGGTTTTCACCGCTCGAGCCGACCCTTTCGTGCTATAACTATAATGTAGCTGCGGCATGTTGCTACATTAGCGTGGAATATCCATGGATCTTTCACGTAAAAACGTCTCAACGGTGACTAGCCATCTTCGTAGGACAAAATTATAATGTAAGAGTGTATGCACAAGCACAGGTGCATTCTCTATTCCATTACTCTCATAAGCCGGTGGGATGACAATCTGACCCAACGGAAAGAGATCAGGCGAAGGACCAACTGCTTTACGTGCTTTCTGAGGCACGAGTGTGAAACACCGCCAACTTCATCCAGGTTTCTACTGAGATTTTCTTGATAGAAAAACTCAGTCACTGATTGTTGCAGTTGTTCATGTTTGGCGGCAGTCACTTACCATCAGGTGAGCCGCATGCTCGTTTGCCCCCTCTCCTATAAAAAATTAAAAAAACGGCCCAGGATTCGAAACTGGAACTTCATCATCAGCATCCACGTTTACATCCACTAGATCTACAAGGCAGTCAACTTTTACTTTAATCAACAACATAGTATTTGTTTTCTTTTTTGGGTCTGGATTTAATATAGTAAAAACTTCGGCCTAACTAGCCATACTTGAGTTTCCAAGCGATCAGTAACTTAGTAATTGTCGTGCCACATACTATAGTTTGTGTAAAGTATATTCAGTTTATAGCTTTAAATCTGTAGCCGAGAGCATCGGTTTCTAAGAAAAACACAACTGCCTTTGAAAGTTAATGTTTACCCTATCATTATGATTTGGAAATACATTATAATCGTAAAATAGTGAGTAGTTGAGTGGCGTGACGGACGGGAGTGGCGTGACGGACGGCATACAGTCAACTTAAGCTGTTGTATTTTTTCTTCGTAAAAATAGTTTTTGAGTATAATTTCACTTGTTTGTGTCAAAATTAAGGTTCGGATATCTTAACTGAGCTGTGTTATCGTTGTGGATTGCAGTGGATAAGTAATAGTGTAAAAAAATTGTGTTTATTTCACTGTGTAATTAATATTGTCTCCTTTTATTAAATCTCAGTGGAGGGTAGGCAGTACCTCAGAACCATCTGGTGAGCAGTAAGGAACAGTAAAATTAACGACATCTTTCGGCATTTAATTAGTAATTAAAACAAATACGATATGGCAAAGTGCGGAGCTTGCGGCAAATTCCTCTCGTCGACAGGTGGCGTTGGTTGTACAGTCTGTCCAAATATATTTCATAGGGCATGTCTAATGGTGTCTGATGGAACAACGATAAGCAAAGATTGGGTGTGCCCGGAATGCAAAAAAAAGTCAAGAAAGGGTGATAACAGCTGTACCCCTGTAAGAGGTATCTCCGGAAACACCCCGCAAGAACCTCAAGTGATCAGGAGCCCGCCATGCAGCGTTGGAACTCAGGAGACTGCTTTGAACGACGATGATTCCCCTGCACGAGAGCTTAGCCGCCAACTTGTTGCCTGCATGGTCGAGATGCGAGAACTCCGTAAGGAAATGGCAGAACTCCATACATCCGTTGCATGCTTCACGGAGCGAATGAATGGCTTTGAACGAAGGCTGGAGGTAATCGAGCAAATGCATACTCCTACCAAAGTGGAGGTCAATGAGTTAGAGAAAACAGTTAATTTATTAAAGCAGGAGCTCAATGACCGGGATCAAGAGGCACTGCTTTCGGATCTTGAGATCGGACATCTACCTGAGGAGAAGGGGGAGAATATCACCCACACCATATCTGTTCTAGCAGTAAGGCTAGGGGTACCACTGGAAGAACGGGACGTCGTCTTTGCGGAGCGTGTTGGAGCGGCGCCACTGTCTTTGAGCGCTAGTACGGAAGGAGGCGTAGCGATACGAGCGCGCCGCGTGGTGGTACGGCTGGCGCGGCGTAGCCTGCGTGACGAGTTGCTGCGCGCTGCTCGAGTGCGTCGCTCAATCACTACTGCGGACATCGGGCTGGCCTCCTACGTAAATGAGCGCCGGACGAGGAATAATCGGCAGCTATTCCATAGGGTCCGTGAAGCCTGTCGAAAGCTTTCGTGGCGCTACTCCTGGACAAGAAGGGGTCGTGTCTACGTTCGCCAAGCAGAGGACAAACCGGTTTACTGCATCCGCACAGACGATGACTTTAATCGTGTTTTTCAGTCAAATATTGTTTGCATTAGCAGCTCTGCATAGGGTAAACGATATAAGTCTAAATATATTGATTATAAGAAAATTATTACTACTAAGATTTGTTATAACCATATTTTTAATTATTCATAATGTTATGTATACAAACATTTACAGCTGTTATGGCTATGATGGTGCGATGGTAAGGGCCGAGTTTCTAATTACTGATTTCATGTTTACTTATAATTATTTACAATTAAAACCATTAATTCGTGTTCAAACAGTTATATATCTCAGTTATTTTAAGGGAAAATGTTTAAGTTATAATAATAATAATTCTACTCTATTGATGATTAATTACATTATATATATTTTTAAAACATTGAGCTTCATAAAAAGTATATTAGCGTATCATAATCTAAAGAGCACTCTTCGTAGGTATCTTTTCTCACTTCGTTGCTGCACAAGTATAGTATTTTTGACTATTATCTCATTCATTCAATTCTAAACATAATCTTAAGTTAGGCTTACTTAATGTGGGATCGCTTGGCATAGGACATGACGAATTTCTCGTAGCTATGGATCGTTATTCTGTCGATATAATGGCGATTAATGAAACCTGGTTGCGAGAGGGCGAAGAGGGGCGCTCGCCTGCGGTGCCCGGTTATAGATTACGTCACGTTCCTCGCCCTTCCGACGTGCGCTCGCGCGGAGGTGGAGTGGGCTTCTACATACGTCAGGGCATTGCAGTCCGCACACTACCGCACCCCCCAGCCCCACTCGTAGAGCAAATGTGGCTTGCACTAACAATTAACGGTACAAAATTAATAATTGGTACTGCATACAGACCGCCGTGGTTGAGTGTTGACATTTTTTTCGATGCTTTATCGGAAACTATCGGAACATTATCATGGTGTAATAATGTAGTTTTATTAGGCGATTTCAATATAAATTTATTAAATGATATGGATAATAACTGTAAGAAGTTGAAAATTTTTTTACAATGTTATAAATTAAATCAGTGTGTTACTGAGCCTACCCACTTCACGGAATACAGTGAAACTTTAATAGACCTAGTATGTACAGACATCCAACAATCATTCACTTCTGTGAATCATATACCGGAACTAAGCGGTCATGCATTTATTTGCTGCGAATTAAATATAAAAAAACTGAAACCAAAACCAATTATTATATCGCGTAGAAATTTGCATGCGATTGATAATGAACAGTTCCTATTAGATTTAAAGTCTTTAAATTGGACAAGTTTCAAAACATTGGATCGCGTCAATGACATGGTATCATTGTTTAATACTATGTTAAAAACATTATTTAACACTCATGCGCCCGTACGTAGAAAATCATTAAAACACTTCCAATATCCTTGGATTACTTATAATATAAAAAAAATGATGAAAGTCAGAGATGAAGCAGGTGTTGTCGCACGTAAGTCAGGTGGTACAGCAGCCCAAAAATTACTTTATAAAGAGCTCAAACACTATGTTGCACAAGCATTAATAAGAGAAAAGAAAGCTTACTACAATTTTTTTATAAATAACCAAAAAGATACTCGCATCGTATGGTCACATATAAAAAAAAACGTTAGGTTAAAAACTAAGCCGGACCTGCCTCACCATATTTTCAACGACCCCGATTCGATTAATACAAGCTTTTTAAATGTTCCAGGAAGTAATCAAGTTCCTATTTCATATATGACATTCTTTAAATCACACGTCAAAGTCTCAAATGTATTCAAACTGAAGACAATTGAGGAAAGTGATATTGTGAAAATAACACAGTCATTAAAGTCAAATGCGGTGGGTGCAGACGGTATTTCCTAGGATATGTTAAAAATGTCTTTTCCCGTAACAATACCTGTTATTACGGAGATAATTAATAAATCAATTACAACGCAAACATATCCCTCAGAATGGCAGCACGCACTCTTCAGACCTATACCCAAAAACTCAAATCCTATTAACATGAAGGACATACGCCCGATTAGTATACTCCCCTGTGTATCAAAAATCCTGGAGAAAGTCGTGGCTGAGCAGGTAAGAATATACTTAGAAACTAACGATGTGCTTCCCAGTCTTCAGTCAGGGTTTAGAAAACACCACAGTACGTCAACCGCTATGATAAATGTTGTCGACGATATACTATCAGATATAGACAGTGGCAAAGGAACGATTTTAGCCTTGCTAGACTTTTCCAGAGCATTCGACTGTCTTAATGTGCCATTGCTTTTGTCTAAATTACATTACTACGGTTTCGACATATCTGCGATAAAATGGTTCGAAAGTTATTTCGAGCATCGTGTACAGCAAGTAGAAATATCAGACGAAAATGGGTTACCAGTCATTTCGAACGCTCAGGCTGTCAAACAAGGCGTTCCGCAGGGATCTATCCTAGGACCTATTTTGTTTGCCGTGTATTGTGCGGATATAACAAATTGTATTAAGCATTGCAAATACCATATGTACGCGGATGATACACAGATATATATACCTTGTAAACCGGGGGAGACTAAATTAGCGGTGGAAAAATTAAATGACGATCTCGAAAGAATTGCAGCTTGGTCAGATTCGAACGCATTAGTCCTTAATGGAAGCAAGTCTAAATATATGATTCTAGGTACGGCTCAGCAAATACAAAAAATAGCAAAACATGATGCTAAAGTAACCATAAGGAGCGAACGAATTGAACGCGTGACTGAGGCTCGTAATTTGGGTTTGTTGATAGATGACAAGTTACGCTTTGAAAGTCACATAATAAACACTGCAAGAACATGTTTTTATAGGTTAAAAGTATTATATCAAATTAGAAATTGCCTAAATACCGATATGCGGATAAGACTGTGCGATTCTTTGATTCTGTCTAAATTTAATTATATGGATATAGTGTATGGCCCTCGTCTGCTTGTGCATAGCAAGAAACTTGTCCAGAGGGTGCAGAATGCTTGTGCGAGATTTTGTTTTAAGATACCTCCACGCGCTCACGTCACGCCGTACATAAACGAGCACAATATTTTAAAAATGCAGTATAGGCGAGAACACCACCTAGCCACATTTCTATTTGGATTAATTAAATATAATGTACCACCTTATCTTTATCACAAATTAGTGTGGTCTCGCGACGTACAATCAAAGATCACTCGCGCGTCATGTTACTCTTTGGTTGTACCCTACCATCGTACCATCGCCTTTCGTGGAAGTTTCAAATACTCTGCCTCTAAATGCTGGAATAACCTGCCGCCACCGCTTCGTAGTCTGAAAACATTAAATACATTTAAAATAAAATATAAAACTCACCTAATTATTGTTCAAAAAGCTATGGCTTGATATTTACCTACCTAAATAATTACAGACACTTAGCGCTGTCCGGCGGGGTCATACGGAAAGCATAAGAGTGCATAGTACTTTATTTTTTATTTTTTGATACTTAAATGCTGAAATAAAAGCGTTTTTCATGCTATTAATTATAACTATGATACAAGTATATGTTTAACGTGCAATCATTAGTGACTTTATTAAAATATTGTTTCTAGTGATAATATTGTTGCTTAAGATTATGGTTATGATTACATACCTGTGAGAAAATATTTTTGTAGGATGCCATCATTTAGTGTTTCTTCTTTCATATTATTCCCAACTAATACCTCATAGATACATGACTCTTATGGTGATAACAATACTTTTTAAAAAAAAATTTTTCGGACATTCTTTGTACTAGATCCAGTTAGTTCATTCATGTAATCTATGTTAATTATTATTAGTCTATCAATGACGGTGTGAACGTCCGTGCGTCACTTAATTCACAGGCCCACTGAAAACCAGCGCTGTAGTCTCGTATCGACTGCGGCATTAAGCTGAGTGTGGTCTGTTTGCCGTGTACGCCACACACACTTGTGTGCGTAAAATGTGTGATGTGTTTAATATTTTTTTTTGTATTCTTCTTTTTTTATTTTTTTTTTTTTTTATTTTTACTATCTATGTATTTTTTATGTTTATGGTTTAAATGTACATGTGGCGTATTTGAGCAAAAAAAAAAAAAAAAAAAAAAAAAAAAAAAAAAAAAAAAAAAAAAAAAAAAAAAAACTTGCGAATTATTTGTATTGATTGCAGAACTGGTTTGACCGAGTAACGAGGCATTCTATCTTCAGTTTATTTATCAATTGGGCTATGTCGGTTACTCTGATTCTACTGTGGTTATCCTCACTTTTTAGTCTATCACATAGAGAAACCCCAAGCAGAGCCCCCATCATAGCTCGCTGAGTGACCTTGAGCTACGTTATACGGCCAGCAATGAAGGACTACGTCTCAGATCAATAAGCGATCTCTGGCAACACTTACTGTTTGTCATTGTAAGAATACCCACTACCCCGTATTATCCTGTGGGTGTCGTAATAGGTGACAGAGAGGAGAAGGGCAGCAGCGTATTCCTGATAATAACTTATAAATAATCTGCAGTTGACAACCCGCTTGCAAAGCATGGCAACTATGGCCATTTCCCCGCTTTGAGTAAAATCTATGCGGGAGGCCATTGTTAGCAGTGAACTTTTATAAACAGTAATGAATAGATTAACTTTTATAAGATGGATGGATTTACTGAGTGTATAAAATTTCAGTTTCTATTTATGTATATATGTATGAAATTAATAAAATAATATTTAGCATTACTTAACGAAAATTCTGCATTTTGCTAAGATAGGCAGGGACAGTTTTGGGCTTGGAACTTTATTTCACACTGAATGTAAAGAGAGTTCTTGATGGCCGTACATGAATTATTCATAGTTTCAGATACGAACAAAATTTGCATTGCATTTGAAATTATATCCGTAGTAGATAAAAATTATTTTAAAGATACACGAAATATGGCCATTTTTGGAGTGTAATCTATACAAATAAATAAAATTGAAGTGTCTGTTTGTAATGTCAAAATTACAGCTTTTTACTAAATGCATATGAAAGTATATACGGTACTAATATCAAAAATACATTTTTTTAAGTTTTTGTCTGTCTGTCCGTCTGTTTGTCTGTTTGTTCCAGCTAATCTCCGAAACGGTGGGACCGTTTTGATGGAATTTTTACTGGCAGATAGCTGATGTCACAAGGAATAACTTAAGCTACTTTTATTTTAGAAAAAGAATTAGGGTTCCGCGCAAAAAAATTAAAACCGCAAATAAAACGCGGGCGAAGTCGCGGGGAAAAGCTATTGACTTAATAAAGATATACATGGTGGAGTTACGCTGCTATATTTGTCTGCAACACGAATATTTTGGCTCGACCACGCTTACACAGAAATCTGTATGAATTAGTGGTTTGAAACTGATGTATTTTGTTTATTAAGGGATAAGAACTGGAGACCTTTTCCACTAATAACGAGGTATTCTGTTCATCTGCGAATGATAGGATTATATAGCGTACGAGTGTATGCGCAAGCAGACTTACCTATTCCCACTCTCAAAGTCCGATGGTACGGCAATCTGACAAAAACGGAGAGAGATCTCTTCTCACCCGAGTCACGGTATTGACTTCGGTCTGCTACTGAAAACATCTTAACAGTAAATGATTTATGTTCGACCCAGGAATAAAACTCTGGGACTACTGATCGGCAGTTGCGCTTACGACCACTAGACTACCGAGGCAGCCTCTGGCTAAGAGTTGACACCGAACCCTTTCATTATATTCAGACACTACTACTACAACCATAAAATTAACGTGAAATTAACGTCGTTAGTCAATTTTACAATTTAAATTTGCTGCAACTTTAGTATATAATATATATTTTTTCATCTTGCTTCTTTTTATTCAGCCCATAAAAGTCCATTGCCGGTTAAAGGTCTCTACCGGTGTAGAGTGAGCTTGCTTTAATCATCACGCTAGGCAGTCAGATTGAGGATATCAGTTCCAGATTTCTAGACGTTGTCGCTGCCTCCCGTCACTGATCTTTACAATACTGATTTTTACGCTTGGCTTAAACGAGATGGTTATACATACTTCTGTCTTCAGCAACCATAAAATCTTTCTAAATTATAGATTTCTTGTATTTATGAGAACAGTACACATAGAATGAGCCATGGTTACGAAGGGGCTGAAGCATTCGAAGTCCTAATTTTATGTTCAAAATTCCAAGACAATCTTTAGGTTATTAATTTTAGGACCGATCGCAGGTAGAATTTATGGTATCTTAAAGTCTTGCACTCTAGCCCCCCGAGCCTAAACGTCGATTCTTTGGATATCCCGCCATTATATCAGATTTGATACACCACATATCCTCGCAAAAGATCAGCGATTTTTACTAAGTGTAATTCGTGAAGCTATCGAAATCAAATAACATCTTAGTTTCAATTCCTTCATTTATTTATGCATTGGGATATATTTTTCAACTTGTAGAAGGAAAGAATTGAAATATAAAGAACGTTAATTATTATCTCTGGACTAAACTTATTTCAATTTGTTAGCAAGCGATCCCTTTATTTATATAAGCTACACTATGTCCATTACCAAACGAATTAAATTAATTAAACCATCGAGTTCAAAGCTTCACTTTTATCTTGCTTTTCACAGTAATATTTGTTTAGGCTTAGTCTTTGTTGATTAAACGTTAATAGAATCAAGTTGGGCATGTAAAAATGTGTTATTTCATTAATTTAAACCCAATGTAAGTTATCTTCTTACCTTTTCATTCATTCATTCATTGCTACCAACAGCCTAAATATATAATATATTTATGGAAAATAAAATAAAATGGTGAAAATAGGTAGAAAGTAGGTTTCTTCTATAGGTTTTTTTTATAGGATCGGGTGACAAACGAGCACACAGTCCACCTGATGGTAAGTGGTTACTGTGACCCATAAACACCTACTACTATCCTCAATAAAGACTCAAAATGCAGATGCGTCGTCACCCGTGAGGACTAAGATGGAATGCCTCTTGTCCAGTAAAAAGGGTCTCCGGTTCTCTACACTCACCATACGAAACACAGCAGCGTTAAGCTGCTATTTTACGCTGGTATTCTGTGATAGCGTGGTCATTCCCCGGTCGAGCCGACCCATTCGTGCTAACACTATATTACTAATATAGCTGTAGCATAGCTCTACCACGTATGGTATTCTAACAGTGGGAACACTTGCCATAAAATTATATATTCTCTTGCTCTTTTATTGTTATCAGGAAGATGTTGCTTTTCGTCTTCTGTTTCATTTTTTTATAGAAGAGGGGGCACACGAGCATGCGGTTCACCTAATGGTGACTGACTGACTACCGACCTGACTTCCGCCGCCAATGACAAATTGCAACACCAGGAGCATAGCAGATCCGTTGCCGGCCTTTTAAAAAAGACAAGGCTCTTTACTTGAAGGTCCCTAAGTCGTATTGGTCTGGAAAAATCGCTGGTGGTAATCGATTCCACAAGGAAGTTGTAGCGAGGAAGAAAAATTCGTCTAAATCGCACAGTGGTGGACCGGCAATCATCCAGATTGAATGGTGTAATTGAGCGGCTGGAATGAGTCCGAACAATTCCTCAAAGCACTTCCCGTGGTTGATGCGATAAAATACGCAAAGAGATGCAACATATTTTGGCAGCGCCGGTGAATCGAGCCGATCGAAAAGGACTCGGTCATCGACGATTCAAGCCTCTCTTCTCTGGATGCGGTCAAGTGGAAGGAGCTGGCACTGTGGAGCCCCAGCCCAGAGATGGGAAACAGTATTCCATGTGAGGCCAAACTTGCGCCTTGTACAGTTGCAGGCGGTGTGCCGGCATAAAATACTGTCCCGCTCTGCTGAGCACGCCAAGCTTTTTAGAGGCCAATTTGGCCTTCTCTTCCATATGACCACGAAACTGCACGTCAATCGATATGTTGACGCCGAGGAATTTCCGTCTGTCGCCTTTTATGACACGATGATATAGGATGGCGGTTCTTACGGGATGATACGGAGAAGTAGACATTCTTGTAATGCTAGACATGGTAAATTCTCTCACTGCAGAAGACTTAAATTTTTATGTTGCTGCTCTGCTTTTATGATGCTGCTGCTTTAAAAATGGTGCTCAATATGACACATGGTCAAGTTTCTAAAATATTTTGTTTTTCAATGAAAATTTAATAAACTTCTAGATAGATGGAAAACTACTCGTAGGATAAAAATATTTATTTATATTAGGGGAACTTATTCTTATAAAATTGTTCTTAAAAAACGTGGCATACGAGCCCACAGTCCACCTGATGGTAAGTTTTTTTATATAGGATCGTGTGACAACCGAGCACACAGTCCACCTGATAGTAAGTGGTTACTGTGGCCCATAGACATCTACATTTATCCTCGATTACGAATCAAAATGCAAATGCGTTGTCACCCGTGAGGACTAAGATGGAATGCCTCTTTTGCAGTAAAAAGGGTCTCCAGTTCTCTACACTCAACATACGAAACACAGCATCGTTAAACTGCTATTTTACGCTGGTATTCTGTGAGAGTATGGTCCTTCCCCGGTCGAGCCGACCCATTCGTGCTACAATTATACTACTAATACAGCTGCAGCATGGGTCTAACACGTATAAGATACGTGATAATTGAGAACAGTGGATACTGTTTACAATTAAGAATATGAATGAAGATACGTTGTCACACTCCAGGACTATGATAGAATGTCTCATTGTAAGTAAAAAGAGTCTCCGAATTTCTAGACTCATGCGCCCATAAACATCTACATTTATCCTTGATTAAGAATACAAAATGCAAATTGATTGTCATCCTTAAGACTGTCTTAGTTGAAATGCCTCGTGTTCAGTGAAAAGAGTTCACTCACCAAACGAAACACAGCAGCATTAAGCTGCTATTTTATACTGGTGATATGTTGCAGAATGAATCTACCACAAAGAAAATTTTAATGCTACAATGGCACACCAAATAACCTTGGGTTGTAGCTGTGGATAAATTAGCAATAAATCTTACGTAGCGAAAATATTATTCAAAGCTCATTCAGTATTTTGAGCCATAATTATTGAAATTAGCCATTAGTGAATTTTGTGTAAAGTGATGTATGTACGCTGGAGTTCAGCCAACTGAATCTATAAATTAAATTTCCATTAGCGCTATTACATTTGTCACAAAATTTAGGCAAGTTCCTATTTTACAAAAATTTCGAGTGAATTTATACCATTTAACATTTCATATCAATTTTAGCGATCCCCGTTAGCACAAATAAAATCATCTTTTACGAAAAACTGTAAAAAAGAAGAATTATATTTTATGTGAATATCCAGTATTTCAAAATAAGACGTCAATGTTATTTTACATAACAGGAATTCAATATTTCAAAGTCAGTCTTTCAAATTACGCAGAAAATACACAGAACATTTCAGTGGTTGTTAATTAAATTTGATGCTAATTGTACAACTATCTCTGTTATTGAAATAATTATTTAGCGTTTGCAGCTTAAACTTTTGAAATAAATCTTTTTGTGTACAATTAAAGTAAGAATGTATTTTAGTTAAAAGCTAAAAAAATCTAACGTATAGTGAGAAGTGAAGTTATATCCTATATAATTCCTTAATTTTAACTTAAACTGTTGAGAATATTATAGAGCAAAGAAGTTTTTTATGGATATAGAGAGATAAATGAGCACACAGACCACCTGATGGTAAGATGATGCAGTTGCATAGACATCTACATTTATCTTCGATTAAGAATCAAAATGCAGATGCGTTATCACCATTGAGGATTAAGATGGATTGCCTCGATCCAGTTTTTTTCACTCATCATAAGAAACACTGTTTTAGGCTGGTATTCTGTGACAGCGTCGCGTTCCCTAGCGAGTCGACCCATTCGTGCTACAACCATAATAAAAGAGTAGTATTTTCTGCTTCACTTCTTTAAAAATAATACGGCACATTAAAATAGTGGTCATTTCACTGTAAAATATTTTTACATCTTTACAGTACAAGACTTATTGACAACTGTATTTTTTATGTGAGATTCGAACAGACGCTGTAAATCAGCACTTTTGCAATTAATCATTTCATTGGTACCGACGGGATCAAAAGAGGATTACTCGCGTTTTATGGCTAGCGTTTAGCTTCTGCGCTCTCTTAACATTACATTTTATAAATTAATTATTGTCATTATAAATCACATTAAACTAACCACTTAATTTTGATGTGTGTTAAATTAAACATTCGACATTATATGTGGTAATAAGTAGCGTTGGAGCAAACAGAAGTTAACGCAATCGCGGTTGATTCACAATTTAGCCTCTGTATCAATATATGCACTCAGTGAATAAAACAGTATACATACATACATACAACTCTCACAGCTGTCACATAGAAAAAAAAAACCTAATACCCAAAACCTAACATCGTAAGTCCATTATAATAAAGATATTAATTAATTTGCATCCATCTGCTAACTAAATTAAAATGCTGTGTCTTGCCTGGATTAAAGAGCGTCTCCCACCCTCTCGCAATTGTTTCATTATTGTTTTATTCTCATAGCGAGTGAATTAAGTTAACAACAACGACTTTACTAAAAAATATAAATTATTTATATAAAGTAATAGCGTTACAACTTATAATTACTTCCAAAACCAATATCAATCTAACAATCAATTATTCTAGTATTTATATAAATTTACATCTTACTAAGCATCCGTACGGTGACGCACGGCCTACTTATTAGGAGTGCTTGTAAAGCAGGTTTTAGAGGGGTCCTCACTCTTAACAGTGCACATTGATTACAACGCTCTTCAAATATCATCTATATTGGTAAGTTTAATCATTTTTTTTTACTATTTAGAAACTCAGCCGCCATTACCTTTTTTTTTGACTTACTTGTTTTTGTTAATTGCAGATCAACGATTCTAATCCTATCACTAATCCGTATTACTATGCACAGGATGTGGATAAATTTACACTAAATTATTACAACCGAAAGGAGCAGATTCACGAATTACCACCAAATAGAATAGCTATTAATGAAGACGGCAATCGAAATCAAAGAAATGTTACAGGAAGAGAAACCGTTCTCAAGAATCATCATTATCATCCGCCGGGATAAAGATAAACGAGGTCATTGTCTGAATTAAATCAGCATTTGTGAACTTAACGAGCAAGAAGAAAATGCCACCCACGATCTTAGTGCAAATATAAGTGTTCAATATGTTGTGGATTGCTACAAATTGTCTTATAAAAAAAATAGGTGAAACATTATGTGAGAATTAGTAATTTAAGTAATGTAGCTTGTAAAATATATTAAAAGTTATACATTGAGCTTTATTGTTGTTTTATTATATATCATTATTATTTAATTGTGTAGAGGAAAAAAGAAAAGTCATTAATTGTTACAACGAATGTGTTTATTAAAACTAATTATTTCGATTTTCGATTTTATCTGAATTTAGTTTTAGTTTTTATTTTGATTTTAACTGAAAGCAACAACACAGATATATTTTATTGGAAATCAAACAATCATTTTGTTTTCAGAACACCATTTCTTAATACATAAAACATTTTTTAACGCACATATTTTCTTACGAGTAAAACAGTTATACAGTAAAGTATCTTTACAATAAAGTTCACAAAGAGTATTTAAATTGGGAGCTCCTAAGAAACTTATATCTATGACAGTATTATTTTCATCACAAATATCTTGCAACCATTTAATTTTTTCACATCCTTTTAAAAAATCTTTTTATCCTTCAAATATGTTTGTATAATTCTGTGAAACTCTCTATAATCAACAAAGCCCTCACTCCATCGATACCCTTGGTGCTTTTCAATCCAGCCCATTTGTTTCTTCTCTTCAGGAGATAGTGAAGTGAATGGGTAAGGAGGTTTAATTAGGAATATATTGGTGTACTCTAGATTGGCTATAGCAAACTCCTTTACTATAAATATATTTTTGCTATTTTTGAAGCCTAAGATTACTAAACGATTATTGTATTGCTATTCACGATATTTTCTTAACGATATTACTCAGTGGTTTGTATTCGAATACACAGTCGTTTAATATCAAGCAATAAGCGGTTGTCTGATCTGGTATTTCTTGGTCTGTCTCGATTTCAACTCTCACATCGATCAAACCTTTTAAAGTTTCGTGTTGTCTTGAACAATCAATTACAAATAATGAAGCCACGTCTCTGAACTCCTTTAAACCCATCAACGGCTCTGACCGGCATCCATGATACGACTGTTGAAATCTCGCATACTGATCGTATAATAAAATAAACTTATCTTCTGAAAAACTGACATTCTGCCCCTCATAAGGATAATATGATGAATTTAAAAAGACTCTTACATCTCGTACGTGACAATGATCAAACTCTGCCATTGATAATTTCGCGTTATGTTTGCGGTTGGTTTGCAAGGCAATGACCACAAATCGTGGTTTCTCTATTTGCGATGAAGTTTCTATAGACCAAGTATGTTTACGTGTTTTGGGTAGCAATGGATATTCATATAAGTCCCAGGAACGGAATGCCAATGGAATAGCTCTATCTTTCTCTAAAATTTTTAATAGGCTGATTCTTTCACGATCTAATACTTTAATGTGTGGAACTCGCCAAACAATTTTATTTATAAAAGCTTTTAGAATAATTTACTTCGCAAATATCCGCGTTATAAAATAAAATGATGTGTCTTACCTAGTATGAAGAGCACCTCCCGCCCTCCCTCAATTGCGTGTACTATCCCCGTCACCACTAATCCCAGCACCGCTACTCTCAACACCACTACACTAGGCAAGAGACACCACTGACGATAATACGGCACGTGTTTCGCCTCTACACGAGGCATCCTCAGGTGATATAGACTCTACGGTGGCTCACCGCTAAGTGAGCGGCGAGCCAAATCAAGTGCCTTTTATACCGTCCGATGATGCAACCGCTCTCTACTTAAGGAGCGAGCGACTGCGTCATGCGATAAAACATGCGACCAATCACCGCTTGACTTATGCAGCCGTTTGTAAATTTAAAAACAAACCGCCGCGCAACGCCCACCCTCCAACCACGCAACCAATCGCCGATCACCGTGAGTATGACAAACGACCATATAGCGAGGCTCTCTATTATTAGAGAGCAGGCTTAAAGATATTTAAAAGAGGTGAGTTAGTAATATTTGTTTGTTCATTCAGCAATGCAACGGTATCATTATTACTTTTTAATATCTCTAACTGTTCCAGCACACACAGACGCAGCCCTTTATTACACGTATGTAAGAATTTAAAGGTCGTTGGCTAGGTTGTGTCAAGTGTCCAAAAGATGTTTGGCAAAATGGGATTTATCGGGATTGCAATCCCTGTACGCGGCTAAATGCACTTTATAACGTGTCTCGAAATTGCGACCAGTATGACCCACGTAAACGGCGTGGCATTCGTCACAAACAAGTTCGTAAACACCTGATTTTTGACGAATATCCAACTTATCTTTATTATTACAGATATTTCTAAGAGAATTGTTTGTTGAACGCCACATGAACGCCGTTTTGTCGAAGAGTATTAGCTACTTTTTCAGAGAAACTCTCTGAGAACTCTCTGTACGCGGTTCAACCTCAAAGTGTTCATCGATATGTTAGCAGTTTGACCTACTTAGGCCCCATATCTGTTTTTACGATTGTATTATAACTTTGTAATGTAAACATTCCTCGATTAGGAATCGATCTGCAGATGCGTGGTTTCCCTGAGGAGTAATACGGTATGCCTCGTATACAGTAAAAAGAGTTTCCAGTTATCTACAGAAATTGCTATTATTACGAAGGTATTCTGTGAGAGCGTAGTCCTACTTCAGTGGGCCGACTCTACTAAAACAAAACCATATGTTCAGCATGGCTTTACCACATTTTTTACATTTGAACCTAATTGCAGAAGTCAACAGACTCTATCTACTCATATCAGGTGTACTGTAACTGAAGTAGGTTCTATAATAAAAAAATGTGTTAAAATTCTAACAAAAGTACCACTAAATATATGAGTTATATTTCTGGAGTCAAAATAAAATTATTATAATATTATGGCGAGAAACGGCGCAAAATAAAGAAATATGTAAATGTCTTATTATTGAATGAAACTACTTTTACGGATTCTATCGCATTTAATTAAATTATTTTTATTAAACTCCTTACATTTCGGGTGCTTTACAGCACCCATGGTCACGGTGGACTGAGGTGATTGACGCCCAGATTTCAGAGTTAACCTGGAGTACCTTCAGCTTTTTAATTATTATGGTTCTTCAACTCCTGCAGTGGTATGCTTGGGTTAATTTTTTATTAATTACAAGATCCCAAGCAGGTGGTAGTATCCACTCTATCGAAATTAGGATGTTTTTTTAACTTCATTAGCCTCACGTGTCATCCTTGACAGGAATCGATGTTCTTTCGCGAAAATTAGTGGTTTATTACATCTAATGTTATGGCGGGGGCCTTCTAGGATATGATCACAAACTGTAGACTTCCCGGAACGTTAGTGCTTCACGTCAGCTAAGTATTCTTTTACGCGGATTTTAATGGATCGTTTTGTTTGCTCTCTGTATAAGAGACCACACTCACAAACAAGCTTGTACACTCCTGCATCTTGTAGAGGAATATTGCACTTGACGGATGGTAAGAACTGACTAATCTTTTTCGGCGGCTTGAAGAATGTTCTAATAGAAGCTCGCTTCAAGATGTAGCCAATCTTGTTTGTGAAATCTCTGACATATATATATTCTATAATATATATTAGTTAAAAAATCATAAATATGTATACGCCGCTAAATCGCAATAAAACTGAAATCACCCTTTTTTAACTATACTAACTTATGTCATGAGCTAGTATATTTTTATGTAAAATAACTTTAACTATTTAAAAAAGTCAAATTTTCATTCAGCGGTCGGATTCACTTGGTCATTGTTAATAAATGTAATTGTGTGCCGCTGCGAAACAACCTCAAAATGATGGCACTCATCCCTCTGCCGCACGCATTGCGTTACACTCCTTATTTAACGTAACGAATTCTTTGGTCCTTTAATTATCGAGTGGTGTAATTAAATTTTGAATGTCGATAATAGATATGTAGCTGCAACACCAAACTGTATTCACCGATTTTGTTATCATCAATTTTTTGAATTGCCTCCCACTATAAAAGCAAATTTAAAGTCAAAAATATATGGATGCCGTCCGTTAATCTGTATATCAGTGAGTCTTATCGTTCTCGCTCATAAGAAATATAAGCAATAGATTGAGATATTATATAGTATTAAAAAAGATTCCACATATTCTAAGGAGAATCCCTATTGATTTTTGTTATTGAACAACGTTTAAATGTTATTAATGAAAGTCGATTAGATTCTCTATTTCTTGTTATAATTATCGTCCTATTTTTAATTTTTTTCATCAAATTAAATGAAATGCTCATGAGGCGTGCTCTTCTGGGTTTTCAAAGTTATTTTTAATTTCTTTCATTGGGGTTCACTTACTGATTTAACTTATTGCTTAGTCAAATACAAGTCACCTCAAAACAGAAACGTAGATGCGAACTAATTAATGTAATTTGCTTTTCCTTTGAACCACTGTAGCCGACTTACAAAGGAACTTTGAATGGGTGGTTATCAATTAAATACGCCTCGTAGACCTTTAACAACAACTTTTATTTTTCTGTTCTATTTTTAAAAATGTATTGTTACTAAAAACATACTCAATTTACGTTGATAACATAAGCTATAATTAAAAGAAAGCAGAACGTGAATTCTCAGCGGCTCCATGACACAGTGGCTTAGCAATGAGTTTAGGCAATAAAGGCTGCCGGTTCAAATCCCACACGGAACAATGTATGTCATACAAATATTTTTTTATATTTTAAAAATAACGTAACCACACTAGTATTTTCTCCTGTATCGTGGAGGCAGTTTACAAACATAGATTGCACGAGGACATAATTGTTACGGGTCTAGAAGTTTGCCCTTGTGAAATTTATGTATGTAAACTGCCTCTACGATGCAGGAGAAAATCATAGTATGGAGGTTTAAAAAAAACTCTGGTGATTTCTTAACGCAGTGACCAAGAGTTTGACTGCGATTTAAATGTTTTCAGCAGCTGATAAAAGTGAATGGTCTGTTCTTGGTCTACATAAATGATTTCCCCTATATGGCGGATCAGTAAGATGAAGTATATAACTCCATATAACTCGAAGAACCGGAAACCGATGGTTATAAGGTGTGACTGGCAGCCTAGTATTGGCAAGCGCAGTGTAGGGTGATCCCAATAGATTGAGTGACAACCGAATGAAACATGCAGGCAGATAGATGGTGGAGTATGTTCAGCAGGTACCTTGAGGTTCACCAGCTGATTAGTGACCGCCAATACGGTTTTTGTTAGGTTCAATCAGCTGGTGATTGGAGTTCAAGGAGGGCTGCATCAAGGGGGGGGGGGGGGCGTTAGTTTGGACATAGCGAAGGCCTTCGATAGGAACTGGCACAAATTGCTTCTTTCGAAACCCCCTTCCTGAGCTTGGCCTTCATGGGTTTCCCGAGAAATTGTGCAATTGGATCACCAGTTTCCTTGCTAATCGGAGCATCAAGGTCATAGTAGACTGTAAATGCTCTGATTGCACGCTTATTAACCGAGACAAACTTGTGTCTGAAGTCGAGTCTTTGCTGAACAATGTCTCGGATTGGGGATGACTAAATCTAGTCTAGTTCAATCCTCCGAAGACAAAATATTCCGTGTTTATTTCTATAAAGATCCCCTTTGTCTGTCGTATCTTCTCAGTTTCAAGGCACTCCCCTTGCTGCCGCAGCTAGCATCGGAATCCTAGGCGTCGAAATATCGAATAGTGTGCAGTTTCGTGGTCACTAGGAAGGGAAGGCCAAATTAGCCCCTAAAAAGCTTGGCGTGGTCAGCAGAGCGGTACAGTATTTCATGCCGGCACACCGATTGCATCGTTTGCTTTACAAAGCGCAAGTTTGGCCTCACATGTAATACTGATCTAATCTCTGGGCCGAGCACCCCAGTGTTAGTTCGTTCCACTTGACTGCATTCAGCGCAGAGCGGTTCGAATCGTCGATGACTGAGTTCTTTCTGATTGGCTCGATTCACTGGCGCTGTGAAGGAATGTTGCATCTCTTTGCATTTTCTATCGCATTTACCACGGGGATTGCTCTGAGAAATTGTTTGGATTACTTTCAGCCGCCAAATATCATGAATGCACATTGCGTCAAAGTTCACGATACTATCCTCACCATCTAGATGCTTTGCAGTCCACCATTATGCGTTTTACTAGGAGTTTTCTTCCTTGTACAACTTGTCTGACCTGTTAACCACCAGTGATTTTTCCGGACTAATATGACTTAGGAACTTTCAAGAAAAAAACTTACTGTTTTCTAAAATGCCGGCAACGCATCTACAATTACCCTGGTGCCGCGCTTGCTTATGAGCGGCGATAGTCACTAATCATCAGGTGAGCCGTATGCTCGTTTGCCCCCTCTTCTATAAATAAAGGCAAAAAAGCAATGGCTTTGTAATGGGCTGTGTTAGTAGTGGTAGTAGTGGTACTAGTGGTCAGATTAGTATAGTACAAAAATGTCTGATATATTACTTTTTAAAGTATACTGTTATTTAAAGTTGAAAACTTTGCACTGGAAAGACCGATAAATGTTTCCAAATAGCTTGCAGCAAACAATTTTCTTTTAAATGCAGATAATCAATGTATTTACAGTTTATATGGTCTCATTTGCGAACAAAATATGAATTTATATTTCAAAAATTCGACCATATTTCAAACACCAATAGGAAAACACTTATTGAAAGACTAGCTTCGAAATTAAATTCTGCAATTTTGGCTATTAAAAAGTTTAGAGAGTTGACTGATGAAGCGACAGCTAAATTAGCCTACTTTGCTTACTTGCGGAGTATCATGCATTATCATTTTTTAATGTGCTGGTTTGGTAACAATTTTGCAATGCGATACGGGCGATATTTAAATTCAAGTTAAATTAAGGTTGGTATTCTATGCGAGCCGACCCTTTTGTGCAGCATAGTAACTGAAGTATAATAGCTCAACCACGTGTAAATATAATTTTTAAATGACTCTCAAAGAGTTTCAATAAAATCACCATAATGAGAACGGTGTAAGTGGAAAATAATGAATAAATTTGTAGTGGTATCGTCGTGTATTGTGAATTGACTATATATTTATGGGCAATATATCACGGCTTTTGTAGGCTTTTGATATGAAATAGTTACCTTTTCAATAAATAAGTATTACCTACGTTAGATATTTCGGTTTTTTTCGTTATTACCCAACTTCAGGAGTGCAAAGAGGGGTAATATTTTAGGCTGTTATGTATTCGTACGGATGTATGAACGTTCGTTTTCGTCCGTGAAGAAAGTGATACAAAGAATATATTCTTGTAAATGATGTAAGTAAAGTTTAAGACTTATGGATACGTAATTATGAATGAAAAAGTATTCTCCGGACGAAATAAGTGGCAATCTGACAAGATAACTTAAGTAACGATATGGCTTAATAATTAAGTGACTGAATAAAAAAAGCACTACAAAATATATTGTGGAAAAATTATTTCTTAAGGAAATAAGTAAACGTATAAAGACGTATAACACTAATATACTATTATGAAACTATGTACAAGTAACAAGACTGAGACATCGAAATTACTGTGGAGCAGGCGTATAAGGCCACATGACCTACCCATAGAATAAACCGATTTTATTACATTTTGATAAATTATATTCATTTTATACAAAATATTTTCTGCGCGAGATTAGAATGTCTCTCCAGCACTATAAAAACGGCAAGGCCTCAGGCGAGCTTCTGAAAGCGGGTGGAAAACCGGTAATTGAAGTCCTTCAGAAGCTTTTTAATTCCGTCCTTCATGGTGGTACTACTCCGGGGACTTGGAGCAGAAGTGCGGTGGCCTTGTTCCTCAAGAAAGGCAACAACGCTCTCTTGAAGAACTACAGACCGATTTTCCTTCTGAGCCGCGTCTACGTGCTGTTTTCGAGTGTCATTACGAATCGTCTCCAACGCAGACTTGACGACTTCAAGCCTCCCGAACAAGCTGGTTTTCGAAAAGGCTTTACTACCATAGACCATGAATGTACACGCTTCTGCTAATTTTACAGATAGCAGAAGTGTATAATCTGCCACATTGCCTTGCGTATGTGGACTATGAGAAAGCCTCTGATTTCGTAGAAATTTGGGCGGTGCTGCAGTCCGTTCCTGTCTTCGGGCTTGATACATTGATCTCAAAGTGTAATTCGATGAATGCTACTGGAAATCCTCAAAGATTAGAACTAGGTGTGCCGAGTTTCATCTAGATTTGTTAGTTATGGTGAGACCTTACCTCTGGACTTGAAAGATTGACCTGAAAGTGTACTTCGATGACTGCTACAGGAACTTCTCGACGAGTAGTAATAACTGTGCCGGTTTTATGCTAGTTTTGTTAGTTATGATGAAAACTTACCTCCGGACTTGATAAAATGACTTGAAGATTGACTTTTATGACTGCCACTGGAACTCCTCTACGAGGAGAACTAGATGTACCGAGTTTGAGCTCGTTTTGTTAGTTATGAATGGACCTTACCTCCGGAATTGACGGAGTGACTTGAAGGTGTACTTCGATGACTGCTACTGGAACTCTTTGACGAATAGAACTACAATTTACATTTTTTTTTCTCTATCATATGAGCATTATGAGTCGTGCACTTTTGGATTTTCCAATTTTTTTTAATTGAAGTGTCAAATAAAATTATCGGATAATTGGTAAAAAGTATAGTTAATAAGTTTATTGTTGAATACTTGTGGGTATTTAAACTAGTTTAAAAAAATTTAGATACAAGCATATTATACTTAATTTTTAATGCGCTTAGGGCACGCACACTTGGATTAACCAATAGTTTTTTTTATAATTAGTTTTGTTCATATTCTTAGTAAAAATGGAAAGCAATTGCGAACAGTAGGTCAATTTTCCGAAACAAAATAAAACATTCCACTTTGAGTCATGTGTACGCATTGATTGCGCACGGGTATGATACTTTAATCAATTTTCAGACAAGAGTTGCGTTTTTGTTCGGTCAAATGATTACGTAGTAGAAATTAATCTTATAGAAGCGGAGTTAAGGTTCTATATAATTTAAAATGTATGTCTCTATTTTATATATTTATTTTGAGTCATGGTAAATTTCACTGTACGAGCTATATCCGGGAAAGATCAGTGACATTGTAAAATGCAATTTTTTGATAGTTCTAATTTACCATGAGCTAGATGCTGAAAGAAAACATTATATGGGAACCTTATGGCTACGATATAAAATATTTCAAGTAAATGTAGTCAGTTAAAACACGCTGTAGCAGCGCGGCGAATCGATAGCTCTATTACCCTCTCATATATGACATAAATCCTGTGCCCAGCAGTGGGACCTGTATAGGCTTTTTTTGTTTAAATAGGATAAGAGTGACAAACGAGCACACAGTCCACCTGATGGTAAGTAATTGCTGCCAGTAATTACTTATGAGCCAGCAATTATATAGACATCTACATCGATCCTCTATTACAAATCAAAATGTAGATGCGTTGTCACCCGTGAGGACTAAGATGGAATGCCTCATTTCCAGTAAAAAGGGTGGTTTTCTGTGAGGTCGTGGTACCACAACGGTTCGAGCCGGTCCATCCGTGCGACAGCAAAAGCTGCCGCATGGCTCTACCGCTGTTTACTACTGTACTAGGCTGTTAGTTAGGTTTATTTTTATCCACTTATTTTATAGAGGTACGGGTAAAAACGAGTTCAGGTGCTAGGAAAAAGGTCACTAAGTGGTGGGATTATTTTTCCATATAGAAGTTCGTCTAGGTAACTCTCTCAGCTGCCAAAAAACATTTTTTTTTGTTTGCTGAGTTCCATTCTGAATTCTCTATACCCTTTTTATATCCAGTATAAATACAGGCTGTGAGATATTCTATCTTACTCTTCAGAGTTGTGAACGCATCTGTAGCCTTTTGTTTGAAGTTGGCTGCAAGTGTCTATAAACTGCAGTAGCCACTTACCATAGGTAGTATCAGAGGTATCATATATAGGTTAATTCATTTTTAACTTCAGCTTCATAATATGAAGCTGAATTGAAGTGTAAAAAACATCTATACCTAACGTCGATTAAGGTTCAACATGCAGAATGTGTTGTCACCTGCTAAAGACACCATACGAATCGCCAAAGAATTATGTTGCAGTTTCACGCTGGTATTCTGTGCGAGAACCACAATACCATGTAGGGTATTGTTCGCGCAAAACTCTGTTGTCGGAATCGACACCAGATGTCACTCGGCTCGGCGCGATTCCGGTCTGAAGTTCTTCCGAGCGTCACAGTGGCGCGCGGGTCGCAAGCGGATCAGTCATCTGCCAGATGTGCTAATGTTTGCACGCTGTTAATTTTGTGCGGGAACCGCGGAATAGTTAGGGCGTCTAGTAAATATCCTGTCTAGGAATTATAACGCGCATTCCCTGTTTGGATAGCCTTTCCCGGGACTTATTGGGTCCGACTCAGAATCTGTATAAGTGCATTCGACAATATAAGCTAGTGCGGCCTCGGTATTTAGAACTGTTGCCACGCGAAACGGTAGTGACCTTTGACCTAGAAACTCCGGGCGTGTTTTGTGCGGTAACCTTATACCCCGCGATAGTTAGTGGCTTCTGTAAGCTAGTTAATCGTACGATAGAGTTAAGTGACTGTCATCGTGGTGAACCAAGAAAGTGACTGTGGATAACCTCGAAAGGCCCCCTCAAATTGGAGCGGTGTCGACGCTCGGGCTGCTGCCGACGGCTAAGGTCCAGGTTTAATCACCATCAGTCACACCCAGATACACACCACATCACCATTCTTTCCCTTGCACTACACAACTACATGCGACCTGACCGACTCCGGAGGGACCAGTCGTCTTGGATCGAGGTAAGTGAACTCCGCCAAATTCCTTCCGGTCGACTGGCCGTAGTATAACGCTCCCCCATATATTTTAGTGTAATTAGAGAGATTCCACGTGGCCTTAGGAGGCCCGACCTACGTTTGCTCGGGAAGTCTTCTGCTGATGGGCCCCGGGGGATTGGATCCTTTAAGGGAGCAACCGTAGGCCGTAACAAATTGGTAGCAGAGCGCGGTTCCGGGTTCGATTCCCGGTCGATCCCGACTATAGTGTTTGATAAACATTAAACAATTTTGGTGGCAGGGAGCGTTGGTGTGATTGGTTTAATTTGCATCTACAATCACGCCCGTCCGTAATACGTAAAAATATTTTTTTTGTACGTAATAATAGAATTATTTTCCTTTGTTGCTTTGTTGCTTGCCTTTTTTTTGGTTAGAGGGTAATTTGAAAAGCCGCGCCCTAGGTTGTGCAAGCGGGAGATTTTCTAGAGATATACGTCATGTAGGTAGATGGTTATTTTTACGTAATCGGTTAATTATCGTTGTCGGAGAGTTGTAGTGGATTACTTATCGAAGGTTCGATTTCCGAGCTAGGCATTTTTTGTTGATCGACCGTGATGTGTATCTTCGTTTATACTGTAAGTTGTATTTGAACTAAATAGTAGTAATTTGTATTTGCGCAATTTGAATTTAACTTGATTCGATCGCACTAGTATTTGTTATTTGTTAATTTGATTTGTGTCTTTTTTGTGCTAATTTGTATTTGGTTGATACGTAGCAAGTAGTTCGTATTTGTGTAATTTCTATTCAACGCGATTTGATAGGAACTGCATTTATTAACTGTTAATTTTTTGTTGTATTTTTTATTTGTTATCTTTGTAAACTGTGCTCAAGCCGCGTCGTAATTTGCATTTAATAGTGATGACATCGCCCAAGCTACTGATCCGTTGTTTGCGGACTGAGCTACGCTGGGCCACAAGCGCCCATGCTTTGATAGGTCGACCGGATAGGGTCCATAACTTGATGAAGCAGTTCGAGCAGGTGGATGCTCGAAGGGCCGCAGTGGAGGAGGCTTACGCTGAACTCGAGGATTCGGATGTGGAGAAGGGAGTCCTGGACTCCTGCTTCGCGGACTATGAGCAGTTCTTGTGGCTCACGGACGAGTTGATCGAGGCTGAAGGCAGGTATGCCGAGGAGGCTCGTGAAGCTCGGATGAGTGACTTGTCCGAGTCCTCTCTGAAGCGGCTTCAGCCGGAGCTGTTGGGACGACTCCCAACTCTGGACCTGCCAAAGTTCTCCGGGGTCCTTTCCGAATGGCTGACCTTCGTTGGTCTTTTCGACAGCCTAGTGGACTCCCGGAGTGACTTGACCCCGAGCCAAAAGATGGTGTACCTCCTGGCCTCACTGGAGGGGGAGGCCCTGGGCGTCGTCGGCCACTTGAGATTGTCGGACGACGCCTACCAGACTGCTCGGGACCTCCTAGCCATAAGATACGCCAACGTCCGGCGAATTGCGGACGAACAGGTTAAGCAGCTTCTAAGCCTCCCGCTGCTTAGTGACCGGGCCAGACTGCGTCCGGACCTGTTGGATCCAGTCTTGGTGGCCTGTAATACTTTGAGGCGGCTGGGTTTACCAGTGGGCGAATGGGCTTTTTTGTTGCTCCGCATCGTGCTGTCCCGTCTACCTCTCGACCTGCGAATCCATTTTGAGGAGAGGTACGGCGGGGACGAGGCCTCCTATATTCCGCCCTTCTATGACCTGCTGCGGTTTTTGGAGGAGCAGTGCCGGCAGATCGAGAACGCGGCGGGCACCGTTGACGACTTGCGAGACGTGCCCAGTGAGAGGCTGAACCCGCCAGGCAAGTCGTCGTCAACCCCCCCCTGCTCCTATTGTCGAGCATCTGATCACCGGGTAACGTCGTGCCCGAAATTATTAGGTAAGCCGGTTCCAGCGAGGCGAACTATCGCCAAGGAGCGCCACTGGTGCTGGTCATGTCTGGGAGGGCACCTCCAGCGAGACTGTCCGCATCGACGGCCCTGTCTGCATTGCCAGGGCAATCACCATGCCGTTTTGTGCCCGGGTGCGAACGGCATCTCCTCTCGGGGCTCTGCCAGGCCCTCGACCCCCACGGGCGGGGGCGCTCAGCCACGCCCTCTGCAGGGTGACTCTCGGCGCCCGCCGTCCAGCCACCAGGCCCCTAAGTTTGAAAGGAGTCCCTCCCCCGACCAGTCGGGGGGTAATTCCCCCAGGGGCGGGGGTGTCATCACCCCCCCTCAGCGTGTGGAGAGGAACTTCACGGCCACTCATCGGTCCGCTGGACCCTTCTCACTTCCGTTAGCTGAGTGGCCGCGACTGGTGTACCACTGTTCCCCATTTGATGGAGGCGGCCCTGTCTAACTGCTGCCTTAGTTCCCACCACGGCCGCCTCCACTGAGCCTTAAGCCGTCAACAGTCCACTTGTCAAAATGTTCTGTTGCCGACGGCCTCAGTGAAGGCGTACAACCCGAGTGGCAACTGTTAAAGGTTGTGCTCTATTTATCTCGGGTTCACGCCATGTGGCCTCCCCTTGGTGGTGGGAAGATTAGGGCCCCCCTGTAGCGTTGAATCACGCTGTCAAGGGGTATTAGATTTGGTTTGGTCGAGCACTTAGTCAAAAAAAAATACTTGAATTAAAATTAAAAATTGCTTTGGGCTTTCCGCGAAATTCTCCTATTTGTAGCGGTTTAAATTAAAAGAATTGAATTTAATCTACTCCTTTAAATGCTACTGCATGTGTTTTGTACATATATTTAATCACTGTATTTGATTGTTGCGTTTGTTTGCTGAAAGGAAAATTTGAATTCATCTGAAATGGAATGGCGCACTATTTGAAAAATTATGTTTATGTTTATGATAGTGTTTAATCATTTTTGTTTTCTAAGAAGTAGGGCTGTCCCTTACGTTATTGTTTTGTTTAATTTGCAAGTTGACCTATGCGCATCGGTGATTAATTTGGTTGAATTAATTCTGTAGTTGAACATTGATGCTTTTGAAAAATTAGTTGAAATATGAGCATAGGACTACTTGTCTAACAGGCTAGCTAGTTTGGAGATTATCAGATTGAAATCAGCTGCCGCACTATTTTAGTAAATGATAATATGGTGGGTGGCCTGGCTAGGCCTACTTGTTGAAAATTCATACTAGGGACTATCTGTGCGTTTCGTTCGGCTCTCCACAGACGACGTTCATGTGGAATTTGTGGGTGCTCTCTGCACTGAAGCTTAGGAGGCCGCTCGAGGCCGCTTCGTGTCGCGTCACTGTTTGCAGAGCTGATCCGGTCGGATTGCGGAACTAATCATAGGGGCACAGATGGTGTTTGAAAGAGGTCGTCGGACTTCTGTCCAGTACAGGACTTATTAAAGTGCTGCGATGCCCAGGAGGGGCATCCAGTGGAGGCTGACCCTCCGGCTTGCCACATTAGGGATATCTTTGAGGCGTTGATTAGGGTTGCAAGACCTAATGGATTGCCTAAGGTGGCCTAGTTTGGTTGTAGATTCGGTCTTGCAACTTGCAGTCTCGACCTTGTCCCGCTGACCGGTTTGCTCGCGGACCTAAATCCTTATGTCCGGGACGGGGGTTTGTTCGCGCAAAACTCTGTTGTCGGAATCGACACCAGATGTCACTCGGCTCGGCGCGATTCCGGTCTGAAGTTCTTCCGAGCGTCACAGTGGCGCGCGGGTCGCAAGCGGATCAGTCATCTGCCAGATGTGCTAATGTTTGCACGCTGTTAATTTTGTGCGGGAACCGCGGAATAGTTAGGGCGTCTAGTAAATATCCTGTCTAGGAATTATAACGCGCATTCCCTGTTTGGATAGCCTTTCCCGGGACTTATTGGGTCCGACTCAGAATCTGTATAAGTGCATTCGACAATATAAGCTAGTGCGGCCTCGGTATTTAGAACTGTTGCCACGCGAAACGGTAGTGACCTTTGACCTAGAAACTCCGGGCGTGTTTTGTGCGGTAACCTTATACCCCGCGATAGTTAGTGGCTTCTGTAAGCTAGTTAATCGTACGATAGAGTTAAGTGACTGTCATCGTGGTGAACCAAGAAAGTGACTGTGGATAACCTCGAAAGGCCCCCTCAAATTGGAGCGGTGTCGACGCTCGGGCTGCTGCCGACGGCTAAGGTCCAGGTTTAATCACCATCAGTCACACCCAGATACACACCACATCACCATTCTTTCCCTTGCACTACACAACTACATGCGACCTGACCGACTCCGGAGGGACCAGTCGTCTTGGATCGAGGTAAGTGAACTCCGCCAAATTCCTTCCGGTCGACTGGCCGTAGTATAACGCTCCCCCATATATTTTAGTGTAATTAGAGAGATTCCACGTGGCCTTAGGAGGCCCGACCTACGTTTGCTCGGGAAGTCTTCTGCTGATGGGCCCCGGGGGATTGGATCCTTTAAGGGAGCAACCGTAGGCCGTAACAGGTATATAGCTCTACTACTTTAAATTATTATGTTTTATTCCTTCCTATTACTTAATATTCCTTGAAGGAGTTTCAATGATTCGTTAATTGCATCCTATTAAAAAGCCTCTTACATAGGATTCTCTTATTAAATCTGCCATAGTTGCCACATTTGGCAAGCGTCTTAGCAACTCTTTTTTATTATAATTAGCGAATGTTTTTAAAAGTAGACATACTATTTGATATATTCCGCTAAAAAGTTAAGTACTCGTAAAAGGAGACAGACTAATATTAGAGATGGACAGCATTATATTCCTGATGTCTCAATAATAATAAAATTGCAGTTGCCCACCCGCATAAAAAGCGTGGCCACTTTGACAAATATCCCCCCTATTGCATCTATGAGGGAGTTCATATTTCAGACTTGTATTTACTTCATATGAATGAATGAATAATGAATATAAAATGAACCATTAAAAAGACTGATTTCACAATTAACAAGAAAATCGTACGAGCTTTTATACGTGGTAGAGCCATGCTGCAGCTATATTATGGTTGTAGCACGAATGGGTCGGCTCTAACGGGGAAGGACCACGGTCTCACAGAATACCAATACCAATAGTGTAGAGAACCGGAGATCCTTTTTACTGGAAACGAAGCATTCCATCTTAGTCCTCACGAGTGACAACGCATCTGCATTTTGATTCTTAATCGAAGATAGATGTAGATGATGTCTATGGGCCACAGCAACTACTTACCATTAGGTGGATTGTGTGCTCGTTTGTCACCCTTATTCTATGAAAAAAAGCTAGCTAAAAACAATTTCGACTTGTGCCAACAGCCGGATATTGCTATGAAATGCGTTTCCAATACCCACGGCCTTTGTGAATATCACGCTTTCCAATTCCCTTCGTTTTCCTTTTGTATGTGAGAATAAAATAATATTAAAGTTTAAAATACTTAACACGCAATGATCACGAGCTGTAGATCGAGAGAATAATACGTCATGTGAAAAAAATATTTTATTGTCATCGGATCGGACGGGACATCCGATGTGGAGTTACAAGACTTCAATTATTTTTTTCTTCTATATTAAATTTATATAATTATGATATAATAAGAATGACAAACGAGCACAAAGTTCACCGGATAGTAGGTGAATAATATATAGCCCATAGACCTTTAATCTCGACTATGAATCAAAATTCAGTTGCATTTTCACCCCTTAGAGCCAAGATGCCTTGTTTCCAGTAAAAAGAGTCTCCGGTTCTCTACACTTGCCATACGAAACACAGCAGCATTTAGCTGCTATTTTACGCTGCGGCATTCTGTGAGAGTGTGGTCCTCCCCTGTTCGAGCCAAACCCTTCGATCTACAATTGTAATATGGCTGCAGCATGGCTCTCCTGGGTATAATCATATGTAAATCATTTAAATTTTTCCTTTCGCTTATTTTTAGATTTGTAAATTTGAATATTTTTAGTGGACTAAGAAAATATCACTAAAAATTTTACCTCCTATCTTTTATCCTAAAATGGGAATACCTAATCACCTTTGAGTTATTATTCTGTTTGATAAAATAATAATTTTTAAAACTAGTTCAAAATAAACGAACATATCGCGTACGGTCTCAATTCGACTGTTTTTTGTCAGTAACAAAAAACTTTCGAATTGAGAATTTAGTCCCTTATTCGGCTAAGAGCTGATTTTTTAATTCGCAGATAACAGTAATTATCAGTCGAATAAAATATAACTGGATCAATACAAAAGTGATACAATTGAACTTTTTTATTCAGAAACCTGTAATTTTCAATTTGCATGTCTTGCATTTTATGCTATTGTTGCGCGCCACTTTTAAATGGATTAATGGAAACTATCTGAGGCCCTATATAAGGCCGGTATAGACCACGACCAAAGCAGTATTGAATTGGCGATACAAGAGAATACTTCGAAGCGAAATAACTGCGAACTAAAGTGATTGTGTTTTATTATTAGTGTGGTTTTAGATTGTAATTAGTGTTGTGTAATTTAAGTATCAATTTGGTAATTCAATCGGCAGTTTTTAATTGTCACGAACTTCAAGCTCGTAACACTATTAAAATTTTTAACTAAGGATTGAAAAATCAGCCAAAAAAACAATAACAATATCTCCTAAACTCTTTGTAAAATTTTGTTGTTGTGTTTAATAAAAGCATAGTAAATAAGAGCATTCCTAAAAAATATATAAAAAAGGCACTTAGTAGCCAAATCTGATATTGTAAAGATTGCCGTTCAGTCTGATGTCAATAGAAAGGGACTGATAAATTTATCACTAAATTGATAACTTCGAAAGACCTTCGTCAAACCAATATCACGTTGACGAGGTGGACCGCTAGATCGTGCCAGATTTATCTTCATCGTAAAAGATTTTCGATAGGATACTACAATACTTCCGTAAAATTCTGAAACGTTAACTGCTCATGACTATTTTTGACCCAATTTATAAAAAGAGGAGGTTCTAAATTCGATATATATTTGTACTTTACACGTTGTGTTATGTTACACAATATCTCTATCAATTGTGGATCAATTTTAATATTTTTTTTATTAAAAAGTTTATAAATTTGGAGGTAAATTCCATTCCAAGGGGTGAAAAATAAGTTTTGTATGTAACTTGGCAATATTCTCTGACCCACGTAAACGGCGTGGCATTCGTCACAAACAAGTTTGTAAACACCCGACTTTGTATGAATATTCAACATATTTATATTATTACAGATATTTCTAAGAGGATTGTTTGTTTTGAGCGCCACATGAACGCCGTTTTGTCGAAGAGTATTAGCTACTTTTTCAGATATGGGGCCTAAGTAGGTCAAACTGCTCACATATCGACGAATAATTTGAGATTGAACCACGTACAGAGAGTTGCGTATGCTTTTGTTTTTTTTTAATTAAATTGTTGATGAGATTTTTTGAAAAATAGTTAGAGACTGCTATTTGATAAATTACATTAAACTCTTTTTAATATTTTTTTTTACTTAATGGGACAGTGAACAAACGATTAATGTAACAATAAGAAGTGCCTAATTTATGTTGCCACGGATGACATGATGACGCGGGGAAGACCGTGTCGGTATGTGTTGGCTTTCGATAAATTTGGATAACATTTCGATAAATTTGGAACAAATATATAAAAATTAATCTGTCGAAGAACTCCATAAATTTAGAAAACGATATAGCAACGCCAGATATAGCAACGCCAGGAAGGATTAAAGTTGTATTTGATCTGAAAAATCGCAAGTAATTAGTAAAAAATACTAGAACGGTAATAATTGAAGTTCGGTCCTGCAGTGCGAAATTCAGTCACGGAAGTCTCACCGGAAACCATCTGCGCAGGATAGGATCATTGTGCCTGAGTGTATATATATGCAAGCCCAGGTGCACCTCCATTCCCCCACTCTTATAGTCTAATTAGTCGAAAAATCGACACGACCAGAGGGATTAGGTGCAGTTCCAACTGCTTTACATGGTTTCTGAGGTACGTAGGTAAAACACCAACAACTTCCTGACTTCGAGCGGCTACTGAAAATTTATTGACAAAGAAACCCATTATGCGATTTTGGCCCAACCAGGGATTCGGCATTAGTGCCTGAGTGTATATATTTAGGATTCGGTATTTACGATAATTGAACCAACGAGGTTGAATATTGCAATGAAAACAAACCTTTTGATTATTTTTGAAAGCAACTGCTTGCATATCCTATATTTTTGTGCGCCAATTCGTGTTTGCAGTGCAAGTTATACAAGTCCCGTTGTCTGTTCCGCGTGGCTGCACGCACATCACGCCTATCA
Source organism: Parnassius mnemosyne (assembly GCA_963668995.1). NCBI lineage: Eukaryota > Metazoa > Arthropoda > Insecta > Lepidoptera > Papilionidae > Parnassius > Parnassius mnemosyne. Next base: position 40,003,636 of record CAVLGL010000081.1, on the reverse strand, counting down.
AAAAAAACATTAAAATATATTTCGCGGTGATGAAGGGTCTTTTAATAATCACAGGATTCTTTGTAACTCAGGCATGAAATACGAATTTGAACACTCGAATAAGATAGGGTTAAAAATCGGACGCCGCATGGTACATACGTGAATTATTAATAGAATCTGGCGTTAATTTGCGGAAATCCGTTACATTAATTAAGTTGAAAATTATTTACCTAAGACCCGCGATCCAGCAACCCGGTGTATTCAACTGTTGAAAATAGTACGGCTTATTATTTAACTTCTCATTCCACACCAAGATCGTCTTCTTTCAGAATCAGTTGTAATTTGAAAATAGAACGATTACGTATTTTGCACGCCTCATAACGCAAGCGTTGTAGGTATGTTCTAGTCTCGACACGTCAAGGTGAAACAATTTTGTGTTATTAAAATGCCTATATTATAACCATGTTGCACTTATGCGATAATATGAGTAGCCGTATATCAAGAAAACACTGATTAATCCATCTTATATTTTCTAAAAAATCACTCCATATTGCTACAAAAAAAAAACGGTTTGAAAAAAATTTACGTTCACGTCCGGATGTTGAATTCGTATGTGGTCATGATAACTCCCGAAAAAATTGACATATCGAGCCCGGGTTTTTTTTATTAGTTTCAGAATTACATCCACTGGTTTCGTATTTAATATCTATAGGCAAGTATGCGTAGTTTGATAATAATAGTATTTTCAACTTTTATGACTTTTTCCTATTAAAAATTTAAAGGCGTTGCCTTATATTACGTATATATTTTTATACGTGGTAGAGCCATGCTGCAGCTATATCAATTGTATACTTGTAGCACGAATGGGTCGGCTCGACCGGGGAATGACTACGCTCCACAGAATACCAACGTAAAATAGAAGCTTAACACTGCTGTGTTTCGTATGGTGAGTGTAGAGAACCGGACACCCTTTTTACTGGAGAAGAAGCATTCCATTTTAGTTCTCACGGGTGACAACGCATCTGCATTTTAAATCTTTATTGAGGATAGATGTAGATGTCTATAGGTCTCAGCAACCACTTACCATCAGGGGGACTGTGTTTTCGTTTGTCACCCTATCCTATAAAAAAATACTTTTTGCATTTGATGGACAGAAAAAAGCCATACAGCCTATATCGATTTTATACTTTGTCTAATCGATTTATTTTGGTAAACATTATTTTTCCCTGTCCAAAACAATAGAACGCTACATTTAATACACGTAAATAATATATTTAAAAGTCAGGAATACAATTTATTTTTTTCATCTAAATTAAAAGAAACGCTCATGAGGTGTGCAATATTTAATTTTCCAAACTATTTTATCATCTACTAACTAGTACCAGGCTCATTGCTGCCGTAGAAGAAATAATTGTGGAAATATCGTTTTAGGGAGAGTTATATAATTATTTTAGTAGAAATGATAATACAATTATTGATATTGTCTATAACTTTCAAATATATTGTCGGTGTTAGTAATTGTACTATACCTATTACCATCGAGCGAGTTCAAGTAATAAGTACCTAACAAAGTTTTACCGCAATCTAGACGTACGACAGCTCCCGTGGCGCAGTGGCTTAGCAGTGAGTTGTTGCGCTGGGTGTCGCGGGTTCGAATCCCGAATAAGTATTTGTATGGCCTACAAATAATTGTTCCGGTTCTGGATGTTTGTCCTCCTGCAATATATGTTTGTAAACTGCCTCCACGATACAGGAGAAAATCCTAGTGTGGGGATAACATTTTAATAAAAATAAAAAATCTGATGAACTATATGGCAGCACATAAAATATGAACAAACGAACATTAATTTTTATATATTAGGTATTGAATAAAAAAGTATGTATTTCTATTTCCTGTAAGCCTTCAAAAAAGAAATGTTCTTTTGTTTTTGTTGCTTTCACAACTTAAATTCAGACGGGGATAAAAATTACGAAGCTGTTCATTTACTTCTTTATGATGCAAATTCAAACAGTTATTTTTATGCTAATGCCTGTATTGTAACGAACCCGTAAAACGAAAGATACTTTAATACCATTGCGTTTATTATTTTATAACGCGAGAAAGTTTTCATTTTTCTTTATCAGTACCATCATTTTTTGTAATGAAAATATCTTTAGAATCGATGTGATTTGATACTCGATGAAATGAAAAAGCGACAATAAAAAGAGACAAACTAATACATCCATAGAATTATACCTATTAGAGAATAAGATAATTAAGATAGTAGAAGTGTTCTTCAAACTAGGTAAGGTACATCGTATAATTTTATTACGCGGATCTTAGCGGATCTTATACGTGGTAGAGTCATGCTGCAGCTATATTAGTAGTATAGTTGTAGCACGAATGGGTCGGCTCTACCGGGGAAGGACCACGCTCTCACAGAATACCAGTATAAAATAGCAGTTTAACACTGCTGTGTTTCGTATGGTGAGTGTAGAGAACAGGAGATCCTTTTTACTGGAAAAGAGGCATTCCATCTTAGTCCTCATGGGTGACAACGCATCTGCTTTTTGATTCGTAATCGAGGATAAATATAGATGTCTATGGGCCACAGCAACCACTTACCATCAGGTGGAGTGTGTGCTCGTTTGTCACCCTTATCCTATAAAAAAATTTATATCACTACCCGGATATTAGCTGATAATTTTTTGACATTGTTATAAGCATTATCATCAATTTAATAATATATTACCGTTACAGCCTATTAAAAGTACACTCCACTGCTTAACATAATCTTCTCCCATATATTGCCTTATGGGGGGATATTTGCCACAGTTTCCACGCTTGGCAGAGGGTTGGCAACCAGAGGTTTTTAGTTTTAATTGCTATTAGGAAGAAGCTGCTGCTATTTCCTCTGTGACCTCTTACGACACACACGTGATGACATGGGGTAGTGGATATTCTTACACCGCCATTAATAATTTATATTATTAATATTTAATTGAAAAATATTATAAAAACGTCATGAAATGATCACTGAAATTAGTTTTCCTGGGTTATGTATTAAAATAGATAATAAGATTAAGATTCCACGATCAACTTTTTATCAAAAGTTTAAATACTTAATTGGAAAGGCATGTTGCGGTGAGGAAGTACGCTTGAAGCAACCGCGCATACGAAATACAGTAAATCTAGAAAACATTAAACTTTATCAAACTTCGAAATTCCGTAAAGTACGAGTACTTGTGGATGTGACTGATCTTTATATTTTTTTTATTTCTACATAAATAAAGATGAATTTAGTTATTACAATATAACAATTTTGATAAATAGGTATAACTTAATTAAAACAAATTTAAGTATATATTATAATATTACAGGAAGAAATAAAGCATCATTTAACGTAATAAAATCTTGCTTCAACTGTATAACAATGTCCTCCAGACTGAATTTCGGTCACGGCGGCCAGTCTCAAGTTTCTGATTGCGTGTGCAAGCACACGTGCACTCTCTATTTCCTCACTGTCATAGTCCAACGGGACTGTCATCCATCACGACCGGAGAGAGTTCAGGCACAGGACCTTCGGCTTTACGTGCTTTCCGAAGCACGCGGGTGAAACACCGCCAACTTCCTGAACCCGGGCAGCAAATGAGAATTTCTTGACAGAATAACCCAATAACAGGTTTTAGTATGACTCGGGATTCGAACCCAGGACCTCATGAACAGCAACCGCATTCACGACTATTAGACCAACGAGGCCAGGTAAGCTTTAAGCGTATAATGGCTTCAGCACGTATCATTTCCTATCATTCAGAACTTCTCAATAACAAAAACACACTTACTTATCATACGACGAGAAGCATAGATTCATCTAACTATCAAATAGGTATTCTTCTGAGACAACAACACATCGCCATTATGATCCTTAATAGATTATATTCGAAGTTGTAGGTATCTACTGCCACAGCATTCACTAACCGTTAGGTGGACTGTGTGCTCATTTGTCAACTTTATTTGTATAAAAATACGTTAACGTTTGGATACGTTACTTATCGTGGTTACCAATGATAAGTAACGTATCCAAAACTTACTGACATATAACATTTTCATAAACATCAGTAAAAAAAGAACATCCCACCAAAAACGTTCCGATTATATAATGTGAAATAGGGGGCCAAGTTGGATACAATTAATATTTTTCCGAAATGCAGCCAATAATTTTTCGCCAATAAAAGAGTTTAGATTGGAACGGGCGCCAATAAATATAAACACAACATAAAACAAAACCATTTTATATACTAGCTTTATATTAACACCAACTATGCACTTATTTTGCACGTATTAAGATATTATCACTTCAAAACTATTTTCTTACTATTTTTATGCACTAGCTAGATGTTTATCAATATGATAGACAGACACTTCAACTTTAATTATATGTATACTCATGGATATACATATTAATAATAAATAGTAACAATTTACTACTTCGTCTGGGCGTGGTGTCGAAAACTTTGAACTAAACAACATATGATTGTATGCTATGCCAAAAATACTAAGTGTAAGCGGCAATAAATATGGTTATAAACTTAGCATTGATACAACGAGAGCATCTAAAGTAAGTGCGCGAACATTAACTTGCGCCAGTAGACGGTGCGAATCAGACCATAATGTAACTTAATGGAAAAACTTAAACGGGTCAACTGTTTGCAGATTTTTATGATCATCATGTTCTAAAATTTTTAATTCTATTCTCGATATTAATTTCCTTGCGAGACATGCACACACCATACATATAATATTCAATTTATTATGTATCTAAACTAATAAATAAAGAAATCAATAATAATTAAATAAAATAACAAAATACCTTTATCGCATTTATTAAATATTTAACATGCCTAAATTCTGAATTTACTTATTAGTCTATTAATAGACTACCGTGTAGTGGTGGTGTAAGAATATCCACCACCGCATATCGTGTCGTGCGATTCGCAGCGTCTTCTCAATCTATACAAATAAATAAAATTGAAGTGTCTGTTTGTAATATCAAAATAACAGCGTTTTAATAATTGCATATAAAAGTATATACGGTACCTATAACAAAAACACAACTTTTAAAATTTTTGTCTGTCCGTCTGTCTGTCTGTCCGTCTGTCTTTCTGTTTGTTCCGGCTAATCTCCGAAACGGCTTGACCGATTTTGATGGGATTTTCACTGGTAGATAGCTCATGTTATAAGGAGTTACTTAGGCTGCTTATATTTTAAAAAAATAATTAGGGTTCCGCGCAACAAAATTAAAACCCTAAATTACACGCGGGCGAAGTCGCGGGGAACAGCTAGTAACCAATAAAAAATGAAAAAGTCTGCGATTGCTAACCCACCTGCCGGGCGTGTTAGCTGTGGTAAGTGTCCCCATTTGAGACTATAGGGAGGCCTATGTTCTGCAGTGCAGTCTTTGATAGGCTGTTATGAATGAATTAATGAATTTTACTACCAGATTAAATTTCACACTGGTCTTAAAAATTGTATCGCGTGAAATGTCCAAAAAAAAACCAGAACTTATCTAACAACGCTACCTAACATTCTTTAACCTCCATATGGTAGAGTCATGTTGTAGTTATAATATTAAGATTGCAGCACCAATTCGTCGGCTCGTCCGGGGTGGGTCTACGCACTCACAGAATACCAGCGTAAGATAGCAGCTTAATGCTGGTGTGTTTCGTATAGTGAGTGTAGAGAACCGGGGACCGTTTTTACTGGAAACGAGGCATTTCATCTCAGTCCTCAGGGATGATAACGCATCTGCATTTTTATTCTTAATTGAGGATAAATGTTATGTCTTTTCGCCACAGCATCTATTTGCCATCAGGTGGACTGTGTGCTCGTTTGTCAACCATTTTTTAAAAAAAACCCTTAACAACCAAGAAGCAATAGCTAAACAATTAATATACAATCAAGAAATAATAGCTGATTGATTTAAATATATACATACATATATATATAAAATTTATAAAATAAAAATTATATGTCTGTGTGTTATATGGAAATAACTGCCTTATAATGAGCTGAAGAGGTTATTTGCATACCAATTTGACATCGATAATCATTTCAAATTTTTTTTTGTCTTTCTGTCCGGGCTAAAGTCCAGCATTACTGAACTGAAAATTGCCAATAGATTTTTCTAGCGTTTCCCATAGCCGCCTCGGGAACAATGAGGAGGGACGTGAATCGGTGATGAATTTATTTACGCCTTCACTACACGGCAAACGAATTATCGTTTCCTACCTAACAGTGAAGTTTGCAATCTAAGAAAATATATATGTCTATTTTATATAAGAGTGATCGTTAGTCTTTCTTCTTTTTTTTAGTTTTACTTGTATTATATTTTGAAATACCAAAATACTAAATACATAAAAATACTAAAATGAAAAATGTTGACAAAAAGAATACGATACCCTCGGCGTTAAAACCATCCATGCACCTTATTGCTTTCATGATATAATTACTCCTTAGAGTTCATAAAATTGTCTTAACTATTAATGTTTCAGTTGGAACAGTAGTGTAGTGTATAAAATATTATCAATAAGGATCAAAGTAATAATACTTCTAAGCAAATAAACTACTAACAAGGAATCTCTGCAAACGAAACCGCGGGCACATCCAGTGTACAATAAATATAGATTTTGATTTGTTTATTTGTTTTCGTGTTAACGATACTCTTGATAGTTTTGGTTCAACCATAAACAGACAGTTGTCTGAATTGAAGTGCCGGCTATAAATTACATAAGTAATGTTAATTCTTTCACTTCCGTTGGATTCTTTATGAATCTTTGCCAAGTATTTTCTCGATTATAATAATAGTTTTGACGCGGACATGTTTAAAAAACAATATACTTTTACAACACTAATGGCTAGAAGTTTAGCTTTTTATAACATAAGTATGTAATAATGACAAAAAGCACCTAGTTGACCTGATTTTACGAAACACAACAGAATTATTCTGCTATAGGCCATAGATTTCTACAGGTATGTCTAGCACCGGTTAAGAGCCAAAATGCAGAAGTATTTTCACCACTGAGGAATAAGAAGGAATGCCTAGTTGCTAGTAAATAGGGCCTCCGAATATCTACACTCACCATACAAAACATTGCTTACTGGTATTATGTGATAGGGTGGTTCTACCCCGATATTTCTCAGATGCATACAGGTTTCTTTCATAGAATTACGGTAGCAAACGAGCACGCAGTCTACCTGCTGATAGGTGGATGCTGTGGCCTATAGACACCTACACCTATTCTTAACTAAGAATCAATAGAAGATGGGGTTTCAATTCTGAGGACTAAAATTGAATGTTTCGTTACTATTAAAAACGGACTCCGGATATCTACGCCCAATCACACTCACATATCATGTAAAGAACGTAAATATATAGTGAGCCTCTCTGTTGAGCGAACTGTAGAAATGTCATGTCTTGAGTTTGAGCACCTTTTTGTTCTGAGCATCCCCCATTGTCTATATACGATATTTTTGAAAAAAATATGGAAGAAATTTATGTTAAGCTTGATAAACTGAATAAATCTGTTGTAATATGTCGATACTTTAATATCAATCTCCTATTAGCTTCCTCAACCAATATTTAATGTATGTCACTGTTTAAATAATATTTAGTCTCATAGAACACGTATATAGGTAACATTTTTACAAATGCCGTTGCATAAATATATAGTTCAAAAATTAAGTTCTGATCACTGTGGATCACTGTGGTTACGTTACCCTATGTTCACAAAAAGCAAGTAGATGAGACAGTCGTGTTTGTGCCAGTAAATGCACGTCCCTGGGAGAAGTTTAGAAGTAACATAGTAATAAATAATTTAACATAATTCCCTCACTTACATACCAAAATTATCCTAATTTTTTGTAATAAATATTGTTTATGATTGTTTGCAATGAATTTAATAATACTTTACTTCTAAAACATTATCCTGGAACAGTCGGAAGGCATTCAATGAATGGGAGACAGTAGGAGTCTATAGGAGCAGAAAAAGGTTATATGATATTTTTACTATGAAACGTCATATAATCCTAGCGTTGAATTTAGGGAATATTAAAAAAAATCAAAAATATTTAGAAGAGTGCGCTCCACAGCCAAGTCTTTGCATTTGAGCAACAAAATGAAGACAGCTTCTACTAAAATTAAAATGACGTGGAGTATAATTAATGCGAAACTGGTAAGACCAACTCTCGCAATTCAACCTCTGGTAGGTTGAATTGCGAGAGTTGGTAGTTTTAACAAGTTTTAACAAAAAATAACTGAATCAGATCAGAACGTTGCAATGATTTTTGAAAAATATTTTACTGATATTCCGATCTTAACCACTAAATCACAAAGTCTTCTTACTTAAACAATATGTGAATGCGTGTAAAAATTTTTACATTTCATTAAATATCATCAAAATATATTGTAAAATATTTTAAATTATTCATATTAAAAGAACTTCAGATCTACGGGGGATTTCCATTAAAGTTATTGCGTCTATAATAGATACAATCGCGCCTCATCTAGCTATTATTTTTAATATTAGTATCGAATCTGGTGTGTTTCCTAATTTAATGAAGCATAGTAAAGTAATATCTTTATTAAAATCTGGTAGTATATTTGAAAAGGAACAGCCTACAGCGTCAGCTTCCTAATCAGATCCCTTATCTGAAAGGATCCAATCAATGTGGGATAAGTTTGTCACAGACGTTCTACCCAGAAACACCAAGTTGGGTTTGTGGGTCAAAGAGGTGGTCGTGAACCCGTGAAGGAGTATCACAAGAGAGTGCCTAAGGTCCCTTTATTAAAAGAAAAGGTCAGACGGGGATTGCGGGTCTTCCTGTGGTCGCCCCGGTCCCGACGCCGTTATTCTGGTTCTTCGATATAAAATAGCGAACTGTATTAATATTTAAGGGAGGGATCCCTCGGGAATAAAATAGCAATTGCCTTAAAACCGCTTTGTAAGAGTACAATTACTTTCCCTATCACTTCCCTATATGTTTTCTTTCTTGATTATCTATATTACTGGTAGCTGATCCCAAGCGAATTACATAAAAACCAGCTTAATAAGGTACCTCGAAGCTATACTACAAAGAGAGCCGCGCTCGCTATGCGATTTTACAACACAAATACGTTAAATTTTTACTATTGCACCCCCACAGTTTGCCCAATATCTTTATTTGTATAAGACATACATTTATACAATTTACTTATAATAATAGACAACAAATTCTCTATACTATGATATACATTACATTTTAATTTCACAAAAAACCTTTTATTTATTCAACAAAATATGCCTATTTTACAACATATGTACTAAGTTAAAAGTCTTAATTATCTAACACATAAGGTTGGAACAATGTTTTTTTTTTTTGAAAATACAAATATCTTGACTAATACAATAGTTTAATTCACATTTTTATACATATTTTTACTTTTAAAACACTTTTATTTTTCTTATATAAAACTATCATTATTTCACTGTTATAAGTAAATGTATACACAAAAATAATACAGAATTTGCTTATACTGCTTATACAGACTTCCTGAAACATTTATGAGTCAATTTTACATAAATTGCTGAATTTTGCAAATAATTAAATTTCCATTTATTGGGCCTCCTATATTACAAATCAGCGCGCGGTTATTATCTCGCGCTATGTGAACAACCAATTTCTACACGACTTTCGTAAACTCGGTAGGAGGCTAGTGAAATCCTTGGTTAGATAACACCTATCTCTGTTCATTAGAAACACCAAGATTCACAAACACTATCCTTATCAGTTATCATGTTTCTTATCTGAAAACACAAAGAAAATATTTTTATGTATTAAATATCGAAAATAAGCATCTATTTTTATACAGAATTTGCATCTTTTTTACACAGATAATTACTATGCAATACAACTTTACATTAATCTCAAAAGACACAAAACGATCGTTGCGACCGGGGAATGAACCCTGGTTTCTAAAAACATTATCTTAATATTTCTCTAAATTTGTTAAGAAAACAACGAAAAGTAGTTCAACCGGGGAATCGAACCCGGAATCATGAATTATACCTTAAAAATTCCCTCTATGAATTTACTAAGAAAACGACAAAAAGTAGTTCAACCTGGGAATGGAAACCAGAATTTTTAAATTATTTATTCGATATTTCTTTCATATTTTACTAAGCGTTTTCTTATAAGATAATTATTGCTTAATAATTTATTTTTAGAGGCTATTCGTGATTGGTAAACTAATAAATAGAAATATTATTTATAGGCGCGTCGCCAACAACATTAGACCCCGCCAATTTAAACCAATTTCTATAACTACACATAGTAACAACACTTAGTAAGATTTTTGATAAAACTATTCTTGATGAAATGTAAAATTTCTTTTATATAAATAATTTACTTCATATAAATAAATTTGGTTTCACAAGGGGTCGCTCAACAACTGATGGCGGTGATGTACTAATTAATTATATCTTCAATGCATAGGAGAATTCACAGGATTATTTGCGTATATTCTGTGACCTATTCAAAGCCTGCGATTGTGTTCACCATGAAACAGTAATCAGGAAACTACAACACTACGGTATAAGAAGTGATGCTCTTAAATTAATCATTTCATATTTAAGTAATGTAATGCAAAAAGTTGTTATTAACAGAATGATCTCTTCTGGATGATGTTACAAATGGGCATGCCTCAAGGCTCAATTTTCGGCCCCTTTCTTTTTCTTGTATACATTAATGACAATTAGTAAAATATAACGAAGTAAATAATGCTATATCTAAATTAGTTAATTGGTTCAATGTTAATAATTTGCATTTAAATGGCACTAAAACGAAATTTATGAAATTTATGGCTCAAAATGTAAAACAATTAAATTCTAATGTAATTTTAAATGGGGAGGAACTGAGTCTTGTCGATACCACCATTTTTCTTGGAATCGCACTAGACGCGAAGCTTCAATAGACCCCCCATATATCACAACTAGCAAGTAGACTTAATTCTGCAGCATTTGCTGTAGAAAAAATTAGAAACGCTTTTACAACAAAATCCCAGAAAATATACTAAATTTGACCTGCTCAAAGTTCAAAAACTTTATTAAACTAAGTCTGTATAAAAGGGTTATATAATATTGAGGAATTTATGGATGATTATCATCCCTGGGAATGAGGTGATCGCTACCAAGCTAATTTGTTTTGTGTTGTTAATTCTGTAACATACATGATTGTATGCCGTTATTAAAAAAAGTCCCGCTGGGTTTTTTGCTGGTTTTTCCCAGGACAGAGGTTCTTTTTCGAACCAGTAGTAATTAAACAAGGGTGACTTTCAATTAGTATTATATATAATGTATATTGAATAAAAAGTTTCTGTTCCTGTTTCACGATATGAAACCCTGCATCATTACGCTGGTATTTCAGGCTGGTATTCAGTGAAAGCATGAATCTTCCCCGGTGAGCCTACCCATTCTTGTTCATACAATGTGGCTCTACCACTTTACCGTTTTTCAAACTCAATATGATATTCTAAAATAAACATTATTCAATTTGGGCAGTTCTCCGTAACGCGTTGTTGGCATCGCAACATTTGCTAACGAACCGTTACCGTAATCCTGTTATTGTTGGCTATTTCAAGCTAAGCCGCATCCTCTAATTCTGATATAAAAATAGAATACATCACTTAAATATTTAAGATCTTCTTGCAGATGCGTTTCATCCTGAGAACAAAAATTAAATGTTAAGTTATCTGTTGATAATTAAACTTTAAAACTAGTAAAAACTGATTTCTATTTTTTTTTAGTATCGTACATATTCCAATGCTATGTAAATTATTAAAAATACTATTTAAAATTTTCATAATTTTCATAATTTAAAAGCTTCGGATCTTTGATTACTCGTTATGCATTAAATAAACCTACCTTTTCACGGATTTCATCATGTTTAATTTTTACTTTCCAATTCCCGCCGTTTCATGATCTCAAAGGGGGACTACTGACCTCTTAAATATTAATTTTGAGCCTATATTATCTTGAAGTCTTGCTGTGGTATGCTTGGGATTGGATTTCTTAATCCATTTTCTCTATTAAGAGTAGGATGTTTTTAAGTGTAATTGCATCGCGAATCATCCTTAGTAGGCCTTGGTATTCTTTTGCGAGGAATTTTGGTCTATCAGATTATTAGTTTCATTAAACTAATATTATAGTATTCGCCATTTAATCCGTTAATATAATAAATCCAATCACCAATCTTAGTACTGATTTCAGAAGCTATTAAATTATTTTGAAACTATAGTTTTTACTTTTTGTAACGTTCAATTTTCTTACTAGAATGTCGTCTACATCATCCATTTTTAACCCACACCTATTGAATTAAAAGCGAATCATTAATATTTGTATGTAAAGTATTCACATACTATACATACAAAAAAAAAAACACAATCGAAAGTAATAGAAAGCAAAATAATTATCAAGGGTAAAAGTTCTTTCGGGTCACCTGTATTAATGGGTGTCCCTTTGGGCTCGATTCTCGGCCCATTCCTGTTTCTAGTGTATATTAATGACTGAAAATTTAATGTATGTTCTCAAAAACAAAGGTAGTTTAAGTAAAAAAAGTGATATACATTCTGTAAACACTAGGATCAAACACAAGCTAGTGATGCCAGTTTCTCGACTCCACAGAGTCAGTAATTCGTTCTTGGGGCAATGTATACGCTATTACAACAGGGTCCCAGAAAGTGTACAGGCTCTCTCTATTACCTAGTTTAAATGTTTTGTTAAGCTGAAACTGTATAAAAAGGGTTATTATAGTATAAATGAATACGTGGTTGATAATAACCCCTGGGAATGAGGTGGTCGCTTCCAAGCAGTTTCTAAAATAAAATTTTAAATAGTTCGTAATCATTTATATTGTAAAATTTATTAAAAAAAAAGTCCCGCTGGGTTTCTCGCTGGTTCTTCCCAGGACATAGCGTTTTATTCGAACCAGTGTTATATTAAAGTAAAAAATGACTTTTAATAAGAATTACACATGTAATGAATATTGAATAAAAAATTATTATATTCTATTCTATTTACATTTAAATAAACTTACGTCCTATATACAAGCTCACGGCAGGAAGTGCACTGGTCTGTGGACCTTGTCATATTCCAGGGAGGAATTTTTGGAGCGTATAGTCCGCCGCATATATATAGTGCATGTTGGCGTCTTCATATGTCTTCAAATTATTTTATTCATAAGAAATGCAGATTTTCTTAGGACGTTTTTCTTAAATGCCAAAATGTGTTAAGGCATCATGAAAAATTACAACCAACAATTTCATTGGTGCCGATGGCGATCGAACCCGGGCACTATGAAATTATCACGAATATAGGAAAAGTGTGATGGATATCCTCTACAATAACTTTTAACCTATATTTCTTCCTTATTGAAAAGAAATGCATTGCTCAATTAGTGCTGTCTTGATTTGTATCCATAACGTAAGGGCACAACAACCAACTTAAACTTTGCAACCAACATAAAATCTATATTATTCCTCTCAGAAATAAAACTTGTTTTCCTTCACTGCTGAGCACGTGATAAATCAGCAGTTACAATTTTAATTAATAAATTCATTGTTGCAGTCAGGGATCGAGTCCTTGTTGAACACGTGCTGTGAATTACTTTTATAAACGTGTGTGTGTGTGTGTGTGTGTGTGTGTGTGTGTGTGTGTGTGTGTGTGTGCGCGCGTGCGTGCGTACATGCGTGCGTGCGTGCGTGCGTGCGTGCGTGCGTGCGTGCGTGCGTGCGTGCGTGTGTGTGTTTTTGTGTACAATAGTGATAAACAAACTTACAGTTCCCCTAGTAATTAGCTAGTGCAGCCCATGGACACAGAGGCATTCTATCTTACTCCTCGAAGGTGAAAACACACCTGTAGAGTTATTTGCTAAGTTGGCTGAAGGTGACCATAGAGTGCAGTAGCCACTTAGCATACTGAAAATAAATTAATCAAGCAATTGTTTTTTTATAATCACAAAGTACGTAGTTTATAAAATCGTTAGACTGGCTGATTAAAATGTCCTCTTAATATTGTTGTTATATTTCTATATAACATCAGATAATCTATCACCCCATTTTGCGACTGTGGGATATGCCTAAAGGAATATGTCCTCCGAAAGATGGCGATATGATCGTTATGTTTACGACAGCCGTAAATACACAGGCCAGCATTAAAGATGGGAGACGTCTGTTAGACAATTACAACAAATCCTCCCTACACCGGGATAAGCCCATACCCAGCATTGGATTTTCACGGTCTGATGAAGAAGACTAAGAGCAGCTTACATTCGTCCTTCTGCTGGGTACAGTACAAGGTGTTCAAGTAGAAATGGGTTAACCACTTCGTTACTTTGTCGAAATCCAATATATTAAAGACGTAAAAATCATTTAGCTGTAAATGATGTAAAAAATATTTTACAAAATCATTTGCTAGAACATAATATGTCATAACGGTTGATGTCTCCAATAAAGTGGCTAACGATGTCAATTCTAGAATTCTCCCATTCTCCTATTTCTAGTCTAGATATTTTGCATATAAAAAATAATGTATAATATTGAGAAATAATGTATAATGTTGAAATCAAGCTCTTGTAAACGTCAAATCAACCAGCAGTTAAAGAACTTAGTTATTTAATAAATACTAAATTGACCGCCTCGTTGGTCTCGTGGTCGTAAGCGCGGTTGCTAATCACGAGGTCTCGGGTTCGAATCCCAGGTCGGGCCAAACGTTGGCCGCACTTCACCCCGCCTGCCTGCGCCTGTCGAATGACCGTCCCATCGGACTATGAGAGTGTAGGAATAGAATAGAATATAAGAGAATGGCATAGACTACAATAGAATATTTTTATTCAATATAGATTATTACATAATACTTTTTAAAAGTCATTTCGTTATTTACTTTCTTGAAAAATACCTCTGTCCTGGGACGAACCAGCAAGAAACCCAGCGAGAATATATATATTTTTAAACATAATAATTATATAACTTTACAATAATTTTGTACATTTTTATATGAATTTTATCGAACCAGCATGGTAGTGGCCACCTCATTTCCACAGGTTATAATAGAAAGTGCACCTATGCTTGCGCATACAATCGCATACGATCCTGTCCTGCATAGACGGTCTGTCTCTTTTGAGAATAGTCGCCATGACCGAAATTCGGTCTGAAGGACATTATTACTTTAATAACTTATAGCAGACAACACTGATCTTTCGTATTCTATTCTTGGTATTACACAATAACCATAGTACAGTTAATGTTAGTAAAGCCCGACCTAATTCGTTACAAGTTCGTCTTATGTTATTATCTTAAACTAGACAAATTAATTATTTGATGCTCCTTCACCTAAAGTAATGACAACAAAGTTCTTGTATTAACCCTACAATGTACTCGGCTAATTAAGTATCGTTGGATGTTCAATTGTGTTTTCAAATTGTATTTTATTAGTAATTTCATTAATTTGATGAAGATGTATGTCATCAAGTAATAGTTTTAATGTGTAGCGATGGCTGGCTCAGTAGCGTAGCAATGAGCTGCAGCGCCAAGTACCGCGAGTTGGAATCCCGCACAAAACAAGTATTTGTATGGTCTAGAAATTAATGTTCCGGATCAGATCCAGATGTTTGTCCTTGTGAAATTTAAGTATCTAAACTGCCCCCAGGATGCAGGAGAAAATCCTAGAGTGGTTACGTTTGAAAAATATGTTTAAGGCATACAATTATTACGCATAGAATACTAGTACGCGCAGCGAAAGTGAAGCAAGTAAAACTAACATGAAACCGCGTAAGTTGACTCAGCGACGCGTCAGTGCGCAACGTCACATCTTACGGAGAAGAGCTCGCGAAAAATTGTAAAAATTACCGTTTGTGTTGTAAAATATTGTCACAACGGTGATGATAAACATATAAGAGGTGATGGTATTACATTTCACATATAAGTTTTTACATTTAATTCATTCTAAGTACGTAAAACTAAAAAAATACTTACCTAAGCTCTCATAATACAAATGTTGCTAGTTGAGGGGAAAAAATCACAATTTTCTTTTAAAAATATTTATTTTCTATTTGTGCTTAAAACCTTTAATTGCAACGATCTGTGTAAAACTCAAATGTTTATATATAGATACCTACTTCTCTAAGTGTTAACATTAAATTAAGAATGGGTGCCTATTTAAAACTAATACGGAGTGATCAGCTAATCGAGATTCGTCGACGCCATTTTAACGCAACTATCTTATTTTAATTGCTTTGTTTATTGACTAAAGCTACGTTTTAGGGTATAGAATAAAAACTTATTTATTAACAACATAAAGAGATTATTAATAAGAACGCCTTTACTAACCAGATGTCACTTTACACCCAAACATTGACCAGATGTTGCGTTAGACCAAAACATAGCCTATTTTAACTGACTCCCAAAAATATCAATATATGTACATGCTGAAATTTTAGTGGTTGTTGTCCCGAGCCAAATTATACTGTCTCGATAGTAGAGTCAATTTATTAAATTAAAATATAATACAATTAAAAAAGGGCAGATTTACAATAGTAATACCTCACAAGCTAGTCGGGCGTCCAAACTAGTTTATGTCGTATCACTACGCTTGAGAGTTCATGTTATGAACATTTATTAGTGGCCCTTCACTGTGTAGGAAGCGCGCGGTAGCGCGTGCGATAGACGTAACACTACACTACGTCCAGCGAATATTTTTTCAGACTTTATTATAGTAATTCGGTATAAGCTAGCCTGCACGCCCGACCTACTTCCGAGATATTGCTATTGGTTTGTGATCGCATTCGAGTTTTGTTTTTCTCGATTGTAAATCTGCCATTTTTTCATCCTAATGATTTTTATTTTAATAACTCTATTGTACTACTAAGGCAAAATCATTTTACTTCGGGAAAACAACCATTAAAATTTCAGCGTGTATATTGGATCAATCTTGTCAATCCATTCAAATAAAAAAATTTAATCGGTTTAAAAATTGTAGAATTCTGCGGTAAAAAATATTAAAAATACATTGAATTGATAACCTCCTCACTTTTTGAAGTCGGTTGAAATTAAACATTACACGATGTGCTTATTGTATTTGAGCAAATTAATTGTGTTTAATAATATTCTTAATTTTTATTACGTCTGCATTTTTGTACATTTTATATATGTATAATAAATTTATATTAGTACCATCATTATCATGTTTATTTAATTCCATTTTACATTCTCATAAAATACATCTTCGTACGTAATACGTAATTTTTATAATGATTTCTTAATGATTTTTATTTAAAAACGTAATTTTTATTATATCGATTTTTTGAAATTTGATTGCAAACGCCAGAAACTGGTATCACTGAATGGCGTGTGTGTGCGTGTGACGAGCGTAGGCACGTTTGACTCGCGCTCACTGATATAATGACCTTGCGTCATTTTAACGCTCGTGTATTGTACTAGACTGCGTTTCTATGCGTAATAATTCTATGGCTTAAGGTAATTCAATAAACCTATAATTGTTAGTCTACTGTAATGAGTTTTCAATTTCTGTTTCCGTTAAAGCCTATCAAATGTCTACTGCTGAACTTGACTTCTCCCATAGATTGCCTCATGGGGGGATATTTGCCATAATCACCACGCTTAGCAGGCGGGCTGATAATCGCTGTTATCTTAGTTTTTAATGTTACTGCCCATGTCCTGGCTTGCTTCCCTCTGTCGCCTCTTATGACACCCACGGTACGATATAGGGTAGTTAATCTTATACCGCCGCTGCATTGTTTTGAATGACATATTTATTTAAATTCATAAAATTAATGTAGTTAATGTATACTTTCGCAAGCCTTCTGGAAAAATATGGCGCGATCTGTATGGCTTTTTATTTTTAGTTATTTGGAAGAGAATCCTGCTTAATTTTCCCTCTGTCGTCTCTTTCGACACCCACAGGACGACACAGAGTAGTGGATTAGAATATCTTGCCTAAATAAAATAAAGAAATTCTAATTGTTCATCAGTTGCTTTTTGAGATGACATATTGATCCTTTTATTTATTTATATTTATCCCATTCTACCAATGAGTTGATAATAAGACAAAATGAAAAAAGAGGTTATTGTTGTGTGAGAAGGAGTAAGAAAAAAAATATTTCCTATTCCTTCTCATCTTCTAGCTTTCAAACTCAATTTTAAGGTTATAATAATAATTTGGATTATAATTAAAAGCTTAAAATTTGCTCCTTTAATACGTTTTTAACAATATCTTCAAAAGGATCATTATCAAAAACGGTAAAATATATGGAAATCGCGAAATAGGTTGTTTAATAACCAATCTAATAATTTAGTAAAACTACTATTAACACATTCCACAACAGATAGTTAGATCTAAGGCAATGTCTGAGTAATACTGCATATTCTGCAAGCATGATGTTTCCCTCTAGTTTTATTTACAAATGAGATGCAATCTTCAAGAGGCAGGCATCTAAATACAGAATGAACATCAAAACTGACCATGGTTTCACACCTGGCTGCCATGATTCAGCACATTAAGCAGGTTTTGCACGACAAGAAGCTTCGTGTCCTACGCCTACGTTACAGTGACCTAGTTAAGCCAGCCACCGTCGAGGGTTTGCTTGCTGTACTACCATTATATGTCAGAGGTGTCACAGACAAGATTGGCTACATCTTGAAACGAGGTTCTATTAGAACATTCTACAAGCCGCCGAAGAAGATTAGTCAGTTCTTACTATCCGTCAAGTGTAATATCTCTCTACAAGATGCAGAAGTCTACAAACTTGATTGTGAATGTGGTCTATCTAATATAGCGCAAAAAGGGGCTATTGAAATTACATAACATCCTAATTTCAATACAGAAGCGACTAACACCTGCTTGCAATCCTGTAATTAATAAAATAAAACTAAACTCAAGCATACCACTAGAATATTTTAAAATATTGTAAGTTCGTGAATAGGATCAAAAATGCGTGAATAGGATCAAATAATTAAAGAGCTTATGGTACTACTCTGGACTAGCTATGACAACGGGGAATCGTTACAGTCCCCCGTGACCATGGGTGCACCCGTAACGTCTGGAATTAAAAATAAATAGAGCGTTACGCGACAATTTACATAAAAATAGTTTTATATATGTCGGAGCGTCTATAAAATACCCGGTTGGATCGAGGTAGAAGGGAGGGTATATCGAGAAACCCCCTCTTGTGTCTGTAGTATAAAGTTCACTGTAGGTGCCGTGCGCGAGAGATTCCGCTTCAGTCATTCAACGAGTGTGGTCACTCTACTAGTGGTGATAAGATAGTGTCGTGGTTCTGGTCGTTGTTGTAATTCTTCTAGTGCAGGCAAGGAGGATTGGTGTTGCTGAGAGGCTGGCCTGTGTTAAATTGAGATAAGTAGCGTTGCTGTTGGCTTACATATTTTGGTGTTATCATGTAATTACTTACCTCACGTTACACTGGTGTGTGATTGTGGCTGAGACGTAATATGGTGTGGTCGAACTGTAATTTCACTATACTGAATGTATAGTGCGTTACGCTGTCTTATTACTGATAATGATTAACTGCGTAAGCAAGAGAGCAAGTTGAACATCCGCTCTCACACTTTTATTATTTTTAACAGTTAACGCTATCCTGATGTATTTCCAAGATCAAAATTGCGATCCACTATTGTAAATCTCCGACATCAGAAGTGGGATCTCTTGTTGTAATTTCCGATATCAGAAGTGGGATAAAGTCCCTGTTACTGTCCACCTATAACCTTTGAATAGTGTGAGGGTTATTACGTTGTCATATTTACGACACTGATGAATCATTAAAGTGTATAGTAAAAATTTAAAGTGAAATGTTTTAAACCAAAAGTTAAATATTTTTGTTCGATTTATAATAAAAAGTTCCCGCAAGTACTTTCATTATTTCTTAACGTACCTAAAAATGATGACAAATGTCGAAAGAAATGTTGGAGGCATTCTAAATGAGTTATAGTTTGCATTCAGTGGAAGTTTAACTTGCTCAAGTTATGTTATAATTTGATACACGAGATGTGATTTACATGGTGAAATATTAAAGTAAAAATGTTTAAACGATCTATCGAAAAAATGTTTAACTTTAACGTGTTATGACTTAAAAACACTTAGTAGTATTTTTGTGTTCTAATGTGATGATAAGTGTTACAGTTTACTCCGAGTATTACGTAGTCGACAAAATTGGGATTTGATGTTGAGAGTTTAGTGGAAGGCGTGGTGCTGTTGCGCTCGCTTTTGAGTGGAGGTATGCTGTGGGCATATGACGCTGCGGACACATTAATTACTACTGCTACCAATCACCATGCGGTACATGAGGAAAGTAAATTTATCCTAAACATTGTCTTAGAAACTATTTTGTAAGAATGAGTGTGTAACTTTTTAATTGGTTGCGAAAAATGTTGGAAAACCAAAGTATAATTGACGAAGTTGAAGTAGAGCAAATTAGTTCCGACATTGAAGAGAGTATTTAAATTTACATGAGGATCGGACCATACCACAGGTTGTCGTGTAGCCGCAGCTCAGTATATGGTGTCCTGGAAAGGCAAATGGTGTCCCGAGAGTTGTACTGCATTTTTTAAAGTTAGGTTCGGACTGAATCTCTTTAGTGTTTTCTTTTATGTTACAGCAGCACGTGTGATGTGACTGTGAGGCGAGTTTGTGCCTTGCCTAGTCGGAATGGACAGCCAGGTCCAGTTGTAGCATGGCGTGGTTTCGGCAGATGAGTATGCGCGTATACGCAGTCGCCATCCCGGAGCGTGCGTATGCTATACATGGTGGTTCCTCTGAAGTCGTGTGCGCAGAAGGGTTATATTCTGTATGCGCGGAAGTCGTGTTCTCTGAACATGCATCAAGCTCCGTCCTGGCAGGCACTGTCCTGGTTCACGTTTTTTTTTCGTGGTTAACGTAGGATCTCGTAAGTTCAAGTACGAGTATGTGTGAGATACTTCGTATGGAGATGTATGCTTAATTATGAAAGCGAAGTTATTATAGTCCACGGTATGAGAGCGTATTTCTGTTTGAGGGCCTCGTATGCGTGATGGATGTGAGGAGAGGCAATTGTGTATGTTGTCCTGATAATAAACAACTTGTTTTTCACGTAGATCATGATGACGGCAACCTCGATGATGCCTGTGTACCCTCAGGTGCTCCTGCTGCTCCCGTTGACGCTTGGAGTGCGTGGTACGGTGCAGCGTCTCGCTGGCGCTGGTGAGATGCGACGGCTCGCTGTGCGAGTGCGGCACGCCCTGTGCTGTTGTTTTGACAACGTAAGCTTGCTTCATGGCAACTAAGTATGGCGTGAGTTGGTTTGTTTTAATAGCCACGTGCGATTGCCTTATGCCTGCCGCAGAGGCAAGCAGTGAGCGACGTGTTGACGTTTGTCATGTTAGCAATCCCAGCGGTTTGCTGATGAATAATGGTGAGTCGTATCCATTTTATTATGATTCTGGGCCGAATGCCCTTCATCAAAGATTGTGTTGTGGCAAAAGTGTAAAAATACCCCCTTGATCATGTGAGGAAGATCCCCGGTCACAAAGTTCCTTGAGATTTAGAAGTCATAGTTGATGACAGCGATAGTGAGACCTAATCTGATTAAGAATGGCTTGTATACTCATACTCGAAATCTTAGACCGCACCTCATGAGTAACATGTGACGATGGGTCTGTAGGGTATCGTTGATGCGGTTCTAGCCTGTGTTGGTGCACAGAACCCCTCATGTGATGTAGCATATGTGGCTGTAGATATGTGGAGAATCGTTGGTGCGATTCTGGCATATGTGACGGCAGATATGTAAAGAACCGTTGGTGCGATTCTGGCCTGTGTTAGTGCACAGATTTCAATGAAAGTTTCACGAGTTGAATATGCATTGCTCATGAATTATGGTAAAAGTAACAAAATTGTTAGAATGACTATGTTGTAACTTATTGATCGGACCTTCCACAATAAATCATGTTGTGCAGGAAGCACTGTGTACGAAGCCTTAATGACAAGGCATTGTCAATTATGACAGTTAACTATTGTACTTAGACTTAGAGAAGTAAAGTACCATTTGGAATCGACCTTGTTTCTATTGGCAGAATAGCCGAGCTAGATTCATCTCTGAGCATATTTTGTCTCCAGGCGCTGCAACCGAGGACGGGTGCTAGTCAGGAATGGCCGTGTCATGGATTGATGGCGCCATAGTGCAACAAGCAGTGTCATCTAACAATTAGTTTTGTGAACTAATAATATGTACATACTCATGTCAGGATGGACGAGCGGACGAATTGGTATTTGTTACAGGAATGAATGAAAATACACGCCCGAGGACGGTCGTACGTCAGGACGGCCGTGTCGGAGCGTCTATAAAATACCCGGTTGGATCGAGGTAGAAGGGAGGGTATATCGAGAAACCCCCTCTTGTGTCTGTAGTATAAAGTTCACTGTAGATGCCGTGCGCGAGAAATTCCGCTTCAGTCATTCAACGAGTGTGGTCACTCTACTAGTGGTGCTAAGATAGTGTCGTGATTCTGTTCGTTGTTGTAATTCTTCTAGTGCAGGCAAGGAGGATTGGTGTTGCTGATAGGCTGCCCTGTGTTAAATTGAGATAAGTAGCGTTGCTGTTGGTTTACATATTTTGGTGTTATCATGTAATTCTTACCTCACGTTACACTGGTGTGTGATTGTGGCTGAGACGTGTTATGGTGTGGTCGAACTGTAATTTCACTATACTGAATGTATAGTGCGTTACGTTGTCTTATTACTGATAATGATTAACTGCGTAAGCAAGAGAGCAAGTTGAACATCCGCTCTCACACTTTTATTATTTTTAACAGTTAACGCTATCCTGATGTATTTCCAAGATCAAAATTGCGATCCACTATTGTAAATCTCCGACATCAGAAGTGGGATCTCTTGTTGTAATTTCCGATATATATAATATTTTAGATCCCTGTGTTTAAAGTATGAACATATTTATTCTTGTCAAAGCTATTTATGTTTTTATGTACTTACATTGTCATAAATATATTGCGATGCCAAATATTTTTCTGTCTTTTGTATTTTTCGTCCCTTAAATTACAATTTAAGTTATAAACCGCCCGTAAGGCCCGCCTCTTTTTTGCAAAACAAATATGGTTTAGATGTCAATCGCATTACTTTTTAAGAAAGATGAGAAGTCTCAACATTCGTGAGGCTTCTCATCTTTCTTACAGCATATGCTGCAGAACTAAGTCTGCTTGCTAATTTAGATATATGGGGGCCTCATTGAAACTTCGCGTCAATAGTAATACCAATAAATACAGTGGCATTCACAAGACTCAACTCTTCCCCATTTAAGAGCACATTGGTATTTGAATGTTAAACATTTGATATTGTAAATTAAAGTTTAATTTACTTATTGATTTTGTTTCATTGGCGTTTAAGATCAAATTGTTGGCGTTAATCCAATGTACTTATTTCGATAGAGCATTATTTACATTGACAAAAAATCTAAATTTGAGTACACCACAATAAACTAAGTTACAATGCTAAATAAAATAGAAATGAGATGTAATTCTTCGTTTCAAGTAAAAAGGATCTCCGGTTCTCTGTTCTCACCATACGAAACACATCAGCATTAAGCTGCTATTTTACGCTGGTATTCTATGAGAGCATGATATTAACCCGGTCGAACCAACCCATTCGTGCTACACCCATAATATAGCTGCTGCGTGGCTCTGCCAAGATAATATAATTTTGTAGTAAAAATAATTTCACTAATTTATAATTTTTGACTGGCCTGTTGGTCTAGTGGTTAGTGACCCTGACTGCTACGCCGGAGGTCGTGGGTTCGATTCCCACCCAGGACAAATGTTTGTGTGATGAGCACGATCATTTGTTCTGTGTCTGGGTGTAATTTATCTATAATATTTATGTATTTAGAAATATATAAGTATGTTTATCAGTTGTCTAGTACCCATAACACAAGCTCTGCTTAGCTTGGGACTAGATGGCGTTGTTTGATAGTTGTGGAATTATTATTATGTGGAATATTATTTTAGGACAAGTACTTATCCACTGTGAGCTTCTATTGTCAATATTCGCCTTTTATTATGTAACAGAATAAAATAACATAAAACAGCAAGATTAAATTATACTGACAAACTTAAACAGCGGTGACCTGTTAAACTTATGTCTTTTTTTTTGTTTTTATAAAATACTAGTTATGCTATTAAACATTACCAATAGTCCCTTTAACCACTAATAAGCTTGAAATGCTTATGTTACAAGTGGTTCACGATAGTAATCGAATGGCGGATTCTAATCCACGACCTTTCAAGTTCGCTATCCGCGCCCTGCCATTAGGCTTAAAGCTGAGACTTAAAGACATCTATATCTATATCTATACAAATAAATAAAATTGAGATGTCTGTTTGTAATGTCAAAATTACAGCTTTTTACTAAATGCATATGAAAGTATATACGGTACTTATAACAAAAATACAATTTTTAAAGTTTTTTGTCTGTCTGTCTGTCTGTCCGTCTGTCTTTCTGTTCAGGCTAATCTCCGAAACGGCTAGACAGATTTTGATGGGATTTTCACAGGCATATAGCTGTTGTCACAAGAAGTAAATTAAGCTCCTTTTATTTTAGGAACAGAATTAGGTTTCCGCGCAAAAAAAATAAAACACCAAATAACACGCGGGTGAAGTCGCGGGGAACAGCTAGTTGTTAATATAATATGTTAATTTTTATATGAGAAGGGGCAAACGAGCGTGCGGCTTACCTGGTAGTAAGTGAATACTGCACATCATGGAGAACTGCTACACCAGGGGAATGGCAGATGCGTTGCCGGCCTTTTAAATAGACTAGAATAGAGTAGACTCTTTTTTTGAAGGTTCCTAAGTCGTATTGGTTCGGAAACTTCGCTGATGGTAGTCGATTCCACAAGAAAGTTGTTCGAGAAAAAAAAACTACTTGTAAGCTAGAAAGAGCTAATAGACTGATGATAGTGCTTTACACCACATTCTATTAGATTTTGTCTAGTCAAACAAAATTCAAAAGTAACAAGTACAGAAAAATTTCTAAACTAACCAAGAATATTCAAGTTTGCACAAGAAAAAATAGTAGATACTGAAATGAAATGAAAAAAATACACATATCTTGTACATTTTCGACAACAGCAGTTTTCTAGTGTTGTCGTTTGGTAGACACTGCTGCCCATAACCTGGTTTGTTTTACTCTTTTGCCTCTTAAGACATCCACGGGACGATATACAAACAAGTAATAATAATGAAACTGTCGAAATTAATTCGAGTCAAAGTTTATTCCAGTCGGTAGCATCAACTTCATATGTACAAACATTGCGTTTATTATTCGTAATGCGATTGTGATAACATATAATAATGCTACGCCATTAAGCCACGTGAGCCGCGCTCGTAACAGCGGCAGTCGTAAATAGTTTTACGAGTGTTAAGTGCATGTGTGGACGTACCCTAAGCACATGTAGAATGAATGGGTGTTGTTCATTGCACTAAATTAAAATTAAATAAAAATTTACCCTGTTTCTGGGATAATTAATAGAATCGGGCGTTACTTTGCGGAAATCAATTTATATTAAAGATATTTATAATAAATAACCTAAGATCCGAGTAATAAATTTTAATAATTTATTACACGGATATTAGCTAATTAGCTTCTTAACTAAATTCTAGTCTTTGTTGGTAGTAAATCTAGCTATGCTCTCTTCTTTTCTTCAACTTCCATCCGTACCTCATCATCCCACCATAACGTGTTATTTTTCCTTTCATTCTTTCTCTTACTCACACCACATACTTCGGTGGCTACATACACCAAACCTTTCTTAAGATCATGCCAAGCAGTCTCCAAGTCTAAATCATTTATACACAATTCGTTCAAACCGCTAATGTTCTCTCTCAGTCTACACACTATTTATTATTACTCCATCTTGTAATCTATCTATTCTTATACTCTATAACGCAGTGGTGTAGACAAAGATGTCTGAGTCCCCAACAATTGAAAAGACCGTTAATTGGCATAAGACCAAGTAATGATCCGTCCCTACGTTGGACCCCCGGTAAACCCTTGTATCTACCACTGCGCTCCTCATTCGTTCATCCACAATTATAAAATCAATTATGATTCTATCATCACCTCTTTACCATTTATACATGTGAATCTTCTTATGGCGAAACAAGTGTTCCTCATAAAAATATTCTTTTCCAGACATACGGCGAGGAGCCAAATCAAGCCTCTTTGCCCCAACGTTCCCATTAAAATTTACCGATATAACAATATTTTTATTTCCCTTATATTTCATTAATACCGTCCTTACCATCTCGCAAATTTTTGCTCTCGGATATAAATGGGCTTAGATATGTCTGGGGCATAGACTCCTAGAACAAACAACTTCTTTAAGCCAACTTTTATTCGTATCCATAGCAGTCTCAGACCTGTACATTCATAGTCTTTCACACATTGATTCATTCTTTTTGAAATGACGATACCGACTCCCTAGCATACACGCTCCGTCTCGTCTACACCAGACCAGCACGCAGTATACATGCTATGTGTACCCTTCCCCTTCCGTTTCGTCTCATTTACACATAACACATCTATTCCTCTATCATACATCATATCGCATACTTCATCCATCTTATCATTTATTGCTCCACATACATTCAGCGAAGCCAGACGGGCTTTCGCAATCCACTTTTCGTCCCTCCGCAAGACAGAACGTGATGTGTGGCGAACTTCGTAGCCTGTTTTCCTCTCTGAGATTCTTCGCGCCCCTGTCCCATTACAGCGGCGCCGGGAATTCAGGTCTATTTCTTTTCTTCGTTGCCTCATGGTGCAAATGTTTGGGGTGGTAAATTTTACGCCGCTACCACATGACGAGGAGCCGAGTCTATCTTTTCGGCTTTGTCACTCGTTTAGCACCACCTGGAGGACACATGTACGGTGGGTCTAGGATTAGGTGGTCGAAGCCTACGGATGCGAGGGACTCATTCTTCTTCTTAGTTTATCATTATTTATATTACGGACGCGAGCGACTCATCCCCTTATCAGTATATCATTATTTATATATTTGAACATAAATATAAAATTTTGCTAATCTTTGAAAAATAAACCTGTATATACTCGTATATAGGCGCAGGCAAACTTAAGCTTTTGATCAAGAACAGGAAGGAGGAAGACAAATTTTTTACTTAATCTTATCATTTACCAGAAAAAAATATTGTTTTTCGAAGAACAACCTAGATTTTGTTAAGGTTTATGATGAAATTTAAGTTTAGGTTAGATTACGTTAACCTGATTTTATCACAAAACTAAATCAAAGTAGGTTTTCGATCAAAAACTGGATTTTCTCAATCTTACAGTCTGATAGGACGGCAATCCGACAGGATCGGAGTGAGGTCAGTCAAAGGACCAACTGTTTTATCTACTTTCCAAAGTACGGCCGGAGATACACCGCCAACTTTTAAAAACAACCAACAATTAAATAAATTACAGATTGTAGTGTGGTTTATATAATTTTATAAAAGGTAAATTCTGAATAAATATAAAAATAAAAATAGTAAAAAGTAATATAAAAGAATATCCTACTATGAATTACAAGACAAATAATATTATATTCTATTTTTACTTGTGTATAATTTAGTGCTTAAATACAATCCCACCTGGTCGTAAGTGGTAATGTAGCCCTGGATGGTAAATCCACTGTCTTAGCGTAACAAATGCATATTCACCCACTCCTTTGTTGTAGGCATTACGCAAAGCGTTTGGTTCTAATGCGTGGAATATCGGCAAATAAGGTGTGAAGACCCGCCGGCCGCCTGCTTGTCCGATGGGGGAAAGAACTCACTCACCGAAATGTATCAACCAAATCAAGGTTACCAATAAGCCTTTCCTTTAGTGCCGTGTAGTGGCGGTCAAGAAAATCCACTACCCCATATCCTACCGTGGGTGTCGTAAAAGGCGACAAAGTGAAACAGGCAGGAGATGGGCAGCAGCATCTTCCTAATAATAGCCAAAATTACAATAAAAAAACTGCGGTTGCCAACCCGCTCGCTAAGCGTGGCAACTATGGCAAATACCCCCCTATGAATGTGACAAAGAGACGGCCCCCAGTCCCCGGCGGCCCCGCTATTCCTGGCTACGGTGGCGACCATGGTAACGGCGGGGCAGGGGGTGCTAAGAATCTCCGGTGGAGGTTCGGTTGCCACCTTAGACGACTCGACCTAGCAACGTACAACGCACGCACCCTGAGGAATGACGAGGAGATCGTGGAGCTGGAAGAAGAGATAGACAAGTTGCGCTGGCATATTATAGGATTATCCGAAATCCGAAGAGAGGGGGAGGACACGGTAATCCTCGAATCCGGCAACTTGCTCTATCACCGGGAGGGCGACCATCTGCCCTAAGAAGGTGTCGGATTTATCGTCCACAAGTCTCTCGTTAACACCGTTGTAAAGATCGGGAGTGTGTCGACGAGGGTTGCGTACCTTATACTCAGAATCACCAAACGGTGTTCGCTGAAGGTCATACAGGTTTACGCACCAACCTCGGCACACCCCGATGAGGAGGTGGAGGAAATGTATAAGGATATCTCTAGAGCCATGCATTCCTCCCAATATACGGTGTTAATGGGAGACTTCAATGCAAAACTAGGCACAAAAGAGAACGGTGAGCTGAAAGTAGGGAAATTTGGAATAGGGCAACGGAACCCAAGGGGACAGCAGCTGGCCGACTTCATGGAGAAAGAGGGACTCTTTATGATGAACTCTTTCTTCCAGAAGCGGCCCCACAGGAAGTGGACCTGGTCGAGCCCCGACGGTTCGACAAAAAATGAGATTGACTTCATTATGACGACCAGACGACAACTGTTCAGTGATGTCTCCGTGATCGCGAGGGTGAAAACTGGTAGCGATCACCGAATGGTTAGAGGCACACTGAACCTAAACGTTAAGTTGGAGAGGTCTCGTCTAATGAAGTCAACACTCCGTCCCCCTCGTGCTCTGTTCCAAAGTCCCAAAACCTTTCAGCTCGAGTTACAAAACCGTTTTCAGTGCCTAGAAGACTGCAATGAAGTGGACGATATGAATGACAAGCTCATGGAAACTGTCCATGCGGTCGGAGCTAAGTTCTGCAAGACCCGCCGCAGAAGAACACAAAAACTCTCCGATCACACTCTTAATCTCATGGCTGTTAGATGGGAGATGAAGCTACATTCTTCAACAGACTTGACAGCATACAGGCATCTGAACAGACAGATCTCCAAATGCATGCGGCGGGACTTACGCAACTTCAATACAGCTCGTATTGAAGAAGCGATCGAGCAGAACCAAGGCTCCAAAGTCTTTGCCAGAGATCTGTCTGCCAGAAAGAGCCATCTGTCAAAGCTGAAGACAGAATGTGGCAGCATCGTTTCCGGGACACCTGAGATTTTGAGTGAGATTGAGAGGTTCTATGGGCAGCTGTACACGTCATCGTTGGAGCCACACGCAAGTGTGAGTAACGATCCAAGAGCGAGTCTCATCCGACACTATTCCGAAGATATCCCGGACGTCAGTCTGAGCGAGATTAGAATGGCTCTCCAGCACCTTAAAAACGGTAAGGCCCCAGGCGAGGATGGAATTACAGCGGAGCTTCTGAAAGCGGGTGGAAGACCGGTACTCGAAGTCCTTCAGAAGCTCTTTAATTCCGTCCTCCATGGTGGCATTATACCGGAGGCGTGGAGCAGAAGTGCGGTGGTCTTGTTCTTCAAGAAAGGTGACAACGCTCTCTTGAAGAACTACAGACCGATTTCCCTTCTGAGCCGCGTCTACGTGCTGTTTTCGTGAGTCATTACGAATCGTCTCGCGCGCAGACTTGACGACTTCCAGCCTCCCGAACAAGCCGGTTTCCGAAAGGGCCTTAGCACCATAGACCACATACATACCCTTCGGCAAATTGTACAGAAGTCCGAAGAGTACAATTTGCCACTATGTTTGGCGTATGTGGACTATGAGAAAGCCTTTGATTCCGTCGAAATTTGGGCGGTGCTGCAGTCCCTTCAGCGGTGCCAAGTTGACTGTCGGTATATCGAAGTGTTGAAGTGCTTGTACAGTAGGACTACGATGGCTATCCGAGTACAGAACCAGAGTACGAAACCTATCCAATTGCAGAGAGGTGTAAGACAGGGTGACGTCATATCCCCGAAACTCTTCACCGCTGCATTGGAAGACGTTTTCAAGCTTCTGGACTGGAAAGGATACGGTATCAACATCAATGGCGAGTACATCACTCACCTTCGATTTGCCGACGATATAGTCCTTATGGCAGAATCGCTGGAGGACCTAAGCACTATGCTCAATGACCTCGATAGTGTTTCCCAACGGATAGGTCTTAAGATGAACATGGACAAAACAAAGATCATGTTCAATGTCCATGTCACACCTATGCCGGTAGTTGTTGGGAGCACTAAGCTCGAAGTTGTTGACGAGTATGTTTACGTGGGACAAATAGTCCGACTAGGTAAGTCCAACTTCGACCGAGAGGTCAATCGACGGATTCAACTCGGCTGGGCAGCGTTCGGGAAGCTACGACACATCTTCTCGTCAGACATACCTCAAAACCTGAAAACGAAATTGTACAACCAGTGCGTGTTGCCAGTGATGACTTATGGTACTGAGACGTGGTCCTTCACTGCTGGCCGTATGAGGAAGCTCAAGGTCGCTCAGCGAGCTATGGAGAGGGCTATGCTCGGAGTTTCTCTGCGTGATAAACTTAGGAATGAGGATATCCGCAGTAGAACCAGAGTAACCGACATAGCCCAACGGATTAGTAAGCTGAAGTGACAGTGGGCCGGCCATATAGCTCGAAGAACCGACAACCGATGGGGAAGAAAGGTTCTCGAGTGGCAGCCTCGTACCGGTAGGCGAAGTGTAGGGCGTCCCCCCACGAGATGGAGTGACGACCTGGTAAAACATGCAGGAAGTCGATGGATGCAGGTGGATCAGGACCGTGCTTTGTGGCATTCCCTGGGGGAGGCCTATGTTCAGCAGTGGACTTGTGAAGGGCTGTAATGAATAAGCCTTTCAGCACGTCTCTTCCCTTTCTTTGCATTACCATATGAGACAGCAGTAATTCATGCTTTATCGGACTTGCACTCTATATTTTTTTTTGTAGAATAAGGGTGAAAAACTGCTTTGGCCCTGCACTGAATGAACCACCCGTAGTTGAGGTCCGGAGAAAATTCTACCCCTAACAACATAAGGAGGTCAGTGTACTCCAATGATACATTCCGGAAAGTAGGAACCAGGGTGAGCGGGCTCCTTTTATCGGTAAAAAAACTCGCTTGTGTTTTGGAGGCGTTGAATATCGCGACATTGGTATCGCCCCATTCGGAGACTGCCTGCAGTGAGAGATTCGCACGCTCAACGTTAATAGATCATCTATACAAATAAATAAAATTGAAATGTCTGTTTGTAATGTCAAAATTACAGCTTTTTACTTTTACTATATGAAAGGATATACGGTACTTATAACAAAAATACAATTTTAAAGTTTTTGTCTGTCTGTCTGTCTTTCCGTCTGTCTGTCTGTTTGTTCCGGCTAATCTCCAAAATAGCTGGACCCAATTTGATGCGATTTTCACTAGCAGATAGCTGATGTTACAAGGAGTAACTTAGGATGCTTCTATTTTAGAAAAACAATTAGGGTTCCGCGCAAAAAAATCAAAACTCCAAATAACACGCGGGCGAAGTCGCGGCAAACAGCTAGTGTTTATGCCCAAAATTGGTTATTTTGAACGCCGCCCAATCGCGTTCGAGCTGGCGCTTCACCCGATGGTATGTAGGTCAAAAAAACGCCGCCGGGTGGGGCGGCCGTAATCGACTTGTGTGGCTCAACGCGTGGGCGTAGAAGATGAGTAGCTAGCTGGCTGCGATGCGGGGAATCCGCGTATATCGGTTATCGCGGCAGAAGTTCACGCGACCGGTAGGGTCTAGATGGTTAGATTAAGTGCGTGTTACTTCACTCCGTGGATATGTGAATTTTGCAATATTTAACTTGTTAGGGTGATGCGGAATTACGCGCGCGCGCGCCGTGTAGATATACGGTCTAGGACTCGAACCGCGCATTCCTTGTTCGAGAGCGTCTCCCGGTTGATTGTCTGGAAATCATTATAATTGTGCCGTCGCCTTAAGTGCCCTTTTTTGTGTGTTGGCTGGTTTGTTAGTTTTACGTGTCAACGAGGCGTATTTTGAATTCTTATCACGGCGTGGGGTTTTTGTGTCAAACGAAGGAACTTAGTTGTGTTTAATGCTGAACGGTATGACTCATTAAGAGATCGCGTTAGTTCCCTATTTATAATTTTATGATAAGTGAATACATGACATTGAATGTTGAACTTTAAACTACTGTCCGTACTGTGTCGGGTATCACGTGTTTGATTCTACGATGAATGTGGAATTAGGCGACTTTAAGTTAGTTAAATGACAATAAAGCTAATAGACTGAAATAGTGAAAATGAAGAAAGAAATGGTCTAGCGGTGGAGCCTGCTGGAGCGATGCAGCATTGTGGGGCAGCCTGGAACTCGGCCGCTGCTGGTCGCCTAAGCGGGTCCATTTCTCAGACACATCACTGAACACTACTTGCCATTCACCTTATACCCACTTATGGCCTAACCAAGCTTTGGTGCGAGTCTTAGAGTCGGAAAGAGGTAAGTACTGTATTTTCCTAGCATTATCCCATATAGTTTAGTAAGATAGGAATTCCTCCATGTGGCCATTTGGGCCCGACCCGTGTCTGCCCGTCGACAGGCTGCTATGGGCCCCAGCCTGGGTGATCTATGCAGGGGCAGCTGCGGGCCGTAACAGCTAGTTTACAGGTACCGATTTGCCTTCTCTATTTAAATTAGAATTTTTTTTTATTTCATTAGCCTCGCGAATCATCCTTTGTACGAATAGTTGTTCGAGGACTTGTGTTCTATCAACGATCTTAATCATGATCCCAAACTAATGATTTCCCGGAGCGTAGGTGCTTCCCAGAAGCCTGTAAAATTAGTTTTATTCAATGTCAAATATTCATGTCCATAAAAGAAATTATTATAAGGCTGTTAGTAATAAAAGTTTGGATAATATAAAATACGCGAGATCCATGACCAGTTCATCTCATCATTTAATAAATTAACGCTAAAAAATCGCTGGAAAGGCTCAAACTATTTTCCTTTTGTTGGAAATAGAAAAGGGCTCGAGAAAATCGTAACTGCATGTGACGTTAAATATTGTAGAAACGGAGCTGATGACTTCGGCCATTGTTTGCAGCACAATATAATATAGAACTCGATGAGCTGGTTATGTTCATTTAAATTGCACGTTAATATTTCATTACAATTAATAATGTTATAATACGTAATGGAATTTAGGCAGCATTTATTTTTTTTATTTTATAGACTAAGGATGACAAGCGAGCACACAGCTCAACTGATGGTAAGTGAATGCTGTGGCCCATAGGCATCTACATTTTTATCCTCGATTAAGAATTAAAATGAGGATGCTTTGTCGCCCTGAGGACTAACATGGAATATACATGTATGTGTGTATATATTTCTTCGTAAACGGCTTCGCAATTCTATCAATGTTCTAAGGTTGACTGGCAGAGAATGCTTTTATCATTAAGTCCGCCTTTTAATCCTGTACTTAATTATTTAAGGCTCAATAATGTTTGAATAAAAAAAAATACCTCACTCACAGTAAAACTTGAAACTTATTTGAAAAAAAATTAATGACAATCGCATGAATTATTATTACTTAACTCAACTTTTAAAAGTCAACTTTTATAAGTTATTGAATAATTATAATATATAGGATGTCCCAGCAAGTATGATAAAGCTGAAGCCCAAAGGTAGAGAGCACTCTTAGACCGAACCGAATAACTCCTATGAATGATCTACGATTTTTCGTAGTTTTCAAGTTATGGTTTTTTAAAGTTTTTTTTTTAACAGTTATTAACTTAAGACATTGTGCACAGTGATATACCTAGGTAGCATAGATGCAGTTATGATTTTTTTTCTCACTTAGCTGGATACATCACTATACAAACAAAATCATTACCTTTGTCCTCAGATGTAAACAAAGAGCAACAAAAAAAGTGATTTCGCAAAACAAATAAAACAAGTTTTTAGAAAATTTTTGACGGCTTTTAATAATTCACATGACTTTTTTCTATCAATCTTATTTTAAAAACATTTTCATCAATTCATTAACAATTTCATCGAGCTGTCTTTTCAATTTCATAATTAATATTTAATTCAAAGTATGGTACAACTAAAATGTTGGGTTAGATTTTTTAAAGTGCAACCCCTAACAGGATGAATTAGGATACACGGTGTGTATGCAACCTTTTATTTTACAAGGCAATTGACTCAAGACTTACAGAAAATACTCTTCAGATATAATAAATGAATAAGGATTTTGTGGTTTTACAAAACACAACCTTACAGAGCGGCCAATTGATGTTAAAAAGGAGATAAAATAATATAAATTATAACTCAAACCAATGAACGCTTATAAGTTTTGATATAATTCATGTTTCTCATTTAATCCATATGGTTATTTATAATAATATACAATGAGCTTTTTTTTTTAAATAAATAACAACTCATGTAAATTGCACCCGTGCGAAGCTGGGGCAGGTTGCTAGTATTATATATAATTTGAAGCGTCTGCCGTAAACCTGAGGAACTCCTTCAATACGTCACAAAAGTTCATAAAATACATCGAAAAGCAAGCATCGTTCAGACGATTCCCCAATAATTTCAAAGAAAGCAAAAAAACTTTTATTTGATTTACGGCTTAGGGTGAGGTCATGGCTCATTCGATGACGAACGACAATGGTCTTTACGTTCGTTTGCTCCCAAATAAAACAGTCAAGTATTTTAAGGAAGTTACAGTGGAAGAAAACAATTCACTAGCTTTCCTAGATGTTTTAGTCATCCGAAATCCTGATAACACTATTATTGATCACACTGTGTATAAAAGCTTTTACAAAAATTTACTTCGTAAATATCCGCGTTATAAAATAAAATGATGTGTCTTACCTAGTACGAAGAGCACCTCCCGCCCTCCCTCAATTGCGTGCACTATCCCCGTCACCATTAATATACACTGTGTATAGCAAAAAGACCCATACCAACCGCTATTTAAATGGTGACTCGCAGCTTCATCCATCATAGTAAGCTACCGTGGACGTATTTTGTAAATTGTACCGTTGGACGTAAGTTGTATAACACTTTAATCTCGTCTTTGGGGAGACTTAGTTTCGGCGCTAAACTTCGACGTAACAAGGACGAAATGACTTGATGTATGGCCTCTAAATCTTCCTTTTCCACGTTGTTTTGAAACAGACAATTGTCAACGTTACAGATAATTAAAAAAATACGTATGAAGAATACGGGATTCTTCGCGGTGTTAATGCAAAATTCAGGCCCTTTGACAATACTTTTACTGAAGGTTCGTCTAATGTTTGTTTTGACAGATTATAGACCGTGCGTTGTTTATTGTTTGCATCTATGGTTAACGGTTGCTTTTCGTTTCTACGTTGACATGGATATTTCGCATTTGATTTAATCGTTAATTTTTGAAATAATGATTTCTTATAGTAGAATATGCAGTATAACTCAGACACTGCCTTGCATCTGGCTAACTATTGTGGAAGGAACAACAAGCAAGTAGATGGCGTGGCGATGGGCTCACCTGTATCTCCCATTGTCGCCGATATATTTATGGAAGACTTTGAAGGGAAAGCCCTGCTTACTTCTCCCGTAAAGCTAAGATTCTTTAGGCGGTACGCAGACGACACTTTCACAATTCTACATTTAGATAAAGTATCTGCATTTTTAGACCATCTTAACTCCATAAATTCTAAAATTCAGTTCACACTGGAGTTAGAGGCAAGCAATTTTTTATCTTTTCTAGATGTGTTAGTAATTGGGAATCCTGTTAACACCTTGAGCCACACTGTGTATAGAAAAAATACCTATATAGATAGATATTTATACGGTGGTTCTCATCACCATCCTTCACAGTTAGCTACCGTGGGTTATTATTTGTTTCAGAGAGCACGAGGGATCTGTGACAGTAAACACCTACAACACGTCAAGCAAGTTTTGCACGAAAATAAGCGTTGGGTTCCGCGCCTACATCACAGTGAACGAGTGAAGCTGACCACAATCGAGCGACTACCTGCTGTACTGCCATATGTCAGAGATCTCACTGACAATATTGGCTACATCTTTAAGCGCGCTTCCATTAAAATATACTTCAAGTCGCCGAAGTAGATAAGTCAGTTTTTACCATCAGTCAAGTGTAGGTAATGTCCCTCTGCAAGATGTAGGAGTGTACAAGCTTGATTGTGATTGTGCTCTCTCTTATATAAGACAAACTAAGAGATCCATAAATACCCGCGTTAAAGAACACATAGCTGATGTGAAGAATCGATGCTCCGAGAAGTCTGCAGTCTGTGAACACATACAAGATCGCCCCCGTCACTACATTAGATTTGATAGACCACAAACGCTCGCTAAAGAACAACGATTCCTTCCATGGATGATTCGCAAGGCTATTGAAATCAAAACACATCCTAATTTCAATAGAAAAGATGACTGGGTGCTACCATCTGCTTGGGATCCCATAATTAATAAAATTAAATCCCAACCCATCCATACAACTGCTGGACTTCAAGATACTGTAAGTTCATACTGCGTATATCGGAACAAAAATTAATATTTTTTATTCTAGATGTAGCCATGGTTATCTATGACATTGGGACGTCATACACCTCAGTCCCCGACGTCATACTCCGTGACCATGGGTGCTGTAAAGTGCTCGAAAAGTCGGAAATTTAAAAAAAGTTAATATACACGATAAAATCCGTGAAATTAGTTTTATTTAAATTTTTGGTATTTTCTTTTTGTTTATTTTTGCATTTATTATATTTAGATTTTTCGCATTTCTCTAAAGTTTCGATGCAATTATTAAAACTTAAATGCCGGTTAAACTGTCTTTAACTCACAGTTAAAAATAATTAAAAATAAAAAATACTTCGCAAAAAAATAAAAAAAGGACTCTCCGATACCGCTCCAATTGAAGATCCAGCTTTACCGTTGGACATTAAATCTACTCATGTCGATGACATTGACGCTATTTTGTTAAACGTTAAAGCGGTTTTAAATGACAAGAAATACTCATAATTGTAACCTTTTTCAGGGACAAGTTTTAGCATCACACATGCTAAATATGAACTATTTTTACACTTTCCTGCAACTTTATTACTATAATTCGTTTCTTTGAGGTATAAACTATTAAAAACTCCAGTCACTAATTATTATAGTTTATGTTCACGTTGGGCCAAATTACCTTAACAAACTGAGCAATTCCCTTTAAAGATGTTATATATCTTGCGCGCTTTATTTTAAGATATTCTAATCGCCGAATTTTATTTGCTATTTTAAGTCCGTACGGGTTTACATGATGATTTCTTATATCTACACGAACACTACACATTAAATAATACTTTTTATAACGGTGTTTTATTCAATTAAGCTGTACCATTGAAAACCCAACATTTTAGGTGTACCATACTTTGATTCAAATATTAATTATGAAATTGAAAAGACAGCTCGATGACATTTGAAGGGTAGATTGATAGTAAAACAAACATATCTTAAAGATTAAGAGAAAAAAGTCATATGATTTTTAAAAACTACTAAAGATTGTTAAAAACTTTTTTTTGCGAAATCTTTTAAAATATCAATCAGAAGAACTCAGCAAATATACAAATAAAAATAAATTAACTGGCAGGAAAAAATAAAATAGTCGCTAATTATCCTAATGGTTTAATTTGTAGAGCTGATTGACAACTGTAGCAGAAATATTGGAAAGTGTCTTATGGAGGGTCGAGGTGGAGTCCTTTTTTAAAGTTATGATTAATTGTTGCTATGACAATGACGTAAGTCGTTTCTGAAGTGAGTAATTTTTCTTTTGTGTCATTAGTGACTCGTTTTTTATGCATTTAATTGATGAAGTTGTGTTACTCCAGTGTATGAAAATGAATATTTATTTTCTAGTTTCCGCATGACTTAATTTCTTTGTTTTGGT
Organism: Parnassius mnemosyne; assembly: GCA_963668995.1. NCBI lineage: Eukaryota > Metazoa > Arthropoda > Insecta > Lepidoptera > Papilionidae > Parnassius > Parnassius mnemosyne. The sequence goes on along the minus strand of CAVLGL010000081.1, from coordinate 39,965,464 downwards.
GCTACAGGTCCTGATCAAGTATTTCTTTAGTAAGACTGATGGTTATCCGAGTATGGCTACCCAAATCGTCAATCCACTAGAAAAGGAAAATATGTAGTACCTAAAATTAAAATGACTTCGGTATTCGCACGAGACGATGGGTAATCCCACAATTACATAACGAGCTGCTTCGGACTTGCTTAGTTATCTCGAATAATAATTTAAAAATACTCTAAGTAAACATTACCTATCATTGTATCCATAAAGGTACGCCACAGGCCACAAGTAACGTACTGTTAAAATTATCAATCTATGTTCGATGTGTGCTGTTTGAGTATGTGTTGAATTAGTGTATAATATATGTATATATAGTATGTATGTAAAAATCAATTCAAAAAGTAATGAACCAGTTTTAATATAATATGGTTGATGTGGACCTCATAATAAACTTTGAACTAAATATGTATAAATAAAATAATAAAATAGATGTAGGTAGATGTTAGTATATGTATAAGAAATTATACTTCAGATTATATAAACAGAAGCATGTAAGACGATAACACTGCCGACAAACTGTAATGCAGTTTGGCAGATGAAAATGTTAAAAACGTTTATTGTATAATTGGGAGAAAATAAATAAAAAAAATTACAGAACTAGCATAAAAAACCTATCCAACTCTAGAAAAGTGTAAGAAAGAGTGGCGTTATACCTCCAAAATTCTACACCGCTGTTTTGGAAGGTGATATCAAGCTACTGGACTGGAAGGAATACGGTGTCAACATCAATGGCGACTACCAACGTTCAATTTGTCGACGATAATATAGTTATTATGACAGAATCTCGGTATAACCTCAACACTATGTTTTCTATATATCTTAAAATGTGGAAAACAAGGGTTATGTGTGACTTTGATTCTTTGCTATTCATAGGAAAAGATTTGTCATCATACATTTTAATCGAAAACATATAAGATTTTTCCTTTCTACAAGAATAATTAAATAAATGGTTTTTGATTGTGTTATATAATTTTGATATCTCATAATTTATAAAAATTTCAAACATTTAAAAAAAATTAACTATTAAAAATGGTTTCATACGAAACTTTTATTGCTTAAGCGGGTTAGCAACTACAGTTTTCCATTTTTAGTATAAATTAGGAAGACGGTGCTGCTTTGTCGCCTCTTACGACAACCACAGGCTGATATGGGGTAGGGGATATTATTATACTGCCACTACAGGGTACTATACAATACAGTAACACAAATTTAGTAATTGTTATGTTTACCAACCATGTACATTGTAAAATAAACATGGAAATCACACGTAACTAAAGCGAAGCGCTGCATCGATTTAACATAAACATTTACTATTCACAAACGGAATTGTACAGTGTATCCGCATAGAATTTTGTTTAATAAAATATATCAGCTCGTAGCGGCATGTGAACCACTTCGAAATCCTACAAACTTGTGTAGGCTTACCTTAGTTTTAATGTTTTTTTTTAATTATTTTTGGTCAGAATTTGTGAAAATTAGAAAAAAATTACTCGCTTTCGCTCTGATAGTATGTGATGTGACATATTTTAACTAGCAAACAGGGTTTTTAATGACTAGAGAAAATATATCAACGATATAGTTTTTATTACATACTTCCTTCTACCCGCGACTTCGTGTGCACCATACAACCGTACAACCATAATATAGTTACAGCCTGGCTCTACATCGTTAGATCATATTTTATCATTAACGTTATAACGATTAAAAAATATCGCACATGAAAAATGAGACGGAAGTCGCGCACAGTGAATAATCCTACATCACTTGCTCTATAAAAACATCACGTAGATAAATTGTGAGTGTAACACTTAACTAACTAAACATTTCGAGAATGACTTCTACCTTAAAAGAAGTGACAAGCTTAGTTTTATAGACCCTAGATATGTGATAGGCATTCCAATTATTTCTGTAACTGGTTGTTTCTTTGACTTAGTATGGGTGAAAAATGAGCAAGAGATGAGATAATATGTGGAGGTCCATAAGTACCTACAAAGGTTAAGAATCAAAATGCAGATGGGTCATCCCTGGGGACTAATGCTCAATTCCTATATTAAAGAAGTAATTCAATCTTCGTAACGATCCATTTTATATCATACAAGGTGCATATAAAAAGAGTTTATATTATAAAATATTGCAGCTTAGGATGACTTCAAATGATAAATATTCATAAACAGCTGTTCGTAAACAGTTGAACTGGTATTTTGTTCAAAAAGGGGGTTTTCCTGTTCTTAATTTACTGCAAATTGGCTTTTAAGAAAAAACGAAGCCTTTTAAAATATAGAAATCTGGCATAAGATGAATAAAAAGGCAAAATATAGAATACTAGTTATACATAGCTGCTATTTACAGATGGTATTTTTTGAGAGCGTGAACATGCCTCGATCGAGGCGACTCATTCGTGCTGAAGTCGTTATTACGACTGTATTCAGCAGCAGCATCGTATTCCGCTTCAAATATTTTGTCATGAGTTCTTAGAGTCTTAGTTCTTAGAGACTCTTCGAGTTTGGATGAAATATCTGTCATCATTCTTTCGTTTGACCTGAACTTTGAGCCAGTAAGATACACGGCATATTACTTCTCCTATTTCAGATAACTAATAGAATCTCGTAAAGCGCTACTTTTCGGATGTAAAAAATATAATGTAAAAAAATGTAATGTGAATAATAAATCCACGAGACAAATAAAACCATGTGTCTCAACTCTCAGCTAGTTATAAAAAACACCTTCTACCCTCCCTCAATTGCCTGCACTATCACCGTCACCACTACTCCCAAGACCAGTACACCATAAAGACACACCATTGTCGATAATAAGGCACGTGTTTAGACTCTTGTAGAAATGGACTCTACGATGGCTAATCGATAAGAATTTATATTATATAGAATATAATTAAAATATATATTTATTTATATATATATAGAATATATATTAGTATTTTTAATTTTCATATCTTCAATCGTATAATAAGTAAGAAGAAGTCTTTAATTTCTTGTCCCCATTCATAAATTTAATAATAGGTCTTTTTTATAGGATAGAGTGACAAACGAGCAACCAGTCCACCTGATGGTAAGTGGTCGCTGTGACCCATAGACATCTACATCTATTCTCAATAAAGAATCAAAATGCAGATGCGTTGTCACCCGTGAGGACTAAGATGGAGTGCCTCTTTTCTAGTAAAAAGGGTCTCCGGTTCTCTACACTCACCATACGAAACACAGCAGTGTTAAACTGCTATTTTACGCTGGTATTCTGTGAGAGCGTGCTCCTTCCCCGGTCGAGCTGACCTACTAATATAGCTGCAGTATGGCTCTACCACGTGTGTCTTTTCTAAATCTAAATAATAGGTCTGCTTCTTACCAAACGGGATGAGCATTAGTGCAGATTTTTATTGTAAAGAACTGAGTTTTGGTCAATCGTTCGTCCCCGATGCTCCTGCGCGACAATACTGCATAACAGACGGTATCCAAGTTACGAGAGCTGGAGTTGGAAGTTCTCCGTCATTCGCTGTACTCACCAGACCTTGCGCCTACATACTTCTTCTTTTTCCAGAATTTGCATAACTTTTTGGCAGGAAAAAAATTCAATAACAACATTAATACAAAATGCCTTTGAGGAATTTGTTGCCTCCCATCCCGCCGATTTCTTCAAGAAGGACATCAGTAAACTGCCACTGCGTTGGCAAAGATGCATCAATTCCATGGGTGATTACTTTGATTAATAGAAGTAAAAAATATAGAATAAAAACAACGTTAACTTATTTCATAAAACTGCAAAATCATAGAAAATTTCATACCTAATAATTAAAACTTGAAAATTTCTTATTTTATTACCATGTTTTCAGTTCTGAGCCAAGTTTTAAGCTCATCGGAAAGTTAACAGTAGTTGAAAATGATTGTCAATTTGTACTGAACAGACAAAGAAGACATAGAGGTAATAAAAACCTTGTAAAATACACCTCTTCATTCTTATCTAATAATCTTAACATGACAAAGGTTAATGTAGAGTTACTGGGCACAATTGGACTAATTACGCAGATGTTTGATGCACCACATGATTATTATTACTGTTTATGGATTGAAATGTTAATTAGTTTGTAGATTATGTCTATACTATGTGTAATAATAATTCAACTGTTATTATACTCTGCCCTTTCCTAAAAAAAATATTAATGTTTAGCTTACTGTCATCTACAGAAATGAGACGGCATAAACTACAAAATAACTTAATAATATATAAGTACTTAATAATACTCCAGAAATGTATGAATTTTTAATTTCAAAAAAATATAATATTAAGTAATTATTAATTTCAAAGTGAAAGAGTTCTCCCTCGGAATATAAACATGGATAGTTTTTAGGTAGGTAGAGGTATAAAAATAAGTTAGAGTTTAGAATGTCACAGAATAGTATATTTAGAATTCATCATCATCATCATTACAGCCCTTCACAAGTCCACTGCTGAACATAGGCCTCCCCCAAAGAATGCCACAAAGCACGGTCCTGAGCCACCTGCATCCATTGACTTCCTGCATGTCTTACCAGGTCGTCACTCCATCTCGTGGGGGGACGCCCTACACTTCGCCTACCGGTACGAGGCTGCCACTCGAGAACCTTTCCTCCCCATCGGTTGTCAGTTCTTCGAGCTATATGGCCGGCCCATTGCCACTTCAGCTTACTAATCCGTTGGGCTATGTCGGTTACTCTGGTTCTACTGCGGATATCCTCATTCCTAAGTTTATCACGCAGAGAAACTCCGAGCATAGCCCTCTCCATAGCTCGCTGAGCGACCTTGAGCTTCCTCATCCGGCCACCAGTGAAGGACCACGTCTCAGTTCCGTATGTCATCACTGGCAACACTCACTGGGTGCACAGTCTCGTTTTCAAGGTTTGAGGTATACCTGACGAGAAGATGTGCCGTAATTTCCCGAACGCTGCCCAACCGAGTTGAATCCGTCGATTGACCTCTCGGTCGAAGTTGGACTTACCTAGTCGGACTATTTGGCCCAGGTAAACATACTCGTCAACAACTTCGAGCTTAGTGTTCCCAACAACTACCGGCATAGGTGTGACATGGACATTAAACATGATCTTAGTTTTGTCCATGTTCATCTTAAGACCTATCCGTTGGGTAATAATATTGAGGTCATTGAGCATAGTGCTTAGGTCCTCCAGCGATTTTGCCATAAGGACTATATCGTCGGCAAATCGAAGGCGAGTGATGTACTCGCCATTGATGTTGATACCGTATCCTTTCCAGTCCAGAAGCTTGAAAACGTCTTCCAATGCAGCGGTGAAGAGTTTCGGGGATATGACGTCACCCTGTCTTACACCTTTCTGCAATTGGATAGGTTTCGTACTCTGGTTCTGTACTCGGATAGCCATCGTAGCCCTACTGTACAAGCACTTCAACACTTCGATATACCGACAGTCAACTTGGCACCGCTGAAGGGACTGCAGCACCGCCCAAATTTCGACGGAATCAAAGGCTTTCTCATAGTCTGGCAAATTGTACTCTTCGGACTTCTGTACAATTTGCCGAAGGGTATGTATGTGGTCTATGGTGCTAAAGCCCTTTCGGAAACCGGCTTGTTCGGGAGGCTGGAAGTCGTCAAGTCTGCGCGCGAGACGATTCGTAATAACTCTCGAAAACAGCACGTAGACGCGGCTCAGAAGGGAAATCGGTCTGTAGTTCTTCAAGAGAGCGTTGTCACCTTTCTTGAAGAACAAGACCACCGCACTTCTGCTCCACGCCTCCGGTGTTATGCCACCATGGAGGACGGAATTAAAGAGCTTCTGAAGGACTTCAAGTACCGGTTTTCCACCCGCTTTCAGAAGCTCCGGTGTAATTACAACATCGGCTGGGGCCTTACCGTTTTTAAGGTGCTGGACAGCCATTCTAATCTCGCTCAGACTGACGTCAGGGATATCTTCGGAATAGTGTCGGATGAGACTCGCTCTTGGATCGTTACTCACACTTGCGTGTGGCTCCAACGATGACGTGTACAACTGCCCATAGTACCTCTCAATCTCACTCAAAATCTCAGGTGTCCCGGAAACGATGCTGCCACATTGTGTCTTCAGCTTTGACAGTTGGCTCTTTGTGGCAGACAGATCTCTGGCAAAGACTTTGGAGTCTTGGTTCCGCTCGATCGCTTCTGCAATACGAGCTGTATTGAAGTTGCGTAAGTCCCGCCGCATGCATTTGGAAATCTGTCTGTAGCTTAGAATGTAGCTTCATCTGCAGTCTAACAGCCATGAGATTAAGAGTGTGATCGTAGAGTTTTTGTGTTCTTCTGCGGCGGGTCTTGCAGAACTTAGCTCCGAACGCATGGACAGTTTCCACGAGCTTGTCATTCATATCGTCCACTTCATTGCAGTCTTCTAGGCACTGAAAACGGTTTTGTAACATGAGCTGAAAGGTTTCGGGAGTTTGGAACAGAGCACGAGGGGGACGGAGCGTTGACTTCATTAGACGAGACCTCTCCAACTTAACGTTTAGGTTCAGTGTGCCTCTAACCATTCAGTGATCGCTACCAGTTTTCACCCTCGCGATCACGGAGACATCACTGAACAGTTGTCGTCATGTCGTCATAATAAAGTCAATCTCATTTTTTGTCGAACCGTCGGGGCTCGACCAGGTTCACTTCCTGTGGGGCCGCTTCTGGAAGAAAGAGTTCATCATAAAGAGTCCCTCTTTCTCCATGAAGTCGGCCAGCTGCTGGCCCCTTGGGTTTCGTTGCCCTATTCCAAATTTCCCTACTTTCAGCTCACCGTTCTCTCTTGTGCCTAGTTTTGCATTAAAGTCTTCCATTAACACCGTATATTGGGTTTTGGAGGAATGCATGGCTCTAGAGATATCCTCATACATTTCCTCCACCTCCTCATCGGGGTGTGCCGAGGTTGGTGCGTAAACCTGTATGACCTTCAGCGAATACCGTTTGGTGATTCTGAGTATAAGGTACGCAACCCTCGTCGACACACTCCCGATCTTTACAACGTTGTTAACGAGAGACTTGTGGACGATAAATCCGACACCTCCTTGGGACAGATGGTCGCCCTCCCGGTGATAGAGCAAGTTGCCGGATTCGAGGATTACCGTGTCCTCCCCCTCTCTTCGGACTTCGGATAATCCTATAATATGCCAGCGCAACTTGTCTATCTCTTCTTCCAGCTCCACGATCTTCTCGTCAGTCCTCAGGGTGCGTACGTTGTACGTTGCCAGGTCGAGTCGTCTAAGGTGGCAACCGAACCTCCACCGGAGATTCTTAGCACCCCCTGCCCCGCCGTTACCATGGTCGCCACCGTAGCCAGGAATAGCGGGGCCGCCGGGGACTGGAGGCCGTTTCTTTGTTACTGTCATTCATAGGGGGGTATTTGCCATAGTTGCCATGCTTGGCGAGTGGGTTGGCAACCGCATTTTTTTTTAATTGTTGGTTTGTTGTTATCTAGAAGATGCTGCTGCCCATCTCCTGCCTATTTCCCTTTGTCGCCTTTTACGACACCCACGGGAGGATATGGGGTAGTGGATATTCTTGACCGCCACTACACGGCAATATTTAGAATTACAATGTTTATATTGCCACGACTAGGTCGGGGTTACAGACTTACGTCTCACTCGCACTAAAGTTTTTTACTTATACTACGTGGATGGTAGTAGAGGTAGCACCGTCTCTGACTAATAACAGTCTTCACTGATAGCAGTCCGGTCTGCATGGTCTGGGTCGAGGTGCGTGGAACGGTTGGTCAAGTCCGGCCGCTTAAGTGGTAGGGCAGTAGACTACATAGTAAAGACTCAATGCGATAGGACTGAAATAGTAGAACTCCGGTAGAATTACTCCGGTAGTAGAACTCTTTTAGAATCCGAGCAACAAACACTGAAATAACATTTAAAAAATCAGGCACATCTATAAAATTAGAATAAGAAAAGTTGGGGTTGACACGAGTTAAATGTAAACTTTTGCAAGGGAAAAGGAATGACTGGCTTATATTCCTTATACTCAGAATCACCAAACGGTATTCGCTGAAGGTTATACACTTCACCTGCTGAAACGAGGCTGCCACTCGAGAACCTTTTTTCCCCATCGGTTGTCGGTTATTCGAGCTATATGGCCGGCCCATTGCCACTTCAGCTGACTAAAAAACTCCGAGCATAGCCTCCGAGCATATATATATACATATATGTTATTCTGCCCTTTCCGACGACCATTTGCTTTCCTCGAAAAAAAAACTCCTAAAATCAAACCTAAAATCTCTCAAGTTGGACCAAACTGTTTAGGAGTTCATCGCGGACAAACAATGTGACACTTAATTTTTATATATAAAGATCTTTCAAGTATTTTGTTAAGTAAAAACAAATTTAAATATCGAAGCACAAGTTACATTGTTGAAGATGACACGCAGATATGACGAGGGTGTCAGTGATGCCAACACGAGGGAAAATTATTGCGAACAGCAAATATTTTTAATATTTGTCCAGAACAAAATTTTTTCATTGTTATAACTTCAAAAATTGCCAAAATTGCAATTTTTGAGTAAAATTTTATGATATTGCGTCACCAACATGCTTTAATGGCAGTATTTAATAATATAAATGTATATTATTTATTATGTTTATTATGTTTTCTTATCTTATCCTAAGTTTTGATTGATAAATAAACCATACAAAAATTTATATATTGTTGCTCGGAGAACCCATAAGATGTGAAAAACAGACTAATATCAATAATTTAATTTACTAACCGGTTCATGGTTTTTAGTTTTCACTTTTGTCTGGAGTCCCCAATGACTTTAAATTTTTTTTTTTCAAATAAAACCGTACCCATAGGATTTTCGCCCACATCGTTGAGGTAGTTTACGAGTATACATAAATTGCACAATTTGCTTAAAGGATTAAACCCTGATATACTCGTAGCAGTGACATCGTTGATTTGTATACTGTCCGCAAATTTTGGTATTCGGGTGATTTTCTAAGCGTCCTCACTCGGTAATATACTGGGTGGTGATTAAGTTTTCACATTAAATAACACTGCGGTATATACAAATTCATGTATTATGTCTGTTAAAATAATGAAATAAACAATTCTATCAAAAATAAAAAATGCATCTTTCAAACAAAATAAATAGCGTAAAAATTGATACGAAATAAATCACCTTGATAATATTAGCTTACTGACCTGAAGTGACATGTAAAATCGGTAATGGCGCGGCAGGTGTGCTAATAGATACACTAACACAATTTTCTGTTAATATAAAATAAGTTACATACCAACAAATATAAGGTTTTATTTCAAAAAAATATACTATCATATATTAAATTAACAAAATCAGCAATTGTATGACAATCTAAATCTATACATCTATACAAGTAAATAAAATTAAAAACAAAATTTTTGTATGTCTGTATATCTATCTATGTGATTGTTCTGGCTAATTTTCGAAACGGCTAGACCGATTTTGACGGGACTTTTACTGGCAGATAGCTGATGTTATATGTAGCAACATAGAGTACTTATATTTTACGCAGTAAAATTAGAACCCTAAATTATATGCGGGCGAAGTCGCGGGGAACAGCTAGTTTTAACATAATATGTACCATATATTGCAATGGCTGTTCCGGCACTGCTGTAACATAGAGATAAAAATTTCGCCGCTAATGCACTCAATGCAACTAATGGTCATCATCAAGTGAAACATGACGCTTAAAACTTAATATTTAATTGCGAAAAATTGAATGTGTAGGCGCCGACCAAAACACGAAATCTCCGAGTTCGGAAGGCGCTTAAATAGTCATTATCAACAGTTTATTGCGCATTTTGAATAGCTGTAATTGAAATGCAGCAATTAGCTCGAGGGCGCATTCGTATTTTCCGCCGCTTTCTACAATTCTCTATAACACGTTCAGTTTGTTTGAATATCCATTATGAAATGCTTTAATTGTGTCCAATTTTGTAGAGACGGGTACTAAAATAATTACAGCATTAAAAAATTCAGGTGTCAATGTTTAATTTATTTTTCTTTTTAACTTTTAATGGACTGTTAGGTTTTTGATAAGACTGAAGTAATAAACTCCGTAGTGGCGATGTTAGAATATCCACTATTCCGCAGATGTCGTAAGAGACGACAGAGGAAATGAAACCAGGAGATGAGCTGAAGTGTGAAAAAATAAAGCGGTTTCCAACCCGCCTGCCAAGCGTGTCAAATATAGCAAATATCGCCCTTATGAAACTCAAATGCTCACACAAAACACAGAAGCTCAAAGTTGCTCTGTTTCGCACGGAAGTGTAGATAACCGGAGATCCTTTTTACTAGAAACGAGATATTCCGTGTAAGTCCTCAGTAACTGCTCCTAACGCATATTGATTCTTAATCGAAGAAAGATGTAGATATCTTTGTTTAAAAATAATTTTATTTACACATTCGTTTCAACATTTTTAGTTAACGAAACGTCGCGAACAAAAGAGTTCAAATTGAACGCTATAAAATCTGTAAAATTAGTTTCATTCCAAGAAAAGCTAAAATAAGTTAACGTCAAAATTTATACGTCCATATGCACACGCACACACACAAACGCACGCATGCACGCCCGCACGCACGCACCCTTAATCAAAGTCAAATTGCAAATGAAAAATTCATTCAGATCACAGATGAATTGTTCTCGTTCGGTGATATAGCGAAAGCAAAGCTTCTGAACTACTACGGCTCTACTATTAAGATTTAATCGGCTTCAAATAGTTACAGTCGTATTCCGTTCGTTAAATTATTTACTACTACTATTTAAAATACTTCTTTTTGATTTAATAATGGTGAAAAACCAGTACACAGTCCACCTGGTAGGTGGATGCTGTGGCCTATTGATATCTACATCTATTCTCGTTTTTAAAACTGATTACAAGGTATTTATTTTTATTTTATTACATTGTCAGTCAATTCTGAGATATGATATTATCATCATCATTACAGCCCTTCACAAGTCCACTGCTGAACATAGGCCTCCCCCAAAGAATGCCACAAAGCACGGTCCTGAGCCACCTGCATCCATCGACTTCCTGCATATCTTACCAGGTCGTCACTCCATCTAGTGGGGGGACGCCCTACACTTCGCCTGCCGGTACGAGGCTGCCACTCGAGAACCTTTCTTCCCCATCGGTTGTCGGTTCTTCGAGCTATATGGCCGGCCCATTGCCACTTCAGCTTACTAATCCGTTGGGCTATGTCGGTCACTCTAGTTCTACTGCGGATATCCTAATTTCTGAGTTTATCACGCAGAGAAACTCCGAGCATAGCCCTCTCCATAGCTCGCTGAGCGACCTTGAGCTTCCTCATCCGGCCAGCAGTGAAGGACCACGTCTCAGGTCCGTATGTCATCACTGGCAACACGCACTGGGTGTACAGTCTCGTTTTCAAGTTTTGAGGTATACCTGACGAGAAGATGTGCCGTAATTTCCCGAACGCTGCCCAACCGAGTTGAATCCGTCGATTGACCTCTCGGTCGAAGTTGGACTTACCTAGTCGGACTTTTTGTCCCAGGTAAACATACTCGTCAACAACTTCGAGCTTAGTGTTCCCAACAACTACCGGCATAGGTGTGACATGGACATTAAACATGATCTTTGTTTTGTCCATGTTCATCTTAAGACCTATCCGTTGGGAAACACTATTGAGGTTATTGAGCATAGTGCTTAGGTCCTCCAGCGATTCTGCCATAAGGACTATATCGTCGGCAAATCGAAGGTGAGTGATGTACTCGCCATTGATGTTGATACCGTATCCTTTCCAGTCCAGAAGCTTGAAAACATCTTCCAATGCAGCGGTAAAGAGTTTCGGGGATATGACGTCACCCTGTCTTACACCTCTCTGCAATTGGATAGGTTTCGTACTCTGGTTCTGTACTCGGATAGCCATCGTAGCCCTACTGTACAAGCACTTCAACACTTCGATATACCGACAGTCAACTTGGCATCGCTGAAGGGACTGCAGCACCGCCCAAATTTTGACGGAATCAAAGGCTTTCTCATAGTCCACATACGCCAGACATAGTGGCAAATTGTACTCCTCGGACTTTACTTGATATTAACTATTCAAAATTTAAAGTCTCGCTGAAATGAGCGTCAAATCACACGGGCACACGGTCCATCTTAGAGTAAGTACTAGCTAGATGTAATTTCCATCGGGTTAGTTAAAAATCAATTAAAACTAAAAACTTTAAATTTTGCAGTCCTTTAGCTTATTGTGGCTTTTTAGTGGTGGCATAAGGTCAACTATTATGACCCGAATGATGACGATAGCGAATGATTGAAAAGACGGAAATGTTTTTCTATACAATTTAAAATATCAAAATTATACAAAAACATATTTAAAGAAAAAACCTCAACGAGTGGACTACCTAGTGGGTTCTTTAAGAAAAAACATATCTCCATAGAATCACTACGAATATATCTATGAATGTTGTTATTGTTGAAATTACGTCTGGTAGTTATTTTCACATCATTCCCGTTCATTCCATCTTAAATTCGTTACAATAAAAAAAACACTGAATATTACTACGATATATCTGTAGCAGAACCAAAGTAACTATCATAGTCAAACGTATCAGTAATGGGCCGGCCGTATACCTCGAGGAGCCGTTAAACAATGATGAAGAAAGGCCCTAGACTGGCAGATGCATATGCAAGCATTTTTAATCATAAACTTTTAAGACACGGAAAGAAATAGAGTTATTGTTTTGTTATAAATTGTTGTATAAACTTGTATTGCTTACAAAAAATATAAGAACCGAATGAAATGCTGACCTAAATAAATAAAAGGAAACCTCGCTGACCTTCGACAAACAAATTGTGGAAATAATTTATAGAGGTAAGTCAACGTTGCGAGGGTTTTATTTACGGTCTAATATATGTATTTGTAATTTTAGGGTTTTATTCATAAAATATATCGAATCGGATGATATATTTACAAGCTTATTATAAGAATATACAAGGAAATGCCACCCCACAGCTGCAAGACTAATGAGTTGGCTCTACCGGAGAAGAATCACTCTCTTACAAAATATTATCTATACATATAATAAAACTGTAAATAGCATATGTCTGTACATTTTATATTTTTGTAATAAAAGTGATTGAGGGGTACTAAAATTAAGTAATTAAATACATTTCTACCATTTTTAGAATTTTCTGTCTGTCTGTCTGTTTGTTTGTTAACGTATCACGTATAAAGTTCTAATTTATATCACAAGAATTGTTAAGGAAATTATAAAGTGTATCTTCGGGTTACATTTAGTCTTTATTTCATTAAAATCAGTTCATTCCATCAAAAGTTATGATAAATATTCTGAAGTATGGGTAGGGAAGTATAGGTACGAATTTGCTCAACGGTGGCTTTGTTTGAGTCATCAAGTGCATTTTAAACTAATATCATATCATAAATCATAGTTAAATTATGTAAAATAATGATATAATTATGTATATCTAAAACGCAGTAAACAAAAGTATTAAAGAACGTATTAAATATATTATACAAAAGTATATTAACCTCATTAACTAAATCTGAAGCACAATAGTTAACCCATTTCTCGATAGATGGTGGTGTTGTGAAAATGTAATGCAATTGCAGTGTGGTTTTTTCCTATAGATGAGTTTTCATATTTACTGCTAATCTTTATTATATTACTCGCTGCCCTACTGCGTGTTGACAAACTCAATTTATTCTTTACCGCCGAGTACTCTATGTGGTAAATCAAATTTTAAAAGAGCTATTAACAATTGCGTTGGTTTTGGCGAGAGTCAAACTTTATTTTTTGCTTACTGTGCAGGCACTGATTTATAAGTTCTCTTGCGTTTTATATAATGTATCAATCGCGTCAATTAATCTCTTTTATTTTTAGAATGATGTTAGCAGCGCCATCTCTCTTTAAATATATACATATAATAAAAATGATGATAACATGTTGTGTCTCTTTCTGTACATTGTATATATATTTTGGTGGCTAAAATCATTATGGGGAACTGTAAATAATTAAATAAGAACATTTTATAATTTTTAGAATTGTCTGTCTGTCTATTTGTCTGTTATTATATGAACGCATCACGTCTAAAGTAAACATCTTTTATTTTCAAAGAAATCGTTAAGAAAATCATAAAGCGTATCTTCGAGTTACATTTAATCTTTGTTTTATTAAAATTGGTTAATTCTATCGAAAGTAATGATTATTATTTTGAAATGTAGGTTCGAATTTGTTCAATGGCGCCATAAAATCTCAGAAATAGTAATAAAAAGATTTGTGTGTAAAAAAAACGTTCCATAATAATTAATATACTTAAAACACAAAAAGAGATTTAAAAAGGATGTTTTCTCACACAAAGGACGTAATAGATGGAGTTGTACAAATTCCAAACTTTTCTGAATTGCTGTGTTGAGATTTTTCGCCGATGAATCGTATTGAGACTTACTGAAAAAATTTGTATCCATCGAAGCCATACAACGGAACCCGACCAAAAATGAAAAATTTGCAACGAAATGTCGTGATATTGTATTTATAATATACGCAAAATCAGTACTGCCATTTTAGCGCTTTGGGAACTAGATTTAGCGCTTTTTTGGAATGTATAGCGCGCATTTCGAAATTTTAGCACCTAGCTTAATCCAGCGCTTTTTGATGTATTTAGCACACATTTCAATATTTTAGCGACTAGAGGGTTATTAACTCTTTTATAGCAGCACTGTTAGTCCACATTACCGATAGTAATAATAATGACCTTTATTATTTTTTCCCACAAATAGTACATTGCAGTTTATCTTTTTCAAACATATTTTTTCCACAAAACAAAGAGCATGGGAGACGAGTCCAAACTAGGATACCCTGTGCAATGGATCTCCTGGCTTCCCCTTTAGGATGATCAACTTGATTTTTTACCGACGACTATAAGTGGGGAAATCCCCTTTATTAAAGTTTTCGTTCATGGTTTTGGCAACGCATTTATTTTGCTTTATTCAGTTTCAGTCAGTTGCTTAGAGTACAGCTAAGTTAAAAGTTACTTAGAAGTTATAACACAAAGAAACTGTGTAGCAACCGCAATCAGATGCTGACATCTGAAAGTAAGTTCACTTTAAAAAAATTAATGACATTTTTATTGTTCTAACTACTGTTGACAGCAATTGCCATAATTATAAGTCGATGTCCTGTGAAGTATTGATACATCAAAAAAATATTGCCAGAAAAAAAAACTTAATGTTGTTTTCTTTATTATGATTATATAAAAAAACACAAACTTTGTTTGTAGTTAATTTAGCGCGAAATCTAGGGCTTTTTTAAAGCGCTGTTTTCATGAAATCTAGCGCTTTTTGTGTTGTCCTAGAGCTGAATGAGTTTTTTTTTATCTGGCAGCACTGCCTAAACGACAAATTCTTTATGTAAAACCTGTATACGCGAGCTACGCCGCGGGCACAGCTAGTCTCAAAATATATTTGCCCGATTTTTAATCGTCTATCCATACCGTTAACCGTTATGCTAATTTCGCTTTCATTCCTATATTATGCTGCTATTTCACGCTTGTATTCTCTGCGAAGGTGCTCCTTCCCTAGACGAGGAATCGTTTGAACTGCAGACATTTTTATATGTGTTAGTTAGTGTTCTTAGCTGCAGCATGGCTCTACCACGTAAAAAATCGTATGGTGAGTGTAGCAACGAAGCAACAGTAGCCTAATGGCAGGACGCGGACCGCGAACTCGAAAGGTCGTGGGTTCGAGTCCGCCATTCGACTACTGTCGTAAACCACTTCTAACACAAGCATTTTAAGCTTAGCAGATGTGGTTAAAGGGAATATTAGTAATGTTTAATAACATTACTAGTATTAAAAAAAAAAAAGTACCGGTGACCCTTTTTACTGGATAAGAGGCATTCCATCCTAGTATTCAAGGCTGACAACATATCTGAATTTTGATTCGCAAACGAAGATAGATGTAGATGTATATGGGCCACAGCAACCACTTACAATCAGGTGGACTGTGTGCTGCAATAAAAAAAATTCCAACTCAGGAAAAATACCTGTTTTGGGAGTAAAAATACCGTTGGGGCTTTCATAATCAACACTAATACAGCCCTTAACGAGTCCCAAGCTGAACATCGGCCTCCCCAAGGCATTCCTTGTGGTTGCAATGCCACAAGTTGGGATCCTATGCCACCTGCATACTTCCTTCATGAACTTCCTTACTTATGTCTTACCAGATCGTCACTCTGTTTAATGGAAGGGATGCATTCTAGTCTTCGCTTAAGGGTACGATGCTGCCAGTCTATAATATTTTTTCTTCAACTTGTCGATCCGTTGGCGTATGTCAGATATTCTGGTTTTTCTGCGGATATCTTCAATAGTAAATAATCGACGGCTCCGCGCAGTGGCTCACAAATGAGTTACGGCGCTGAGGTCTGCTGATTAGAATCCGGCATGGATCAAGTATCAAGAGAAAAAGATCAAGGGAAAATCTTTATGTGGGGGTGGAGTTTGTGTTTTTTGTTTAAGAAAGGTTTATAAGTATTAATAATGCAAATTGTATATCACGCAAAACACTTTGAATACAGCCCGCTCCATAGCCCGCTGGGTTACCTGATGCTACATACGGTCAGCTTTGAAGGACCAAGTTTCAGATCCTTATCAGTGACGACACGCACTGGTTATATACT
The DNA here is from genome assembly GCA_963668995.1 of Parnassius mnemosyne. Classification (NCBI taxonomy): domain Eukaryota; kingdom Metazoa; phylum Arthropoda; class Insecta; order Lepidoptera; family Papilionidae; genus Parnassius; species Parnassius mnemosyne. The sequence goes on along the minus strand of CAVLGL010000081.1, from coordinate 39,948,754 downwards.
GATGTTATGAAGTTGACACTATTGTATAAATGGACGAAAAGAATATGATTTAGATAATTGAATAATAATAATTTCGATAACGACCCAACTGTTTCGAATCAATTTATAATGTAAATAAATATTTGAAAATCTCTCGACTGCCAGCGCAGGAGATGCCAATACCAGCAAACAACTTGCAAAGCCCATAATCGGCTTTGTATAACAAGTTTATTAGGTCACTATCCCTCACAGCAGAATGGGTTAGCTTCACGATGTAAACAATTAAAGCATTTTATGGGATCTAAAGTGGTGGTTTAAGAAAATCTACTGTCTCGTGGATATTGTATGAAGCAACAAAGGAGAGAGCTAAGAAAGTCTTCTATTCCCCTACAGATGGAATATAACTAACAATTATTAGGTACTATATAGTGCCTATGGAGAACAAAAAATTCAAATAAAAAGGCCACAGGTATGTTTTCACCCAAGGCGGACTCAATAAAAAGCCTCATAGATACTGAAACTAAGTGACAGTATGGTACCATCCATTTTGTTATAAGATTGAAATGACAAACAAAGTCACAGTCCACCTGATGGTATGTGGTTACTGCAGTCCATGAACAATTGTAACCAACTTCGTACTGAAATGACAAACGAATATACAGTCCACCTGATGGTATGTGGTTATGTAGTCCATGAACACTTGTAACCAACTTTGTACTGAAATGACAAACGAACATACATTCCACCTGATGGTATGTGGTTATGTAGTCCATGAACACATGTAACCAACTTTGTAATGAAATGACAAACGAACATACAGTCCACCTGATGGTATGTGTTTGTGTAGTCCATGAACACTTGTAACCAACTTTGTACTAAAATTACAAACGAACATACAGTCCACCTGATGGTATATGGTTACTGTAGTCTATGAACACGTGTAACCAACTTCGTACTGAAATGACAAACGAACATACAGTCCACCCGATGGTATGTGGTTACTGCAATCCATGAACACGTTTAACCAACTTCGTACTGAAATGACAAACGAACATACAGTCCACCTGATGGTATGTGGTTACTGCAGTCCATGAACACTTGTAACCAACTTTGTACTGAAATTACAACGGAACGTACAGTTCACCTGATGGTATGTGGTTATGTAGTCCATGAACACTTGTTACCAACTTTGTACTGAAATGACAAACGAACATACAGTCCACCTGATGGTATGTGGTTATGTAGTCCATGAACACTTGTAACCAACTTTGTACTGAAATGACAAACGAACAAACAGTCCACCTAATGGTATGTGGTTACTACAGTCCGTGAACACTTGTAACCAACTTTGTACTGAAATTACAACGGAACGTACAGTTCACCTGATGGTATGTGGTTACTGTAGTCCATGAATACGTGTAACCAACTTCGTACTGAAATGACAAACGAACATACAGTCCACCTGATGGTATGTGGTTAATCCATGAACACGTGTAACCAACTTCGTCCTGAAGTGACAAACGAACATACAGTACACCTGATGGTATATGGTTACTGTAGTCCATGAACACGTGTAACCAACTTCGTACTGAAAGGACAAACGAACATACAGTCCACCTGATGGTATGTGGTTACTGTAGTCCATGAACACGTGTAACCAGCTTCGTACTGAAAGGACAAACGAACATACAGTCCACCTGATGGTATGTGGTTACTGTAGTCCATGAACACGTGTAACCAACTTCGTACTGAAATGACAAACGAACATACAGTCCACCTGATGGTATATGGTTACTGCAGTCCATGAATACTTATAATCAACTTCGTCCTGCAATGACAAACGAACATATAGTCCACCTGATGGTATGTGGTTACTGCAATCCATGAACACGTGTAACCAACTTCGTACTGAAATGACAAACGAACATACAGTCCACCTGATGGTATGTGGTTACTGCAGTCCATGAACACGTGTAACCAACTTCGTACTGAAAGAACAAACGAACATACAGTCCACCTGATGGTATGTGGTTACTGCAGTCCATGAACACGTGTAACCAACTTCGTACTGAAATGACAAACGAACATACAGTCCACCTTATGGTATGTGGTTACTGTAGTCCATGAACACGTGTAACCAACTTCGTACTGAAATGACAAACGAACATACAGTCCACCTGATGGTATGTGGTTACTGCAGTCCATGAATACTTGTAATCAACTTTGTCCTGCAATGACAAACGAACATACAGTCCACCTGATGGTATGTGGTTACTGCAATCCATGAACACGTGTAACCAACTTAGTACTGAAATGACAAACGAACATACAGTCCACCTGATAGTATGTGGTTACTGCAATCCATGAACACGTGTAACCAACTTCGTACTGAAATGACAAACGAACATACAGTCCACCTGATGGTATGTGGTTACTGCAGTCCATGAATACGTGTAATCAACTTTGTCCTGCAATGACAAACGAACATACAGTCCACCTGATGGTATGTGGTTACTGCAATCTATAAACACGTGTAACCTACTTCGTACTGAAATGACAAACGAACATACAGTCCACCTGATGGTATGTGGTTACTGCAATCCATGAACACGTGTAACCAACTTCGTACTGAAATGACAAACGAACATACAGTCCACCTGATGGTATGTGGTTACTGCAATCCATGAACACCTGTAACCAACTTCGTACTGAAATGACAAACGAACATACAGTCCACCTGATAGTATGTGGTTACTGCAGTCCACGAACACGTGTAACCAACTTGGTACTGAAATTACAAACGAACATACAGTCCACCTGATGGTAAGTACCAACTATAGCCCGTTGACACCTGTTTCCTCGGCTATACTTTAGAACGAGAAAAAACCCAGCCGACGGCCAGTTGCGGATACAGTTCCTTTAGGAACTTCACCACACGTCGCGTACTGCACGGACCGATAGAGTCTACACCAAATGGCACAAATATATAGTAATCCTTCAGAGACTCAGTTCAGCTACCTCTAATTTCCTTATATATTGCTCTGACGGGAATATATATAGTGATGCACACGTTGCTGGACTGGTAGATATAAAAGGATTCGCCTTGAAAAAGTAAAAATAGAGTAACATCTGGTAAAATCATACAAGGCTACAACACGGTTAACATAATATATCTGATTGAAGAATATCACGAATAAAATCTTAAATTACATATAAAATTTTTGACGAATCCTATACTTGCAAAAGAAAAACATTTTTACGCATTAATTAATTTATTATTTATTTCGATCACATTTATCACGTTTATTATTGCGTCAGTAAGAATATAAGAATAGAACAGAATAGAATAACTTTTATTAACTATTAGCGATGATCCATATTTTCTGGATCTCGGAAACAGCGTCACCTACCGGGTCCAATCATGAAACTAAAACATCCTGCGACCCACCTAAACACACATTTTTTTAGAGTTCCGTACCCAAAGGTTATCCAACGGGACCCTATTACTAAGCCTCCGCTGTACGTCCGTCCGTGCGTCCGCCTGTCTGTCAGTGGGCTCTATTTCATGAGCCGTAAAAGTTAGGCAGTTGAAATGTTCACAGAATGTGAATTTTTGTTGCCGCTATAACAACAAATAATAAAAATTCAAATGAATTCAAATAAAAGGGACTCCCTTACTAGAAATTTGTATTAAGATGGTACGGAACCCTTATGTGCGAATCCAACGCGCACGTGGTCGGATATTGTAAAAATTGTTTCAGCTGTTTATGGGCAGTTCAGTGACAAAAATTATATATACTCGTATAAAGGTACTTTACAAGAATACATATAGAAAGTCATTTATGCCCTTACTCTATCGAACAGCTACTTACAGATTCTACGTGAAGAAAATTGCGGCCAAGAGCTAGTTTTTAATATAACGATAAAGAAATAAGGCATTACGTAGTCCCACTCCTTTTTTCCCCAGAAATCTGTCTGGGTTGGGTACCATCATCTTACCTATTAATGCTGTTTTCCTGTGTAAAGGGTATAGAGGGCCAGTATAATTACAGGCCACAATGCATTCCACCTTATTTCTGAGACAACGCATCAGTAGTGATTCTTTACTTTTAGTTAGTTGCAGGCCAGCATTAATAATATTCCCGTTAATCATTCTTTGTAAGCTTTAATGGATCGGATTCGAACCCATGACTTTTTGAGTTCACAGTCCGCACCTTACCTACAGAAGCTTTAAGCACAAGCACAAGTGTACTGTAAGGTTTATAAAAAATTAAAGAGGTTAAAAATGTATTAGCAAGATTCACGTAATAAAATTAAATGATGTGCCTCACCTACTTTGAAGAGCATCTCCCGCCCTTCCACAATTCTTCGCATTTGAGAAAGAGTTTGTAAGCTTTTTAGAGATAAAAAAATGAAATTTCCCTCAAGTGCGCCTCTCATCAACATTTGCCTTTAATTAAGGAAAATGAACTTTCGTTTACCTGTAACTGGGTTTTATATTTTTGGTACGAAAATGAATTAAACCTTTTCGTATCTTTTTTGCGTACCTGATAATAATATTCAATTCAATTGTTTTTAATATTTTTTCACTGCTTTTTGTGTGATTTTATTGGGTTTTATGTTTTTATGATGTGTTTTTGTTACACTAACAAATTCGTTGGTGGATTAAAAAAAAGATTCAAAAGGTAGTGAACGATAGCGTAACTTTCATTTTTACGATTAAATGGCACAGGCACTTAGCATGTTACAGCTCAGTGGGCCATGAGTATGAATCCCGTTCGAAAGAAGTATAGCCTATTAATAATTGTTCCGGCTATAAACGATTGTCTTTGTGCAAATTGTGAATATAAACTGCAACAACAATACAGGAGACAATCCTAGTGAATAAGGTAGAGTCACGATGCAGTTTTGCTAGGTATAGATAGCTGCAACACCAATGAGACTTCTTGACCGAGGTAGGACTACGCTCTCATAGAATACAAGCGTGAATCAGCAGAATAATATTGCTCCGTTTCGTATGGTGAGTGTAAAGTACCGGAGCGCCTTTTTAGTTTTTACTGGGAACGAGACACTCCATCTTAGTCCTCAGGGGTGACAACGTATTTACAAATGTCTATGGGCTATAGCATCCTTTTACCATCAAGTGGACTATATGTTCATTAGTATACCTCATTTTATACCTACCGTACCTAACAGTATCAGGGAGTGCGTACGTAACTGACAGGTAACGTTTTTTTTTTTTTAAGAAAAAAAAAAACATCTGGAAATTTCCACTGTGGCTTGCCTGCACAATCACATGCATTAAGGTTCTATACGTACTTTTGTCAAGTTAACAGGGCAGCAGTCAATTATTTTCATTCGTTATATTTAAAAAATACATCAAATAATTAAATAAATATGCTTGTACTCAAATTCCCAATGTGACGCGTAGGAGAAATCATCAACCACTATTATTATTATATGATTTCATAAGAGGTGACAGAAGGAAAATAAACGTGGAGAGAGGCAGAATCATCTTCCTGAAAAAAATTAAAAAAATAAAATACTGCGATAATCAACCCACCTGCCAAGCGTAACAACTCCAACACCAATATAAATAACTTAAAATTAAACATTTTGTACAGCCGACTTCAATACAAATAATTATTAAGAACAACTCAAAAACTATTGGTCTGACCTTGATCAAATTCATATGAGACCACACGTAAAGTACCAGCTTTCAAATAAAAAGTAGTCATCGAAATCGGTTTACCCACTAAAAAGTTATGAGGTAACACACATAAAAAAACATACAATCGAATTGAGTACCGTCTCCTATTTGAAGTCGTCAGAAAAGTAGGACTTTTAATACGGTTTGGTGACCAGTCTCAACGTAGACTGAGATCACGCATATCTGAGAAATAAAGATAAATCAAAGACATGTTAAGTACGCCAACACGTAGTCGCCAAGTGGAGCACACTAATTGGCCCATAGTTCTCTCAGAAGTGACAGGCGGCCTGTGCCCAGCAATGGGGCGTATAAAGGTCGTAACTTTATATTTTATTTTTGTGCAAATTCCAACGTTAACGAAATAATAAAGCTGTATTATTTAAGAGTCGGTTATGAGAATTTCATAGCATTTGCAACAACAATTGGCAGGGAAGTGAAATCTGTGTTAATGAGGTCATGTCAAACACGTAACCCACTTTGAGAGGCAGAGATGTGGAAATATTCATGAGATGAGGATGCTCATCACTCGTTTATACACAAAAAGGAAAGCTGTGAAATATATCCCTCGAAATTAACATACATTCGTTTTAACGTCCCTCAGCATGTTACAATTGTTGTCAAAATTCGTAACTGTTATATTATATACCTATATTCGGGTTTTTTGGTCTAAGTGGCGCGCCTTGGAAGACGCCTATGTCCATTAGTGGACTGCAGCATGCTGATGATGATGGTGAGAATGATATTACATCTAAATTTTACTAAAGAATCTGTCTATTATATAAATAACTAGCTTCTTTTAACCTTAGGGGGTATTTAAATTTATTAACCTACTTAAATTCAAGACACATTGCGTTTTCAGTAACGATCCGTTCTATTACATACGTGGTGCATGTAAAAAAAAAATTATAGTACAAATTGTTCATTCAGCAACTTAGGATAACATAAAATGAATGAAACTTGAAATGGTTGAATTGGTTTTGTTGTAACAAAAAAGCGGTTTCATCTATTTCACATAAAGCCTTCTTGTGCCAGAACTCTTTTCTGTCGTGTTGGATAGCCGTTCTATCAGACTGAGAGTGAGGAAAATGAGAATTCACCTGTTCTTACACATAATCTCGGGCAATAAAATCTTGTCCTGCGCGAACGGCTAGTCTACGAAGAGACTGGCACCGTGACCGATATTCGGTCTGGAGGACATTACAAATTCGAGGTTAAAATTAAATTCGATAATACCCCATTAATAAAAGACGCGTTAATGTAGTTAGTTGGTCTTTTTACAACAATTAATTCTTAATCCAGGGTCAGAGCCGAACGCATCAAATCGCTTAGCCCCGGAAACTTCAGCAAAGTATTCAAAGTCTAATTGAATAAACCTGTCGTGGATTTCGATTGTCATCGAGGGAGAAACTTGCTAATCGATTACGACAAGTTAAAAGTTTTATTTAATTCTATGTTGGTTTTATGTAGCTAGATTGAATAAACGATCTGATTTTGTTAAAAAATAATAGCTTAGTACTCGTATAAAGCGCAAATATGAGCCTCTGAGAGATGACTACATATTTGTGCCATTTGCTGTAGAGACTATCGGTCCGTTGGGCCCGCGTGCGGTGAAGTTTTTACTTATTAGTTAATGTATTATTAATATAGTATTATTTTATACCCTATTGTGTCCATTCAATGTAATAATATCATTTATCTTAACATTATTATTGAGAGATGTCAGACTTAAAAAAGCCTATCCGATTCTATAAAGTGCAATGGGTTATAAGGTAATGTTTGATAGGATAATTTACATTTGGTAAAAAATTACTTCGCATACATCCGCTCGATAAATTTGATAATTATTTTAAAAGATAATTATTGAGCGGATGTCAATTGTAATTTTTTACCAACTTTAATATAATGGACTTCCGCAAAGTAACGCCTGATTCTATTAATTAGCATAAATTACATCAAAATCATTAAAAGTTCATGAAAATCGAAGTTATTCGTCTTTTTTCTTATTTGTCACTCATATTATTTAAAAATTTACTGAGGCGGAGAGGTATTTTTTTGTACATTTACTAAGACTATTGTTGCGCGCCACTATTAATATCTTGTATATGGCAACAATAATTACCACTAGCGCCCTCTAGTATCGATTAGCAGAACCAGGAGTGTCAAGATATTTTTGCGGCTCACCTGATGGTAAATGAATACCGCCGCCCATGATCAACTGCAACACCAGGGAAACCAGGGGAATTGCAGATGCATTGCCAGCCTTTTAAAAAGGAGTAGCCTCATTTCTTGAAGGTCCTTAAGTCGATCGGTCCGGAAAAGTCGCTGATAGTAATCGATTCCAAAAGGAAGTCGTGCGAGGAAGAAAACATCTTCTAAATCGCACAGTGTTGGACCGCCAATCATTCAAATGGTGTGCATGGTATCGGGAGTACTGCCGCGATGTGCGTTCGTGTAATTTGGCGGCTGGGATTAATCCGAACAATACCTCAGAGCACTCCTCGTGATAAATGCGTAAGAAAATGCAAAGGGATGCAACATCTCTTCGCAGTGCCAATGAATCGAGCCGATCGGAAAGGACTCGGTTGTCAACGATTCGAGCCGCTCTACGCTGGATGCGGTGAAGTGGAAGGAGCTAGCACTAAGGAGCACCTGCCCAGAGATAGGAACAGTATTCCATGTGAGGCCGAACCTGCGCCTTGTAAAGTTGCAGGCGGTGTGCCGGCATCAAATACTGTCCCGCTCTGCTGAGCACGCCAAGCTTTTTAAAGGTCTTCTAGAAATTTCGGGACCGATATGTACTCAAACATTAGATGTTTCTTCTGTAGAAGGATCTAGAAACTACATGATCCCTAAATAAGGCCGGTATAGACCAGGACCGAGACAGTGTTCAGTCGGCGATACAAGCGAATACTTCGAAGCTATACAACTGCGAACTAAAGTGATCGGTAGTACAATTGTGTTTTATAATTAGTGTGGTTTTAAGTTGTAATTAATGTTCTATAATTAAAGTGTCAATTTTGGTAATTCAATCGGCAGTTTTTAATTGTCCCGAACCCAAAGCTCGTAACAATTGGTGTCAGAAGTGGGATCAAATCATGCCAATTTTACCAAAGGACGACATGGAGGGTCCGAAGCTGATATCCGTATATATCCGTACCCGAAGACAACGCCAGCTGGAGACGGACCAGAGACGATTTGGTAATGCAACTCCGCAAACGTCGAAGAGCCAGCTGCTGACCACGGAGGCCTGCCCGTCAGCAGCTCCTGCATCTGCAACCCCTGACTTAGATACTCTGATGATGATGCTGCAGGAGCAGCCCCGCAAACAGGAGGAACAGGCCCATCGGTTGAAAGAGCAGCTGCAGCGCGGATAGGAGGAACAGGCCAGTTGTTTGGAAGAGCAGCTGAAACGCGACAAGGAAGAGCAGATGCTCCCCATGAAGGACTTTCACGCTACCTTCGGGAAAGAGATAAGGGAGGTGAAGGATAGGGTTGCTCAATATGACAACCACCTGTTGGAAGCTGAACCCCGAATCGACCAAGTGTGCAATCTGATTGACAACATGATGGCTGACGTGAAGAAAACGCTGGACGACCTCAAACTTGGGGATGGAGTTACAGCTCCTGTGGTAGCTACAACACCCTCGCTACGCGGATTCAAAGTGCTGCTGTTCGATGGGACTTCTTCCTGGTCGGCCTATAAAATCCAATTCGACAAGGCGAACGGCTGGAATAAAAGTAAGGCCATAACTGCTCTCACCCTAAGCCTGCACGACCAGGCTTTAACTATTCTGGAAGCTCTCGGTAAGGAAGTGACTTACGAGCTGCTCGTAAGTCGTCCTTGAGGCATTTGAGGCGAGATATGCCTACGTTCACATGAAACACGTCTTTCGTGCGCAGCTCAAAGATCGCGTGCAACTCAGTAACGAAAACCTGCAGCAGTGAGCCCTTGAGGTGGAGAAGTTGGTTCGAAAAGCATACAAGTCTGTTCCTGCGCTCATTGTAGGGAACCTGGTGCAGACATTCATCGACGGCATCCGCAACCTTGAAGTCAGAGCTGCTGTGAGGCTCGGGCACCACGAGACGCTTAAGGACGCCTTGAGCCATGCACTGGAGGTGGAAGCCGTGCGGCAGGATCATCGTTCCCATCGCGTCAGGGAGGATGCAGCAGCTACAGTTCGCGATTGCAATAATGGATACAGAACTAGGTGTTACGGCTATGGGGAAAAGGGCTATCTTCAATCCAGCTACCCTAAGCGAACTGTAGAAAGGGAAGGTGTTCGATCTCAAGAGGGTAGTGCGGCTAATAGTACTGCCCAGCAGCAATAGGGAAACGAGTAAAAGCCAAGACTGCGGGGCGGGTGCTGGCTGATGTTAAAAGAGCCCTAAGAATTTCGATCTCACAAACCCATGATGGGAACAGCCTAATCATCAAGGGCGAGGTCAACGGAATTCTGTGTAAACTAACTACAGAGACTGGAGCCTCTCGCACGGTTGTCAGTTCCCAACTTATAAGTCAGTTCCTTGGGGACTCCGCATACAATCGAGAACCCATTAATTTGGTGACAGCCACCGGTCAGCGCATACCCGTCCGTGGAGAGAAGGAGATGGAGTTGAAGCTAGACAGCTTGATCTACCTTCATAATGTCATCGTGGCTGATATAATGGACAACTGCATCCTGGGCCTAGACTTTATGAGGAAGGAACGTTGTGAGATCGACGTTAAGCAGGTGTTTTGAAATATGGACAAGAGGAACTTTTCGTTGAAGGGGCGTTACCAGGGAATGTGTACAGCCTTAAGAAAATTGTTCTTCCGCCGAGATCGAAGACGATTGTGCCGGTTAGACTACCTCGGAATCCTCGGAAAACTCTTCGTTCAGTACTCGGGGATGGGTAGACAATGACCCTTCCATGGAAAGTGGCTCAAATCTTGGTCAGAACCGCCGACAGCTCAGGACTACGTGTGCTGAATCTTTGTGATCAGGAACAGATTATAGAAAAAGGCACATTGGTTGGTACTAGTGAGGAAGTGGATTGGTTGCGTCAGTGCCAATATCTATCGACTGGGACACCCAAAAAGGATGGACAAACGAGAGTTACCACACTTTTAGAAGACTGTCGCAGCATTCTCTCCCCGAATGAAATTGTCAAAACGAAGAAGTTGTTACTCAAGTACGCCGATGTTTTCTCGTCAAACGATGCTGAAATACGAAATACGGGCTTAATTTAACACAAAATAAACTTAGGAGAAGAATTGCCTATTCGTTAGCGGCCAAGAATATTGCCTGTAGCAAGTGAAAAGGAAGTGGAAACCATGATTGAGGAAATGGTGAAGGATGGTGTTATTGAACCGTTATCTAGTCTATGGTGGTGCTGGTAAAGAATAAGGACAGCAGCATGCGGTTTTGTGTTGACTACCGCCGTCTGAACGACGTTACGAAGAAGGACAGCTATCCCTTGCCAAGAATTGATGTCACGCTAGACATGCTTACAGGCATAAAGTGGTTTAGTACGCTGGACCTGAAAAGTGGCTACTAGCAGGTTGAAATTAACCCTAAGGACATGAGTATGAGTGAAGTAAGGTCAGGACTCAGGAGGGCTATATTCAGCAGCTGAAATGATAGTGTAGGATGACAAACGATTTCACAATTCACCTAATGGTAAATGGATGCTGTGGCCCATAGACAATTAAATTTACTACCGATTAAGTACCAAAATACTGATTGCAAGATAATACAAAGAGCCAGTTATTATAACTACAGTATGTGAGGTATTTCATCTTGGTCCACATAGGTGATATCTTTAGCCTTGTTTGCTTGAAGCGGGCTACTGGTGCTCGTGGACTGCAGTACCCACTTACCATTAGATGAACCGTAGGTTCACTTGTCACGTCAATTTTATAGAAATAAGTAAAGGAATCCAAAAAACTGGTAAGTGACGAAAGCTTCTTGCTTACTTTCCATCTATCCATGCATCCATCTATCTTTTCATCAAAAAGTTATCAGGAAGATGCTGCTGCCTATCTTCGGTTTCAGTTTCATTTTGTCGACTTTTATCACTGCACAATATGGGTTAGTAGATATTCTTACACCGCCATTACACTCTTAATAACTACTGGTTACTGTAATTAATGTGGTTGATAAAAAAACCTTAAAGAAATAACACTAATTTCCCTTTAACGAACATTTATAACAGAAGACTTATCAGCAGTTACACAGTTGGACAGCAAAGGCAATGGAAGTTGCTTAATTTTCCATTCTCGAAACAGTGAAATACAAACAAGCTTTGTTTCGCAATTTGAAAAAATCATTTGGCTTGTATGTTTCGCGGATTGTTTGTTACAACTTAGCAGCCGAGGGAAAAAGTTATTCGCAATCAAAATTATGAAAGCGCAAAGATAAAGTGGCACAAAATTGTTTTATAATCTACAAATGAAAAAATTGATTAAGATTTTCGAATCTGGCATTGTTTTACTTCAATTATTTCCTTGATTTTATATTTTTATTTAATTTGCGTTAAAAAGAGCTATATAAAAAGATGTATAGTACATACATACATACATAAACTCTCTCGTTAAAGATATTTCAGTGTAATAACTTCCATTTGGCACGATATCGACACACCTCTCTCGCTTCTTTCACATTCGTATATCTACGCATATCTACTAAAATATACAACTAACTGTTACAGTTTTATTTAATAAGTAACGAACACCTTTAACCACAAGTTGCTGAAAATATATATTTTAATGAGTTCAATACATATAACTTCACAAATTATCGCTAAATAGAATGTGAGACGAATTTGTCGCGCTAAAAGCTTGTCTGTTATCATTCTTTATTTCCGTTTAGATAATGATGTTAAATAAAATATAATTTTATTTAATAAATAAATTAAAAAATAAATAAATAATAATTTAGATTTTTATATTTGACCTGATTGTAAATATAACAGTATTAAAAGTAGTTTTTTTTAATATTCTACTAAGCCAGCGCTTATCTACGATCCCATCTGATGGTAAGTGGTGATGTAGCCTAAGATGGTGAAGCGCACTGACTTAACAAAAGCCTATTCAATCTTGCCTTGAAGATAGCCACACTGTAATCGGATGGAAAGACAGATGCTGGCAACTTATTCCACTCCTTTGCTGTACGCATGATGAACGACGTAGCGAACCGTTTGGTTCGAATGCGTGGTAAGTCAACGAGGAAAGGTTGGAGACTGGCCGAATGTCTGATGTCCGATGGTGGGAGGGAGAGGGGGGAATTAAATTATGCAATTCCTGCACACACTCTCCGAAATGCATCCTGTAGAAAACCGAAAGGCTGGCTATTTTGCGTCTGAGTTCGAGGCTGGTAAGATTGGTTTTAACGAAATTCGGGTCACCAATAAGCCTCTTAGCACGCCTATCCATTGAGTCCAAAGCTGCTAGGTGGCATTTTGCACCACCAGTCCATATATGGCAGCAATACTCCATGCACGACCGGACTTGCGCTTTATATAAAGTAAAGGCCGGCAACGCATTTAAAGACTGGCAACGCCTCTGCCATTCCCCTGGTTCCCCTGGTGTTGTAGTTGTTCATGGGCGGCGGTAGTCGCTTACCAACAGGTGAAGTGCGTGCTCGTTTGCCCCCTCTCCTATAAAAAAAAAAAACAGCTGTCCCGGCGCGAAGTATCGCCGCACCTTTGCAAGGACTCCCAGCTTCCTTACAGCTGCTTTGGCCTTGGATTCAATGAACTGCCTGAAGTTCAGATTTGAGGATATCTCAACTCAACTGAAGGCGGTCAGTACATTCCAGTGATACATTTCGGAAATAAGGAACCAAGGTAAGCTGGCTTCTTTTTGCAGTGAACAAACACGCTTGTGTTTTAGAGACGTTGAATTTCACAAGATTTGCATCGCCCCCTTCGGAGATTGCCTGTAGTGTGAGATTCACGCGCTCTACCATAGTTTCTCTTTTGGACTGGATTTGATCCCGAATGGCCCGAGGACTTGTTTGGTATCCCTCCACTACTGTGCTATCGTCTGCATACCCATAGATACCGGGCATAAGCATATCATTAATATGCAGCAGGAAGAGAGTTGCGGAGAGACGGGACTCCTGTGGAACACCGGTGTTAGTCGCCATAGGATCGGATGAGAAGCCATCGACGACGACCCGGAGAGACCGTTGACTCAGTAAGTCCTTTACCCATGCAATCAGACTAGGGGATACGCCGTACGCTGGAAGGTTACCCAAAAGGCTAGTGTGCCAAACTCTGTCAAAGGCCTTCGAGACATCAAGGGAAACAGCAAGTGGTTCCCCACTGTTCTTGATTGCCTCGCCCCATACGTGTGTAGCATACGTTAGAAGGTCCCCAGCTGACCGATTTCAACAAATCCCGGGCGTTCAATATACGCTCCATAATCTTGCCCGCAAAAAAGTGTCGCATCGCGTCCCAATCAGCAGACTTATATCGCTATTTTATTCGTCGAACACCTTGGGACACGTAATCATGTGGAAAATATGACGATACAGATTTCACCAGACAGTGTTCAAATGTACCCAAAGGAGAAGTAACCTGTACTTCATATCTATCTGGTTCGGTAGTCAGCAGAAGGTCCAAGCAATTTGCTGTGTTACCGTCTACATCGGGTACTCTGTTCGCTACCTGTACCATCTGGGAAAGACCTAGCGTCAAAGCTAAATTCCACGCTTCTCTTCTAGCATGGTCGGTCTTCTGGTATGGAAACAGCCAGTCTTGGTGACAAGCGTTAAAGTCCCCCAGAAAGGCCAATTGTGCAGTAGGATACCGATTTTAGGCCACTTCAGCACTTTCACTAAGGTGATCAAATAATCGTGTTATCTCCTGGTCAGCGCTGTGCGATCGATTGCATAAAGTATTTTATCAATACCTGTATCTACCATCACCCAGATTTTCGAAAAAGTGGGGTCTTCAAGGTGACAGAGATGCTGGAATTAGATGTCATTGCGGACGAACACACATACTCCGGCACGTGGATGGAATTTGTGCTCCAGGGAGAATTCAGGATAGTCAAGGTAGGCCGCATTTAATGGAAATCCAATTCGCGTCTCTGTCAAAAAAAGTAGGTGCAACTGCTCAGTCTCAAGATGGCGATGGAATGCGCCGATATTAATGCAATCCTCGGATATTAGTGAGGTGCACTTTATTGAGAGGATGTAAAGCCGCTGTTTAATAAAACTTCTTTTTACATATTAGTTGTTGAGCGTGAATAAATATGGAGAATGGCAGTTCAACGATGCGTTGCATTAGCAACCAAACGATACTATCAGAGTTACTTTGCCCATGGGAACTTGACTGCGGGGACGCCCGAACCCCCACAGAGATTGCCACCGGGTCCTCTCGCCTGATAGCTAACCGGCATGATGTGTTCATCCTGGAATATATCGCTATTTGGCGGGGCCAACTAGCGAAAAACTCCAGGGGCCGTTTGAGAGTAGCTAATTCGCTAATTGGACTCGCAAGTACCTGCGGTCGGCCAGCGGAACACCGTGCTTCGGATCTCGCTACCCTCCACGACCAAGCACCCGACACAGCAACAACTGACGCTTCGTACCAGGTTTACATACACAACGCTACTATTCAGACCCATTCCCCATATGGCTTCATCAATCAATATTCCGGAACACAACAACGTCATTTGGTGACACGACTACTTTGGTGGGTGGTAACCGAAAGGTCGAAGCTAACCACCGGAATTGGTGCTGCTCATTTAGTACTACCCCGGAGACACGTGTAGTGTGTCAGATTTCAAGTATTTTCTACGGACGCGAGCAGCCTCGTCCCCCAAAGTTGTATGAGTTATGTCATATCGTTCTTTTAATGCTCATCTAGTCCGATTAAATACTTAAGAAAATATAAAATTTTTGTCAGAGAATTCAACACAGGATCCCAATTTTAATCGGAAATACATCAGGATAGCGTTAAATGTTAAAAGTAGTAAAAGTGTGAGAGCGGATATTCAACTTGCTCTCGTGCTTAATCATTATCAGTAATAAGACAACGTAACGCACTATACATTCAGTATAAAGAAATAACAGTTCGACCACACCGTAACACGTCTCCGCCACAATCACACATCAGTGTAACGTGAGGTACGTAATTACATGATAACACCAAAATATGGAAACCAACAGCAACACTTATCTCAATGTAACACAGGGCAGCCTCTCAACAACACTAATCCTCATTGCCTGCACAAGAAGAATTATAACAACGAACAGAACCACGACCTTATCTTAGCACTAGTAGAATGAATGACCACACTCGTTGAATGACTTAAGCGGAATCTCTCGCGCACGGCGCCTACAGTGAACTTTATACTGCACAAACAAGTGGGGGTTTCTCGATATACCCTCAATTCCACCTCAATCCAACCGGGTATTTTATAGACGCTCCGACATATTAATGATTTTATAACTAGATTTTATAATAAATTATTAAAATTTAATTTAAATGCTCAATGGTCTTAATAAAATATAATAGATGAATACAGATTTAAAACTTATTACTAATATTGAAACTATAAAAGTAGTGGTTATTAGTTATGATTTATCGTTCTTTAAATACTCATCTCGACTTATTTATTCACTCACTCATTGACTTATCAAACCCGGGACCTTATAATCAGCGATCGCGTTTACGATCGCTAGTCTAACAAACAGTCAGTTTGCTCCACTAGTCTCGCTTTTGATTGATTAACCATTAGCATTGGTTTAGCTCTATTATATCGGAGGCAACGTAGTATAATCTTTATAAATATGCTTATATATTCCGATAGACATGTTAAAGACGAACAAGCAACATTTGTGCACTATTATTCAAAGAAAGTTATCAATATTTCTTTGCGGGGTGTAAATTGACTCTAAATACACAGACAGATAAATGCACTGAGATTGATTTGCTTGATCATACTGTCATTTCATCGATTTTGTTTAGGTAAGAGGACGTAACTCATAATTCGGTTTTTAATGTGTGAAACATATTATGTATGTTTACTTTAATAAAGTATGGATGACAAGTATATGGAATAATGACTTGGCAAGACATTCAAGAAGTCGTGAAGTTTGAGGGCTCCGTGGTGCAGTGGCTTAGTAATGAGTTACGGCGCTAAGGGCCGCGGTTTTGAATCTCACAAGGAATAAGTATTTGTATGGCCAACAAGTAATTGTTCCGGGTCTTGATGTTTGTCCTTGTGCAATACGTAATGTAAATGATACAGGAGAAACTCTTAGTTTGGGGTAACGTTTGTACAAGAAAACAATATAAAAAATAATTTGTGAATAAGCTCAGGACTCAGGAGGGTCATATTCAGCGGCTGAAATGATAGTGTAGGATGACAAACGATTTCACAATTCACCTACTGGTAAATGGATGCTGTGGCCCATAGACAATTAAATTTATTACCGATTAAGTGCCAAAATACTGATTGCAAGTTAGTACAAAGAGCCAGTTATCAAAACTACAATATGTAAGGTAATTCATCTTGGTCCACATAGGTGATATCTTTAGCCTTATTTGCTTGAAGCGGGCTGCTGGTGTTTGTGGACTGCAGTACCCACTTACCATTAGATAAACCGTAGGTTCGCTTGTCACTTCAATTTTATAAAAATAAGTAGAGGAATCCAAAAATCTGCTAAGTGACGAAAGCTTCTTGCTTACTTTCCATCTATTCATGCATCCATCTGTCTTTTCATCAAAAAGTTATCAGGAAGATGCTGCTGCCTATCTTCGGTTTCAGTTTCATTTTGTCGACTTTTATCACTTCACGATATGGGTTAGTGGATATTCTTACACCGCCATTACACTCTTAATAACTACTGGTTACTGTAATTAATATGATTGATAAATAACCCTAAAAGATATAACACTAATTTCCCTTTAACGAACATTAATAACAGAAGACTTATCAGCAGTTACACAGTTGAACAGCAAAGGCAATGAAAGTTGCTTAATTTTCCATTCTCGAAACAGTGAAATACAAACAAGCTTTGTTTCGCAATTTGAATAAATCATTTGGCTTGTATGTTTCGCGGATTGTTTGTTACAACTTAGCAGCCGAGGGAAAAAGTTATTCGCAATCAAAATTATGAAATCGCAAAGACGAAGTGGCGCAAAATTGTTTTATAATCTACAAATGAAAAAATTGATTAAGATTTTCGAATCTGGCGTTGTTTTACTTCAATTATTTCCTTGATTTTATATTTTTATTTATTTTCGTTAAAAAAGAGCTATATAAAAAGATGTATAGTACATACATACATACATAAACTCTCTCGTTAAAGATATTGCAGTGTAATAACTTCCATTTGGCACGATATCGACACGCCTCTCTCGCTTCTTTCACATTCGTATATCTACGCATATCTACTAAAATATACAACTAACTGTTACAGTTTTATTTAATAAGTAACGAAAACCTTTAACCACAAGTTGCTGAAAATATATATTTTAATGAGTTCAATACATATAACTTCACAAATTATCGCTAAATACAGCGTTATAACCAAATATCTATAGACTAAATTGTTTCTTGTGTAGTTCCATGTCTAAATTACACAACTGCGGGAGGCGATGACGCGAGATATAGGCGTTGCAGTTGGTTGCGTCTCTTGCGAGCTTGTATATAATAATAATAATAATAATAATAAAGCCCTTTATTCCGATCTAATAACATTTAACATTATAACTAAAATAAAATAATCTACTAACTGCAAAATGTCTCTTAGTTTGGCGTGCCTATTGGCAAAGGCCTCCTCCAACGATTTCCGTTGTTGTCTATCTTGAGCAACCCGTCTCCAGTTTGGTCCTGCTGTAAGTTTTATTTCATCTTCCCACCTTGTGTGCTACCTTCCTCGACTTCCTTTGCTGTCTCTTGGATACCATTCTGTTACTCTCCTGCTCCACTTTCCCACTTTGTCACGCATCATATGTCCTGACCATCCCCGTTTCTGTTGATCGATTCGTTTGAGTATGTCGGTAAGTTTTGTTAAATTCCTTAGGTCAATACTTCTGATCTTATCCTGTCTTTTATAGCCGGTCATACTCCTCTCCATTGCTCTCTGTGCTACTGCAAGTTTTTCTCTTAATGCTTTTGTAAGGGTTATACAAGGTAAAATGCAAGTATTAAATGTATTTCTTTTTATTGACATGCTTAAGTCTTTGGACTTCACGATCTCTTTTAGTGACCAGTATTTCTTCCAACTTGTTGCGATTCTGAGATTAATTTCTTTTTGCATTTGATCTTCTATGGAAATTACTTGACCCAGGTATATGTAATGTATGTATAAGATACGAGTGCACTTGCTGGGCATAAAAGACGGTAGATAGGATACCCGGAAGTGGGTCTTGCAGTATTCTCATTGGATAACAATTAAGGAATCTATAAGCGTTAGGGGTTGCAAAGTAGCGCGAACCACCTAAAAATAATTGTTCTGGGTCTGGATGTTTGTCCTTGCAAAATTTATGTATGTAAACTGCCTCCACAATACAGGAGAAAATCCTAGGGTTGAGATAACGGTTTATTTTTTAAAAACTTGTGAAAAATTGCTGAACAAAATCAGAAAAAAATTGGTTAAAATTTCACGGCTCATAAACTCATAATTTCAAGGTAGTTATTGTGGTAACCTTATGGGGGCAACAGAGTAGGGATGGATTTTTAAAAAATATCAAGAATACTTATAAGTCCTACTGTTGAACACAGTAGGTCTCCTCTCATTTCTGAGAGCATTTTTGGACAAGGAAATTTCCGCCGCGATGCCCCAGTGCGTGTTGGCGAACTTTACGTGTCTTCGAAATATTTTTTTTGTTCTTATCCTACACCGCTGAGCACGTGGTAAATAAGCACTTGAAATTTCAATTAACAATTTCATTGGTGCTGACCGGGATCCAAACCCGAATTGCTCAAGTACTTTGAAATTTACAGCGAGCGCTTAGCACTTGAGCTACTACACTTATACGACCATTATCAGTACATAATTGGTTAATATTTCATGCCTCATAAACGTATATTTTCGAGGTAGTTATTCGGACATCTTATTGAGAAACATTGTTTCCCTTGTTTTCCTTAAGTCGACTTCTACGAGACAGCTTATATTAGGCGTTGAAATGCTCAAGCACTTTCCCCTAATAATTAAATGTCGTGCTCAACCAGCTCTAATAGAGTAGTAAATAGACGTCAATAATACTTTGCTCGAGGGAAAGCAAGATATTTGAATTGAGCTGTTGAAATATGGAATGGCATTTCCGATTCCTTTACTAAACACCTTACATTTATGACTAATGAATTAAATTTTGCGATTGCCTTTTCTTGTCGTAACTATTTAAATTGTTCATGTACAAGCGATATAAGTAATAACCTGGGATCAACCACTTTCTTAAATAATAGAATTAGGCATTAATTTTTGAAAGTCCCTTATGTTAAATTTGTTAAAAATTAGTTGTCTAAGATTGGAGTAACATACTGAAATGATGTGTCTTACCACTTACCATAGAGTATACAAAAGCATAGCTTGCTTATGTATATTCTCTGGTCTTACCTAGTTTAAACAACAAAGAGTTATTATTATTCGAACTAGGTAAGCCACATCATTTTATTTTTACGCATATCCTAGCTAATTATTTTTTAACATATTTAACCATTTACTTATATAAAATATTTGGTAATTAATACAAAGTAAAGTTAAATCTTAAATAAGGCCCACAGCTGGGCATAGGCCTCATTGCATTACTGAGAAGATTTGAGGGCCAGTAGGTGTCCACCGCTGCCTCAACGTGTGTTCCCGTACTTTACATGTCTCAGAAATGTTATTTAAATTTTTCAGACATGCAGGTTTCCTCACGATGTTTTCCTTCACCGCCAAGTATGTGAAAATAAGCACTTAAAATTGCAACCAATAATTTCATTGGTGCCAGTTGGGATCGAACCCACTTTGCTAGCGCATTGTGAAATTTTGCGGTGTCCAACGTATAGTGTACAATATACATGTTACTCTGATTTTAAATTTATACTGCCATTTGGTAAAAATCAATTGTGAAATAGCTCAGGGGCTAACGGCAACTAGGATTTTAGGTTCGATCCCCATCGGTCACTAAATTGTTAATTGCAATTTTATGTGCCGATTTATGATGTGCTCGGCAGTGAAGAAAAACATCGCGTCAACGCACTGTAGAAGCTTGGCTGACTAATTGCTCTATAACCTTCTCGGAAATGAAAGAAAACCTTTGCCCAGCCATGAGACGTATAAAGGCTTGTTTACTTTTAATTTGATTTACAAGACAGGCGATTGGCTGCGAATGTCGAATACATCTGTATCTGAAACCGAACAACTCCAATCCCAGCGGAAGAATAACTTACTTGAACTTCCACGAATACGAACGGCTTTAAAAGAGGTATATGTTGGAAGATGAATTAGATATTCGTCTAAAGTCTGGTGTTTATAAACTTGTTTGTGACGAATGCCAAGCCGTTTACGTGGGTCAGACTGGTCGCAACTTCGAAACACGTTATAAAGAGCATTTAGCCGCGTACAGGAATTGAAATCCCGATAAATCAAATTTCGCTAAACATCTCTTGGACACTGGACACAGCCTAGCCAATGACCACTCCTTTAAAGTCTTACATACTTGTTATAAAAGGCTACGACTGTGTGTGCTGGAACAGATAGAGATATGAAAAAATAATAGCGGTAACGTTGCACTGCTAAATGAACAAACAAATGTTTCCAACTCGCCTTTTTTAAACATGTTTAAGCCTGCTCCTTGATGATATACAGCCTCGCAACATGGCCGTTTGTCACCCTCACGGTGCGGTGGCCAGCAATTAGTTGCGTGGTTGGAGGGTAGGTAGGTTAATTTCACAGCAAATATCTGCGTACGTCAGGTGGTGATTGATCGCATGACGAATTGCTCTCTTCGTAATTGGAGCGCGGTTGCGTGAGCACGTAGTATAAATAGCAGTAGTTTCGGCTCGCCGCTCACTTAGCGGCCAGCCTCTGCAGAGTCTACTACACCTGAGGATGCCGCGTGTAGAGGCGAAACACGTGTCGTATTTTCGAGAGTGATGTGTCGTGCCTAAAGTGGTGGTGCTGGGGATGGTAGTGCTTGGATTGACGGCGACGGGTATAGTGCGCGCAATTGAGGGAGGGTGGGAGGTCCCCTTAAACTGGGCAGGACACATTATTTTCTTTCTTTACGCGGAATTAAGCGAATTAATTTAAAACAATTCCATTTAAAAAGTGATGTACACTCTGTAAACATTAAGAAGAAACACAAGGAGGTGATACCGGTTTCTCGACTATAGAGAGTCAGTCATTTATATTTTTATTCAATGTAGGGGCAATTTTTTTTATAGGATAGGGTGACAAACGAGCACACAGTCCACCTGATGGTAAGTGGTTGCTGTGGCTCATAGACATCTACATCTATCTTCGATTAAGAATCAAAATGCAGATGCGTTGTCACCCGTGAGGACTAAGATGGAATGCCTCGTTTCCAGTAAAAAGGGTCTCCGGTTCTCTACACTCACCATACGACATACAGCAGTGTTAAGCTGATATTTCACGGCGGTATTCTGTGAGAGCGTGGTCCTTCCCCGATCGAGCCGACCCATTCGTGCTACAACTATACTACTAATATAGCTGCAGCATGGCTCTACCAAGTAAAATATTGATACACTACTACTTATTTTAAGCAAATGTATTGCTATTATCAAGTTTAAATAATTTATTAATCAAAAGAAATATAAAAGGGTTATTATAATATAAATGAATACTTGGATTATAATAACCTCTGGGAATGAAGTCGTCGCTTCCAAGCTGTTTTTTAAATAAATTTAGTAAGTAGTTTGTACAAACTGAGATTTATTGTATTACTTTGAAAAAAGTCCCGCTGGGTTTCTTGCTGGTTCCCAGGATCGAGGTATTTTTTTGAACTAGTGGTAAAAGTAAAAACGAATTTTAATAAGAATTACTTTTAATCTATATTAAAAACAAAAATATTCTATTATATTCTAATGAATTTCGTAAAATGTCAGACTCGTCAAAAATCGTTATAAATTTGATAATATTATATCAAATACTTTAGACATGTTTTGTCATATAAAACGATACAGGAATTTCTCCTGTATATGTGATTTTAGTAATCGATCTCGACTTGGTGTGGTTTATGAAATTTGACCAGGTCGTGACTCCATCTATGGGGGGGGGGGGCAACTTACACCCCGCTTTCTGATACAAGGCTACCACTCGAGAACCTTTCTTCCCCATTGGTTGTCAGTACTTCGATCTGAGCTATGTGGCCGGTCCGTTGCCACTGATCTGTTCAAGATGGAATGATGGCCTAGTAAGAAATGCAAAAAGGCGATGAATGCAGGTATCCCAGTTTCGTGCAATTTGACTTGGCCCGTAATAAATTGATGAAATTTTAAAGCCCAAACTTATTCCATGCCTATGTGTTACATACTACGGCAAAAACGTTATTAAATAAATTTAATACTACTAGTGATCCTCCTCTGCTTAATACGGGTGATTTCTGGATCTTGATAACACCCACATATACTAGGTGTTATCTAGATCAGAAGATCAGGTTCAATTGTGAATGCAAATCATTCATGAAACTACTAAAATACACACAAAAAAAAATTCAAAATCTATCCAGGCCTTCAGGAGGACTATAGTGACAAACACGATAATATTATATAGAGTACAGAAAAATTATGTATTATATACACTATTAAGATTTTTGAACTATTATAAAGACATCACAGTCAATAGCTCTGGAGCTGCAACTGAAAAATTTACATCGTTAAAAGTTATTCGACGGTAGAATGTAGGGTTCAACCACATAAGTAATGTATGAAACTTGTAGAGTGAGTGAATTTCTTTTCATATTTTGTTAAGATCATTTTCTCCTGTCTCGGTTAAAAATTATAGATATAAGTATGTTATCACTAACTGTATCATCTCATAAGCTATCTGTATGTATTACTATATCTATAGAAAATTAGTGAAAATGAATGACGGAAACCGGAGACCTTTTTACCTGTAACGAGCAGTTCGTCGTATAGTGGAGACGTAAGAGAATCCACCACCACATACCGTCCCTTGGGTATCCAAACCAAAATAGTAAATATGCACGAGCTTCTTCCTGATAACATCTCATTAACCATATAAAACTACTGTTGCCGATTCCGCCTGACAAGCACGGCAACTATTGCAAATATCCCCCTATGAAGCAATCTATTGAAGAGGTCTATTTTCAGCATCCAACTTTTGATAGGCTGTAATGAGTCAATGAATGAGTGCAGGGAACATTTTTATTCGGAAAGGTGGGCATTTCATCTTAGTCATCAAGAGTTACATTTCATCTGTCTTTTGATTTTTCATCTAGGAAAGGTATCTTTAGGCCACAGCATCCGCTTGCCATAAGGTGAACTACGAGCTCGTTTCCGCTTCTAATTTTATAAAAAGAGAACGATGATAATGTCCTGATATCTGATTACAAATATTCGCGAAGTGCAATTAATTCAAGCCTTTAAGTTCAAAATCGCAGAATTAGTGTTATTGTTTTTTTTTTATAGTTTAATTTTGTACGCTTGCTTTGTGTGTGGAAAATGCATCGGTTCTTATCTAAATCAGCATTTGATTTTCCACGCACGTTTTACACTGCAAGGGCATTCCATCGTTTTTACAAGCACCTGTATCCTTCTTTGTTTGAAGTTGGCTGCAGGTGTCTATGGACTACAGTAGCCACTTACCATCAGATTCACAGTAACTTCCTTTGTCACTTCATTTATATTAAAAAAGCAACATAAACCAAAAAAGCAAGATTGCATTTTGGTGTGGTATTTTTCGAGCTCAGTATAATAAAGATGACCTCTATAAATCACTTTCTACCGAAATTTCCTATTATCTTTCAACATTTAATTAGAGTTAATCCAACTGACCTCATAACTTAACGGTACATTAGTGTGATTACCATATATCACTTACGTTTAATGGCACTGAAATACTTATAGAATAATAAAGGTTGAAGTAGTATAATTAATATAATAGAATAGAATAAGTTTTTATTCAATATTGATCACATGTGTAATTCTTATCGAAAGTAATTTTTTTACTTTACTACTGGTTTGCAAAAAATCGCTTTGTCCTGAAAAAAACCAGCAAGAAACCCAGTGGTGCTCTTTTTAAAGTAATTTTTACATTAATGGTTGTAAAAAGTGTTTACAAAAATTATTATAGAAACTGCTTGGAAGCGATTATCTTATTCCCAGGGGTTATTATCAACCATGAATTCATTTATACTATAGTTAATAACCCTTTTTATACAGTTTCAGCTTAACAAAAAATTTAAAACATCGTTCACACCGGTGTCACCTGCCCTTACGCACACAGAATGCATTCCTCAACAGCATTAAGGAGGCACCGGCAATCGGGAGGGGGGGGGGGCAGGGCTGTTGTCACGTCACAAGCGAAACACATCGAAGCCTAAATCGCACTATCAAAATTCCGCAGTAAAGCAGTACATATAGAATAGCTCCAAACTACCACTCGGAGCATAAGCCGCTCCCCGGGCAGAACACCTTTCCCGGCACGAGATCTCCCCTTTTCTTTCAAACTTTTTCGTAGGAATTACTTCAACCCATTTTGAGTAAGCATCCACTAAAATGAAAAATTGGTATCCTGCAATCGGGCCAGCTAAATCTATGTGTCTTCTTTGCCATGGACTTGTCGAATTTTCCCAGTGATGTACTGTACCTTTTTATATTAATTTTGTTGCATTCGGCAGGACCGGCATGACTTTACTTTCTATATCGCGATCTATGTTCTTCCAATATAAAAAGCTGCGTACTAGTAATTTTATTTTTACCATCCCTAGGTGATCTGTATATAATTCAACCAATATAGATAATAAAATAAAATAAATAAGAATTAAGCGCAATGAAACAACCCCATAGTGCTCATGGTTGGTAGTGTCTTCTATGGATGGAAGATACTGGTAAGAGGTTCTCACTTTTGATTAGCAAAAACGTGCCTAAACGAAGGATATAATTGAGAACAACAAATACAACGAACACGTCTCCCTTCCCGAGAAGTCATTTCTGCAAGCTTTGTTATCGGCCCAACCACACGGAACAGACAATGGGGCTCGGGAGCTTGTAAAAACACAAATGAGCCTACGTACTTGTAATGCGAAAAAAGGTAATACAAATATTAACAAATAAATAAATAATTTTTCCACTGTACCTCTGTTTTGGGAAGAAACAGCAAGAAACCCAGAGGGACTTTAAAAATATAGAATAGTTTACAATCATTAGAGTAACGCAATAATTAACAACACAAAACAAATGAGAAATAGCTTGGTAATCGTTCACATCACCCCTATGGGTTATTATCACCAATAAACTTGTTTAAATAGTTAAAGTTATTAAACATAAAAATATACTAACTCATGATATATTTTAGTATAGTTAAAAAAGGTTGATTTCAATTTTATTGCGATTTAGCGACGTATACATATTTTTGATTTTTTTTTCAGATGTTAATTAGACCTATATTTGTACTCTTTTCTTTTGATCTGATAAATAAATTAAAAAAAACTAATATACTTTAGAGAATAAGGTTGAAAAGCGGGTACAATTCACCTGACGATGAATGAATGCTGTGGCCCATGGACATCTTCCTCTATTCTCGATTAAGTATCAAAACGCAGACGTGTTTTCATCCCTAAAAACTAAGATGAAATGCCTTATTTTTAGTAAAAAGGGTATCTGGTCCTCTACACTCACTATACAAAACACTGCAGCAATAAGCTGCTATTTTACGTTGGTACTCCGTGAGATCGTGGTCCTTCCCCGGTCGAGCTGGTACATTCGCGCTAAAATTTTAATATAGCTGCAGAATGACTCTAGGTTTAGGTTTAAAGATATTTACCCATTAAGATAAATGCATGTCACTTACATGATTAGATAGCCTAAGGTAAATTCCACAGTCGTTTGCCAAATTAATTTCACTAAACACGCGCAAACTTCACCCATACAACGCATTTACGATTATTTAAGTGAGTCATTCACAAGATATTCATACAAATATTTTTTCTTGAATGCGTTGAACAAGCTAAAAGTTTTTATGTGTGCGAGTAGTTTGTTACAAAGTTGCTCTTCTTCAAATATCAACGTTGTGCTACCGTATTTTTTTTTTGTTACTCTTTCACGTATAACTTGTTGATAACATAACGTAAGTGATGATACAGCCAAAGATGGCTTCGACGACGACCTTAGCCTTTAAGATACCTACATTGTAAGTGATTAGGTTGTCATATCTATTCTTTTTTTTTTTTGCTGACAAAGTAACTAGTTATATATTATTGTTGCTGTTAAGAAAAAAAGGGACCGTGTGGTGGCAGCGTAAAATAATCTATAGTAAGAGACACTGTAGGAAAAAAATCAAATAGGATGGAGTAAATGGAACGGAACGGATCGGAACGAGAGGTAACGGTTAGGAGCGAGAACGAACCTAATGGAACGTACAGAAACGGAAAGGAACGTAATGGAACAGAACGGATCGGATCGAAACAGTACGAAATGGATTGAATGGAATGAAATAGAATGGAACAGAAAGGAAGGGAATGAAATGGAAAATCATGGAACGGAATAGTACGTTATGGAGCAAAATGAACCAAATAGCATAGCACGTAGTGAAAGCCGTTTAAATGCTCTCCCCAAAAGAATAGATTAGAAGAGAATAGAACTGGACTGAATTCAATTGAATGGAATGGACTATAATTGACAAATTTGTATAAATGAAGTAATTAAGTAATACTTATTAATTGAAATGCTCTTACCATTATTTAGGAAAAAGTAACTATCATAACTTTTTTTAGACAAAAATGTATAATAGTTTACAATGTAGTACAATTATACAATGTATTAGAAACAGCATGGTAGCGATCACTTCATTCAGATGAGTTATTATCCGCTATGTACTTAAAATTACAATACACAATTTCATCGCAGCTTTAATTAAAAAAAATTATGCAGTGGTAAGTACACATAACGTATAGATCATAAAACAAATTGCCCCTAAATAATTGGGCCGCATTTTGAAGCACATTAACTCACGTGGATATTGCACTCAAAATTTTGCATTATTCCCGCCCTCGTCATCGAAAGCGGAACTCGCTAACGAAATTCTTTTGACAATTTACGTAATACGCACCCGCAGGTGGCTCCAGACCGTGCTTTATGACACTCTTTGGCGGAGGCCTATGTTCATCAGTGGACTTGTGAAGGGCTGTAATGATGATGATGATGACCCACACGTGTGTACTTTGAACAAGTGTGATTTTAAATTCGTTAAAAAATCTCCTAGTCTTCTAAATTTAACGACTATAGTCCTAATATAAAAATATTACTTTTTTTTTTGAAAAAAGAAGGAATGATTGAGATGTAAGTGATGGATGGCCTTATTCCTGACGGCAATATTTTCCTAATAACCGTTGTATTGACAAGATCGAAAACAAAACGGTAGGGTTTTTTTTTAAATTTATTTATTGGTAAAACTGAAGTGACAAACAATCTGACAATCTTCCTGATTCAAACAAAGGACAAGCTACAGATGCGTTTTCACCTCTGAAAACTAAGATGGAATGGCTCACAGTCTGTAATGATACTGGCTCTATGCCAGCAGACCCTGCAGATCATAACACAGCAGTGCAAGCACTATTATTAGGCCTCAGAAAAAAAGTAAGAGGGTATCATCTACACAGACCGACTTCTAGGCAGAAAAGCCTGCTATCTAGTAAACTATGTGATGCTACAGATGCGTTGTCACCTCTGAGGACTAAGATGTTAAAATAAATAAATAAATTGTTAAAATGTTATCATGCTGCTATTTCGCGGCAAGAAAAGGCAAACGAACTAGAAAAGAATAAAATGTATGTACGGGTGACAAAATAAAATCCTATTACAAACAAAATAAAGAATGAAATATATACGACGTAATTTACGAAAATGATAATTTATCACGTGCCCAGTTTTGAAGGAAAACATTGTGAGGAAACCTGCATGTGTGACAAAAAATATTTCCAAGACATTACGTTGAACCGCATTTGTGCAGCGTAAGAATTTTTCTTGTACCAAAAAAAATCTGCTCAGATATGAGGGGTATTTGATGTTTTTTTACGTTATTACTTTAAAACTTTTATCACCTCTTACGACACCCACGGGACTATATGGGAACTGGATCTACTTACACCCCCACTTCACGGTAATATTGGCTGTAACTATACCTTACTAGAAGTATGAACACTCACAGGCATTTCAAAAACCGTTATTGAATTTCGCATGCAATCTCAATGTAAACGAGTGCAATACATTTAAATATTCATTAGATGCTACATGCCGTCGCTTTTGGCGACTCCAACGGCTTTGTTTCATGTCGCCACTTATTGTACTAGATATATCATAAGGTACTAGATCTCTGCGCCTTGTAAAGTTAAAGTCAGACGACATACCGGCATGAAATACTGTCCCGGCCTGCTGAGCACAGGCTTTCGGTTTTGCTGAGCACAACAGAGGGTTTCGGTTTCACTCACCAAACGAAACACAATAGCGAGTTACAAAACCGCTTTCAGTGCGTAGGAGATCGCAATGCGGTGGACAACATAAATGACAAGTTCAGAATAGAATGAAATGGAATGTAATGAAATAGAATGTAATAGAATGGAATATAACGGAACGGAAAGGAATGGAAATGGATTATAATGTAATAGAATGGATAAGAGTGGAATAGAATGTAATGGAAAGGAATGGAATGGATTGGAATGAAAATAATAAACAGAATAGAATAATTCTTATTATATATAGATTAGAAGAATACTTATTGAAAGCCAGTTAAACTTTACTTCTGGCTAGAAAAAACTTCTGTCTGGGAAAGAAACAGCAAGAAACGCAACGAGACTTTTTATAAACATTTACTAACAATATAATATTTTATAAAGATGAGGTAAGATAAGTTGAGGTGCTAAAACTTGACAATAAGCATGTAAGTCAAATTTATAGATCCAAATTTAGAAAAAATTCGTATAGCGTACCACAGTGTAGTGTACCAGGTCCACTTTTATTGATATATTTAAACGACTTACCTGATATTACTAAATATAGAAGTATTTTATTCGCAGATGACGTCGCAGTAATAGTCACAACAAATAAAAATATGTCACTGACGAAACATATTTCTGACAATAACGAAACAATATTTGCAGTAACTAAATGGCTAACGAATAATAATTTAACAATAAACTTAAGTAATTTTGGCGCCGCACTGGCAGTTTGCCGTATTGTTGGCGCTAAACTTCCCACGGCTGTACGCTCTACTAGACAAAGTAGCGCCATCCCAGCCTGGAGAAGAAGGATTGAGGACCGTATCGTAAAGGCAAGGGCCCTCATCGGCAGGCTGATAAGCTTCAGGTCGGGGAATAATAGGCCGCGAATTGTGCGCACCGTCATAATGGCGTTTGCTGGGACAAATATCAGTTTGTCCCAGCCGGATATAACGCAAAAACTGACGGAGCGCATAGACGACCTGAAGCAGAGAATCGCTGCTTGGGGGAAACGGATTCGGCGATATACCGAGAGGTCGACACGGTTCAACCAGAATCGTCTCTTCCAGAGTGATCAGAAGAGGCTATATAAATCATTGGAGCGACCAATGGTACGTGAAACGGGCCAAGCACCGAATCATGCCGACACTGTCGCATTCTGGCGCGGCCTGTGGTCAGAGCCCGTAAACCACAGCGAGGGCCCTTGGACGGAAGTTGTGGTGAGTCAGTGTGCGAATCTTACGCCCATGGACCCCGTCATTATAACGCCGGACGATGTAGCTGAGGCGGTCCGAAGGGCCCCGAACTGGAAAAGTCCGGGGCTCGACGGGCTGCATCACTACTGGCTGAAGGGGTTCGTGGTGTGTCACGCTGTGCTCGCCGACAATTTCAAGAGGCTCTCGACCAAAAGTCGCTCCCGAGCCTCTTCACTACTGGGATCAGTCATTTGGTTCCTAAAGACCGGGATACCATAGACCCGAGCAAATACCGCCCCATCACGTGTCTACCCACGATATAAAAGACGCTAACATCCATTTTGAGCGCGAGAATCACTCGTCACCTGAACTCAAATCAGGTGATGTCGCGCGCTCAAAATGGATGTCGGGGCGGTGGTTGTGGAACCAAGAAAACACTCCTCATTGACGCGGTCATTGGCAAAGTGGTTAAACGCAACCGTCGGAACCTATCCGCCGCCTGGATAGACTACAAAAAGGCATTCGACTCGGTGCCTCATACATGGCTGAAGAGGGTCCTCGAGCTGTACAAAGTTGACTGTACAGTTAGAGACTTCCTCGGACAGTGTATGGGGCAGTGGAGTACGATCCTTTGTCACCTAGGCGAGAGGATGAATGCTGCGGAGAACCACATAAGGATAAGAAGGGGTATCTTCCAGGGCGATTGTCTGAGTCCAATCTGGTTCCGCCTCTCTCTGAACCCTTTCAGTACCTTACTGGAGGGCTCCGGGAGGGGATTTCAGCTTCGGAGGGGAGGTACAAAAGTGACCCACCTTTTCTATTAGGATGATCTCAAGTTATTCGCCTCCAGCCGCTCTCATCTTATGGAATTGCTAAACATCACTTGT
Source organism: Parnassius mnemosyne (assembly GCA_963668995.1). Lineage (NCBI taxonomy): Eukaryota > Metazoa > Arthropoda > Insecta > Lepidoptera > Papilionidae > Parnassius > Parnassius mnemosyne. Next base: position 39,917,357 of record CAVLGL010000081.1, on the reverse strand, counting down.
GATTTTAGCAATTCTATTAGAATGGAGCTGGGGACGGATAAGTGTGCGGTCCTCCATGTTGAAAGGGGAAGGGTTACTAACTCTGAGGGCATAGATTTATCTATGCCCATCAACATAAGGACCCTTTCCGAGGCTGAAACATACCGATACCTGGGTATGTCACAAAACATCGGTGTAGATGAGGCGGGTATGAAACAGTCAGTTTTATGCACGCTTGACCAAAGTGCTTAACAGCCTTTTGTCCGGTGTGAATAAGACGCGCGCATATAACGGTTGGGTCATGCCTGCTCTCATGTATACCTTTGGCATACTTAGGTGGACTCAGACCGAACTAAACGATGCATCATCCGAGATCGTCAGTAATGAGGCTGTACTTGCCGCGGAAGCATGGTGGGCGCGGCTTTTTAAGCGCGCTTACCATGCATAATCGTGAAGTGTGCAGCCTCCGTAATTACTTTCTGACGAGAGCGGATGATCCATACTATAGGGACGTTATTTCTTGTGATAAAGGACTGACCCCTCTATCCTTAGCCAACGAGCAATGGCAAGACCCAGCAGTACAGTGCATTTCCGACCGGGAGACCGTATGGAAGGAGAAGGAGCTCCACGGGAGGTTCTACAAGGCTCTACATGAGCCTTTCGTAGACACAGTCGCCTCCCTTCACTGGCTACGTTTCGGTGACCTCTTTGGGGAAACCGAGGGTTTTGTCTGTGCGATACAGGATCAGGTTATTAAGATCAACAATTATCGAAGATACATCCTAAAGGATGGCGCCATCGACATCTGTCGAGCTTGTCGCCATCCCGGTGAGTCACTTAGGCATGTCATCTCCGGTTGTTCGGCGCTTTCTAACTCTGAGTATTTGCACAGACACAATCTAGTAGCCAGGATTCTACACCAGGAGCTCGCTCTGAAATTCGGCCTCGTGGATCGGAAACTGCCGTATTATAAGTACTTGCCGGAAACCGTGCTCGAAAATGACCGCGCCAGGCTCTACTGGGACCGGGCCATCATCACAGACAGGACTATTCCTGCGAATAAGCCTGATATTGTGCTGATGGACCTGGCACAGGATCTTTTTGGTCGACATTACCATTCCTTATGACGAGAACCTCGTGAAAGCCGAAACAGATAAGATGACAAAATATCTGGACCTGGCTCACGAGGTTACCGGCATGTGGGGTGGTCTGCCGACCGAAATTATTCCTGTGGTCGTTTCTGCGAACGGGTTAATCCCAGTCAGCCTCCCGGGTCATCTGAGGCGACTGGGACTCCGTGACGGACCGCTCTAGGCTCAAATGCAGAAGGCGGTGCTCCTCGATACCGCCCGCATCGTCCGCCGGTTTCGTTCCCCTTTCCCCCTAACCCTCGGCCGTCTGGTCTCCCCTGCCGAGGGCTTCCATCTGGTTGGGTTTTTATATATTTATGTATTTTTTATGTATTTATTTTATTTTATTCATATTTATGTATGTTTGCCATTTTAATTTACAATTATATATTTATACTGCCCAACCAGATGAGAAAACTTTATAGATACCCCAATATAATAACTTAAGTAAAATCACTTAAGTAAAACTCAATTTATAAATTTCAATAATATAAACAATAATATAATTAATATTAATTATAATGGACAAACTCTTTATAGTGCAACTAACGTGACATTCCTAGGTATAATTATTGATAAAGAATTAAACTGGAAAGAACAAGTTTGTAAAGTATGTAATAAAATAAATAGGTTCACATATGCGCTTTATAGACTCACAAAAGTAGCAACAAAACAAACTGCAATTATGACATATTTTGCATATTTATTTTGTCGATTATCCGCTACGGGATTATAATTTGGGGAAACAGTGCAGAAATTAATAAAGTTTTAATTTCAGTGTTCGTGCCATTCATGGTGTTGGCCCACATGTCTTATGACGACCACTATTTAAGACACTGGGCATCTTACCCGTGCCTTGTTTGTATATATTAGAAGTTGTTAAGTTTGTAAAACAACACGGGAAGAGTTTCTATAAACTTAATAAAGAAGTGGTATCCATGAACACGAGATACCCAGATCGGATAGTAATTTGCGAAATACCAAATAGTAAACGCTTTAGCAAAAGTTGTTTCTGGATGGGTAAAACAATATATAATAATATACCAAACATAATTAAAGACCTTCTTATGCAATAATTTAAAAAAAATATACCAGTGGCTCCTTCTAAATACATTTTGCTCGGTAAATGAGTTTTTAAATTACTGATGACAAAGTTTTATAGGACTATAGCTCATAATTGAAATTTTTTGTCATTAACTTCTATACTTAATACTTATCTTCACGCACAATCCCTGACGGGATAGCCAGAGAGAACAGATCGCCAAGTGTCACGATCCTTACATACCTCATTCGCTTCTTTCAGATTCATTATCTTCTTCATACATGCACGTCTAGGTATCTGAGTACTCTTGACCCTCTTCTCTTCGGGCAATTTGCTCACATGGTCTTCGAAAGTTAGTCTCGGTCTACCTCGACACCTTTTAATATTAACTTTCGCGCTATATATTTTCTTCACCATTCGGTCTTCACTCATTTGCTCAACGTGCCCAAACCATCAAAGCACGCCCTTATCTTTTTGTGATAAGGTCATCTTTCAAACCTGCTATATTGTAATGCCATTGGTGACGCCGTGACTGGTACGCCAGACCCGGACCTCGATGACACTGAGGTCATCAGTATGAAAGAGTTTGAACGTGCGATTCGAAGTTTGAAATGTGGTAAGGCTGCGGGAATAGACAGAGTTACTGCTGAAATGGTCAAGTATGGTGGGCCTCGCGTCTGGAACAGCTTTCATCTGCTGTGCAATTTGTGCTGGCGGACAGGGGATGTCCCGGATGATTGGCGATCCGCAGTCATTGTGCCTTTATATAAAGGTAAAGCTGCGGGTGCTATCGGGCGATCAGCTTGACTGGTTTAGCAAGTAAAGTTTACTCGAAGGTTTTGACACGTAGGTGCAAGAGAAATGAGAAAGATTTCTATGGGAGGCACAATGCGGATTTAGACCTGGAAGAGGATGCACGGATCAAATGTTTTCTCTCCGCATGATCACAGAAAAGCTTCTGGCTGCTAATCAGAAGATTTTCTGTGCTTTTGTGGATCTTGAGAAAGCATTTGAAAAGGTTGTAAGGAAGAAAATGTGGGAACTGTTGCCGGGGTATGGTGTGAATGGTCGATTGCTAAGGGCTGTGCAGTCACTTTACTGTGACTGTAAAGCCTGTGTGCGGGTAAGGCATGACCTGTCACCTATGTTTAGCGTCCAAACGGGCGTAAAACAGGGTTGTGTCAAGTCTTCCGGCTGTTCATACTGTATCTCGATAGCTTTTTACAGAAGCTGAAAGATAGCTGTTAGGGTGTGAAATTGGGTGACGTTAAAGTAAATTGTCTATTGTATGCAATGATCCAGTGCTTATTGCACCATCAGAGGCAGAACTGTAGGCATTAGTCACGTGTATGAAAGAGGAATGTAAAATTAAAGGTCTCCGTTTGAATGCTAATAAAACTAAGGTTCTAGTACTTGAAAGGGACGAAGAGAGAACGAAGTGTGAAATATGGGTAAATCAGGAATGTCTAGAACAGGTAAATGAAATTATATACTTGGGGAGTGATTTTAGCCGAGATGGAAGATGTGATTTAGATGTGGACAAGCGTGTCGCTGCCGGGAACAAAGTTAATGGTGCCCTGACTGCTTTAGTCAAAAGGCAAAGCGTAGTAAAGAGTGCAGGCCTTGCAATACGTAACGGAGTATAGGTACCGACTTTGTTATATGGCAGCGAAACCTGGGAATGCTAGAAGGAACATAAAATAAAAGCTTTTACAAAAATTTACTTCGCAAATATCCGCGTTATAAAATAAAATGATGTGTCTTACCTAGTATGAAGAAGCACCTCCCGCCCTCCCTCAATTGCGTGCACTATCCCCGTCACCACTAATCCCAGCACCGCTACTTTCAACATCACTACACTAGGCAAGACACACCACTTACGATAATACGACACGTGTTTCGCCTCTACACGAGGCATCCTCAGGTGATATAGACTCTACGGTGGCTAACCGCTAAGTGAGCGGCGAGCCAAAACAAGTGCCTTTTATACAAACCGATGATGCAACCGCTCTCTACCTAAGGAGCGAGCGACTGCGTCATACGATAAAACATGCGACCAATCACCGCTGGACTTACGCAGCCGTTTGTAAAATTAAAAACAAACCGCCGCGCAACGCCCACATTATTAGAGAGCAGGCTTGAAGATATTTAAGAGAGGTGAGTTAGTAACATTTGTTTGTTCATTCAGCAATGCAACGGTATTATTATTACTTTTTTTATATCTCTAACTGTTCCAGCACACACAGCCGCAGCCCTTTATTACACGTATGTAAGACTTTAAAGGAGTGGTCGTTGGCTAGGTTGTGTCCAGTGTCCAAAAGATGTTTGGCAAAATGTGATTTATCGGGATTGCAATTCCTGTACGCGGCTAAATGCTCTTTATAACGTGTCTCGAAATTGCGACCAGTCTGACCCACGTAAACGGCGTGGCATTCGTCACAAACAAGTTTGTAAACACCTGACTTTTGACAAATATCCAACTTATCTTTACTATTACAGATATTTCTAAGATAATTGTTTGTTTTGAACGCCACATGAACGCCGTTTTGTCGAAGAGTATTAGCTACTTTTTCAGATATGGTGCCTAAGTAGGTCAAACTGCTCACATATCGATGAACACTTTGAGGTTGAACCGCGTACAAAGAGTTGCGAATAACATGCTTTTGTTTCTTTTTAATTAAATTGTTAATGAGATTTTTTGAAAAACCGTTAGAGACCGCTATTTGATAAATTATATTAAGTTCTTTTAAATAATTTTCTTTACTTAATGGGACAGTAAACAAACGGTTAATATAACAATAAAAAGCGGCTACTTTATGTTGCCATGTATGACATGATGACGCAGGGATGACCGTGTCGGTGTGAGTTGGCTTTCAATAAATTTGGAAAACATGTGACGATTCTTTTCTTGTTATTGTTAAGTCAAGAAAATTGAGGGAACAATCTTGTTCCAATTCAAGTTTAAATTTAATTTTGTCATGGACTCTATTTATTTTATTTGGACACTGGACACAACCTAGCCAACGACCACTGCTTTAAAGTCTTACATACGTGTAATAAAGGGCTGCGGCTGTGTGTGCTGGAACAGTTAGAGATATTAAAAAGTTATAATAATACCGTTGCATTGCTGAATGAACAAACAAATGTTACTAACTCACCTCTCTTAAATATCTTCAAGCCTGCTCTCTAATAATGTGGGCGTTGCGCGGCGGTTTGTTCTTAATTTTACAAACGGCTGCGTAAGTCCAGCTGTGATTGGTCGCATGTTTTATCGCATGACGCAGTCGCTCGCTCCTTAGGTAGAGAGCGGTTGCATCATCGGTTTGTATAAAAGGCACTTGTTTTGGTTCGCCGCTCACTTAGCGGTTAGCCACCGTAGAGTCTGTATCACATGAGGATGCCTCGTGTTGAGGCGAAACACGTGTCATATTATCGTCAGTGGTGTGTCTTGCCTAGTGTAGTGGTGTTGAAAGTAGCGGTGCTGGGATTAGTGGTGACGGGGATAGTGCACGCAATTGAGGGAGGGCGGGAGGTGCTTCTTCATACTAGGTTAGACACATCATTTTATTTTATAACGCGGATATTTGCGAAGTAAATTTTTGTAAAAGCTTTTATATAATGGATTTCCGCAAAGTAACGCCTGATTCTATTAATTATAGAAACATAAAAGCAATTTGAATGCAGTGGAAATGCGATCTCTTCGTAAAATTAACTGACATGGAATTAGTTTAATTATATACAATACTTTAATTTATTTTCCTTTTTTTGTTAATTATATATATATATATATATATATATATATATATATATATATATATATATATATATATATTATAATTTTTTTTTATAATATAAATTTTACTTTTGATATATTTAGGATAATTTGATGGATTGTTTGTTGTCGCTAATTTAACGATTTAATAATGATTGATTTTGATGTGTTAATTTTGTATAATTTTATAAATTCTAAGAATAAATAAATTTTCATGTCTCCATTTTATACGTGGTAGAGCCATGCTGCAGCTATATTATGGTTGTAGCACGAATGGGTCGGCTCGATCGGGGAAGGACCACGCTCTCACAGAATACCACCGTGAAATAACAGCTTAACACTGCTGTATTTCGTATGATGAGTGTAGAGAACCGGAGACCCTTTTTACTGAAAACGAGGCATTCCATTTTAGTCCTCACGGGTGACAACGCATCTGCATTTTGATTCTTAATCGAAGATAGATGTAGATGTCTATGGGCCACAGCAACCACTTACTATCAGATGGACTGTGTGCTCGTTTGTCACCCTTATCCTATAAAAAAGAATTAGCGACTTAGTATGTATACACAGTATTTAACAATATCTTATGTAACATACATACTAAAAAGCAAATAAATAAATAAAAATTAGTATGAAAACATTATTTAGAAAGAGCTTGGTGGCATGTATTCTTCAGTAGTATGATAACTCATAATTTACTTATTAAAACTTTTTAATATTTACTCGTAGCTCTCGCATATTTTCTCCTCTGTCATTTCCCCATGAAGAAGTTACTGACTCTTTGGAATCGAGTAACTCGTATAAAGAACTTTTGCGTGTTCTCAGTATTTATAGAATTTACGTCACTATTCTTAATAAAAGACAGAGGACAGAGATTTTTCATATTTGAAGCAGTTAAGGTAAACAAAACGGTTAGGCGCCATCTAACGGAAGTCATAAGATATTTTTGACACATCCTATGTTTGCCTCATGTTACACCCACGGCACAAAATAAATAAAGAAAGAATACTATATTCGATATAGGGAAATAAGGAATGATTATTTTACGCCAAAACCGCATGATAACATTTTTTTTGTAAAAAAAACGTTACCCCCATACTAGGATTTTCTCCTGTGTCGTGGAGGCAGTTTACAAACATAAATTGCACAAGTACAAACATCCAGACCCGGAACAATTATTTGTAGGCCATACAAATACTTGTTCCGTGCGAGATTCGAACCCGCGGCCCCCAGCGCAACAACTGATTGCTAAGCTACTTCGCCACGGAGCCGTCATCTACACTACTATTATAAAGAGGAAAGATTTGTTTGTTTGTTTGTTTGTTTGAATTGAATAGGCTCCGAAACTACTGGACCGATTTGAAAAATTCTTTCAACATTAGAATCCTACATTATCCCTGATGAACATAGGCTATGAAATATTTTAAAAAAGTTAGGAATCCGTATGAAAGCTTCGTTAATGTAACCCAAGGTGTGAAAAAAATACCAAAAAGAATCCTTATATCGCGTACACTTCGGAAACTATTGATAATAGAGCAAAGTAATGTACTTCACTTATATAGAGGATATTAATCTCTACAAAAAAGTCTGCGATACCATATGTTTAACTATTACAGTTATGTCACAATAACTAATTTTTATGTTAAAATGTGAAATAGTAACGCCGGTACAAATACTACTAATACGAGTACGTACTGATACGAATAATGTGGCCTAGACATTATTCGTATCAGTACCTGTATCATGCATCTACATCTACATCTACATCTACACTACTATTATAAAGAGGAAAGATCAGCAAAAAAAGTCAGTCTCCCCACATTACTTGTGGCTTATCATGGTTATGTTGCGTCCAGGCTTAGATATGGAATAATATTTTGGGGAAACGCCACTAACTGGGATAAAGTATTTAAATCTCAAAAAATGTGTATACGTGCTATGTGTGGTTTAAAAAGAACTGATAGCTGTAAAGATTATTTTATGAAATTAAAACTACTTACCGTACCATCACTATACATATTTGAAATAGCTTTATTTATCAGGCAATATCCATCACTATTTAAATTAGAGATTTCGAGATTTCGCAATAGAAGCAAATTATATAACAACCTTGGCAGAACATATAAAACTACCTTGTATGGAAAAAGTGTGTTTGCTATGGCTCCAAAGATATACAATAACATTCCGAATAACATCAAAGAGTGTAACGATATACAGATTTTCAAAGATAAATTGTTCCACTTTCTAATTGAGCATTCATTTTATTCGATCGATGAATTTTTTGCCGAGTGTCAGAGATAATAAAAGTCTAACGGATACTACATAATTTTATCAAAATTAAAGTTATACATAAATTAAAAATATTTTTATAATTTAAATGAATGTTTTGATACAAATATTATTTAATTTGATTTTCTATATTTTATTATATTTAATTTTCTTTTTCTATTATTGTAATTATAATTATTATTATCATTGTTCTTTCTTTGACATGACAATGTGATTGTTAATTTAATTAATTTATTGATGTAATCTAATAATATAATTTAATATTTTATAATTGCTACGCCCAAACCGGGTTTCAAATGCGGACTATTTTTTAAAAACACATCTATTGTTACCATTTGATTGCAATAAAGATTATGAATTATAAGTATAACTTGTAATTTAAATTGAATAAAAGTGATTATTAAAAAGATTTGTTTGTTTGTGTGTTTGTTTGAATTGAATAGGCTCCGAAACTACTGGACCGATTTGAAAAATTCTTTCAACATTAGAATCCTACATTATTCCTGATGAACATAGGCTATGAAATATTTTCAAACAGTTAGGGATCCATATGAAAGCTTCGTTAATGTAACCCAAGGTGTAAAAATAATACCAAAAAGAATCCTTATATCGCGTACGCTTCGGAAACTATTGATAATAGAGCAAAGTAATGTACTTCACTTTTATAGAGGATATTAATCTCTACAAAAAAGTCTGCGATACCATATGTTTAACTATTACAGTTATGTCACAATAACTACTTTTTCATGTTAAAATGTGAAATAGTAACGCCGGTACAAATACTACTAATACGAGTACGTACTGATACGAATAATGTGGCCTAGACATTATTCGTATCAGTACCTATATCATGCATAACCACCAATTACGTTAACCATGTAATTTTAGTAACAAAATTGAAATACTTTTTCAATCTTTGTTAATTCAGCAACCGTCCGTCGTGATGTCTTTCTCGAAGTTCGCATGTCGCAAGGCGCAGATGCGTGATATACGCGGGTGAAACCGCGGGGCACAGCTAGTATATTTATAAACTTTGCCTAAATTTTAAATCTCAATTAGAACCCATATTTTATCACCGGCAAAAACTACAGTTTAGTTGTATGAAATATTATACTGAATACCCTTTCGTAATCTGTGAAAGTTTTTCTGTCAGCGGCACTATTCAGGAGGCTGACGACCATGTAATTAAGTTAAAACGTGTAATTAGTTAACTAAAAACTAGAATGGCTTTTATTTGTAGGCCTGACTTGTAAATTATGTTAATTATTCATAATAATATATAATTTTAACTATCAGACCAGCACTAAGACTAGAATGGCTCGATAATGATTTCTAATATTTACGCAAAGACTATAAATTAAATCAAACTAATTTTTATGGATTTAATCACATTTAATTATTTAAATTATGGCTATATAATGGCAATAAATCTTATTTTCTTAATACTTACAATGGACAGCCATGCCGCTAGCTAACTAATATAGCTTACTTGCAGCATAAATAGGTCGGCTCGATCAGGGAAGGTTTGCGCTCTCATAGAATACCAGCGTGAAACAGCTTGATGCTGCTGTGTTTCGTATGGTAAGTGAAGAGAACTAGAGAGCCTATTTGGAGTTTACTGCATAGAGAATCCTTTCATATGTAGCGCAAACTATGACGAATAAATGGGTAGTAAAATCAAGCGCCAACGAAGAATAATGATATAAGTCATAAATTTTTATGTAACATATTTTATCAAATCAATACAAATAATTATATGGGTTCATTTACTTCCATCACCTATTGTATTTAGGTACTTTAACACAATCGTTCTTCGAGTAAACTGATGTCACGCGTCGGAACTGACACGCTTAATTATTTTTTTACTGAAAATGAGGTATTTTTCTTAGTCCATCATTTTATTTTCGACAAAACTCTACAGGTGGATCTATCAGGTGGACTGTCTGGTCGTTTTTTACCCTTTTTGACAAAAAAATTGCTTGACCACAATTCCACCTATGAATCTCACTGGTTTTATTTTTATTTTATTCGGAAAATTTCTGAAAATAGTTATGTACCTAACTATTAAGCTATTTTCAAATTTCCACATTTAGAATTAAAAATAAAAGAGATAAACAAAAGCCATCTCAAAGATAAATCAACTAGTTAACAATACCTTAAAGTTAAAACTACATAAAAAATTATTGTAATGTAAATTTCTTGTACCATTTTGAATATCAATTCTGTTTTAAACTGTCACTTTCTAAAATTCCATTTACGACTTCATTTATGATTCATTTTGGTCTTTATATTAAGTAATCGAATCATGTTTGTTTAACTAAATTTGTTTCTTTATTCTCGTGTTCTTCTTTGTATTTCCATTTATGTAATTTCATATTAGTAGCTAAGTACAAAAACTCACCAAAGTTTAATTGCTATATAAATTGAAGACGAACAAACAAATATGCATTTTATTCAGAACACTTGCCAGGCACTTACATTTCTTACCTTATATTGCTTCATCTTAAACAGATGACTAGTAATAATTTTCTTCAGACTGAATTTCAGCCATAGTAACTAGTCTCAAAGAAGAATAGCCATCAGGACAGGGTTATAGTATCCAATTGTTTGCGCAAGTACAGGTGTAATCTCTTTTCACTCACTTTCATATTCCATGGGACGGAAAACCGACACGACCGGTTAGAGACCATGCGCAGGACCAACGGCTTTACGTGTTTTCCGAGGCGCGGCTGTGAAACATCGCCAACTTTCTGACTCCGAGCTCTTCCTGTGAATTTCTTGACAGAAAACATCAATAACTGATTCAGGCTTAACCTGGGATTTACATGATCTGCAATCACGTTAACAGCCATTATACCAACGGGACAGTCAATAAATTAATAGTAAAGGAATACATAGAAGATGAAGGAAAAAATAAAAGAAAACTTCAAAGAACATTTCACTTTTCGCTGCGTACATTTCAAGTGATGCCGAAACCATGCTCAATTTCTTAATCAGGTTATGCATCTTTATTTTTTATTATTTCTTTCTTTACCAGCTAGGAATAATTTACTACTGGACACGTATACACACATATGCACCTTAAACTATGTTGTCGGTTTCGAATGACAATAGAAAAAATTATAGATGCAATAAGTTGAGCATAGTTTCGGCTTGGTTTTAACGTCATTTGAAATGTACTGTTGTAGGTTTGAAGATGCTGGCAGACTTAACAAATTCACGATAATTTTTATAAAGTAATATAAACAATAAATTAAAAAAAACTTCTTACTGAAATTTTCAACTATAGCCACCCCGGCTTGATTGGTAGGAAATCCATTACAATAATAAACATTGTCAGCTTTCCGCAGCATCTAATAACTTCACTCCCTTAGGGCCAACAACTTACAGAAACACGAAATTTGAACATTATAGCAAGGAAAAGCTCAGGTTTCCGTCTTAAAATATCAGTCATTATAAAACGTAGATAGACGTTGACTTACCCTGTGACGTAGGTTAGACAAATTACAATGGACACATTACATTGAGTGACTATCATATTTCACCATCTTCGAAATTAAGTTATGTGTAACAAAATACCAATTATAATTCTTGCAATCCACGAAGGGTTTTACTAGTCATTGAAGAGCACATGCACCAGCGATACGCATATCGCTTAACACGGTCACTCGCTCTTTAAGTAGGGAGTGGTTGCGTCAGCCGTCTGTATAAATAGCAGTTGTTTTGGCTCGCCGCTCTCTTAGCAGTCAGCCACACAGTCAGTACATTACAATACTTGTCTAGAACCCTAGGGTCTATATTCGTATAGCATGTGACTCGGAAAAGAAACTACGTGTTTATGTTATGACCGTTTACTTGAGACTAAAATGCATACAATGCAGTTAATGTCACCTTGAGCCCTTGACATACCGGCCGCCAAAAACAACTGTTTTTAAATACATTATGTATATGACGGCACCTGCACCGTTGTAGGTGCGGTGGCGTCGGTCTAGCTAGACAGAATTCTTGTAAACGACACGTGTACCGCACACCTGCGGCATTGCACCTGCGTTGCCACCCGTCCTGCTTGTATAAAACGGACGGAGCGGCCGCCGTTAAGACAGTCTTGGCTCTGACGTGGAACGGTACGCTTGTCGTATTCCGTTACTAGTTTATCCTTAACTCGTTGGATAGTTAATTCGAGTAAACGAATTAATTATTATTCCTAACTACAAAATTAGTCTCTGTACTATACACAATTACCCTTTCTACATCAGAAGTGGGATAAAGTCCCTGTTACTACCCACCTGGTATAACCTTTGAATAGTGTAAGGGTTATTACGTTGGTGAAATACTATAATGCGCCTCGCGTTTTGTTTTTGTGTTCAATTTCTTAAATCAAGTTTGTTGTCGTATTTACGACATTGACGAATCATTAAAGTGTAGAGTAAAAGTTTAAAGTGAAATGTTTTAAGTCAAAAGTTAAATCTTTTTATTCAATTTATAATAGAAAGTACCCGCAAGTAATTTCATTATTTCTTAACGTACCCAAATATGATAACAAATGTAGAAAGAAATGTTGGAGATATTCTGAGTTATAGTTTGCATTCAGTGGAAGTTTAACTTGCTCAAGTAATGTTATAATTTGATACACGAGGTGTGATTTACATGGCCTAGTTTTAAAGTTCAAAATGTTTAAACTATGCAGTCGCAATTTTACTACCGGTTAGTGCAGTCGCTTCATAATGACGTGACGGCTCTAATGCCGAACTTACAGTATTTTTGTAGCGTAAGCATACCTACTGCGCAAAAATAACTCGAAATGGCGTGTCAACCTAAACGTTCCGAAACCGTCGTAATCCACGAGTTGCTGGCCTTTGTTCAACAAAAATTGGACGTCATGGACCAGGTGTCTCTGGAGCAGATACTGATGACAAGCTTCACCGAGGACGAGATCATCCAAGCGAAGAAGGTGTTAGCAGATTCAGCCGTGACCCAAATCCGTCTTATCACACGTCACAGGGATGGACGCGGTAAGAAAGACCTGCAAGACATCTTCAGGCTGTTCAATGAGACCGACCCTGATGACATCCCAACTTTCGTCGCGCGTGATCTCAACAAGCTGCCTCCCGTGACGTTCGACCACGTAGACGTCACCAGATTGTTGAAAGACATCACCACGTTGAGAGCCGATATTACCGACATCCGTTCCAAATTTGAGGAATCAGAACGAGCCGCAACAGAGCTGAGGAACGAAGTCAATATGTTGCGCAACATAATTGCAACATCTGCAAATTCACCGCCGTCGCAGAATGTGAATACGACACGCGGTAATCGTAATAGTAGTCATATTTCACCGATGATTGCGACTCCGTCACGCGATACCGTCTGTCAGCGGGTTGATGACCGAGAAACTAGGGCGACCTCGGTCGTCATTGCATCACCACCTCAACCCTTGACTGAACCCATTGGTACTCCTCCGCCGAAGCCAACCTCAAAACAAGGGAAGACGTTTGCGGATGTTGCCCGAAAATCTTTACAACCGGCACCCTCTTGTGGTCGAAAGCGGAAGAATGTGGAAATAAAATCAGTTCCAGTAGTGACCCAAGACAAGATTGATAAGGACGGGTTTACTCTTGTTGAGAAGAGACGTCGGTCGCGACCCGTCTGTAACCAGCGTGGGACCGCGAAAATAAACGCGAGTACAACTTTGCGTGCTGTGGAGCCAACCATACAACTCTACATCTCCCGTTTGGACCAAAGTACGTCGGGAGAAGACGTCCTGCGCTTCGTGGAAGAACGAAGCCGATGCCGCATTGAGGATCCGATCTCTTTACATTTGCAGCGTCTGGAGTCTAATAGGTCAACGAACTTCAAATCCTACGTACTCCAGGTTCCTGCAAAACATAAAGAGACATTCCTCGCTCCCGATTTCTGGCCCTCTGGGGTAGTGTTTCGCCGATACAGGGACGCGCCAAAGAAAAAAGTTCCCTAAATAGTGTTAAGTTATGTCTATATTTTATATATATTTTTAGGTTAAGGTATATATTGCTATGGGCCAATGTTCTTAATTTTTAAGTCCTTGATGCCTGAAATAAAGTTATTGTATTGTATTGTACCGAAAAAAAGAACATGATTACTTTAACGTGCTATGACTTAAAAACACTAAGTAGTATTTTTGTGATCTAATGTGATGATAAGTGTTACAGTTTACTCCGAGCATTACGTAGTCGACAAACTTGGAATGGTTTAGTGGAACGCGTGGAGCTGTAGCGCTCGCTTTTCAGTATGCTGTCGGCTTATGACGCCGCGGACTTATTATTTGTCGCTGCTACTGATCACCATTAGATACATGAGGAAAGTAAATTTATCCTAAACATTGGCTCAGAAACTATTTTGTAAGAATGAGTGTTTACATTTTTAATTGGTTGCGAAAAGTGCCGGAAAACCGAAGTATAACTGATGAAAGTAAAGTAGAGCCAATTAGTTCTGACATTGAAGAGAGTATTTAAGTTTACATGAGGATCGGACCATACCAGAGGTTGTCGTGTAGCCGCAGCTCAGTATTTGGTGCCCTAGAAAGGCGAATCGTGTACTAAGAGTAGTGCTGCATTTCTTGAAATCAAGTTCCGACTGAGTATTTTTAATGTTTTCTTTTATGTGTTACAGTAGCACGTGTGATGTGATTACAAGTGCTTGAGTGTGTGCCTTACTGGTCGTAACGGACTGCCAGGTCCAGCTGTAACATGGCCTGGTTTCGGCAGATGCGTATGCGCGTATACGCAGGCGCCATCCCGGAGCGCGCGTATGCTGTACATGGCGATGCCTCGGAAGTCGTGTACTCTGTATGCGTGGGAGTCACACTGTGTGCGCGGAAGTCGTATGCTGTGTGCACGGTAATGTTTTTTGAACATGTATTAGGCTTTGTCCTGGCAGGCGCTGTCCTGGTTCACGTTTTTAATGTAGATCTCGCAAGTTCAAGTAAGAGTATGTGTCAGATACTTCGTATGAAGACCTATGTTTACTTGTGAAAGCGAAGTGCTTTATTATAGTCCAAGGTATGAGAACGTATTTCTGTTTTAGGGCCTCGTATGTGTGATAGATGAGAGAACAGGCAACTGTGTATGTTGTCCTTATAGTTAACAATTTGTTTTTCACGCAGATCATGATGACTACAACCCCGACGATGCTTTTAAACCCTCAGGTGCTCCTGCTGCTCTCGTTTTGTTGTAATTTGATAGTTCACGCGAAACATGATTATCATTTGCTATATTTTGAAATTCAAAACTTTTAAGGGTTGTACTACAATAAAGGATTAACTTTAACACGCTATGAATTAAAAATAATAAGTGACATTTTTGTGTTCTAATGTGTTGATCACTGTTGCAGTTTGCTCCGAATATTGTGTCGTTGACAAGATTGGGGTTTGATTTCGAGGGATTCGTAGAAGTCTCTACAACAATGATCAATGAGGAAGACGTTGTGATGGCTAATCGAACATGGTCAGGTACGGCCGAGCGCTGGTTAGATTGAGCCTACACCGCTACAGTCGGTTACTTATCGGCTGATCTTACGGCAGGGCAATTCAAGCGGCCGCCGAACAAATGGTGCTTTGGCGCTGTAAATGGACGGCTTTCGTAGATTTTGCGCAGTTTCCTCCTTCGCTTCGAAATATGTTGTGGTATCTGTCTCTACACATAGTTTCCATTTTTTTGCAATGTTTTCAAATGTCGTGCAGTTGCCGTTTCTTAAGAGAATATGTGATGAATTTCGGAAGCTCGGAATTCCATGGTTCGCAATACATTTATCTCGATTTCTTTTAATTTTGCAAAGGAGTGCGACGATTCGCTAGCGCTAGTACGGCGCGACGGCTTGCTGCCGCGAATGTAGCACGATCGCAGCAGAACGAAAAGCTGTAGTGCGTTTGCCTGGAGGTAGCCATATCCGCGCGTTCCAGACTTAAATGAAGTCTGGGATGGTCGACCGTTGTAATATTTAACAAGAGTTTATATCTGTTAGCAAGTGGTGATAACTGATAGACCGTATGCTGTTCACTGTCAACCGCACGAGGACGTGCGACAGTCAGAGGTAGCCGTGTCTGTGCATCTAGAAAGTACTACAGACGTTGCAACACTCTAGCGAAGTAATTATTCCAGTGCAGGAAAGGAACATGAAGTTGCAGGGAGGCTGGTCTGTGCTGCACTGGGATATGTGTCGAGTTGCTGTTGGTTTACATACTTAGGTGTTATCGTGTGTCACTACGTCCCTCACGATACACTTTTGTGTGATTGTGACGGGGACATGTTTGCGGTATGGTTGGTCTGTAACTGTTCTATACTGAATTGTAAAAAAAAAGAGAGTAAGAAAAAAAAATGTGGTTCTTACTATCATTGCAGGGCGTTTGCCGGTCCAATGATATAGCTAAAGGGAATAGTGATTCCGGACTAGCATAAATAGTACTTGAAAAAAAAAAGCGTAAGAAAAAAAATAGTTCTTACTATCATTGCAGGGCTTTGTGCCGGTCCAATGATATGACTATAGGGAATAGTTATTCCGGACTAGCGAAAACAGTACTTGAAAAAAAAAAGAGAAAATAGAAAAAGCTACAGACTAATCATTCCGATCTAACATAAAGATGATTAAAGTTTTGTAGGGCTTACTGCCGGAACAAAACTGACTGTCACCCAAATCTGAAGGGTCAATATAGACCGGACCAGACGCTGTTATGTCAGGATAGTCGAACGATGTTTTTTTGTCTACAGATAACTAAAATTGTGATGGAGCGCGTGCGAGGACGCACGCATGTCAGTATGGCCGTGACGGCACCTGCACCGTTGTAGGTGCGGTGGCGTCGGTCTAGCTAGACAGAATTCTTGTAAACGACACGTGTACCGCACACCTGCGGCATTGCACCTGCGTTGCCACCCGTCCTGCTTGTATAAAACGGACGGAGCGGCCGCCGTTAAGACAGTCTTGGCTCTGACGTGGAACGGTACGCTTGTCGTATTCCGTTACTAGTTTATCCTTAACTCGTTGGATAGTTAATTCGAGTAAACGAATTAATTATTATTCCTAACTACAAAATTAGTCTCTGTACTATACACAATTACCCTTTCTACATCAGAAGTGGGATAAAGTCCCTGTTACTACCCACCTGGTATAACCTTTGAATAGTGTAAGGGTTATTACGTTGGTGAAATACTATAATGCGCCTCGCGTTTTGTTTTTGTGTTCAATTTCTTAAATCAAGTTTGTTGTCGTATTTACGACATTGACGAATCATTAAAGTGTAGAGTAAAAGTTTAAAGTGAAATGTTTTAAGTCAAAAGTTAAATCTTTTTATTCAATTTATAATAGAAAGTACCCGCAAGTAATTTCATTATTTCTTAACGTACCCAAATATGATAACAAATGTAGAAAGAAATGTTGGAGATATTCTGAGTTATAGTTTGCATTCAGTGGAAGTTTAACTTGCTCAAGTAATGTTATAATTTGATACACGAGGTGTGATTTACATGGCCTAGTTTTAAAGTTCAAAATGTTTAAACTATGCAGTCGCAATTTTACTACCGGTTAGTGCAGTCGCTTCATAATGACGTGACGGCTCTAATGCCGAACTTACAGTATTTTTGTAGCGTAAGCATACCTACTGCGCAAAAATAACTCGAAATGGCGTGTCAACCTAAACGTTCCGAAACCGTCGTAATCCACGAGTTGCTGGCCTTTGTTCAACAAAAATTGGACGTCATGGACCAGGTGTCTCTGGAGCAGATACTGATGACAAGCTTCACCGAGGACGAGATCATCCAAGCGAAGAAGGTGTTAGCAGATTCAGCCGTGACCCAAATCCGTCTTATCACACGTCACAGGGATGGACGCGGTAAGAAAGACCTGCAAGACATCTTCAGGCTGTTCAATGAGACCGACCCTGATGACATCCCAACTTTCGTCGCGCGTGATCTCAACAAGCTGCCTCCCGTGACGTTCGACCACGTAGACGTCACCAGATTGTTGAAAGACATCACCACGTTGAGAGCCGATATTACCGACATCCGTTCCAAATTTGAGGAATCAGAACGAGCCGCAACAGAGCTGAGGAACGAAGTCAATATGTTGCGCAACATAATTGCAACATCTGCAAATTCACCGCCGTCGCAGAATGTGAATACGACACGCGGTAATCGTAATAGTAGTCATATTTCACCGATGATTGCGACTCCGTCACGCGATACCGTCTGTCAGCGGGTTGATGACCGAGAAACTAGGGCGACCTCGGTCGTCATTGCATCACCACCTCAACCCTTGACTGAACCCATTGGTACTCCTCCGCCGAAGCCAACCTCAAAACAAGGGAAGACGTTTGCGGATGTTGCCCGAAAATCTTTACAACCGGCACCCTCTTGTGGTCGAAAGCGGAAGAATGTGGAAATAAAATCAGTTCCAGTAGTGACCCAAGACAAGATTGATAAGGACGGGTTTACTCTTGTTGAGAAGAGACGTCGGTCGCGACCCGTCTGTAACCAGCGTGGGACCGCGAAAATAAACGCGAGTACAACTTTGCGTGCTGTGGAGCCAACCATACAACTCTACATCTCCCGTTTGGACCAAAGTACGTCGGGAGAAGACGTCCTGCGCTTCGTGGAAGAACGAAGCCGATGCCGCATTGAGGATCCGATCTCTTTACATTTGCAGCGTCTGGAGTCTAATAGGTCAACGAACTTCAAATCCTACGTACTCCAGGTTCCTGCAAAACATAAAGAGACATTCCTCGCTCCCGATTTCTGGCCCTCTGGGGTAGTGTTTCGCCGATACAGGGACGCGCCAAAGAAAAAAGTTCCCTAAATAGTGTTAAGTTATGTCTATATTTTATATATATTTTTAGGTTAAGGTATATATTGCTATGGGCTAATGTTCTTAATTTTTAAGTCCTTGATGCCTGAAATAAAGTTATTGTATTGTATTGTACCGAAAAAAAGAACATGATTACTTTAACGTGCTATGACTTAAAAACACTAAGTAGTATTTTTGTGATCTAATGTGATGATAAGTGTTACAGTTTACTCCGAGCATTACGTAGTCGACAAACTTGGAATGGTTTAGTGGAACGCGTGGAGCTGTAGCGCTCGCTTTTCAGTATGCTGTCGGCTTATGACGCCGCGGACTTATTATTTGTCGCTGCTACTGATCACCATTAGATACATGAGGAAAGTAAATTTATCCTAAACATTGGCTCAGAAACTATTTTGTAAGAATGAGTGTTTACATTTTTAATTGGTTGCGAAAAGTGCCGGAAAACCGAAGTATAACTGATGAAAGTAAAGTAGAGCCAATTAGTTCTGACATTGAAGAGAGTATTTAAGTTTACATGAGGATCGGACCATACCAGAGGTTGTCGTGTAGCCGCAGCTCAGTATTTGGTGCCCTAGAAAGGCGAATCGTGTACTAAGAGTAGTGCTGCATTTCTTGAAATCAAGTTCCGACTGAGTATTTTTAATGTTTTCTTTTATGTGTTACAGTAGCACGTGTGATGTGATTACAAGTGCTTGAGTGTGTGCCTTACTGGTCGTAACGGACTGCCAGGTCCAGCTGTAACATGGCCTGGTTTCGGCAGATGCGTATGCGCGTATACGCAGGCGCCATCCCGGAGCGCGCGTATGCTGTACATGGCGATGCCTCGGAAGTCGTGTACTCTGTATGCGTGGGAGTCACACTGTGTGCGCGGAAGTCGTATGCTGTGTGCACGGTAATGTTTTTTGAACATGTATTAGGCTTTGTCCTGGCAGGCGCTGTCCTGGTTCACGTTTTTAATGTAGATCTCGCAAGTTCAAGTAAGAGTATGTGTCAGATACTTCGTATGAAGACCTATGTTTACTTGTGAAAGCGAAGTGCTTTATTATAGTCCAAGGTATGAGAACGTATTTCTGTTTTAGGGCCTCGTATGTGTGATAGATGAGAGAACAGGCAACTGTGTATGTTGTCCTTATAGTTAACAATTTGTTTTTCACGCAGATCATGATGACTACAACCCCGACGATGCTTTTAAACCCTCAGGTGCTCCTGCTGCTCTCGTTTTGTTGTAATTTGATAGTTCACGCGAAACATGATTATCATTTGCTATATTTTGAAATTCAAAACTTTTAAGGGTTGTACTACAATAAAGGATTAACTTTAACACGCTATGAATTAAAAATAATAAGTGACATTTTTGTGTTCTAATGTGTTGATCACTGTTGCAGTTTGCTCCGAATATTGTGTCGTTGACAAGATTGGGGTTTGATTTCGAGGGATTCGTAGAAGTCTCTACAACAATGATCAATGAGGAAGACGTTGTGATGGCTAATCGAACATGGTCAGGTACGGCCGAGCGCTGGTTAGATTGAGCCTACACCGCTACAGTCGGTTACTTATCGGCTGATCTTACGGCAGGGCAATTCAAGCGGCCGCCGAACAAATGGTGCTTTGGCGCTGTAAATGGACGGCTTTCGTAGATTTTGCGCAGTTTCCTCCTTCGCTTCGAAATATGTTGTGGTATCTGTCTCTACACATAGTTTCCATTTTTTTGCAATGTTTTCAAATGTCGTGCAGTTGCCGTTTCTTAAGAGAATATGTGATGAATTTCGGAAGCTCGGAATTCCATGGTTCGCAATACATTTATCTCGATTTCTTTTAATTTTGCAAAGGAGTGCGACGATTCGCTAGCGCTAGTACGGCGCGACGGCTTGCTGCCGCGAATGTAGCACGATCGCAGCAGAACGAAAAGCTGTAGTGCGTTTGCCTGGAGGTAGCCATATCCGCGCGTTCCAGACTTAAATGAAGTCTGGGATGGTCGACCGTTGTAATATTTAACAAGAGTTTATATCTGTTAGCAAGTGGTGATAACTGATAGACCGTATGCTGTTCACTGTCAACCGCACGAGGACGTGCGACAGTCAGAGGTAGCCGTGTCTGTGCATCTAGAAAGTACTACAGACGTTGCAACACTCTAGCGAAGTAATTATTCCAGTGCAGGAAAGGAACATGAAGTTGCAGGGAGGCTGGTCTGTGCTGCACTGGGATATGTGTCGAGTTGCTGTTGGTTTACATACTTAGGTGTTATCGTGTGTCACTACGTCCCTCACGATACACTTTTGTGTGATTGTGACGGGGACATGTTTGCGGTATGGTTGGTCTGTAACTGTTCTATACTGAATTGTAAAAAAAAAGAGAGTAAGAAAAAAAAATGTGGTTCTTACTATCATTGCAGGGCGTTTGCCGGTCCAATGATATAGCTAAAGGGAATAGTGATTCCGGACTAGCATAAATAGTACTTGAAAAAAAAAAGCGTAAGAAAAAAAATAGTTCTTACTATCATTGCAGGGCTTTGTGCCGGTCCAATGATATGACTATAGGGAATAGTTATTCCGGACTAGCGAAAACAGTACTTGAAAAAAAAAAGAGAAAATAGAAAAAGCTACAGACTAATCATTCCGATCTAACATAAAGATGATTAAAGTTTTGTAGGGCTTACTGCCGGAACAAAACTGACTGTCACCCAAATCTGAAGGGTCAATATAGACCGGACCAGACGCTGTTATGTCAGGATAGTCGAACGATGTTTTTTTGTCTACAGATAACTAAAATTGTGATGGAGCGCGTGCGAGGACGCACGCATGTCAGTATGGCCGTGACGGCACCTGCACCGTTGTAGGTGCGGTGGCGTCGGTCTAGCTAGACAGAATTCTTGTAAACGACACGTGTACCGCACACCTGCGGCATTGCACCTGCGTTGCCACCCGTCCTGCTTGTATAAAACGGACGGAGCGGCCGCCGTTAAGACAGTCTTGGCTCTGACGTGGAACGGTACGCTTGTCGTATTCCGTTACTAGTTTATCCTTAACTCGTTGGATAGTTAATTCGAGTAAACGAATTAATTATTATTCCTAACTACAAAATTAGTCTCTTTACTATACACAATTACCCTTTCTACATATACATAATCATAACCGTCTTAGTTCACAAATATGAAAATAACTTGCAAAACATGACAACATGTTTTATGTTTACTTCTTAGATGCTTGAATACAAGCATCTAAGAAGTAAACATAAATGTGTTTATTTACAATCCATAATAGTATACATAGGTAGAAAAAAATCATAAACAGCTTACTTACGTGAATTACTAACTAGACAATAGGTACACATGAAGTAATGAACTTAATTTAAAATTCCTAAGTAACCACTTTTATAACAATTTGTTCGCAACTATAAATAGCTAATGTTACATATCTTTAGTGGACTGTATTATATTATATGATTTAATCAGCTATGTAGGAACAAACTGTAAACATTTTTTTGTGTAAATAAATTATATTGTAAAACTTCACTTAATTGACATAATGTATTACTTATTGTGTGTATATAAACCAAACTTAAATTTTACATGTAAATGTAATATAATGTGTTAAGTAAATATAAAAATCTGAATTAGCTGATCACCATGTGCAAGACTCCCCTTTTTTATATATATTTTTCAATAGGGCTCAGGTTTAATAGGAAGTAAAATTAGTTTTGAAAGTGGCCGCTTCAACATTCCCTTGCACCTTACAGAAACAACTTGAACCAATTTGTCTGAACCTGGGTGTAAGGTGATTATTTTTCCTAAAAGCCACTTGCATGGAGGTAGATCTTCTTCCTTTATTATGACTATATCCCCAATGGATGGGGATCGTACAACCCTTTGCCACTTATATCTTTGTTGTAAGGTTTGTAAATAATCTGCTTGCCATCTTCTCCAAAAATTTTGAATTCTGTTTTGAATGAACTGCCATCGTGTCAACAGATTAACGTTTTTATTAACATAATCGTTTTCAGGGAGACCAATTAGTGGCTCACCGATCAGAAAATGTCCTGGTGTTAATGGGTCAAGAGTCTCCAGCGTATCATCCATTTGACACAGAGGCCGTGAATTGAGGCATGCTTCAATTTGAGCCAATAATGTCGTCATCTCCTCGTAAGTCAACCTAGTTGCACCACTTATTCTAGAAAGATGCTGTTTGGCGGACTTCACACCGGCCTCCCATAAACCGCCGAAATTTGGAGCTTTGGGTGGTATAAAGTGCCAAGTGGTGCTGTCGTTGGCTAAAAGTTCAGCTATTTCTTTAGCCATGTTGTTCTTACCAACTTCAAACATACGTCTCAGTTCTTTTGCAGCGCCTACAAAATTAGTGCCGTTGTCACTCCACAAATGTGAACAATGGCCTCGTCTAGCGACAAATCTTCGAAAAGCTGCAATAAATGCTTGCGAAGTAAGGTCGGTGACACATTCCAAATGTATTGCCTTAGTCGACATACACACGAAAAGACAAATGTAGCCCTTTGAAGACTTATGACCTCGACCCTTTGATGTCCTTACTTGTATAGGGCCTGCATAATCTACACCACTGCTGGAGAACGCACGAGATGGAGTCACCCTCGGTGCAGGCAATTGTCCCATCAGATGTTGCTTCGTTTCAGCCTTGTCTCTTATGCATGTTGTACAATTATGGATAAATCCTCTTACAGCTGACTTTAGGTTGATAACCCAAAACTTGCGTCTTATAAAGGCCATCGTTTGCAGTACGCCCCCGTGTAAGGTTTTTGCATGACCGTCGTTTATTATAAGTCTGGTAACATGTTGCTTTGCTGGTATGATAATTGGGTGCTTAGTATTCGTCGATAAAAACTCTGCATTATTCAATCGTCCTGCAACCCTCAACAATCCATGTTCATCTAAGTAGGGTATCAAATTGGCCAATGAGCTTCCACTTCGCACTCTTCCGTCCTTTTTTAAGCACTCTACCTCTTGTCTATACATTTGTCCTTGATAAAATTTAACGCATCTTGTTTCTATTAAATTCATTTCATCAACTGTTAAGAACTTTTCCTTTTTCCCTTTGTTCGGCAATAACCTTCTGCAGTATGTTAAAACTCGTTTCATTTTTGACAACGAAGAAAATCTTTGCCAAATCGGTTCTCCTTCAAAATAACTATGAAATGCGTTCTTGCTTTCTAATTCTGTTTAAGGAATTTCCAATAAGTCCTTTTCTATTTGTATTTGTTTAAGCCAGTCGGGACCAGACCACCAAATATCTTGATTAGCCAAATCATGCGCTTTAATTCCTCTTGTTGCTAGATCAGCCGGGTTGTCAGAAGATTGTACGTAGTTCCAGTGATTGTTGTCTAATACCCGTGTTATCTCAGCCACCCTATTTGCTACGAATGTTCGCCACCGACTTGGTTCCGATTGTAACCATGATAGAACTACCATTGAGTCGGACCAAGCAAAAATTCTTTCTTTAGGGATGGACAATAGATCAACAACATCACTCATGAGTTCTGTTAGTAAAGCTGCCGCACATAATTCCAATTTAGGAACAGATATTTGCTTCAAAGGTGCAACCTTAGTCCTCGATGCGATTATCATGACATGTATTGACGCGTTATTAATTACCTTGAGATAAACAACCGCAGCGTATGAGTTTACTGATGCATCTGCAAATCCATGTATTTCCATGTCTTTCAAGTTTTGCGCTGTTGTATTAAACCACCGTGGTAAAGAAATGTGTTGTAAATGAATCAGCTCTTTCCTATATCTCAACCAGTCTTCATTCAAATGTGGCGGTAATACATCATCCCAACCTAAATTACAGATCCATAATTTTTGTATTAATATTTTTGCTGATATTACTACTGGAGACAACCAACCAAATGGGTCGAATAGGCGAGCTACATCGGAAAGGACTGATCTCTTTGTTATGGGACCCTCTACTTCAGGTAAGTTTACAGTTATTTTAAATCTATCATCTTTTCTATCCCATGTCAAACCTAAAATTTTTATAACCTTGTCTAGTTTTATATCTAATTTTTCTTTCATAGTACATTCCCTCTCTTGTAAAAAATCTAATACTTCGTCACAATTGCTGGACCATTTTTGCATTTCGAATCCCCCCTTTCTTTAATTTCTTCGCACATAAATTTCGTTTAATCTATATCTTCATTCCCAGACATTAAATCATCGACGTAAAAAGATTTTTTTATTACAGATGCAGTTTCAGAATATTCTTCCGCTTCTTCCTGAGCTAGCTGACATAATGTTCTTACGGCAAGGTAAGGTGCAGCAGCGGTGCCAAAGGTAACTGTCATTAGTTTGTAGCCCTTAACTTCTTCGCTTTCTTCGTTTCGCCACACTATACGTTGCAAGTTTGCGTGGTCTTCTGTTACCCTTACTTGCCTGTACATTTTGATTATATCACCGATCACGCAAAATTTATGTATTCTCCACCTGATGATTATACTACAAAGATCTGGTTGTAATACGGGTCCTATCATCATACAGTCATTTAATGAGAAACCACCGGTACCCTTTGCTGAGGCATTCAAGACTACTCTAATTTTTGTAGTATCTATGTCTTCTCTGATAACTGGATGATGTGCCAGGTAGACTGCATCTTCATGATTTTCATCTTCAACTCTCATCATGTGTCCCAATCGTAAGTATTCGTGTATTACTTCCTTATATGCAATTTTTAACCTTTCATTTTTTCTAAATCTTTTTTCTAGAGACTCCAGTCGAGTGATGGCCAGCTTCTTCGTGTCTCCACACATCCTTACTGTATCTTCATAACTTTGCTTTAACGGTAACTGTACTACATACCTTCCTGTTTCATCTCTTGTAGTTGTATTTTTGTATATTTCTTCACATTTAGTTTCTTCTTTAGTTAATATTTTCTTGCTTCTATAATGCTCAACATCTATCTCCCAGAACTTTCTCAGTAGATTATTAGTTTCATCATCCAAACGTGTGACATGTAGGCTTGTTATTTGCGGTAAACTACTTGCTGACTTGCTAACGCTCCTGATAAAATCCACCCCAAGTTTGTGTACTGGGCGACTAAGTCACCCGGCCACCTTATCAAACCTGAGCCAATTATTTTACAAAAAACATCAGCACCGAGAAGAATGTCTATTCTACTCGGCGTGTGAAAATGGGGATCAGCTAATTTCATACTTTTAAGCTGAGGCCAACCACAAATTTTTACTTCTTTAGCCGGTAACCTACGAGTCAATGATTTTAGCACATATGCCTTTATGTTGACAGAAAAGTTTGATACACATTTTGACTTAACTACCAATTCTGCCATGTGATTGATACATATTCTACCTTCCCCTCCTACACCAGTGACCACGCCGTTGATGTTAGTTCTTCTTAAGCCTAATAAGTCGACAACTCGTGTGGTCACGAACGAAGCCTCTGATCCCTGATCAATAAGTGCACGGAAGACATGTGTTTGTCCTGCCCTTGATGTGATGTCTACCAATGCTGTTGCCAGTAAAATCCTTTGACCAGGTTGTTCCTTAGACATATACGCTGTTACTTTTATCTCCGTCTCATCTTGTTGCTTTGAAGTAGTTCCTTCTGTTGTCATCTTTTCATTCGTCGTCAAATGCTTTCTATCATTATGTAATAAGGAGTGATGACGTTTTCTGCAAATTTTGCAGGATATTGTGTTTTTACATTTAAATACTGTGTGATTAGGCATAAGACAATTAAAACATAAATTGTTACTCTGTACAAACTTATATCTTTCTTCTGTAGGTTGCTTCACAAATTTTTTACAGTTAAATATATAATGCTTCTCTTTACAGTAGCTACACGGCACATTTTCAGCATCAGCAGCATGAAAAGACTTTGGGTTAATAAGTTTAGTAATTTTCTTTGCAGGTTCCACCATCTCAAGAGTTCTAAACTTAGTTTCCAGGAACCCTTTTAAATGATCGAATGAAGGTAAGTCTTCTGTGCTATTCTTACCAATAGACTCCTCCCACTGTTTATGTGTAACAGTGTCCAATTTAGATACGATTACAAAGTTTACAATTGCATCCCAGTGTGAAGTTGGCAAACCGAGATTTTTTAACGAATTAATACATTCCACAGATGTGTCCAAGAGTTGCTTTAATAAGTTTGCTGACTCAAAAGGTAAGGCTTTTTGACTAAAAAATTTTTTAAAAATACAATTTGCTATGTACCTTTTGTTATCATAACGCCTTTTTAGCGCGGACCAGGCTTCTGCATAATTCTCTCCCGTAATAGCAAATTGTCGTAATAATACTTCAGCATCTCCCTTTAAATTGCTCTTTAGATAGTGTAACTTTTGAACGTCTTCTAGGGTATCATTTTTATGAATAAGTGCTAAGAATAAATCGTGAAACGATTGCCATTCGGTGTAATCTCCACTAAATATAGGTATCGTAATTCTCGGCAATTTTGTATCACTTGGTTTTTGGCATAGCCTTTGTTCTAATTGTTGTGCTTTATTTTCAGTATCCGTATCTGGTTGCAATTTTTGTAAAGCATTACGTAATTCTCCTTTATATGTATAATATAATTCCTCAAAATGATCATAAACTTCATAATCGAAATAATAACAGGACTTTCTTTCTTCCTTCGATGTTTCTTGTATGATTTTTTGATGCAAACACTTAAAATCTTTCCAATAAACTTCTAAGGAATCTAATCTAGATGTTACATAGTAGCCTACTGTAATTCTTTCCTTTGGTGCCTTTTTAAAATTTGCATAAGCCCTTTGTATATTCTCATAACTATCACATTGAACCTTCATTCGTTTTTCTGCAGAATCCATTTTCGTTAAAATAAATGTTTGTGTTGCTCTTTAATATTAATGTTCTTAAATTTTGTAACAAACTAACAACAGTCAACCGAAAGTTATGTATTCGTGGGTATAAAAAAATAGTTCAAAGTTCAAGCGTCCGAACGAAATAGTTTCTCACAACCTTTGCTTATTTCTCTCACTAACTACTTTATAAATCACTGCGTTTGTTAACTATACTGTTCAACAGACTTCAATCGTAAATCGTTAATGAATGTTTTTAATACATACCACTAATCTCACAATTCCTTACGTATATATTGTTCATAATAAACCACAACTAACACTATTTTGTTCGTTTCATATATTTTATCCATTTATTTACAGTAAAAGTAGCTTAACGTTTATTCACTCCTTAAATATTTTCACTTTTAATGTCTTTTTCACAAATCCGGATCGTTTGGACCATATGTCTAGAACGCTAGGGTCTATATTCGTATAGCATGTGACTCGGAAAAGAAACTACGTGTTTATGTTATGACCGTTTACTTGAGACTAAAATGCATACAATGCAGTTAATGTCACCTTGAGCCCTTGACAATACTTTTTATGTAGTTTTTAACTTTAAGGTATTGTTAACTAGTTGATTTATCTTTAAGATGGTTTTTGTTTATCTCATTTATTTTAATTCTCAATGTGGAAACTTGTAAATAGCTTAATAATTAGGTACATAACTATACTTATAATTTAAAAAATAAGAAATTGCTAGAAATTTTCCGAATAAAATAAAAATAGGTGGAATTGTGGTCAAGCAATTTTTTTGTCAAGAAGGTTGAAAAACGACCAGGACTGTCTGGTACCTGATAGATCCACCTGTGGAGTATTGTCGAAAATAAAATGATGGACTAAGAAAAATACCTAATTTTCAGTAAAAATAATAATTAAACGTGTCAGTTCCGACGCGTGACATCGGTTTACTCGAAAAACGATTGTGTTAAAGTAAATACAATAGGCGATGGAAGTAAATGAACCCATATAATTATTTGTATTGATTTGATAAAATATGTTACATAAAAATATATGACTTATGATGTCATTATTCTTCGTTGGCGCTTGATTTTACTACCCATCTATTTGTCATACTTTGCGCTACATATGAAAGGATTCTCTATACAGTAAACTCCAAATAGGCTCTCTAGTTCTCTTCACTTACCATACGAAACACAGCAGCATCAAGCTGTTTCACGTTGGTATTCTATGAGAGCGCAAACCTTCCATTGTCGAGCCGACCTATTTATGCTGCGAGTAAGCTATATTAGTTAGCTAGCGGCATGGCTGTCCATTGTAAGTATTAAGAAAATAAGATGTATTGCCATCATCTAGCCATAATTTAAATAATTAAATGTAAATAAAATCCGTAAAAATAAGTTATTTAATTTATAGTCTTCTCGTAAATATTAGAAATCATTATCGAGCCATTCTAGTCTTTGTGCTGGTCTGATAGTTAAAAATTATATATTATTATGGATGTTTGTCCTTGTGAAATTTATGTTTGTAAACTGCCTCCACGACACAGGAGAAAATCCTAGTGTGGGAGTAACGTTTTTGAAAGTCGCTAATTTTTTTTATAGGATAAGGG
Source organism: Parnassius mnemosyne (assembly GCA_963668995.1). Classification (NCBI taxonomy): domain Eukaryota; kingdom Metazoa; phylum Arthropoda; class Insecta; order Lepidoptera; family Papilionidae; genus Parnassius; species Parnassius mnemosyne. The sequence goes on along the minus strand of CAVLGL010000081.1, from coordinate 39,887,902 downwards.
TGACAAACGAGCTTACAGTCCACCCGATGGTAAGTGGTTGCTTTTTATAGAAGCTGAAAGGTAGCTGTTTGGGTGTGAAATTGGGTGACATTTAAGTAAATTGTCTGCTGTAATTCGCTGTAAATTGTAAACTGTAAGCTCGTTTGTCACCCTTATCCTATAAAAAAAATTACCGACTTAGTATGTATACACAGTATTTAACAATATCTTATGTAACATACATACTAAAAAGCAAATAAATAAATAAAAATTAGTATGAAAACATTATTTAGAAAGAGCTTGGTGGCATGTATTCTTCAGTAGTATGATAACTCATAATTTACTTATTAAAACTTTTTAATATTTACTCGTAGCTCCCGCATATTTTCTCCTCTGTCATTTCCCCATGAAGAAGTTACTGACTATTTGGAATCGAGTAACTCGTATAAAGAACTTTTGCGTGTTCTCAGTATTTATAGAATTTACGTCACTATTCTTAATAAAAGACAGAGGACAGAGATTTTTCATATTTGAAGCAGTTAAGGTAAACAAAACGGTTAGGCGCCATCTAAGGGAAGTCATAAGATATTTTTGACACATCCCATATTTGCCTCATATTACACCCACTTCACAAAATAAATAAAGAAAGAATACTATATTCGATATAGGGAAATAAAGAAAGAAATAAGGCATGATTATTTTACGCAGAAACCGCACGGTAACATATTTTTTTTTGTTGAAAAAAACGTTACCCCACACTAGGATTTTCTCCTGTGTCGTGGAGGCAGTTTACAAACATAAATTGCACAAGGACAAACATCCAGACCCGGAACAATTATTTGTAGGCCATACAAATACTTGTTCCGTGCGGGATTCGAACCCGCGGCCCCCAGCGCAACAACTGATTGCTAAGCTACTTCGCCACGGAGCCGTCATATATTTATAAACTTTGCCTAAATTTTAAATCTCAAGTAGAACCCATATTTTATCACCGGCAAAAACTACAGTTTAGTTGTATGAAATATTATACTGAATACCCTTTCGTAATCTGCGAAAGTTTTTCTGTCAGCGGCACTGTTCAGGAGGCTGATGACCATGTAATTAAGTTAAAACGTGTAATTAGTTAACTGAAAACTAGAATGGCTTTTATTTGTAGGCCTGACTTGTAAATTATGTAAATATGAAAATTATTCATAATAATATATAATTTTTAACTATCAGACCAGCACAAATACTAGAATGGCCCGATAATGATTTCTAATATTTACGCGAAGACTTTAAATTAAATCAAACTAATTTTTACGGATTTAATCACGTTTAATTATTTAAATTATGGCTAGATAATGGCAATAAATCTTATTTTCTTCATACTTACAATGGACAGCCATGCCGCTAGCTAACTAATATAGCTTACTTGCAGCATAAATAGGTCGGCTCGATCAGGAAAGGTTTGCGCTCTCATAGAATACCAGCGTGAAACAGCTTGATGCTGCTTTGTTTCGTATGGTAAGTGAAAAGAACTAGAGAGCCTATTTGGAGTTTACTGCATAGAGAATTCTTTCATATGTAGCGCAAAGTATGACAAATAGATGGGTAGTAAAATCAAGCGCCAACGAAGAATAATGATATCTCATAAATTTTTATGTAACATATTTAATAAAATCAATACAAATAATTATATGGGTTCATTTACCTCCATCGCCTATTGTATTTACTTTAACACAATCGTTCTTCGAGTAAACTGATGTCACGCGTCGGAACTGAGACGCTTAGTTATTTTTTTACTGAAAATGAGGTATTTTTCTTAGTCCATCATTTTATTTTCGACAACACTCTACAGGTGGATCTATCAGGTGGACTGTCTGGTCGTTTTTTACCCTTTTTGACAAAAAAATTGCTTGACCACAATTCCACCTATGAATCTCACTGGTTTTATTTTTATTTTATTCGGAAAATTTCTGAAAATAGTTATGTACCTAACTATTAAGCTATTTACAATTTTCCACATTTAGAATTAAAAATAAAAGAGATAAACAAAAGCCATCTCAAAGATAAATCAACTAGTTAACAATACCTTAAAGTTAAACTACATAAAAAATTATTGTAATGTAAATTTCTTGTACCATTTTGAATATCAATTCTGTTTTAAACTGTCAATTTCTAAAATTGCATTTACGACTTCATTTATGATCCATTTTGGTCTTTATATTAAGTAATTGAATCATGTTTGTTTAACTAAATTTGTTTCTTTATTCCCATGTCCTTCTTTGTATTTCCATTTATGTAATTTCATATTAGTAGCTAAGTACAAAAACTCACCAAAGTTTAATTGCTATATAAATTGAAGACGAACAAACAAATATGCATTTTATTCAGAACACTTGCCAGGCACTTATATTTCTTACATTATATTGCTTCATCTTAAACAGATGACTAGTAATAATTTTCTTCAGACTGAATTTCAGCCATAGTGACTAGTCTCAAAGAAGAATAGCCAGGTGTAATCTCTTTTCACTCACTTTCATATTCCGTGGGACGGAAAACCGACACGACCGGTTAGAGACCATGCGCAGGACCAACGGCTTTACGTGTTTTCCGAGGCGCGGCTGTGAAACATCGCCAACTTTCTGACTCCGAGCTCTTCCTGTGAATTTCTTGACAGAAAACATCAATAACTGATTCAGGCTTAACCTGGGATTTACATGATCTGCAATCACGTTAACAGCCATTATACCAACGGGACAGTCAATAAATTAATAGTAAAGGAATACATAGAAGACGAAGGAAAAAATAAAAGAAAACTTCAAAGAACATTTCACTTTTCGCTGCGTACATTTCAAGTGATGCCGAAACCATGCTCAATTTCTTAATCAGGTTATGCATCTTTATTTTTTATTATTTCTTTCTTTACCTGCTAGGAATAATTTACTACTGGACACATATACACACATATGCACCTTAAACTATGTTGTCGGTTTCGAATGACAATAGAAAAAATTATAGATGCAATAAGTTGAGCATAGTTTCGGCTTGGTTTTAACGTCATTTGAAATGTACTGTTGTTGGTTTGAAGATGCTGGCAGACTTAACAAATTCACGATAATGTTTATAAAGTAATATAAACAATAAATTAAAAAAAACTTCTTACTGAAATTTTCAAATATAGCCACCCCGGCTTGATTCGTAGGAAATCCATTACAATAATAAACATTGTCAGCTTTCCGCAGCATCTAATAACTTCACTCCCTTAGGGCCAACAACTTACAGAAACACGAAATTTGGAAGGAAAAGTTCAGGTTTCCGTCTTAAAATATCAGTCATTATAAAACGTAGATAGACGTTGACTTACCCTGTGACGTAGGTTAGACAAATTACAATGGACACATTACATTGAGTGACTATCATATTTCACCATCTTCGAAATTAAGTTATGTGTATTAAAATACCAATTGTAATTCTTGCATTCCACGAAGGGTTTTACTAGTCGTTCAAGAGCACATGCACCAGCGATACGCATATCGCCTGACACGGTCACTCGCTCTTTAAGTAGGGAGTGGTTGCGTCAGCCGTCTGTATAAATAGCAGTTGTTTTGGCTTGCCGCTCACTTAGCAGTCTACATCACCTGAAGATGCCTCGTGTAAAGGAGAAACACGTGTCGTATTGTCGTCAGTAGTGTGTTTTTCCTAGTTTAATGGTGTTGGGAGTAGTGGTGCTGGGATTGGTGGTGACGGGGATAGTGCACGCAATTGAGGGAGGGCGGGAGGTGTTCTTCAAACTAGGTAAGACACATTATTTTATTTTATCGAGCGGGTGTACGTGAAGTAATTCTTTACCAACTTAAATACAGGAAAAAAGCCTAATGTGTGGGTGACGTTTTTTAAATAAAAAATAAATAAAAAATAAACTATTTGTAAATCCACTTGTGCATACCTTAACCGCATTAAAAAAATTACGTATCACATGATTATGTGTTAATTTTTAAAGTAGTTTAATTACGCACAAGTTTTAACTAAAAACCTTATAATTATTACTATACTTCCAATTTTTTGATAATTTTATGTTAAATTGCAATTTAAAAAAGCGATTCAAAAGTAAACGACACGACGATGCTCATATTATGATCGTAAAAAAAATGTATTTTTTTCTTTATTTATTTTTTTATTCTTTATTCTGTAATTAAAAAAAAATGTCACCACGTTACTATACAATTATAATTTCCTTCAAATGTACTAGTAAGGTATCTATATAATAAAGGTCTATACCATATCATAGAATGTCACTAGGGATCTTATTTAATTGTCGGCAAGGTTACACCGACACAACGTTATGGCTTGTTCTACAAAGCCGATTATGTGCTTTACGAGTAGTTTGATGGAATTTGCTTAAACTCATTGTTGTTGGATATGTATGCGAGCTGTGATAATTCTCTAACTTCACCCTTAACTACTTCAACGGTATTGAAGTTGATTGAACACACATTTGTAAACAACTTTATATTTAAATTAAATTAAATTTATAGACATAAAGTTGTATTCTGGTTTGTATGGGCCGGCCAAATAGCTCGAATCGACAACTGATAGGGACGAAACTTCCAAATTAAATTAAATTGTAAATTTACAATAATGGAAAAGAAAACTTCTTAAATGGCATGGCGACGTTCCACTAGATTGAGTGATAATCTGGTAAGGAAGTCGATAGATGTAGGTGACTAAGAACCAAACTGCTTGTAGAATTTCTTGAAGGACTCTTACTATATTGATTTTTTTATAGGATAGGGTAAGAAACGAGCACACAGTCCACCAGATGGTAAGTGGTTGCTGTGACCCGTAGAGATCTACATTTATCCTCAATAAATAATCAAAATGCAGATGCGTCGGCACCCGTGAGGACAATGATGGAATGCCTCGTTTCAAATCAGCCAGGGTCTCCGATTCTCTACACTCACCATACGAAACACAGCAGTGTCAAGCTGCCATTTTACGCTGGTATTCCGTGAGAGCGTGGTCCTTCCCCGGTCGAGCCGAAACATTCGTGCTACAACTATACTACTAATATAGTTGCAGCATGGGTTTACCACGTAGAATTTAAGAATCTACCACGTTGATTTAAGAATACCTTTATCACTTTATAAGCACAGAAAGATACATAGAAAGTTGTTCATATCATATAATTATTTATTAAAGGGGTTGTTTTGGAAAAACCAAAATGGTCTCCCCATTTTGGTTTACCAACTTGGCAATACCAAAACGTTCATTTCAATTTCATAATATATTACAATATACCGTCACTACACGGCTAATAAAATCTAATATATAAATATTGTTTTAAAATTTCTTTGTTCCTATTTTATGCGCCGCCATACCGTTCATCAGATTGCGCTAACTTTGTCAACTTATTGCTTGCACTTGCGGGAAGGTTTTAGGCTTAGTACAATTAACATACAATAGGTGGCGCGCGTATCGTACCGACTGTTGAAAATCATATATTATTCAATTTCAATGAATGTATTTTCATTCTTAATAAAACAATATAACTTCTAAATTTAAAACTATATTTCCACATTTATTTCTTTTGCGGCAGCAATACGCCGGGTACCAGCTAGTTGTTAATATTAAATCGATTACTACCGAAATACAATATCAAATATCGGGTGATATCAAAATTATAATAAGCTGCGGTTGCCCGCCTTCTAAGCAAGGTAACTATAGCAATTTTCCTCTTAAGACTGTTGGATGGAATGGACTATAATATTTATACCAAATTTATTTATAGAATTAGGGTGACAAATGAACACATTCTACCTGATTTTAGGTAAATGCTGTGGCCCATAGACATCTACATCTATCCTCCGTTAAATAATCAAAATGCAGAAATGCTGTCATACATAAGGCTTAAGATAGTATGCGTCGTTTCGTTTCCACTAAAAAGGGTCTCCGGTTCTCTATACTCATCGTGGAAAACATATCAACATTATTTATTGCCATTATATACAACCATAATATAACTACAGCGCGACTCTATCTATACAACGAAAAAAAAATGTTGGGCATGTTTTTAATTTAGGCAAGCAACTTTCAATATACATAAAATCTCTTAAATTCTAAAATATTTCATAATTATGTTTGTATTATCACTTCATATGAAACAAAAATTGTTACCTGCTTTCACTTTCCTATTTCGTCAGCTCATTTGTAATTTCGCACACTTCCAATTCCCGCAGTCTCTTCCGTGTGGATGCGCAGACTAGCTTGAAATAATGACTTGCGAGGCAAAGTAAATGTGGTTTTGTCATATTTTGCAGTCATTTTATTCTCATAATTTCAATTTTTTTTTTAATTTTTAAAGCAGTTTCTTTATCCGATTGCGATTTACTAAATAGAAATATGATTTTTTTTTCATTTTTTTAATAGAATTGGAGCAAATATTCAGGCTCTCACACCATAAAGCTACTTCTGTGTTTAGTAAGGGGAGTGCAGAAGACCAAAGACCCTTTTTATTGGAAATGAGACATTCTATCGCTGTCCTCAGGGGTGACAACGCATCTGCATTTTGATTTTTAATCAACTATCAGGTGGACTGTGTCCTCATTTAAGATGTTAAGGTACACAATTTTTGTTAACCTTACTTTAATTAATGTTATCCGAATTCGATGCCGACCGACACTCACTGAATTTATAACTGCATTTTTAAATGTTAATTACCATGTGCTTGTCGATAGTGGAAAACGGAAAACATCGTGCGGAAACTTGCAAACTTGGTAATAAAAAAATTGAGGACATTCTAATTTTTCATGGTGGATACATCACCACCTGTTCCCATCGACTATCTGTATTTATTGTGTCTCATTGTGTCGATACTCCATCTAGAGCTTCTTTAAAGTTTGATTTACTAAATAAATGTCTATTAAAATCTTAATTTGTATAGATGTAAATAAAATTCAGGTGTCTGTCTGTAATATTGAAATACCAACTTTTATCGATTTCAGGGGATTTTGCTTGCACAGGCATTTGTAATTGTTTTCTTTCTGTTTGTCTTACAGTGCGGAAAGACTGAAATTATCGTGATGAAACTTCACGAACAGGTAGAGAGCAATTCAAAGTGTGATCTAGGCTATATTTTATCTAGAAAATTGAAAATTTTTGTAAGGTCGAAAAATTGGTAAAATGAATTAAAATTGACGATTATTTAAAAAAAAGCAAAAAGACGCTACATTATTAGATACTACCCAGGCGAAATAGGGGCGTGTAGAGACACTAGAGAGTCATTAGTTAAACCGTTTTCGTGAAAATAAACCCTTTGATTGAACTCAGACTACACATATACCTGGAACACCTAGATAGTTTTGCAGTATCTAGGGATAAAGTAAAGTAAAAATCCTAAAGACAAAACAGTATGGTTAAAATGAGTCATTGTAGAATAATACCTATATTAAATTAAAAGATTGCAATAACTTACAATATCAGCAATATGGAACATATACAATTACAAAAATAACTTTATGAAAATTCCTCAAACTTCGTAGTAATAAATACTACTGACTGATTTAGAGTACCCCCCTCCCATTTTATGGGTAAAAGACCAATCTTCCCCCACCAACACCCTTTTCATGGGTCTAAATTTTTGTGCTGAAATTCTACGTATTCTTTCGACATTGAAGGTATAAAATATACTTAATTTGTTGTTGTTGAGATAAAGGACAATGGCAGACTTTCATACATAAAATTAGTTGAGAAAAAATGGTAGCGTCTATATGTCAAAAATATCTTAAAATGTTAAGCGTCAGTCCCTTAATAATTCTGTCAAAGAATTTTGTTCTGAGAAGGCGTCAAAAAATGATATTTACATTTGAACCATTTTAGGTTATGTCCTATGTCACTTGGAAAAAGTCATGGTTCCTGTGGTAGTTCGGTGTTAGCTTAATACATAATACATAATTGAGAGTTTTTAGATTATTTTATCTCTATTATATATTTGCATACTATAAATGTATATTTCTCGCATGGCTCCAGGACCTTTGTATTATAGTGACATTCTCAGAAGGGCTAGAACCCAGAGCCGTAAAACCAGTAAAAAAAAACAGTTACATTTTATTTTAGCTAGTGTTGCCATAACATTAAATGAAATTGTTACATAGTACTATGATTGAGATAATGTATTATTGTAGGAAATTCTTTGTAAGAGACTTATTCTCAGTCATATCACTTTTATTTTTATTATTACTGATAGTACAGTTATTACTAATAAAAACATAATATAAAAATATTTTGTGTGTTGTGATGGTAGTCTTACAAAGTGTATACGAAAATGGTATGAATATACTAAATGGCAACATTTGAATAGAATAAAATGATTTAAGTCATTTGATATTCCCAAAAATGTTTGTTTTTTTCTGTGGCTTTAATTAAAATACATTTTTATTTGAAAAATCATAGAAAAATAATAAAACTCATTTTATATATAACTTATTTCTAGACGCTATAATTTTTGTCAACTATTTTTCTGCCATTGCTCTTTGTTTACTGAATATTATTTTTTCAGAACTTTTAATGTTGTTTATCAAGTCTCATACGGCCGATATATGATTCCACAAGTACGTTAAATCTTAGACGATAATATTTTTCAACCAGACTCACATTACAAGTGAGGTGTACATTCAAATAAAGAAAAGTAAAAACAAATATAGAGACAGTATGGGAAGTAATTTTTAATCCATCTAAATTATATTTCGGAGCATTCATAAATAAGCGCCTATTGACTATTGGAAACCTATATCTTTATTGTTGGCACCCCAATATTAAGCACAATGGAGTCATCAATACATCAAAAATGCTTCCTTTTGTGCGTTCCAGAAACACATTAAGAATAGATTATTGGATTGTATTGTTAGTGACTGACTATTATAACCGCGAATATTCATTAAGAAGAATCTAAAATAAAGAAAGTTTGAGCTGTTTTTTATAGGTGAGGGGGAAAACGTGCATGCGGCTCACCTGATTGTAAGTCACTACCGACGCCTATGAACAACTAAAACACCAGGGGAATTGCAGAGGCGTTGCTGGACTTTCAAAAAGGAGTAGGCTCTTTTCTTGAAGGTCCCTAAATCGTATCCGTCCAGAAAAATCGCTGGTGGTAATCGATTCCCCAAGGAAGTTGTGTGAGGGAGAAAACTTCTTCTAAATCGCACAGTGGTGGACCCCCAATCATCCAGATGGTATGGATGGTATCGCGAGATTTGTTGCGATGTGCGATGGTGAAATTGAGCGGCTGGAATTAGTCCGAACAATTCCTCAGAGCACTCCCCGTGGCAGATGAGGTAAAATACGCAGGGAGATACAACATCTCTTCGCAGTGCCAGTGAATCGAGCCAATCGGAAAGGACTCGGTCATAGATGAATCGAGCCGCTTTGTGCTGGATGCGGTCAAGTGGAAGAAGTTGGCACTGGGGAGCTCCAGCCCAGAGATTGGAACAGTATTCCATGTGAGGCCGAAATTGAGCCTTGTAAATTTGCTTGGGGTGTGCCGGCATGAAATACTGTCCCACCCTGCTGAGTACGCCAAGCTTTTTAGAGGCCAATTTGGCCTTTTCTTCCAAGTGAACACAAAACTGCACGTCCCTCGATATGTTGATACCGAGGATTCCTATACTGGCTGAGGCAGCAAGGGGAGTGCCTTGAAACTGAATGGATACGACAAAGTGGTTCTTTTTAGTGGTACATGCGCAAACTTGTGTTTTCTGAGGATTAAACTGGACTAGATTTAGTCGCCCCCAATCCGAGACTTTGTTCAGCAAAGACTCTACTTCAGACGCAAGTTTGTTCCGGTACTCGGCGATGTTTGCCCGAGAAATATTGGCACGGCCTGTGTATGGGGCATCACCAGTGCTGTTATCCGCATAGCAATTAATGTTACTGGTTTGCAAAATATCTTTAATATGCAGAAAAAACAACGTTGATGATAGCACGCAGCCTTGTGGAACACCAGCATTAATAGGCTTTTAATCGGAGCATGCACCGCTTACTACAACTTTTATACTCCGATCAGCCAGAAAACTAGTGATCCAATTGCACAATTTCACGGGCAGCCCAAAGAAAGAATCTTTAAAAGAAGCGCTTTGTGCCAGACCCGATCGAAAGCCTTCGTTATGTCCTAACTAACGGCTAATGCCTTGGACTGAATCGCCTGTGCCCATCTATGTGTTAGGTAAACAAGAAGATCACCAGCTGAGCAACTCCGAAGGAAAGCTTACTGGCGGTCACTAATCAGCTGGTGCTTCTCAAGGTACCACATGAGCTGGCAGTTAATAACGGACTCCATTATTTTCAAGAACAAGGACTTGCAAGCTATACTTTTTTTTGGCAATAACTCTTTTGAAGGACCTGGAGGCGAAGTTGTACTTCTTTTTAAGCATGCTGGTGTTTACATCCCGAGCCGTCGAAGGCTTGGTATTATCGTCGCCTCAGTGCTTGTTTGGCCAACAGACCAATTTAGACGAAAATTACCTTTGAATGCGATGCTTAAGAATCAATTTCCACACAGTCTAAATCAAGAATGACTCGTGTAACTATACCAATAAAGGAGTAAACGACGATATTAGAAAACAAATATCCACAGTAAATTTTATATTTTCGTGCTTGTATGGCTTACCACCACAAATGAACCAACTTCCAATAGCGGAATTCTCAGTACGTGCTTTTTTGCCGTATATCCTCAAATCAACCATGCGTACATGCGTCTACTTTTTTCGTACGTGGTAGAGCCATGCTGCAGCTGTATTAATAGTATAGTTGTAGCACGAATGGGTCGGCTCGACCGTGAAAGGACCACGCTCTCACAGAATACCATCGTAAAATAGCAGCTTAATGCTGCTGTGTTTCGTATGGTGAGTGTAGAGAACCGGAGACCCGTTTTTACTGAAAAAGAGGAATTCTATCTTAGTCTTCACGGCTAACAACGCATCTGCATTTTAATTCGCAAACGAAGATAGATGTAGATGTCTATGAGCCACAGCAGCCACTTACCAAACGAGCACCAGGTGGACTGTGTGCTCGTTTGTCACCCTTATTCTATAAAATAATTATAACAAATTAAATTAAATCCAAAAAGGTGTATGTCGAGCCAGTTCTAAATGCGGAAACCTACGCCCCGTAGGTTGTATAACGTAATTATATCCACAGATAAGGTAAAATAATCGAAAGAAAAAAATTAAGTGCCTTTTTAAAGCTTAAATTTAATTTGTTAATATACTGTTACCGTAATGTTTATGATTATTGCGTGAAGTGGCGATGTATTATTATCCTCTATCCAGTATTGTTCTATGGGTGTCGTTAAAACCTACAAACCGAGACATCAGCAGCAGTGTCTTCTTAATAATAACAAGAAAAAAAAATGCGGTTGCCAATCTTGTCAAGGGTAACAACTATGGAAAATATCATGTGAATAATTCTGTGGGGCTTATGTGCAGCAGTGAACATTTGATGGCCTATAAAAATTAAAGCCATCACCCAGCGTCTAAGACTAGTTTTTCAAAGGCTTTTACGTATCCTACATTTTAACAGCTTTGCCAGACCATCCGATGAGAAATAATTTAAAATTAAAAATTTTGTACAATCAACTTTAATATAAATTATTAAGTTAAAACTAATTTTACGGATTTTATCGCGTATATTAACTAATTTTATATTCCCGACGTTTCGAACACTTTACAGCACCCATTGTCACGGGGGGAGGGGGGGGGGGACTGAGGTGTATGATGTCCCAATTTCATAGTAAACCACGGCTACCTCCAGATTAAAAATTATTAATTTTTGTTCCGATCTACGCAGTATGAACTTACAGTACCATGAAGTCTTGCAGTTGTATGCTGGGGTTGGGATTAAATTTTACTAATTATGGGATCCCAAGCAGATGGTAGCACCCAGCCATCTTCTCTATTGAAATTAGGATGTTTTTTGATTTCAGAAGCCTCGCAACTTATCCTTGGAAGGAATCGGTGTTCTTTACCGAGGATTTGTGGTCTATCAAATCTAATTTAGTGACGGGGATGATCCTGTACGTGTTCACAGACTGCATACGTCCCGGAGCATCGGTTCTTCACATCAACTATGTGTTCTTTAACGTGGGTTTTTATGGATCTTTTCATCATCATCATCATTACAGCCCTTCACAAGTCCACTACTGAACATAGGCCTCCCCCAAGGAATGCAACAAAGCATGGTCCTGAGCCACCTGCATCCATCGACTTCCTGCATATCTTACCAGGTCGTCACTCAATCTAGTGGGGAGACGCCCAACACTTCGCCTGCCGGTACGAGGCTGCCACTCGAGAACCTTTATTCCCTATCAGTTGTCGGTTCTTCGAGCTATATGGCCGGCCCATTGCCACTTCAGCTTACTAATCCGTTGGGCTATGTCAGTCACTCTGGTTCTACTGCGGATATCCTCATTTCTGAGTTTATCACGCAGAGAAACTCCGATCATAGCCCTCTCCATAGCTCGTTGAGCGACCTTGAGCTTCCTCATCCGGCCAGCAGTGAGGGACCACGTCTCAGTTCCGTATGTCATCACTGGAAACACGCACTAGTTGAACAGTCTCCTTTTCAAGTTTTGAGGTATACCTGACGAGAAAATGTGCCGTAGTTTCCCGAACGCTGCCCAACCGAGTTGAATCCGTCGATTGACCTCTCGGTCAAAGTTGGACTTACCTAGTCGGTCTATTTGTCCAGGTAAACATACTCGTCAACAACTTCGAGCTTAGTGCTCTTAACAACTACCGGAATAGGTGTGACATGGACATTAAACATGATCTATGTTTTGTCCATGTTCATCTTAAGACCTATCCGTTGGGAAGCACTATTGAGGTCATTGAGCATAGTGCTTAGGTCCTCCAGCGATTCTGCCATAAATACTATATCATCGGCAAATCGAAGGTGAGTGATGTACTCACCATTGATGTTGATACCGTATCCTTTCCAGTCCAGAAGCTTGAAAACGTCTTCCAATGCAGCGGTGAAGAGTTTCGGGGATATGACGTCACCCTGTCTTACACCTCTCTGCAATTGGATAGGTTTCGTACTCTGGTTCTGTACTCGGATAGCCATCGTAGCCCTACTGTAGAAGCACTTCAGTACTTCGATATACCGACAGTCAACTTGGCACCGCTGAAGGGACTGCAGCATTGCCCAAATTTCGACGGAATCAAAGGCTTTCTCATAGTCCATATACGCCAGACATAGTGGCAAATTGTACTCCTCTGACTTCTGTACAATTTGCCGAAGAGTATGTATGTGATCTATGGTGCTAAAGCCTTTTCGGAAACCGGCTTGTTCGGGAGGCTGGAAGTCGTCTGTCTGCCCGCGAGACGATTTGTAATGACTCTCGAAAATAGCACGTAGACGCGGCTCAGAAAAGAAATCGGTCTGTAGTTTTTCAAGAGAGCGTTGTCGCCTTTCTTGAAGAACAAGACCACCGCACTTCTGCTCCACGCCTCCGGTGTAATGCCACCATGGAGGACGGTATTAAAGAGCTTCTGAAGGACTTCAAGTACCGGTTTTCCACCCGCTTTCAGAAGTTTCGCTGTAATTACATCCTCGCCTGGGGACTTGCCGTTTTTGAGGTACTGGAGAGCCATTCTAATTTCGCTCAGACTGACGTCCGGGATATCGTCGGAATAGTGTCGGATAAGACTCGCTCTTGGATCGTTACTCACACTTGCGTGTGGCTCCAACGATGACTTGTACAGCTGCCCATAGAACCTCTCAATCTCACTCAAAATCCCAGGTGCCACGGAAACGATGCTGCCACATTCTGTATTCAGCTTTGACAGTTGGCTCTTTCTGGCAGACAGATCTCTGGCAAAGACTTTGGAGCCTTGGTTTCGCTCGATCGCTTCTTCAATACAAGCTGTATTGAAGTTGCGTAAGTCCCGCCGCATTTGGAGATCTGTCTGTTCAGTTGCCTTTATGCTATCAAATCTGTTGAAATATGTAGCTTCATCTCCCGTCTATCAGCCATGAGATCAAGAGTGTGATCGGAGAGTTTTTGTGTTCTTCTGCGGCGGGTCTTGCAGAACTTAGCTCCGACCGCATGGACAGTTTCCACGAGCTTGTCATTCATATCGTCCACTTCATTGCAGTCTTCTAGGCACTGAAAACGGTTTTGTAACTCGAGCTGAAAGGTCTCGGGACTTTGGATTAGTGCACGAGGGGAACGGAGCGTTGACTTCATTAGACGATACCTTTCTAACTTAACGTTTAGGTTCAGTGTTTCTCTAACCATTCGGTGATCGCTGCCGGTTTTCACCCTCGCGATCACTGAGACATCACTGAACAGTTATCGTCTGGTCGTCATAATGAAGTCAATCTCTCTCAAAACTGCATAATGACCACCCCGGCAATGCGGACAGGGCCGCTGGTGCGGGCAGTCTCGTTGGAGGTGCCATTCCAGACACGAGTAGCATTAGCGGCGCTCCCTAGCGATGGTTCGCCTCGCCGGAGCCGGCTTACTTAATAATTTCGGGCACGACGTTACCCAGTGATCAAATGCTCGACAATGGGAGCAGGGGGGCGCCTCCCTGGCCGCTAGGCCACTCTAAGATGGTAGGGAGCGACGCCCACCCGCGGGAGCTCCGATAGCCCTGGAGGGGGTTGACGTCGACTTGCCCGGCGGATTCCGCCTCTCACTGGGCACGGCTCGTAAGTCGTCAACGGTGTCCGCCGCGTTCTCAATCTGCCGGCACTGCTTCTCTAAGAACCGCAGCAGGTCATTGAAGGGCGGAATAAAGGAGGCCCTTTCCCCGCCGTACCTCTCCTCAAAATGTATCCGAAGGTCGAGAGGTAGACGGGACAGCACGATGTGGAGCAACAAAAAGGACCATTCGTCCACTGGTAAATCCAGCCGCCTCAACGCATTACAGGCCACCAAGACTGGATTCACCAGGTCCGGACGTAGTCTGGCCCGGTCACTAAGCAGCGGGAGACTTAGAAGCGGCTTAACATGTTCGTCCGCAATTCGCCGAACGTTGGCGTATCTTCTGGCTAGGATGTCCCGAGCAGTCTGGTAGGCGTCGTTCGACAATCTCAAGCGGCCGACGATGCCCAGGGCCTCCCCCTCCAGTGAGGCCCGGAGGTATGCCATCTTTTGGCTCGGGGTCAAGTCCCTCCGGGCGTCCACTAGGC
This sequence comes from Parnassius mnemosyne, assembly GCA_963668995.1. Taxonomy (NCBI): domain Eukaryota; kingdom Metazoa; phylum Arthropoda; class Insecta; order Lepidoptera; family Papilionidae; genus Parnassius; species Parnassius mnemosyne. The sequence goes on along the minus strand of CAVLGL010000081.1, from coordinate 39,872,749 downwards.
TGTCGAAGAGACCAACGAAGGTCAGCCATTCGGAAAGGACCCCGGAGAATCTTGGCAGGTCCAGAGTTGGGAGTCGTCCCAACAGCTTCGGCTGAGGTTGCTTCCGAGGAGACTCGGACAGGCCCCTCAGCCGAGCTTCACGTGCTTCATTAGCATACTTGGCCCCGCCTCGCTCAAATCGTCCGTGAGCGAAAAAAAATTCTCGTAGTCTGCGAGGCAGGTGTCTAGGACTTCCTGTTCCGCATCCGAGGCCAATAGCTCTGTGCAAGCCTCCTCCACTACAGCCCTTCGGGCATCGATCTGCTCGAGCCGCTTCCCTAAACTATAGACCCGATCAGGTCGATCTATCAACATATGGGCGTTCGCGGCCCAGCGCAACTCCGCTTGCAGACGGAGCGCCGGTTGCTTGTGCGACGGCATCACTGATAAATACAAACAAATGCCTAAAAAAAACAAAAATCAAATTAACAAATAACAAACACTAGTACGATCAACTCAAGTTAAATACAAATTACTATTTATTAAATTAAATACAAGTTAGCACAAAAAAATACACAAATCAAATTAATAAATAACAAACACTAGTACGATCAAATCAAGTTAAATACAAATAAAGGTACACACCACAGTCGATCAACAAATTATCCGATTACGTGATAACCTTAAAAAGGTAAAAGTAACTAGCCTTAACAAACTACGGTAAGTACCTCGCCTTAACAAAACTCCCGCTTGCTCAACCTACGGGCGCAGCTTTCTATCTACCCGCTTTCAAACAAAAAAGCAAGCAACAAAAGAAAATAATTTTATTATTACGTATTAGGCCGGGCGTGATTGTAGACACAAATTAAACCAATCCAACCAACGCTCCCTGCTACGAAAAATGTTACTGCCTACAGCAGCCCCTGCAAATGTCTTATCTCTCGGGGCTCATGAGCGAAAAATTCAACGAGCAGCCGCAGGTTCGAGCCCGAGTGGCTATATGGAAGAATTTCCTATAATACTAAGCTATATGGAAAATGTTTTATCCTACTACAATTTAATAGGGAGGCTGGTCAAATAGAGATTACTTACCTGTATATGAGGTGACTGCTGTCTCAGGGTTCGGTCAGGCCGGAGGTGTGTATGTGTTGAGTATAGTGGTGTTTTTGTAGTGTTGGTTGTGATAGACCTGACTGGACTGTGGAAGTCGGCAGCCGCCCGGACTTCGGCACCGCTCCAAATTGTGGTATCTCCAGCGGCGTCACCTACAGTCACATTCTTTCTTCTTCTCTCTGTCAGTCTATCAACTATACCGTACAATTAACTAATTTCCAGACGCCACTAACACTCGTTTATTATAAAGCGTAACACACAACACGAATACCGAAAATCAAAGGTCACTTCCGTTTCGCGTAGCAACAATTATATCTAGTACAATTCCGACATTGATCGCAATCAATGTTAACTTCCTAACAATTTGTTAGCCCGGCTTCTAATTCTAGACTTAACAAAAAACCCTCGTCGTGGCAACAATTTGCTAACAAAACCGACTCTCAAAATGGAGGTTTCCCGGGCGACTTCACGATGTGCTCTTGACAGCACGGTATTCTAGCAGCTGCGACTCGACCCCGCCGCCGGTAGGAACTAACTGCGCTCGCGCGAATGTCAAACCGGTACAAATGCACCGCCCCGAGCGCCCTCTGGCGTCAATTCTTAAAATTAGCGTTTGGCGCGAACACTGGTGGTGTTACAAGATGGTCTCAAAAGGAATTGGATGCCTTAGATAGACGAGTCCGTACATTAATGACTACGCACAGAATGCACCACCCGCGATCGTCTGTCATGAGGTTGTATCTTCCAAGAAAAGATGGTGGACGGGGTTTATTAAACATTAAAAACCTACACAACCGTAAATTTTACAACCTCAGAGACTATTTTATTTAAAAAAAAGACACAACGCATTTATAGTGACGTAGTGATTAATGACAAATCATTAACCCCGCTTAATATGTCGGCAAAGGACTGGCAGAGGCCTCATACTATGACTATAGATGAACGCAAGAAGGTTTGGAATGACAAGCAACTGCCTGGTCGATTTTTTAAAACATTGACTAATCTTTATGTAGACATGGTTGCATCAGTACACTGGTAACAGTTTGGTGACCTTTTCGCAGAAACAGAAGGTTTTATCTTTGCAACACAAGATAAAGTAATTAAAACGAACAACTACCGGAAGTACATTTTGAGGGACGGCACGGTTGACGTATGTCAAACAACTAAGAAAACTCAAAAATAGACCTGTTGTTAAATAATCATTATTTAATTTCGTCAGTATTGTCTGCACAAGAGTAAATATTGCTAAAGTTGTCGACTTTTCTTTATAGAAACTTTTCTTTATTTTTTTCATAGGATAGGATGACAAACGAGCACACAGTCCACCTGATGGTAAGTGGTTGATGTGACCCATAGACTTCTACATGTATACTCAATAAAGAATCAAAATGCAGGTGCGTTGTCACCCGTGAGTAATACCTCTTTTCCAGTAAAAAGGGTCTCCGGTTAACTTTACACTCACCATACAAAACACAGCAGTTTCAAGCTGCCATTTTACGCTGGTATTATGTGAGAGCGTGGTCCTTTCCCGGTCGAGCCGGCCCCTTCATGCTACAACTATACTACTAATATAGCTGCATCATGGCTCTACCACGTACGTTGTATTTGTTGCAGTAATTAAGTATTCTCAAGTGCATGCATTTCTCGAACACCTTCAATAGAACAGGTATAAGAGTAATTAGGCGATAATTTTGACGTCTTTTTTTTACCTTTCTTATACAATGGTTTGCCGACTGATTGTTTTAATGCTTCGGGAAACGTTTCATCTAGTGAAAACGATGGATTAATTAAATACGTCAATACAGGCACGAGTTCATCAGTACACACTTTAATAATTCTTGTATTAATTTCGTCAAAACCTTCTGAGTTAGTGTTGTTCAAACCCATAATTCCTTTTTTCATTTCTTGTTTGATCTCGGAAGAAGAAACATCGTGTGTGGTATAAGTTTGTTCTTAGCGTTGTTTTTTGTGTCTTATTTGTCATCAGATATCTTGTATTAGTCAATCAATACAATGGTCATTAAAAGCTGCGGCTATGTCAAAAGTATTTGTCAACTGTTTTTTGTTTAAATTTATTTCAGTTATAATATTGTCACATTTTAAACCACATTTTTTTATTACATTCCATGTTCTTTTTACTTTTATTTATATATTTTATGTGTGAAATTTTTTTGCTTGCTGTTTTTTATTTTATAATAATTACACCTTAGTGACTGTTTAGTTGTACAGCTTGTTCTTAGACCTTTGCTATTCCAATCTTGTGTGTTTTATGAGTGTTAACTTTAATTTTAATTAAAGGAAAACGCAGATTATAAAACTTGCACAGTAATTCATGAAACTTATTAAAGCCATAGTTCAGAATTATATCTGCGTACACCTCAGACCAGGTTATGCTTTTCAGGCATTCTTTGAATCTGAAAACATTTTCGCAACTATAGTCCTTTCTAAGAGTACGCTGTATGTTTTTGGTTTTTCTTTTTTTTTAGGCACAGGGAAACATAATAATTGAGCTGTATCGTGGTCGGACAAGTATAAAGATAGTACCATGGCGTTAGCATCTATAATGTTAACTATGTGTAACTATGTAATGTTTATGCGAATCACTTCCTTCAATAATTAACTAGATGGCGCTCATTAATGCAATTGTTAATATGGGAGGTAGCGACGTCTAGTAATGAGTAGTTGTACCCGGTAATAAGATTAGATATTATGGCGATTCACCAGCTGATCTTTATTTACATGACAACTTTGAAACTATAACGTCCGAATTATTAGAAAACTCACTTTTGTTGTCTTTTACATAATTACTCACCGAGTCAAAATTAAGTATATCCTATATTATATGGGATCCTGTAATTCATAAAATTAAAACTAAACCCAAGCAAACCACTGCAAGACTTCAAGACACAGTTAGTTCATTCTGCGTAGATCGGACCAAAATTATTAATTAAAAAAGCTGAAGGTACTCCGGTTTAACACTGACATCGGGACGTCAATCAACTCAGTCCCCCGTGACCACGGTTGCTGGAAAGCAACCGAAACGTCGAGAGTATAAAATAAGTTAATTAAACGCGATAAAATCCGTAAAAATAGTTTTATTCAATAAGTATATCCCTTTTTATTTGTATTATTGTCCACTGATCATGCACTCACTCTCATATTGTCGATCTTTCTTTCTGTTTATACATACAATGAAAAATTCACATAAGGACATTTATTTTTAGCATTTTCACCTAAATAACCTAAATAACTTTTGTAGCACTTTTTCTTTGATACACCTGTAGTTTTAAGTTAGTTTATTGTGTAAATTCGATACACTTTTATTTTTTTATTAAATTTACTACGGAGTCGATGTTGACCGTAGCGACACTATCGGCCTCTCGATCGGCCTATCGAATTGAGTACCTCTTTCCTCCTTTTTAAAGGCGGTAGAATAGCAACTGTTGGCGATTGCATATTTTATAATCCATCGTTTCCCGTGAAATTGCTAGGAGCTCGGCCTGCAGAGTCGTTTTGTTCGCAACGCAGACTGTCTATAGCCTGGAGCATCTTAGGTACATCTATAGAATTTTTAAATAGTTATCATCCTATTATACTTGGGGTGAGTCTCAAATTGTCGGTTTCGTGGCACAGTGGCTTGACATTAAGTTGCAAGGCTAAAACCGCGTGTTCTAATACTGCACGGAACAAGTATATGTATGGCCTACAAATAATTGTACAGGGTCTGGATGTTTTATGAAATTTTTGTACGTAAACACGATACAGGAGAAAATCCCAGTATGGAGATAACGTTTTTATAGAAAAAAATGTGTAAATTTAATATAAAGAATAATCAAGTAAACTAAATTTACAATCTATATACTTTACATTGCTGAACTCAAGTCTTTTATCGATTCTGTAAGGGTTATAGAGCGAGAAAGTTTTAAAAGAATAAGACGTGGTAGAGGCACGCTGCAGCAATATTATAATTGCAACATGAATGGGTCGCATTGACCGGGTTAGGACTACGCTCTTAATACCAGCGTAAAATAGCAGCTTGGTGCTGCTATGTTTCGTATGGTGTAGAGAACCGGAGACCGTTTTTACTGTAAACGAGATATCCCATCTATCTCTTCCAGGGTAACAACGTATTACCATTTGATTCTTATACTATATTGATATACGTCTATGTCCATAATATGTCTATAGGCCACAGCATCCACTTACCATCAGGTGGACTATATGTTCGTTTTTCAACCTTATTTTATATATTTTTTATAAGATTGAAGTGACAAATATACCCACAGTCAATCTGATTGTAAGTAGCTACTGAAGCTTATGGACACCTGCAATGAACTTTAAACAAAAAAGGCTAGTCCGTTGTCATCTCTGAGGACTACTACGATTGGATTTTTTTATGGGATAAGTGTGATATACGAGCACACATTTCACCTGATAGTAAGTAGTTGCTATGGCCCATATACATCTACATCTATCCTCGAGTTGGTCATGCCGACCTATTCGTGCTGGAACTATTCTACTAATATAGCTACAGCATGTCTCTACTCCTTATGACTAATCCACAAATTTCAAAAATTTATTCCGCTAAAAGTGATTATTATCAACTGCAAATTAATAACATATTTCCTGTATTGTGTGTACTACTTCTTACTGTATTTTTCTGCTCGAATACATGTGTAATACATAATTTTCATTGAATTTGTGTGATAAATTGTAATCACTCTAATGACGCATTAAGTTCTTGGGTCAGTTGGCTTAACTCCAAGACGCATTAAATATTAAAAGGAAAGTAGGCCACTGCTACAGGAAAAGAAATGGCGGACGTTAATGAAAAGGAATCGTGGCAAATAAAAACAAAAATCCTCGTGAAATTTTACAGTACAAGATAATCCAAGGTCAAATACCAGTTCCACCTTCGCTAGCTGGTTAATTATAAAAGTTTGACTGATAGCCTGTGGGAGGACATCCTTTTTCCTATTTCTCGGTAATGGACAGCTAGTATAGTTACAACATGTGATATATTGTATCATACTTGTGAACAGGTTATGTTGAGTTTTTTATAAAACTAAATTAATAAAATTTGCCAAGCTTGACTTGTTGCTTATTGTAAATTTAATATTGTATTCTTATTCTCTATATTGAAAAAAATAAAGATGTATAGAACAATAGCTGTGCTCCGCTGTTTCACCCGCGTATATCACGCGTCTGAGCCGCGTGACATGACATGACACCTTGCTCATATACTTCAATCATTTAAGCTACAAAATTGGGAAAATGAATGAAGGCTTGACGGCTCTCCGTGGCGCAGTGGCTTAGCAATGAGTTGTTGCGCTGGGGGCCGCGGGTTAGAATCCCGCACGGAACAAGTATTTGTATGGCCCACAAATAATTGTTCCGGGTCTGGATGTTTGTCCTTGTGCAATTTTAGTTTTATAAATTGCCTCCACGATACAGGAGAAAATCCTAGTGTGGTGGTAACGTTTAAAAAAAACGAAAAAAAAGAAATAGAGAATAATTTTATCTATCGTTATAAGTACATACGTTATAGAGCAAAGTTACATTTTATCCAATCTCTCTCCCCCTCCTGGGTGAGCCTCATCCTCCGCGCCCCAGAAAGTGCCACAAAGTGCAGTTTTTTCCAGTCTTTTCCAGATAACCACACACGATTCGTGAAAAGTGTGGAGGTACGAAATGATCCTTGATTAATTTGTTTACAATGTAATTTATGTACACAGTAGTGATATCACTTATAGTTACCGCGCAATTTTCAACGAAATATGAACATGTTTTATCATTTATCGATTTTTTTTTGCTCAAAGGTTAGTTTTCTCAAATATTACCCATTTTACCGCCAAGATATGTATGGCTAAAGTAAAGAATAGAATATGATCTTTAAAAAGAGTTATAACTTATTTGTCCTCTCCATTAATTTTAAATACAAGTATTCCATTAATTTTACCAATTTTTCCATGCATCGCTATATATAATGCTTGAACTAATAGAAACGTTCACTGTTCGGGCATTTGACGCTTGTGTTATGCAAACTAAAACCATTAAAATTATATATTTATTAACGTCCTTTGAAAACTGGTAAACCAGAGATGATTGTGTATTGCAACGAGAAGAAAAGTGGCCTAGACACATTCGATCAATTGTGTTCGTCTATGTCATGTTTGAGAAAGATCAACACCTGGCCTATGTATAAGGATATTTTCTGGTATGCCGAAGAACAAGGAACCAGTCTTAGAAAATAAAATATATTGTTCATACTGTAGATCAAAAATAAGAAGGATGTCCTAATTATGTTTTAGGGTACAAAATATTATTATTTTTAAGTATAACAACTGACTACTATTTAAACTTGTGTAATAAATCAAAAATGTGATTTAAATTTTAAAATAAATATTATTTTTCAAAAAGTAAAACTTCATAGTATATAGTTGCTTTATAAGAGGTTTACAAAACATTGTTATTTTTTTAAGATTATATTTCATTACTCATGATAATTTTGGCTTAATTCATCATCATCATCAATACAGCCTTTCATGAGTCCACTGCTGAACATAGGCCTCCCCCAAGGAATGCCACAAAGCACGGTCCTGAGCCACCTGCATCCATCGACATCCAGCCACACTCGGTCCTCAGCTTTGACAGTTGGCTCTTTCTGGCAGACAGATCTCTGGCAAAGACTTTGGAGCCTTGGTTCCGCTCGATCGTTTCTTCAATACAAGCTGTATTGAAGTTGCGTAAGTCCCGCCGCAAGCATTTGGAGATATGTCTGTTCAGTTGCCTGTATGCCGTCAAATCTGTTGATAAATATAGCTCCATCTCCCGTCTAACAGCCATGAGATTAAGAGTGTGATCGAAGAGTTTTTGTGTTGTCTTGCAGAACTTAGCTCCGACCGCATGGACAGTTTCCACGAGCTTGTCATTCATATCGTCAACTTCATTGCAGTCTTCTACGCACTGAAAACGGTTTTGTAACTCGAGCTGAAAGCTTTCAGGACTTTGGAGCAGGGCACGAGGGGAACGGAGCGTTGACTTCATTAGACGAGACCTCTCCAACTTAAGGTTTAGGTTCAGTGTGCCTCTAACCATTCGGTGATCGCTACCAGTTTTCACCCTCGCGATCACTGAACAGTTGTCATCTGGTCGTCATAATGAAGTCAATATCATTTTTTGTCGAACCTTCGGGGCTCGGCTTGGTTCACTGCCTGTGAGGCCGCTTCTGGAAAAAAGAGTTCATCATAAAGAGTCGCTCTTTCTCCATGAAGTCGGCCAGCTACTGGCCCCTTGGGTTCCGTTGCCCTATTCCAAATTTCCCTACTTTCAGCTCACCGTTCTCTCTTATGCCTAGTTTTGCATTGACGTCTCCCATTAACACCGTATATTTGGTTTTAGAGAAATGCATGGCTCTAGAGATATCCTCATACACTTCCTCCACCACCTCATTGGAGTGTGCCGAGGTTGGTGCGTAAACCTGTATGACCTTCAGTGAATACCGTTTGATGATTCTGAGTATAAGGTACGCAACACTCGTCGACACACTCTCGATCTTTACAACGTTGTTAACGAGAGATTTGTGGACGATAAATCCGACTCCTTGGGACAGATGGTCGCCCTCCCGGTGATAGAGCAAGTTGCCGAATTCGAGGATAACCGTGTCCTCCCCCTCTCTTCGGACTTCGGATAATCCTATAATATGCCAGCGTAACTTGTCTATCTCTTCTTCCAGCTCCACAATCTTCTCGTCAGTCCTCAGGGTGCGTGCGTTGTACGTTGCCAGGTCGAGTCGTCTAAGGTGGCAACCGAACCTCCACCGGAGATTCTTAGCTCCCCCTGCCCCGCCGTTACCATGGTCGCCACCGTAGCCAGGAATAGCGGGGCCGCCGGGGACTGGGGGCCGTCTCTTTGTTTCTCTCTTCATAGGGGGGTATTTGCCATAGTTGCCACGCTTGGCGAGCGGGTTGGCAACCGCAGTTTTTTTATTGTAATTTCGGCTACTATCAGGAAGATGCTGCTGCCCATCTCCTGCCTGTTTCCCTTTGTCGCCCTTTACGACACCCACGGGAAGATATGGGGTAGTGGATATTCTTGACCGCCACTACACGGCGAAATTAGTTATGGGCTTAATTAGTAGTACATAAATAAAATAATTATACAATTACCTACAAGCTATTAGTTTATGGTCATCATCATCATCATCATTACAGCTCTTCACAAGTCCACTGCTGAACATAGGCCTCCCCCAAAGAATGCCACAAAGCACGGTCCTGAGCCACCTGCATCCATCGACTTCCTGCATGTTTTACCAGGTCGTCACTCCATCTCGTGGGGGGACGCCCTACACTTCGCCTACCGGTACGAGGCTGCCACTCGAGAAGTTTATGGTAATTTGTCGAAAATACACATTTAAAGTTGACTACGTTTTGGAGACGTAGTCAACACATCTTTAAAGGAGGGTTAATAAGATTATCTTTCTAGGGTTATAGTATAGATATATTGCCTCATAGAGACGAGAATATGTTAGGTCTAATATATATATCAGCATTATTGCCATGCTTGATATCGGTTTGGCAACCGCAGTTTTTTTATTATCATTAGGTTGTTATCGGTAAAATGCTGCTCCCCATCTTCTTATTCAATTTTCCTTCTGTCACCTCTGATGACACTCACGGGATGACATGACCTCTACGTGCCAAGAGTTATGCCCATAGTATGAAATATTAAATTAATACAAAATATAATTATCTTTTTATTTTAACAATGTTTCATACTAAGGTATAATAAGATAAAATAATTAAGGAAATATCTTAGAATAAACAATTGAGGGTCTTCCCATGTACAAAGCTCGAATCGGAAATGTAATTCCGGAATGGGATAATGGAAGATTTCACCTCTACTTTATCCGTGATAACCGCGTTGTCGGCTTACGTTTTATATCAAAGAGATTGTTTGCTTTTCCGAGCTGAAGAAATATTGTTTTTATTTTATTTTAGACTAGCTGTTCCCCGCGACTTCGCCCGCGTGTTATTTGGGGTTTTAAATTTTTTTGCGCGGAACGCTAATTCTTTTTCTAAAATAAAAGTAGCCTAAGTTACTCCTTGTGACATCAGCTATCTGCCATTGAAACTGCCATCAAAATCGATCTAGCCGTTTCGGAGATTAGCCGGAACAAACAGACAGACAGACAGACAGACGGACAGACAGACAGACAAAACCTTTAAAAATTGTATTTTTGTTTTTAGTACCATATATACTTTCATACGCATTTAGTAAAAAGCTGTAATTTTGACATTACAAACAGAGATAGATTTATTCCCTTTCCTGAAAATTACAACAATGCGTTTTAATCTTAATAGAAAGATTGACGGGTTTGAGGGCTTATGGGTTGCCATTACCTTTTATAATTGAATGTGACGATTTAGATTTCTTATATGTCATGGCGTGTCGATCCGATCCAATTATCTTTTTAATTTATAAGCGAAAATAATCCGAATAATATAAGCCAACAATAAATGTAAACTATTTCTAGCACAAGCATTTAAGCCCATATTGTAACAGTTTACAATACTACTTAGAACCAAACTGTTTGCCTCGGCTTTTGTAATGCGTACAGCAAATGTGTGGAATAATTTGCCATTTTTTTTTTCAAGGCAAGAGTAAATAAGCATTTGTTAAGATAAGACAATGCGATTTACCATCTAAGGCTGCGTCACCCCTTATCAACTGGTGAGATTATGGTCAAGCACTGGCTTATAATAAGTAAAAAACAAAAGCAAAAAAGGACTGAGAATTTAAAAAAAGGATAATTAAATGCGATAAAATCCGTAAAAGTATTATTATTCACATGCAACTTGAATAAAAGAAAATGTGCAAATCTATACATATAATAAAACTGTAAATAGCAGATGTCTGTACATTTTATATTTTTGTAATAAAAGTGATTGAGGGGTACTAAAAATAAGTAATTAAATACATTTCTACCATTTTTAGAATTTTCTGTCTGTCTGTCTGTCTGTCTGTCTGTTTGTTTGTTAACGTATCACGTATAAAGTACTAATTTATATCATAAGAATTGTTAAGGAAATTATAAAGTGTATCTTCGTGTTACATTTAGTCTTTATTTCATTAAAATCAGTTCATTCCATCAAAAGTTACGATAAATATTCTGAAGTATGGGTAGGGAAGTACCTATAGATACGAATTTGCTCAACGGTGGCTTTGTTTGAGTCATCAAGTGCATTTTAAACTAATATCATATCATAAATCACAGTTAAATTATGTAAAATAATGATATAATTATGTATATCTAAAACGCAGTAAACAAAAGTATTAAAGAACGTATTAAATATATTATACAAAAATATATTAACCTTATTAACTAAATCTGAAGCACAATAGTTAACCCATTTCTTCGATAGATGGTGGTGTTGTGAAAATGTAATGCAATTGCAATGTGGTTTTTTCCTGTAGATGAGTTTTCATATTTACTGCTAATCTTTATTATATTACTCGCTGCCCTACTGCGTGTTGACAAACTCAATTTATTCTTTACCGCCGAGTACTCTATGTGGTAAATCAAATTTTAAAAGAGCTATTAACAATTGCGTTGGTTTTGGCGAGAGTCAAACTTTATTTTTTGCTTACTGTGCAGGCACTGATTTATAAGTTCTCTTGCGTTTTATATAATGTATCAATCCCGTCAATTAATCTCTTTTATTTTTAGAATTGATGTTAGCAGCGCCATCTCTCTTTAAATATATACATATAATAAAAATGATGATAACATGTTGTGTCTCTTTCTGTACATTGTATATATATATTGGTGGCTAAAATCATTATGGGGAACTGAAAATAATTAAATAAGAACATTTTATAATTTTTAGAATTGTCTGTCTGTCTATTTGTCTGTATTATATGAACGCATCACGTCTAAAGTATACATCTTTTATTTTCAAAGAAATCGTTAAGAAAATCATAAAGCGTATCTTCGAGTTACATTTAATCTTTGTTTTATTAAAATTGGTTAATTCTATCGAAAGTAATGATTATTATTTTGAAATGTAGGTTCGAATTTGTTCAATGGCGCCATAAAATCTCAGAAATAGTAATAAAAAGATTTGTGTGTAAAAAAAACGTTCCATAATAATTAATATATTTATACTTAAAGCACAAAAAGAGATTTAAAAAGGATGTTCTCTCACAAGAAGGACGTAATAGATGGAGTTGTACAAATTACAAACTTTTCTGAATTGCTGTGTTGAGATTTTTCGCCGATGAATCGTATTGAGACTTACTAAAGAAATTTGTATCCATCGAAGCCATACAACGGAATCCGACCAAAAATAAAAATTTTGCAACGAAATGTCGTGATATTGTATTTATAATATAATATGCAAAATCAGTACTGCCATTTTAGCGCTTTGGGAACTACATTTAGCGCTTTTTTGGAATGTATAGCGCGCATTTCGAAATTTTAGCACCTAGCTTAATCCAGCGCTTTTTGGTGTATTTAGCACACATTTCAATATTTTAGCGACTAGCGGGTTATTAACTCTTTTACTGCAGCACTGTTAGTCCACATTACCGATAATAATAATAATGACCTTTATTATTTTTTCCCACAAATAGTACATTGCAGTTTATCTTTTTCAAACATATTTTTTCCACAAAACAAAGAGCATGGGAGACGAGTCCAAACTAGGATACCCTGTGCTATGGATCTCCTGGCTTCCCCTTTAGGATGATCAACTTGATTTTTTTACCGACGACTATAAGCGGGGAAATCCCCTTTATTAAAGTTTTCGTTCATGGTTTTGGCAACGCATTTATTTTGCTTTATTCAGTTTTAGTCAGTTGCTTAGAGCTCAGCTAAGTTAAAAGTTACTTAGAAGTTATAACACAAAGAAACTGTGTAGCAACCGCAATCAGATGTTGACATCTGAAACTAATTTGCGAAATACATTGCACTTTAAAACAATTAATGACATTTTTATTGTTCGTACAGTACTAACTACTGTTGACAGCAATTGCCATAATTATAAGTCGATGTCCTGCGAAGTATTGATACATCAAAAAAATATTGCCAGAAAAAAAACTTAATGTTGTTTTCTTTATTATGATTATATAAAAAAAACACAAACTTTGTTTGTAGTTAATTTAGCGCGAAATCTAGGGCTTTTTAAAGCGCTGTTTTCATGAAATCTAGCGCTTTTTGTGTTGTCCTAGAGCTGAATGAGTTTTTTTTTAATCTGGCAGCACTGCCCAAAAACCCTCTATTAAGAAGTAACTTTCCTTTCAGTTTTAAGCGCGTTCAGTTCCCAGTTACAGTGAGCGTGTGTTATGCGATGACCGTAAATAAAGCGCAAGGTCAAACTTTACGCGTTGTAGAGTGTACCTAAGTACTGACTGTTTTGCACATGGCCAACTCTATGTTGCTTTTTCCCGCGTTAGTAGCCCCCGTAACCTTTTTGTGTACACCCCGGCTAAGCCTACTTCTAACGTCGCTTACACAGAAGCTCTATCATCAACGACTTAGAACTTTGATGATAATGATTTATTTAGTTACCACTTATTGATACAGTAATGAAATAAATCGTTTAATATTCTCTTACCTAAACGACAAATTCTTTATGTAAAACCTGTATACGCGAGCTACGCCGCGGGCACAGCTAGTTTAATAATAAAGCTTCAGACATTTGTTCATACTTCACACAGAGTTGAATTTTACGCGACAATGCAAAATCAGCGGAAGCCAACGGTCCACTTCCGGTCGCCGGTCACGCGCGTGTTCCTCGACACTCGCGTTGACGGTAAATAGCGGCCTTTATTCTTTGATATTGCACCAAATGTGCTCCGTGTTTCAAATTCCGAAAATCGCAATATATCAAACATTTGTGTCAGTTTTGTGTCATTCGTTAATTAACAGAAGAGGTAAAATAGGGAAGCAGTCTCTCATCTTCCACTTTTTTGTGTACCTACATCTAAGTGCGACAAAAAGTACAATTCGACCTTATGAAGTTGTAGTACAAGTGAGTCGGCTCAATTGGGGAAGGAGTACGCTCTTACAGAATACCAGCGTATATAGCAGCTTAATGTTGCTGTTTTTCGTATGGTAAGTGTAGAGAACCGGAGACCCATTTTACAGGTAACGAGTTATTCCATCTTTGTCCTCAGGAAAGACATTGCATCTGAATTTTGATGCTTAATCGAAGATAAATGTAGATGTCTGTGGGCTGTAGTATCCGCTTACAATCAGACGGCCTGTGTGGTAACTTTTCACCCCATATTCTATAAAAAATTGTTCACCAACGATATTATGTTATTACACATTTTCTAAACTTTGGTTAGTAAAACCATTCAAAAGCAGTGGTAGCTAACGGCTTCCGTATCCGGTCGTTGGTTACGCGTACAGTGCTTCACTGAAAGGACGCGTTGACCGTGAATAACGATTAAGGTCCTTTACTACTCTACAGTTTAATCCACAAAACTACAGAGACTAAGTAAATTTTAGCCGTTTATGCAATTGCGGCGATTTTGTCACGACTGAGAATATGGGCATCAGGGAAGTATCCCTTATATGGATCTCCGACTTACAACTTAAAAAATAGAAAACATCAACAAGTACGTATTTGCAATAAATTTAGCGATATTGCGAACTGCTCCTACGGTATACCACAAGGAAGCACATTAGCAGCAACTCTATTTTTAATTTATATTAATGAAATGTGCAAACTAGATATTCCAGGAGCCAGCATGATAATGTTTGCTGATGATAATGTGCTGCTAATTCATGGGAAAGACTGGGAAACTGTTCAAAATCCAGCTGAAACTTTTTAATTAGAGTAAATAAACGGCTGGAAAACAGTTTGCTAACGCTGAACATCTCCAAAACGAAATGCATTTGCCTCAGTAAAACCAAAGCATCGATTGACAAAATGAATTTGAGTTTAGTCGTACATTCAAATTTATGTAACAAACCTCAGGTTCAATCAAGATGCAACTGCACTCCCAAGGAAAGGGTAACAAACATAAACACCTGGGTGTCAAAATGATGAAAATTTATCATGGTATCTACACATTTCGAATACGGCCAAAAGAATAAAAAAACAATTATTTATTTTCAGAAAATTAAAAAAATAGCTAATCAACAACTGTTAGTCCAAACTTATAATGCTCTTCGCACAACCTGCATGACTGAGGAATAATAATATTCCAAACACATATAAAGTGCGCTGAAGCTGTGTGGCCTAATGAGGACCCATTATTTAAGACTGACCAGATGCCGCTAGTTTGGAAGGAGTTGAAGATAATTGTAACACAAAACAATGCCTCAGTGTTTCTCTTTAACTTTTTGCACATTTTAACTCTTTCTTTAATTCTTTTACTTTTAGGAATATCTGTAGTTTAATTTATCCATTTTTATCTCATTAATATAAAATACAACTAATATTTCAGAAAGAAACATTAGACTTTATGTTTAAGCCCGAACGGTGGTTTCGGAATCTACTATCCGAGAGCGCGCGGCTCGGTGCTATACCGGTTTTGTAGTTCGGCTAGCTTGAAGGTGTCGAGTGCGCGCGAGTGCAAAAGAGTCGTCTGTCAGCAGTGCTAACGTTAGCACACTGTCATTTTTGTTAGAGAACTCTGAATAATTAGGCGCGGATCGTAAATGTACTGTCTAGGATTGGTGACGCGTATTCCTTGCTGTAGAGCTTCTCCGGGACTTATTGGGTCCGACTCAGAATCTGTATAAGTGCATTTGACAATATTAGCTAGTGCGGCCTTTGATATTCTAGAAATAACTGTTGCTACGCGAAACGAGTTATTGGACTGTCATCGTGACGAACGAGGAAAGTGACTGTGGACAACGCCGCGGAAGGTTCCCTCAATTTGGAGCGGTGTCGACGCCCGGGCTGCTGCCGACGGCCAAGGTTTAGGGTCAATCACCATCAGTCACACCCAGATACACATCACATCACCTTACTCACTCACGGCCTGCCTAAGCCTTGGTGCGAAGTTAGCTCCGGATAATGGTAAGTACTATGTGTTTCTAGCTTCCTCCCATATTGTTTATTGTAATTAGGAAATTTCATGTGGACATATTCTGGCCCCGTCCCTCTGCTGCTCGTCGATGGGATTACTCATGGGCCCTAATCCCGTCATCCTTGATTGGGGCAGCTAGGGGCGTGTACACTTTATATTTTCTGAACGACCCAATTATCTCTATGAAATCTATCAAATATTTCACCTACTTCCAAAGTGGTGCCGCCCTGGAAAGAGAAAAAGTTGTGGATGATAATTTTGTGTCACATAACCATCTCAGAAATAAGAGGAAGCCTATACTAAGCAGCAGATTAAAGCCTGTAATTTTTTTACCAAAATAAAAGAACAGTTAGGAAAATGCAAAAAATATTTTAAAAGCTTAGTAGAAACTGGAGCGGACTCAATTAACACTGCTATTTACCGCTTGTGGCCTACTTTAAGATTTTTACTGAAGTCTTAAAGTAAATTTTCTAAAGGCAGTAAGCAATAAGGTAACGGCAATCCTTTAAATTATTTAGAATTATAAATAATGTTATTAATAGAATCAGACGTTACTTTGCGGAAATCCATTATATTAAAGCTTTTACAAAAATTTACTTCGCAAATATCCGCGTTATAAAATAAAATGATGTGTCTTACCTAGTATGAAGAAGCACCTCCCGCCCTCCCTCAATTGCGTGCACTATCCCCGTCACCACTAATACCAGCACCGCTACTCCCAACACCACTTCACTAGGCAAGACACACCACTGACGATAACACGACACGTGTTTCGCCTCTACACGAGGCATCCTCAGGTGATATAGACTCTACGGTGGCTAACCGCAAAGATATTAAATAATACTAATACTAATATTCTTAGCGGTTAGCCACCGTAGAGTCTTTGTAAAAGAGAGAATTTTTGTAAAAGCTTTTATAAATAATGTTCTCAAGGCTGAATCTCCAGCCATCTGCGAAGGATAGGATTATGATGTCGGAGTACAACTGTGCTTGCCTATATGCAAGCACAGTTGTACTCTCTATTCCCTCACTCTTATCGGGGGCTCCCGTCGAGGTCGATCAGCTGGTTATCTTCTGGTCTACTTAACTCATAGTTAGGCGGAGGCAGTAGAATCCAAAGCGGAGGCATTGTTTGTTAGTTTGGAGCTAGCGAAAGCCTTTGGTCGGGTCTGGCACAAAGCGCTTCTTTCGCAGCTTCTTTCCTAAGGGCTTCTTGAGAAATTATACAATTGGATCACCAGTTTCCTTGCTGATCGGAGCATCAAGGTCGTAGTAGACGGTGCATGCTCTGATTTTAATTCTACTAACGCTGGTATTCCACAAGGCTGCGTGCTATCACCAACGCTGTTTCGTTTGCATATTAATTATATGTTACAAACTGGTTACATTCATTGCTATGCAGACGACAGCACTGGTGATACCTTATACACCAGCCCTGCCAATATTTCTCAAAAAAACGTCATCTTTTGCGGCAACAAACTTGTGTTTAAAGTCGAGACTTTGTTGAACAAAGCCTCGGATTGGGGGTGACTAAATATAGTCAGTAAGTAAACAAGCTTGCGCGTTTACCGCTAAAAAGAACCACTTTGTCGTATCTCCTCAGTTTCAAGGCACTTTTCTTGCTGCCTCAGCTAGCATCGTAATCCTCGTCGTCGAAATATCAGATAGTGTGCAATTTCATGGTCACTTAGAAGGGAAGGCCTAATTGGCCTCTAAATAACTTGGCGTGCTCAACAAAGTGAGACAGTATTTCATGCCGGTACATATCTTGACACTTTACAAAGCGCAAGTTCAGCCTCACATGGAATACTGACCTAATCTCTAGGCCAGGGCTCCCCAGTGCAAGCTCCATCCACTTAACCGCATCCAGCGCAGAGCGGTTAGAATTGTCGACTACCAAGTTTTTTCT
Source organism: Parnassius mnemosyne (assembly GCA_963668995.1). NCBI lineage: Eukaryota > Metazoa > Arthropoda > Insecta > Lepidoptera > Papilionidae > Parnassius > Parnassius mnemosyne. The sequence goes on along the minus strand of CAVLGL010000081.1, from coordinate 39,854,700 downwards.
GATCTGCTCGATTCACTAGCGCTGCGTAGGGATGTACGGATTAATTCTAGTCGCCTAATTTCACGAACACACATAGCGTCAAAATTCACGATACCATCCTCACCATCCGAATACCTGGCGGTCCACCACTATAAGTTTTACTAGGAGTTTTCTTCCTCGTACAACTTCTCAGCGGAATTGTTTATCACCGGCGATTTTTTACGACAGATACGACTTAGGGACCTTCAAGAAAATAGTTTAACCTTTCTAAAATACCGGAAACGCACCTGAAATTCTCCTGGTGTTGCGGTTGTTCATGGGCTACGGTCACTTACCATTAGTTGAGCCGCATGCTCGTTTGCCCCCTTTCTACAAAAAAACAGTAAAAAAGGCTATATATTTGTAACAAGATTTGTATCACCTACCATGTAGACCTTACAAATCTTGTTCCTTGCGTAATTTGCAGAATGGAGTTCTATACTCGTGGTCCACAGTATCATAATACAACACTTATCAACTCTGCAACTGCGTCATTTTAGCAATAATAAAAAAATATGGGGGGTAATTTAGTTTTTTTTTACATAACTGAGGTTAACGTGGTTGCACGTTAGCCTTGTAAGTCAGCCTGATTGTAAGTGCGGTCTATAAACTTCTACATCTATCCTCAATTAAGAATAAAATGCATAATTAGTTTCCAGTAAAAAAGGATCTACGGTTCTAAACACTCACCTTACGAAAGGCTGCTGTTTTATGCTGATATTCTGTAAGAGCGTGGTTCTTCCCCGGTTGAGCCGACCCATTTGTGTTTCAACCATTATATATCTTCTGATCAAAACAAAATAAAATGGGGTGAATAGAAAACGCGGGGTGAATAGACACAAGTCTGGTTATTTGATAAAGTTGTCTCTAGGTTTGTCTACAGCTCGGGAACGTCTGTTTATTGCTACTGTTTATTATTTGCCAACATTTTCCCTTTGTTTTGGTAACCTTTAAATTAGTGTAAATATGATAAATGTATATTAGTGTAAAAGTTCGAGGTGAATAGATACGACTGAGGGGTGAATAAATGCCTTTGGGGTTAATAGAAACGAAGAAGGGCTTAATAGAAACATGATTATTAGGGTTGTCAAAAAGTGTTTGCACCATTTACTTAACTACTACATAAATTAATTTAAGTAGCTAATTGAAACTAAAACTAAAAAAAAAAACTTTTAAACTATATTAAAGGTATTTCATAGTCTTCTATCACAAATTTTAAATTTTTGATACGAGTATCTGTTATACATTAAAATTCCAAATACTTGAGGTTTTACCCATTACACCAGATAGAAGTTCCAGCAGTAATTACACTTAGTGTGCTCATATGATTTAGTTCTATCTTGTTGGTAAATATATCATTCATTATATTTGTATTTTATGCTGAGCTTTGTGATGAACTCTTTCTTCCTGAGACGGCTCTGGTCGAGCCACGACGGTTCGACAAAAATGAGATTGAATTCATTATGACGACCAAACGACAACTATTCAACTATTATAACAACAATTCAGTGATGTCTCAGTAATCACGACGTAGCGATCAAAGAATGGTTAGAGGCACACTGAACCAAAACACTAAGTTGGAGAGGTCTCGTTTAATGAAGTCAACGCTCCGTCCCTCTCGTGCCCTAATACAGATACCCGAAACCTTTGAGCTCGAACTACAAAACCGTATAAATTAACTGCCTAGAAAATTGCAATGCAGTGGACGATATGAATAACAAGCTCGTGGAAACTGTCCATGCGGTCAGAGCTAAGTTTTGCAAAACCCGCCGCAGAAGAACACAAAAACTCTCACATTTCACTCTTAATCTCATGGATGTTAGACGGCGTGCAGGCAATTAAACAGACAGATCTCCAAATGCGGCGGGGATTACGCAACTTCAATACAGCTTTATTGAAGAAGCGATCGAGCGGAACCAGGGCTCCAAAGTCTTTGCTAGAGATCTGTTTGCCAGACAGAGAACATTGTTGAAGCTGAAGATTGAGAGTCGCAGCGTCGTTTCCGGGACACCTGAGATTTTGAATGAGATTTAGAGCTTCTACGGGGAGCTGTACACGTCATCGTTGGAGCCACATGCAAGTGTGAGTAACGATCTACGAGCAAGTCTTATCCAACACTATTCCGACAATATTCCAGATATCAGTCTGAGCGAGATTCGAATGGCTCTCCAGCACCTTAAAAACGGCAAAGCTCCAGGTGAGGACGGAATTACAGAGGTGCTTCTGAAAGCGGATGGAAACTTAAAGCCCTTTAGAAGCTCTTTAATTCCGTCCTCTATGGTGGCAGTACACCGGAAGTGTGGAGCGGAAATGCAGTGGTCTTGTTCTTCACGAAAGGCGACAACACTCCCTTGAATAACTACAGACGAAAATCCCTTCTGAGTCGCGTCTAGGTGCGGTTTTCGAGAGCCATTACGAATCGTCTCGCATGCAGACTCGACGATTTCCAGCCTCCTGAACAAGCTGGTGTCCGAAAAGGCTTTAGCACCAAATATTACATTCATACCATACGGAAAATTTTACATAAGTCCGAGGAGTACAATTTGCCACTATGTCTGTCGTATATGGACTATGAAAAAGCCTATGATTCCGTTGAAATTTGGGCGGTGCTGCCAGTCCCTTCAATGATGTCAAGTTGACTTTCGGTATAACGAAGTGCTGAAGTGTTTGTACATTAGGGCTACGATGGCTATCCGAGTACAGAACCTGAGTACGATACCTATTTAACTGCAGAGAGGTGTAAGACAAAGTAACGTTATATCCCTGAAACTCTTCACCACTGCATTGGAAGAAGTTTTCAAGCTACTGGACTGGAAAAAATACGGTATTAACGTCAATAGCGAAAACATCACTCACCTGCGATTTGACGACGATATAGTCCTTATGGCAGAATCACTGGAGGACCTTAGCACTATGCTCAATGACCTCAACAGTGTCTCCCAACGAATAGTTCTTAAGATGAACATCATCATTACAGCCCTTCACAAGTCCACTGCTGAACATAGGCCTCCCCCAAAGAATGCCACATAGCACGGTCCTGAGCCACCTGCATCCATCGACCTCCCGCATGTCTTACCAGGTCGTCACTCCATCTCGTGGGGGGACGCCCTACACTTCGCCTACCGGTACGAGGCTGCCACTCGAGAACCTTCTCTAAGATGAACATGGACAAAACAAAAGTCTTGTGTAACGTCCATGTCATACCTATGCCGGTAGTTGTTCGGTACACTAAGGTCGAAGTTGTTGACGAGTATGTTTACCTGGGACAAATAGTCCGGCTAGGTAAGTCTAACTTCGACCGAGAGTTCAAACGACAGATTCAACTTTGTTGGGCAGCATTCGGGAAATTAATATCTGCTCGTCAGTTATACCTCAAAACCTAAAAACGAGATTGTACAACCAGTGAGTGTTGCCAGTGATGACTTATTCATCTGAGACGTGGTCCTTCACTGCTGGCCGTATGAGGAAGGTGAAGGTCGCATAGCGAGCTTTGGAGAGAACTATGCTCGTGGTTTCTCTGCGTAATATACTTAAAAATAAGGATATCCGCAGTAGAACCAGAGTTACCGACGTAGCCCAAAGGATTAGTAAGCTGAAGTGGCAATGGGCCGGCCATATAGCTCGAAGAACCGACAACCGATGAGGAAGAAAGGTTCTTGAGTGGCAGCCTCGTACCGGTAGGCGAAGTGTAGGGCGACCCCCCACGAGATGGAGTGACGACTGTGAATTTTATTTATTTTATGTCACGTTTATAAAAGTTAATGTCAATGGCAGTAGCATTGCTACTATTACTATCATTATTACTAATATTCTGTTTATGTATTAAAATGCTAGTGCTAGTAGTGTTACACGACAGTGGTGGAATGGTAGAATTGTACTAAGAAATTGTGTGTGCGGTCCGTACCGTAAATTTAAAAAATAAGGTATTTATGGATGATAATAATCTCTGGGAATGTAGTGATCGCTACCACAATATTTCTTATTTGTTTTATGTATTCCCAGGGTATAAGTAGCAAGGAAACTAGTGGATCTTTAAAAAAAGGAATATTTTATAATCAATAAAATTACGCTATAATTAACAACATAAAACAAATTAGAAATATTATTGTAGTGATCAATTCCCAAATATTATTATAATTCATAAATCCCTTATTTTTAAGCATGGTCAAAGTTAGATTTTATATAACCTTTATAATGTTTCTATGCTACCAGTAGTCTGTTATGATCTCAGTTACTCATATCTTAGTTCTTCTGGGGTATCTTTCGTTGAGAATTTTATCATGCAGAGAAACCTCAAGCATAGCTCACTCCATTGCTCGCTATGTGATCTTTAAGCTTCCTTATACGGGCTGCGGTGAGTAAAAATATTAATATCTTATGCATCACATTTCCGTAAAGGATTCTGTACCGTATTTAAGCTTTTGAAAATAGTATATAAACTCTTTGAACTTGAACAACGTCGAGATTTTCATAACTGAATATAACCAGACAGTTATGAAAATGGATTAATGCTAAAATTACTGTTACACTTTCATAGCTAAATTTTTTAAGCCACGATGAAATTTTGGTACGGAGAAAGTAAAAAGAGATGAAGTAATAGCATAGAGTGGAGGTTTTTATGCAAGTCTTCCATTTCTTAAGTTAAAAAGTAAGTTATAATTTATGATTCGGCAAAAAAGTATTATATATTTTTTTCAACGTTCGACAGGGGTTTTTGGACCCCTTACAGTTTCCATAGTTTCTTATAAAATTGAAGAAAGTAGTTTTACAATTGAATCTTAAGCATTTTGCTGTCCCGTGAGGCATTATTTAACATTTTGATTGTGTTTTTTCGCGGACAAGAAAGATGATAAGTACCTCGCGCTCCCCCTAACCCTGATTGCTGATAATGTATTTTGTTACAAACTTAATCCCACGCAGGTGAAGCCGCAGGAATTAAAATATTTTTTATGATAGTTAAATAATAGTTCGTAAAAATTTTAACCAAATACGAGGGCGACACTCGTAGTTTTTAGAAGTGGCCAAATGTAAATGATATAATACAAAAATAAGTTCAAATTTTGAAAATGGAACTAATTGCCAATATTATTGTGTATGTCTTTTATTAATTTGTTATTTGTTTGCGATTTGGCGGTTTGGTACAGTTTCCTTACTCATATGACATCGGCATGAATTTAATGCGAGAAAATTTTCGTACAATGATTTTTTTATGATTTTCGATGTCATTTAAGTCAACAAGAAAGTTATGATAGAATTTGATTGGCCTTTCACGATGAAGCCCCCCGATGAAGGGAAAAAAGATGGTGGTCTCGTTCTTCGGAAGCACAAGTCATTACGCAACATTTTTTTAGAGGATCGAAAAACAGTTACTGCAGAGTGGTACACTAACAATTGTTTGCCACTTGTCATGGAAAAAGTTCGGGAGAAACGACCTCTTAGTAGGATCCTCCTTCACCAAGACAACGCCTCGTCACACTCCGCCAAGCAAACAATCGTTTACTTGGCGACATCAGACGTGGAATTACTGAGTCACCTGCCCTATAGCCCTGACCACGCTCCTTGCGATTTTTATTCATTTCCGAAAATAAAAGAAAAACTTCGAGGAAAACGTTTGATGTGCGCCGAGGAAGCAGTGGCTGCGTTTCAAAATGCCGTCGAAGAGACCCCTTAGGACGAGTGGGCAAAGTGCTTTTCTCAGTGGTTCCACCGCATGCAGCGATCTATTGATGTAAATCGATGTATTTTGAAAAGATATAATAAAACTGATTACTTAATAGTTTGTTCAGTTTTTGATTTTCTAAGAACTTTCAGTGTCACCTTCGTATTTTGTATATATATATTATAAAAATGTGTTCAGTTTTTGAATATCGACTGTATCAATAATGTTATGGTTGCCTACGTATTAGTATGTTCTTCATTTTTTTTAATTTCAGGGCAAGTATCTTCTCGATCTACTTTTATTTTATTTGTGCGTTGGACAAAGCGCACGGCACTAAACAATCTTTGTTGTAAATTGCAAAAACATTCAAATATGGTCGTTCTTATCGTGCGCAAGTGACGGAAATTATGATCATCATTTGCAATACGTTCTGTAAGGTGCCTATTTCTTGAGAATATATTTCAAATGTCGTATTTCTTTAGTAGCCGGAATAAGTTTTGTTCCGTACTGGAACAGATTATTTATATATTATGTTTTTGTTTCTTTTTTTTTCTTAATAATAACAAGTACAAGGGAACACAATTTCGAAGAGAGTATTTTTTCTAAATTTCTATTAAATTCATTGGTTGGCGATAAACTGTATTCATTCTGAATGCAGCCATAATCTTGCGGGTTATGGCTCTATGTGTAACAAATATCTTTCGTATTACTCAAGCTCATCTAAAGATCTCTTTCACCCGAGAAGTGTTGTGCTTGTGACCTATGGACTCTTGTGCGATACACTCTGTTGAACTTTGATATTAACTTTGGATTCGTGGTTGCAGGGAGATTGTAGCGGTGAGACGCTAAACACAGTAGAATTACGTACGAGTTTTATTTAATTAAACTGATCTGTGTGACTGAACTGATAAGTGACAAATGATTTAATTGTCAAATTACACTGGCTTATACCATTTAGAGTGATCAGTGAAAGCTCTGCTCAGTCTGAATGGTTAATGTTTGGAGACAAATATATGTAAGGAGTGGTACCTTACCTACCCAGATGGAGAGTTCTACCCTCTGTTAGTCTATTAAAAAATTTGCTGTGTGATGGCAATGTAATAGAATCCATCGTCTCCTTTGTCCCGTAGCTATCGTAAGAGGTGACTCTGGGAAATTCAACAAAAGTCTCGTATCTTCCCTCCTTTTACGCCAGACTCAATATAGTTAAAATTAAAATCGTAAAAAAACAATCCTAAAATAAGAAAAAAAATCTAATAAGTAGAAGAAGCCGAGGCAGAGTGTAAAAGAACTGAAGCCTCGAAATTAAATTATGCAGATTTTTTTTAATTGTTAGAAGTTGGTTATTTCTTAGATTTATATTTTAATACAATTAAAATAAGTAGATTTTTAACGTGGTAGTGCTATGCTGCAGCTATATTAAAAGTATAGTTGTAGCACGAATGGGTCGGCTCGAGCGGGGACGACCACGCTCTCACAGATTATCAGCGTAAAATAGCAGCTGTGTTAAGCTTCTATTTTGGTGGACTTCACAGTGCACCTGATCGTTTTTCATCCTATCCTATAAAAAAAATCAGAAGTGGAACAATTTAGCAAGGTAACGGAACCATTTTGAAAGTTAAATACCCCTGGAGCAATGCGATACTATTTATTAAAGGATTTTTACATTTGTAATGGGAAAATTAGTTTAAAAATATTTTTTATTGATAAAGTACGTAATTGTGTAGTAGAAATATAACTTACTGAGTAACAATTTGCATTTCAAACGAAAAGCGATAAATTAATGATGATGCTTCCGAATTAAATTACAAAGTACTTATTGTAAAACATTGCCACACGTCCTTTGTAATTTATTAACGTTAAAGTTCAATTTGAGCGTTTTATTAAGTGATTGAATGCAGACACTAATATATTCAGAATAACTTATGGGTCATATCAAATGTAGTTTTTTTATTTATGTTGACTAATAATACTAGTAACGGAACTGTGCCTATTCACGTCGCAAATCTGGGCAAATACCTACTGTAATTTTATGATAATTATAAATCGGATACATCGGATTATCATAATATTTTTTGACTGGAGAGATTGTTCAAAGGTGAACATTAGAATGGCTTTTGAATATTCTCTCCGTCCGTCTTTTGTAACCATTTTGTTAAAGTGTAAACCACAAAGTGTAAATACTCGTAAATAAAATTGACTTTAAACGAGTGTGACTTGTAGAGTAGTATTAAAATCAAATATTCTGTTCTACTCTATTTCAATATATTTCATACCATTGGATTCCATTTTATTCTATATTATTCTATTTGTGTTAACGTGCTAACATAATATCATAATTGCAAGGAATTCCAAACATGCACTACATAGTTACATAATTACATGTTTGTATACACTTTTAAATTGTATCGATATAAAGTTAAGATAATTCCATTATTAGTATAATAATATGTTAAATTGGACTACGAAATAAAAACAAATATTACGAATTTTATTGCTATAAAATGTCTTTTGTTTTTTTTTTGTTTTATTATTATGTTTTGTTTAGTTTTATAACTTGTTTGTTAAGTTATTTTAATTCCCAGAGTAAAAAAAACCGAAAAATAAGGTATATTCAATATTTTGTCGATTTCTATTGTCATCGAATTTTTAATAAATTTATAATTAGACACCGTGCAACTGCATTGCATGCGTTGCGTGGTTATATTGTGCTAGTGAACAAAATTAATTTGTTATAAATACGTGGAAAAAAGAAAAACATTTGTTGCAGTCATAAGATCATACTAAATCTAAACTAAATTTATCCAACACTGTTTCCAAGACAAGGCTTTTCATCTTTTATACGTATCTCTAAAAAGTATTCTACGTAATGTTAAAAAATCTACTATACAGCATAAGTAAAATAATATCCTATTATACAACTAATTAAAAACCAATAACTGCATGATATAATCCATAACATACATAGTACACCTGCTAAGACTATAAGACCCTCGAAATACCGTTTAGGCTGTTTAGCAAATTGCCGCCATTTTAAGACACATAAAAACAAAATTTAAAATATAATTTTGGGAATATTAGATATTAGTTTAAATACCATTAATTTCAGTTTGACTAATGGTAACTGTGCCCCAATGTGCCTTCATATTATTAAAAATATTTAATTAATTTATTAAATTTTTTTCTAACCTATACAACCGATATTTAGTTACCGTATTTATTATTTTGTCCTTTTATTATTTTGTCCTTATATTATTCTGTTATTTTGATGACGCGGCAATTTTTTTATGGAAAACATATACAATTTACCGTAAAACTGATTTTCCACTTTCAATTCGCCCATTATGACCGTATTAACTCATCTCCAACCGAATATAATGTTAATTCGTTCGTAATGTTAAACGTTCTTTTTGTTTTATATTAATTTTTAACCCCATTCAAAAAAAAATTAGTACGTTTGTCTTTAGAAGTTACTTATAAGACAATATCTGTAGTGTAATAGTTTCCTTGCTTACCAAATAACAGCTGTAATACAGCAGCTATACAGCCTGTTTTATGCTTGTAAAGGTATTTTACAGCGCTACTAACGCATAAAGCTGCATAATTTGTGCCAAGTTTTTACTTATAAGAACTGTATAAGCGCTTATACAGCTTTTATACAGTCATAAAATACAGGCTCTAGTATAAAAGCAAACTTCAATACAGCTCGTAAACAGCTTGCATGCTGCTTGAGATGTAAATAATATGTAAATAATAAGAAAGAAAGGTGTAAATAATATGTCGGACAGTTTAATCTGGCTAGATAACGGTTGGTGCAAATGTAAAATTATAATCGCAACAATATTTTTATATTTTTACTTTATTTTTTTTTATTTATTTAGGATAACAAGAGCCTTACAATAGTATAAAAATCATAATTATAAAGTTCGGCCAATAACACCTATCCACTAACTATACTTAATAAAATATGTGCTAACAAAACCCTTAAATCGAAATATACGAGTAATTATAAAGAATCAAAAATAAAGAATAAATAAAGAGCTTTCTCACAAAATATGTTAGACATAAACAACTTTAAAATTACATACTCAACATAATAAAATAAAATAAAAAAAAAAACAAAACAAAATAAAGATACATAATAATACCAGCTGGCACGGCAGATGTTATTCTGCTTTTACTGGTTGGTGGCACCATGGATTTCATTTTCATACACACACTTTTATATAGATTTGTTATACGTTCAGCTAAATCCTTTTTAGGACAAGTAGAACCATCAGCGGCCATAATGGCAATAAACTTAAAAAAAAGGAAAACATAACCCTTTTTTTCTCTACTCTTCCGTAAGCGTATAAAAAAGTTAAATACATACACAAAATTTCATGGAAATTCATTCAGTAGTTTTTGTGTGAATCGTGAAGGCACAGTTTTTTCTAGAGATTTATTATAAGTATATAGATAAAATTATACTTTGAGAAGTGTAATATGTGTATTAATATGTATATGTATATTTATTTTTATATAATACCACTATAAATGATAAGTTTTCCTTTTCCTTTTTCCTTTACTTGTGCTGAGCCTTGCTTCTTGCTAAATTTCGTGATTCTAAGTCAACGGGAAGTATGAGTGTGCCATATTGATGTCGTTAGCTTCAAGGGAGACCTAGGACCATAGAGCTTAGTATTTGAATATTTTCAAGACATGCAGGAAGTTGATGGATGTAGGTGGCTCAGGACCGTGCTTTGTGGCATTTCTTGGGGGAGGCCTATGTTCAGCAGTGGACTTCTGATGGGCTGAAATAATGATGATGATGAAAGCTAAAGTTTAATGAAATATAAAACTCTCGTAAAATTGGCAATTTGCTTTGATTTCAAAAGCTATAAGTAAGAATTTTATATCGTAAATAAAAATGACCAGTTTAATTTAAATCAAATGATTTTTAAATGTTTCATGATATACTAATGATATATCATATCTTTAAGGATATTGACGTAGGAATTAAGGATATATTTATATGACATTGACTTGGTTTTCTCTATTTAGTGGAAGCGGTAGGTACTTACTCACGTCGAAAAAAACTATCAAATACTGAAGCCATCAAAATATAAAAATGAATTTAAACATTTTTTACGAATAGGAAGAAGAGCATATATTTAAGATCACCAAAAACAATACGTCGTTGGCAGCAACCCTTCTAAGTGATGATATCATAATTTCAATGATATAATTCAAGAGAATGTAGGAAATACGTCTAGTTAAGTAGGAAATGTCAGATTTGTTCTAATTATTTTGTTTATTTGTACAGTTTTGTATTTGTTATGACTGCCTCGTGGGTCTAGTGGTCGTTAAATAAAACTTGAACAAATCGCAAACGCTGATCGTAAGGTCTTTGGTTCGAATCATTTTAGAACGAACATTTAACAAGATATTGTGTCTTAGTCATCAGTGATGACAACACATTTACATTTTGATTCTTTGTCAAAGATAAATGGTGCCTATAGTAAAAATACACATAGTCCACGTAATGCCTATGGGCACTATGTGGACTATGTGTATTTTTTAATTATTGCAATTGTCTTGGCGTTGCAGTTGTTCATAGGCTGTAGATCGTTTCCCGTAAAAATGGTCTCCCGTTCTCTACGCTCACCATATGAAACACGGCAGTATGAAGCTGCTATTTTGCGCTGGTATTCTGTGAGAGCGTGGTATTACCCCGCTTGACCTGACCTATTCGTGCTTTATCATAATATTCTCGTAGGTGCAGCGTTGTTCTGTCACGTATTTAATATATTTAGCCGTCATGATCATTCCATCCAGAACATGTTTGATGAAATCAAAATCATAGCATTGTGTCCAAAATAATAAGTATGTTATAAGAATTATTTTGTCGTAATCCTCCGTCAGTACCGTTCACCCATTTAATAGTTGTGTAATTAGACAACCACAGCTCTGCCAACTTTAGGAGGCATGCGGGTAATGTGAGTTAAACTCGCGAGTTGTTCAGATAGTTGGCGAACTTACGATAAATACAAAATTAAATGCAAATTCTTCAGTATACGAGGGCTGTAAGAGCGATGAGATGAGGTGATGTTTCTCGTAATATTTTCCTTCCTTTTGACACATATTTCATGACTTCGCATCCTTTTATATTATATAAAACAAAATTGACATATCGTAATAACTATTAGTCATATGTGACGCGGCAAAATACATTTTTCGTTGAATATGTAATAAAGCAACGAATAATACCATAAGAAATGACACAGTAAGATAGCGAAATTATCGAATGGGACCATCAAGAACACGTGTTGTCAGATTAAGGACTTAACAGTGGTTGAAATGCCTAAATCTAGGATATTTAAGTAAAAAAATCTCAATAACTGTTCATTTACTTCACAAAGAAAAAACACAGGGTAACAGAAGAAGATTTGGTAAATGTTTTTAATTTAACAAAATTGTATTTTTGTCAAACCCTTATTAAAAAAAAATCCCCAAAGAGTACCTATCTTTGTCATATTTTGCAAAATTTCTCCAAAACGGCACAAACTTTTTAAATAGTTCTTACACTAAAAAAAAGGTCTTAAAAATATTAATATTTTTAATTGAAAGTTTTATTTTTATTACCCGATTTATAAGAGAATATATAATTTTTACCTGAAATTGAATATATTTACGCGAGTGCGCATGCTCCGTCGCCATGTAAGCTCGTTCACAGTCCGTTTTCGGACATCGTCGAGGGTGGACCGCACGTCGGTGTTGGAGCGACTTCGTTCAAATATATATTAGTTTTTTAAAAGTTTATACTCAATTATAAATATTTTTATGACTAGAAATACTTAAATTAGTTAATATCTGTACACTGGTAACTGTAAATATTATTTTCTAAATAAATGAATTTTTGAAGTGCCCAAAGAAGAAGAAATTTTTGCGGCGACGTTGATTAGTGAAATTGTAAAATGCATTTTAATATAATTTAGATGTGGAACGACGAACATGCTCTCGTTACTTAGATTTCGATAGTTTTTAATACCTATGTAATTTTATTGTTGCATATTTTTATTAATTAGTTGATACTGAATTTTATAATTATTTATTACAATTTTATGAGTATGACTTTATAAAATATTATTGGGGAGGGAAATAAAGATACAGATACTTACATTTAGATACACTGTTATCACATTTAATCAAACAATTTAAATAAATAAAAGAATGGTGCTTACCTATGTATAAATAACTATATAAAGACATTCTTGGGTTTATGGTTTTTTATGTTAGACAAACTATCATCTAAAAAATGTAAAAATTTTAAATTGGAGAGGGGTTTCTCTACGTGATAAAGTTAGAAATGAAGATATTTGCATTAGAACCAGAGTAACTGACATAGCCCGACGGAATATTACAGTGAAATGGCAATGGGCTAGCTATATAACTTGGAAAACAGATAAAAAATAAGAAGAAAGGTCCTCGCGTAAGCGAATTAGTACTCAACCTTTATTCCTCTTCACGTATTCTCATAAGCTTTTCTTCACACATACACACACACACACACACACACACGCACGCACGCACGCACACACACACACACACAAATAGGTCGCAAATAAAACTTACCTAGTACTATTAGGAAAGAGTGAATAGGTTTTTGTTAAGTCAGTGCAATTCACCATCTTAGACTACATAACCACTTACCGATGGGATTGTAGTTGCTTTACTACTTGCTGGGTAAAAATAGTAAAAAAAAATTTACCCTGTGAAAGTTTGCATTTATATATAATTTTTCTAACCAACCATAAAATTATGATGAGAATATGTGTATAAGTATAAAGGTTGCCTCACACGGGACAGTAATAATATAATATTATATCTTCCATTATCTACGCATGAAAACTTTTAAAATCTCTGAACCCCGAGGTATGTTCATATTAAGAGGCTGAATAGAGCCACATTGAAATGCATGGGGATCGTTTTGTAATTTCACGTCATTATTGAAAAAAAATTGTACGTATTTCAGGTGGCGGTTTGCAAAACACGATTCCACAAAAATTAACTCAATAGAAAATAATTGCAAAGTTGCTTCTAAAAATACTTAAATTTTCAACGTCAATTTTTTCTTACGTAGTAGAGCAATGCTGCAGCTATATTAGTAGTAGGTATAGTTGTAGCACGAATGGGTCGGCTCGACCGGGGAAGGGCCACGCTCTCACGGAATAACATGTAAAATAGCAGTTTAACCCTGCTGTGTTTCGTATGGTGAGTGTAGAGAACCGGAGAACCTTTTTACTGGAAACGAGGCATTACATCTTAGTCCTCACGGGTGACAACGCATCTACATTTTGATACGTAATCGAGAATAGATGTACATACACATCTGGGCCGTAGCAACCACTTACCATCAGGTGGACTGTGTGCTCGCTTGTCACCCTTATTCTATTAAAAAAAAACTTTCTGAGATTTCAGTAAAATAATGTTAAGTATTGTAAGCACTCGTACAATTATGTCTCATGTTAATAAAGCTATTGGGCTATTTTGATTTGTAATAAAGTGATTTTACTTTATAGGTTAAATAATTGATTTAACTTTCTATATCTAGAACCATTTTTCTGTCACTCCTATTGAATTTGACAGTACTTGCTGAAATTTAGCATATTTAGATGGATCAGAATCACGCGCTGATCCGGCTGTTAGATATTGCTAAAATAATCGAAAATATTTATTTTTACTTTCATGCCGAAGACTACCTTGTTTTATTTTATTACGGTCAAATAATATTTATTAGGTTATAAAGCAAGTATTTTTGCAAATGTTTTGTATGTAAATGTAAATGTTTTCATTATTTTGTTATTCTATTGTTTACAGTTATTATCACGTCTTAGCTTTACACCAAGAATTACATTAGAAATTCTTGATGGTATGCGATGTAACGCGCATACATTATTTTCATCAAGAACTATAATATATAAACTTGGTTTTTTTTTTACCAGTAGAGTTCCAAAACAATCTTAAAAAAGTTCAATGAATTAAAAAAATGCCGATAATTATATAATTTCAAGTCAGTGTTTTACATTTAAAGATCAGTTATAAAGACCCAAAGTTATTACTATTTTCATTTTGATTAATTTAATTCGAGACTAAAATAAATGTGAAAGGGCTTTTATCTGAAATAATAATTTTCATCAAAAATAACATAGAATTATAAAAGTCATATACACGGTCAATCATACTGAAGATTATCAATTGTACTAGAAAATATTTCAAAGACTATTTCCAGTATAATGACCCCAATATCATCATTAACTGGTACACTTAAAAGTTTTATCACATGGCTAAATGATTGACTTTTATATTATGATAAGGTCATGCTTTTGTATTAAAAGTTGCAAGAAATTTTAAATCACGGCCCTATTGGTTTGTTTTACTTTTTACTTAATTAGTGTGAAATAAGATGGACTGATCTAATAGTTTACTTTCTTGTGTAAAAAGTGCTATTTAGGATTTTATGCAAATGATAATTAAAGTTTCTATGTAAATAAGTGTAACATAGCGGGGATTATATTCAATGGTAACGGCCATCCATATTTGCAAAGCCAGCATCATTTTCTGTACAGAAATCGGCAAACTGTTGCTCAAGGCACTATAAACAAAGCAGCTGATAAAATGTTACACTCATAACTGTTAACAAAAACTGTTTCCGCAAATGGTCTTATAAATAATAATAACTATTCCGCCGTGTTAGGTGCAGGAGCCATTATTAGAAGGAGAAGAGGTAAAATTTTGTTTTAGAAATGCGCAATCAATATTTTTTGTCTGCAATTGAGCATAAAATAAAAAAATAACTTCAGCCAAAGAGCATAACTGGCATTATACTCAGGCCCATCAATTGGTATGGAAAAAAATAATTTTACCAGGTTTCAAAAAATCAATCAAAATTAAAAAAAACATAAATATTAAAATCAAAAAATGTATATATGTATGTCTATACATACATATAATGATTTATGACCGCTTAGTAACTGACGGTTACTCACTATAACATCCTACAGTCACGCCGAAACTAAGAGGAGAGAATCACTGTAGAAAATGTAATAATTTATTGCGGAAATTTAGTGATAAAATTAAAAAAATTATAAACTTATCCAAGTTAATCTAATATAGTCTAACTTATCCTTATGCGTTACAAAAAAAAATAAAAAATAATAGTGAGATGGCGTCAGTTTTTAAGAAGATATAACAAAAACAAAGGAAAAAATAAATTTAAAAAAAGTTCAGTATTTAATTGATTATATACCGCTGACACTTAATCACGCTTTTTGAAACCACGCCAGCTGTAAACAATACTTGTGTGAAAAGACAAAATCTTCTTTTCAAATTTCCGCCAAGTTGTAAGTAGAAGGCCAAATAGGTCACATGCCAATTTTAATTAAATATATTTTATATGAAGTGATCTTGACTACGTTTCATCAATTAACCATTGGTAAAAATTAAAACAGGAATTTTACGATTGTGTTTACAAAAAACATTATTAGTTGAACCTTGCAGCTTGTTCATTATTTTTATTATAAATACCTATAAATGTATATATTATTAATAAATAGTTTCCATAATATTTTCGATTATTTTTTATTTTGCCCTATCTGCAATGTTCTACGCTCTATAGAAAATGTGGCGTATGACATGATTGACAATCTTTCGAACGTTTTATCTAGGTACAAAGATGTTTTACATTTTCGTCGTCTCCACATGATATTTTTCTCAGCATAAGGGTACCCTTCTATATCTGAAACGAATATAAATTTTGCTACAAAGTAAAGTAATAGGCTATACAAGTCCCTCTACTGGGCACAGGACTCTTTTTTTTATTTCTGAGAGGGTTTTTGGGCAAGGAAATGCCCGCCGTGCTTCCCCAATCCGTGTTGACGAAAATTGCAATTACAAATTTCATTCGTGCTGTCGGGGATCAAACCCGGGAAAATTTACAGCGAACCCTTTGAACTAGATCTATTAATACGATACAAATAAATACGATTTAACATTTATAATAAAAAACTCTTACGTACTTGAAACTTGAACACTTGATAGCTCGTAACGCCTACCGGACAAAGCTACAGCACAATGTAATTGAAGATGCGTAACCGCGACATAATTCTCAGTGATGTGCAAGCATAACAGGCAGTATGTCACTTATATAATTGTCATCTCTGCAGTCTATTAATCTTTGCACTTTTATAAGTAATACAGAACGTAGTTGCTAGACGGTGTTTACATCGGCTAAAATCTCTGCGATCGCCGTTTCGTCAAGGTCATTCAGGCTAGTTAAAGCCTTAAAGAATCGTTACCGGTTCATTTGCACCGGGCTCGCTTTTGCATTCAAATAACCACAGGTTCGATATACAAGCGCGTGGATAAGAATGAAGTTTTTTTTTTTTACATTTACTGTGTTTGTTTTTTTACTCATAGAAGAGGGGCAAACGACTATGCGGCTGACCTAATGGAAAGTGATTACCGTCCTTGAACAGCAACACCAGGGGAACTTGCACGTGGGTTGCCAGCCTTTTAGAAAGGAGTAGGCTCTTTTCTTGAAGGTCACTACATCGTATCGGAAAACCCACCGGCGACAGTAAATTCTAATATTTCCCCTAATATTTACATGATACTGGCTGAATTGTATGAGGCTGTCACTCAAAAACCTTACATTTTTATCAGTTGTCGGTATTTCAAAACATTACATGTTGACCCAATATTGCTCGAAAATTTTTAAACACATAAAAACATAAAAGCGAATTGCTTTATTCATTTCGTGTTGAAATAAAAACTTAACAAGTAAGTTTTATGTGATCTTGTACTTGTACACATTGTCCTTATTTGGGAAGATCTAAACAATTAATTGGTCGGCGACAAGATGAGATCACTTCTAAATTGCTGGATTTACTGATGTCACTCTGACGCGTGCCTAAAGCCTTACAGATTAAGTCTGCAAAGCTGACACTAGTATTACGTTCAGACAAAGCGATTACCTTGAGGTGTAGACTAAATCGTGATTGTAATTAATTAATTTATAAGGTAATAACCATGTTATGAGTAATTATACTTGTTGCTTCGTTGTTGATTTATCATTTATTAAAAAATAAGTAAAAAAATAATAAGTGAAAAAAAAAACAACTTACAGTTCACCTGATGAGGTGGCTTTTGAAACAGAAACAGAAACTGTTTTATTCAATATGGATTATAAATAATACTTATAGAAATTCACACTTTTGTTTAATTACCACTGGTTTGAAAAAAAACCTCTGTCCTGGGAAGAAGCAGCAAGAAACCTAGCGGGCCTTTTTTTAAAGAACTGCTTACAATCATGTATATTACACAATTAACCACACAAAACAAATTAGAAACAGCTTGTTAGCGATCACCTCTTTATACAAACTTAGTTTAATAAACTTTTTTAACTTTGAGCTGGTCATATTTTGTATATTTTCTGGGATTTTGTTGTAAAAGCCTATATATCGCACCAAGAACGAATTACTGACGCGGTGAAGTTGAGTATCTGGTACAACTAGCTTGTATCTATTCCTAGTATTTACAGAATGAATATCTTTTATTTTTGTAAAACTACTTTTATTTTTGTGTACGTATATTATATTTTCATAAATGTATTGAGATGCCAAAGTTAATAAATAAATTTCCTTACATTTTTTCGGAGCGACTCTAGGTTTCTAACCATAGATTGCTCTTATGGCCCTCTCTTCTGTAAAACAAATATAATTTCAGTGTCAGTTGCGTGTCCTGATAGCAAAATACCATACGACATTATACTATGGAAATAGCTAAAGTAAACAAGTCTAGCTGTTTCCACACTAATTTTGATACTTGGGGGCTCTATTGAAGCTTTGCGTCTAGTGTTGTTCCGCATGGAACAAGTATTTATATGGCTTACAAATAATTTTTTCGTGTCTGGTTATGATTCCTTATGAAATTTATGTATGTAAACTCTTCCCTCAATAGACGAGAAAGTCCTAGTGTGGAGGAGGTAACGTTTTAATATAATAAAATAATAAAACAATATCAAACGATTTGCAAATTCAAAATGTAAGTTCAAACAGTTCTCGTAGTGATAACTCTCAAACACAAATTTGTATCACGTCGTGTTCCGCTGACTGCGTATCAATTAGCGGTGTGGCAATGCTTTTGCTTTGAACGATATTTCATGCATCAGTGCGTGTGGCCAAATAATGACGTGAAAAGGTACCATAGGTACCTATCCGTAGGTAGCGCGTAATTTGATTATCAAATTTATAGTCAATTTATATAAAATACTACTTTATATTTATGATTTATTTATTTTTTTAACTTACCATCAAGTGCACCGTAAATTCGTTTGTCACTTCAGTTTTATGTAAAAAGGGTCTCAGGTTCCATAAGTAACATTCATTGTTTATTACCTAACATTTTACTCTGTGAGAACATGGTTCTTTCTCGATTGAGCCAACCAAGCTCCAAACACATACAAACTGCAGCAGACCTTTAGGAAGTTAAACATTTGCATCATCTTAAGCTACTTACGTGAAAAACTACAACATTTTTTTAAACCGTCAATTAGCATCAAGAAGTCTTTATGTTTTGATTGTTTTCTGTTTAGAAATATATTTCTAAATTTATTTTCTATTTAGAAATATATTTCTTAATAGAAAAGAATAGAATAGAATGTTATTCAATATAGATTATAAAAAAACTATTTTTCCAGTAATTTTTTTACTATCGGATTAAAACAAACCTGTGTGAACAGTAATATTTTAAAATATAAAACAGGTTGTACAATTACTTACCACACTTATATAAGATACAACTGGAAAGGATCACCTCATTACCAGGGGTTATTATCAAAAATGTAATCATAATTTATATTATAGTAACAATTTATATATTATATGTTTATTTAAAAAATAACTTTGCAATAGAAAGTTGATCTGAGCTTACACATGTGTGTTTACTTTGTGTATGTATAATTATACTTTGCAATCTCTAAATTTTGGTTCCTATATCCAATACTCTTGTTCCTAAATTAATTTTAAATATTTTGCACTTTGCGCCCTCTCTATATATTTATATTCTGTGATTGACCAGATGGTAGATATATGGAGAGTAGATAGATGGATAGAAAACACGTTATTGTACACTAAAAAAGTAAATTTGTTATAAATTGCCCTATGGCATTCTGTTCGCCATTTTGTAAGCGTTTGTGTGCAAAGAAAGCAAATAAATAAATAAATATATAAATCAACTAAAATAGAAATTCAGTAATATTAAAAAATTCATTAAGCACTCGCTATAATACATACTTGTAGTAGAAAGTTATATGCAGTCTACAGATGCGGTAAAAAGGAAGGGAAAATAAAGTACACTTAATAAATTAAAAAGAATATCCATGTCTCAGGCACTGCGTCGAAACCATATTGTGCTGCAATACGATCTTAATAATTATATAGAAACAAAACAAATTGCACTAACAATTCATTCCTTTTCTCATTGAAAAATATACAAAACTTAACAAAAATCAATCTTAAGTGTTTAGGAATTAGCTCTGAAATTGTGAATAGCTCTATATGACTTTAAACCCTGAAAGGGAACTAACTTTAAACGATCTAATGAATTCAATTTGCTTTGTCTTTGATATGCAAACATCGAATAGCAAATTCGATTTACATGTTGTCTGTTAGATAACTTCTCGTTCCCTTTTTAATGACACTATTGATTTTGGACTTACATGAATTATATAATTTTATTTTCCAAAAACTTCTATGTTATTATTATTACAAGAAATAATGGTGCTTTTTCATGCCACGTCTCAATGTAATTTATAAGGTGAGCTAAAATTAGTACGTTGTCAAATATGAATCAATTATTTTGGATTAAAAAATTACGTGAATGTATAATCTATACAAAGGTACATTAAGAACAGTTTGTAGAGAATTTAATTTCATATTAGAACAGTACCTAATTTCTCTCACCCATTACAAACTCTAGCAACACAGACGAACTTAGAGCCCTGCAGTCCATGAACACTTGCAATTTACTTTAAAGGAATGAGGAGGATATAAAGGCGTTGATCTGAGGATTAAGATATAATTACGGACTGTAAATATACTTATACTCTCTATACACATCAAACCGGAACAAAACTGTGCATGCATAAACAAAACTTATGTATGTATTTTTAATTAACTAAATATGATAATATTATGTAAATGTAAATGATAATATATTTATATATATATGACACATTAAAATAAGGCTTATAAATTATAGAGATGTATATGAATACAAACAAATGCATAATAATGTATATATAACAATTATTCTTAATACATATATACATATACATACACATAAATACATATATACATACATACAAATGCAGTAAGAAAATGTAAAATAGTAAAAATTTTCAGAGGTGTAAAACTTTTTATCGACGCTACAATGGGATTTGTTTAATTAATAACAGATAACAAACAACAGCAGCGCTCAATCGATGACAAATTGTTTTCATTTTATCGGCAAGTGAAATAAATTTATTTTACCGGTTGTTTTATTTTTGGTACTGTCCTCGTGTTCGTGCACACGGCTTGATAGTTTTGATCCCCTATAGACAGTTGGAGTGCATTGATAGAAATAATGGAACAAATTTGACTGCCACGTAGGTGTAGTCATAAGAGAGACTGATGATCGTGAGGTCGGGTGTTTGAATCCCGGGTAGGGCCAAAATCAGATATTAGATTTTTCTGTCAAATAATTCTCAGTAGCTGCTCGTAGTCAGGAAGTTGGCAGTGTTTAACCCCCGTATTTTTAAAAGCTCTTAAAGCCGTTGGTCCTTCACCTGATCTCTATCCAATCATATCGAATTGTCCACCCATCGGCCTATGTGAGTGATAGAATAGAGAATCCACCCGTGTTTGCGCACACATTCGTGCACTTTAATACTGTCCTGTGCAGATGACTCGTTTCCGCTGGAACTAACCATAGTGACCGAAATTCGGCCTGGGGAACATTATTATTAATGGTACTGTATGTATGTGCAAATGTTAAGAATATAATATAATAAAATCATATTATTCAATATAGATTACAAGAATACTTATTAAAAGTCATTTTTTACTTTTATCTCTGGTTCAGAACAGACCTCTGTCCTGGCAAGAACCAGCAAGAAACCCAGCGGGACATTTTTTTAAAACGAAAATCAATTTACAATATATTATTTTAAATAATTGATATAAAGAAATGAGAAACATTATGGTAGCGATAACTTCATTACCACGGGTCACTCAGCCTTGAGATGCTTGAAATTTAAAAATGGAAATTACCCCTGTTATATAAAAAGCAAATTTATTAAAAAATAGAACTGCATAAGCCAATTGCTCAATAGTATAAAAAAAAGCAAAGTTCTATTAACTTTCTTGGAACGCTTCCCGCGCTATTCATTTAATACGATGGATTTTAACCGTGAACATTTGCGCGTTATGATATATAATGATTTTACATTTACTTTAACCGAACAATTATGTTTACAAAGGTTACAATTAGCATTAGGGGACTCAGCTCCATCATGCGCAACAATTTTAAGGTGATTTGCTCAATTCAAAAGGGGTAAAATTAATCTTAAAATTTGACAAAATAACCTGGGTCCTTGCCGTGTAGTGGCGGTCAAGAATATCCACTACCCCAAATCCTCCCGTGGGTGTCGTAAAAGGCGACAAAGGGATACAGGCAGATGGGCAGCAGCATCTTCCTGATAATAGCCAAAATTACAATAAAAAAACTGCGGTTGCCAATCCGCTCGCCAAGCGTGGCAACTATGGCAAATACCCCCCCAATGAATAAAGCAACAAACAGACGGCCCCCAGTCCCCGGCGGCCCCGCTATTCCTGGCTACGGTGGCGACCATGGTAACGGCGGGGCAGGGGGTGCTAAGAATCTACGGTGGAGGTTCGGTTGCCACCTTAGACGATTCGACCTGGCAACGTACAACGCACGCACCCTGAGGACTGACGAGAAGATCGTGGAGCTGGAAGAAGAGATAGACAAGTTGCGCTGGCATATTATAGGATTATCCGAAGTCCGAAGAGAGGGGGAGGACACGGTAATCCTCGAATCCGGCAACTTGCTCTATCACCGGGAGGGCGACCATCTGTCCCAAAGAGGTGTCGGATTTATCGTCCACAAGTCTCTCGTTAACAACGTTGTAAAGATCGGGAGTGTGTCGACGAGGGTTGCGTACCTTATACTCAGAATCACCAAACGGTATTCGCTGAAGGTCATACAGGTTTACGCACCAACCTCGGCACACCCCGATGAGGAGGTGGAGGAAATGTATGAGGATATCTCTAGAGCCATGCATTCCTCCAAAACCCAATATACGGTGTTAATGGGAGACTTCAATGCAAAACTAGGCACAAGAGAGAACGGCGAGCTGAAAGTAGGGAAGTTTGGAATAGGGCAACGGAACCCAAGGGGCCAGCAGCTGGCCGACTTCATGGAGAAAGAGGGACTCTTTATGATGAACTCTTTCTTCCAGAAGCGGCCCCACAGGAAGTGGACCTGGTCGAGCCCCGACGGTTCGACAAAAAATGAGATTGACTTCATTATGACGACCAGACGACAACTGTTCAGTGATGTCTCCGTGATCGCGAGGGTGAAAACTGGTAGCGATCACCGAATGGTTAGATGCACACTGAACCTAAACGTTAAGTTGGAGAGGTCTCGACTAATGAAGTCAACGCTCCGTCCCCCTCGTGCTCTGTTCCAAAGTCCCGAAACCTTTTAGCTCGAGTTACAAAACCGTTTTCAGTGCCTGGAAGACTGCAATGAAGTGGACGATATGAATGACAAGCTCGTGGAAACTGTCCATGCGGCCGGAGCTAAGTTCTGCAAGACCCGCCGCAGAAGAACACAAAAACTCTCCGATCACACTCTTAATCTCATGGCTGTTAGACGGGTGATGAAGCTACATTCTTCAACAGACTTGACAGCATACAGGCATCTGAACAGACAGATCACCAAATACATGCGGCGGGACTTACGCAACTTCAATACTGCTCGTATTGAAGAAGCGATCGAGCGGAATCAAGGCTCCAAAGTCTTTGCCAGAGATCTGTCTGCCAGAAAGAGCCAACTATCAAAGCTGAAGACAGAATGTGGTAGCATCGTTTCCGGGACACCTGAGATTTTGAGTGAGATTGAGAGGTTCTATGGGCAGCTGTACACATCATCGTTGGAGCCACACGCAAGTGTGAGTAACGATCCAAGAGCGAGTCTCATCCGACACTATTCCGAATATATCCCGGACGTCAGTCTGAGCGAGATTAGAATGGCTCTCCAGCACCTTAAAAACGGTAAGGCCCCAGGCAAAGATGGAATTACAGCGGAGCTTCTGAAAGCGTGTGGAAGACCGGTACTTGAAGTCCTTCAGAAGCTCTTTAATTCCGTTCTCCATGGTGGCATTACACCGGAGGCGTGGATCAGAAGTGCGGTGGTCTTGTTCTTCAAGAAATGTGACAACGCTCTCTTGAAGAACTACAGACCGATTTCCCTTCTGAGCCGCGTCTACGTGCTGTTTTCGAGAGTCATTACGAATCGCGCGCAGACTTGACGACTTCCAGCCTCCCGAACAAGCCGGTTTCCGAAAGGGCTTTAGCACCATAGACCACATACATACCCTTCGGCAAATTGTACAGAAGTCCGAAGAGTACAATTTGCCACTATGTCTGGCGTATGTGGACTATGAGAAAGCCTTTGATTCCGTCGAACTTTGGGCGGTGCTGCAGTCCCTTCAGCGGTGCCAAGTTGACTGTCGGTATATCGAAGTGTTGAAGTGCTTGTACAGTAGGGCTACGATGGCTATCCGAGTACAGAACCAGAGTACGAAACCTATCCAATTGCAGAGAGGTGTAAGACAGGGTGACGTCATATCCCCGAAATTCTTCACCGCTGCATTGGAAGACGTTTTCAAGCTTCTGGACTGGAAAGGATACGGTATTAACATCAATGGCGAGTACATCACTCACCTTCGATTTGCCGACGATATAGTCTTTATGGCAGAATCGCTGGAGGACCTAAGCACTATGCTCAATGACCTCAATAGTGTTTCCCAACGGATAGGTCTTAAATGAACATGGACAAAACAAAGATCATGTTTAATGTCCATGTCACACCTATGCCGGTAGTTGTTGGGAGCACTAAGCTCGAAGTTGTTGACGAGTATGTTTACCTGGGACAAATAGTCCGACTAGGTAAGTCCAACTTCGATCGAGAGGTCAATCGACGGATTCAACTCGGCTAGGCAGCGTTCGGGAAGCTACGACACATCTTCTCGTCAGACATACCTCAAAACCTTAAAACGAAATTGTACAACCAGTGCGTGTTGCCAGTGATGACTTACGGAACTGAGACGTGGTCCTTCACTGCTAGCCGTATGGGGAAGCTCAAGGTCGCTCAGCGAGCTATGGAGAGGGCTATGCTCGGAGTTTCTCTGCGTGATAAACTTAGGAATGAGGATATCCGCAGTAGAACCAGAGTAACCGACATAGCCCAACGGATTAGTAAGCTGAAGTGGCAGTGGGCCGGCCATATAGCTCGAAGAACCGACAACCGATGGGGAAGAAAGGTTCTCGAGTGGCAGCCTCGTACCGGTAGGCGAAGTGTAGGGCGTCCCCCACGAGATGGTGTGACGACCTGGTAAGACATGCAGGAAGTCGATGGATGCAGGTGGCTCAGGACCCGTGCTTTGTGGCATTCTTTGGGGGAGGCCTATGTTCAGCAGTGGACTTGTGAAGGGCTGTAATGATGATGATGATGATGAACCTGGGTCCCGCAAACAGCAGTAACGGCAGTAAATGTATGGACTACTGAAATGTTGATGGGAGAAGATCCACGAATCACATAAACGGACATCGAAAATATTGTAGACATTAGTTCGGAGAGCATTCACACCATCCTACATCAACATCTTGGAATGAGGAAGTTTTTGTTGTCGATGGATCCCTCGTTTACTCTCAGAAAGCGAAAAACAGTCTCGTGTGGACTGGTTGCCATGAAATGCGTGTACGTTTGAAAACGGGGCATCTAGATGTGTTTCAGAAATTGTTACTGGTTACAAGACATGAATCTATCAATATGATCTGGAAAATAAAAGGCAATCATTGGTATGGGTCTACTCAGAAAGACACTTTCCGTTGTAACGAACCCCCCCCATCTTTTTTCTTTTCTACTATATATCCACTTATACTTGTATTTCTCTAGAATCTATATATGTAAGATATATAAATATATCTAATTTACATGTCCAGTATATCTTGATCTTTCTAAAGGTTTAAATATATTTATGCCGTTTAATAAATTTATGGCGTGATCGTCTTAGTTAGGACCCTTTACGTTGTGTTTGTATAGTAACTTAGTTCTTTTAGGTGTATCTTGGAAGAATGAATATTCGCGAGAGCAATCAAAAGCTGTTGGTAGAGTCTTATAAGCTAAAGAACCCCGTTCACGAAGACAGAGCTCAAAAAGGTTAAAACAATAAATTGTCCCTATTCCACTTGTATCTGGTTCACAACAGTCAATTCCTTATTAATTAATCCCTTCCCGCTTGGAAAAGGCTCACAATATTTATATCAAATACCAGCTACAAGGGCTTCGCTCTCCCACATTTTAAAAAAAATGTGGAGGAGGTTCACGGCCCCACACACGCCGCGCACGGTGAGCGCCAACCATTTTAATGCGCTCCCCCCGTAGGGTACGCAAAGTTGGGAACTGGACCGTAGTCCACAGCAAAATAACTGGCGAACCAGTAAAAGAGGACTTGGCCCCTTGATAGTGCGTAAGCACAAACATCGACCGAAGTCGCGCATGTCAATGCGTGTAAACGCCATACAGAATACGATCAAATCCAGCCACAGTGAATGTACGTCACACGGGTTAGGCAACAATAGGCACACTGACCATAAAAAGCCCTCCGTGAGTGCCACCACCTGCCAGACCGCCGTTTCTGCAGACGTGATGTAAGTGTAAGGCATCACCACCAATAGCATGGTCAGCACGGCCAATAGGCCGCAGAGTGTGTCACGAGTCTACCGCTCACCTCAAGGGAATGGGGTCCCACGTTGCGCGGCTTTCGGCCGCAGCCTTGCGAGCCTCCTCAGATTCTCCCTCCAGCTACCACCCGCATGAGGTCGACACATATGCTCCACCAACCAATACAATGGCAGATATAGCCAATAGGCAGTTATAAGATAATATTAATAATTCGACATCAGAAAGGGTTTGTGTCACTGACGTTGAGTATATGCATTTTTCGATCATGTTTGTCTCACCCACCAACAAGTTGCCTTCAATCTCTCAAAGGTGGGAACTTTATAGAGATATATTATTAAGTTGTTATATAAAACATCATGGAGGACAGACAGTCTGCAGCCCCCGCAATGAATGGTCCATTTTTTTTTTTTTTTTTTACGTGGGGAAATCCACATGGATACCTTCCGCTACGGGGGCAACGAAAAGGTTATGCCGGACTCATACCGGCTAAAACCCCACGGTGGTCACCATCAGCGTATAAGAGGGGTCCCGGGATCTCCATTCGGAACGCAACCGGGGCCCCTCCGTCGCTTTGCTACACCTATAGCACGTCCCGGGGACAGTAATTGCTGCCCCCAGCACCCTCGCAGTGCTATCGCGATGTCTCGAGACCACTTCCGAGTCATCGTCCTCCTCAGGGGTTACATAGCTAGACGCTCAAGGCCCCCGCCCCGAGCGTCTGCAACCCCGGAGGCCCCGTTTCTGGTAGGGAACACCGTTTTCAATAGGAGGGCCGTGACGAACGCCTTGGCGACGTCGTCTCCGTGCGGGATCCGCCCTCTCCCGATCCCGCTCAGAAGCCTCCTTCTGAGTCATAACAGATTCACAGAAGGTGGCTACGGCCCTCCACGCCGAATCCCCGCTCAGCATCGCCGACATGACTGCTGGAAGGGAGAGGTCCCGTCCAATGCGGTTCACCAGGATTGTCCGCTCCCGTTCCCACGCTGGGCATACTGCGAGCGTATGAGAAGCGGAGTCCTGGTCCTGTCCACCACAGTGGAAGCAGTTTGCCGTCGCCTCGCGTCCGATCTTACATAGATAATCACCGAAGCACCCATGCCCGGTAATTATCTGTGTAAGTCTGTAGGTGAGTCTTCCTACTCGTCGCTGCATCCAGGCATCGAAGACCGGCAGGATTGCTCCAATGACGCGTTTGTATTCATAGCGCTCCTCGAGTCGAGTGCGCCATGTCGCTAGGGCATTTTGTCGTTCCTGCCGTTTAACTGATTCGAGCGCCTCTTCTGGCTCACTACCACCGCTCTGGCGGAGGGCACGGATTCGGTCGTACACCCTCGCGTCCATCTCCGCCAGTATATCTAGTGGTGGAAAGCGAGCCAGGATTGTCGCCGCCGCCTCAAAGGATATGGTGCGGTATCCTCGTACGATCCGTATGGCCATCCTCCGCTGGACACTGTAAATTTTAGTTCTACAGCGTCGGATGGCCAGCTTTTTTGCCCATACAGGCGCTCCATACAGAGCTACGGACCATATAACTCCTGCATAGAGGCGACGTACTTCCTCCGTCGGTCCCCCTAGATTGGGCAGCAGTCTATGCATAGCACCCGCCACCCTTTCGATCCGGGGGACTAGGCGCTCGAAATGTTCTTCGAAGCCCCAGCGACTGTCAAGGTGGAGGCCTAGGTACTTCATGTACCTCCCCACTCTGACTTCGGACCCACCCACGCGGACGCACGAGTTGGGTGGTTCCCTGCCCCGTGGTAATTTATGGAACCATAGGGCCTCGGTCTTGTGAGGCGCTATTTCTAGACCCAACTCGTGGATTTTGGCGACGACGACTTCCACCCCAAGTTCGGCGAGCTCCTTGGTCCTCTCGAAAGTTATCCCGCTGGCGATCACCAAGGTGTCGTCGGCATAGCACACGATATTTACGCCAGCGGGAAGGTCGACTCGCAGAACCGCATCGTACGCGAGGTTCCACAGTAGTGGTCCCAGCACCGAGCCCTGTGGAACCCCACGTCTGATCTCCCTCCGAATCTTTCTACCATCTTTCGCCATGTACACAATGTACCTGTCGCGCAAGTAGTCCCCAATAATACCATGCAGGTAGGGGGGCACTTGATGATGTGCCAGTGCCCTCCTGATTGCGTCCCAGGGTAGAGAGTTAAAGGCGTTGACGATATCAAGACTTATCGCCAACGCCACGCCACCCCGTGATACTGTTTGTTCCGACAGGGAGCGGACGCGCATAATCGCATCTACAGTGGAACGCTCCCGTCGGAATCCAAACTGGCTGTCAGCCAAATCGGGACCGACGCGCGACAGATGCCCGCTGAGCCGAGTGGCAACTATCCTCTCGAACAATTTGCCAGTCTCGTCCAGCAGGCATATGGGTCGGTACGCAGAGGGAGAATCTGCAGCCCTGCCGTCCTTCTCCAAGAGAACCAGCCTTGCCTCTTTCCAGGCTGTGGGGAATTTGGCACACCGCAGACAGCTGGTAAACAGTTGCCTGAGCCTGTTCCCCAGAGCAGCCAGACTCAGCACTAGGGCCCGGCCCGGGATTCCGTCGGGACCCGGTGCTGTGTTCCGGACTTTTAGGCGGCTAATGGCTCGGTCCAGCTCCTCAACGGTCACCCCCATCTCCTCTTGCCACTCCCATGAAGACGGCAGGTGACCTTCGGGACTTGACCGGTCCTCTGGAAAGAGCGTGCTGATTACCCTTTCCAGAAGATCCGGGTCGAGAATCTCCGTCAGAGGGGGCGACCAGGGCCGGAGCTTACCCAGCACCATCCTGTATGGGCGCCCCCAGGGATCTTTGTTGAGTCCCTCCAGAAGCTCTTTCCAGGACCGAGACCTGGCGTTGGTGATGGCGATTTGCAACGCCTTTGTAGCCGCTCGGTATGCCCCGTAGAGTCTGGCTATCTCTTCAGGCGGAGCTCGCCGTCTTCTCCTGCGGGCTCTAGTGTACTGGCGCCGACACCGTAAGCAGATTGCACGGAGCCGTGCGATTTCTGCTGACCACCAGTACGCTGCTTTACGCTTAGGGCGACTGATTCTGGGCATCGACAGGTCGCAAATTTGCACCATCGTACCCCGAAACCAGTTCGCTTCCCCTTCAGGATCGGACTGGACCTCTTCGGCGTTTTCTGGCCAGGACGCGACGATGGCGGCGGCTTCGAGCTTATCTTGATCGAGCCGCTTGAGACACCAACGTCGCGGTGGGCTGCTATCTCGGCGACTGGGATTACTGTCGGGCTGTCGAAGTGCGACATTGAATACGATGTGGCGGTGGTCAGACAAAGTGACTACCTCCTCCGCCACTCGCCAGCCCGACAGCATTTGCATTGCAGGAGGAGTTGCCCACGTAAGATCCACGATGGACTCCTCCTGCCACCGTACACATGTGCTTACGGACCCCTGATTCATCAATCGGAGGTCCAGTCCAGCCGCCCATACCATCACTGTCTCTCCCTTGGGATCGTCTCTAGAGTTGCCCCAAGCCCTTGTGTGGGCATTAAAATCTCCCAGAGCGATCAACGGACGAGGTTGACATTCGCGAATACAATTCGCCACCTCGTCTAGGTACGCCTCGTAGTCGGCAAGGGACCTATTAGGAGAGACATAGCAGCCCACTATGGCCAAGGGGCCCCATTGCACTGCAACAAAGCCCTGCCCTCTTCTCAATAGAGCGCAGGGTGGGGCACCCTCTCCACCACTCCAGTAGATGGCGACGGAGCCCGATTCGTCACCGAACCAGAGAGGATGGTCGGGGACGGCATAGGGCTCTGCTACTACTGCAAGGGCAATCCGCCACTCCGCAATGGTTTGCATGAGCAAATGCTGCGCATTACGGCAGTGGTTCAGGTTGCCCTGGAGGACTTTAAGGGGTGCGAATTTCTAACTCAGCCACCTCCATAGCCGAGCTAGTACTCGGAGCAGCGACAGAAGTCGTTGTGGCCGCCTTGCTGGTGGGTGCAGAGATCTCACCATTCTTTCTTCCCTTTTTTTTGTGAGGAGGCATACACTTCTTCCCTAATCTGTGGCCAGCAGAATGCCCAAGATCGGAACAGAGGGGACATTTTAGTGCCGACGCAGTACACTGTTTCGCCCTATGTCCTTGCTCTCCGCAAGCATAACAACGTGCGCCTCTGTTTGTTTCACTGGAGCACCTGCTGCTAGTCATGCTAGTGGGATTTCGGCGGATTTCCCCGACTTTTATATCATCCACCGAGCAATCTCCTGCCTCAGCCATAGCCGCCGCAACCTCCAAAGTGCTGACGGCGTCGTCGAGGTCCCTCAGTCGAACATCGCTAGTTTTAACTGGCCGATTGATCCGCACGTTTAGGTCTGAGAGAACCTCACGCATTTTGGCCGCCAGCTTGTCCGCCTTCGCGCCGCAATCCGGACCCTTAATTTCCAGCAGGAGTCCTCCGGTTACTGCCCGCTTCTGGCGGACTGTTTCGATGCCAAAATCTGCCAAGTGTATTTTGGCCTTTGCCTCCTCCATTACTTTGGCATAAGTGACAGTGGAGCTGTCTGACACCGTAACTGTTACGGCCGCAGATGTTGGGGCACGCAATAATTTCTTGTTTTTCCGCCTTTCTTTCGGAGTACCGGAAGGTGATGCCATCGCGGCGATCTGCTTATCGGTGCCCCTTGGTTTTTTGGGCTTTTTAGCCACTTCAACCCACGAAGTGGCATTGTGCGGTACCGGGTTATTCGATACCGTCGCAACCACAGGGGAAAGATCGACCAGCGGTGGGTAGGCAGGCTTCTTTTTCCTCTTCGACCTTTGCCTTTTCGTCTTCTGTGGCTGCGACGATGGAGCCGATTGCAAAGGTGGTGATAGCCGTTGAGGTAGCGATAACTCACCTCGACTCGCACTTGCCAATGGAGGTCGGATCACCCTATCGGGAAATATCTTGGCCTCAAATATTGCCAGCTTTTCTTCGATTAGGGACCCAATGCGCTCCATGAGGTCCCCCTCTCCATGCTTGGCCTTGTGGTGTGCTAGCACCGGTCGGTTGGACATGGCTGCTATGTTCGGAGGATGGGTCTTTTGCGTTTCCTGCTTGCGGAGGAGATAAATCTCCTTGGTTAGTTTTTCCGTTTTGGCCGCAAGACTGGCCAGCTGTGATCGCAATTCCTCGTTCTCCTTTTCAAGCCTTTTAATGTTTTCGCTTGTCGTGGTCCTTCGCGCAAGTTCTTCGGTCGCCGCCTTTATATTACGCACAGCTAGCCTTATACCCCTCACGAAATTGCCTTTTAGGTTGCGAGATCTATCTGCTACCTTTTCAACGGCCTGAAGATTTATTTCAATTTGTTGGCCAAGCTCACTGTCACTATGTGTCGACATTTCGCGGGCCAACTCCTCCGGGTCAGGCAGGCTTTTCTTCGCCCTAGTGTTTGTGAGTGTTACGGAGGGGTCAAAAAGATCCTCCTCTGTTTCGATGCCTGTTGCGGCCTCTTCTTCAGAGGCTGTGGCTGACACTGCCGCAAATTTAGCGGCCACAACCGCAGCACTTGGGGGCTTGGCCTTACGCTTTCTTCCCCCTTCCGATGGGGCCGATTTAAGCGATATGGACGAACAATCGGACACGCCTCCATCGCTTACAATCGCCTGATTTGCCGGCGTATTGGGGCGCTTAAAGCGCCCACGCTTTTCTCGTGTCGGCACCGTTGTAACACCCGACACGGCTCCTTCCTTATTACTTTGCCCCTTAGATGTTGCGGGACCCGCGGTTGACGCTTGTGCGTCCCCGCGATGCAGTGGATTGCCCCCCCCAGATACGATGGGGCTGCCACAAAGCTTATTTAAGCTGCTGGGGGTGGACTCCCCGCTTTTGGCGGGACCACCCTGGGGAATAGATTTTTTGTCGCACTGCATTTTTTGTATCCTTTTTTTTATACAGGGTGAGGTCCTTGAACCCCTAACCCCCCAAAGGCTTGGGACTGGGCTCCCCCCCAGCCATTCATCCCCTTGGCACCTAAGACCTTAGGATTAGGGTTATTTTTGAAGAGGT
The DNA here is from genome assembly GCA_963668995.1 of Parnassius mnemosyne. Taxonomy (NCBI): domain Eukaryota; kingdom Metazoa; phylum Arthropoda; class Insecta; order Lepidoptera; family Papilionidae; genus Parnassius; species Parnassius mnemosyne. The sequence continues at coordinate 39,821,928 of CAVLGL010000081.1, read as the reverse complement.
TTTCTTCCTCGCGGCCTTGCAGGGCCCCCGGGCCCTAGTGGGCTAACGGGTTGTCCGGCATAGGTGCACTTGGCACATCGCCGCACAGAGGTTGCCCGGAATCGGTGCGCTTGGCACATAACCGCGCGGGGTCACCCAGCATTGGTGCGCTTGGCACATCGCCGCGTGTGTTGCATCCCGTGTTCGCTCTAATCAAAGAGCGATACCGGGAGCAACAACAAGCCTGTGAAGGCCCGTCTCTTAGGGTGTTAAGCCCCGGCCGTTTCTGGTCCTATTGGAACCACGGGTACGCCCATACCCGACCAGTTTTGGTCCGCGGCGGTTTCCCGCTACCACCCATATCTGAGTGGCGTTCCCCTATCCGCCACCTGGGGACGCGCCCGATGGGAGCTCTGGCAACTCCACACGGGAAAATGAAGGGACCCGACTTGGGCAAAGCTACTTAGGTTGTGAATCAAACCAAGACGCAGGGAGCGCTATTGAGAATAGCGACCCGCCAAACAACCATCGTAGAGACGCAATGCTGCAGAATGCAACAAGCATCAATACGACTATCGTCGGGCTTACACCATCCCAAGGTCCCCCATACAGTCTCAGCAGACATCACCAACCGCATACCTCCATCGACCAGAACCACAAGATGCATCAATTCAGGTGCAGCACACCCGCAAATCCATCACAAGACGCAATACTGCAAGTAACAGTAAGCATCAATGCAACTATCATACGGATGGCGCCCCCTCACAACACACCTACATGATCCCTATCGACTTTGGTAACAAAATTGATAATATTGTTAACTAAAAATACCACCATCGTATCATAGTAGTACGGTACTAAGACGTCAGTAGCCAAAACTCCACGTATCATAGCGCTATTGCACAAAGACATGAAGTTGAGTATGCTTGCTGCACTTAAAAGTACTACCAAACACACTCACCCTAATCCGAAAGATAGCCGACGTATCATAACGCTATGCGCTAAGACGCCGCCCACAAACGGTAGGGTGTGCGATGTCCACGGGCAAGTCGTATTGCTACAACAAACCCGCTTACCACCGGCACTAATATGATATGTCTAGGACACATCGGTTAGTGAGTCCAAGTTTACCTCGGTCTCACAGGCTGCGAAGCAACCTACATGCCACTATAATAATCCTTTTCAAGTCCCATTTCTTTCAATATAATGCTTTTACATATTTGAGACCTTCCACATATTTGCTTTATTTCATAGACCATACTACTGTATGTCTTATTCATATGGGACTTCAAGTCATAACTCTGCTATCATAATGCTTATGCATCATAGAGACCTTCTATATTAATGCTTTGGTTCATTAGACCTTACTATGATAAGTCCCTAATATAGGACTAGTCATTGTGCAACTTTAGTACTAGCAGTCGGTCAGCCGACCACCCCATATATATGTACAACCTTGGGTATGTGTCTCCGGCAACGCCCCAATATAAGGGAACATTACAAGAACACGTTCATCAACTTAGAAATTTTCCAATTATTACAAGAACACCTTCATCAAATTTAGATCCCTTTTTTCTATTATATTACAAATGTTATTTATCTATGTTATTGCAATATAATCGCCTTGTATTTATATGATTTGATACATTTTGAACATTTTAAGCAGGTTTTAATAAATTTAGAGATTTTTAGAGACATTTTATGCGTTTACTAATATATATATATATTCAATATTCCAAATGGATATTTTTGAACTTTATGCTTATTATTTGCATTTTATTGTTTAAATTATAATTTCTATGACTTTTTTAAATGTCTGTATAATGAATTTAATTATTATTTATTCATAATAATTATGAGGCGTCACACCGTCAAACCTGCAAAGACCTCGCAATGTCGGCAAAAAAAATGGTGGCTAGTTTTTTTTTGCGGAGCGGACATTTCTCGACGTCAATGCTATAAAATTTTAGGTCAGTCAACTCTGAATCGTATGCTACAGTTGCATTACCCAAAGCTTTTCAAGCCGTGCGGGAGAGAAGACCAAAGACCGGGCTTCGGGGAATCATGCTCCATCACGAAAACGCCTCTTCATATATCTCCTTTAGAACAAAAGCATTTATTAAGGAATCTGATGTTGAAACTCTAAGCCACCCACCCTGCAGCCCTGACTTAACTCCTTGTGATTTCTTTTTGATCCCAAAAGTCAAAGAAAAAATAAAAGGCAAGTTTTTTTCAAGCGCCGAAGAAGTCGTGGCTGCCTACGAATATGCTATTTTCGACCTGTCAGATCAAGACTGGCAAAAGTGTTTTCAGAGTTCTTTTAGGCAAATGGAACTTTGTATAGAGCATGATTGAGAATATTTTAAAAAATGTAAAATAAATATTAATAGTATCTAGAATACTTTTTGTATATGACAATACTTATTGAGTGACCTACGTATTATCAATCATGTATTCGTTAGTAGTATAATAACCCTTACTAAACAATTTTTGCTTATCGGCTGGGGCGCCTTCTTCTGGTCCGCTCTTCAATCAAATGAAAATAACGCGAACTATTTTTAAAAGTAGGTTTTCTTGTGTGAATGGAAACTTTATTCACTTTTGGAAAAATAAGGGAAATTTACTTAAGACCGGATCGAAGATTACGGAGTGTATGGATGGCCTGACGGACACACTGGCTATTGCAAACTTGATTAGTGATAAATTTCTTGCGTTAAGTTCAGGACAATGTACTTCACTTTATCAATATCACGTAGCAGATGGGAAGGACTTTCATGTATCTGAAGAGATGATCTTCAATGCTCTGCGCCAGATGAAATTAGGAAAGGCTACAGGATATAACAACATAAGCGTGAAATATCTTCGGTTTGGAGGACCGTGGTTAATTGTGTTCCTGTCATTTTTTTTCAATGTCTGTGTAAAACATGCACACTTTAAAAATGCTAAAAACGGTAATAAGTCCTGTTGTGAAGTGTAAATCGAGTAGTTTTACTGACAGTTGTAACTATAGACCGATATCTATAGGAAAAACTTGTGCTTAACTGTTTGACACCATAAATTTAGGCATTATTTCCAAATATACCATATTTGCAGTATGGCTCCACCTTTATAAAATTAAATTTTATTATAAAAAATCAATCACAATACGCAGTGGTCAAGATAATGGAATCATACAGCCAAAAGCAATTCCAACCAGTGGTCACGGCTGAATATTGCAGTGAGTGTAATTTATAGCCATTACGCAGACTAAAAAAAAAAGGAAGAGGTTCTCAATTCGATGCATTTTTTGAACATATTATGTTACGCGTTATCTTCGTCAATTGTGAATGGATTTTGATTTTGCCTGTCTGCCTGTCGGACTGTTTGTTTCGGGTAATCTCCAAAACAGCTGGACCGATTTTGATGGCACTTTTACTGGCAGATGTTATACGAGACTTAGGCTAATTTTATATTAGAAAAATAAATAGGGTTCCGCGAAAGAAAATGAAAACCCATGAAAGACAATCGTATTTTATTTATTCTTGTGGTTACGTATTTAGATATTTATCTGGGTTTGTATATGTTACGGCTAAAAGCCAAAGTTCAGATAAACCTAGATTAAGCCTCTGTAGCAGGTGCAGCCGACTTTTTTTCTATAGGAGAGGGGGCAAACGAGCATGCGGTTCACCTGATGGTAAGTGACTACCGCCGCCCATGAACAGCTGCAACACCAGAGAGGGAATTGCAGATGCGTTGCCGGCCTTAAACTTTTTAACTTATTATAAGCCGGCGCTTGACCATAATCCCACCTGTTGGTAAGTGGTGATGCAGCCTTAGATGGTAAATCGCACTGTCTTAGCGTAACAAAAGCCTATTCACTCTGGCCTTGAAGACGTCCAAATTGTATTCCGACGGAAAGACAGACGCTGATGTATAAATTAGATAAATGTCTGCGTTTTAACAACCGCACCTTAACCTATTGTCGCGTATATTACTTGATACGTATTACCGTTTTCTTACAAATTTAATAGTACACCTGATTTTAGCCAACAGCAATCGGATGCACCTAGTAGTACCAGACTAAACCTAGGTGTATCCGCACTTCGGCTTTCAGCAGTAACATATACTTAATAGTTTTTTAGCAAAAGTAACTTCATACAATGCTTTATAAATCATCATCTTCACATCACAATCAGTAATTAAGAGAATTTATAAGGAATTGCCGTGTAGTGGCGGTCAAGAATATCCACTACCCCATATCCTCCCGTGGGTGTCGTAAAAGGCGACAAAGGGAAACAGGCAGGAGATGGGCAGCAGCATCTTCCTGATAATAGCCAAAATTATAATAAAAAAAACTGCGGTTGCCAACCCGCTCGCCAAGCGTGGCAACTATGGCAAATACCCCCCAATGACTAAAGCAACAAACAGACGGCCCCCAGTCCCCGGCGGCCCCGCTATTCCTGGCTACGGTAGCTACCATGGTAACGGCGGGGCAGGGGGTGCTAAGAATCTCCGGTGGAGGTTCGGTTGCCACCTTAGACGACTCGACCTGGCAACGTACAACGCAAGCACCCTGAGGACTGACGAGAAGATCGTGGAGCTGGAAAAAGAGATAGACAAGTTGCGCTGGCATATTATAGGATTATCCGAAGCCCGAAGAGAGGGGGAGGACACGGTAATCCTCGAATCCGGCAACTTGCTCTATTACCGGGAGGGCGACCATCTGTCCCAAGGAGGTGTCGGATTTATCGTCCACAAAATTCTCGTTAACAACGTTGTAAAGATCAGGAGTGTGTCGACGAGGGTTGCGTAGGTACGCAAATTCTGAGTATAAGGTATACTCAGAATCACCAAACGGTATTGGATGAAGGTCATACAGGTTTACGCACCAACCTCGGCACACCCCGATGAGGAGGTGGAGGAAATGTATGAGAATATCTCTAGAGCCATGCATTCCTCCAAAACCCAATATACGGTGTTAATGGAAGACTTCAATGCAAAACTAGGCACAAGAGAAAACGGTGAGCTGAAAGTAGGGAAATTTGGAATAGGGCAACGGAACCCAAGGGGCCAGCAGCTGGCCGACTTCATGGAGAAAGAGGGACTCTTTATGATGAACTCTTTCTTCCAGAAACGGCCCCACGACCAGACGACAACTGTTCGGTGATGTCTCCGTGATCGCGAGGGTGAAAACTGGTAGCGATCACCGAATGGTTAGAGGCACACTGAACCTAAACGTTAAGTTGGAGAGGTCTCGTCTAATGAAGTCAACGCTCCGTTCCCCTCGTGCTCTGTTCCAAAGTCCCGAAACCTTTCAGCTCGAGTTACAAAACCGTTTTCAGTGACAAGAAGACTGCAATGCAGTGGACGATATGAATGACAAGCTCGTGGAAACTGTCCATGCGGTCGGAGCTAAGTTCTGCAAGACCTGCCGCAGAAGAACACAAAAACTCTACGATCACACTCTTAATCTCATGGCTGTTAGACGGGAGATAAAGCTACATTCTTCAACAGACTTGACAGCATACAGGCATCTGAACAGACAGATCTCCAAATGCATGCGGCGGGACTTACGCAATTTCAATATAGCTCGTATTGAAGAAGCGATCGAGCGGAACCAAGGCTCTAAAGTCTTTGCCAGAGATCTGTCTGCCAGAAAGAGCCAATTGTCGAAGCTGAAGACGGAGTGTGGCAGCATCGTTTTCGGGACACCTGAGATTTTGAGTGAGATTGAGAGGTTCTATGGGCAGCTGTACACGTCATCGTTGGAGCCACACGCAAGTGTGAGTAACGATCCAAGAGCGAGTCTCATCCAACACTATTCCGAAGATATCCCGGTCGTCAGTCTGAGTGAGATTAGAATGGCTCTCCAGCACCTTAAAAACGGTAAGGCCCCAGGTGAGGATGGAACTACAGCGGAGCTTCTGAAAGCGGGTGGAAGACCGGTACTTGAAGTCCTTCAGAAGCTCTTTAATTCCGTCCTCTATGGTGGCATTACACCGGAGGCGTAGAGCAGAAGTGCGGTGGTCATCTTCTTCAAGAAATGTGACAACGCTCTCTTGAAGAACTACAGACCGATTTCCCTTCTGAGCCGCGTCTACGTGCTGTTTTCCAGAGTCATTACGAATCGTCTCGCGCGCAGACTTGACGACTTCCAGCCTCCCGAACAAGCCGGTTTCCGAAAAGGCTTTAGCACCATAGACCACATACATACCCTTCGGCAAATTGTACAGAAGTCCGAGGAGTACAATTTGCCACTATGTCTGGCGTATGTGGACTATGAGAAAGCCTTTGATTCCGTCGAAATTTGGGCGGTGCTGCAGTCCCTTCAGCGGTTCCACGTTGACTGTCGGTATATCGAAGTGTTGAAGTGCTTGTACAGTAGGGCTACGATGGCTATCCGAGTACAGAACCAGAGTACGAAACCTATCCAATTGCAGAGAGGTGTAAGACAGGGTGACGTCATATCCCCGAAACTTTTCACCGCTGCATTGGAAGACGTTTTCAAGCTTCTGGACTGGAAAGGATACGGTATCAACATCAATGGCGAGTACATCAGTCACCTTCGATTTGCCGACGATATAGTCCTTACGGCAGAATCGCTGGAGGGCCTAAGCACTATGCTCAATGACCTCAATAGTGTTTCCCAACGGGTAGGTCTTAAGATGAACATGGACAAAACAAAGATCATGTTTAATGTCCATGTCACACCTATGCCGGTAGTTATTGGGAGCACTAAGCTCGAAGTTGTTGACGAGTATGTTTACCTGGGACAAATATTCCGACTAGGTAAGTCCAACTTCGACCGAAAGGTCAATCGACGGATTCAACTCGGCTGGGCAGCGTTCGGGAAGCTACGACACATCTTCTTGTGAGACATACCTCAAAACCTTAAAACGAAATTGTACAACCAGTGCGTGTTGCCAGTGATGACTTACGGCCTGAGACGTGGTCCTTCACTGCTGGCCATATGAGGAAGCTCAAGGTCGCTCAGCGAGCTATGGAGAGGACTATGCTCGGAGTTTCTCTGCGTGATAAACTTAGGAATGAGGTAATCCGCAGTAGAACCAGAATAACCGACATAGCCCAACGGATTAGTAAGCTGAAGTGGCAGTGGGCCGGCCATATAGCTCGAAGAACCGACAACCGATGGGGAAAAAAGGTTCTCGAGTGGCAGCCTCGTACCGGTAGGCGAAGTGTAGGGCGTCCCCCACGAGATGGAGTGACGACCTGGTAAGACATGCAGGAAGTCGATGGATGCAGGTAGCTCAGGACCGTGCTTTGTGGTATTCTTTGGGGGAGGCCTATGTTCAGCAGTGGACTTGTGAAGGGCTGTAATGATGATGATGAAATGATGATAAGGAATTATCTATCAAAAGTCTGAAAACGAATTATTTCATTGATTGATATTTTTTGCCTTATTTTCCGCCACATTTTGCGTATTATCAACCGTATTTAATATTAATGCAAGTTGTTATCACGAATTTTTTGCTACCCATATGATTCATTTACTCCTGTTACTTCTTACAACACTCACGAGTTCATGACGGGTGTTGTATTCACTGAAGCCGTGACTACACGACGAAGGAAATATGCTTTACTTAATATTTTTTTGTTTATTATATTGCATGTCTTAAGCGCTAAGCGCGTAGGTGTGTTCTACTTGCGTCTAAGAAACAAGGTTCTAACGTTTTTTCGCATGAAATCATATATAACACTCATAATGAACATATAAATGATATAAAAAGCAAATTGTCAGAAAAATAAATGATTGTTAAACTTATTTTTATTTAAATCGATAAATTGCTATTTTTAAATAAAAAGTGGTTTTAGTGATTTATGATGTAGATTTATTGAGTCCGCATGGAGGGGTAAACACTATAGCTTTTGAAAATATCAATTGTTTAACCCAATATATTGCATATCTTAAGCGAAAGCGCAAGGTATGTTCTACTATCGCTTAAAAATTAAGATTCCAACGTTTTATCGAATAAAATCGTATCTAGCAATCATATTATACTGTAGTGCCCTGTAGACTCCCCTTTACCTCCGACAATATACATTTATAAAATTAGTATTAAGTATAGAATAGAGGACAGTATAATTAAAGTTCTTGTACAAGCAACACGTCTCCTTCATTCAACACCTTCCGAGTTCCGACATTACATGGCGACCCTGCCAGGCGGTGCGCTGCGACAATGCACGCGCACCGCCGCGGCCTATTACTTAAAAGGAAAAAAAAATATTATAAGAAATCTAAATTAAATTATGAAAAAATATTAACGGCAATACCGGACGTGACGAAAAATAATAAGAATATAAGAAAAGGACTGATATTACTATTTTTTTAAAGAAAATTACAGAAAGTATTTAATAAACTAATGAAGATCATCTTAAAAAGATAAACTTTATGAAAATTTCAAAGGTAATATGAAGAATAAAATACTTAATATTGATAATTATGAGAAGTATAATGAAGAAAGGAACAGCAGTTGTACCCTAGGAAGCTTAGCCCAGAAGAATGTGAAATTTGAGTCAGAAAGTACAAAGAAGATATTAAGAGGTAACTTCCCACCTTTGTGATTTTTAGTCCATCAAAAACTTTATTTATCAATTTGTGATTGTTTTATGTTCTTTTTGCTATTATATTTTATGAATTTAAGTATTAAATATTCTATATTTAATACACCTATGTTTAAATTGAAAGTAATTATCAGATAATTTACGATTCAATTGATTTTTTAATATCTTATTACTGTATCTGAAAAAATAATTAAAAAGCAATAATTATAAATTAAGTTATGTATGCACTTCTGTGGCATGTTTTATTAAGGTACAAGACGATTTTATATTCACTTTTTTCAGTTATTGTCTTATATTATTTTATAACTGTGTCGTGCAAAAATTAATGAAATAATGTGATTTATTACATTTTTATGTCCTTAAATTTACTATAGTTCATCATAAATTAATTTTTTCATATTTTATAGTAAAATAACACTTTTTCTTTTAACGACCACAAACTAATCTAGATAAGTTAAATTCAATTTCAATTCAAAATTCAAATGTAACAATCTTTACACAGTGAATATAATAAGTATGCTAAACTTTTCTTATGAATGATATATCTATAAATATGACATGTTATGCAATGAGCTTATCTTAAAACAATAGAGAGCAACATGCGATATATGAACAGGTGCATAAAAATAAATCATAACAACATTCTAATAAAGACGAAAATAATAATATCAAAAAATAAATAAGAAATGACCTGTAAACACGTGGATAATAATAAATATAAATAATAATAACGTGTAACATAAATATGAAAATAATGAAATACTGTAAAATAAAATAAAAATAATTAAGAGGTTTAATAATAATGTTCCCTAACAGTTAAAAACGGCAAAAGAAAAATAGACTGACAAAAATGTTATCCAATTTGTACAAAATTAGAATGTATGTAATTAAAAGATATGAGGAATGGAAGAAAAGAATGTTCGAAAGTGTGAATACGAATGATCGAGTTGCTAAGTTTCCTCAATATTGGACTGATCACCCAAATATTGATGAATGCTTAAACTCTTGGTATGGAACTCATTATGAGCGAGAATAATGCAAATTAGTATATGGAAGTGGAGCATGCAAGTGAATAAAAATACCCGATACACCCAAACAGATATTAAGATGTAAAAAAAAAAAAAAAACACGGGTCATGTATAAATAAAGAAGCAAAATGGTTTATTAAGAGAATAGAAATAAAACATATTATAATGACCTTGATAAATAAATCATGGAGAGATACGGGAACGTCCATCACTGGTAAAGCATATAGTCCTCGAGCAGGGTATGTTTCCATGATTGGATGATAAAATCGGAAGTAACGGGTACTAGGGAACAATACCTTCAGTACAAATGAGATGTGAACGAGTTTACTCATATTAGTACTGTTGGGGACCAGAGAAGTCTTAAATTTGTTACCCTTAATAATGGTACATAGGGGTCACATCCTTCATTGGATCATAGTGTGAACTTAGTTTTCCTCCGTGACAATTGTTGGAGTCCTTTTAAAATGACTTAAAAGTTGACCTCAAGGTTGTGCGCACAACCCAAGGTACAGTTCTACCTTGAGATAGTATGATAAAAAAAAAAGTTAATGTACCAATAAAATGAAATGAATGTTATGAAAATGTAATATAATACCCAAGTAAATGGGGGGCCCATATTTATAAAGTACCCGCGTGATAAATATCACGAAATAAAATATAAATGAAGTGAATTAATACTCCGATTCCTGATATCTAATTAATAAATAAATATATAAGTGAATAGAATTACGAAAACAAATTAAGCTAGCTAAAAGGTCAATAAGAATAAATTATTATGAAAGGAAAGAAAGTATGTACATACAAGAATTATAAAAGAAAACATAAATACATATATGTATAACTTAAGGCCTAATAATTTAAACAAAGTAAATAGGAGTAGTCGTACTGGTATGGAATTAAGTACAATGAAATGAGAAAATTTTAAATCATAAAAGGACATGACAAAAAATAAAATGTGTTACATACAAGGTATTAAGGGGATCCCCGACCAAATCTATAAAGTGAGATAGGTAGTTATTTGCATTTCTTTACTAGGATGCTACCCAAAATGCTACCTACTAGTTGCACATGTAGTACCTATAGGATCGATCCACATAACTGCATGTATAATTAAATAAATATCTAATATAATACACGTGTTATAATCATATAGCAAATAATATATTTTATCCATAATCGCAATAATATAGAGTATAGGGCTTAAAATAAAATAAAATAATCATGTAAATTATTATTGTAATAGGTACATATTACACAAGTAATATTAATAATTACGTTATAAAAATGATGAAAAGTCATAATAAAGTTATAAAAGATTGTTTAGTAAGTAATTATATAGAATCAATTACCTAAAGTTTAAAATTCAACATAATTAAAAAAAAAATAGGGAAGATGTTGAAATAAATTAGAGATACGAACGTAATCAGAGAAGAGTATAAAAATATTATATTTATACAATAAATGCATGGCGCACATTTCAGCCCACTAATATTAATTAAATACAGGCAATTATTTAACACTCATAAATTAAACATGTAGTAATTATAGACACACAACCACATGTAAACAAAAAGATAACTAATTAAATATGAAAAAAAAAAACATTTTCGCGTATATATTTCGCGTATATTTTATATGAATTTACAAGATTTTTTCCTTAAATTAATAATTTAACCTTGAATTTTATATTTTATATTATGTTTTTTTGTTTATTTGTAAAAGTTGAACAATTTTCAATTAAATTTGGTTAATATATTGTTTTTAAAATCAAGTCGAAACAGTATCGATCCGCTATTACTTATATAAGTTTCATAATGTAATATTTTTTTCTTTTATAGACAATAAAACCAAATATTATGTTATTATATACCAAAAATACTATACAAACATATATTTTGCTATATAAACTTATATTTGTGTAATAACCTATGTTTTCATAAATCTATATTTCAAATGAGATAAACACATTTCTCAGGAGTCATGTAATCTTAAAAAGGTATTAATGCGTTTACGACTTTTAATGACAAATAACATTTATAATAATGAATACTTGGTAATGTATGTAAATTTATTATGACACAATGCAATGTAAAATATTTAATACGTAAATTAAAAGGTGTTTAATGCCAGAATTTTCAGATACATTTTAAGTGTATTCATAATAAAACATTTTGAAAGTTATGGTAAAATTTTGTAATAAAGAATATCTGATAAAGAAGTTAAATAAATACCTAATAGTTAACTAAATGTAAAAATAAAAAATAAATCAAGCTAAACTATTGAACCGAGTAAGCAAAACGTGTCCTTCTCATTGACACATTTCCTTATATCTCTATATTACATGTTTTTTTTTTTCCTATAGTAAATTTTATTTAAATGTAAGATTCAATTTGAAAAGAGTTAAAACTATTAAGTATTAATTATAAGTGTTAGCTTTTCTTTTCTTTTATAAAAGCAAGGACCTTAAATTTATGTAATAACCTACTTAAAAACAAAAATTGTTCTTTTGAATGTTTAAATTTTAATGTTTTGTTGTGTAAAGTTGATATGTGTTACAGTGATTATTCAATTATTTTCTGTAAACGATATAGTAAATATCATACTCCCAGAAATTGTAATTTAAAAAAAAATAACGCATTTTTTTTTTGATGGATGTAAAATTAAAGTAACTATCTAAAATTATGTATAAATAAGAATCATAAAAATAAATCTATTATTTTACACGTATCCATATATGTATGTAATAATAACATCATACGATGTAATCGCAAACTTTCCCATAAACGTACTTTGGAATTGAAAACAAAAGTGTCACAAATCGCTTACGCAGCTGGGATCGCAATTTGTATTTTGATCTGTCTTTTGTTATGTGATTATGTTATTGTTATTGAAAATGATTACGTGGCTTAACATTGACTTCTTTGTTCTGTTCATCTTAATATGAAATGAAATAATTAAATTTTTGGTTAAATTGAATGACCTCAGTAAATTATAAGATTTATAATATATTGAAATTATTCTTTTAGGAAAGCATTTAAGGGATTTAAATAGTTTATTTATGATATATGATTAAATAGTGAGCCTCGATTCTTAAAAATATGTATATGTAAAGGAAATAATTCTTCTCTCAAATGACATATAATTTTATGACTAAGTTAAGTTACTCGTACGTAACTATTTTATTAACTGAAATGAGAATCATAGAAAGGACTATATACATTGGCCATGTTCTTAATGATGTATACGCGAGCTGTGTACGTGAAAGAAAAGACACAATTATTTGATGAATATTATTATTAGTGATATTTAATGCCATGCAGTAAAATGAAAAATAAATAATAGTTACCGAAGAATAAAGTAAATATATAAAGTTAATAAAAAAGTGAATTAAATAAAAGTATCTTGAAATGTAAAACAAAATATAAGAAATATTTTTTAAAGTTTATAAAAAAAAAATGTAATCATAAATTTTTTATTTTTTTATTTTTGGTCGGTGGGAGGTGTAGTGCCCTGTAGACTCCCCTTTACCTCCGACAATATACATTTATAAAATTAGTATTAAGTATAGAATAGAGGACAGTATAATTAAAGTTCTTGTACAAGCAACACGTCTCCTTCATTCAACACCTTCCGAGTTCCGACATTACAATACATATAAATAAAATAAAAAGCACATTGTTAGAAAGATAAATGATTGTTGAACTTATTACTATATATTTTTTTTAATAATTTTTTAAATAAAAAAAGGGGTTTATTGGCTTATGATGTGGATTAACCATGTCCATAAGGCTTGTAAACACGTTAGCTTTTGAAAATATCAATTGTTTAACTCAATCTATTTTTTAATCTCTTCATCTATCATGTGTGAAGCCACTGAATGTAAATGGCAGTGTAATTTTGTTTTTTTTTAGCTATAATTAATTATTTTCGGCTCCAAAATGGCGAAATTTTCGTTGATTTGGTAGCCTTGTATGTAAAATATTTCTGTAAATGGGGAGCTACAGCCACAGAGTAGTTTACTCACTCACTCAGTTCGGTTTCAGTCGCCGTCGTGAGAGGACATTGTTTCGGTTGTTTGCAGCGGCTCAAAAAGATCGCTGTAGATCGCTGATTTTTTTATTACAATATTTTAAAAGCACAGAATAAATAATAGTAGTACGTACTAAAAGTAAATAGTATAAATTTTTGTGTCATGGGTGATATTTTCATGGTTTTCGAGGGTGTTGAAACCGATATGGTTGTCGAAAGATAAATCCAAGATGGCGGCTGCAATAGGTATAAATTTATCCTAATCTAGCTCAGACTGACGTCCGGGATATCATCGGAATAATATCGGATAAGACACGCTCTTGGATCGTTCCTCACCCTTGCGTGTGGCTCCAACGATGATGTGTACAGCTGCCCATACAACCTCTCAATCTCACTCAAAATCTCAGGTGTCCCGGAAATGTCGCTGCCACGCTCGGTCTTCAGCTTGGACAGTTGGCTCTTTCTGGCAGACAGATCTCTAGCAAAGACTTTGGAGCCCTGGTTCCGCTCGATCGCTTCTTCAATACGAACAGTAGTAAAGTTGCGTAAGTCCTGCCGCATGCATTTGGAGATCTGTCTGTTCAGTTGCCTGTATGTTGTCAAATCTACTGTAGACTGCAGCTTCATATCCCGTCTAGCAGCCATAAGATTAAGAGTGTGATCGGAGAGTTTTTGTGTTCTTCTGCGGCGGGTCTTGTAAAACTTAGCTCCGACCGCATGGACAGTTTCCAAGAGCTTGTCATTCATATCGTCCACTGCATTGCAATATTCTAGGCACTGAAAACGGTTTCGTAGCTCGAGCTGGAAGGTTTCAGGACTTTGGATTAGAGCACGAGAGGGACGGAGCGTTGACTTCATTAGGCGACACCTCTCCAACTTAACGTTTAGGTTCAGTGTGCCTCTAACCATTCGGTGATCGCTGCCGGTTTTCACCCTCGCGATCACTGAGACATCACTGAAAAGTTGTCGTCTGGTCATAATGAAGTCAATCTCATTTTTTGTCGAACCGTCGGGGCTCGATCAGGTCCACTTCCTGTGAGGCCGCTTCTGGAAGAAAGAGTTCATCATAAAGAGTCCCTCTTTCTCCATGAAGTCGGCCAGCTGCTGGCCCCTTGAGTTCCGTTTCCCTATTCCGAATTTCCGAATTTACCGTGTCCTTCCCCTCTCTTCGGACCTCGGATAATCCTATGATATTCCAGTGCAACTTGTCTATCTCTTCTTCCAACTCCAGGATCTTCTCGTCAGTCCTCAGGGTGCGTGCGTTATAAGTTGCAAGGTCGAGTCGTCATAGGTGGCAACCGAACCTCCACCGGAGATTCTTAGCACCCCCTGCCCCGCCGTTACCATGGTCGCCACCGTAGCCAGGAATAGCGGGGCCTCCGGGGACTGGGGGCCGTCTCTTTGTTACTCTCATCATTGAGGGGGGGGGGATTGCAATAGTTGCCACGCTTGGCAAGTGGGTTAGCTACCGCAGTTTTTTTATTGTAATTTTGTTGTTATCAGGAAGATGTTGCTGCCCACCTCCTGCCTGTTTCCCTTTGTCACCTTTTACGATACCCACGGGTAGACATGGGGTAGTGGATATTCTTAACCGCCACTACACGACTAAGCTAGTTGAAGCCGATAGTGTTGTCGAAATGTAAATCCAAGGTGGCGGCTGCAATGGGTATCAATTTATTCATCTTGAGTGTTATTTTCATGAGTTTCGAGGGTGTTGAAGCTTATAGTGCTGTCGAAATATAAATCCAAGATTGCGGCTGCAATAGATATCAATTCTTTTTATCATGGGTGTCATTTTCATGGTTTTCAAGGGTGTTGAAGCCGATAGTGCTGTCGAAATGTATTTAAATTACTTTAAAAATTCCGTATAATCATGTTATACGTAAATTTTTAATGCGCTTAAGGTATGCCCAATTGGATTTAGCAATATTTTCCATTACCGCCGTGTTACTTTAAGTCTTGATTTACCACGTGTAAATCAAGACTTAAAGTTACAACAATTTCGGTGGTTCTAGCAAGAATTGATGTCGAGTTTTACGCGTACCAAAAGTTTTTTTTTTAATATCTTCAAATATCATGTGAGAGCTCATAAAATGGCAGTTTAATTTTCTTTAGTTAAGTTATAATTTTATTTTCAGCTAAGTAATCCCAAAAGTGTCGGTGTTTCGAGCAGCCTTGAAATAATTTATTTTACTAAATACACTTTGCCTCACAGCTCACTCGCACATCAGGCACGGCCGCCGCACCATCGTGAGTGAATTACAGCAGTGGTAATAGGCAGCAAAACTATCGATCGCTGTAGAAATACAAAATATTCCAAAAACCAAATTTGATACATCATACTTGACCAAAGTTTTTATTTTTATAATCACAAATTTTTATTACAATATTTTGTCCCGCTAAAAGCACACTGTCAGAAAGCCTCGTTTTGATGAGACCTTACCTCTGGACTTTATAGAGTGACCAGAAGATGTACTTCAGTGAATGGTACTGGAACTCATCGAAGAGTAGAACTACATAGGTATGCCGAGTTTGACCTAGTTTTGTTTGTTATGTGAGACCTTACCTCCGGACTTGATATAGTGACTTGAAAATGTAATTCGGTAAATGCTAATGGAACTCCTCGAAGAGTAGAACTACTTAGATATGCCGAGTTTGACCTTGTTTTGTTTGTAATGTGAGACCTTACCTTCGGACTTGATAGAGTGACCTGAAGGTGTAATTCGGTGAAGGCTACTGGAACTTTTTTTCATACAAATAGGGTGACAAACGAGCACACAGTCCACTTGATGGTAAGTGGTTGCTGTGGCCCATAGAAATCTACATCTATCCTCGTTTGCGAATCAAAATGCAGATGCGTTGTCAGCCTTGAGGACTAAGATGGAATGCCTCTTTTCCAGTAAAAAGGGTCTCTGGTTCTCTATACTCACCATACGAAACACAGCAGCATTAATCTGCTATTTTACGCTGGTATTTTGTGAGAGCGTGGTCCTTCCCCGGTCGAGCCTACCCATTCGTGCTACAACTATATTATAAATATAGCTGCAGCTTGGCTCTACCACGTCGATACTAACTCCTCGAAGAGTAGCACTACATAGGTATGCCGAGTTGATGACCTTGTTTTGTTTGTAATGTGAGACCTTACCTCCGGATTTAATAGAGTGACCTGAAAGTGTACTTCGGTGAATGCTACTGGAACTCGTCGAAGAATAGAACTAGGTCTGCGGAGTTTGGGTTCGTTTTGTTATGTTTATGATGAGATATTACCCCCAGAATTAATAGAATGACCTGAAGGTGTTTTCGAACCAGTGGTAATTAAACAAAAGAGTGACTTTCAATGGGTATTATGTATAATATATATTGAATAAAAAAGTTTCTGTTTCTGATCTGCTTCTGTTTATGTTTTTTGATTTCTGTTTTTATTTGCGGTGTCAGAGAATCTCCATCCAATTCGATTCTTCTTAATTTGCGTGAATGCCGTAAAATTTATTATATTTGTGCAGCAATTTGTATCAGAAATAACGAGCGGTTTCAATAAAAACGTTAACATACTTTATCCAGGGGGAAGCCACAGGGAAATTGAAAATGTATAGCCGTATTTCTTTTCATACGGTCCGCGTCCGTGACCGTACCGCAACAACTACAGTTGCAAAACTACCAGAATCCATCACTGTTAGCAATCTCTGTATGCATTACAAATGGGTAAGATGAAATTCACACTATCTTCGTTTTGCATAACATAAGTCCACAGGCGTATCTTAGAGACAATTTTAAAGAAATAAATATAATAACTTTGACATCTCAGTATAGTTACAAAAATATGGTGGTGGTAGAGCCAAGCAGCAGTTTTTGCTGTTGCACATATGGGCCGGCTCGAGCCGGGTTGGTACCACGACCTCACAGAATACCGACGTGAAGTAGAAGCTCTGCTTCTGCGTTTCGTCTGGTGAGTGCAGGTGGCCGGAGGCCCAATTCCCCCCCCCCCTCGTCAACATGGTAGTGGAATTAAATAAAAGACTACCCCAGAAGGGTACCAGCACCCCTGGGGAATCCCTCGCTGAGCATCCACGACCAAACTACTTCACTCCTGAGCGTGGGTGCTAAGGCTGCCCCGCGTATTCTGGGGGAGGGGGGGCAAAATTCCGCTCAAAAACAACTGCTCGGGGCAAAACTGAGCAACAAGACCAAGGCGACCCCTGCCATGCCATACGTGTATTTCTGCAACATCAGGGGACTTCACTCGAACCTAAACGCCGTCCACTACCATCTCGAGACGGTGAAGCCGGACTTGCTCTTTCTGACCGAGACGCAGGTTTCCTCTCCGGCTGATATTTCGTAGCTATCCTACTCGGGGTACAAATTGGAGCACTCCTTTGTGCCTCGGGCTGGAGTTTGCACGTATGTCAGAGAGGACATCTGTTCTCGACGCCTCGGCAGTCTTGAAAGTTCGGACCTGTCCATCCTATGGCTACGCGTAGACGGCGACGACCATCCGCGCGTCTACGGGTGCCTCTATAGGTCCCATAGCGGTAATGCTGAAACAGACCGACTCATTGACCACGTCCAAATGGCTACAGATTCTTTGCTACAACAGCTCACATCCGCAGAGATCGTGATCTTGGCGATTTTAACGCCCACCACGCCGAATGGCTCGGTTCACGTTTAACCGATCATGCGGGGAGATCTGTTAATGACTTTGCTTTGGCATATGGTCTGACAAAGCTGGTTACTTGTTGGACCTTCTGCTGACCTCTCATCCGGACGGATATCAGGTTTCCGTCGATGCCCCTCTCGGCTCTTCGGACCATTGTCTAATCCGGAGTGTGGTGCCACTCACGCTCCCCTCGCGGTTGCGTTCTGCAGGTTGCCGCCGTGTTTGGCATTACAGGTCGGCGGATTGGGACGGGATGCGGTTTTTCTTTGCATCCTAACCATGGGGGCGGGTTTGCTTCTCGCCAGATGATCCCAGCGCTGTTGCTGACTCTGTCACTGATGTGGTGCTACAGGGAATGGAACTATTTATTCCATCATCTGTGGTACCCATCGGAGGCAGATCTCAACTTTGGTTTGGTCGCTCCTGTAAGACTGCATTACGCAGTAAGCAGGAGTATTATCAAGCCTGGGCTGCGGCTTCGGCGACTCGGGATGTAAACACCAGCACACTTAAAAAGAAGTATAACTTCGCCTCCAGGTCCTTCAAAAGAGTTATTGCCAAGGCAAAGTCAGAGCACATGGGCAGAATTGGCGAGAAACTAACTACTAACTAACTTCGCCTTCCTTCGGGAACCCGTGCATTCTGGTCTCTCGCCAAGGCTGTCCAAGGGAATTCCTGTAAGCCATCACTACCATATCTGCACAGGGAGGACGACTCACTGGCCCAAAACGCAAAAGACAAAGCCGACCTTTTAGGCTCCCTTTTTGCGTCCAACTCGACTCTTGATGACGGGGGGAAAACACCGCCGACCATCCCGCGGTATGAGTGCTCAATGCCGAATGTGCTGTTCTCACAGCGCTCGGTTCGCAAAGCACTCCTCTCCTTGGACATCCAGAAGTCGAGTGGGGCTGACGGAATTCCCCCAATTGTGCTGAGGACGTGTGCTCCGGAGTCGGCACCGGTCCTAACGCGTCCTTTTTGGTACTCCTACTCCCAACGCGTAGTGACGAATTCATGGAAGACAGCTTTTGTCCACCCGATCCCTAAAAAAGGCGACCGCTCAGACCCGTCCAACTATAGGCCTATCGCGATCACCTCCTTGTTCTCCAAAATAATGGAATCAATTATTAACTGCCAGCTAATGCGGTACCTTAAGGATCACCAGCTGATTAGTAACCGCCAGTACGGTTTTCGTCGGGGTCGATCAGCTGGTGATCTTCTGGTCTACCTTACCCATAGATGGGCAGAGGCAGTAGAGTCCAAGGGGGAGGCGTTGGCCGTTAGTTTGGAAATTGCGAAGGCCTTCGATCGGGTTTGGCACAAAGCGCTTCTTTCGAAGCTCCCTTCCTATGGGCATCCCGAGAAATTGTGCAACTGTATCACCAGCTTCCTTGCAGATCGGAGCATCAAGGTCGTTGTAGACGGTGCATGCTCCAACTACAAACCTATTAACGCTGGTGTTCCACAAGGCTGTGTGCTATCACCAATGCTGTTTCTTCTGCATATCAATGATATGTTGCTAACTGGTAACATTCATTGCTATGCGGATGATGCAGCACTTGTGATGCTCTATACACCGGCCGTGCAAATATTTCTCGGGAAAACGTCGCCGAGTACCGGAACAAACTTATGTCTGAAGTCGAGTCTTTGCCAGAAATCCAGGAAATCTAGTCCAGTTTAATCCTCAGAAGACACAAGTTTGCACGTTTACCGCTAAAAAGAAACCCTTTGTCGTATCTCCTCAATTTCAAGGCACTCCAGTATCGGTATCCTCGGAGTCGACATATCGAATGGCGTGCAGTTTCGTGGTCACTTGGAAGAGAAGGCCAAATTGGCCTCTAAAAAGCTTGGCGTGCTCAGCAGAGCGGGACAGTATTTCATGCCGGCACACCGCATGCAACATTACAAGGCGCAGGTTCGGCCTCACACGGAATACTGTTCCCATCTCTGGGCAGGGGCTCCCCTGTGCCAGCTCCTTCCACTTGACCGCATCCAGCGCAGAGCGGCTCGAATCGTCGACGACCGAGTCCTATCCAATCGGCTCGATTCATTGGCACTGCGAAGAGATGTTGCATCCCTTTGCATTTTCTTTCGCATCTACCACGGGGAGTGCTCTGAGGAATTGTTCGGATTAATCCCAGCTGCCAAATTTCACGAACGCACATCGCGGCAGAACTCCTGTTACCATCCACACCATCTGGATGATTGGCGGTCCACCACTGTGCGATTTAGAAGATGTTTTCTTCCTCTCACGACTTCCTTGTGGAATCGATTACCATCAGCGATTTTTCCGAACCGAACGACATAGGGACCTTCAAGAAGAGAGCGTACTCCTTTTTAAAAGGCCGGCAACGCATCTGGGATTCCCTCCCTGGTGTTGCAGCTGTTCATGGGCGGCGGTAGTCACTTACCATCAGGTGAGCCGCATGCTCGTTTGCCCCCTCTGCTATAAAGAAAAAGAAAAAAAAAGAAAAACAGATAGTGATGTACATTCTGTAAATACTAGAAATAAGCTAGTGATACCAGTTACTTGATTCCAAACTGTCAGTAGTTCCTTCACAGGCCAATTTAAAAGCTTTTATAAAGTCCCAGAAGATACGCAGGACCTATCTTTTAAAAAGTTAAAAATTTAATAAAGCATACTTTGTATGATTAGGTTTATATTACTATTATATTACTATCATATATAAATGTATGATAGTAACCCCTGGTAATGAGGTATTCGCTACCATGCTGTTTCTAAATATTTTCATATTTATAATTGTTCAACGTATTCTATTGTAAACGGTTTCTTGCTGATTCTTCCGAGGTCAAAGTATTTTTCCGAGCCAGTGGTAAATGCATATGATACGACTTTTAATAAGTATTCTTGAGAGCCGTGGTAGCTCAGATGGTAAGCGCTCGCTGTGAATTTCACAGTACGCGAGCAACCCGGATTCGATCCCCGCCGGCACCAATAAAATTGTTAATAGCAATTTTAAGTGCAGATTTACCACGTGCTCTGCGGTGAAGGAAAATATTATGAGGAAACCTGCATGTCTGAGAAATAAGAAAAAAAATATATTCCGAAGACATGTCAAGTTCGCTATCACTAATTGAGGCCGCGCCATTTCCTTGTACTAAACCCCTCTTACATATAAGAGTAAGTCTGTTCCCATCAATGGAACGTATATAGGTTGTAACTTTAACTTTAATCTATATTGAATAAAAAATGTTCTTTCCATTTATATTCCGCACACATCTTAGGGAAAGATTAATATCACATTCATATCCGCTTAAGATACTGGTATAAAAATAATTAAAAACCATTCATGGCAGCAGGTGTAATATTAACATAAAATTCACGAACTCTATTCACCTGTTCCAGACTCCTGCAGATTTCTTCTGCTCTTTAAAAGTAACTTTTAACAAGTTGCAACTTTTCTTACGATTTCTTCGATTTGGTGTGCAAATTGCTAAGTTCAAATTTCCATGTAAAACTTTTCTCGAGTATGTTTTCGAAGTTTGATCGTTGAGTAACTTTCTTTTACCATATTTTTTTTAATATTCTAAGTGTAATCTACTCTTTTATCTTGAATTATTATGTGACTCTAGTTGTTAGTGATTAAGATACATCTGTAGTCCAATTCATTCCTTATTTGAAGTTGGTTGCAGAGATCTGTGCGTTGCAATAGCCTCTTAACATTTTGGAGTCTGTAAGTTAGTTTTTCATTTCAATTTTATGAAAAAAAAGACGTGCTTGAAAACAACAAACTTATAATTATTATCCCCTAAACGAACTCAAAGATTCTCGTATGAACTAAACGAACTCACTACAAAACAGCCGAGACATGATTTTTAACCATATCGCGGGTTCTGTTTTAGCCTTAAACTTGTGTTTACTTGTGTTATGCTAAAACATAGTGCATTGAGGAATTAAAACCCCGAATTCAATTATTTTAACTACGTACACAACAAATTATAATTAATTTATAATTTGTTTTGTACGTAGTCGATTTTACTTTTCTTGAAAAAGAATTTAAATCCGACATTATTAATGTAACACAAGAACTAAACAGTCCACTTATTTTTTTTACTTAGTGGTTGAGTAAGTGAATATGCAACCGAGTGAGAGAGTAAAGCGCATTGTCTTAGCTTAACAGAAACATTTTCACTCCTGTCTTTAAGACACCCACATTGTAATGGGATCGAATATATATATAGTCGTCCCCCTTTCAAGTCACTATATCAAGTCCGGAGGTATAGTGTATATATATATACTAGCAAATTATTACACCCGCTTTACTCCTTTCAATAGACGAAGCAACTTGGTTCAAATGAATGAATGAAGACTAGCTGAGCGTCAGGTTGTTCGATAGTAGAAGGTAGATGGAAAAATTATGTCATACAATTTCTGCGCACACCAGAAAGTGTGAATATACCCTGTACCTATTTATAATTACAGCCCTGCACAAGTCTACAGATGATCATAGGCTTCCCCTAAGGAATGCCATAAATAACTGCCTCATATTGAGCTAAGAGAATTATTTGCATGGTATTAAGATATTTTCAAAATGTCTGTCTGTCTGTTTTTTTTTTATATAAGAGAGGGGGCAAACGAGCATGCGGCTCACCTGATGGTAAGTGACTACCGCCGCCCATGAACAACCGCAACACCAGGGGAATTGCAGATGCGTTGCCGGCCTTTTAAAAAGGAGTAGGCTCTTTTCTTGAAGGTCCCTAAGTCGTATCGGTCCGGAAAAATCGCTGGTGGTAAACTATTCCACAAGGAAGTTGTGCGAGGAAGAAAACATCTTCTAAATCGCACAGTGGTGGACCGCCAATCATCCAGATGGTGTGGATGGTATCGGGAGTTCTGCCGCGATGTGCGTTCGTGAAATTTGGCGGCTGGGATTAATCCGAACAATTCCTCAGAGCACTCCCCATGGTAAATGCGAAAGAAAATGCTAAGAGATGCAACATCTCTTCGCAGTGCCAATGAGTCGAGCCGATCGGAAAGGACTCGGTCGTCGACGATTCGAGCCGCTCTGCGCTGGATGCGGTCAAGTGGAAGAAGCTGGCACTGGGGAGCCCCAGCCCAGAGATGGGAACAGTATTCCATGTGAGGCCGAACCTGCGCCTTGTAAAGTTGCAGGCGTTGAGCCGGCATGAAATACTGTCCCGCTCTGCTGAGCACGCCAAGCTTTTTAGAGGCCAATTTGGCCTTCTCTTCCAAGTGACCACGAAACTGCACGCTACTCGATATGTCGACGTCGAGGATTCCGATACTGGCTGAGGCAACAAGGGGAGTACCTTGAAACTGAGGAGATACGACAAAGGGGTTCTTTTTAGCGGTAAACGCGCAAACTTGTGTCTTCTGAGGATTAAACTGGACTAGATTTAGTCGCCCCAAATCCGAGACTTTGTCCAGCAAAGACTCGACTTCAGACACAAGTTTCTGCTGTAATTCGTATGGTCATTGTAGAGAACTGGAGCCCATTTACTGGTTACAAGGCATTTCATTTAAGTCCTCAGTGGTCAAATTCAGATCAACACATCTCATTTGAATTCTAAATCGATGATATATGTAGTATTCTAAAACACAGTATTCACTTTCTATCAGGTAGACTATGTGCCCGTTTGTCATTCCTATTCCTATATAAATATCTTAGCATATTAGATTCCATTTAAAGAGTTACGTCATCGGAAAAATACCTGTAGTTCAGTTAAACCCGAACGTTTTTATTTAAAGATGGGCGAAACCGCTGTAAGAATCGCCATGCGCTGCTCTTTATCAGTGAGGTTTATAAAGTACCTATTGATCCTGTTGGATTGCTGAGTGGGTAAGCCCCCCAGCTTGTTTGTACTTGAGCTTATTGTATTATGTGATGCGTTTATGATGTAACTTTGTCAGGATTATTGCGTGTTGGTTGTACTAAAATTGAATTTTATTTTCATATAAATAAAAGAATATTTTATTTAAACTAGTCCTCAATTCAAATATATAAAGCTTAATTTATTGTGCCAGCTAGACTGCTGATCGTTACGGGTTTAAATCCCGAGTCAGAACACAATCTGTTATAGAATTCAAACAAATTCTCAGTAGCATCCTGGAGACAGAAAGATGGCGGTGTTTACACCCCGGAACGTAAATCCGTTGTGGTTGCGGCGATATATTTCCAGTCATGTCGGATCGCCGTCCCTTCGAACTATGAGAGCGAGAGAATACAAATAGCACCCGGACACACACACTTGCACTATAATCCAGTCCTGTGCAGATATGCACGGTGTAGTACGCACCGCAGCGCCTTCCGACTGTCAAAAAAGTGCTCCCTTTGCGGTGATTTGTCCGGCGGTGCGATTTAATGATAATTTTTGGCTAACAATATCTTAGTCAACGAACTAGAGATTATCTGCCTTTATCTATCAACAAGCCTTTCCATAAATATGAACAGGCTGTGTAACTGGAAACAGTAAATTAAATAAAAAGGATTCGATGCTCGGTGCGGGAGCGCAACAATAACTTTGCGGGTATTTGTGGAAATTTGCGTGTTCGTTTAATCAGACATTTTCCTTTGCCGCTTGATACGTAGTAAATTGATCAACATCGGTGTGCTCACATGCAGAGAAATTTAGGGCAGCATGTTTCTCAGGAGACCGTGCTTTTTAATTCAATTCAATTTTATTTATTGCCAGAATTTCGTACAAAATATAATGATATAATACTTATTAATGAGACCTTCCATTCTACCATGATGCGTGCAATATCCTTACTTTACTACTAAATTTTTTAATTATTTTTATATAACGAAGCATGATCAGAAGATCAAAATTACACACCGTTACAGCGTATTAAACTCCACTACTGAACATAGGCGTCCCCCAAAGATTGCCTCATAGGGGGATATTTGCCAGCTTCCCATCTCCTGATTTGTTTCCCTCTGTCGCCTCTTACGATACCCATGGTATGGTATGGGGTGGTAGATGTTTTTACACCACCACAACATGGTATGTTACGGCCCACAGCGGCCCCTGCAAAGGTCGCCTTGGCTAGGGCCCATAGTAGCCTCCTCGACGGGCAGCCGAGGGTTCGGACCCAAGTGGCCTCATAGAAAAATGACCTATCATATTACAAAATAAGGAGAAAGCTAGGAAAATAATTGGTACGTACCTGTATCCGAATCTAAGACCGCCCCAAGAATCGGTCAGGCCGTAGGTAGAGTAGATGCATGTAAAGTGGTGTTTAGTCGTGTGTATATATAGGTGACCTGGCCCAGCTGAGGTGACGTGGCAGCGCAACGGTTTCCATGCTGCTCCACAATGCTGCATCACTCCAGCAGGCGTCCACAGTGGACAGTTTCTTTCTACATTGTCACTATTTCAGTCTATTAACTTTATTGTACATTTAACAAACTTCAACTCGCCTAATTCAACATTCCTCGTAGAATCGAACACGTGATACCCCACACAAGCAAAGGTCAGTAGTTCAAAGTTCAACACTCAATGTCCCGGATTCATTTATCACCAAATTACAAATAGGGAACTAATGCGATCTCTTCATGAGTCACACAGTTCAGCGTTAAAAGCACAACTAAGTTCCTTCGTTCGATATTCAACACCACGCCGCAATAAGAATTCAAAACTAACCTAACTGATACGTAAACTAGCTACTGAGTCAACACACAAAAGGCTCTTAACGCGACGGTATAATTAAACGATGATTTCCAAACAATCAACCGGGAGACGCCCTCGATAAAGGAATGCGCGGTTTGAATTCCAAACCGTATATCTACTCGGCGCGCGCGTGCGAAATTCCACGTCACCCGAGCAAGTTAAATATTGCAAAATGCACTTCATGCGTTTGAAGTGCATTTTGCAATATTTAACTTGTATCACTATATAATTCGCACAATTACTTTCAAAGAAGTTACTTTAATCAGTCAAACACAATACAAGCCTCTTGTCAAGAACTTTAAACCTAGATAACCTAAACCGAGGCGGTTTTTACAAAACCCCAATTACGTAGCGAAGTAACACGCACTAAATCTAACAATCTAGACCATACACCGGTCGCGAGAAACTTCTGCAGCGATAACCGAGATACTCGGATTAACCGCACCGCTGCCAGCGAGCTACTGTTCGACTCGACCCGGCCGCCGGTAGCAACCAACTCCCGCCAACCGCCCACTCGTCTAACCGGTTATGAACGCGCTGTATCAAGCCGAGCGCCCTCTGGCGTCAAATCCTGAAACCAGAGTTTGGGCACGAACATGGTATTATTATTTTTTTACTTATTATAATCCATTGTTGACCACAATCCCACCTAGTGGTAAGTTTTGTTGTAGTCCTAGATGGTAAATCGCACTGTCTTAGCGTAACAAAAGCCTATTTACTCTTGCTTTTAAGACACCCAGAATGAATTGGGACGGAAAAATAGACACCGGTATATTATTCCACTCCTTTGTTGTTCGCATTACAAAAAATGGTTCTAATGCGTGGAATATCAACAACAAAAATATGAAGACGCGCCGACCGCCTTCCAGGCGACCGCCGACCAGGACAACCATCCGATGGTGCAAATGAGAGGGAGGGATTAAAGTGTGTTATTCCTGCGCACACTTACTGAAATGCATCCTATAGAATACCGTTTCAACCAAACCAAAGTCAATGAGCCTCTTAACACGTCTCTCTACTGAGTCCAACGCTGCCAGGTGGCATTTTTCAGCACCAGCCCATGAGTGATAGCAGTACTCCATGCACGACCGGACTTGCGCTTTATATAAGATAAGAAGCTACCCCGGCGTGAAGTAGCGCCGCACCCTTGCAAGGACACCTAGTTTCCTTGCGGCTGCTTTAGTCTTGAACTCAATGAACCTCCCATAGTTACAAAAAGGAGACGGTACTCAATTCGACTGTATGTTTTTTTTATGTGTGTTAACTCATAACTTTTTTTGGGTGAACCGATTTAGATGATTATTTTTCATTTGGAAGCTGGTGTTTCTCATGTGGTCCCATATAAATTTGATCACGGTTTGACCAATAGTTTTTGAGTTATTCTTAATAATTTATATTGAGGTTGTGTTGTATGTAATTTTAAATTATAAGTCACCCTAATTTGCTGAATTAATAGATTGTAATATAAACTGTATTCAAATACACATCGTCTATAAAACAATGGATCGTTATGAAGAACATAACGTTTCTTAAATGGACGTGGATATGCAAAAAGGATCCAACCCTAAAAAAGGAAGCTAATTTTAGGTTATGAAATTTGAACAATGGATCTGTATGTTTATGTGTGTGTTTGTAATTTTTCTTCTTATTTGTGTTACTTTCGCTAAAATTGTTGCATCACATAATAGTATAGACCAAAAACATTTTTCAACTGAACATTTTTGACACTAATTACATTGGATCCTTTTTGCGTAACTATGTCCAAATATCTGAATCAGGCATGAGATGAAACAGAATCAAAAACTGTTTTAATCAATATATTACAATCATGTATGTTATACAATCAACAACACAAAACTAATTCTGCGACTGGTCGTGGCTGCTGGTGATAGGAGGGCAGATTCTTCACGCTCATAGGCTAAGTATAGCCATTTAGCGAGGAAACGCAGCCACCGTTCTTGGCACAATACCACCGGGAGTAAGACTATATGATAATTAAGTTATTAGTTTTAGTTTTTTTTTTATTATAGTTTTTTAAAAACAAAAACATCAATATAATTAACAAAACAATTTAGAAATAGGTTGGCAGCGATCACCTCATTCCCGAGGGTTATTATCATGCATAAATTCCTTAATATTATAAAAACGCCTTTTATACAAACTTAGTTTAATAAAGTTTTTGAACTTTGAGCCGGTCAAATTTTGAATTGATGGAATGCTTCACAGACTGTAACTATACTAACAGCACTGATATAATCGAAACTAGTATAATTATACTGGCTCTCTATAGAGAAGGGTCCTGTCCTGTGTTCTCAAACTCAGGACTTCAGGCGCTGCTGTTTAGCGGTAGAAATTGTTAAAAGGGTGATATCTACCCAGATGGAATTCTAATTTAGAAAGGGAGCCCTGCCACCTAGGAAAAAGTACTTTTACTCATTATAAGAGTGAGTTAATGCTCTTACGTAGTTCTCGTTCCAAAAATCCAAATGTATACCTTCGGCAAAATATTTGAAGCAACTTCTAAACGTCAGTAAAGCTCTTTGCAATTCAAAGTAGGTTTGGTTATTGCGCAAAGCAAAAGTGAAGTGACGCGTAGACAGCGACGACCATCCGCGCGTCTACGGGTGCCTCTATAGGTCTCATAGCGGTAATGCCGAAACAGACCGACTCATCGACCACGTCCAAATGGCTACAGATTCCTTGCTACAACAGGTCCCATCCGTAGAGATCGTGATCCTTGGCGATTTTAACGCCCACCATGCCGAATGGCTTGGTTCACGTTTAACCGATCATGCGGGGAGATCTGTTTATGACTTTGCCTTGGCATATGGTCTGACACAACTGGTTACTTCGCCTACGCGGATTCCAGATGTGGAGGATCATACACCTTCCCTGTTGGACTTTCTGCTGACCTCTCATCCGGACGGATATCAGGTTTCCGTCGATGCCCCTCTCGGCTCTTCGGACCATTGTCTGATCCGGAGTGTGGTGCCACTCACGCTCCCTTCCCGGTTGCGTTCTGCAGGTTGCCGCCGTGGTTGGCATTACAGGTCTGTGGATTGGGACGGAATGCGGTCTTTCTTTGCATCCTACCCATTTCCTTTGGGGTTTGCTTCTCGCCGGATGATCCCAGCGCTGTTGCTGACTCTGTCACTGATGTGGTGCTACAGGGAATGGAACTATTTATTCCATCATCTGTGGTACCCATCGGAGGCAGATCTCAGCCTTAGTTTGGGCGCTCCTGTAAGACTGCATTAAGCAGTAAGCAGGAGTGTTATCAAGCCTGGGCTGCGGCTTCGGCGACTCGGGATGTAAACACCAGCACACTTAAAAAGAAGTATAACTTCGCCTCCAGCTCCTTCAAAAGAGTTATTGCCAAGGCAAAGTCAGAGCACATAGGCAGAATTGGCGAGAAACTAGTTCGCCTTCCTTCGGGGACCCGTGAATTCTGGTCTCTTGCCAAGGCTGTCCAAGGGAATATCTGTAAGCCATCACTACCATCTCTGCACAGGGAGGACGACTCACTGGCCCAAGATGCAAAAGACAAAGCTGACCTTTTAGGCTCCCTTTTTGCGTCCAACTCGACTCTTGATGACGGGGGGAAAACACCGCCGACCATCTCGCGGTGTGAGTGCTCCATGCCGGATGTGCTGTTCTCACAGCGCTCGGTTCGCAAAGCACTTCTCTCCCTGGACATCCAGAAGTCGAGTGGGCCTGACAGAATCCCCCCAAATGTGCTGAGGACGTGTGCTCCGGAGTTGGCACCGGTCCTAACGCGTCTTTTCCGGTACTCCTACTCCCAAGGCGTAGTCCCGAATTCATGGAAGACAGCTTTGGTCCACCCGATCCCTAAAAAAGGCGACCACTCAGACCCATCCAACTATAGGCCTATCGCGATCACCTCCTTGTTCTCCAAAATAATGGAATCCATTATTAACTGCCAGCTCATCCGGTACCTTGAGGATCACCAGCTGATTAGTGACCGCCAATACGGTTTTCGTCGGGGTCGATCAGCTGGTGATCTTCTGGTCTATCTGACCCATAGATGGGCGGAGGCAGTAGAGTCCAAGTGGGAGGCGTTGGCCGTTAGTCTGGACATTGCGAAGGCCTTCGATCGGGTTTGGCACAAAGCGCTTCTTTCGAAGCTCCCTTCCTATGGGCTTCCCGAGAAATTGTGCAATTGGATCACCAGCTTCCTTGCAGATCGGAGCATCAAGGTCGTTGTAGACGGTGCATGTTCTGACTACAAGCCTATTAACGCTAGTGTTCCACAAGGCTGTGTGCTATCACCAACGCTGTTTCTTCTGCATATCAATGATATGTTGCTAACTGGTAACATTCATTGCTATGCGGATGACAGCACTGGTGATGCTCTATACACCGGCCGTGCCAATATTTCTCGGGAAAACGTCGCCGAGTACCGGAACAAACTTATGTTTGAAGTCGAGTCTTTGCTGAACAAAGTCTCGGATTGGGGGCGACTAAATCTAGTCCAGTTTAATCCTCAGAAGAAACAAGTTTACGCGTTTACCGCTAAAAAGAACCTTTTTGTCGTATTTCCTCAGTTTCAAGGCACTCCCCTTCTTGCCTCAGCCAGTATCGGTATCCTCGGAGTCGACATATCGAGTGACGTACAGTTTCGTGGTCACTTGGAAGTGAAGGCCTCTAAAAAGCTTGGCGTGCTCAGCAGAGCGGGACAATATTTCATGCCGGCACACCGCTTGCAACTTTATAAGGCGCAGGTTCGGCCCCACATGGAATACTGTTCCCATCTCTGGGCAGGGGCTCCCCAGTGCCAGCTCCTTTCACTTGACCGTATTCAGCGCAGAGCGGCTCGAATCGTCGACGACCGAGCCCTTTCCGATCGGCTCGATTCATTGGCACTGCGAAGAGATGTTGCATCCCTTTGCATTTTCTTTCGCATCTACCATGGGGAGTGCTCTGAGGAATTGTTCGGATTAATCCCGGCCGCCAAATTTCACGAACGCACATCGCGACAGAACTCCCGATACCATCCACACCATCTGGATGATTGGCGGTCCACCACTGTGCGATTTAGAAGATGTTTTCTTCCTCGCACGACTTCCTTGTGGAATTGATTACCATCAGCGATTTTTCCGGACCGATACGACTTAGGGACCTTCAAGAAAAGAGCGTACTCCTTTTTAAAAGGCCGGCAAAGCATCTGCAATTCCCTGCCTGGTGTTGCAGTTGTTCATGGGCGGCGGTAGTCACTTACCGTCAGGTGAGCCGCATGCTCGTTTGCCCTCTCTCCTATAAAAAAAAATCATAGCATGGTACAACCTGTTGGTAAACAAAACATTTTTAATTACATACTAAAATAACAATTTTATTTTATGATTCAACGGTCAGCCTGACGGTCTTTTAAAGATGTTGAGAGTTTATGAGAGTTAAGCTGCTGAGCATGGGCTCGGAGATAATGTGAAAAAAGCGGAATACATGAGCTTCAAGGCCAAGAAATATATAATTTATATTTTTGATTGTTGTCATTTGAAACTCCAGCTCCATTTTCGTTATTTGGATAAATGTCCTGATAACTCTAGTAATGTTACCCCAAATAACGTGAACATAAAACAATTCACAAATACCTGGGACACATCGTTACGGACGGTCTTATGACGATGCTAATATCAAAAGAGAGCGTTGGTTTCAGCGAAACAAGTAACAAGCAGCGTAACTAGTAACATGTTGGTTTGCAGATTTTCTCTTTGTATTAAACAAGAAAAGAACGCTTTTTAAAGAATATTGCTGGAATATGAATACAGGAAATCTGTGGGTCTAATATACAAAAATTACGTTAAACATCCTGCGTCCAGTACAATAATTATCTCCAGGGTGATGTCAGGACTCGTATTAGTAGCACATTGGCAATGTTTATCAAACTGACAGCTTCGCAGCCATCATTTACAAGAAAAAAAAAACTCCATCTTTAGTCTAAAGAACACGCGACAGTCTCAGCATTCCGAGGACTTTGGAATTATTATGCGGTGGGGATCACGGAAACTCATTCCCTTCATTGATCACTCTCTGCGCAATAAAATGGGACTCTTTAAGCTCTTTATTTCTTGATTTCTTTACTTTGTTTTTCCAATCATGCTTACATTTTCTGCCGACTTCCAAAAAGGAGACGGTACTCAATTCGACTGTATGTTTTATTTTTAATTTTTTAAATTTTTTTTAAAGCTTTTATATAATGGATTTTCGCAAAGTAGCGCCTGATTCTATTAATTAAATTTAAATTATTTTTTATTTGAAAGCTGGTACTTCTTGTGTGGTCCCATATTAATTTGAACTAGGTCAGACCAATAGTTTTTGAGTTATTCTTGATAACTTATATTGAATTCGGCTGTACAAATTTTTTTATTTTAAATTATAGTTTTAATATTACATAATAAAGATGGCTTCTAGCTCTCCAAAATAAACATATTTATTAAATAGTTTATTGTTTATATGTTGTTTATATGGTAGGCGCCGCTATGCTTAGCGGTCAGCCACCGCAGTCTACTTCACCTGAGGATGCCTTGTATAGAGGCGAAACACGTGTCCTATTATCTAGGGTCATGGTGCTGGGATTGGTGGTGACGGTAGTTTACGAAATTGAAAGAGGGTGAGAGGTGCTCTTCAAACTGGGTCGGACACATAATTTTATTTCAACACACGGAAATAAGCAAAGTTCTAACAACTTTAAAATAATAAAATCCTACGTTGTCAACCAATCCGTCAAGCGAGGTAACTATGACAAATATTCTCTAATGAGGCAGTATATGGGGAAGCGTATGTTTAGCAGTGGACTTTTTAGGCTGTAATCTGTAAACTTTCTTTCAGAAAGCAATTGTTTTATTTCGTTTAATTTGCGTTCATTGTCTGCAACGAACGAATGCATGAATATGGCAGGTAATCGAACGAAACAGATAAAAATAAATTGTGGTATTATTAGTGGCAGTGGTTGAAAATCATGAAACTTACCAAAAAGGGAAATTTCGGATGAGTAAAACAACAATAAAAACTATACGATTTGGTCTGCCCTTAACTTTGTGCCCGTAACTTTAAACTTGTGTGCCCTTGATCTTTGTAGCTCTAGGTCTAAGCGCTCACTATAAATTTCACAGTTCTTGAGCAACCCGGGTCTCCACCGTTTGATTACCGCCGGCATCAATGAATTTGTTGAAGGAAAACAACGAGAGTACATCATCATCATCATCATTACAGCCCTTCACAAGTCCACTGCTGAACATAGGCCTCCCCCAAAGAATGCCACAAAGCACGGTCCTGAGCCACCTGCATCCATCGACTTCCTGCATATCTTACCAGGTCGTCACTCCATCTAGTGGGGGGACGCCCTACACTTCGCCTGCCGGTACGAGGCTGCCACTCGAGAACCTTTCTTCCCCATCGGTTGTCGGTTCTTCGAGCTATATGGCTGGCCCATTGCCACTTCAGCTTACTAATCCGTGGGGCTATGTCGGTCACTCTAGTTCTACTGCGGATATCCTCATTTCTGAGTTTATCACGCAGAGAAACTCCGAGCATAGCCCTCTCCATAGCTCGCTGAGCGACCTTGAGCTTCCTCATCCGGCCAGCAGTAAAGGACCACGTCTCAGTTCCGTATGTCATCACTGGCAACACGCACTGGGTGTACAGTCTCGTTTTCAAGTTTTGAGGTATACCTGACGAGAAGATGTGCCGTAATTTCCCGAACGCTGCCCAACCGAGTTGAATCCGTCGATTGACCTCTCGGTCGAAGTTGGACTTACCTAGTCGGACTATTTGTCCCAGGTAAACAAACTCGTCAACAACTTCGAGCTTAGTGTTCCCAACAACTACCGGCATAGGTGTGACATGGACATTAAACATGATCTTTGTTTTGTCCATGTTCATCTTAAGACCTATCCGTTGGGAAACACTATTGAGGTCATTGAGCATAGTGCTTAGGTCCTCCAGCGATTCTGCCATAAGGACTATATCGTCGGCAAATCGAAGGTGAGTGATGTACTCGCCATTGATGTTGATACCGTATCCTTTCCAGTCCAGAAGCTTGAAAACATCTTCCAATGCAGCGGTAAAGAGTTTCGGGGATATGACGTCACCCTGTCTTACACCTCTCTGCAATTGGATAGGTTTCGTACTCTGGTTCTGTACTCGGATAGCCATCGTAGCCCTACTGTACAAGCACTTCAACACTTCGATATACCGAGAGTCAACTTGGCATAGCTGAAGGGACTGCAGCACCGCCCAAATTTCGACGGAATCAAAGGCTTTCTCATAGTCCACATACGCCAGACATAGTGGCAAATTGTACTCCTCGGACTTCTGTACAATTTGCCGAAGGGTATGTATGTGGTCTATGGTGCTAAAGCCTTTTCGGAAACCGGCTTGTTCGGGAGGCTGGAAGTCGTCAAGTCTGCGCGCGAGACGATTCGTAATGACTCTCGAAAACAGCACGTAGACGCGGCTCAGAAGGGAAATCGGTCTGTAGTTCTTCAAGAGAGCGTTGTCGCCTTTCTTGAAGAACAAGACCACCGCACTTCTGCTCCACGCCTCCGGTGTAATGCCACCATGGAGGACGGAATTAAAGAGCTTCTGAAGGACTTCAAGTACCGGTTTTCCACCCGCTTTCAGAAGCTCCGCTGTAATTCCATCCTCGCCTGGGGCCTTGCCGTTTTTAAGGTGCTGGAGAGCCATTCTAATCTCGCTCAGACTGACGTCCGAGATATCATCGGAATAATGTCGGATAAGACTCGCTCTTGGATCGTTACTCACACTTGCGTGCGGCTCCAACGATGACGTGTACAGCTGCCCATAGAACCTCTCAATCTCACTCAAAATCTCAGGTGCCCCGGAAACGATGCTGCCACATTCTGTCTTCAGCTTTGACAGTTGGCGCTTTCTGGCAGACAGATCTCTGGCAAAGACTTTGGAGCCTTGGTACCGCTCGATCGCTTCTTCAATACGAGCTGTATTGAAGTTGCATAAGTCCCGCCGCATGTATTTGGAGATCTGTCTGTTCAGTTGCCTGTATGCTGTTAAATCTGTTGAAGAATGTAGCTTCATCTCCCGTCTAACAGCCATGAGATTAAGAGTGTGATCGGAGAGTTTTTGTGTTCTTCTGCGGCGGGTCTTGCAGAACTTAGCTCCGACCTCATGGACAGTTTCCACGAGCTTGTCATTCAAATCGTCCACTTCATTGCAGTCTTCTAGGCACTGAAAACGGTTTTGTAACTCGAGCTGAAAGGTTTCGGGACTTTGGATTAGAGCACGAGGGGGACGGAGCGTTGACTTCATTAGACGAGACCTCTCGAACTTAACGTTTAGGTTCAGTGTGCCTCTAACAACTCTGACCAGGTCCACTTCCTGTGGGGCCGCTTCTGGAAGAAAGAGTTCATCATAAAGAGTCCCTCTTTCTCCATGAAGTCAGCCAACTGCTGGCCCCTTGGGTTCCGTTGCCCTATTCCAAATTTCCCTACTTTCAGCTCACCGTTCTCTCTTGTGCCTAGTTTTGCATTGA
Organism: Parnassius mnemosyne; assembly: GCA_963668995.1. Lineage (NCBI taxonomy): Eukaryota > Metazoa > Arthropoda > Insecta > Lepidoptera > Papilionidae > Parnassius > Parnassius mnemosyne. The sequence goes on along the minus strand of CAVLGL010000081.1, from coordinate 39,786,497 downwards.
AGTCTCCCATTAACACCGTATATTGGGTTTTGGAGGAATGCATGGCTCTAGAGATATCCTCATACATTTCCTCCACCTCCTGATCGGGGTGTGCCGAGGTTGGTGCGTAAACCTGTATGACCTTCAGCGAATACCGTTTGGTGATTCTGAGTATAAGGTACACAACCCTCGTCGACACACTCTCAATCTTTACAACGTTGTTAACGAGAGACTTGTGGACGATAAATCCGACACCTCCTTGGGACAGATGGTCGCCCTCCCGGTAATAGAGCAAGTTGCCGGATTCGAGGATTACCGTGTCCTCCCCCTCTCTTCGGACTTCGGATAATCCTATAATATGCCAGCGTAACTTGTCTATCTCTTCTTCCAGCTCCACAATCTTCTCGTCAGTCCTCAGGGTGCGTGCGTTGTATGTTGCCAGGTCGAGTCGTCGTAGGTGGCAACCGAACCTCCACCGGAGATTCTTAGCACCCCCTGCCCCGCCGTTACCATGGTCGCCACCGTAGCCAGGAATAGCGGGGCCGCCGGGGACTGGGGGCCGTTTATGATTGTCATTGCTCATGGGGGGTATATTGCCATAGTTGCCACGCTTGGCGAGCGGGTTGGCAACCGCAGTTTTTTTATTGTTATTTTGACTAATATCAGGAAGATGCTGCTGCCCATCTCCTGCCTGTTTCCCTTTGTCGCCTTTTACGACACCCACGGGAAGATATGTGGTAGTGGATATTCTTAACCGCCACTACACGAGAGTACATAACTAAAAATAAAAAATAAAATATTTCAAAGACACTTCTTTGAAATATTTTACACGTGAAGTTCGCCAACAAGCATTGGGTCAGCGCGGTTGATATTTCCTTGTCCGAAGAGCCTCTCAGAAATGATTGGAGGATGTTTGCGCCTTAACTTTAACTTCAACTTTTAACACTATTAACCATTTGATGTCTATTCAATTGTATTGAATGAATCTTGTTTTTTTTTTTACTGATTTTGACGCGTAAATTGAGCTTATTTTTATTTATATTACCGACGTTTCGAACACAATGCAGCACTCATTGTCACGGGCGGACGGGTTCACAAGTAGATGGTTCTGCCTAGTCATCTTCGCTATTGAAGTTAGGATGTTTAGGATGTAGGCGCTAATTGCCTAATGGTGCGGGCGATCCTGAACATAACATAACATAAAACATTGCTCTTCAATGTTTCAACGAACAGTGTAATACTACAAAAACGTAAAAGACCTATGAATAATCATAATTTAGTTTAGGAGAGACGGAATTTTAATAGCGCTTTTACTCAACAATTCACCGAATTATTAAAAAATGTTCAAGCACTTAAACCATGCATATATAAATGCCTTAAACCATTATTTACATGAGACTATTAAACTCTGGCTTGCAGGAAATACGTAAATAGTAATGAGTAATAATTTTCCCCTGGAACCAAAACGCGCTCAAAGCAATTATACGTGAGTGACAGAAGCATGTCAAAATGCCAAAGACGTGACGAGGGTCGCACCATGTGTATTTAAACATGGTGAATTTGTCACGGTAAAAGCTTGCTCACTTTTGCTTCTGAATTTACTTTCACGTGTTATTTGATAATAAGAAACTCTTAAAAACTTCGTTAATTTTTTGAAGTGAAACTTCTTCATCGACCGACGTATGGGAGAAAAAATATCGTCACACTTTTCTGTTACGCTTGACCGTCACGCATCAATGGTTTCCCGATTCGATTATTATTATCTAATCGATTAATCGATAATGTGAACTAAGGCTATAAATTATGAATCGATTTTAATCGACTTTGTTTGATTATTGTTTCTTATTTCATTATTTGTGTCTTATCTACAGATTATAAAAATAAAACAATAATAACAGGATTATAACACTTATTTATTAAAAATAAAACAATATTATTTAAATATAACATAAAGCAGTTATCAATTTCCAATTAGTGTCAAAGAAATATGTAAAATAGATTATTTTGCAGCATGCGGTTACTCCTTAAATTTGTCAACCTGCTTTGGAAAAAATTCTCAGAACGGAACGAGATACACTAATATTTTAAATGTAATTTGTACAGATGCGGGTTTGTATATATCTAAAATCGTGTACATACCATGTACTAGCAATTTGTATATATCGGAGATCGTGTACGCTCATGTACTTATAAACTTAACTAAATAAAACCGTAAAATAATGCCTTAAACATTATTCGGGATTTCCCCTATAATAAAGCACTTTACTGCGTATAGTATCTACCCATCACTAAATACCGCTAAAAAGTACACTTTTGTCGAATCTCCTAAGTTTCAAGGTACTCCCCTTGTTGCCTCAGCCAGTATCGGAATCCTTGGCGTCGGCATATCGAGTGACGTGCAGTTTCGTGGTCACTTGGAAGAGTAGACCAAATTGGCCTCTAAAAAGCTTGGCGTGCTCAACAGAGCGGGACAGTATTTCATGCCAGCTCAACGCCTACAACTTTACAAGGCGCAGGTTCGGCCTCACATGGAATACTGTTCCCATCTCTGGGCTGGGGCTCCCCAGTGCCAGCTCCTTCCTCTTGACCGCATCTAGCGCAGAGCTGCTCGAATCGTCGACGACCGAGTCCTTTCCGATCGGCTCGACTCATTGGCACTGCGAAGAGATGTTGCATCCCTTTGCATTTTCTTTCGCATTTACCATGGGGAGTGTTCTGAGGAATTATTCGGATTAATCCCAGCCGCCAAATTTCACGAACGCACATCGCGGCAGAACTTCCGATACCATCCACACCATCTGGATGATTGGCGGTCCACCACTGTGCGATTTAGAAGATGTTTTCTTCCTCGCACAACTTCCTTGTGGAATAGTTTACCACCAACGATTTTTCCGGACCGATACGGCTTAGGGACCTTCAAGAAAAGAGCCTACTCCTTTTTAAAAGGCTGGCAACGCATCTGTAATTCCCCTGGTGTTGCGGTTGTTCATGGGCGGCGGTAGTCACTTACTATCAGGTGAGCCGCATGCTCGTTTGCCCCCTCTCCTATAAAAAAAAAATAACGGGTATTCCCATTATAAGTAAGGTTACCATAACTTATATGGTTTTCACTAATAATCGATTTTAATTGATTATCTAAATGATATTGTAGTAGAATATTACATTGGAGTAGATGCGTCTAAATGATAATCGATTGCAAACGATCATCTTGACAATCCATCCATCAATTTTTGTAATCGATTCCGCACACCATTACATGCGAGCCATGATTGACCATGATGCTTACCATCTTACATAAATTCAGTAGTAACTTTAAAAAAATATTTCTAACAATAGATATGAAAATGAAAGTTTACTTTTTGTAGCCTTTTGTTTCCTTTCCGTTTCCCAGTGACAACGAGCGACTTACCGCCTTACAAATGGCTCACGTGTAACATTCATCTCAAGTAGTAACAGGTGCGAAGCACGAATACTTGTAAATGAAATCTCTTTTGAGATATTTTTATTGTGTTATGTTGTATAAAACGGGCTACTGCAGCTTTACCCGACTGCCGAATGTTTTTTAAAGTATGTATGTATGTACATCTATTTCTTTGGCACGCTCTGTAATATAAACCTCTTGATGGATTTTAGCTGTTGTGGTGGCTGAAGGCACGGTCCAAACTTACAAACTTTATTACTTGCATTTAAATTGATGTTCCTTATCACCACGATAATATTATATTAATTTTCCTTTTTTTTTACGAAATAGTACACAGCAAAACTGATAACCGCTGACATTGGTCCTGCTGAACAAAACTACGATTATGAACCTAATCTCTTTCATCTCTTCAAGCTCTTTGACCTATTTGACTGTCCCATTTGCACTTGAGGATGCGGAATGCCAACTCATAAAGAAAAGCATATACACAAGCATTTTTTATAGAAATATATATATAGGCCGGCCCATTGGCATTTGAGAAAGTGGTATGCCAAATTTTTTTATAGGGTAGGGTGACAAACGAGCGCACAGTCCACCTGATGGTAAGTGATTGCTGTGATCCATGGACATCCACATCTATTCTCAATAAAGAATTAAATGTATATGCGTTGTCACCCGTGAGGATTAAGATGGAATATTATTTTCCAGTAAAAAGGGTCTCTGGTCCTCTACATTCACCATACGAAACACAGCAGCTTTAAGCTGCTATTTTACGCTGGTATTTTGTGAGAGCGTGGTCCTTCCCCGGTCGAGCTGACCTATTCGTGCTATTACTATACTACTAATATAGCTGCAGTATGGCTCTACCACGTTAAGAAATCATAAACAAAGCACACACAAGCATTTTAAGCTTTCATAGATTGGTTAACGGGAGTACCAGCAATAGTTAATATCATCATTATCATCATCATCATTACATCCCTTCACAAGTTCACTGCTGAACATAGGCCAAGGAATGCCACAAAGCACGGTCCTGAGCTACCTGCATCCATCGACTTCCTACATGTCTTACCAGGTCCTCACTCCATCTAGTGGGGGGACGCCCTACACTTCGTCCGCCGTTACGAAGCCACCACTCGAAAATCTATTTTCCTTATTAGTTGTCGGTACTTCGAGCTATATGCCCGGCCCATTGCCACTTCAGCTTACTAATCCGTTGGGCTATGTCAGTCACTCTAATTCTACTGCGGATATCCTCTATGCTATTAGCTAAGTTCTCTGCGTGATAAACTTATTTGATAGCGTACTATATTTTAGTATTTCTCAGACATACAGGTATCCTCAAAAATTAAAACTACCCTTAACATTACAAATGGAATTGGCACTAGTAATTCGAAAAGATTTCGCTCGCGTCCTACGAAGTTTAAAATGAATACCCTGCCCATAGTTATCACGAATAACACTGAATAAAATAAATAAAGAATAAAATACTCTCGATTGTACCACGTCTATTCAAAAGCCTTGCCTAACCATCTACAAACCTTTGACATATATCTCTTATAAGTAAATGCCACTTACCCTCCCTACAAACTATATAATATATTACAGAAAATACTTCAAATCATAAACTAGTTTAGTGAATTTATTTGGATATTATCTATTGAACAAATATTTATTTCCTTCTTATTAATATAAGCGTTTCAATTTGGATCAATAAAGTTGATAAAATTATTCAATTACAACTGGCATCACCTTTAAGTTCTCCTAGGTGATATTCCTAGATTATAATTATTATAGAGCATGCCTTAATTACCTATTTGTCAGTTTTGTATTGTAATTTTATATTTGAGTAATATAAAATACTGAATTTTAAATATTTTTTAATATCGAATTTATAACTAAGGCAAATTATACAAAGCTATTGTTAAACGGCATCAAAGATTTTTGCAATTCAAATTAAGCTGCACGATTGCACAAAGTGATAGCTTCAAAGTACATCATAGAGAATGTAGATTCTATTTAGGTATCTTTTTATTTCAAATTAAACTTTTCATATAAAGTACAAACCGACTAATTAGAATTAAAAAATGAAGTATTTTGAACTTTGAAGTATAATGTGTATTTTGAAAATTTGTATTTTGAAGTATAATGAACTAAGACATAGACGATGTTAAAATTTGAATCTAAATCTAAACATATGTTGACATTGTTAAGTTTTATTTTCTGCATGACTAACCAGGTTATCACTCCATCTAGTTTGGGGTCGACCCAGATTTCGCCTAGAGGTACGAGGCAGTCACTCAAAACCTGTCTGGAGATAAAATTAGTTGTCGGTTCTTCAAGCTATATGACCGGCCCATTGCCACTTCAGCTACCAGTACTATTATGTATTCTGTGTCTCAGCTAACTAATCTGTTAGGTTATGTCGGTTACTCTAGTTCTATTGCAGATATTCTTATTTCTACGCAGAGAAACCCCAAGCATAGCCCTCTCCATAGCTCATTGAACGACCTGGATAAGACATGCAGGAGGTCGATTTATGCAGGTGGCTCAGGACCGTTCTTTGTTGCATTTCTTGAGGTAGGCCAATGTTCAACAGTGGACTTGTACAAGGCTGAACGGCATCTATAGCAATCGGTAGAACTCTCGATACCATGCACACCATTTGAATGATTGGCGATCCACCACTGTGCAATTTAGAAGATGTTTTCTTCCTCGCACGACTTCCTTGTGGAATCGATTACCATCAGATTTTATTTAAGATTACCATCAGATTCAGATTATGACTTTACCGGACCGATACGACTCAGGGACCTTCAAGAAAAGAGCCTACTCCGTTTTAAAAGGCCGGCAACGCATCTGTAATTCCCCTAGTTCCCCTGGTGTTGTAGTTGTTCATGGGCAGCGGTAGTCACTTACCATCAGGTAAGCCGCATGCTCGTTTGCCCCCTCTCCTTTATAAAAAAAACAGACAGACAGACATTTTGAAAATATCTTAATACCATGCAAATAACTCTCTTAGCTCAATATGAGGCAGTTATTTCAATATTACAGAGAGACATTTCAATTTTTTTCATATGTGTATAGATTTATATTTTATAAGATATTATCCCTCAATACCAGCGCTAATGGCACTATGATATTGTATCGATGAATTAAAGTCATTGTAAATTGTTATTTTCCAAAAGATAATGACACCCCTTAAAAAAACGGTTAAGTGCGTGTTACAAACAATTAGATTTCCACGACACAATCAATTTTCAAGAAGTCTACCCGTGAGCTTAGAGCATAATATCTCAGATTAAATAATATTACTACGTAAATAATATATCTAAGTACGTGCGTATAATACAAGACGTATGTCACATTTGACGTCTAGTTTGAAGACCTCTCACCCTTCGGGAAGGTAGTAGGTGCTCTTTAAACTGAGTAAGACATTATTTTATTTTATTATATGAGAAGAGATGTAGATGCTTATACGTCACAGCATTCAATTACTGGCCACATCAGTTGAACTATGGATTTGTTTGTAAACCTTTTTTTTTTAAAGATGAAAAATGTTGAAGCGTTGTATTATATAATTTAAGAAATCTTACGTCCTAAATATATACATCGAGATTACTGCTTTCAAAAAGCTTTTAGTGTTTTGCAAAACAGACTCAATTTTTATCGCTTTATCATCATGGCTCCATCGTCAGAGTCCATTGTCTACAAATGGAACAAACCTTAAAAATATAAAGCCGGCTGCTATTGACAAATTACTATTCCGTAGGCGTCATTGTTGAATGATGATGAATTTTATACCACCTAGATAAAACCTTGTAGAGTACAATGGCATTCAACATCTATCATTTTTAAAAGCCTTTTATTCATTTTTATAGAATAACTTATATACATTTTATTATGATAGTACTGCGAGTGTGCCGGGGTAGTAAGTTTTGCGCCGGGACTTGCTTCTAGGTAAACAAAGCAATGGGGCGCCCCAGCTGCGTTCCTGACGGAGTTCCCGGGATTAATTATATACGTTGATGTTAATCCCAGTGGGGTTACCATCAGCGCTTAGGATTTTTTTAAAAAAAAAACGTTGCCACCACACTAGAATTCATCGGCCCCTGTAACAGATGATGATGAAAATTTCTCAATGAAAAAAGTGGTCAAGCACTGAACGAAGTGGGAGCTTTTCTGCAGGGCTCCGTATTTTTCAGACGTAGACTTCTTCTTGACCATAGGTGTTATGACTTAAATCTAGGCTGTTATTTACAAGCACTATAAATCCAAACACGAGAGTCAAAAACTTTATTTAAACAAAATGTTGACTTCAACTAAGATTTCAACCCAGGACTAACATCATAGTAGCTGTTTACATTAAGCAAAAGGCTATGCAGTCACAAGTTTGGTATAATGCGTGAATCATAATCCTGTACCTCGCTGCTCATTACAAAATTACTACTCACTCCGACAGCAAGAATTCCCTTATCCCTAGCCATTTATTAAATGAGATTGTCAGCTGTCGGCCTTTAGTCGGATTGCTACCTTCTGTACCATCGCTGCGTTACATTTAGTTTCTGTACTATTTGTATTCTCATTACTCTTGGTGAATAAAAATATTGATTCATCATCACCATCATCACCATTACAGCCCTTCACAAGTCCATTGCTGAACATAGGTCTCCCCCAAGGAATGCCACAAAGCTCGGTCCAGACTCATGAGCCACATGGATCCATCAACTTCCTGTATGTCTTACCAGGTTGTCACTCCGTCTAGTGGGTGGTCACTCTATACATCACCTACTGGTTTGAGGCTGCCACTTGTCTTTTTTCCCCATCGGTTTTGGGTTCTTCGAGCTATGTGACCGGCCTATTGCCACTTCAGCTTACTAATCCCTTGCACTATGTCGTCTTCTCAGATTCTATGGCCGGTGTCCTCATATCTTAGTCTATCACGCAAAGAAACACCGAATGTAACCTCTCCATAGCTCACAAAGCAACCATGAGCTTCCGCAAATGGCGAGAAACGAAGGACAAAATATGTGTAAGTTTTGTGTTGACCACAGGCGATATCTTAGTTTTTCCTGTTGTTAATAGTTGATAGTCCACAGTGACTCCACTGTGGACTATCAACTATTAACTATAATAGTTGTGTCCACTGTGGACTATCAACTATTAAATATAAGGTAAGCTATGGGTTGGCATAATATGTGTAGCAGTGAACTTTTATAGACTTCAATGCGTGGATGGATGAAAGGATTATTTATTTTATCGATTTTCGATCGGATCAAATCACTCTTGGCATTGCTCTCTATATATCAGTGAAGTTTCATCACATTTGGTTCAGCCATTCTGAAAATTAGCCTGAACAAACATACAGAAAACAAATTTCAAAATGGTTTTTCATGTCTTAATGGCATGCACACTACAGTAAGAACAGAATTAGAATCAGCGCACAATGAAATTGCAGAATTAAATTCGCAGATTCAATTAATGGAATTAAAATTACAAGAGAAAGACAGAACTATCAACTGTTTAAAAAAGCTCACTAGTGATGACAAGATTACTTGCACACCCATTGCAAAACGAACGCCTATCCCATTAAGCAAAAAAATAATTTATTTGCAAACAAAGACGCCTAGGATATCACCCCTGCATGCTTCCGAAATTGTTTGCAAAAAACTTTCATATATAAATCCTAGTGATACGAATCATGGGACTGAGAATGTAACCAGAGATAAAGAACCTCCAAACTGTGTACATGAAGAAAAAGAAAGAAAAATTTTTAATAAAATTAATAATACATCGTCAACACCAAAAATCATAATCTTAGGAGATCAGCAAGTACGAGGACTCGCTCAAGAAATGTGTAAGCAGAGATCTAAAAACAAATGGAACAATGTTTACTCAGTTTCCGGAATATGTAAACCAAATGCATCCAGCGCGCAAATATTTAACAGTATTGATAATATATTAGAGACCTTGAATATAGATGACATTGTAATTTTAGGTGTAGGAAACAATGACAAAAATCCTTATGTATTTCTGACTGAACTTTGTTCTACACTCTGCAAATTGAAGAAGAACAAAGTTTTTGTAGTAAACGTATTTAATAATGACTTTCTAAATGTCAAGTTGTTGAATAGAGAAATTAAGCTATTTGTTCAGAATTTTTCAAACTGCTATTTTATTGACATAAGTAATAATTTAAATAGGAACTCGCGTTCGATACCGAAACATTTCTTGTGTTCTAAATTAAATATAGAAATTGATAATTTTAATTACGAAAAACTTGTTCGATCGTTACTAAGATCAAAGTGTGCTGGCATAGCAACTGGTAGTACTGGAGTAAATAAACTGAACATGAAAGAACTAAGCGAAATAAAAGGAACTATCCCATATTATTTTTATAGACAGATAGATAAAAGTAAAGTAGAGTATAAGCAAAATCCAATGAATAACGGTAATGATTCAACCTTTCTTCGATAATGTAAGAAATTACACCCTACTACATCAAAACATTGCTGGAATTTTACATAAAAAAGATTTACTTGAACTTGCAATTCTTGAGTTTGAAAATAAAAATATTAGTATCGATATAATATGCATTAGTGAAACTTTTATGAAACAGGGTACAGAGTCTAATTTAATGCTTAAAAATTACAAATTAGCAACGGCTTTTTCAAGGCCAAATCAGCGTAGAGGTGGCACGTGCATATTGGTTAGGAAAGAATTAGATTATCAACCCATAAAAAACCTACCCAACCCGCTACTCTATACATTTGAATTTTGTGCTATTGAGATAGTTACACTTGGCATTTGCGTTGTATGTATATATCGGATTCCAAATTCTAATATAGAATTATTTTTTGAAAATTTTAATCAACTTTTAAATAAACTTACTAAGAAAAAAAAAATAAAAGAATTATAGTTTGTGGAGATTGGAATACAAATATTTTGAAAAATGATAGTAATTCTAAAAAACTTAATTCCATATTATACAATCATAACTTTAATAACCACATTTGTAAGCCAACCAGAAAAATGTCTTGTATTGATTTGATTGCCAGTATTCTTCCTAATGTACAACCAAATATTCACTATTTAGCGCTATCTGATCATGAAACTTGCCACACAATAACTTTTCCGGCAAATATAAATGTAAGTAATATTAGGAAATCGATTTGGTTTGAGGAAAAAAGAGACCTTAGTGATGAAAACGTGAATAAATTTGTGTCCTATATTTCAGCCCTATCATTTGCTGACGTATATGAAGCCGAGGATACTAACTTGGCTTTCAACTACTTTCATGATACTCTGACCTTATTTTATAATTTGTGTTTCCCTAAAATAATTGTAAAAATAACAAACAAACCTATTAAAAACAAATGGATTACAAGGGGTATTAAAAAATGTAGCATTAATAAAAGACGTTTATATTTGAAATACCGTCTTTCAACAGCAAACAAGAAAAGAAATAAGAAAATATATTACAAATATACAAACATTTTAAGGAAATGCATACAGCAAGCTCAGAAACTTGGCAATACACGCTACCTACTTAATTCTAACAACAAAAGTAAGGCAGCTTGGCGAATAATAAAAAACGTTAATAATGATGTGGCAGTTAGTAATGACATAACTACAATAACTACTACTGACAATACATATTATCAGTCACATAAAATAGCGGATGTGTTTAACAATTACTTTATAAATTTAACTAATGACATTAAAACATCAAATACAATAACAACCAATAATGACTATGCATCTAAATTGACATTTTATCCCAAATCTATTTATCTAGTTCCTATAAATAACACTGACATTATAAAAATAATTAATTCCTTAAATAATACAAATTCTACAGGTTACGATGATATTAGTACTAAAGTCTTAAAACAATGCTCTAAATATTTATCTTTCCCACTGACCCATATTATTAATTTAGCTTTTGTTCAAGGCATATTCCCAACCAGACTAAAATTTTCTATCATTAAACCACTATACAAGAAAGGCGTTAAAAGTGATATTAACAATTATCGTCCTATAACACTTATACCTGTTTTGTCTAAAGTATTTGAAAAGGCCTTACATACCAGAATTTATAACTTCTTTACCAAACATGAAATATTAAAACCAGAGCAATATGGGTTTACAAAACACAAGTCAACGACTTTAGCATGTTTTAACTTAGTAAAACTTATAACAACCAGCCTAAACAACAAAATACCTATAACATCCATTTTCATCGATATGTCAAAGGCATTTGACTTTGTTAACCACGAATTATTGTTACACAAACTCAACAAATATGGTGTAAGAGGTAATGCACTAAAATTAATACAAGACTATTTAAGTCAACGGAAACAGTGTGTTGAGATATCAAGCTACTCTGGAAATCGTAAAAAAATTTTTAGATCACCATATCGCGAAAATAATTTCGGAGTGCCGCAAGGAAGTATAATAGGACCATTATTATTCATAATATACATAAACGATCTTTCCAATATAACTACACACAAATGTGTGCTGTATGCTGATGACATTACCATTAATATTGAAAATAATAATAAGACTTTTGACTCCGAATACGAAATAAATAGTACTCTAGAAAAAATAATAGATTGGTTAAGGCATAATAATTTACAAGTTAACATCGGTAAAACTAAAATGATAAGATTTCAGACATATAATAGCAAACAAGCACCACTTAAAATCGAATATGGGAAAAACGTCATCGAAGAAGTTGACCATACAAACTTTTTAGGTATAACAATAGACAAATTCTGTAATTGGAGGACACATATTGATAACCTATGTAGAAAATTGGATAAATTTGTCTTTGTTCTATATCGATTAAGTCGAGTGGCTAACATAGAGGCATCACTTTCTGCCTATCATGGATATGTTTCTTCGATCCTACGTTACGGCTTAATAATTTGGGGTAATTCTGTCGATTTAATTAGAGCTTTTCGCGGGCAGAAAAAATGTATAAGGTCAATGTGTGGAGCACATCAATTAGATAGTTGCATTCCTCTTTTTCGCAAATATAAAATATTGCCACTTCCTGCATTATATATTTACGAAATTTGTGTCTTTGTTCACAAAAATAGAAATTTATTTGATAAACAAAACGACGTTATAATTAGGACTAATAGAAACATACATAAGTTGTTAGTACCAAAGCAAAGAATGCAACTTTACTCAAAAAATGTATATTGCATGGCAATACATGTTTACAACAAATTGCCTGTTTGTTTCAAAAAAATGAACATAGGAATCTTTAAACATAAATTATACCAATTTCTTTTAAATAAATGTTATTACTCTATAAATGACTTCTCAAATGATAAATTTGACTTGAATTGTAATTATTGAAATTAATCTCGACTTAATTTATTGATATGTTTTAACTAAAAAATATTATGAATTGATTGACATTTTTGTTTTTATATAGATGCTACTTAGTTTCCTTAAGTATAGCTGTAAGTATATTTATATTCTATAATAATTCTATAATAATGTCTTGGTATTCTCTTAAATTCTAACATAATCTGTCTGAAAATATTTGTACGCAGGAAACTGCAGAATATTTAGGATCTCAATTATTCTGTAACAACTTAAATGTACCATATTCTAACAAATAAATCATCTTATCTTATCTTATCTTATAATTTTATTTATATGTATGGATTAATGTTTACATAGTTTTAACATATACACTTCCACGACTCAAATTCATAATCGATCAAATTAGTAAATGTTGTGCATTGTAGCAATTTTGTAGCGACTTGTAATTTTTATTGTATTACTAGCGATCAGCCCCGGCTTTGCACGGATGATTTATGAATCTCGACAACAGGGCCACCTTTCGGGTCCCAATATGAATATAAACCATCTAAGATCTAAGGATACATTCAAACATGCTCAAAAAGTACCCTATTGTCTCTAAGTCTATTATTAGACCTCAGTGGTACAAACGCAGCTGTAGCGGTGTTTGAATATAGTTGCAGGTATCCATGGGCTGCAGTAGCCACTTACTATCTAGTGGACTGTAAGTTCACTTTTTATTTCAGTTTTATAAAAAAAAACCAATCAACTCTTAACAAAACCACAAAACACAATAAGACCTAAACATAATCATAAATATGGTAAGCCATACAGCATTCAGAGTTTATATGTATTAGAAATCCTTTCGCACACATCGTTTTGTATGGCAATTTGATTCCGGAAAACAACTCTCAGCGGATTCAACCCTTTTCCAAACAGTAGTTGTTAAACAAAAAGTTTATTTAGATATATTTATTTTGGGTATACGTTTTCACAGATAATAAAACAAAATTTAGTATTATTATTTCGTACAAACATTGTATTTTGTAACATATTGATTCTTGGTAAAAATATTGGCTAACGTTTTTTCTTTTTTTATTTATTTTAAAATTAATGTTTCTTCCACAATAGTACTTATCCCCGAATCGTGAGTTCCAATGTTAAGTAGTTTTTTGGTCTCTTTGTTAATTTGTTTGTCTATTCACTGTGCAGTGGCGGTGTAAGAACATCCGTTACGTCATGTCGTCCTGTGGGTGCCGTAAAAGGCGACTAAGGAAAACAAATCAGGGGTTTGGCCGTGCTTCTTAATATCAACTAATATATTTAAAAAAAACTACAGTCACCAACCCGCCTGCCTCTCTTGACAACTATGGCAAATATTCCCTTTATGAGGCGATCGATGGGGATGCCCATGATTAACAGTGGACTTTAATAGGCTTTAAAACATTTGAAAGTCTATTTTACTAAACAAATGTTTGTTTATAAATCTGAACTCAGATTAGCCAACATTGGATTAAAAAACGGCATTAATGGACTCCATGCGCAATTTATGCTTTTAGTGGCATCCAGTGTAATCCTCGACACGTTTTATCAATTAGACTTTAACTACTTTGTGGAAAGTCAATAGATTAGAATAGAATAATGTTTATTCAATATACATTACATGTGTAATTCTTATTGAAAGTTATTTTTTACTTTACCACTGGTTCGAAAGAAAACTCTCTGTCCTGGGAAGAACCAGCAAGAAACCCAGCGGGACTTTTTTTTAAATAAATTTTACAATATAAATGATTACGAACTATTTACAAAATTTATTTTAGAAACTGCTTGGAAGTGACCACCTCGATCCCAGGGATTATTATCAACCATGTATTTATTTACACTATAACTTGGTAATAGAGAGAACCTGTACACTTTCCGGGACCACGTTGTAATAGCGTATACATTGCCCCAAGAATGAATTACTGAATCCGTGGAGTCTAGAAACTGGCATCACTAGCTTGTGTTTGTTCGTAGTGTTTACAGAATGTATATCACTATTTTTACTAAAACTCTCCTTGTTTTTGTGACAATTCATTAAATTTTCGTAAATATGCTGAAAGGCCAAAGTTAATATATTTATTTCTTTAAATTTATCTCTAAGAGACTCTCTCGGTTTTAGATTGTAAATAGCTCTAATGGCCCCCTTCTGTAAAACAAAAATAGTTTCTGAATAAGCCGCATTTCCCCATAGCAAAATCCCATGAGACATTATGCTTTGAAAATAACTGAAATAAACTAATCTAGCTGTCTCGACACTAGTGAGACCTCTAATCTTTTTTACAGCATAGGCTGCAGAACTTAGTGTGCTTGCTAATTTGGATATATGAGAGCCCCACTGAAGCTTTGCGTCGAGAGTGATGCCAAGAAAAACAGTGGATACAACAGGGCTCATTTCCTACCCATTTAAAAACACATTGGTGTTCAGATTTTTAACATTCGTTGTTGTAAATTTAACACAATTAGTTTTATTTCCGTTCAAATGTAGATTATTAATGTTAAACCAATGCACTAATTTTGATATAGCATTATTCACTTCGTCACATTTAAATGATTGACGTTTAAGTTTAAAAATCAAGGAAGTATCATCAGCAAATAATACTATATCATGACTATCCCCTACAAGGTGAGGTAAGTCATTAATATACACCAGAAACAGGAATGGGTCGAGAATCGAGCCCCGAGGGACACCCATTAGTACAAGTTACTCGGAAGAACTTTTACCATTGATAATAACCTTCTGCTTTCTATTACTTAAATATGAAATAATAAATTTAACGCTGTGTTCTAGACACCATAGTACTGTAGCTTCCTGATTAATGTCTCATGGTGAACACAGTCGAAGGCCTTGGAAAGGTCACAAAAAATATAACCAAAGCATCCTCTGAATTCTCCCATGCACAAGTCAGTCAGTCAGGAATGAATGATTCGTTGAAGATTGAATATGTTCAATACAGCTGGTCAAAGATAAATAGTAAAGTAAAGTTGCAGCCTATTTACGTCCCACTTCTGGGCACTGGCCTCCTCTCATTTCTGAGAGGGTTTTAGGGCAAGGAAATGTCCGCCGCGCTGCCCCAGTGCGTGTTGGCGAACTTCACATGTCTTCGAAATATTTTTTTTTCTTATTTCTCAGAAATGCAGGTTTCCTCACGATGTTTTCCTTCACCGCCGAGCACGTGGTAAATCAGCACTTAAAATTGCAGTTAACAATTTCATTGGTGCCGGCGGGGATCGAACCCGGGTTGCTCGAGTACTGTGAAGGTTACAGCGAGCGCTAACCATCTGAGCTACCACGGCTCCTAATAAGATAATAATAATCAATATATATTAATATATAATAATATAATATAAATATATAATAATAATCAATAATAAGATAAATAATAATCAAATATATTCACCATATTTTTTGCCTAGCATGAGTCGCCCCAGACACGAGGTTCTTGTCCACAACCTAAGTCAGCACACACACACACACACACATACACACATTGGAATAGGTGGTTTAGGAAGTTACGGTTTTGGGTAAGTGGTGGCAGTGACAGTGCGCAAAATTGTGATAGCTAATTATAGTCAGATATTTTATTGGTCAAATAATGTAATCGTGAAAAAGATGAATTTGGTGAAAAGATAAATAGAACCATCTCTGAGAGAATTAGCACATCGACATGACGATCCGAATAATTATTCATGATTCATGAGTACATGCTTGTGGGAATTTATAAACCCATAGAAATAGAACAATTCGCATTTAATGACAATATGGAAAACGCCAACGTAGAGAGATGTGAGATCTCGGAACCGCTGCCTACATTGACGATTCCATTTAATGACTTACTAAATTAATAAGATATAATTGTATGAGTTTATTATCGTAATACTGTTTCTATTAATATATATGCTATTTAAATGTGTAACGAGACTAATGACCTCACTCGGTGTTATATTATGGAAATAAAACATCTTCCTAATAGCAAGTACAAAAAAAGGGCGGTTTACAAGCTCCCTGCCGTAAACATATGAGGAAATTTATGGGAGATTCCATGTTCAGCAGTTTGAATATTGATAGACTCTACTCTAAGGATGGAATGTATTGTCTAAATTCTAGTTATCTATCAATAGACCATTAATCCTTATTATAGAATATACATAGAATAAATTCTTCAAAGACGTCATTAAAGTAGTGACTATAAATGGCCTCTGTATTTCTATTATGTAGCATTGTAACCCTTACAATATTATTACTATTTATGCAATTGATATCTTTCGATAGTATTTTACGTGGTAGGTCCATGCTGCAGCTATATTGTGGTTGCAACACAAATGGGTTGGCTCGACCGGGGTAGGACCACGCTATCACAGAATACTAGCGTAAAATAGCAGCTTAATGCTGCTGTTTCGTATGATGAGTGTAGAGAACCGGAGACTCTTTTTACTGAAAACGAGACATTCCATCTGAAACCTCAGGGGCGACAACGCATCTGCGATTTGGTGGGCAAACGAGGATAAATGTAGATGTCAAGGGGCCACAGCATCCACTTACCATCAGATGGATTGTGTGCTCGTTTCTCACCCGTATTCTATAAAAATAAGTTTTAAAATATTTACCACGGTTGAAATTGACCAGAAAAGTGTCATCTCTTTTTACAAATTTACGCATAAAAGTTTTAAAAGCTTATAAATTGTAACTAGTATTTACAAATTTCCTGTTATTCAAAATGGTATTTCTATGCAAACAAAAGGCTTGCCTGCGATTGGAGTATTTTTTTGGGCAGCTGAAGTGGAGTAGCACTTGTAATTGTTTTTTTTTTTCTTCTTTAAACATTGAAATTGTTTCAATTCAAACTTGATCCCATTTAAAGCGAACCGTGATTATGGCGCTACGAAAAAATTAATGATGATTTTTTTCTCTGTGTTTTAAGTTGGTGTTTTCTTTGCTCTCACGTTTAAACTCTTAATCCCCATTGAGAGATTTAGGGTAAGTAACTGTCCGCTGTGATGTTTCAATGAGTGTTGGCAGACTTCACATGTATTTGAATAATTTTTTTGGACACCACAAACGCGACACTTGTCGACTTGATAAGGTCCCGCTACCAGCTCTCATTAGATTCGGTATATTATTTTTAAACCGCAAAAATACGTGAAAAAATCACATTAATATTAAGAGGTGACACTGATGAATAGAAGTGATGTATTGATTTAAGTTTTCCATTTGTATTATATATAAATTATTGGACGATTTTTATAAAAATCGTCCAATGATATATTTTTCAGGGATGCAGTTTTTCTGGCGACTTCCAAAAAGGAGACGGTACTCAATTGGGTGAACCGATTACAATGACTTTTTTTTGAAAACTGGTACTTCTCGTGTGGTCCAACATGAATTTGATTAAGATCAGACCAATAGTTTTTGAGTTAATCTCCTCTTATTATATTGCGTTATAATATATATTGAAGTCGGCTGTACAAAATTTTTAATTTTAAATTATATTTATATACGATGTCACCCTTCACCACTGAGCACGTAGTTATCCAGCACTGAAAATTGCGTTTAAAATTTTTATTAGTGCTGGCGAAAATCGAACCCGGGTTGCTCGTGGGCTGTGAAGTCACGGAGAGCACTTACCCCCTGAGCTCACACGGCTTTATTTCCTTGCTCTAAAACCCTCTCAAAAATTAAAAATGCTTGTGCCCTTCACTGGGAACTGTTTAGGTTGTAACATTACTTAAACTCAAACTTATTATTTCATTTATTACATCAGCACTTAAAAGTGCAATTAACAATTTAATGAGTTTCGGTGGGGATAGAACCCGGTTTGCTCTAGTACTGTGAAATGTATGTCTAGCGCGTAACCCCGAGTTATCACGGCAGATCTGTTATATTAATACTAGTTTTTATCCTGATAAGTGACCCTCAAAATTTTTTATTGCGAATTTAAGAATTTTTATAGGAAGGGTCGTTGGAAAGGGCAGAACAACGTTTGCCTGGCGAGGTAGTGTATAACTCTTTCTTTTAATAGAATAAGGTTGATAAACGAGCACGCAGTCCATCTGATAGTAAATTGATGAATATAATAATAATCTAAGAACTAAAATGGAATGCCTCGGTTCCAGTAAAATTTGTTCTCTACACTCACCATATGAAACACAGTAGCATCGAACTGTTACTTCACGCTGGTATTCTATGAAAGTGTGGTCTATTTGTAATACAAACATAATATAGCTGAAGTATGGCTCTAGAACGTACCAAAACGTAAAGCAGTAAAGTAATAATAGTAAACACAATAACATAAACGGTAATGAATTCCAATCAGTTTTCATTAAAAATAACAACCTTAATCATTCAAACAGTTAATAACACAAGAAAATTAAAACCAAGGCCATCTGCATTCTTTGTAATAACAAAAGTACTGATTTGGGGGAGAAAATCTTCGTTAAAGTCTTCCACTTATTTACAATTTTTAAACTCAACCGCGAGGGTGCGGGATCAGGTGTTGTAGGGCACTGAACAATTGCTACATCTATCATAATTATCATCATTACAGCCCTTCACAAGTCCACTGCTGAACATAGGCCTCCCCCAAAGAATGCCACAAAGCATGGTCCTGAGCCACCTGCATCCATCGACTTCCTGCATGTCTTACCAGGTCGTCACTCCATCTCGTGGGGGGACGCCCTACACTTCGCCTACCGGTACGAGGCTGCCACTCGAGAACCTTTCTTCCCCATCGGTTGTCGGTTCTTCGAGCTATATGGCCGGCCCACTGCCACTTCAGCTCACTAATCCGTTGGGCTATGTCGGTTATTCTGGTTCTACTGCGGATATACTCATTCCTAAGTTTATCACGCAGAGAAACTCCGAGCATAGCCCTCTCCATAGCTCGCTGAGCGACCTTGAGATTCCTCATACGGCCAGCAGTGAAGGACCACGTCTCAGTTCCGTAAGTCATCACTGGCAACACGCACTGGTTGTACAATTTCGTTTTAAGGTTTTGAGATATGTCTGACGAGAATATGTGTCGTAGCTTCCCGAACGCTGCCCAGCCGAGTTGAATCCGTCGATTGACCTCTCGGTCGAAGTTGGACTTACCTAGTCGGACTATTTGTCCCAGGTAAACATACTCGTCAACAACTTCGAGCTTAGTGCTCCCAACAACTACCGGCATAGGTGTGACATGGACATTAAACATGATCTTTGTTTTG
The DNA here is from genome assembly GCA_963668995.1 of Parnassius mnemosyne. Taxonomy (NCBI): domain Eukaryota; kingdom Metazoa; phylum Arthropoda; class Insecta; order Lepidoptera; family Papilionidae; genus Parnassius; species Parnassius mnemosyne. The sequence continues at coordinate 39,766,531 of CAVLGL010000081.1, read as the reverse complement.
TCCATGTTCATCTTAAGACCTATCCGTTGGGAAAAACTATTGAGGTCATTGAGCATAGTGCTTAGCCCCTCCAGCGATTCTGCCATAAGCACTATATCGTCGGCAAATCGAAGGTGAGTGATGTACTCGCCATTGATGTTGATACCGTATCCTTTCCAGTCCAGAAGCTTAAAAACGTCTTCCAATGCAGCGGTGAAGAGTTTCGGGGATATGACGTCACCCTGTCTTACACCTCTCTGCAATTGGATAGGTTTCGTACTCTGGTTCTATACTCGGATAGCCATCGTAGCCCTACTGTACAAGCACTTCAACACTTCGATATACCGACAGTCAACTTGGCACCGCTGAAGGGACTGCAGCACCGCCCAAATTTCGATGGAATCAAAGGCTTTCTCATAGTCCACATACGCCAGACATAGTGGCAAATTGTACTCTTCGGACTTCTGTACAACTTGCCGAAGGGTATGTATGTGGTCTATGGTGCTAAAGCCCTTTCGGAAACCGGCTTGTTTGGGAGGCTGGAACTCGTCAAGTCTGCGCGCGAGACGATTCGTAATGACTCTCGAAAACAGCACGTAGACGCGGCTCAGAAGGGAAATCGGTCTGTAGTTCTTCAAAAGAGCGTTGTCACCTTTCTTGAAGAACAAGACCACCGCACTTCTGCTCCACGCCTCCGGTGTAATGCCACCATGGAGGACGGAATTAAAGAGCTTCTGAAGGACTTCAAGTACCGGTCTTCCACCCGCTTTCAGAAGCTCCGCTGTAATTCCATCCTCGCCTGGGGCCTTACCGTTTTTAAGGTGCTGGAGAGCCATTCTAATCTCGCTCAGACTGACGTCCGGGATATCTTCGGAATAGTGTCGGATGAGACTCGCTCTTGGATCGTTACTCACACTTTCGTGTGGCTCCAACGATGACGTGTACAACTGCCCATAGAACCTCTCAATCTCACTCAAAATCTCAGGTGTCCCGGAAACGATGCTGCCACATTCCGTCTTCAGCTTTGACAGTTGGCTCTTTCTGGCAGACAGATCTCTGGCAAAGACTTTGGAGCCTTGGTTCCGCTCTATCGCTTCTTCAATACGAGCTGTATTGAAAATGCGTAAGTCCCGCCGCATGCATTAGGAGATCTGTCTGTTCAGATGCCTGTATGCTGTCACGTCTGTTGAAGAATGTAACTTCATCTCCCGTCTAACAGCCATAAGATTAAGAGTGTGATCGGAGAGTTTTTGTGTTCTTCTGCGGCGGGTCTTGCAGAACTTAGCTCCGACCGCATGGACAGTTTCCACGAGCTTGTCATTCATATCGTCCACTTCATTGCAGTCTTCTAGGCACTGAAAACGGTTTTGTAACTCGAGCTGAAAGGTTTGGGACTGTGGAACAGAACAGACTTTACTACATCTATACATCTGATTAAAATAATGGAAGATGGTAGCAAAGATTTGTTTAAAAAATGTATCTTAAAGCGTGGCGTGTTTGGGGCTGGATTTAATTTCATAACATTTATTTTTAATGGTGCCGTATAGTGATGGTATAAGAATATCTACTGCACCATATCCTCCCGTGAGTTTCGTAAGAGGCGACAGAGGGATACAAATCAGGAGATGGGCAGCAGAATTTTCCTAATAATGACTAAAAATAAAAATAAAACTGTGGTTGCCAACCCGCTTGCCAAGCACTTACCGTTATAGCCTATCAAAAGTCCACTGTTTGCTGGATGTGACGCGAAAATACTACGATGTATTATTAAACGAAGATTATTAAAATGGTGCAAGTCTCCTGAATTTCATTTCCATAACCCAAAGTATATAATATATTTCCATATATTCTTATACCATTTTCCCTTCTTCACCTCAAGAAGTACGAGACGCGACATAACTATCTTACGAAGATTGTCTACACTAGCGCCATGCGATACAACGTAAAAACAAGAAAACTCCCGCGATGCGTATCAGAAATATATTGCCCATCTCCTGTTTTAGTTTCTCTCTGTCGCATCTTACGACATAGGTGTCGAATAAAGAATATCCACTACCCTATATCATCATGACGATTGACCTCGCGGTCGAAGTTGGACTTACCTAGTCGGACTATTTGTGCCAGGTAAAAATACTCGTCAATGAATTCGAGCTTAGCGCTCCCAACAACTACCGGCATAGGTATGACATGGACGTTAAACATGATTTTCGTTTCATCCATGTTCATCTTAAGACCTATTCGTTGGAAGACACTTTTGAGGTCATTGACAATAGTGCTTAGGTCCTCCAGCGATTCTGCCATAAGGACTAATATAGTCGATAATTCGATTTGCCGATAATATATCGGCAAATCGAAGGTGAGTATTGTACTCGCCATTGACGTTAATACTCGTACCGTATCCGTTCTCGCAGTTGGCATGGCGAAGGCACTGCAACACCGCCCAAATTTTGGCGGAATCAAAGGCTTTCTCATTGTCCACATTCGCAAGGTAAAGAGGCAGATTATTATACTCTTCTGTCTTCTGTACTATTTGCCGAAGGGTGTGTATGTGGTCTATGGTACTAAAGCCTTTTCGGAAACCGGCTTGTTCGGGAGGCTGAAAGTCGTCAAGTCTGCGTGCGAAACGATTAGTAATGACTCTCGAAAACAGCACGTAGACGCGGCTCAGAAGGTAAATTGGTCTGTAGTTCTTCAAGAGAGCGTCATCGCCATTCTTGAAGAATAAGATCAACGCACTTCTGCTCCACGCCTCCGGAGTAGTGTCACCATGGAGGACGGAATTAAAGAGCTTCTGAAGGACTTCAAGTACGTGTTTTCCTTCTGCTTTCAAAAGATCCGCTGCTATGCCATCCTCACCTGGGGCCATGTCGTTTTTAGAGTGCTGGAGAGCCATTCTAATCTCGCTCAGACTGACGTCCGGAATATCTTCCGAATAGTATTGGATAAGACTCGCTATTCGATCGTTTCTCAATCTTGCGTGTGGCGCCAACGACGACGTGTACAGCTGCCCATAGAACATCACAATCTCACTCTAGATCTCAGGTGTCCCGGAATCTATGCTGCCACACTCGGTCTTCAGCTTTGACAGTTGGCTCTTTCTCGCAGACAGATCTCTAGCAAAGACTTTGGAGCCTTGGTTCCACTCGATCACTTCTTCAATACAAGCTTTATTGAAGTTGCCTAAGTCCCGCCGAATGCATTTGGAGAACTGTCCGTTCAGTTGCCTGTATGCTATCAAATCTGTTGAAGACTATAACATCATCTCCCGTCTAACAGACATTAGATTAAGAGTGTGATCGGAAAGTTTTTGCGTTCTTCTGCGGTGGGTCTTGCAGAACTTTTATGTCGTCTTCTTCATAGTATTCTTCTAGGCACTGAAAACGGTTTTGTTACTTGAGCTGAAAGGTTTTGGGACTTTGGAATAGAGCATGAGGGGGACGGAGCGTTGACTTCATTAGACGAGACCTCTCCAACTTAACGTTTAAATTCTGTGTGTCTCTAACCATTCGGTGATCGCTACCTGTTTTCGCCTTTGCGAACTGAGATGTAAGATGATGGACGTAATAGTACGCAGAGGGGTGGGTCCGGCTTACTACCTGGACCTCGTGGATGGTAAGGAGAGCTTTGGCCGGCTGCGGGAGTCTGCTCATGGTTGGCATGCGCGGAGAACAGCGATAAAGAAGCAAAAAAGGAATCTGCCCGGAACCGAAGGCGTTGTGTGTTTGTCCAGCCCAGAAAGGGAGAGTGACAATTCGGGACAAGGAGTAGAGTAAATGACTTGTAGAGAGTCAAGAAAATGCACGCGTAAAAGAGCCATGAGCAAGTACCGCGGGTCTCTCTCGAAATTCGGCCCGTATAACCGTAAGGTTAGTGGGGCCATGGGAGGTGGAGAGTTGTAGCCTCTTACGATACCCACGGGAAGATATGGGGTAGTGGACATTCTTAACCGCCACTGCACGGCAAAATAAATCTAGCAGCAGGTTTGGAACTGTTCATTTTTATAGGAGAGGGGGCAAACAAGCGTGCGGCTCACTTGATGGTAATAAGTAATTATCGCCGCTCATATACAACTGCAACACCAGTAGACTTGCAGATGCGTTGCCGGCCTTTTAAAAAGGATTACGGTCTTTTCTTGAAGGTCGTTAAGTCATATCGGTCCGGAAAATCTCTGGTGGTAGCCGATTCCACAAAGAAGTTGTGCGAGGAAGAAAACTTTTTTAAATTGCACAGTGGTAGACCGCCAGTTATCCAGATGGTATGGACGGTTTCGCGAGTTTTGTCGCGATGTGCGATAGTGAAATTGTGCGGCCGGAATTAGTCCAAAGAATTCCTCGGAGCACACCCCGTGGTAAATGCGATGAAATACGCAAAGAGGTGCAACATCTCTTTGCAGTGCCAGTGAGTTAAGCCGAACGAATAGAGTTCGGTCACCAGCGATTCGAACCGCTCCGCACTGGATGTGATCAAGAGAAAAGAGCTGGCACTGCGGAGCCCCAGCCCAGAGATTGAAATAATATTCCATTTGCGGAAAAACCTGCGCTTTGTAAAGTTTTCGGCGGTGTGCCGGCATGAAATGCTGTCCCGCTCTGCTGAGCACGTCAAGCTTATTTGGCCTTCTCTTCCAAGTGACCACAAAACTGCACGTCACTCGATATGTCGACGATAAAGATTCCGATACTGGCTGAAGCAACAAGAGGAGTGCCTTGAAACTAAGGAGATACGACAAAGGAGTCTTTTTTAGTGGCAAACGCGTAAACTTGTGTCTTCTAGCGAATAAACTGGACTAGAAATAGTCGACCCCAGTCCGAGACTTTATTCAACAAAGTCTCCACTTCAGACGCAAGTTAGTCCCGGTACTTCGCGACGTTTTCCCGAGAAATACTGGCACGGCCAGTGCATAGAGCATCAATCGAGCACAATCAAGCTTGTACACTCCTGTGTCTTGTAGAGGGATATTGCATTAGACGCATGGTAAGAACTGACTAATCTTCTTCGGTGGCTTAAAGAACGTTCTAATACAAGCTCGCTTCAAGATGTAGCCAATCTTGTCAGTGACACTTCTGATATATAGCAGAACAGCTGGCTTTCGCTCGACTGTGGCCGGCTACACTCGTTCACTTTGACGTAGGCGCGGGACCTGAAGCTTGTTGTCGTGCAAAACTTGCTTGACTGACTGTAGCTTGGTGTCCAGGTGTTTACTGTCACAGATCTCTCGTGCTCTCTGAAACAAAGATTTACCCACGGTAGTTAACTGTTAAGGAGGATAATAAGTTCATCGGGATAAAAACCCAAAAGAAAAAACTTTTAATAAAAAGTGAAAACGAATTCTTAGAGGCTAATTCTTCTATACAATATGTTTTCACGCCTACTTCACTATGTGATTTTATTTTTTGTAGTTTTAAGTCGAGTTCCACTACTCATTAAAAGTGTTTTTTTTAAATACACAGTACGCGAACAACTTTCAAATTTAACATCCGCTAGCACCAATGAATATTTGCACAACTTTTTTCGTCTGTGGTAGCAACGCTCCTGGTACCAGCTAGTTATAATATAGAAACCAATAATATTAATCTAGTAATTTTAAATAATGTGCATTATATTATGTTAAGATGAGTACAGATTTAGGTACTAAAATTCATCGAAAATAGATAATATAATAACATTACTTATCTATTAGGCTAAAATAATACTCGAATTTGCTTATCCAAGCATTTTAAACAGATTCATCAAAATTTCACACGAGATTCCAGTCCTAGCTAATGTCAGCCTTTGTCTGACTCGTTTCGTTGAGCGATAAGTAAATCAACATTTGCGAATCGGATTATATGAATAAGAAAGCAATGGGTTTACCGCGAGAATACATAAAAAGTGTAAAAACTTTTCCTTTTTATTGAAGCTTTAGTTTTTCGATCGATTATTTGTATATATTTGATTCGTTGTTTCTACAATATCACAAATTTAGAGAGTTAACAATTACCTTTCTTACTTATAACCGTTGTCTATTGTTTACTCTAATTAATAAAATCTTAATAATGATCTCTTTCTTTTGTCATTTATAGGAGAGAGAAAGAGCAACTTAAATCATTTCTAATTCCATTTTGTTTTTGAACTAAACAATTAAAATTACAACTTTTACACGTCTCACTCAAAAACCACAACAGCACAGCTCATTCATTGAAAAGCTTTTAGAAAATTTACTTCGCAAATATCCGCGTTATAAAATAAAATTATGTGTCTTACCTAGTATGAAGAGCACCTCCCGCCCTCCCTCAATTGCGTGCACTATCCCCGTCACCACTAATCCCAGCACCGCTACTCCTAACACCACAACACTAGGCGAAACACGTGTCGTATTATCGTCATAGTGTGTCTTGCCTAGTGTAGTGGTGTTGGGAGTAGCGGTTCTGGGATTAATGGTGACGGGGATAGTGCACGCAAGTCACAAGTCACTCTAGGCGTCCACTAGACTGTCGAAAAGACCAACGAAGGTCAGCCATTCGGAAAGGGCCCCGGAGAACTTTGGCAGGTCCAGAGTAGGGAGTCGTCCCAACAGCTCCGGCTGAAGCTGCTCCCGAGAGGAATCGGGCAGGCCACTCATCCGAGCTTCACGCGCCTCCTCGGCATACCTGCCTTCAGCCTCGATCAACTCGTCCGTGAGCGAAAAGAACTGCTCATAGTCCGCAAAGCAGGAGTCCAGGACTCCCTTATCCACATCCGAATCCTCGAGCTCAGCGTGAGCCTCCTCCACTGCGGCCCTTCGAGCATCCACCTGCTCGAACCGCTTCATCAAGTTATGGACCCTATCCGGTCGACCTATCAAAGCATGGGCGCTTGTGGCCCATCGCAACTCAGTCTGCAGACAACGGATCAGTAGCTTGGGCGATGACATCACTACTAAATACAAATTACGACGCGGCTCGAGCACAAATTACAAAGATAACAAATAAAAAATATAACGAAAAATAAACGGTGATTAATGCAGTTCCTATCAAATCGAGTTGAATAGAAATTACACAAATACGAATTACTACGTATCAACCAAATACAAGTTAGCACAAAAGAAAAGACACAAATCAAATTAACAAATAACAAATACTAGTGCGATCAAATCAAGTTAAATTCAAATTGCGCAAATACAAATTACTACTCTTTAGTTCAAATACAACTTACAGTATAAACGAAGATACACATCACGGTCGATCAACAAACAATGCCTAGCTCGGAAATCGACCCTTCGATAAGTAATCCACTACAACTATCCGACAACGATAATTAACCGATTACGTAAAAATAACCATCTACCTACATGACGTATATCTCTAGAAAACTCCCGCTTGCGCAACCTAGGGCGCGGCTTTTCAAATCCACCCACTAACCAAAAAAAGGCAAGCAACAAAGAACAAAGGGAAATAATTCTATTATTACGTACAAAAAAATATTTTTACGTATTATGGACGGGCGTGATTGTAGATACAAATTAAACCAATCAAACCAACGCTCCCTGCCACCAGAATTGTTTAATTTTTATCAAACACTATGGTCGGGATCGACCGGGGAATCGACCCCGGAACCACGCTCTGCTACCAGCTTGTTACGGCCTACGGCTGCTCCCTTAAAGGGTCAAATTCTCTGGGGTCCATGAGCAGAAGAATTCACGAGCAGACGTAGGTCGGGCCTCAGTATGGCCACGTGGAAAATCTCTAATTACACTAAACTATATGGGGGAGCGTTCTATACTACGGCCAGTCGACCGGGAGGATATTAGACGGAGCTTACTTACCTATATCCAAGGCGACTGGTCCCTCCGGAGTCGGTCAGGTCGCATGTGGTTGTGTAGTGCAAGGGAAATAAGATGATGTGATGTGTATCTGGGTGTGACTGATGGTGATTGACCCTAGACCTTGGCCGTCGGCAGCAGCCCGGGCGTCGACAAAATTGAGGGAACCTTCCGCGGCGTTGTCCACAGTCACTTTCCTCGTTCGTCACGATGACAGTCAATTAACTCTATCGTACGATTAACTAACTTACAGAAGCCACTAACTCTCGTTGGGTATAAGGTTAACGCACAAAAGGCACACGGAGTGTCCGGATCAAAGGTCACTACCGTTTCGCGTAGCAACAGTTATTTCTAGAATATCAAAGGCAGCACTAGTTAATATTGCCGAATGCACTTATGCAGATTCTGAGTCAGACACAATGAGTCCCTGGGAAGCTCTCCAGCAGAAATGCGCGTCAAAATGGTAGACCGTATATTTACTGGCCGCGCTTAATTATTCCGAGTTCCCGACAAAAATGACAGCGTGCTGTTCCAAGCACAGCTGAAAGACGACTGGTGCGCTTGCGCGTTCTGCGCACGACCGAAAGTCAAACCGGTACGAATGCACCGCGCCGAGCGCCCTCTCGCGTTAATTCTTGAAATTAGCGTTTGGCGCGAACAAATAAGATAGCACATTTACTACCAGTCTTAAATTATATTTGGATAGGTAATACCTATCTTCTCTCCAAAACTTTCTTATTAAATTATTTATGTCAATTACATGAAATTTATGATTATTATCATTACCATTATATGTCAAATTTAAATTATTATTACATATTAAATTGTGCATTTGTATATTTAAATTATGTCTTAAATTATTTTCCTGTGGCAATCCCTGTATATAAGGCAGTGTGAACAAGACAATGTTGTGTACATTTAAGTTATTAAGTTGTTCAATATATCTTAATAACTGTTTGTTGTTTACACTGCCTCTTCTACCAACAAAAATTATTATTGTACTATTTGGGCAAAATTTAATAACAATAATTTTATTTAGGATGTCACTAAAAGATGCTCCAGGCGTGCAGTAATTTGTAACTTTTTGTCCCTTTAAAGAGTTATTTAAGTTATGCCTAAATTTTTTCCCATGTCATCGCTATACACAATTATATTATTTTTAGTAATATTTGAGTTATTTATTATTTTAATATCCTCTGCTATGGCACTGTCATAGAGCTTTGGTGGTGGTATAATATTATCAGCAACAATGACTCTGAAGAAGCTGGCATTGAACGCTAAGACTCACATCATCATCATCATCATTACAGCCCTTCACAAGTCCACTGCTGAACATAGGCCTCCCCCAAAGAATGCCACAAAGCACGGTCCTGAGCCACCTGCATCCATCGACTTCCCGCATGTCTTACCAGGTCGTCACTCCATCTCGTGGGGGGACGCCCTACACTTCGCCTACCGGTACGAGGCTGCCACTCGAGAACCTTTCTTCCCCACCGTTGTCGGTTCTTCGAGCTATATGGCCGACCCACTGCCACTTCAGCTTACTAATTCGTTGGGCTATGTCGGTTACTCTGGTTCTACTGCGGATATCCTCATTCCTAAGTTTATCACGCAGAGAAACTCCGAGCATAGCCCTCTCCATAGCTCGCTGAGCGACCTTGAGCTTCCTCATACGGCCAGCAGTGAAGGACCACGTCTCAGTTCCGTAAGTCATCACTGGCAACACGCACTGGTTGTACAATTTCGTTTTAAGGTTTTGAGATATGTCTGACGAGAATATGTGTCGTAGCTTCCCGAACGCTGCCCAGCCGAGTTGAATCCGTCGATTGACCTCTCGGTCGAAGTTGGACTTACCTAGTCGGACTATTTGTCCCAGGTAAACATACTCGTCAACAACTTCGAGCTTAGTGCTCCCAACAACTACCGGCATAGGTGTGACATGGACATTAAACATGATCTTTGTTTTGTCCATGTTCATCTTAAGACCTATCCGTTGGGAAACACTATTGAGGTCATTGAGCATAGTGCTTAGGTCCTCCAGCGATTCTGCCATAAAGACTATATCGTCGGCAAATCGAAGGTGAGTGATGTACTCGCCATTGATGTTGATACCGTATCCTTTCCAGTCCAGAATCTTGAAAACGTCTTCCAATGCAGCGGTGAAGAGTTTCGGGGATATGACGTCACCCTGTCTTACACCTCTCTGCAATTGGATAGGTTTCGTTCTCTGGTTCTGTACTCGGATAGCCATCGTAGCCCTACTGTACAAGCACTTCAACACTTCGATATACCGACAGTCAACTTGGCACCGCTGAAGGGACTGCAGCACCGCCCAAATTTCGACGGAATCAAAGGCTTTCTCATAGTCCACATACGCCAGACATAGTGGCAAATTGTACTCTTCGGACTTCTGTACAACTTGCCGAAGGGTATGTATGTGGTCTATGGTGCTAAAGCCCTTTCGGAAACCGGCTTGTTCGGGAGGCTGGAACTCGTCAAGTCTGCGCGCGAGACGATTCGTAATGACTCTCGAAAACAGCACGTAGACGCGGCTCAGAAGGGAAATCGGTCTGTAGTTCTTCAAAAGAGCGTTGTCACCTTTCTTGAAGAACAAGACCACCGCACTTCTGCTCCACGCCTCCGGTGTAATGCCACCATGGAGGACGGAATTAAAGAGCTTCTGAAGGACTTCAAGTACCGGTCTTCCACCCGCTTTCAGAAGCTCCGCTGTAATTCCATCCTCGCCTGGGGCCTTACCGTTTTTAAGGTGCTGGAGAGCCATTCTAATCTCACTCAGACTGACGTCCGGGATATCTTCGGAATAGTGTCGGATGAGACTCGCTCTTGGATCGTTACTCACACTTGCGTGTGGCTCCAACGATGACGTGTACAGCTGCCCATAGAACCTCTCAATCTCACTCAAAATCTCAGGTGTCCCGGAAACGATGCTGCCCTATTCGGTCTTCAGCTTTGACAGTTGGCTCTTTCTGGCAGACAGATCTCTGGCAAAGACTTTGGAGCCTTGGTTCCGCTCTATCGCTTCTTCAATACGAGCTGTATTGAAGTTGCGTAAGTCCCGCCGCATGCATTTGGAGATCTGTCTGTTCAGATGCCTGTATTCTGTCAAGTCTGTTGAAGAATGTAGCTTCATCTCCCGTCTAACAGCCATGAGATTAAGAGTGTGATCGGAGAGTTTTTGTGTTCTTCTGCGGCGGGTCTTGCAGAACTTAGCTCCGACCGCATGGACAGTTTCCACGAGCTTGTCATTCAAATCGTCCACTTCATTGCAGTCTTCTAGGCACTTAAAACGGTTTTGTAACTCGAGCTGAAAGGTTTCGGGACTTTGGATTAGAGCACGAGGGGGACGGAGCGTTGACTTCATTAGACGAGACCTCTCCAACTTAACGTTTAGGTTCAGTGTGCCTCTAACCATTCGGTGATCGCTACCAGTTATCAACCTCGCGATCACGGAGACATCACTCAACAGTTGTCGTCTGGTCGTCATAATGAAGTCAATCTCATTTTTTGTCGAACCGTTGGGGCTCGACCAGGTCCACTTCCTGTGGGGCCGCTTCTGGAAGAAAGAGTTCATCATAAAGAGTCCCTCTTTCTCCATGAAGTCGGCCAGCTGCTGGCCCCTTGGGTTCCGTTGCCCTATTCCAAATTTCCCTACTTTCAGCTCACCGTTCTCTCTTGTGCCTAGTTTTGCATTGAAGTCTCCCATTAACACCGTATATTGGGTTTTGGAGGAATGCATGGCTCTAGAGATATCCTCATACATTTCCTCCACCTCCTGATCGGGGTGTGCCGAGGTTGGTGCGTAAACCTGTATGACCTTCAGCGAATACCGTTTGGTGATTCTGAGTATAAGGTACGCAACCCTCGTCGACACACTCCCGATCTTTACAACGTTGTTAACGAGAGACTTGTGGACGATAAATCCGACACCACCTTGGGACAGATGGTCGCCTTCCCGGTGATAGAGCAAGTTGCCGGATTCGAGGATTACCGTGTCCTCCCCCTCTCTTCGGACTTCGGATAATCCGATAATATGCCAGCGCAACTTGTCTATCCCTTCTTCCAGCTCCACGATCTTCTCGTCAGTCCTCAGGGTGCGTGCGTTGTACGTTGCCAGGTCGAGTCGTCTAAGGTGGCAACCGAACCTCCACCGGAGATTCTTAGCACCCCCTGCCCCGCCGTTACCATGGTCGCCACCGTAGCCAGGAATAGCGGGGCCGCCGGGGACTGGGGGCCGTCTGTTTGTTGCTTTAGTCATTTGGGGGGTATTTGCCATAGTTGCCACGCTTGGCGAGCGGGTTGGCAACCGCAGTTTTTTTATTATAATTTTGGCTATTATCAGGGAGATGCTGCTGCCCATCTTCTGCCTGTTTCCCTTTGTCGCCTTTTACGACACCCACGGGAGGATATGGGGTAGTGGATATTCTTGACCGCCACTACACGGCAACACACACACTCACATTTATATTTAACTAAGGAGTCAAACCGCTCCTCATTATATTTACAAGTATTTACCAGATTATCCATAGCTGGGCTTTTTTGGGCTGATTTATATTTATTGGACACAGTTTGAAGGGAGTTAATAAGTGATAATATTTCTAGTTTAAGGCACTCTACTTCAGTCTCATAACATTTTTTTATGTTATCCACCTCAATTGAATACAACTTAGGTTCATATAACAATGCTTGCTTTTCTTTACATACATTAACATAATTTTTGGTATTAATCTTATTTTTTATAAATTTTTGTACTTTCTTTATGTATTTATTAACTTTTATACACATCTTCAATTTGGTTTTACTGCAAATAATCCTTACTGTGTTTCCTGAGGTGGAAGAGTCGTCACCAGTCAAGTCTATTGTTGCAGATTGCTGTAACATTCTTGAAGTATCACATTGCATAAGCTCAGTGAACAGGCTTTGAGTCTGGGAGGCTTTAAGGTTATCTATATATGTTTAAAATTGTGTTATTTGCTCATTAGCCTCATTCAACTGTAACTTCAATGCAGCAATTAACCTGAGGGCTTCCTCATATTCCTAGCTGCATTGGTCAAACTCATTAACCGTTCCATGTAGCTGATCTCTTTCTTTTATAACACTTGTGTATTCTGTATGTAACTTTACCATGTCACCTTTCAATTGTGTATTTTTGGCAATTATGCTAACTATTTCCCTTTCATTATCATCCCTTTCCTTAACCAACAGTTCACACTGCTCCCTGGACGCCTTAAGTTCTTGGAGCGCAAGCTGGAGTTGGTTCTCCATCTGGCGCGTCTTGGCGTTGCGAGTATTCATTTTACTTTTTATTATAAATAATAAAAGAAAACAAAGATCGAAAACAGAAGGAGCAGAGTAAGCCAATGCAAAGTTGTTGTTGTTTTTTTTTTCTATTTACAAGTCTCAAATCAAATAATCGTTAAAACAATTCAAAAAGAAACCCGCAAAGAATGTAATTACCCGAGTAATAGAATAAATCTTTAATTTATAAAAGGTATGATATGAAATAAGAATTAAAATAATTTTAAAACAATGTTCGTTACCTGTCACTTTTGTTCCAACACCATATTGTTGTAATATTTATGTATGTACAGACTTTCTTAAATTTTAAATACAAAGCGGCAGTAATTATTAACTATAACATAAAATTGAGGTGGCTATGGTAAATTTACAATATTTAAATTAATTATTATCGGCACCAAATACTTACAATTACACCAGCATCCACTAATCAGCAGCTGGACTGTGTACTTGTTTATCACACTTTTTCTAAAGAAATATGTTAGTCTTTAATTATTTTGTATTTACATCTAATATATTTGTTAAAGTTAAAAGTTTTCTACTGCGCAAAATTAACTGCAATTCCCGTAGATACTAAAGGATTTTTTACGAGTGCAGACAGACCACTTAAGGCCGGAGGCATCTGTATTTAGCAACCTTGCCCATCAGCGACCGTTAACAAGCCGTATAATTCTTTTTTATTTATTTTTGCATTAAGTTGCAAATTATTCAAATTGCAACTTTGAGAAATGTTACAACAATTATAGGGGAAATTTTTATCATATTATTTTCTTCGATCATATTAAGGCCTACCTCATGTCGCTGAGTTTGATGAAATTGAATGTGACATGAGACTGGCAAAGTATTCGTGTTTTTCTATACTCCAACTTAGACTGCCTTGTTCGTCAAGTGGACGTAAATGTGGCTGCTGATCATTATGTCTCGGAATCGGATTCAGGGTCTAAACAAAAATGTAATTGAGATTTTTTGTCGAAATATTCTTAGTCTTATCATAGAGAGAGTCAGGAAGTCGGCGGTGTGAAGAATCTTATATCAGAAGTTGCATTGGAATCTAGTCGCCGTTAGCGTGACTGCTGATTTTGACTCATTAGGTACCGGGTTCGAATCTGGAGCCATATTGGATGTTATTGGATTTTATTATTAAAAAATTCTCGGTGGCAATGAGAAATCAAGAGGTAAGTTGTGTTTTATTGCCGCGCCTCGGAATTCACACAAAGTAATTTGTCCAGTATACCTGCGCTTACGAACACAGACTGGCCGCCGTGACCGAAATTCGGTTTGGATGACATTATTCATTATTTATTTATAATATTCTAACAAAATAGCCAATGTTAAAATTTGGATAGCAAATGTTGGCTCACATACGCACTCGAATACAAGATCTACAACTTAATTTTTACAATTATTAAAATCTATTATTTATTAATTTCAATTTTTTGTGGCATTCCTTAGAGGAAGTATATGTTAATGATTTTGATGATAATGATGATGATTTAAACGAGTGTATCGGCATTAGAAGCAGAGTAACTGACACAGCCGAACGGATTAGTTAGCTGAGTGGCAATGGACCGGTCACATAGGTTGAAAAACCGACAACCGATGGGAAAGGAAGGTCCTCGAGTCGTAGCCTTGTACTAGTAAGGAAAGTATAGGGTGCAACTAGATAGACTTATGTTCAGCAGTGAACTGGTGATGGTCTGTAATGATGGCGATGAAGAAAACTAACTACAACCAGGGGAGGAAAGTCTCTAACGTACGTGGACTTGTAATGAACAATATCAATCATGATAATAAACTTTAACCATTTAACTTTGACGGCTCCGTGGCGCAGTGGCTTAGCAATGAGTTGCTGCGCTGGGGGGCGCGGGTTCGAATCCCGCACGGAACAAGTATTTGTATGGCCTACAAATGATTGTTCCGGGTCTGGGTGTTTGTCCTTGTGAAATTTGTGTTTGTAAACTGCCTCCACGATACAGGAGAAAAATCCTAGTGTGGGGGTAACGTTTTTTAAAAAAAAAAACAAGAAAAAGAAAACAAGAAAAAAACAAGAAAAGTCACTGTCATCGAGTCAATATTGACAACATAAGTTTAAAGGCATTAGAAAGATCTAATGCCTCTTTTCTAGTAGGACTAAGTGAGTGAGGACTTCACGGGTGACGACGACGACGCATCTGCATTTAGATTCTTTATTGAGGATAAGTCTAGATGTCTTTGAGTCACATCAACCACTTACCATCAGGTGGACTGTGTGCTCGTTTATCACCTAATCCTATTAAAAAAAAAATCATTACACCTTGAAAAATATTTTTATTTTGAGTACTGTCTATTCCATCGTATATGGTGTCGTTAGATAGATCTTTCAAAAATATTGGGGTTAAGAAACAGTTTTTTTCGATTCAGGGGTCAGTTGGTGAAATATTAAGCTTTAAAGTTCAATTAACAATTTAATTGGTGCAGGCGAGGATCGAACCCGCGTTGCTTGTGTACTGTAAAACTTACAACGAGTTTTGATATCTTAATCTAATTGATATTTAACATATTTTAATTTTATATAAATATATGTAATGCCGTGTTGACGAGGTTAAAAATATCCACTACCCCATTTCTCGTAAGTATCTTAAAAGGCGACAGAGGAAATTTGAGGCAGGAGATGTGCAGCAGCATCTTACTGATAACAGCAAAATAACAATAAGAAAACTACGGTTGACAACCCACTCGCCAATATTAGCTACTATGGCAATATACGAAAGCTACAAAGAGACGGCCTCCAGTCCCCGGCGGTAACGCTATTCATGGCTACAGTGCTGACCATGTTAACGGCGGGGCAGGGAGTGGAGTGAGAATTTCCGGTAGAGATTTGGTTGTCAACTAACACGACTTAAACTGACAATATATAACGCTCAGACCTTGAGGACTCACGAGAAGATACTGGAGTTGGGATATTATAAAGTTATCTGAGGTGCAAAAAATGGAAAGGACACGGTAATCCTCGAATCCGGCAACTTGTTCTATCACTGTGAGGCCGACCATCTGTCCAAAAGCGGTGTCGGATTTATCGTAGCATTACTCCGGAGGCGTAGAGCAAATCTGCGGTGGGTTAGTTATACAAGAAATGTGAGAACTACTTTTGTTGAGGAATTACAGACAGATTTACCTTCTGAGCCGCATCTATGTGCTGTTTTTCAGAGTCATTACGAATTGTAAGTGCTTAGTGATATACAATGTTTTTCACTCTCCTCTCGCTTTGAGGTGTGCAATATTTCAACGACATGTATAATTTCTTATCATTGCAGCGTTTATTTCTTGTGTACTTTCCACAGAGGAGCATTTGCGAATAGCAATTTAACTCTTAATAATTTCATTAACTTTTTATTAAATATATTATGTTATATTATACACATATAAAAGGGAGCATGGATCTTAGTCCTTTATTGTGTTATATCGTTATTGCTATGCTATATGCGAATTGGACATTATGAAGTCTTAGTGCGACTAATTTAAATATTTCCAAATTTTTATTTGAATTTGTAATGAAATTGTTAAAAATTAATTTTCTTAATTCTCCGTAAAGAAAGAAAATGTTGTGTGCTGCCCAGTTTGAAGCGTACCTTCCTCTCTCCCTCAATTGCATGTACTATACCTTTCACCACCAATCCCAGCACCACCACCCCTGAGGGTGGTGGTGCTGGGATCACCATCACTACCAGCACCACCACTCCCAAAAGCTATAGCTGGGAGTGGTGGCGTTGTCCCGGGGCCTTGCTGTTTTTATACTAATAAAATTTTCATTATGATTGATAATAACCCCTGGGAATTAGGTGATCGCTATCATGCTGTTTCTAAATATTTTCACAACAAGTGTATAAACTCTAATAAATTCCGTTGGGTTTCTTGCTGGTTCTTCCTAGGACAGAGGTTTTTTTCCAAACCAGTGGTAAAGCTTAAATGACTTTCAATAATTAGGTATTCTTGTAATAATATATAGGGTTATTTTTAAAAGAGTAGCCAAAATTTAAGCTCACAAATGTTCAAATATAGAAATAATGATATACCGTTACTGCAGTTTTTAAAAATACGAGTAAATAAGGCTTAAGAATTTTATTTGAAATTATCCCAAATTGAATGTGATTTATGTGCAACAACCTTTTCGCCTACCGATCGACCCTTACGCATGTGTGCGTGTGTAGTAAAATTTTTTAAAATAATGCAATACCACGCATTTTTAATTTAAAAGCTAAAATGGACGGAATGATTGAGATTTTTTTAAATTAATTTTTCTTCGCCATTTGTCTATATTTTATTCTGAACCTTTTCTACAAACTTGACTGGTTACTGCAAAATAACCCTGTATGTTGTATAAAATCACTCTTTTCTTTTCTAAGAGCTAATGAAGATGATATTCAAAAATACTGTAAAAAAATTATATTTAACAGTTTCACTGATGAATATTTATAGATCAACTTGGAATTTTCAGACCTGATCTTTATGTGTTAATTAGACCCTTTTTGAGCAAGTAATTTTATTCGAATTCACTTTGAATTTCTAATCGTTTTGGAATAAAAGCTTGACCAACAGTTAATACATTTGGAAGAAGCCATTAGGGAATAAATTAAGAGCGGACTCGTAATGGAAAATGTTCATTTTGTTAACCTTTGAATGAATAATGATTTTGTAATAAACTTGAACTGTGTAAACGTTTTAAATTTTTAATGTTTTGTTTAATATAAATGTAATCAAAATTCACCAATTTTTTTTTATCGATTTTTGGCGGACCTCAAACAGAACGAGTTTCATAATTCAACTGCATTTTATGTATGTTTATTACGCAATGTCTTCCTTTCAATGGAACTTCACTGAAATTCATCATAATAGTGGGCAAATAGGAGACGAAATTTTTTTTAGGTACATAATAAAATTCATTTTCTATTTTTTGACCACATTCTACACATTTAAGACGATATTCTAGTTGCGTAGGATGTGAATTGTAATAATTCACACACTAAAACTGGACAAGAAATTTGTTTTGAAGGAAGTATAAAACAATTACAAAGAACTAAAATTAACAAAATATTGTAATTTTAAAGATTCTTAAGTCAGAGCTTTAAATTTTCGATACACGTATTAGCACCGACTTCAGAAGTTATGAAATTTTGTTGAAAATATTTTATTCTTTTGTGTAATTTTTTCTTAAAAAAAGATAACTGGTAAGTTTGTGGCAATGTTTAATTTAATATTTCGTTCCATTTAACTTTACTTTACGGAAATGTTTTGTATTGGCTATGAATAATATTTCTGTGTCTGGATGTATATTTAAGTACTATTTATTGAATATGGAATATGACTAGTGCCTAAGAGAAATAACTAGTGTTAAAAAAATAAAAATAAAAGTCGAAGAAACAAGTTACTATTTTTTTTAAATTTATTTATTTAATTTCAAGTATATAGGACTCATTATTACATCAACTTTTTCAGAATTATGATTATTATAAAATTTTAATTATAAACTCTATTATTATATTAATTTTAGATACATGCATTAAAATTATTATTATTATTATATATTTACAATTAGTTGCTGGGCAAATGCATCCTACAACAGTGTTGCAGATAGGGACAGTATACTCTGTCACTTATCATTTTTATAATACCGTTGGGGCTGGCCCAAACCCTGCGCACCAGAGATGCAGCTCTTTTACGCATAGTTGCGTAAAAACAATCTACATGAGCTTGAGCAAACATCGCTGATGCGCTGCAGCGACAGGACAGTCCCATAAGCACCCGGAACGCGTTGTTATATTGGATCCGAAGGGCTCCATAGGCCTGATGCGTGTAGTCCCTCCATAGGCTGCACGTGTAAAGAGATGTGCAAACGCTCTAAATAGAGTGAGTTTAACATCTCTGGAGCATCGCGCGAACCTGCGAGCAATCATATTTGCTCGAACTGACAGAGCGCTACGTTCCCTTTCCATGTCAGTATTATCCTTGAGGTTGGACGTAACCATATGACCTAAACATTTAAAAGAGTCTACCCTAGTTAATGGTGTATTGTTTAATTTAATGGTAGGTACATTACTCGTACGGTCCCGTCCGACCCCATAGATCATATACTGACTTTTTTGTACATTGTACTTCAGCCCATGTTCGGCCGCAAACGCCTCACCAACACTAAATAATTTAACTCACATACTGATGCACTCAGAAGCATCATGTCGTCTGCATAACTCAGGTTGTTAACACACATTCCATCTATATGACATCCGACATGCATGCCACTAAGCGCCTCAATAAATTCTATCTTGAAAAAAAAATAATTTTATGGATTTTATAGCGTTTCGTTCATTGCAGCCTATCAAAAGAACACCACTATCAAAAGTCGTCTCTCCCTAAGATTGCTCATATTTGCCATGGTTTTCATAATGGGCAGTGGGATTAGCAACCTTTATTTTATTATTTTGTTTCTTCATCAAAAAGATTCTGCTGCCCGTTTCCTGCTTTAGTTTCCTTTTGTTGCTTCTTATGACACCCACGGGATGATAATGTGTGGTTTTTTTTGGATAGGGTGACAAATAAGCGCACCTCACCTCTATCCTCGTTTGCAAATCAAAATGCAGATGCGTTGTCACCCGTGAGGACCAAGATGGAATGCCTCTTTTCCAGTAAAAAGGGTCTCCAGTTCTCTACACTCACCATACGAAACACATCAGCATTAGGCTGCTATTTTACGCTGGTATTCTGTGAGAGCGTGGTCCTTCCTCGGTCGAGCCGACCCAATCGTGCTACAGCTATACTACTAATATAGCTGTAGCATGGCCCTACCACGTACACAGTTTATGGCTTTACAGGATTACGAATTTCCTTCTTTTCCACTGTTGTACTACATTTAAAGTATGTGCCTATATACGGCTCTTCATCATTCATCATCGTTACAGCCTTTCACAAGTCCACTGCTGAACATAGGCCTCCCCCAAGGAATGCCACAAAGCACGGTCCTGAGCCACCTGCATCCATCGACTTCCTGCATGTCTTACCAGGTCGTCACTCCATCTCGTGGGGGGTCACCCTACACTTCGCCTACCGGAACTGCTGTCACTCAAAAACCTTTCTTCCCCATCGGTTGTCGGTTCTTTGAGCTATATGGCCGGCCCACTGCCACTTCAGCTTACTAAACCGTTGGGCTGTGTCGGTTACTCTGGTTCTACTGCGGATATCCTCATTTCGAAGTTTATCACGCAGAGAAACCCCGAGCATAGCTCTCTCCATAGCTCGCTAAGCGACCTTGAGCTCCCTCATACGGCCAGCAGTGAAGGATACGCCTCTTCCATTATAGTAATTATACTAGGTGGTGGATGATTTACCAGGTGGTAGCACTTTTATTGTCTAGGAGTACGTCTGGGTAAATAGCAGTGCTTGCTGCCCGCGCTGCGGTGTTCCAGTCTGAAGATTAAAGGGAGTCAGTATATTACAGGCTGCGAGGCATTCCATCTTTGTCCTCAGATATGACAACGAATTTCTTTGTTTGAAGTTGGCTGCATGTGTCCATGGACTGCAGTACCCATTTACCATCAGGTACACTGTAAGTGCGTTTGTTACTTCAGTTTTATAAAAACAGACACCAGACCTTCCCATGATAAAATGATGTTAAGCGAGGCAGTGAAGGGTTAATAGCTATTCGCCTTCCCCTTTTTATATTCGAATTTTAATCATCGGTAATGCTTTAATGAAAAAGTAAGTTATCGTACTTTTAATGGACGTTATTAAGTCCATTAAAGGCTTAATTTGTTATTATAATAGGCTAAAGTTAAAAGTTCTTATTCCGTCGAATACCGAATATCTAGGTAGATAGTATTCGGCGGAATATAGAATATTTAAGTAACATGTTTTGTGGTAGTCCAATAATTGGGAAAATAAAAATATTGATTTATTTTATAATAATGTATTTCTATTGTAATCTTTAAAGTAGTCTTTAAAGTAGCATAATCAACTTCCGTAATAAAAAAATTAACAAATAAAAACTATCGAATAAATGTTCATACACTTGAATTATCATAATTAAAGTTAAGAAGTGGAATACTATGGTTTGAAAAGACTTTTTTTTCTGCATTGTCAGGCAGTTGTTCACTCATTTTCTTCTCGTAGACAATCCCAGCTTCAGAGAAAAGAAGCTCTGAATAAATACTACTTTCCTATCGGTCGAATACTTCTACCTGAAAACTTTGACTTAAAATTCGGCTATTCGGCTAAGAAGCCCGCAGAATATTTGAAATTCTGCGTGTGGCTATAATATGTATAGAATACACAGAAAGAGAGGACAAATACAAAAGTGATACTAAAAAAAACGGTTGAGTTGGTAAAAACAGAATATAGTCTTCAAGAATACGAAAAACTTGATTTAAACAAAGCTGTACTCTTGCGGTAATGCTGAAGGAAATAATTAACACTTTCAGAACACCTTTATAATACTCTTAAAAGAATAAAAACTTAAGTTTAATTATACAAAATAAAAATCCACAAAGATGGCGCAACAAGACGGCTTACATTTTTCATAGAGCAACTCAGGTAGTGGTTCCCTAATGCAGCGATAGATGGCACTTATTTTAGTTTCTATGAACTTTGAAATACTGCGTAACATTTTTTTTATATGGAATAAGGGTGACAAACCAGCAATCAGTCCACAGGTGTTAAGTGGTTGCAGTGGCCCATAGACATCTACATCTATCTTCGTTTGCGAATTAAAATGCAGATCCGTTGTCAGCCGTTAGGACTAAGATATAATGCCTCTTTTCCTGTAAAATAGGTCTCCGGTTCTCTACACTCACCATACTACATATTAAGCTGCTATTTTATGCTGGTATTCTGTGAGAGCGTGATCCCTCCCCGGTCGAGCCGCCTCATTCGTGTTACAACTATACTATTAATATAGCTGCAGCATGGCTCTACCACGTAAAAATAAACATTTCATTTTCTACCGACTACAAAAAGGAGGAGGTATGTTTTCTTTTTGGTGTGTGTTACTTTATTACTTTTTTTCTGGGTGAACCTATTTCGATGATGTTTTTTTTTATTTGGAAGCTGGAGCTTCTCATGTGATCCCATATAAATTTAATCAACGTCTCACCAATAGTTTTTCACTTATTCTTTATAATTTATATTGAAGTCGGTTTTAAAAATTTAAAAAAAAATATTATTTATTTTGACTTTATTATTTTTAGCTTAAATTTTTTGTTGTTTTACTTATTAACGGTTAAAATTTTATTGTTAATAAGAACGTAAAATACAAAAATACAGTCATCGTAATGAATAAAGCAGCTGTCTGGCGGAAACTGCATAATATCTGTCATTTTAAAAACACTGAGATGAATTTTAATGCTGTTTAAGCATTTAGTACGTTAATGGCTCTTTTAGCCGACGCACAGACAGAGCCTGACGAGAGCTCAGTAAAAGCAGTTGTCTTGAGTGTTTAGTGTTCTATGATACATCAAAGTTATCTGAAAACTTTTCCTAATGTACTTCTTTCTTTTTCTCATTGGCTGTAGACTTCTTGCTACAAAATGGATTATATTTAGGGGATTTAAAAACTACGTCAAATCACTTATATATGAAATTCTTACATGGCAGAGCCATGCTGCTGCCACATTATTATTGTAGTACTAATGGATTGGCTCGACCGGAGGAGGAACACGCGACTGTGTTGCTTACGGTAAGTGTAGAGAAACGAATATACTTTTACTGGAAACAAGACAAGACGGGAAGTCGCTTGTTAATTGGTTTTTATATTTTTCTGAAGCGCTACAACGTCCTCTACCCGCAGGCACCATATTATCCATTCATTACGCCACACCCGCATACTCACGAAATAAGTCTATTATATAAAACCACTGCCGCACATAGCCCCTCCCCCCCAATAGATTGCCCCATTGCCATGCTTAGGAGACGAATTGGTTACCGCAGTTTTTTTTATTTTATTAGAAAAGCGCTGCTGCCTAACTCTTGTTATAGTTTTTCATCTGTCGCCTCTTACAACACACGTAGGACCATATGAGATACTGCCCTCTAAAAAGGGTCTGAGCTACCCTCAAGCCGCGTCTTTAGAAGTTTAATTTAGTTAAATTGGTAAATAAATTTGATCTTCATTTGTTTGAAAAAAAATTAAAAATGTTGTACAGCTGACTTCAATTCAAGTTATTAAGAATAATTCAAAACTATTGGTCTGACCTTGATCAAATTCATATGGGACCACAAGAGAAGTACCAGCTTTCAAATAAAAAAAAATCATCGAAATCCGTTTATCTAGTAAAAAGTTATGAGGTAACACACAATAAAAAAACATACAGTCAAATTGAGTACCGTCTTCTTTTTGGAAGTCGGCAGAAAATTATTTTAAATGCACATTGAATAAAACTACTTTTACGGATTCTATCGCGTTTAATGAACTCAACTAAACTAAACCCAAGCATACTACTGCAAGACTTCAAGACACAGTAAGTTCATTTAGCGTAGATCGGACCAAAATTAATAATTAAAAAAAGCCGAAGGTACTCCGGGTTAACTCTGACATCGGGACGTCAATCACCTCGGTCCCCCGTGACCATTGGTGCTGTAAAGTAAACTAAACGCCTGGATCTGAATGCCTAAACGTCCGGAATCTATAAAAAAGAGTTAATTAAATGCGATAGAATCTGTAAAAATAGTTTTATCCAATGTGTAGTGTTCGCGTAAATGTAAGAAATCATTATTTAAAATGCAGTTTGATATTTGATTTTTTAATTGCTTATGTTTCTTTGCGAGCTAATTGATCACTCCTAAGATACAAGAGAACTGTTAGACATTCCTTAGTAAATAATGGTCGGATAACTTGATTTAAATCAAAGTTGTACTATTGGAATAATACTGAAGAAAATTATTTACGCTGTCTGAATACAGAATTAATGCATTTTCAATTAAATTTTCTTGAAGTGTTTAAATTGTTGTATGTATTGTTTTCTATTATAATAATTCTTTCATCATTATCATTTTCATTAGAGCTTCTCACACGTCCACAGCTGAACATAGTGCATCATGCTTTCTGACACAACCACGGAGATTTTTTTTTGCGGTACATGTTCACGAAAAAAAATAGTAGTTATATACTCTTAAATTTAAAAATTGTGCTCATATAATTTCAATATTAGCCAGTCCCATGCATTGCTACAAAACAGGGATCAAAACACACTAAATTTTGTAAGAGAACGTCCCCTTCGATATCACCTTTCTTTCAGTTATTCGTGCTTTATGGCCTACCCATTGCCACTTTTACTTTTCGATCTGTTTGGCCATGTCGGTTATTCTTATTCTGCTGCGGATATATTCATAAAGTATAATAATAATCTAAAAAAAAGTGGTAGCCAATCCGCCTACCAAGTCTGGCAACTATAACAAATATCCCTCCCATGAGGCCATTTATTTTCATCATCAGTTGACTTTTGATAAGATTAAGAAGGTATAATATTTTACTATGATTATCTAAAATTATAGTTTATATATTTATGTATGAATATAAGCATCTGTAAATGGATATAACTGTTCGTCAAAGTCTGCACCTGCCAATAGCTTTCTTACTCTCTCAGGTTTGGGCAGATAATCTCACCAGGCATTAAGTTCTCATTAAAACCCCCAAGGTACTACGATAAAGAATAAATAAATAAATAATACAAGTTTACGCCTAGTATAATTTATCTATAACCCAAGAGAAGCGAGTTTAATAATTCTTGACGTTAGGGGACTTAGTAAAAAAATTGAAAATAATTTTAACAAAACTTATAAATTAGATTTAAACGTTATATTATTTCCACAATCATCACCAAGTGGTGTAATACTCAAGAGTTTTAAACAACGTGATGAATTTTAATGCTGTTTAAGCATTCAGTGCGCTAATGGTTCTCAGAGAATATACAGATAGACGACGTGACAACGCTAAGTAGATGTAGTTTTCCTCTGAACTGAGTGCTTCAAAAAACATGAAAGACATTTTTGAATGGTCCTAATGTTTTCTGGATTTTCGTATCAAAATTATTTTTTAAGTACGCAATAGTTACAATTAAAATTATTTCATTATGTTCTGCAAACAAATAATTGGCAGACACTTTCAGCATTTTCATTTTCATCAGCTTTTACTATAGCAAAGAAAATTTAATTTATTACCCCTTTTTACGTGGCCATGCTGCAGTAATATTATAGTTGTAGCACGAATGGGTCAGCGCGACCGGGGTAGGACCATGCTCTCATACTAAGCGTTATATTTTAGTGTTTTAAATTGTGAGTGTCGAGAACTGTAGATTCTTTATTACAACTAGGTGATATATTTACAATTAGGTGATCTAAAAAATCAGGGTATCAATCAAATAAAAAGGC
The DNA here is from genome assembly GCA_963668995.1 of Parnassius mnemosyne. Taxonomy (NCBI): domain Eukaryota; kingdom Metazoa; phylum Arthropoda; class Insecta; order Lepidoptera; family Papilionidae; genus Parnassius; species Parnassius mnemosyne. The sequence continues at coordinate 39,741,072 of CAVLGL010000081.1, read as the reverse complement.
AGGGTCGGGAAGGGACGCCTTAGATAAAGGTTTATCGACCAAATCGGCGATACATTAAAATGGCCCAGATTAGGAGTACCCTTAACCGACGAGCGTGTATGCGTAGATATATGGATGTAAAAGAGGCGAGAGAGGTGTGTCAGGATCGCACCAAATGGAAGTCCGTAGTCTCTGCCTACCCCTCTGAGTGACAGGCGTGAGTGTTTATGTTTTTTATAAATAAAATTGAAGTGTCTGTTTGTAATGTTAAAATAACAGCTTTCTACTCAATGCATATGAATGTATATACGGTACTTAAACGGTAACAAAACGCAATTTTTTACATTTTTGTCTGTCAGTCGGTCTGTCTGTCTGTCAGCACACTGTTCAATTGACATCTATCTCGATTTTTTTTAAATGTTAATAATGCTATTAAACATTACTAATATTCCCATTAACCACTTCTGCTAAGCTTAAAATGCTTGTGTTAGAAGTGGTTCACGACAGCAGTCGAATGGCGGATATATATGAACCCACGACCTTTCGAGTTCGCGGTCTACGCCCTGCCATTAGGCTACTGACGCTTTAATTATGACATTGCATCTCAAAAACCTTAGTCTCCCCGTGGCCACGGTTGCTGTAAAGTACTAGAATCGTTGGGAATATGAAATTTGCGATAAAATCCGTAAAAAGTAGTTTCATGTAATGTGTAGTGTTGACATAAGTATAATAATTCAAAATCTAAATGTGTTGTCCTCTACCTCTGAGAACTAAGATAGAATGCCTAGTTTCCAGTAAAAAGGGTCGAAGGTTCTCTACACTCACAATACGAAACACGCAGCATTATTTATACCGTTTCACTCTAGAATTCTGTAAGTAGACTGTTTACGTGGTAGAGCCATGCTGCAGCTATATTAATAGTATAGTTGTAGCACGAATGGGTTGGCTTGACCGGGGAAGGACCACGCTCTCACAGAATACCAGCATAAAATAGCAGCTTAATATGTAGTATGGTGAGTGTAGAGAACCGGAGACCTATTTTACAGGAAAAGAGGCATTATATCTTAGTCCTCACGGCTGACAACGGATCTGCATTTTAATTCGCAAATGAAGATAGATGTAGATGTTTATGGGCCACAGCAACCACTTACCATCAGGCGGACTGTGTGCTCGTTTGTCATCCTAATTTTATAAAAAAAAGTAATCTACTCAAAGTTCCATATAAAGAGTTAAAAGCGAATTATCAACAAGTATCTCATCTTGTTTGCTTTAGAGGAGTCTACAAACTGAATCGCTTCCGCAGTCTTGTTTGCTTTTAGTCATATTGACGTTCATTATATAAATGTCTCGCTTGAAGGTATGGTCTGTCAACAAATAGTATATTTTAAACTTATTTAGCTTTAGCAAACACAAATATCTTTGCAAGCAATAAGTGTATTTGTAGGCAAACTGGATGGAGGTGGGTTGGCAACTGCAGTTTTTTTTTTATTTTTACGTGTTATTAGGAAGATGCTACTGCTCATTTCCTGATTTGTTTTCCTCTGTCACGTCTTACGATACCCACTGGATAATATGGGGTAGTGGATATTCTTACACCGACACAATGCGGTTTAGTATGTATAACAAGCGATATTTTTGTTAATTATAAAGTGATTTTAATATTTTGTTTATTAGATAGACTGTTTCTCTAGATTTAAGACTAGTTCTATTGAAGTTTTAAATTTAACTCTTCAGACAACATTCTAGTTGTTACCTTGAGTTTGTCATATGCCTTAGTCTCAAAAGAGTAAAAATAATACTTTTGAATAAAAAAGAAAGGGGGACTTTAAAAAAGAACTTTAAAAATAGAATAAAATAATTTATAAATACGCTTTTGAAGTCAAGGGATTTAATTCTGCACTATACCATGTTTTAGCACCGACTTCAGAAGCTGTTATGTGGAATTTATAAATTTTTATTGAGTCTAATGTTAAATTAATTTCTATTATTACTATGGTCAAGAACTTTCCTTTTTCTTTTTAATAAACATTACTCCACTCTAGGATTTTTTTCTGAATCGTAGAGCACATGGACAAACATACAGACTCGATACATTTATGTGTAGACTATGCTATGACTATATAAGGTCCATGCGGGACTCAAACTCGATAAAATCTTAATCCCTGTACCAACGACCCGTAAACTAACTGTAATTATTACTGCATGTTTTTTTTATACGATAAGGGTGACAAACGAGCACGCAGTCCACCTGATGGTAAGTGGTTGCTGCGGCCCATAGACAATCTACATCTATCCTCTATTACAAATCAAAATGTAGATGAGTTGTCACCCGTGAGGACTAAGATGGAATGCCTCACTTCAAATAAAAAGGGCCTCTGGCCACCTGCACTCACCAACCGAAACGCAGAGGTAAACCTCTACTTCACGCTGGTTTTCTGTGAGGTCGTCGTACCACCCCGGTTCGAGCCGGCCCATCCATGCGACAGCAAAAGCTGCCGCGTGGCTCTACCACACTTAAACTGCATGTTTTTGAAGTTTGTATAATTTTCTATTACTTGACACTGGCAAAAGTAAAACCACACACAACGAGAAAATTACCAAAGCAAAAAAATAAAAGTCGACCGAATTGCCCCCAATTCACATAATATTTTTCATCACGGCTGATAAAATACATCACAAATAATAGAGAAAGAAAAAGAAAGAAAGAAACATTTATTGCGAACACGCCACACACATAAATTATATATATATATATATATATATATATATATATATATATATATATATATATATATATGTGTGTGTGTGTGTGTGTGTGTGTGTGTGTTTGTGTGTGTGTGTGTGTGTGTGTGTGTGTTGGAGCATCTATAAAGTACCTATTGGATCGAGGTGGAATTGAGTGTATAACGAGAAACCCCCACTTTTTTGTGCAGTATAAAGTTCACTGTAGGTGCCGTGCGCGACAGATTCCGCTTAATTCATTCTACGAGTGTTGTTATTCTACTAGTGCTAAGATAGTGTCGTGGTTCTGTTCGTTGTTGTACTTTGGTGTTATCATGTTATTACGTACCACACATTACACTGTTGTGTGATCGTGGTGGGGACGTGTTACGGTATGGTCGAACTGTAATTTCAATATACTGAATGTATAGTGCGTTACGTTGTCTTATTGCTGATAATGATTAATTGCGTTAGCAAGAGAGCAAGTTTAACATCCGCTCTCACACTTTTATTGTTTTTAACAATTAATGCTATCCTGATGTATCTAGTAGGACAAAGATAGGATGATTTGTTGAATTTCCGATATATAAATATATAATTATTATAACATATAATATACTCATAAAATATTTGTACACACATCAATTAGGTAAAGGCTTAACAAAATAAAAAAAACAACAATTTGACAGATGCATTCAACAAATGACATACTTTTGTCATTTGTTGAATGTATCTGACAAATTGTTTTTTATTTTTTATTTTATATTCATTTAAATCTCTTTGGTGTAGATATAAATTACTCTTAACACACATTCGTAATGTGCGTTGTGGAGTAATATTGTAAATGTGTTACTATAAAGAGTAGAGCGTTTGGAAAACAGAATTGCTATGATTGTTTTAATTATACAACAATTTTTCGCAGAATCGCAGTGACTAAACATTATAATTGCCGCATTATGAGGCAAAAGGTTCGGTACCCAGCACGGTAAAAATATTTGTATGGCCTACAAATAATCTCCAAATCTTGCAGAGTCTGAATGTTTGTCCATCTGTAATTTATACTATATGTAAAACGCCCTTACTACTTAGCGGACTGGTTACGATCGAAAACCTTGAGTACCGTTTCAAAAAAGTAAATTTTATTTCATCTTCATAAAGGTTTCATTTCTGCACATTACTACTTAAACAATACGGTAATATAAAATACGCAACCTTTGTGAGAGACTGGTGTCCATAAAAGGGTTATGTGTGTTTTTCTCGGGTCACCAGGCCTTCAACCTAACAAATAACACATATTTATATAAATGGTACATACTTAAAAACAGAATAAAACTTGTAGGTAACATCAAACGATACTTTTGTTCGCTACAGGCTGTCATCTTAAAAAGTTTTCTAAAGTATTTCTCGTACTCCACTTCTTCTCTTTGTTGGTAATTAATACTTGATTGTATCGAAAACTTTAAGGTATTCCATTGGAATTTGTTCATTGGTGTTTCAAAACAAGCCGATAATCGGTGCGACCAATAGCTCGGAAATATAATTAAAACGAAGATAGACCCGAGGGGAAAAGTCTAGGAAATTGTTCAATTAATTCTTGTTGAAGACTGTAGGTTTAATTACGTTAGACCTTCGACCTCCTTAGATTGTTACACGTGAAAGTGCTTTCACTCGTCTTTTATAGAAAATCTGCTGGCCCAATGTAACAACAGAGACATTGTTTCTTTTTTCCTTTTTTAATTATAAAAATACTAGCAATACCATTAACGTTATTAATAATCCCGATAACAACTTAAAGGAAGATTAAAATGCTTATCTTCGGAGTTGTTCACGACATTAGTCGAATAGCCGGTTCGAACCCGTGACTTTTGAGTTAGTGGTCTGCGGCCATTAGGCTGCTGTCGCTTAATGAAAGTTAGAAAAGAGTCCCGTTGGGTTTTTTGTTTGTTCTTCCTAAGACTTTTTAAAATTTATTACAAATAGGATGTGAAAATTATTAGTACCGTTTAAAAATACAATGCTGTGTGTTACCTCCGCTAACCACTAAGTCAACGCAGAGTTAATTTTTGATTTTTGGAGATGACACCTCGTTTTGGGCCTAAACACGTATCGCATTGACAACGGTGATATGTGGTGGTTTCCTAGCATAGTGTTTTTGGGTCATGTGGTGGCTATGATAGTAAGTACTTTTTTTCTTTAAAACGTACGTCACCCCCGCACAAGTAATTTCTACTGTAGCTTGGAGGCAGTTTACAAAGATAAATTGCCCAAGGATAAACATTCAGACCGGAAAAAATTATTTGTATCCCATACAAATATTTGTTCCGTGTGGGATTCGAACCCACCGCCATCTGCGCCGTTAGTCAATGCTTAGCCACAGCGCCACGGAGCCATCAATATCGTCGTAGTAATTATGGGACTATGAGAATTATGGGACTCTAACAACTAACTCGTATATTTTCGTGAAAAACAACACAGATTTTCATAAGTTTTCTAACACGCGAGCAATAAATTTCATCGAGATATATATGAATTTTCGAGTAAAGCGCCTCCCGCGATATTCGTTCGTAAATATATCTTTTGGCAATTTATTACAGGGCCTTGGTCCGTGAGTACAATGTGATGAGCATTATTAAGTTATTTATCCGTGTTATAATTTTATTCTGATTTTATTTTATACAACATATTAATATTATAATCAACAAAAGAAACATGTTTTTTCAAAACGACAACACAGAATTAGTAATGAGAAAAATAAAAATTTTACATCGGTTTTAAATATTATATTGGGATAGTTTTGCAAAGGCTTCCAACCCAGTAAAATTTTGTAGCACTGGTATTGTAATGGTGACTGCCTCGTTGGTATAGTGGTCATGAGTGCGGCTGCTAACCAATAGGTCCTGGGTTCGAATTCCAGGTCAGACCAAAACTGGTTATTGGGTTTTTCTGTCAGTAAATCCTCAGCAGCAGCATCCTGATAGCAACTCAACCCAAGCGTGGCAACTATGACAAATATCCACCTATGAGGAATTTAATGGGAAGGCCTATGTTCAGCAGTGGAATTTTTTTAGGCTGTGATAGTTAGTGATGGAATGAATGTGTGCGTGATTGCGTGTCCACACAATAATTTAAACATAGTATCGTCTTGAATTCCAAGTCACTTGAAATGTATAATAGTACTCAGTCTATTTTTTTTTTTTGCTTAAGTATATTATTTATTATAGACAGAATGCTTTAGTCGTGGATCCTAGAACCCGACTGAAAACAAAATTTATACAAGAATCATGAGAAATTTAATAAACAATACTTTATTTAGCAAGTAAGGTTATTGTAATTTCTTACTCTAAAAAAGCCACAATTTTTATTTTAAATTACATTACAAACTAACATTGTTGAAAATAATATTACCAAAGTTTTAATTTTAACTTATATTTTTGAACTATGTACTTAATATACTTAAACTGATATTGTTGATAATAAAACAATGTTACCATCTGGTTCACCATTGATGTATCTTTATTGGGACATCATGAAAGTCCTTCACATTATTTCTTTAAAGCAATGTTTCTCAAGGCTATGCCTTATTTTTGTTAAATTTCGAAACCATTATAAATAAAATTTTCTATTTTACTTTTGTATTTAACATGTGCCAGAACTTTGCCGTTTTAATTTACAACAATAAGTTTTGTATTCTGCATTGAAACCATAGACGCCACAAAACTTTACGCAGCGTTCTGGCAACAGCTGACGCCTGCGTTACTAAAATACCACAGAAAAAAATGAAGCTAAACAAGAATAAAATTTTTCAAAATTCTATTTTAAACGAAATTAATTTACGCAGAAAAAGTTTTAGCGGTAAACTCCATTTTTTTTAAGCAGAAACTGCAGAAGTAGTTATAATAATCCTATTAATTACAACTATTATCATGTAATACTTTACTACTATATCACCTGATGCCAAGTGGTTGTGCAGCCGAAAACATTCAAATTGTAATCGTATGGAAAGACAGATATTTTTCAAATGTAACACAAATTTGATATACGCATTACAAACGACACACATACATTTGTGTGTATGTGTGTATGTTGTTATGAATTTATAATTGTATTAGTAATATATATTCTTTGCTAATTTTCATATAGTCATTTTGTTCATCCTCAATTCTTTCTCTTTCAAATCATATTGGATCTCCAAAATCGTGTTATCTGCTTAGTTATAGGTTTACAGATAGCGAATGCCTTGAGAAGTTAAGTCCGCCAGATTTTTCTGCAACAAAGTTTAAATAAATAAGAAAAGAACGAAACGACCAGTAAACATTTTTTTTCTTTTCCTTTTTTATAGAATAAGTATGACAAACGATCACACAGTCCACTTAGCGGTAAGTGGAAGCTAAGGCCTATATATATCTACATCTATCCTCAATCACTCCTCAATATTCAGATGCGTTGTCACCCCTGAGGACTAGAATGGAATGCCTCGTACCCAGTAAAAAGGGTATCCGGTTCATTGCATTTACCATATTATGAATCACAGCAGTAATAAGCTGCTATTTTACGCTGGTATCCTATGAGAACGTTGTCTTTTCCCGGTCGGCTCTACGCATTCGTGCTACAAATAAAGCTGCAGTATGGTTCTACTACGTAAAAATATCCAAAATTTTCCTGTGAGAGCTACATGCCTACGGTGGAGTGACACCATGGAGGACGGAATTAAAGAGCTTCTGAAGGACATCAAGTACCTGTTTCCACCCGCTTTCAGATGCTCCACTGTAATTCATAATCAGATGAGTTCAGAATACAGTTCAGAATTAGATGCCGTTAGTGACATCGTAAATATCAAGCTCGTAAATAAAAATAATAAATTAATAGTTTTACCGGGATAGTAACCAGATATTTGTTATGATTTAGTATAATTGGCGCTAATATATACTATATAATGTTAACTGTGAAAAAACTATAAGATTAATTGCATAATAAATTAATTTAAAATGAAGTGTAAAAACTAGTGCAAAACGATAAAAATTTAGTGATTCTAACAATTAAACAGTAGCGTGAGGTGATTTTTACTTTAGTTATACCTAATCACCCAAATATATCAATATATAATTACACAAATCTAAAATTTCGTATAATATTTTCTTGCAAGGCATCATAATATTATTCATAATAGTGTCACTTAGTAAGGTGTTATTAAACTGCACGTAACACTCAATAACATGAAATCTAAATTCAATGTGAAAACTACTAATAGGGGCCACGAGATGCCGGTAGTAGTAACATGTTATAAATGTAAAAACTTAGTTGATATAAAGAAAACTGCACTGTGTTCATTATGTAAAAATAGATATGATTTATACAGTGATGTCTGTCCGAAAAAAAGCATACCTACTAATGGATCAAGAAAAAAAGAATGGCGATGCAAAACATGTGTTAAAAATAAAAAAGACGTGAATAGCGATATAACTAACATTACAGTAAGAAAAAACAAAACATCACCGGACAATGTACATCCCTAGAAGAATCATGTAATACAAGGAGAGTTCAATGTGTTGAACCTTTACAAGTATCGAAACAGGATACATCTTACACATTAGATTCACAAATACTCACGGACTATAATATATTTGACGTGTCATTTTCAATGCCTAGTAAATTATCAAAGAGTGTAGGTGACACAATGTCTAGGACAACGTCAATCTCAGAAATGAAATCTACAATATCTCTTCTTAACGTTAACCTGTTAACCTGTAACCTTCGTAGTACTCAAAATGAGTAAGAAAATATAATATTAAAAAATAACGATCTTCACAGACAGATAAATAAGTTAACCACAGAAATTAAAATACTAAAATTGCTATGCTATTCTCCCACAAAAATTGATAGTCCTCAATAAGGCAATAGAACTAAGAAGAAGAGACACTCCTTGCTACTTCACAGTATTCCGTGCCATCCTCACTGACTGTCGTCATATGCCTAGAATCATCTCAGCTTTGGGACCTACATATTGCTACTTTTCCACTCAGTAAATCTATATATAACCACATAATATAAAACTTTCAGTTTCAATCAATAGCATTAAGAGAGCAAACTTTTAATGGGGTAACTAACTAGTAACTAATGGCCCGCAAAGTTAATTAAAATCGAAGCCTGTATCTGCAAGACTAGTGAAGGAAATTACTTAATTAATTGAGGTCCTTTTAGTACGCGATTTCCAGCAATTCTTTTGGCATCGTAGATGTGGCTAGACATCGAATATACTCTTTGTAATTATTTAATATTTTTAACTTAAGAGAGAGATTTTTTTAACTTTCGAGTCATCAGGAATATTACGGCGGCACTGAAAATTTCGGAAATCAAGGAAGTGACACAACATTACTATTTAAAAATGTATTTATTGCTTTTCGAAGTATTCTCCGCGAAATTTGACACATTTTTCCATACGACGGAACCAATCATTGAATCAAACATACAATTCGGAAGTTGGGGTCTCCAAAATGGCCGTTTTTTAGGCGTCCACAGCTTCTTCAGGTGATGAAAATCTCTGTCCACGCAATTTATTCTTTATTTTAGGGAAAGTATAGAAATAATTAGGGCTTAAGTCGGGGCTATACGGTGGATGGTCTAATAATTCTATGTTTCCTTGCTCTAAAAACTCTTTTGTTCTGTGTGCGGTGTGAGAACTCGCATTGTCGTGATGGAGGATGATGCAGCGATTGCAGTTCTCTTTACGGAGTTCAGAAACGACCTGTGGCAAAGAAATGCTAGCATGCCATTCTGCATGAACCGTTCTTTGTCCCTCAAGAGGAATAGTCGTAACATGGCCGGTTTTAGAGACAAACGTGGCCACCATTTTTTACAACAATTTTTGTTGGCTTTAACTCATTTTCGAACACCCAAACTCGTGACTGGTTTATTGTTTTGGGTTCGTCACCTGATACGATGTTGTATACAGCATTTGAGGATCCTGCGTGGAATCTTTCGAAGGTTCTGACGCACCAAGTAACGCGAGCCGCTTTTTGCTCTTCACAGAGCGAATGCGGTATCCATCGGGAAAACAACTTTTTTACACCTAATTATTCATGCAAGATTACTTGTATTTGACTCATGCCAATGTCTAAAGTTGCCTGTTTTTCGCGTTATGTCACATGTCGATCTTCCTCAATCAGCTTACGCACAGCTTCAACGTTTTCTTGGGTGACTGCAGTTTTTGGACGACCTTGACGGGGATCATCACTGAGCTTGACACGTCCACGTTGAAATTCAGCAAACCAGAGATAAATTGTGGTTTTGGATGGGGCTTCATCACCAAATGCAGAAATCATCCGTTCAACACACTGTTTTTGTGTTAAACCACTTCGAAAGTCATAATAAATCATCGCTCTTGAATTTTCTCGAGTCAATTCCATTTTCTCAACGACTAAACAAGTTGGACAAAACCTTGTGACAAGACCGAGAATCTTTTTTTAAATAAATAAAAGGTATTCGATTTTTAAAACCAAGTAATTTTCAATTAAAAAGATTTTAATATGACAGGAACAGTGGAAATGTTCCATTCCCGATACTTTTAGTGCAGCCCAAGGCGTCGATTTTGACGACATACTAGTTGTTACCTTGAGCTTAATTAAATATTTATTATTATATTACTTTAAATATTATCCCCTACATTCCCCAATCATAGGTTTGGTACTTTTTTCCTAATTTATATTCTATATACTGTGTTCAATTACAATTGAAATATAGAATGTATATATCTCAATTGATAATTAAAGTATCATTAACGTTACATCCAAAAAGCAGAACACACAGTCGATTGAGAATCTCATTCTTTTGTAGAACTCAGCTAAAAATGGAATTTGCCTAAATACCTATAACATTGACAACTAAAAAAACAAATTAATGTTCTAGAAATAAAATGAAATCATATTGCATTTGACTTAGTTGTACTTAAACAATTTAATAATGTATCATAGCGAAATTAATTAAAAAATGGTTCAACGGATAAACAGCTACATCAATCGAGCTCCAGTTACTCCAATATTTCGGTTCCAGATTTCGGCTAAGTACACATTACTCATGCGCGTAATATTGAGCTTTATGAGACAAGAGTAAATATGTCGGAGTATCGTCGAGTTTATGTCTACGTCACTCTACCAACACGTGAAATTACTGCCAATGTTTGTATTGAAATAAAATTTGACTTTCGTATCACCTCCTATTTAATTTATGAATTATGAAAGTGTTAAAATATAATTTATGTTCTTAACCAGGTTATAGAAGCAGACTACTTGACATGTGCTTATCCGCTACACAGGGAGGATTCGCGACGATATACATTTTGTGTAAAAAAAAAAACAATATAATTTGCTATAATTTTTAATTGGAAGAGTAAATAGGCTGCAACACAAATAGATCTAATCATCCTCGAAAGGACTACACTCATACATAATAGCAGCGTTAAATAGAAACTTTATGTCATTATTATTTATATCAAAGCTTATATATGCATAACAAGAACTACAACACATCTCTATTATGATTGTTGATTGAGAATAAATGCAATTGTTTTAAGGGTCCTAATATCTGGCATACTTCATCCAGAAGAGGGTACTATTTACGATGAACTTCTTCTTCTAAAAGAGGCGCAGGAAGGTGAATATGTTCCAATACCGACGTTTAAACATAAAACGAGATCGACTTCATTATGACAACCAGGTGACAATTGTTCATTGATCGCGATAGTGAAAACAATCACCGAATGGAGAGACACACGCTGGAACTGAAATATTACTTGGAGAGATCACGTCTGGTGTAGCCCCCACTAACTTAAAGCCCCGAAAACTTTCAAATCGAAATACAAAAAAGTTTTGAGCGCTTGGAAAATTTAAATACATTGATCAATATCAATGAAAAGCTCTTGGAAACTGTCCACGCAGTTTGAGCTAAGTTTTATTCGTTGAAACCAATAGAAGACACAAAAAACACCGTCTAATCTGCATCAGAATTAAAAACTTAATAGGATTCGAGATCTTTGCTAAAGTTTGTCTGTCTAAATTTTATTTAAGTTGAAAACTCACTTATCCGTTGTCCCAAATGTTGATGAACTTGAAAATGTTGTACTTGGTGGCAGAAGACTACATAATAAATTTGTATCTAACCAGACTGACTCCTAAAAATTGTATTAAATATATTTTATTTCTTCCGGTAAGTGGAAGCGGTGGCACATAGATATATACATGTATTCTCGATTAAAAATCAAAATGTAGATGCATTGTGACCCCCGAGGACTAAAATGGAATGCCTCGTTAGCAAGTGAAAAGGGTGTCTGAGTCTCTACAGAGTTTTCAGATCTAGTCACTAAGCATAACGGAATACAGCAGCATTTTTTTCTTTAACCTGTAAAAGCTCGACGAATCTAATTGGATCATTACTTTTTTAAGTTATAAACCCCTCCAAAGAGTATATAATAATTAAAATGGACTCCTTAGAACAACAGATAAAGAGTATTCAGAACTTAGAGTACAAATAAGCAAGGTATAGAGCGCGCGTATCGCTCAATGCCCATTATGCCAAGCGTACAATTGACGCCTATGCGTTATTGTACTTAAGTTATTAATTTGATTATGTAAGTATTTGTAAATATTAGGTAAGCGATAATTATAAGGTATGTTTTAGCTCAATAAAACATAGGTACGAATTAATGAAACGATGTTTATTAATCAAACACAAAAATTACTTAATTTACTCTCACGTTAAAAACCATATTATAGGTACATGGTTAATGGGAACTCGGCAACTTCCTTGCAGAGCATAATAAGGAACACAAAATGCTACAAATTAAGCAAGGTATGAGAACCATCAATTCACTCTAAATCTCTAGGTCAGAATTAAATAAAATACATACACACAATAATTTGTAGGAAAATATTTCATTAACAATTGCTGTATTTGTTTAATGGTAACTAAATTAGTCAGTACAAAGATAAACATTTTGATTTATGTTTATTTTTGTACTCGTATCGGTAGTTTTGCATAATATGTCCCGTTCGTACTGTCAGATTTCGCTGTCGTGGACGTTGGACATCAATACCGTTTTCTAAAAATAAAATTAGTTATTCATCTAACTTATATCTACCTTGTACGGTACACTGACTGATCACCTAGGTTAGTTGAAATTCTTATATTTCAGAAATAATTATTAGAAAGGTTAAAAAACATACTTGAGCTAAGACAAAACGCCGTTAACACTTCGCTGTTTTGTTTACATCTTAACGTGTCGTCGGTCGGAAGTAGTGAAGTCGGTAAGCACAGGGGTGGGAGGCGCAGGCAGGTACAAGAGAAACTCGCGATGAAGTTAATTAAAGAACATTCCACATAGCTCTGTCTCTGTCTAGCTCTCCTGTCTAGGTCGTCGGTCGTCTGGCTTCGTCCTTTTCGGAAATTGTATAAATGAGAAAGACTAATTAATAATTTTGGTTGGGTTGTATTTTTTCGATTATCTGTTTGCTGTTGTTACTAGTGGTAAAGTTCAAATTAGTTTCCAGATAGAAGGCGTATAAGATAAATCTTCATATTTCTAGGTAGTAAAGCATAATTCTAGTTTCTCTAAAGATGTATTAGGTAGTAGAAGACAAAGTGGTTTTTGTTTAAAATCTAGTACGGTCGTAAAGAATAATTCTTAAACATTATGTGCTTTAGATCCTAAATCTTTAAATATACTCAATTTATACAATCTATACGATTAGTCATCATGAATCATTTGTGATTTACAGCCACAATTCACATTAAAACTGCACTAAAAGTCCTAAAATTTTGGGTAGTAAAGAACATTTTTACGAGAATTTCGCTACTTTGCAGTCCGCAGTTCAATAGAAAAAGAAAAACTGATTAATGATGGTGTAGATAATTTATAACACACAACTTATAACATAGCCAAATAGCTTAAGTAGGGAAGGTAATAAAAAATCCAATACTGAAATAAACTAAATCTAAAATGCATATATAAAGTCACGTTATAGGTCGTTCTATGTTCCAAGTATTTATCCAACTTTATCAACGTGACATTAAGGATGATTTTTGGTAACTGGAACGACGGTCACGGTTAATTAAAAATAATCCCAAGTCTAGTCGCCTCTTACGAGACCCACGGGATGGTATGGATATTCATACGACACCACTACACGGTAATTGATAACTTCTCTAAACATTTTATTTATGGACAACGTCTTCCAATCGACTTTTCTCTAGCGCTTAATTGACCTTCATACAATAATGTGATATTTTAATTGTTGTTATTTTTTATATTTGGATAAGAACTTAGTAAGTTATATTTACCTTCATTTAAAAAAATTGTCTTTGGCCTGACTTACTATACTCTATTAGTACATACTATACTCTTTGGCTTGACCATAGATCTAACTAAGTTGGTAGTGGTTATAGCCGACACTTGAGTGGTGATGAAATTTTATGCTTATATTAGATCAGATATAGACTTAACCCATCTTTAATCCATATTTTTAATAATTAAAAATTAAAAATTTTGTAAAGCCGACTTCAATATAAGTGATTAAGAATAACTCAAAAACGAATGGTCTGACCTTAATCAAATTCACATGAGACTACACGAGAAGTATCAGCTTTCAAATAAAGAAAGAATCATTGAAATCGGTTCACCCAGTAAAAAGTTATAAGGTACCACACATAAAGGCCTTGCTATAAGCAACTCATACCATTACCAGAACTCATAGCCAAAGTATTTGCCGACAATTTGCCACTTCTCGATTTCATACAAACGCGGGTAAACGGTCGCCAATGCATAGTCTAGTATACTCATATAATACATACTTTAACAAAATTGATATTTTGGCGACGACGTCTTTTACTTATAAAAATATTAGTGGAAACATTGCTCAGTAATTATTCTTAGTCTTAGTTATGTTTTATTTATATTAATTAAGTAGTTTTCAAGTCCATGATTTTTTCTACTACTTTTTTTACATGTTAAATTATAGGTACTTTTCAAACTACCTGTACACTATTGTAATTTTTTTCGAGTCTATTTTCATTTGAATAGTTTAATTTTTTTCGTAAAATATAACATATATTATATATAGACCCAATGTAATGTGTTAAGGGGCTACTCCATGCGAACGACCTTGAGCATTTGACCTAAGCGTAGCTGTAGCGAGCGGCTCGCCGGAAGAAATATGTAAGACGCCACCTACTGTACGAAAGTAGTATTATTTTTTCAACATCAATAAACTATTTTATGGAAATACACATAGCGTACAAAGATAAATGTATTTTAATTTTTTTATTCTGTATATATTAGTTGCATTATATTAGAATTATGTATTTTCATATATTATCTAATTATGAAATTTTATAATTAATTATATATTAAAACTGAAGCATTGAAAATTGTGAGTTTAAAAGGTACCTATTCACTATAGGTAAATAAATAGATAGCTCGGCTTTTGTACAAATATTTGGTGCAATAAAAAATAAATAAATAAATAGGATGTTTCGCATATGTGTTTTTGATTATTGTTAATTTTTACGTGTCACGTATTGAAAAGTTACCTACTAATTTTTGAACTGAGCACCTTGTAACTTAGCCTGCTTATTACTTATGCTAGCAGATATTATCCTCACCCCAATGATTGATGAGGATGAAAATCAATTTTATTTCTACATACGTAATTATATTTATTTATACATAAGGATAACTTTAATAAAGGTAATACAAAAATCAACAAGAAGTATAAGGGTTCAATCTTTCAATTTCAGTTGTAAAAAAACGTTACCCCCACACTAGGATTTTCTCCTGTGTCGTGGAGGCAGTTTACAAACATAAATATTGCACAAAGACAAACATCCAGACCCGGAACAATTATTTGTAGGCCATACAAATACTTGTTCCATGCGGGATTCGAACCCGCGGCCCCCAGCGCAACAACTGATTGCTAAGCCACTGCGCCACCATGAAGCTAATACAAAAACTAACTTTGTATTTGCTTCATGGTCGCCGGGTTATAGCTAAAGTGACCATACGTCCCGTTTTGAACGGGACTGTCCCTTTTCTCGGTCTCCTGTCCCATTGTCCCCAAACAAAGCTCCGGGACACAAAATTGTCCCGTAACTCGTTGGATGGAAGTATTCAAAGTCAACAATCTTCAACATAGTTTTTTTTAATCGAATATATTTTATGTCTACCTGGTACGAATGCTCCGGTAGAAAGAGTATTTTTTTATTTTGCATAAATTGTGGACGTCTGAAAGAAACACTTACGGTTCCAGAGTTCTAAAGGCGATGTTGTTAACAAAGATAACAATAAAAAACTTGAGCAGAATTTTATTCTTATTTAAAATCATCACCAACTTTATTAAAGCAAATTTAATCCACTGACAAATGTAATTAATAATTAAAAAAAAATATGTTGCATTTAATAATTACCGTCTATACCGAATATAATTTTATAGTGAACACTAATTGTATAAAGTTATAGTTTTTAGAGTATAAATAAACCCATGTCCTGTTATGAGTTAAAAAATAAATGGTCAGTTTAGTCTTTTTAGTTAAATTTAGTTTTAAAATTTTTTAGTTAATAGTAAAAAGTAGGTATATTAGTACCTACTTAGATACTTTTTACCGAATTATAAGTATAGAACACCTTATGTACTCAATTATTTTTTGAAAAAGTAGAAAAAACAAGCAATAAATAATATACTATATTTTAGCAATAAACTATAACTTAGTAATACTAATTATAACTTAGAACATAAATGAAAAACTCATAACTGACTTTTTGGCCCGACCCAGGATTCGAACCCGGGACCTCATGATCAGCAGTCGCACTACTACAAGCACTAGACCAACGAGGCAGCACTATACCTGATAAGATATTGTGGTTGGGTGATAATATTGAATTAGCCTTTTATAGTGTAAATTATAATATTTGTCGAAATTTTAATTATGGATTCGAACCTTACATGCTAATGGTGCTTCATTTTTTTATTTGCATTTACTTCAAAGAAAATACACGCAAAAAGCTTCATCGCGCAGTAAAAAGCACAACAAATATATGTATAACTAATACGAAAAATTATACCCAAAACAAACAAATAATACTACCTATAAATAACCTAATAAGTAATAATATTATCGACTCATATGACGTGGCGTATGCGTTGGTCGACGCTCTAACGACACGGGCTTCACGTCGAAGAGCTCAGCGCTCACTGACTTCAACAAGCCCGTGAGCAGTAAATATGCCCAGATTTTAAAATAATTTCTTAATAAAATCAAATATTGGTCTTTTGAAAAAAAATTTACTATAGAAATGTTCATTAATAAATTGCCTATCCATTGGTGTAAATCGCAAAATAAAATAATACTTACTTTACGAGGAGATGCATGTTATCAATAATAATTTCACATTTATGTGGTTTCGTTGTAAGGAGATTATATTAATATTTATTCCTTTAAAAAAAAATTGGATATAGCTTTTATGGAATCAAGATTATGTAGAAATATAATGTGTTTTTTTATTTGTTGATATATCTTTTAAATAAAAAGTAGATAGCTTCTAAAAACCGCCCAAATAACGACTGGCGCGACATTTTGCTCAACCTGCGCCTTAAGCACGTTTAGATACTAAGTTTATTTTGCAGTTTCTCAACGTCTAAAATATTAATTTAAGTTGTGGTATATGATGCTGGTGTTGTAATAAATACTACTTATTATCTAATATTATAAGCATCATTATATTCAACATTGGGTTTTTATCCAAATAAAGCAAAAAAAAATCCTGTACCTTACTCATTATCACTTTTATCTGCTTTTATGGTTCTTAAGGGAAGTGTAAAAATTTATTAGATAGCCACCAATTCATAAGTTGTATGTCCTATAAAACTGAATAGTAAAACTACACACAACTGGCACAATATATTTTTCAGTCCCTCTTGATCCTAAATCAATTCGTACTCGTATTTCTGTTAATACTGTTTGCAGTCAATAGTTTCCCCGTCTTGCTAAACTATAATTCCAAATGTCAATACAAGCAACGTCCGGCTGCATTGAACTGCAACAAAGGCTTTACAATTTAAGTACATACGTATAAACGAGCCGTATATTGACGGCGTAGGTGAATGCTCTGCCCTCTAATATAATCCTTTGGGAATCGTAAGGGGCGACAGACGGAAATTGAAACAAGAGATGAGCAGTAGCATCGTCACCTTGATGTCCAGTTAATAATAATATTATTATTATTAACTGTATTATCATTAACTTTATTATTAACTGGACATCAATGTCGGCCAGTTAATATTATTATTATTAACTGGCCGACACTATCGCATTCTGGCGCGGCCTGTGGTCGGAGCCCGTAAACCACAGCGAGGGCCCTTGGACGGAAGTTGTAGCGAGTCAGTGTGCGAATGTTACGCCCATGGACCCCGTCATCATTACGCCGGATGACGTAGCTGAGGCGATTCGTAGGGCCCCGAACTGGAAAAGTCTGGGACTCGACGGACTGCATCACTACTGGCTTAAGGGGTTCGTGGTGTGTCACGCTGTTCTCGACCGACAGTTTCAAGAGGCTCTCGACCAAAAATCGCTCCCGAGCCTCTTCACTACTGGGATCACTCATTTGGTTCCTAAAGACCGGGATTCCACAGACCCGAGCAAGTACCGCCTCAGGTAGGTGTCTACCTATCATATACGAGACACTACCATCCATTTTGAGCGCGAGAATCACTCGTCACCTGAACTCAAATCAGTTGATGTCGCGCGCTCAAATGGATGTCGGGGCGGCGGTCGTGGAACCAAGGAACCACTCCTCATTGACGCAGTCATTGGCAAGGTGGTTAAACGCAACCGTCGGAACCTTTCCGCCGCCTGGATAGACTACAAAAAGGCATTCGACTCGGTGCCTCATACAGGGCTTGGGAGGGTCCTCGAGCTGTACAAGGTTGACTGTACAGTTCGAGACTTCCTCGGGCAGTGTATGGGGCAGTGGAGTACGATCCTTTGTCATCTAGGCGAGCGGATGATGGCTGCGGAGTACCACATAAGGATAAGAAGGGGTATCTTCCAGGGCGATTGTTTGAGTCCAATCTGGTTCTGCCTCTCTCTGAACCCTCTTAGTACCTTACTGGAGGGTTCCGAGAGGGGATTTCAGCTTCGGAGAGGAGGTACAAAAGTGACCCACCTTTTCTATATGGATGATCTCAAGTTATTCGCCTCCAGTCGCTCTCATCTTATGGAGTTGCTAAACATCACTTGTGATTTTAGCAATTCTATTAGAATGGGGCTGGGGACGAATAAGTGTGCGGTCCTCCATGTCGAAAGGGGTAGGGTTGCTAACTCTAAGGGCATAGACTTATATATGCCCATCAACGTAAAGACCCTATCCGAGGCTGAAACATACCGATACCTGGGTATGTCACAGAACATAGGTATCGATGATGCGGACATGAAACAGTCAGTTTGCGGTGTGTTTTATGCACGCTTGACAAAAGTGCTTAACAGTCTTTTGTCGGACGTTAATAAGACATATGCATATAATGGTTTGATCATGCCTGTTCTCATGTATATCTTTGGCATGCTCAGGTGGACTCAGACCGAATTGAACGCTCTGGACAGAAAAGTCTGCACTATAATGACGTCCCACAGGATGCATCATCCGAGATCGTCAGTAATAAGGCTGTACTTGCCGCGGAAGCATGGTGGGCGCGGCTTTTTAAGCGCGTTTACCATGCATAATCGCAAAGTGTGCAGCCTGCGTAATTACTTTCTGATGAGAGCGGATGATCCATTCTATAGGGACGTTATTTCTTGTGATAAAGGACTGACCCCTCTATCCTAAGCCAACGAGCAATGGCAAGACACGGCAGTACAGAGCATTTCCGACCGGGAGACCGTATGGAAGGAGAAGGAGCTCTACGGGAGGTTCTACAAGGCTCTACGTGAGCCTTGCGTAGACACAGTCGCCTCCCTCCACTGGCTACGTTTCGGTGACCTCTTTGGGGAAACCGAGGGTTTTCTCTGTGCGATACAAGATCAGGATATTAAGACGAACAATTATCGGAAATACATCCTAAAGGATGGCGCCGTTGACATGACGTGAGTCACTTAGGCATGTCATCTCCGGTTGTTCGACGCTTTCTAACTCTGAGTATTTGCACAGACACAACCTAGTAGCCAGGATTCTACACCAGGAGCTCGCTCTGAAATACGGTCTCGTGGATCGAAAACTGCCATATTATAATTACTTGCCGGAAGCCGTGCTCGAAAATGACCGCGCCAGGCTCTACTGGGACCGGGCCATCATCACGGACAGGACTATTCTTGCGAATAAGCCTGATATTGTGCTGATGGACCGGGCACATTTAAGGATATTTTTGGTCGACATTACCATTCCTTATGACGAGAACCTCTTGAAAGCCGAAACAGATAAGTTGACAAAATATCTGTACCTGGCTCACGAGGTGACCGACATGAGGGGTGGTCTGCCGGCCGAAATTATTCCTGTGGTCGTCTCTGCGAACGGGTTAATCCCAGTCAGCCTCTCGGGTCATCTGAGGCGACTGGGACTCCGTGACGGATCGCTCCAAGCTCAAATGCAGAAGGCGTTGCTCCTCGATACCGCCAGCATCGTCCGCCGGTTTCTTTCCCTTTCCCCCTAACCCTTGGCCGTTTGGTCTCCCCTGCCGAGGGCTTCCATCTGGTTGGGTTTTTATATATTTTTGTGTTTTTTATGTATTTATTCTATTTTATTGATATTTATGTGTGTTTATATCTTTTTCCCAGCCGGAAAAACTGACGGAGCGCATAGCCGACTTAAAGCAGAGAGTCGCTGCTTGGCGGAAGCGGATTCGGCGATATACCGAGAGGTCGACACGGTTCAACTAGAATCGTCTCGTTCAGAGTGATCAGAAGAGGCTCTATGAATTATTGGAGCGACCAATGGTACGTGGAGCGGGCCCAGCACCGAATCAGGCCGCCACGATCGCATTCTGGCGCGGCCTGTGGTCAGAGCCCGTAAACCACAGCGAGGGCCCTTGGACGGAAGTTGTCACGATTCAGTGTGCGAATATTACGACCATGGACCCCGTCATCATAACGCCGGATGACGTAGCTGAGGCGGTCCGTAGGGCCCCGAACTGGAATAGTCCGGGACTCGACGGACTGCATCACTACTGGCTGAAAGGGTTTGTGGTGTGTCACGCTGTGCTTGCCCGACAATTTCGACAATGACCAAAAATCGCTCCCTAGACTCTTCACTACTGGGATCCCTCATTTGGTTCCTAAAGACCGGGATTCCACAGACCCGAGCAAGTACCGCCCCAGGTAGGTGTCTACCTACCATATACAAGACACTAACATCCATATTGAGCGCGAGAATTACTCGTCACCTGAACTCAAATCAGGAGATGTCGCGTGCTCAAAATGGATGTCGGGGCGGTGGTTGTGGAACCAAGGAACCACTCCTCATTGTCAAGAAATTAAATACTAATGTAATTTTAAATGGGGAGGAACTGAGTCCTGTCGATACCACCATTTTTCTTGGAATGACACTAGACGCGAAGCTTCAATGGAGCCCCCATATATCAAAATTAGCAAGGAGACTTAGTTCTGCAGTATATGCTGTAAAAAATATTAGAAATCTTACGTGGTAGAGCCATGCTTCAGCTATATTAGTCGCATAGTTGTAGCACGAACGGGTCGGCTCGACCGGGGAAGGACCACACTCTCACAGAAAACCAGCGTAAAATAGCAGCTCAACGCTGCCGTGTTTCGTATGGTGAGTGTAGAGAACTTCTTATTCCACAAACATCTTAGTCCTCACGGGTGACAACGCAACTGCATCTTGAGTCTTTATTGAGGATAGATGTAGATATCTACGGGTCACAGTATCTACTTACCATCAGGTGGACTGTGTGCTCGTTTGTCACCCAATCCTATAAAAAAAACCAGTATGGAAACAGCTAGACTTGTTTACTTTACCTATTTCCATAGCATAATGTCGTATGGTATTTTGTTATGGGGATACGTGACTGACACTGAAATTATATTTTTTTTAGAGAAGAGGGCCATAAGAGCAATCTATAATTTAAAACCTAATGAGTCGCTAAAATTTAAGGAACTTAATATATTAACTTTGGCCTCTCAATACATTTATAAAAATGTAATGTATGTACATAAAAATAAAGGTAGTTATACCAAAAACAGTGATATTCATTCAAGTTTGTCTTTTACGACAAACATGAGACAAAATTACAGGATCTGCTCTGCCTTCGCACGGGTGATTTCTGGATCTCTATAAAAACTCTACCTACATACACTCAGTAAAAAATCATCAAAATCGGTCCAGTCATTTAAGATGACTCTAGTGACAAACACACGAACACAAAAACTACATAGTACATAAAGATATGCGATTATAGTATAATATAGGTACGAAGCGTCAGTAGCCTAATAGCAGGCCGTGGACCGCGAACGCGAAAGTTCGTGGGTTTGAATCCACCATTCGATTACTGTCGTGAACCACTTCTAACACAAGCATTTCAAGCTTTCCAGAAGTGGTTAAAGGGAATATTAGTAATGTTTAATAGAATTACTAGTATTTAAAAAAATTATGCGGAAAACTAAAATACGAGTACATCATAATAAAGCAAATATTTCATTAAGCAATTCACTCTGATATTAAGTTATAGAGATAGCATAATTAATTTATGTTTGTTAACTCTGCATTTGAGAATACTTAATGAGACATGATTCGCCTACAAAGGATCTAGTTCCAAGTAAACGGAATTCCCATAGAGAATATTGATACACGCGCTAAATACGAGTATCTTACTGATCTGTTTGCATTAACAAACCCACAGCTTCGCAATGTTTATATTGAAGTGAAACTTCTTTATCGACGCAGTGGAGAAATTTAGTATAGTGTTAAAAAAATTACATATTTTCTTGTGACGTTTTTTTGTAACGTTTCACCGCCGAGGCTGCATGATTATACTATTATATAACCTACTTATGTAAAATATAAAATAAATATGTCGTAAAGAAACTTCACTTCGTTCGTGTACCCAATTTTTTTTTTAATGAAGTGCTTTGTTAAATTAGTTGAAGTTATTTTTTTTAAATTCTTACATTAATGGCTATTTTAAAAAATTGGAAACTTTGGTTGAGGAGTTATTTCTAAAAGCCTTTAATTTAAAACTCTAACGAATCCGTGGCGCAGTGTTAGCCACTGAGTTGCAGCACTGAGGGCCGCGGGTTTGAATCCCGTACGAAACAAGTACTTATATGGCCTACATTTAGTTGTTACGGGTCTGGATGTTTCTCCTTGTGCAAGTTACATTTGTAAAATGGCTCCGTAATATAGAGCTAAAACCTAGTGTGTCGGTAAATCTTTAAAAAAAGAGAGAAAAATAATTATGATCGTAAAAATCTGCGTTAGTTACTCGCAAGACTCTGAAATGTTTTATTTCATTAAATTCCATGATAAATAATGATTTATTACTATATTTACGCAAATACTACACAACACAAATTTCACTGATTTTTTATATTTTTTTTTAATTCTGACATTCCGGGTGCTTTGCGGCACCAATAGTCACGAGGGACGAGAAAGTCTATTAAATTTTAAATATTAATTCCGATCTACTCAGAATGAGTTTACAGTATCTTGAAGTCTTGCAGTAGTATGCTTGGGCTTAGTTTGATTTTATTAATTATGGGATCCGAAGCCGACGGTAGCACCCAGTCATCTTTTCCAAAAAATAATACATTTTTTTAATGTCAATTTACATGCGTATCATCCTTGATAAGAATAGATGTACTTTTGCCATGCTATTATTATAATTACGACCTCATTGGTCTAGTGGTCGTAACTGTGACTGCTGATCATGAGGTGCTGGATTCGTATCCTGGGGTTGGGTTTTTATTTATTCATTCTTTATGCATTCCTTAAAACAAAAGAATACAAAGATGAGACTAAATGCCTTGAGGCATTTTCTAACAGTCAACCCATGGAGTGGTGAGAATTTGACGTTGTTGGTGAAGTTGGTGGTGTTTCACCTCCGTACTTCAGAAAGCACGTAAAGCTGTTGGTTTTGCACCTGATCTCACCCCGTCAGATTACCATCCCTTCGGACCTTGTGAGTGAGGGAATAGTGTTGTGTGTGTATACACCTGTGTTTGTGTATACACTCTGGCCCCTGCGTAAATGGCTTGTCCACATTGAGTCTGGCCGCCGTGACCGAAATTCGGTCAGGAGCACATTGTTCATTATAATTATATAATATTTCGTCATTATCATCATCCATTATTATAGTTTAATACAAATCTACTGGTAAACATAGAACTGCATAGGTAGTGCCACAAGCCCGGTCTTTCTTTCCAAGTCGTCAATACATATAGTTGATGATCACTCTATATTTCTGAACTGTCTATCTACAAGGCTGTCACTTGAGAACCTTTCTTTCCCATAAGTTGTCGGTTTTTCAAGATATGTGGCCAGTTCATTGGCACTGATCTTACTGATTCGATGAGCTATGTCGTTAACACTGATTCTACTGAGGATATCTTCATTAAGAAGTTTATCACGCAGAGAAACTCCAAGCTATCCCCTGCAATAGCTTATTGAGTGAACTTGAGCTTCCTCATACAGCAGTGAGCGACCAAATCTCAGATCTATGAGTCATCACTGGCGGCATGCACTACTTGTACAATGTACACTCTTGTTGTCAAGTTTTGAAGTATACGTGGCAAGAAGGTGCCGTAACACTTAACATTCATAGATTGACCTCTCAGCCAAAGTTAAACTTACCTAGTCGAACAATTTGACCTAGATTAGCATACACGTCAACAACTTTGAGCGTAATGCTCCCCAACAATTACCGGCATAGATGTGACATTGAGGTTAATTATGAATAATGTTCTTTTCTTTGCTCATTTTATAACACTTTAGAATATATATAATATAGTCTTTATTACAAAAACTCAAGAGAATTAAGCTGCTATTTTTGCTGGTATTATATTATGCAAATGTGGAATACGTCGGTATGTTCGTGTTGCAGACGTATCGATTTACCACCTAAACATTTTAGCAAATTATATTTTATCATATGAAATCAATATGGCAAAGCCTCTCAACAACGAGGAAAGGTTATATCAAGCAGTGGGCTTTTATAAGCTGATTACGTTCACAAACGATATTTTAACATGTTTATAATTCATAATTGCTAATAAGAGGTGATACGTTAAATTTTATTTCAAGATAAATATTAGCAGTAATTTCACATGTTTGTAGAGTGATGTAGAAAGCTGTTATAAAGCTCAACATTACGCGAATGATTAGTGTGTACTTAGCCGAAATCTGGAACCGACGAGATATTTCATCAAGTTTATAAATTACAAATTTGAGTGAACTCGATCGATGTAGCTGTTTACTCGTTAAGCCCTTTTTAATTAGTTCCGCTATCATACATTTTTAATTGGTACGACTAATTCGAATACAATTTAACATCATTTTTTTGTTTAAAATTTTCTTATTTATATTGTTGTCCGTTTGGTAAATCAAAACATTTAGATACTGTCAAAAATAACATTTAAATAAAAATAATAAAAAGAATTATCTATACATATAATAAAAATGTAAATAGTAGATGTCTGTACATTTTATATTTTTGTAATAAAAGTGATTGAGAGGTACTAAAAATAAGTAATTAAATACATTTCTACCATTTTTAGATTTTTCTGTCTGTCTGTCTGTCTGTCTGTCTGTTTGTTTGTTTGTTAACGTATATCGTATAAAGTACTAATTTATATCATAAGAATAGTTAAGGAAATTATAAGGTGTATATTCAGGTTACATTTAGTCTTTATTTCATTAAAATTGGTTAATTCCATCAAAAGTTATGACAAATATTCTGAAATATGGGTACTAAGTATAGGTACGAAATTGTTAAATAGTGACGTCCAACGTAAATAAAGCGTAAGGTCAAACTTTACGCGTTGCAGGAGTGGACCTCAGTACTGATTGTTTTGCACATGGCCAACTCTATGTTGCTTTTTCCCGCGTTAGTAGTCCCCGTAAACCTTTTTCTGTACGCCCCGGCTAAGTCTACTTCTATCGTCGTTTACACAGAAGCTCTATCATAAACGACTTAGAACTTTGAGCATATCGATTTATTTTGTTACCACTTATTCATACAGTAATGATATAAATCGTTTAATATTCTCTTACCTTAAACGTCAAATTCTTTAAGTAAAACCTATATTCGCGAGCTACGCCGCGGGCACAGCTAGTTAAACATAAAACTGAAGTGACAAACGAACTTACATAGAAGGCACACCTTAGAGGACTCAGATGGAATGTCTTTCAGCCTATAATTATACTGGCTTTTTTTATAGGAGAAAAAGGGCAAACGACTTTTATAGGGGCAAACGACAATGCGGCTCACCTGATGGTAAGCAGGGCTCGGAACCGGTTTAAAAAGAGCGGTTAATTTCGATTAATTACCGGTAAATTTATCGCTCCTTCAATTACCGGTTAAAAAATTAACCGGTTTTTATTAAACCTAAACGATAAACGTTACCGGTTACTTAACGGATTCGACACCCAAATTAATCGGTTAATTCCGTAAAACGTAAAGGCAGTTATGAATAGGACAGGTAGATTCACGTTGCGAGGTGCTTAAGCGGCATCGCCTCATGCGGGTACACTTATCAATTATCTGCCCTTAAGCGATACATTGTTTTAGTCGCGATCAGGGTGTGTAGTGGGAGTTTGGCGTTTGGTGTATTCGTTAAGACTGGACTTCTCATAATGAAGAAAATTATTTATTCTTGTGTATCGGTTGTTTATTTATGATGAGCAGAAAAAAGTGAATAGAATTTATTCCATGTTTACGTTTTAACAGTGATAGAGCCACGCGGCAGCTTTTGCTATCGCATGGATGGGCTAGCTCGAACCAGGGTCACAGAATATCAGCGTGAAGTAAAAGTTTACTTCTGCGTTACACTTGGTAGGTGTAGGTGGTTGGAGGCCCAATTCCCCCCCCCCCCTTAAAGTATGGTAGCGGAATCAAATCAAAAACTACCCCAGGAGGGTACCAGAATCCTGGTGACGGAGAATCCTTCGCTGAGCACCCTACTGTTCCTGAGCATGTGTGCTCAAGCTGCCCCGCGTATTCTGGTATACGGGGGAGGGGAGTAGGGGTATCCGCAGAGATCGTGATCCTTGGCGATTTTAACGACCATCACGCCGAATGGCTCGGTTCACATTTAACCGATCATGTGGGGAAATTTGTTTATGACTTTGCCTTGGCATATGGTTGCACAGATGGTTACTTTGCCTACGCGGATTCCAGATGTGGAGGATCATGCGCCTTCCCTGTTGGAACTTCTGCTGACCTCTTATCCAGACGGATATCAGGTTTCCTTCTACACCCCTCACGGCTCCTAGAGCCATTGTCTTGTCCGGAGGGTGATGTCACTCACACTATCTTCGCGGTTGCATTCTGCAGGCAGCCGCCGTGTTTGGAACTATAGATCGGATGAATGGGAAAGGATGCGGTCTTTTTTTTGCATTCTACCCTTGAGGGCAAATTTGCTTCTTGCTGGACAATCCCAGCTATGTTGCTGATTCTGTCGCTGATGTGGTACTTGAGGATATGGAACTTTTTATTGCATCTTCTGTGGTGCCCATCGGAGGCAGATTCCAGCCATAGTTTGATCGCTCATGTAAAATAACATTACACTATAAGCAAGAGTGCACCAGCACTGGGCTGACGACAACTTTACATTCCGAGACGTTGATGTATCTAGATGTAAACACCAGCGCTCTTCAAAAGAAGTATAATTCCGCCTCCAGGTTCTTTAAAAGATCTTTGCAAAGAGAGGGCGACTCACTGAGTCCATGCCGTAAAGGAAAAAGCCGATCTGTTAATCTCTCTTTTTGCATCCAACTCGTCTCTCGATGACGGAGGAATACACCGCCGACCATCCCGCGGTTTGAGTGCTCCATGCCAGATGTGCGGTTCCCTTCATTGTGCTGAAGACGTGTGCTCCGATGTTGGCACCTGTTTTAACGCGTCTCTTCCGGTATTTCTACTCCTAAGGCGTTATGCCAAATTCATGGAAGACAGCTTTGGTTCACCCGATCCCTAAAAAGGCGACCGCTCAGACTCGGCAAACTACAGGCCTATCGCCATCACATCCTTGTTCTCCAAAATAATGAGATCCATTATAAACAGTTTTCGTCGGGGTTGATCAGTTGGTGATTTTGTGGTCTATCTAACTCATAGATGGGCGGAGGCAGTAGAGTCCAAGGCCAGAGCATTGGCCGTTAGTTTGGACATTGCGAAGGCCTTCGATCGGGTTTGGCACAAAGCGCTTCTTTCGAATTCTTCCTATAGGCTTTCCGAGAAATTGTGCAATTGGATCACCAGTTTCCTTGCTGATCGGAGCATCAAGGTCGTAGTAGACGATGCATGCTTTGATTACAAGCCTATTGACGCTAGTGTACCACAAGGCTGCGTCCTATCACCAACGCTGTTTCAGTAGAAACAGCGTTGGTGATAGGTCGCAGCCTATAATATCATTGATATGCAGTAGCATATCAATGATATTTTGCAAACTGGTAACAACGACAGCACTGGTGATGGAATATATACCGGCCGTGCCAATATTTCTCGGGAAACGTCTCCGAGTACCGGAATAAAAGTAAAGTAAAATAAAGTTGCAGCCTTTATACGTCCCACTGCTGGGCACAAGCCTCCTCTTATTTCTGAGAGGGTTTTAAGGCAATTAAATGTCCGCCGCGCTACCCCAATGATTGTTGGCAAACTTCACATGTCTTCGAGATATATTTTTTTATTTCTCAGACATGCAGGTTTCCTCAGGATGTTTTCCTTCATCACCGAGCACGTGGTAAATCGGCACTTAAAATTGCAATTAACAATTTCATTGGTGCCGGCGGGGATCGATCCCGAGTTTCTCACGTACTGTGAGACTTACAGCGAGCGCTAACCATCTGAGCTACCACGGCGCTACCGTATTAAACTTGTGTCCGATGTCGATTCTTTGCTGAACAAAGTCTCGGATTGAGGGCGGCTAAATCTAGTCCAGTTAAATCCCCAGAAGACACAAATTTGCACGTCTACCGCTAAAAAAACCCCTTTGTCGTATCTCCTCAGTTTAAAGGCACTCCCCTTGCTGCCTCAGCTAGCATCGGAATCCTCGGCGTCGACATATTGAATAGTGTGCAGTTTTGGGGTTACTTGGAAGGGAGTGCCAAATTGGCCTATAAAAAGCTTGGCGTGCTCAGCAGAGTATTAGTATTTCATGTCGGCACATCGCTTGCAACTTTACAAAGCGCAAATTCGGCCTCTCATTTCTCGGCTGGGGCACGCCAGTGTCAGCTCCTTCCACTTTACCGCATCCAGCGCAGAGCGGTTCGAGTCGTCGACGTCCGAATTCTTTCTGATCGGCTCGATTGACTGGCACTGCGTAGGGATGTTGCATCCCTTTTGCATTTTCTATCGAATTTAACACGGGGAGTGCTCTGAGGAATTGTTTAGTTTAATTCCAGCCGCCAAATTTCACGAACGCACATCACGTCAAAATTCACGATACCATCCTCACCATCCGGATGTTTGACGGGCCGCCACTGTGTGTTTTACTAGGAGTTTTCTTCCTCGTACAACTTCTATGTGGAATTGTTAACCACCGGCGATTTTTCCGGACCGATACGACTTAGGGACCTTCAAGAAAAGAGCTCACTCCTTTCTTAAAGGCTGGCAACGCACCTGCAATTCCCCTGGTGTTACGGTTGTTCATGGGTGGCAGTAGTCACTTACCATCACGTGACCCGCATGCTCGTTTGCCCCCTTTTCTACAAGAAAACGTACGACGAGAAAACTCAAAAATCTAAGTGCTTGATTGAGGGCTGAATACGACTATTAGGGTGGTTTCTAGAACACTCATTATACCCAAATTAATCCAATAACGGTACTTGGCACGACCTGGGACACGATTTAAACCCAGGACCAAATCATGATTCACAGTCGCGCTAGTAACTACATACAGACAGACAAAATTATATACTTTCATGATATGTATTTGGTAAAAATCTGTTATTTCGACGTTACGTCCAGACACTTCAATTTTATTTATTTATTTTATTATTTAATATATTCAATTTTATTTATTTGAATAGTTTTGTATTCTTAAAGTATGAAAGTTTGTAAAAAATTCGAAAGTGATTACTATATTATTTTGATCTTGAGACGTTAGAAAACTTGGCTGCACTTTTAATAATTCTCTTTTATAATTCAATACACGATTGTAGATAACAGTGTGATTTATACTGATGATCTAATTAATTGGGAGTTATTAATAATTACTTTAAATAAAAGACAGGATTTTTTAGTGTATGTATTTTGGTTACAGTCGACAGCAAAGTATAGACAGCAGCCGAATTTAATCAAAATGATTTGTTAGATTCAAATTATTTTTCTTTATTAATTTCAGTATCAGTTAATTTAATGCACTTTATTTTATGTGGTTGCACTTTATTTAGAGAAGCTAATATATTTAGTACCATCTTGTACGTACACACCATGATATGATTTGCTCCAATTCCTCATTAATAAGATGTGAAAAATGGTAATTTCTTTTGTTAGAATTCTCTGAACGTAACAAACAAATATTTTATCGTGTTTAGACATGTCTTCTAGTTAAACTTTACACCTCAGAAGTGGTCATTATTAAATTTGCAAAGACGGAGATAGAGGTTGGTCGTAATGGTAATCTGCCTCACTTTAGTCTTAAATAGAACAAAAATACTATAACATATAATTTCATAAACTTTTAAAATTATCGTGTTCTGTTAAGAAAGTTCATCATTTATTGCGATATATTACTAAAACTAATGAGATTGAAATAAAGATGCATAGCGTAGTTTTAATAGAAAACGTTAAATATAATTAAAATCAATTTAAATATATAACGTCAAATTAAACTTGATATCGAAACTTAATTTCAAAGTGAAGATAACGTATAATTAATTGAATCAGGACTTACATCTGTTATTTATAATACGATCGTTGCTGAAAGATGAAAAAATATGAGGGAGTACGTCACAAGGTAGTCGCGTTGATGCAATGAATATATCGTGCATGTGTCTAAAAACCTCGGGAATTTAACAGGGGCAGCCGTACAAAGATGGGTGCAAGCGGGGTA
This sequence comes from Parnassius mnemosyne, assembly GCA_963668995.1. Classification (NCBI taxonomy): domain Eukaryota; kingdom Metazoa; phylum Arthropoda; class Insecta; order Lepidoptera; family Papilionidae; genus Parnassius; species Parnassius mnemosyne. The sequence continues at coordinate 39,710,121 of CAVLGL010000081.1, read as the reverse complement.
AGGGAGAAGGGGATATTACAAAACTTGGTTTTAACCGGTTAATTCTTACTACCTAAACCGAAATTTGTGAAAACCGGTATTCCACAAAAACCGATTTTGGGGTCATTGACCGAAACCGGTTTAGAATTTCAACCGGTTTCCGAGCCCTGATGGTAAGTGACTACCGCTGCCCATGTACAACCGCAACACCATTGGAATTGCAGATGCGTTGCCGGCATTTTCGAAAGGTGTAAGCTCTTTTCGTGAAGGTCCCTAAGTCGTATCGTCTATCGTATATATCATATCGCCTGAAATACATGACCAATGCAAGCGCTGACATTTAGTGACAGAAATAAGTAAGAAGACGGAATTCTAGGCAGAATAGCCCTCCATACACCTATTTAAAATAGTTCCACCAACATTCACATTCATAAACCGCTATGTTATGTTATCGGATTGGCGATTATACAATCAAACATCTTTATCCATTAATTACAGACTGTCCGATTTTTTAGCTTCTAGTTTTTATTTTACAAATAGGAGGAAAAAAAACTTCTTTATCCATCCATCAATTACAACCTATAAAGGTGCACCGCTAAACATAAGTCTCGGTCGTAGATTGCCTCACGGGGTGATTTTGCCATAGTTACCACGCTTGGCAAGCGGGTTGGCAACCACAGCATTTTTATTATTTAGAGTTGTTATCAGGAAAATGCTTCTGTCCATCTCCTGTTTCATTTTTCCTCTGTCGTCTCTTACGACACCCTCGGAACGATATGGAGTAGTGGATATTCTTACACCGCCACTACACGGTGTTTTTCATCACCAACCCGTAAATATCATATGCTGAACTTTGACTTCTTCAGCTGTAGGGAGGTTTTGCCTTAAAAGTTACTCTTAGCAGTCGGATTACAAATTCAGTGTCAGAGTATACTGATACAGTAAATATACTGAGGAAAAAGTTAATATATTTTAATTAATACTTTGCATAACGATACGGGCTCGCCATTCGAGAACCTTTATTCTCCATCGGTTGTCGGTTCTTCAAGCTATATGACCGGTCCTTTTCCACTTCAATTTATTGATCCGCTTGAATCTTCTTATTACTCTTACTCGTCTGTGGATATTATCGTTATAGATTTAATCTCGTAAAGATATTTCAAGCATAGCCCTTCTCATCGCACAGTAGTGAAAGTCCACGATTCAGTTCCGTAAGTAGGACATATATCCAATATAATGTTGCCATTGATGATAAAAGTTATTGGCTCTATGAAAGCTATTTTGTACACATGTTAGCTATTATTAGATTATTAGCTTATTAGATATTTAAGCAGGTTGCTTGGTTAAACTCCTTTTATAGAATAAGGTGACAAACTAGTACACTGTTCAATTGACATCTATCTCGAGTATGACATTGCATGTCGAAAACCTTAGTCTCCCCGTGGACACGGTTGCTGTAAAGTACTCGAAACGTTAGAAATAAGAAATAAGCGATAAAATCCGTAAAAAGTAGTTTCATGTAATCTTTTTTGAAGTGTGTTTAATATGTGTGTTACATAAGTATAATAATTCAAAATCTAAATGTGTTGTCCTCTACCTCTGAGAACTAAGATGGAATACCTCGTTTCCAGTAGAAAGGGCCTCAGGTTCTCTACCTCGTACCGGTGGACGAAGTGTAGAGTGGCCGCCGACTAGATGGAGTGTAGACCTGGTATGAGATGCAGGAAATTGACGAATGCAAGTGTTTCGGGACTGTGCTACTGTCTACACTCATCATACGAACACAACGACATTAGTTATACCGTTTCACGCTAGAATTCTGTAAGTAATCTACTCAGAGTTCCATGTAAAGAGTTAAAAGCGAATTAACAACAAGTATCTCATCTTGTTTGCTTTAGAGGAGTCTACAAACTGAATCGCTTCCGCAGTCTTGTTTTCTTCTAGTTATATTGACGTTCATTATATAAATAAGAGTCTCGCTTTCAGGTATGGTCTGACTACAAATAGTATATTTTAAACGTGCTTAGCTTTAGCAAACAGAAATATCTTTGTCAGCAATAAGTGTATTTGCAGGCAAACTGGAGGGAGTTGGGTTGGCAATTGCAGTTTTTATTTTTATTTTTACGTGTTAATAGCAAGACGCTACTGCCCATTTCCTGATTTGTTTTCCTCTGTCACTTCTTACGAAGGATGGATGGTTATATGGGGTAGTGGATATTCTTACACCGCCACTACACGGTATTGTATGTTCAACAAATTATATTTTTGTTAATTATGAAGTGATTTTCATATTTTGTTTATTAATTGGCTATTTCCTTAGTCTTAGACTGGTCCCATTGAAGTTTTTAATTAAACTGCTTAGACAACATTCTAGTTGTTACCTTGAGTTTGTCATATACCTTAGTCTCAAAAGAGTGAAAATAATACTTTTGAATAAAAAAGAAAGGCGGACTTTAAGAAAGAACTTTAAAAATAGAATAAAATAATTTACAAACACGATTTTGAAGTAAAGGGATTTAATTCTGCACTATACCATGTTTCAGCACCGACTTCAGAAGCTGTTATCAGGAATTTTTAATTTTTTATTGAGTCTAATGTTAAATTAATCTCTATTATTACTATGGTCAAGAAGTTTTCTTTTTCTTTTTTAATAAACATAACTCCAATCTAGGATATTTTTCTGTATCTTAGAACACATGGACAAACATACAGACTCGATACATTTATGTGTAGACTATGCTATGACTATATAAGGTCCATGCAGGACTCAAACTCGATAAAATCTTAATCCCTGTACCAACGACCCGTAAACTAACTGTAATTATTACTGCATGTTTTTTTTTTATAGAATAAGGGTGACAAACGAGCACACAGTCCACCTGATGGTAAGTGGTTGCTGCGGCCCATAGACATCTACATCTATCCTATATTACAAATCAAAATGTAGATGCGTTGTCACCCGTGAGGACTAAGATGGAATGCCTCATTTCCAGTAAAAAGGGCCTCCGGCCACCTGCACTCACCAAGCGAAACGCAGAGGTAAACCTGTACTTCACGCTGGTTTTCTGTGAGGTCGTGGTACCACCCCGGTTCGAGCCGGCCCATCCGTGCGACAGCAAAAGCTGCCGCGTAGCTCTACCACACTTAAACTGCATGTTTTTGAAGTTTGTATAATTTTCTATTACTTGACACTGGCAAAAGTAAAACCACACACAACGAGAAAATTACCAAAGAAAAAAAACCAAAGTCGACCGAATTGCCCCCAATTCACATAATATTTTTCATCACGGCTGATAAAATACATCACAAATAATAAATAAACAAAAAGAAAGAAAGAAACATTTATTGCGAACACGCCACACACATAAATTATATATATATATATATATATATATATATATATATATATATATATATATATATATATATGTTGGAGCGTCTATAAAGTACCTGTTGGATCGACGTGGAATTGAGTGTATAACGAGAAACCCCCACTTTTTTGTACAGTATAAAGTTCACTGTAGGCGCCGTGCGCGAGAGATTCCGCTTAATTCATTCTACGAGTGTTGTTATTCTACTAGTGCTAAGATAGTGTCGTGGTTCTGTTCGTTGTTGTACTTTGGTGTTATCATGTTATTACGTACCACACGTTACACTGGTGTGTGATCGTGGTGGGGACGTGTTACGGTATGGTCGAACTGTAATTTCAATATACTGAATGTATAGTGTGTTACGTTGTCTTATTGCTGATAATGATTAAGTGCGTTAGCAAGAGAGCAAGTTGAACAACCGCTCTCACACTTTTATTGTTTTTAACAATTAATGCTATCCTGATGTATCTAGTAGAACAAAGTTAGGATGATTTGTTGATTTTCCGATATATAAATATATAATTATTAGTACATATAATATACTCATAAAATATTTGTACACACATCAATTAGGTAAAGGCTTAACGAAATAAAAAAAACAACAATTTGACAGATACATTCAACAAATGACATACTTTTGTCTGTATCTGACAAATTGTTTTTTATTTTTTATTTTGTATATATTTAAATCTCTTTGGTGTAGATATTAATTACTCTTAACACACATTCGTTATGTGTGTTGTGGAGCAATATTGTAAATGTGTTACAATATAGAGTAGAGCGTTTGGAAAACAGAATAGCTATGATTGTTTTAATTATACAACAATTTTTCGCAGAATCGCAGTGACTAAACATTATAATTGCTGCATTATGAGGCAAAGGGTTCGTACCCAGCACGGTACAAATATTTGTATGGCCTACAAATAATCTACAAATCTTGCAGAGTCTGAATGTTTGTCCATGTGCAATTCATATATGTAAAACGTCCTTATTACGTAGCGGACTGGTTACGATCGAAAACCTTGAGTACCGTTTCAAAAAAGTAAACTTTATTTCATCTTCATTAAGGTTTCACTTCTGCACATTACTACTTAAACAATACGGTAGTATAAAAAAGGTTTACATGGTGTCACTCGACTTGAAGGTAACTGTCCCATTAACTGATTTTGGGTCGTGGTAGAATAACGGATACAAGTTATACAGTTGTGAATGTGCGATCTTACCAAATTTTTTACTCTAAGGATCCAAAACTTACTTCGAATAAAATTTATTGTTAATTGCTGACCTCCGTGTAATGTACTCTCATGTACATCTTTTACTATAAGTTTAGCTAACTGAGAATCATAAGAAATGATAATTGGATGTTTGCTGTTATCGGAAAGTTTAGCATGATGAATCCTTCCTCCTACTCGCAGCAACCCTATATTATCTATGAATGGGTTCAAAGTTATTAAAACACTCTTTTTACTTATACACCCATCTTTTTTAAGGCTCTGAATTTCTTTTCCAAAGGCCTCCTGTTGAGATAGGCGCAGTAAGCAATTAAAAGATTCACTGATTTCCGATGCTGTTAAGAAAGAAGGTCGAGTTAATATTTGTTCATTGGGTGTTTTAAATCTTAAAAACCGTCTACAAAATGCCACTACTCTGATCAGCTTTTTCTTGGATGAAAATTTCAAGCATAGATTTTCAAAAAATTCAGGATCATGTTCAGTTACTACGTGTGATTTGACAGTCTTTTTCTCTAAACAGGTAAGTATACTCTTTGGACGTGAGTATTGAATATATCTATCACGTAACCAACTGGGGCCTTCTTTCCAGAGTTTGCTTTCTAAAAGAACTGCAGGTGATATACCGCGAGATGCGCAATCGGCTGGATTGTCTTCAGATTTTACATGCGAAAACTGATTCGACTCAAGCAAATTAAGAATTTCAGATGTCCTATTGGCCACAAATGTTTTCCAACGACTGGGATGATCACTTAACCAACCCAAAACAACAGTGGAATCAGTCCAAGCATGTAAGTTTAATTGTGCAATATTTAATGTTTTTGCTACTTCTATTAGTAATTTAGTAACTAAAACTGCTCCACATAGTTCCAAGCGAGGAATAGAAATTTGTTTTATAGGTGCTACTTTTGTCTTAGCTGTTACAAGACTTGAATAAACTTTGCCTTTCGCATCAACTATTCTTATATACACAACAGCAGCGTAAGCAATGTTAGATGCATCACTAAAGCCATGTAGTTCGACAGTTATATCATTAGTTCTTCTGTGAAACCACCGTGGTAAGTGAAAGTCAACTAATTTTGTTAGTTCATTTCGATAACGCCTCCATTCAGTTTGAAGATTAATTGGCAATTCCTCATCCCAGTCAATCCCAGCTATCCATATTTTTTGAATAAATACTTTAGATGTAATTATACAAGGAGCTATCCAACCAAGTGGATCATACAGGCGAGATATTTCAGAAATAACTTTTCTTTTTGTTTCAGGTGCAGAGGACGACGATGAAGCAATATTTACACTGTAATCGAACTCATCAGATTTTCTATTCCAGATAAGTCCTAATATTTTTGAAATTTCATCAGTCTTTATTTCTAAATTCGTCCCACCATACTTTTCTAGTTTCTCTAACAATTTTACATTATTACTTGACCATTTCTGCAACTTAAAACATCCCTTGCCTAGTAGTTCATTCATTTCTTCGTAGATCTTTATAGCTTCTGATTCAGATTGACAGCCACTCATTAAATCGTCCATATAAAAATCTGTCATCACTCTAGGTGCTGCCCATGGAAATATATGGCCTTCTTCAATAGCAGTTTGCTGTAGGACTTTTACTGCAAGGTAAGGAGCACAAGAAGTTCCAAATGTTAATCTTAACAATCGGAAATCCTGAATGTCAGACTCTACATTTTCTCTCCAAACTATGCGCTGAAAATCAACATCCTCATCTGATACTTTAATTTGTCTATACATTTTCATTATATCTGCTGTTAAGCATATAGGATGTTGTCGAAAACGCATAACGATATGACGTAAATCAGGTTGTAATTTTGGACCTACCATCAAAGTATCATTCAGCGAAACTCCATTAGTGCCTTTAGCAGATGCATCAAATACAATTCTAACTTTGGTCGTTGTTCTTTCTTCTCTTATCACTGCTGAATGAGGTAACCATACTTTATCGTATTCGTATTTAGCTTCTTTTGATAATTTTTCCATATGCTCTAGTAATATATATTCATTTATTACTTCAGAATATTTTTGTTTTTGTTCATCATCTCTTTTTAGTTTGCGCTCAAGATTTAATAATCTTTTAACGGCGATACTTCTTGAATGGCCATATTTACAGGATGGATCTGAAGATCGAAAAGGAAGCTTAACTATGTAGCGACCTTTTTCGTCTCTGCGTGTAGTTTCTTCAAAATTGTGTTCACAAGATTGCTCTTCAGGAGTTAATATACTTTTTTCAATGAGAGAAGGTTCAGACTCGAGCTCCCAAAAACTTTTTAATAACTCACTATCTTCCAGATGAGCATGCATGCTTAAAATTAAATTGTGACAATTTTCAGAGTCGCTTTGATTATCAACGGGACCCGATAATATCCACCCCAGGTATGTATTTTGTGCTATAGTTAAGCCCTCAGGACTTCTAATTAAGCCTTCTTTCAGAATATGACAATAAACGTCAGCTCCCAGTAAAATATCTATTTTATTGGGATTATTATAATGAGGATCAGCCAATGCAATGCATTGAAGTTCTGGCCAATCTGCAATAGTAAACTTCCTTTCAGGTAACACTGTGGTAACAGTGCTCAGTACATGTGCTTTTACTTGAATTTTAAAATCGGAGTCATGGAGAGACTGAATATTAATAAAAACAACATGCTTGGAGACTGTTTTACTTTGACTACTCCCGACACCAGAAATTGAGCTTCTAGTAGGAATTTTAGCCAAACGCAATAATTGTACCGTGGATTCAGATATAAAAGTAGCTTGGGACCCTTGGTCTAGCAAAGCCCTTAAAATCTGAGTTTGCCCATTTTTTGATTCAGCCTTAATTAAGGCTGTCGCTAATAAAATTTGTGTTTGAACTTTATCCTTCAAAAAATGGGTTGCAATGTTTGTTATTGTATTGTCTTTAGGGGAATCTAAAATTGTATCATTGCTATTACATGGCGATTCCATTACGACAACGCATGTCGCTGAATCGACTTGACTTTTTGGATGCAATAAAGTGTGATGCTTTCGCTTACAAATTCGGCATTTGATTGTTACGCGACATATTTTATTACTGTGATTATAACCAAGACAATTAAAACAAAGGCCAAGTGATTGAACAATATTTGTTCGCTTATCAACATCTTCTTTAGCAAATTGTTTGCAATTATACAGTCGGTGGCCTTCGGAACAATGGGGCATGTAAAATTGGAAGTAACATGTAATGCTTTAGGAGTATTGTTTACATTGGCATAACTGGCGCGAGTTTTACTTTTACTAGGTTCCACAAATTCTAAAGCTCGAAATCTTGTTTCCAAGTATTCTTTTAGTTGCTTAAACGTCGGTAGTTCATCAGGTAACTGGCTAACATACAATTCCCATTGTTTACGAGTTTCCACATCCAACTTCAAACTAATTATGTATATGATGATAACATCCCATGACTTTATATCAATTCCTAGATTTGACAATTCATGCAAACAATCTGTGGTAGTGTCTAATAATTCCTTAAGAGAATTGGAAGATTCACAAGTTATGTTACGCTGACTAAATAGGCGCTTTAATATACAATTTGACATAAATTTTTTGTTATTATACCTATCAGTTAACAATTGCCAACATTTTTTATAATTTGATTGCGTAATCGGAATGTGACGAATCAATTGTTCAGCTTCACCAGTTAATTGTGTTTTTAAATAATGCAGTCTTTGAACGTCGTCAAGTGTTTCGTTATTTTGAATAAGAGAAATAAATAAATCGCGAAATGTAGACCACTCCGTATACTTGCCACTGAATTTCGGAATAGATATTTTTGGTAACTTGACACATGACGATTTCATAGATTGCTTAGATGATGTTTCACTACAACTAGGTGACACAATATCATTTTTAAACTTGGACAATGTACTTTTTAATTCAACCTTGTAATCTAAATAAGTATCATAAAGTGCTTGAAACAAATCTTCCTTAATATACGTAGTTTTATTCAATTCATTGGGCTCATATTTGCTGATTAATCCCGTATGTTTTTCAGAAAATTCACCAAATTGTTTTTCCAAAGCCTCCAGTCTTATTTCAATAAAAATAGGCGTAATTCGCTCTTTTGGTGACTTTTTAAAATTAACTCGACTTCTTTCTATTTGACTTTTTAATTCCATTAAAATCCTTAAATCGGCTTCCATGTTTTTTTTTTTTAATTTATAATTTCTGTTTTGCTATTCAATTTGTTACTAATGTACTATGTTCCAGAAAGAAGTCCTAAGATAAAATTTGCAAAAATTTCTAAGTATTTTTAAATAAATCTTCTGGGTGAAAACGGGCGTAGGTTCCCCGTGCCTTCACTTTTTGGTGAATTATTCTAAGTCCCAAACCAAACTACTTTAGAATTTATTACAAGTTAATGCACGAATTGAATTATTTTACAAGTTCTCTGACACTTATTAAAGATCAATTGTACTCACAGTTTGTTTGCACTTTACACTTAGCTGCATTTATTTTTCGAACTGCGCCAATCCAGTATCTGTAGATTTAATTTGCTCCTCTTCAGTAAATTGCCGACCAATGTTCCCGAACTAGCCTTCTTTCTTTTTTGTTCAATAAAAAGCCACAACTTTTTCTCACTTGTCGGTTAGTAGCTCAGATTACACAGTAATAATAATTTTAAATTGAACTAATTTTACTCTATGTCGCTTGTATTCCAATCAAAAACCGCTCCGACTCGAAGGAACTTTATGTTAGCGAAATTTGTTCCAAAAGTCTGGGAAAATGATTCTAATTCAGATTCCAATAACGGATAGTTATTTATTACGTATAAATAAAAGTGACTTATGCTATCTTAACTAACAGAACCATTCTGCGTGGTAATTCGCCTTTAGCGCCATCTATCAACAAAAATTGTAAACTTCTTACAAACTAAATTTACATCAGTTTAGATTATTGGACACCCGACGTTTCGGTTGCTTTCCAGCAACCGTGGTCACGGGGGACTGAAGTGGTTGACGTCCCGATGTCAAAGTTTACTCGGAGTACCTTCAGCTTTTTCAAAAAAACTTTAAAAATATTTACCACGGTTGAAATTAACCACAAAAATGTCACCTCTTTTTACAAATTTATGCATAAAAGTTTTAAAAGCTTATAAATTGTAACTAGTATTTACAAATTTCCTGTTATTCAAAACAGTATTTCTATGCAAACAAAAGTCTTGCCTGCGATTGGAGTATTTTTCAGGGCAGCTGAAGTGGAGTAGCACTTTAAACATTGAAATTGTTTCAATTCAAACTTGATCCCATTTAAAGCGAACCGTGATTATGGCGCTACGAAAAACGTAATGATAATTTTTTCTCTGTGTTTTAAGTTGGTGTTTTCTTTGCCCTCTCGTTTGAACCCTTAATCCCATTGAGAGATTTAGGGTAAGTAACTGTCCGCTGTGATGCTTCAATGAGTGTTGGCAGACTTCACATGTATCTGAACACATGTTTTTTAAAGAAAATAATATATTAACTTTGGCCTCTCAGTATATTTACGAAAATTTAATGTATGTTCACAAAAACAAAGATAATTTTAGTAAAAATAGTGATATACATTCTGTAAACACTAGGAACAAACACAAGCTAATGATGCCAGTTTCTCGACTCCACAGAGTCAGTAATTCATTCTTGGGGCAATGTATACGATATTACAACAAGGTCCCGGGAAGTGTACAGGTTCTCTCTATTACCAAGTTTAAATGTTTTATTAAGCTGAAACTGTATAAAGAGGGTTATTATAGTATAAATGAATACATGGTTGATAATAATCCCTGGGAATTAGGTGGTCGCTTCCAAGCAGTTTCTAAAATAAATTTTGTAAATAGTTCGTAATAATTTATATTGTAAAATTTATTTTAAAAAAAAAGTCCCGCTGGGTTTCTTGCTGGTTCTTCCCAGGACAGAGGGTTTTTTCGAACCAGTGGTAAAGTAAAAAATGACTTTCAATAAGAATTACAGATGTGATCTATATTAAATAAAAAATATTCTATTCTATTCTATTTGCATAATTTTTTTGGACACCACAAACGCGACACTTGTCGACTTGATAAGGTCCCGCTACCCCCTCTCATTAGATTCGGTATATTGTTTTTAAACCGCACTAATACGTGAAGAAAATCACATTAATATTAACAGGTGACACTGATGAATAGAAGTGATGTATTGATTTAAGTTTTCCATTTGTATTATTATAAAAATCGTCCAATGATTTATTTTTCAGGGATGCAGTTTTTTTGCAGACTTCCAAAAAGGATACGGTATTCAATTCGACTGTATGCTTTTTTATGTGTGTTATCTCATACTTTTTACTGGGTGAACCGATTGCGATGATTATTTTTTTGTTTGAAAGCTGGTACTTCTCGTGTGGTTCCATATGAATTTGAATAAGATCAGACCAATAGTTTTTGAGTTATTCTTAATATCTTATATTGAATTCGGCTGTACAAATTTTTTAATTTTATATTATAATTATTTACGATGTTATCCTTCATCACTGAGCACTTAGTTATCCAGCACTTAAAATTACGTTTAAAAATTTTATTAGTGCTGGCGAAAATCGAACCCGGGTTGCTCGTGGGCTGTGAAGTCACGGAGAGCACTTACCCCCTGAGCTCACACGGCTTTATTTCCTTGCTCTAAAACCCTCTCAGAAATTAGAAATGCTTGTGCCCTTCATTGGGAACTGTTTAGGTTGTAATATTACTTAAACTCAAAGTTATTATTTCAATTATTACATCAGCACTTAAAAGTGCAATTAACAATTTAAGGGTGCGTTTGCAAATCGGGCCAAATTATGCTGTTTTTCGGTACATTTTGTGACAAAACTAAACCAAATCACATATAAGTAATAACTACAACGTATAGAATGGCTTTTTATCTTCAAATGGTGGTAACTTTTTTGTTGAAAATAATAGTTTTTTACATTGTAAAAAGGATCTTCCCTAGCCTTTTTCTACAAAATTAACTATACCGGCTCATGTTTCGGTACATTTTTTGTTCTATTATCAACATATATTAAGATTTCTAAAAATACTGTAAGTAGGCAGACATATTCAATAAAAAATGCTGGTGTTTACTTTTTATCAAAATGTCACAAATGGTCGTAAAAAAAATAAAAACTGATGCTTATTTTTTTCACATATTATGCTAATACGGATGAATCCTAATGCATTGCAATAAGGGTTATTTTATTTTTAATGCCTGTTTTGATTTTTTGTACAAAAATTTCGATAAAACCACAGTCGGCGCTCGGCCGCTATCGCGGGTGGTCGCTGTATCGCCTGCAGCAGCTGAAAAAGATCGCTGTACAAACACAAAATATTCGAATTTGATACATAGGTACATGACCTGACAAAGTAAAATAATACATACATAATATAAATATTTTTATAATCACAAATTCTTATTATAATGTTTTGTTTCGCTAAAAGCAAGTGGGATTTATAATAGAATAGAATAGAATAGAATAGAATGATTTTTATTCAATATGGATTATTACATAATACTTATTGAAAGTCATTATTTTATTTACCACTGGTTCGGAAAATACCTCTGTCCTGGGAAGAACCAGCAAGAAACCCAGCGGGACTTTTTTTTTAAACATAATTTCACTTAACAATAATTTTGATTATACAATTTTAAATGAATTTTCATAGAACCAGCATGGTGGCGATCACCTTATTCGTTTAATACGATTTTTATATTCGTATTATACGATTAATATATAAATATATATATAAATCCTATTCGTCTTGGACTTTATGGAGTGATCTGAAAGTATACGATGAATGCTACTAGAACTCCTCGACGAGTAGAACTAGGTGTGCCGAGTTTGGGCTCATTATGTTAGTTATGGCGAGACCTTACCTCCGGACTTGATGGAATGACCTAAAGGTGTACTTCGGTAACTGCTAGTGGAACTCCTGGACGAGTAGAACTAGGTATGCCAAGTTTGGGCTCGTTTTGTTAGTTACGACGAGACCTTACCTCCGGACTTGACAGAATGACCTGATGGTGTACGTTGGTGACTACTACTGCAACTCCTGGACGAGTAGAACTAAGTATGCCAAGTTTGGCTCGTTTTGTTAGTTACGACGAGACCTTACCTCCGGACTTGACAGAATGACCGGATGGTGTACGTTGGTGACTACTACTGCAACTCCTGGACGATTAGAACAAGGTGTGCCGAGTTTGCGCTCGTTTTGTTAGTTATGACGAGATCTTACCTCCGGAATTGATGAGAGACCTGATGGAGGTAAGGTCTCGTCATAACTAACATAATGAGCCCAAACTCGGCACACCTAGTTCTACTCGTCCAGGAGTTCCAGTAGTAGTCACAGAAGTACACCATCAGGTCTCTCCATCAAGTCCGGAGGTAAGGTCTCGTCATAACTAACAAAACGAGCCCAAACTCGGCATACCTAGTTCTACTCGTCCAGGAGTTCCTGTAGTAGTCACTGAAGTACACCATCAGGTCTCTCCATCAAGTCCGGAGGTAAGGTCTCGTCATAACTAACAAAACGAGTCCAAACTCAGCACACCTAGTTCTACTCGTCTAGGAGTTCCAGTAGTCACCGAAGTTCACCATCAGGTCACTCTATCAAGTCCGTGGGTAAGGTTACATCATAACTAATAAAACGAGCCCAAACTCGGCACACCTAGTTCTACTCGTCGAGGAGTTCCAGTAGCAGTCACCGAAGCACACATTCAGGTCTCCATCCAGTCCTGAGGTAAGGTCTCATCATAACTAACATAATGAGCCCAAACTCGGCATACATGGTACTACTTGTCCCGGACTTCCAGTAGCAGTCACCCAAGTATACCTACAAGTCACTTCACCAAGTTCGGAGCTGAAGTTATCATAACTAACAAAACCAGCTCAAAGTCCACAGCCAACATCTCACTCCCTGTAGAGAGATTCTAGTACCTAGCTGTCTCTGGAGCAGCCATTTATATTTCGTATCTAAGTATATTTTTGTAGGTATAAGAAATATGAAAATCTTTCAAATTATCAAAATGTTTATTGATACTTGATTGCAATTCCCGCAGCTAACCGTGCGTACACTTGTGTGTGTGACCAGTGTCAATGTAATAGTTCGATTCTATATATGAGTTCCGGTGGGGATAGAACCCGGTTTGCTCTAGTACTGTGAAATGTATGTCTAGCGCGTAACCCCGAGTTATCACGGCAGATCTGTTATATTGATACTAACATCTATACAAATAAATAAAATTGAAGTGTCTGTTTGTAATGTCAAAATTACAGTTTTTTACTAAATGCATATGAAAGTAAATACGATACCTATAACTAAAATACAATTTTTAAAATTTTTGTCTGTCTGTCTGTCTGTTTGTTCCGGGTAATCTCCGAAACGGCTGGACCGATTTTGACGGGACTTTCACTGGCAGATAGCTGATTTCATAATGAGTAACATAGACTACTTTTATTTTAGAAAAAGAATCAGGGTTCCGCGCAGAAACATAAAAACCCTAACACGCGAACGAAGTCGCGGGGAACAGCTAGTAATTAAATAAAACCTAACTGCATAGTGCATATATATATATATATATATATATATATATATATATATATATATATATATATATATATATATATCTTTATACCCTGTATATAAAAATTACGTGTTACATTGTTAGTCCGCGATGAACTCATGAAATTTTGCACGCTCTATGCAGTTTGGTCCAACTTGAGAGATATGATAGTTTTTATCCTGATAAGTGACCCTCAAAATTTTTATTGCGAATTTAAGAATTTTTATAGGAAGGGTTGTTGGAAAGGGCAGAACAACGTTTGTCTGGCGAGCTAGTATATATATATATATATATATATATATATATATATATATATACCGCTACATATATCCACGATCATCATCAAAATAATCTAAGAACTAAAATGGAATGCCTCGTTTCCAGTAAAATTGGTTCTCTACACTCACCATACGAAACACAGTAGCATCGAACTGTTACTTCACGCTGGTATTCTATGAAAGTGGTCTATTTGTAATACAATCATAATATAGCTGAAGTATCGCTCTAGAACGTACCAAAACGTAAAGTAGTAAAGTAATAATAGTAACCACAATAACATAAACGGTAATGAACTCCAATCAGTTTTCATTAAAAATAACAACCTTAATCATTCAAACAGTTAATAACACAAGAAAATTAAAACCAAGGCCATCTGCATTCTTTTTAATAACAAAAGCACTGACTTGGGGGAGAAAATCTTCGTTAAAGTCACCCACTTATTTCAATTTTTAAACTCAACCGCGAGGGTGCGGGATCAGGTGTTGTACGGCACTGAACAATTGCTACATCTATACATCTGATTAAAATAATGGAAGATGGTAGCAAAGATTTGTTAAAAAAATGTATCTTAAAGCATGGCGTGTTTGGGGCTGGATTTAATTTCATAACATTTATTTTTAATGGTGCCGTATAGTGATGGTATAAGAATATCTACTGCACCATATCATCCCGTGAGTTTCGTAAGAGGCGACAGAGGGAAACAAATCAGGAGATGGGCAGCAGCATTTTCCTAATAATGACTAAAAATAAAAATAAAAGTGTGGTTGCCAACCCGCTTGCCAAGCACTTACCGTTATAGCCTATCAAAAGTCTACTGTTCACTGGATGTGATGCGAAAATACTACGATGTATTATTAAACGAAGATTATTAAAATGGTACAAGTCTCCTGAATTTTATTTTCATAACAGTACAAATTAACAGAACAGTATAAATTCACTCTTATTCCAAGTAGTTTAGCGTTAAAGTGTGTTATCTACAAAAACATCTTTACAAGCTGCATATTATCATACCGTACCGGCGTGACTCATATAGCTCGGAACTGCATAGTATTGTACACAGACTAATTTGCATACAGAGATTGCATATTATACATCTAAAATGAACAGTACTTTTAACCAAATGGACGGAAAAGTGGACGATATCGCAGCCGAAGTAAGTGATGCTTCTTTAATACCCAAAGACCCTTCAGTTTTTAATCAGTCACCTCCTGAACATGTCACATTTCGTAAACGCTTGGATTGTAACTCCCAGATAATTAATACAACAGATTTTCTCAAGTTCCAAGATAAAATTTTAAGCATAATGGAAAACTGGTTTTCTAGACAAGATGAAAAAATGTCACTTTACATTAAACAGCTGAGTGAGGTTAAAGATTCTGTCGAATTCATAAGCAGTAAATATGAAGACTTGCACAAGACATCCGAGGCCTTAGAAAAACGTATATCGGATTCAGAATCCAAGACCAACTTGCGGGGTGAAAATGAGAATGAAATAAAAATTGCTGCCTTGGAATCCAAGATTGAAAACACGGAACAACAGTCACGTATTTGTAATGTAGAAATTAACAATTTACCGGAAAAAAGAAATGAAAATTTGATCACCATTATTGAAAGTATTGCGACCACAGTCAAACATACCACCGTGTCTAATGACATTGTTGCTATTCACCGAGTGCCTCACGCAAACACTGGCAATCCACTTCCCAAAAATATTATAGTTAAATTCAGCACGCGTATCATTCGTGACAGTTTTCTAACAGCATATCGCAAAAACAAAGGTCTAACAACTGATCAAATTGGCATTGATGGGTCTCCTCGTAAAATATATGTTAATGAGCACCTCACATTACAAAAGAAAAAGTTATTTCAAGAGACACGAGAAGTGGCAAAAAAGAATAACTTTCGCTTCGTATGGATTAAGCACGGTAATATACTTGTCCGAGAAAAGGACACATCTCCAGTGTTTTCCATCCGTTATAGAAACGACTTCGACAAGTCGTTTCATCATCAAATACATATTAAAAACTCCGCATGATTCATATTCTTATAATATTTGTATTATTTTTTTCTATATTAAGATTATCTGTTTTTATTTTTTTGTAGCTAAAGATGTTTTGTATTTTCACCCATTAAGACACATGTTAAATTACAGCATCTTATTGCTTAGATGTTGCCTCTATTGTATGCATTGCACTATGCGTTGTTTACTACATTCCGAGTATTTCTTACTATCAACAACTTGCAACCTTTTATATTTTACCCACTTTTTATATTATAGATGCTCTTTGCTTTTACATTACTTTTCAAATTACTTATACCTTGTTGTACATTATAATTATATGTTATATTATCTACATGAGATATTTAAAAAGAAGTCTAATATTTTTAATGATATATATATAAGTCTTACTGGAGGAAAGAAAAGCTATTTATGTCTTTTAAAATTAACTAACTATAAGCCCACTAGAAAAGTTTTTAAAATAGAAGCAACTGCATATATTAGAAAAAGGATTTATATCGTACCTGATGAGTGTCATTATTTACTAAATTTAACTTATTGCTACTCGCGTCTTATAACCCGTGCCTCATTTGTATCCCATTACAATGACTTCACATAATACTGATAAACTCTTATTATATTATCAGAACTGTAGGGGACTCCGGACTAAGTTGAACACTATTTATATGAATATATTATCGGAGTTTTACGATTTGATAGTCTTAACAGAAACTTGGTTAACTCCTTCAATTGCTAATAATGAATTTATAGATTCCCGATACAGTGTGTTTCGTTGTGATCGAGATCGAATTGCCTGTGGGAAACGTGACGGTGGCGGGGTACTAATAGCCGTAAGAAAAGATTTGTGTGCAAATCGTCTTCTTTTAAATACAGCATACTCACGGAACTTAACTAATTCAACTTGCGTTGATTACATTTTGCTGGAGATTCCAGCCAAAAATAACATGAGACATATTGTTACCGCCTTTTATATTCCTACGCAACGGCCGTTTGAAGTTTATAAGTCAAACTTGGATGCATTGCAAAACATCCTGTTATCGGGAAATATTGACAAATTCTATATATTAGGCGACTTTAATATTTCTTCTATTAATTGGGCATTGCCTAATGAATGCGAATTAACTTTGATTGGAAAATACATGCTTAATTTTATTAATATAATTGGCGGCTTCCAAAATAATTATTCAAGAAATCACCAAGGAAACTTACTTGATTTATATATTAATAACAATAATAATAATAATTTATGTTTAGTACCCTCATTGGAATTAGTCCCCTTAGATCCTTTTCATCCGCCTTTTTACACTTGTATTTATCTATCTTCTTTGTCTCGGGCTATGCCACGCGGACCTGTTTTGAAATACGCTTTTTTTGAAGCCAAATATTTATGAAATTAATAATAGTATTAAGAAAATTGACTGGGTTTCCTTATTTTCTAATAAACAATCTGAATCGTCCGTAAACACATTTTATGAACAGATTTATTTAGTTATTAAAAACCATGTTCCACTTCGACCATTTCAACCCTCAGGCTTTCCCATCTGGTTTTCAAGACCACTAATACATATATACAAAAACAAAAATAGAGCTTGGATAAAATGGAAAAAATATAAGTCGTATTCCGACTACGAATCTTTTTCCATTTATCGTTCCAGATTCAAAGCTGAATGTGTCCTTTGTTGTCGCAAGTACATGAATACCATAGAAGATGGCCTACGAAAAGATGTTAAGAAATTTTGGCAATACATTCATAATCGTAGAGATAGCAATAGTAATCCAGATAATATCAAATACAAACAGGAAGCAACTAACTTACCAGACGAAGCATGTAATCTGTTTTCAAGCTTCTTTAAATCCGTATTTGAACCATCTAACTTAGATTCAGAGAAGTTTACATTTGATAGTAATTTTTTAACAGAACCAAACAATTCTAATCTAAATGGCTTTATATCTACTATAAATTTCACTGTTGATATGGTAAAAAAAGAACTTGAAAATTTAGATGTTTGCAAGGGATCTGGACCGGATGGTATTCCTCCTTTCTTCCTTAAATATACAGCGGACGCAATCTGTGTTCCTCTGACGATTCTTTATAATAAGTGCATTCAAGATGGTGTCTTTCCTGCTATTTGGAAAACAGTGAATATCACACCTATTCATAAAGAGGGATCCAAGAACGACGTAGAGAATTATCGGCCAATCTCATTACTATCCGTATTGTCAAAGGTGTTTGAAAGATTAGTACATAATGTCATTTATCCTGTCCTTCACAATATAATCATACCCGAACAACACGGATTTGTTAAAAAACGATCCACAGTAAGTAATCTCCTCGTTTATACTACATACTTATTTGAACATATGGATAAGGGAATACAGGTTGATTCAGTGTATAATGACTTCCGATAGTGATCTACTTTATCGAAGGCCTTACATATTACTCAAGAAAATTGCTTTTAATGGGATTCGTGGTGATTTGCTCAGATGGTTTCATTCTTACATTACAAAAAGAACTCAGAGAGTTGTCGTCAACGGCCATTCATCTAACTTAGTTACTGTCACATCAGGTGTACCACAAGGCTCTATTCTCGGTCCCTTGCTGTTTATCTTATTTATCAATGACATCAACAATTGCTTTCATCACAGCCATTTCCTACTTTACGCTGACGACCTAAAGGTATACCTGCCAATCTTAAGCGCTGATGACAACTTTAAGTTACAAAGTGATCTTTATCGCTTATCTTTGTACTGTACTAAAAATAAACTACAGCTTAATGTTGATAAATGTAAATCAAAAACATTTACAAATAAGCGTAATCTTATAAATAATACATATACTATTAATAATACAGAGTTATGTAAGGTGGATCTAATTAAAGATCTAGGAGTTATACTAGACGCAAAACTTGATTTTAACGATCACATTTACTATATTACCAACAAAGCATTTTGTATATTTGGCGCCAACGACGACGTGTACAGCTGCCCATAAAACATCTCAATCTCACTCAAGATCTCAGGTGTCCCGGAAACTATGCTGCCACACTCGGTCTTCAGCTTTGACAGTTGGCTCTTTCTGACAGACAGATCTCTAGCAAAGACTTTGGAGCCTTGGTTCCGCTCGATCACTTCTTCAGTACAAGCTGTATTGAAGTTGCCTAAGTCCCGCCGCATGCATTTGGAGAACTGTCCGTTCAGTTGCCTGTATGCTTTCAAATCTGTTGAAGACTATAGCATCATCTCCCGTCTAACAGCCATGAGATTAAGAGTGTGATCGAAAAGTTTTTGTGTTCTTCTGCGGCGGGTCTTGCAGAACTTTTATGTCGTCTTCTTCATAGTATTCTTCTAGGCACTGAAAACGGTTTTGTTACTTGAGCTGAAAGGTTTTGGGACTTTGGAATAGAGCATGAGGGGGACGGAGCGTTGACTTCATTAGACGAGACCTCTCCAACTTAACGTTTAGATTCAGTGTTTCTCTAACTATTCGGTGATCGCTACCTATTTTCGCCTTTGCGACCTGAGATGTAAGATGATGGAAGGAATAGTACGCAGAGGGGTGGGTTCGGTTTACTACCTGGACCTCGGGGACGGTAAGGAGAGCTTTGGCCGGCTGCGGGAGTTTGCTCATGGTTGGCATGCGCGGAGAACAGTGATAGAGAATCAAAAAAGGAATCTGCCCGGAACCGAAGGCGTTGTGTGTTTGTCCAGCCCAAAAAGGGAGAGTGACAATTCGGGACAAGGAGTAGAGTAAATGTCTTGTAGAGAGTCAAGAAATTGCACGCGTAAAAGAGCCCTGAGCAAGTACCGCGTGCATCTCTCGAAATTCGGCCCGTATAACCGTAAGGTTGGTGGGGCCATGGGAGGTGGAGAGTTGTAGCCTCTTACGACACCTACGGGAAGATGTGGGGTAGTGGACATTCTTAACCACCACCGCACGGCAAAATAAATCTAGCAGAAGGTTTGGAACTGTTCCTTTTTATAGGAGAGGGGGCAAACAAGCGTGCGGCTCACTTGATGGTAATAAGTGATTATCGCCGCTCATATACAACTGCGACACCAGTAGACTTGCAGATGCGTTGCCGGCCTTTTAAAAAGGAGTACGGTCTTTTCTTGAAGGTCGTTAAGTCATATCGGTCCGGAAAATTTCTGGTGGTAGCCGACTCCACAAAGAAGTTGTGCGAGGAAGAAAACTTTTATTAAATCGCACAGTGGTGGACCGCCAGTCATCCAGATGATATGGATGGTTTCGCGAGTTTTGTCACGATGTGCGATGGTGAAATTGTGCGGCCGGAATTAGTCCAAAGAATTCCTCGGAGCACTCCCCGTGGTAAATGCGATGAAATACGCAAAGAGATGCAACATCTCTCAGCAGTGCCAGTGAGTTAAGCCGAACGAAAAGAGTTCGGTCACCAGCGATTCGAATCGCTCCGCACTGGATGTCGTCAAGTGAAAAGAGCTGGCACTGCGGAGCCCCAGCCCAGAGATTAGAATAATATTCCATTTGCGGCCAAACCTGCGCTTTGTAAAGTTTTCGGCGGTGGGCCGGCATGAAATGCTGTCCCGCTCTGCTGAGCACGTCAAGCTTTTTAGAGGCCTATTTGGCCTTCTCTTTCAAGTGACCACAAAACTGCACGTCACTCGATATGTCGACGATAAAGATTCCGATACTGGCTGAAGCAACAAGAGGAGTGCCTTGAAACTGAGGAGATACGACAAAGGAGTCTTTTTTAGTGGCAAACGCGCAAACTTGTGTCTTCTGGCGAATAAACTGGACTAGAAATAATCGACCCCAGTCCAAGACTTTGTTCAACAAAGTCTCCACTTCAGACACAAGTTAGTTCCGGTACTTGGCGACGTTTTCCCGAGAAATACTGGCACGGCCAGTGTATAGAGCATCAATCGAGCACAATCAAGCTTGTACACTCCTGTGTCTTGTAGAGGGATATTGCATTAGACGCATGGTAAGAACTGACTAATCTTCTTCGGTGGCTTGAAGAACGTTCTAATACAATCTCGCTTCAAGATGTGGCCGGCTACACTCGTTCACTTTGACGTAGGCGCGGGACCTGAAGCTTGTTGTCGTGCAAAACTTGCTTGACTGACTGTAGCTTGGTATCCAGGTGTTTACTGTCACAGATCTCTCGTGCTCTCTAAAACAAATATTTACCCACGGTAGTTAAGGAGGATAATAAGTTCACCGGGATAAAAACCCAAAAGAAAAAACTTTTAATAAAAAGTGAAAAACGAATTCTTAGAGGATAATTCTTCTATAAAATATGTTTTCACGCCTACTTCACTATGTGATTTTATTTTTTGTAGTTTTAAGTCGAGTTCCACTACTCATTAAAAGTGGTTTTTTTTAAATTCACAGTACGCGAACAACTTTCAAATTTAACATCCGCTAGCACCAATGAATATTTGCACAACTTTTTTCGTCTGTGGTAGCAACGCTCCTGGTACCAGCTAGTTATAATATAGAAACCAATAATATTAATCTAGTAATTTTAAATAATGTGCATAATATTATGTTAAGATGAGTACAGATTTAGGTACTAAAATTCATCGAAAATAGATAATATAATTACATTACTTATCTATTAGGCTAAAATAATACTCGAATTTGCTTAGCCAAGAATTTTAAACAGATTCATCAAAATTTCACACGAGATTCCAGTCCTAGCTAACGTCAGCCTTTATCTGACTCGTTCCGTTGAGCGATAAGTAAATCAACATTTGCGAATCGGATTATATGAATAAGAAAGCAATGGATTTACCGCGAGAATACATAAAAAGTGTAAAAACTTTCCCTTTTTATTGAAGCTTTAGTTTTTCGATCGATTCTTTGTATATATTTGATACGTTGCTTCTACAATATTACAAATTTAGAGGGTTAACAATTACCTTTCTTACTTATAATCGTTGTCTATTGTTTACTCTAATTAATAAAATCTTAATACTTATCTCTTTCTTTTGTCATTTATAGGAGAGAAAAAGAGCAACTTAAATCATTTCTAATTCCATTTTGTTTTTGAACTAAACAATTAAAATTACAACTTTTACACGTCTCACTCAAAAACCACAAAAGCACAGCTCATTCATAAAAAAGCTTTTAGAAAAATTTACTTCGCAAATATCCGCGTTATAAAATAAAATTATGTGTCTTACCTAGTATGAAGAGCACCTCCCGCCCTCCCTCAATTGCGTGCACAATCCCCGTAGTGTAGTGGTGTTGGGAGTAGCGGTGCTGGGATTAGTGGTGACGGGGATAGTGCACGCATGTCACAAGTCACTCCGGGCGTCCACTAGGCTGTCGAAAAGACCAACGAAGGTCAGCCATTCGGAAAGGGCCCCGGAGAACTTTAGCAGGTCCAGAGTTGGGAGTCGTCCCAACAGCTCCGGCTGAAGCTGCTCTCGAGAGGACTCGGGCAGGCCACTCATCCGAGCTTCACGCGTCTCCTCGGCATACCTGCCTTCAGCCTCGATCAACTCGTCCGTAAGCGAAAAGAACTGCTCATAGTCCGCAAAGCAGGAGTCCAGGACTCCCTTTTCCACATCCGAATCCTCGACCTCAGCGTAAGCCTCCTCCACTGCGGCCCTTCGAGCATCCACCTGCTCGAACCGCTTAATCAAGTTATGGACCCTATCCGGTCGACCTATCAAAGCATGGGCGCTTGTGGCCCAGCGCAACTCAGTCCGCAGACAACGGATCAGTAGCTTGGGCGATGACATCACTACCAAATACAAATTACGACGCGGCTCGAGCACAAATTACAAAGATAACAAATAAAAAACAACGAAAAATTAACGGTTAATAAATGCAGTTCCTATCAAATCGAGTTGAATAGAAATTACACAAATACGAATTACTACGTATCAACCAAATACAAGTTAGCACAAAAGAAAAGACACAAATCAAATTAACAAATAACAAATACTAGTGCGATCAAATCAAGTTAAATTCAAATTGTGCAAATACAATTACTACTCTTTAGTTCAAATACAAATAACAATACAAATGAGATACACATCACGGCCGATCAACAAAAAATGCCTAGCTCGGAAATCGACCCTTCGATAAGTAATTCACTACAACTATCCGACAACGATAATTAACCGATTACGTAAAAATAACCATCTACCTACATTACGTATATTTCTAGAAAAACTCCCCCTTGCGCAACCTAGGGCGCGACTTTTCAATCTACCCACTAACCAAAAAAAAGGCAAGCAAAAAAGCAACAAAGGAAAATAATTTTATTATTACGTACAACCAAATATTTTTACGTATTACGGACGGGCGTGATTGTAGATACAAATGAAGCCAATCAAACGAACGCTCCCTGCCACCAGAATTGTTTAATTTTTATCAAACACTATGGTCGGGATCGACCGGAGAATCGAACCCGGAACCACGCTCTGCTACCAGCTTGTTATGGCCTATGGCTGCTCCCTTAAATGGTCAAATCCTCTGGGGTCCATGAGCAGAAGAATTCCCGAGCAGACGTAGGTCGGGCCTTAATATGGCCACGTGGAAAATCTCTAATTACACTAAACTATATGGGGGAGCGTTCTATACTACGGCCAGTCGACCGGGAGGATATTAGATGGAGCTTACTTACCTGTATCCAAGGCGACTGGTCCCTCCGGAGTCGGTCAGGTCGCATGTAGTTGTGTAGTGCAAGGGAATTAAGGTGATGTGATGTGTATCTGCGTGTGACTCATGGTGATTGACCCTAGACCTTGGCCGTCGGCAGCAGCCCGGGCATCGACACCGCTCCAAATTGAGGGAACCTTCCGCGGCGTTGTCCACAGTCACTTTCCTCGTTCGTCACGATGACAGTCAATTAACTCTATCGTACGATTAACTAACTTACAGAAGCCACTAACTCTCGTTGGGTATAAGGTTAACGCACAAAACGCACACGGAGTGTCCGGATCAAAAGTCACTACCGTTTCGCGCAGCAACAGTTATTTCTAGAATATCAAAGGCCGCACTAGCTAATATTGCCGAATGCACTTATGCAGATTCTGAGTCAGATACAATGAGTCCCTGGGAAGCTCTCCAGCAGGAATGCGCGTCACAATGGTAGACCGTATATTTACTGGCCGCGCCTAATTATTCCGAGTTCCCGACAAAAATGACAGCGTGCTGTTCCAAGCACAGCTGAAAGACGACTGGTGCGCTTGCGCGTTCTGCGCACGACCGAAAGTCAAACCCGTACGATATCCACCGCACCGAGCGCCCTCTCGCGTTAATTCTTGAAATTAGCGTTTGGCGCGAACAAATAAGATAGCACATTTGCTACCAGTCTTAAATTATATTTGGATAGGTAATACCTATCTTTTGTCCAAAACTTTTTTATTAAATTATTTATGTCAATTACATGAAATTTATGATTATTATCATTACCATTATTTTTTTTTTTTTTTTTTTTTTATAGGAGAGGGGGCAAACGAGCATGCGGCTCACCTGATGGTAAGTGACTACCGCCGCCCATGAACAACCGCAACACCAGGGGAATTGCAGATGCGTTGCCGGCCTTTTAAAAAGGAGTAGGCTCTTTTCTTGAAGGTCCCTAAGTCGTATCGGTCCGGAAAAATCCCTGGTGGTAAACTATTCCACAAGGAAGTTGTGCGAGGAAGAAAACATCTTCTAAATCGCACAGTGGTGGACCGCCAATCATCCAGATGGTGTGGATGGTATCGGGAGTTCTGCCGCGATGTGCGTTCGTGAAATTTGGCGGCTGGGATTAATCCGAACAATTCCTCAGAGCACTCCCCATGGTAGATGCGAAAGAAAATGCAAAGAGATGCAACATCTCTTCGCAGTGCCAATGAATCGAGCCGATCGGAAAGGGCTCGGTCGTCGACGATTCGAGCCGCTCTGCGCTGGATGCGGTCAAGTGGAAGGAGCTGGCACTGGGGAGCCCCTGCCCAGAGATGGGAACAGTATTCCATGTGAGGCCGAACCTGCGCCTTGTAAAGTTGCAGGCGGTGTGCCGGCATGAAATACTGTCCCGCTCTGCTGAGCACGCCAAGCTTTTTAGAGGCCAATTTGGCCTTCTCTTCCAAGTGACCACGAAACTGCACGTCACTCGATATGTCGACTCCGAGGATACCGATACTGGCTGAGGCAAGAAGGGGAGTGCCTTGAAACTGAGGAGATACGACAAAGGGGTTCTTTTTAGCGGTAAACGCGCAAACTTGTGTCTTCTGAGGATTAAACTGGACTAGATTTAGTCGCCCCCAATCCGAGACTTTGTCCAGCAAAGACTCGACTTCAGACACAAGTTTGTTCCGGTACTCGGCGACGTTTTCCCGAGAAATATTGGCCCGGCCGGTGTATAGAGCATCACCAGTGCTGTCATCCGCATAGCAATGAATGTTACCAGTTAGCAACATATCATTGATATGCAGAAGAAACAGCGTTGGTGATAGCACACAGCCTTGTGGAACACCAGCGTTAATAGGCTTGTAGTCAGAACATGCACCGTCTACAACGACCTTGATGCTCCGATCTGCAAGAATGCTGGTGATCCAATTGCACAATTTCTCGGGAAGCCCATAGGAAGGCAGCTTCGAAAGAAGCGCTTTGTGCCAAACCCGATCAAAGGCCTTCGCAATGTCCAGACTAACGGCCAACGCCTCCCCCTTGGACTCTACTGCCTTCGCCCATCTATGGGTCAGGTAGACCAGAAGATCACCAGCTGATCGACCCCGACGAAAACCGTATTGGCGGTCACTAATCAGCTGGTGATCCTCAAGGTACCGGATGAGCTGGCAGTTAATAATGGATTCCATTATTTTGGAGAACAAGGAGGTGATCGCGATAGGCCTATAGTTGGACGGGTCTGAGCGGTCGCCTTTTTTAGGGATCGGGTGGACAAAAGCTGTCTTCCATGAATTCGGGACTACGCCTTGGGAGTAGGAGTACCGGAAAAGACGCGTTAGGACCGGTGCCAACTCCGGAGCACACGTCCTCAGCACAATTGGGGGGATTCCGTCAGGCCCACTCGACTTCTGGATGTCCAGGGAGAGAAGTGCTTTGCGAACTGAGCGCTGTGAGAATAGCACATCCGGCATGGAGCACTCACACCGCGGGATGGTCGGCGGTATTTTCCCCCCGTCATCAAGAGTCGAGTTGGACGCAAAAAGGGAGCCTAAAAGGTCGGCTTTGTCTTTTGCGTCTTGGGCCAGTGAGTCGTCCTCCCTGTGCAGAGATGGTAGTGATGGCTTACAGAAATTCCCTTGGACAGCCTTGGCGAGAGACCAGAATGCACGGGTTCCCGAAGGAAGGCGAACTAGTTTCTCGCCAATTCTGCCTATGTGCTCTGACTTTGCCTTGGCAATAACTCTTTTGAAGGACCTGGAGGCGAAGTTATACTTCTTTTTAAGTGTGCTGGTGTTTACATCCCGAGTCACCGAAGCCGCAGCCCAGGCTTGATAACACTCCTGCTTACTGCGCAATGCAGTCTTACAGGAGCGACCAAACCAAGGCTGAGATCTGCCTCCGATGGGTACCACAGATGATGGAATAAATAGTTCCATTCCCTGTAGCACCACATCAGTGACAGAGTCAGCAACAGCACTGGGATCATCCGGCGAGAAGCAAACCCGCCCCCATGGGTAGGATGCAAAGAAAGACCGCATTCCGTCCCAATCCGCCGACCTGTAATGCCAAACACGGCGGCAACCTGCAGAACGCAACCGCGAAGGGAGCGTGAGTGGCACCATACTCCGGATCAGACAATGGTCCGAAGAGCCGAGAGGGGCATCGACGGAAACCTGATATCCGTCCGGATGAGAGGTCAGCAGAAGGTCCAACAGGGAAGGTGTATGATCCTCCACATCTGGAATCCGCGTAGGCGAAGTAACCAGTTGTGTCAGACCATATGCCAAGGCAAAGTCATAAACAGATCTCCCCGCATGATCGGTTAAACGTGAACCGAGCCATTCGGCATGGTGGGCGTTAAAATCGCCAAGGATCACGATCTCTGCGGATGGGACCTGTTGTAGCAAGGAATCTGTAGCCATTTGGACGTGGTCGATGAGTCGGTCTGTTTCGGCATTACCGCTATGGGACCTATAGAGGCACCCGTAGACGCGCGGATGGTCGTCGCTGTCTACGCGTAGCCAAAGGATGGACAGGTCCGAACCTTCAAGACTGCCGAGGCGTCGAGAACAGATGTCCTCTCTAACATACACGCAAACTCCAGCCCGAGGCACAAAGGAGTGTTCCAATTTGTACCCCGGGTAGGAGAGATACGAAATATCAGTCGGAGAGGAAACCTGCGTCTCGGTCAAAAAGAGCAAGGCCGGCTTCGCCGTCTCGAGATGGTAGTGGACGGCGTTTAGGTTAGAGTGAAGTCCCCTGATGTTGCAAAAATTCACGGATAGCGTGGCAGGGGTCGCCTTGGTATTGTTGCTCAGCTTGCCCCGAGCAGTTTTGTTTTTGAGCGGAATTTTGCCCCCCCCAGAATACGCGGGGCAGCCTGAGCACCCACGCTCAGGATTGGAATAACATGGTCGTGGATGCTCAGCGAGGGATTCTCCAGGGGTACTGGTACCCTCCTGGGGTAGTCTATTGTCTAATTCCGCTACCATGTTGATGGGGGGGGGGGGGGGGAATTGGGCCTCCGGCCACCTGCACTCACCAGACGAAACGCAGAAGCAGAGCCTCTACTTCACGCCGGTATTCTGTGAGGTCGTGGTACCAACCCGGCTCGAGCCGGCCCATACGTGCAACAGCAAAAAACTGCTGCAGGGCTCTACCACCGTTATTATATGTCAAATTTAAATTATTATTAAATTGTGCATTTGTATATTTAAATTATGTCTGAGTTTATTTTCCTGTAGCAATCCCTGTATATAAGGCAGTGTGAACAAGAAAATGTTGTGTACATTTAAGTTATTAAGTTGTTCAATATATCTTAATAACTGTTTGTTGTTTACACTGCCTCTTCTACCAACAAAAATTATTATTACTATATGGGCAAAATTTAGTAACAATAATTTTATTTAGGATGTCACTAAAAGATGCTCCAGGCGTGCAGCAATTTGTAACTTTTTGTCCCTTTAAAGAGATATTTAAGTTATGCCTAAATTTTTTCCCATGTCATCGCTATACACAATTATATTATTTTTAGTAATATTTGAGTTATTTATTATTTTAATATCCTCTGCTATGGCACTGTCATAGAGCTTTGGTGGTGGTATAATATTATCAGCACACAATGACTCTGAAGAAGCTGGCATTGAACGCTAACACTCACATTGATATTTAACTAAGGAGTCAAACCGCTCCTCATTATATTTACAAGTCTTTACCAGATTATCCATAGCCAATATGTGTTCTTTTATTTCATTTTGGGCTGATTTATATTTATTGGACACAGTTTGAAGGGAGTTAATAAGTGATAATATTTCTAGTTTAAGGCACTCTACTTCAGTCTCATAACATTTTTTTATGTTATCCACCTCAATTGAATACAACTTAAGTTCATATAACAATGCTTGCTTTTCTTTACATACATTAACATAATTTTTGGTATTAATCTTATTTTTTATAAATTTTTGTACTTTCTTTATGTATTTATTAACTTTTATATACATCTTCAATTTGGTTTTACTGCAAATAATCCTTACTGTGTTTCCTGAAGTGGAAGAGTCGTCACCAGTCAAGTCTATTGTTGCAGATTGCTGTAACATTCTTGAAGTATCACATTGCACAAGCTCAGTGAACAGGCTTTGAGTCTGGGAGGCTTTGAGGTTATCTATATATGTTTTAAATTGCGTTATTTGCTCATTAGCCTCATTCAACTGTAACTTCAATGCAGCAATTAACCTGAGGGCTTCCTCATATTCCTATCTGCATTGGTCAAACTCATTAACCGTTCCATGTAGCTGATTTCTTTTATAACACTTGTGTATTCTGTATGTAACTTTACCATATCACCTTTCAATTGTGTATTTTTGGCAATTATGCTAACTATTTCCCTTTCATTATCATCCCTTTCCTTAACTAACGGTTCACACTGCTCCCTGGACGCCTTAAGTTCTTGGAGCGCAAGCTGGAGTTGGTTCTCCATCTGGCGCATCTTGGCGTTGCGAGTATTCATTTTACTTTTTATTATAAATAATAAAAGAAAACAAAGATCGAAAACAGAAGGAGCAGAGTAAGCCAATGCAAAGTTGTTGTTGTTTTTTTCTTCTATTTACAAGTCTCAAATCAAATTATCGTTAAAACAATTCAAAAAGAAAGCCGCAAAGAATGTAATTACCCGAGTAATAGAATAAACCTTTACTTTATAAAAGGTATGATATGAAATAAGAATTTAAATAATTTTAAAACAATGTTCGTTACCTGTCACTTTTTGTTCCAACACCAAAATGTTGTTATAATATTTATGTATGTACAGATTTTCTTAAATATTAAATACAAAGCGGCAGTAATTATTAACTATAACATAAAATTGAGGTGGATATGGTAAATTTACAATATTTAAATTAATTATTATCGGCACCAAATACTTACAATTACACCAGCATCCACTAATCATCAGCTGGACTGTGTACTTGTTTATCACACTTTTTCTAAAAAAATATGTTAGTCTTTAATTATTTTGTATTTACATCTAATATATTTGTTAAAGTTAAAAGTTTTCTACTGCGCAAAATTAACTGCAATTCCCGTAGATACTAAAGGATTTTTTACGAGTGCAGACAGACCACTTAAGGCCGAAGGCATCTGTATTTAGCCTTGCCCATCTGCGACCGTTAACAAGCCGTATAATTCTTTTTTTTTTATTTTTGCATTAAGTTGCAAATTATTCAAATGGCAACTTTGAGAAATGTTACAACAATTATAGGGGAAATTTTTATCATATTATTTTCCTCGATCATATTAAGGCCTACCTCATGTCGCTGAGTTTGATGAAATTGAATGTGACATGAGACTGGCAAAGTATTCGTGTTTTTCTATACTCCAAATTAGACTGCCTTGTTCGTCAAGTGGACGTAAATGTGGCTGCTGATCATTATGTCTCGGAATCGGATCCAGGGTCTAAACAAAAATATTATTGAGATTTTTTGTCGAAATATTCTTAGTCTTATCATAGAGAGAGTGTCAGGAAGTCGGCGGTGTGAAGAATCTTATATCAGATGCTGCATTGGAATCTAGTTGCCGTTAGCGTGACTGCTGTTTTTGACTCATTAGGTACCGGGTTCGAATCTGGAGCCATATTGGATGTTATTGGGTTTTATTGTTAAAAAATTCTCGGTGGCAATGAAAATCATGAAGTAAGTTGTGTTTTATTGCCGCGCCTCGAAAATCACACAAAGTAATTTGTCCAGTATACCTGCGCTTACGAACACAGACTGGCCGCCGTGACCAAAATTCGGTCTGGATGACATTATTCATTATTTATTTATAATATTCTAACAAAATAGCCAATGTTAAAATTTGGATGGCAAATGTTGGCTCACATACGGACTCGAATACAAGATCTACAACTCAATTTTTACAATTATTAAAATCTATTATTTATTAATTTCAATTTTTTGTGGCATTCCTTAGAGGAAGTATATGTTAATGATTTTGATGATAATGATGATGATTTAAACGAGTTTATCGGCATTAGAACCAGAGTAACTTACATAGCCGAACGGATTTGTTAGCTGAGTGGCAATGGACCGGTCACATAGGTTGAAAAACCGACAACCGATGGGAAAGGAAGGTCCTCGAGTCGTAGCCTTGTACCAGTAAGGAAAGTATAGGGTGCAACTAGATAGACTTATGTTCAGCAGTGAACCATCACCAGTCTGCAATGATGGCGATGAAGAAAACTAACTACAACTAGGGGAGAAAAGTCTCTAACGTACGTGGACTTGTAATGAACAATATCAATCATGATAATAAACTTTAACCATTTAAAGTCACTGTCATCGAGTCAATATTGGCAACATAAGTTTTAGAGGCATTAGAAAGATCTAATGCCTCTTTTCTAGTAGGACTAAGTGAGTGAGGACTTCACGGGTGATGACGACGACGCATCTGCATTTTGATTCTTTATTGAGGATAAGTCTAGATGTCTTTGGGTCACATCAACCACTTACCATCAGGTGGACTGTGTGCTCATTTATCACCTTATTCTATAAAAAAAAACATCATTACACCTTATAAAATATTTTTATTTTGAGTACCGTTTATTCCATCGTGTAGGGTAGATAGATCTTTCAAAAATATTGGGGGTAAGAAACAATTTTTTTTCGATTCAGTGGTCAGTTAGTGAAATATTAAGCTTTAAAGTTCAATTAACAATTTAATTGGTGCCGGCGAGGATCGAACCCGCGTTGCTTGCGTACTGTAAAACTTACAGCGAGTTTTGATATTTTAATCTAATTGATATTTAACATATTTTAATGTTATATAAATATATGCAGTGTCGTGTTGTGGAGGTAAAAAATATCCACTACCCCATTTCCCGTAATTATCTTAAAAGGCACAAAGGAAAATTGAGGCAGGAGATGTGCGGCAGCATCTTACTGATAACAGCAAAATAACAATAAGAAAACTACGGTTGACAACCCACTCGCCAATCTTGGCTACTATGGCAATATACGAAAGCTACAAAGAGAAGGCCTCCAGTCCCCGGCGGTCACGCTACTCATGGCTACAGTGGTGACCATTTTAACGGCGGGGCCGGTTGTCATCATGTTTGTCAACTAACACGACTTAAACTGACAATATATAACGCTCAGACCTTGAGGACTCACGAGAAGATACTGGAGTTGGGATATTATAAAGTTATCTGAGGTGCAAAAAATGGAAGGGACATGGTAATCCTCGAATCCGGCAACTTGTTCTATCACTGTGAGGCCGACCATCTGTCCAAAAGCGGTGTCGGATTTATCGTAGCATTACTCCGGAGGCGTAGAGCAAATCTGCGGTGGGTTAGTTATACAAGAAATGTGAGAACTACTTTTATTGAGGAACTAAAGACAGATTTACCTTCTGAGCCGCATCTATGTGCTGTTTTTCAGAGTCATTACGAATTGTAAGTGCTAAGTGATATACAATGTTTTTCACTCTCCTCTCGCTTTGAGGTGTGCAATATTACAACGACATGTATAATTTCTTATCATTGCAGCGTTTATTTCTTGTGTACTTTCCACAGAGCAGCATTTGCGAATAGCAATTTAACTCTTAATAATTTCATTAACTTTTTATTAAATATATTATGTTATATTATACACATATAAAAGGGAGCATGGATCTTAGTCCTTTATTGTGTTATATCGTTATTACTATGCTATATGCGAATTGGACATTATGAAGACTTAGTGCGACTAATTTAAATATTTTCAAATTTTTATTTAAATTTGTAATGAAGTTGTTAAAAATTAATTTTCTTAATTCCCCGTAAAGAAAGAAAATGTTGTGTGCTGCCCAGTTTGAAGCGAACCTTCCTCTCTCCCTCAATTGCATGTACTATACCCGTCACCACCAATCCCAGCACCACCACCCCCAGTACCATCACTACCAGCACCACCACTCCCAATAGCTATAGCTGGGAGTGGTGGCGTTGTCCCGGGGCCTTGCTGTTTTTATACTAATAAAAATTTCATTATTATTGATAATAACCCCTGGGAATTGGTGATCGCTATCATACTGTTTCTTAATATTTTCACAACAATTGTGTGAACTCTTATATTGTTTTTTTTTTAATAATCCCGTTGGGTTTCTTGCTGGTTCTTCCTAGGACAGAGGTTTTTTTCCGAACCAATGGCAAAGCTTAAATGACTTTCAATAAGTAGGTATTTTTGTTATAATATATAGGGTTATTTTTCATAGAGTAGCCAAAATTTAAGCTCACATATGTTCAAATATATAAATAATGACATACCGTTACTGCAGTTTTTAAAAATACGAGTTAATGAGGCTTCTAATTTTATTTGAAATTATCCCAAACTGAATGTGATTTATGGGCAACAACCTTTTCGCCTACCGATCGGACCCTTACGCATGTGTGCGTGTGTAATAAAATTATTTAAAATAATGCAATACCACGCAAATTTAATTTAAAAGCTAAAATGGACGGAATGATTGAGATTTTTTTAAATTAATTTTTCTTCGTCATTTGCCTATATTTTATTCTGAACTTTCTCTGCAAATTTGACTGGTTACTGCAAAATAACCCTGTATGTTGAATAAAAATCACTCTTTTCTATTCTAAGAGCTAATGAAGATGATATTCAAAAATACTGTAAAATAATTATATTTAACAGTTTCACTGATGAATATTTATAGATCAACTTGGAATTTCTTAATGTGTTAATTAGACCCTTTTTGAGCAAGTAATTTTATTCGAATTCACTTTCAATTTCTAATCTTTTTGGAATAAAAGCTTGACCAACAGTTAATACATTTGGAAGAAGCCATTAGGGAATAAATTAAGGGCGGACTCGTAATGGAAAATGTTCATTTTGTTGACCTTTGAATGAATAATGTTTTTGTAATAAACTTGAACTGTGTAAACGTTTTAAACTTTTAATGTTTCGTGTAATATAAATGGAATCAAAATTCACCAATTTTTTTTAATCGATTTTTGGCCGACCTCAACCAGGACCAGTTTCATAATTCAACTGCATTTTTTGTATGTTTATTACGCAATGTATTCCTTTCTATGGCACTTCACTGAAATTCATCATAATAGTGGGCAAATAGAAGACGAAATTTTTTTTAGGTACATAATAAAATTCATTTTTTATTTTTTGACCACATTCTACACATTTAAGACGATATTCTAGTTGCGTAGGATGTGAATTGTAATAATTCACACACTAAAACTGGACAAGAAATTTGTTTTGAAAGAAAGTACAAAACGATTTCAAAGAACTAAAATTAACAAAATATTGTAATTTTAAAGATTCTAAACTCAGAGCTTTAAATTTAGGATACACGTTTTAGCACCGACTTCAGAAGTTATGAAATTTTGTTGAAAATATTTTATTCTTTTGTGTAATTTTTTCTTAAAAAAAGATAACTGTTAAGGTTGTGGCAATGTTTAATTTAATATTTCGTTCCATTTAACTTTCCTTTACGGAAATGTTTTGTATTGCCTATGAATAATAGTTCTGTGTCTGGGTGTATATTTAAGTACTACTTATTGCATATGGAATATGCCTAGTGCCTAAGAGAAATAACTAGTGTTGAAAAAAATAAAAATAAGTCGAAGAAAAAAGTTACTATTTTTTTTTAATTTATTTATTTAATTTCAAGTATCTAGGACTCATTATTACATTAACTTTTTCAGAATTATGATTATCATAAAATTTTAATTAATTACTCTATTATTATATTAACATTAGATACATGCATTAAAGTAATAATTATTATTATATATTTACAATTGGTTGCTGGGCAAATGCATCCTACAACAGTGTTGCAGATAGGGACAGTATACTCTGTCACTTATCATTTTTATAATACCGTTGGGGCTGGCCTTAACCCTGCGCACCAGAGATGCAGCTCTTTTACGCATAGTTGCGTAAAAACAATCTACATGAGCTTAAGCAAACATCGCTGATGCGCTGCAGCGACAGGGCAGTCCCATCAGCACCCGGAACGCGTTGTTATATTGGATCAGGCTCCATAGGCCTGTTGCGTGTAGTCCCTCCATAGGCTGCACGTGTAAAGAGATGTACAAAATGCTCTAAATAGAGTGAGTTTAACATCCCTGGAGCATAGCGCGAACCTGCGAGCAATCACATTTGCTAGAACTGACAGAGCCCTACGTTCCCTTTCCATGTCAGTATTATCCTTGAGGTCGGACGTAACCATATGACCTAAACATTTAAAAGAGTCTACCCTAGTTAATGGCGTATTGTTTAATTTAATGGGAGGTACATTACTCGAACGGTCCCGTCCGGCCCCAGAAATCATATACTGACTCTTTTGTACATTGTACTTCAGCCCATGTTCGGCCGCAAACGCCTCACCAACACTTAATAATTTAACTCACATACTGATGCACTCAGAAGCACCATGTCGTCTGCGTAACTCAGGTTGTTTACACACATTCCATCTATATGACATCCGACATGCATGCCACTAAGCGCCTCAATAAGTTCTATCTTGAAAAAAATTTTTTTATGGATTTTATAGCGTTTCATTCATTGTAGCCTATCAAAAGACCACCACTATCAAAAGTCGTATCTCCCTTAGATTGCTCATATTTGCCGTGGTTTTCATGCTGAGCAGTCGGATTAGCAACCTTTATTTTATTATTTTGTTTCTTCATCAAAAAGATTCTGCTGCCCGTTTCCTGTTTTAGTTTTCTCCTGTTGCTTCTTATGACACCCACGGGATGATAATGTGTGGTATTGTATTGTTGTACACCGCTACTACATGGCAGTTACTAACTTTTTAGATGCTACTTACAAAATTCACATATTTCTTTTGGATAGGGTGACAAATGAGCGCAAAGTCCACCTCTGTCCTCGTTTGCAAATCAAAATGCAGATGCGTTGTCACCCGTGAGGACTAAGATGGAATGCCGCTTTTCCAGTAAAAAGGGTCTCCGGTTCTCTACAGTCACCATACGAAACACAGCAGCATTAAGCTGCTATTTTACGCTGGTATTCTGTGAGAGCGTGTTCCTTCCCCGGTTGAGCCGACCCATTCGTGCTACAGCTATACTACTAATATAGCTGTAGCATGGCTCTACCACGTATACAGTTTATGGCTTTACAGGCTTACGAATTTCCTTCTTTTCCACTGTTGTACTACATTTACAGTATGTGCCTATATACGCCTCTTCATCATTCATCATCATAACAGCCTTTCACAAGTCCACTGCTGAACATAGGCCTCCCCCAAGGAATGCCAAAATGCACGGTCCTGAGCCACCTGCATCCATCGACTTCCTGCATGTCTTAGCAGGTCGTCACTCCATCTCGTGTGGGGTCACCCTACACTTCGCATACCGGAACTGCTGCCACTCAAGAACCTTTCTTCCCCATCGGTTGTCGGTTCTTCGAGCTATATGGCCGGCCCACAGCCACTTCAGCTTACTAAACCGTTGGGCTGTGTCGGTTACTCTGGTTCTACTGCGGATATCCTCATTTCTAAGTTTATCACGCAGAGAAACCTTGAGCATAGCCCTCTCCATAGCTCGCTGAGCGACCTTGAGCTCCCTCATACGGCCAACAGTGATGGATACGCCTCTTCCATTATAGTAATTATACAAGGTGGTGGATGATTTACCAGGTGGTAGCACTCTTATTGTCTAGGATTACGTCTGGGTAAATAGCATTGCTTGCTGCCTGCGCTGCGGTGTTCCACTCTGAAGATTAAAGGGAGTCAATATATTACAGGCTGCGAGGCATTCCATCTTTGTCCTCAGATATGACAACGAATTTCTTTGTTTGAAGTTGGCTGCATGTGTCCATGGACTGCAGTACCCATTTACCATCAGGTACACTGTAAGTGCGTTTGTTACTTCAGTTTTATAAAAAAGTATGCATCACCATGATAAAATGATGTTACAAAAGCGAGGCAGTGTAGGGTTAATAGCTATTCTCCTTCACCTTTTTATATTCGAATTTTAATCATCGGTAATGCTTTCATGAAAAAGTAAGTTACCGTACTTTTAATGGACGTTATTAAGTCCATTAAAGGCTTAATTTGTTATTATAATAGGCTAAAGGTAAAAGTTCTTATTCCGTCGAATACCGAATATCTAGGTAGATACTGTTCGGCGAATATAGAATATTAAATAACATGTTTTGTTGTAGTCCAATAATTGGGAAAATAAAAATATTGATTTATTTTATAATAATGTATTTTTATTGTAATCTTTAAAGTAGTCTTTAAAGTAGCATAATCAACTTCCGTATTATAAAAATTAACAAATAAAAACTATCGAATAATTCATACACTTGAATTATCGTAATTAAAGTTAAGAAGTGGAATATTATGGTTTAGAAAATCAATTTTTAAATTTAAATTACAAACATTGTTAGGCAGTTGTTCACTCATTTTCTTCTCGTAGACAATAGCAGCTTCAGAGAAAAGAAGCTCTGAATAAATACCACTTTCCTATCGGTCGAATACTTCTACCTGAAAACTTTGACTTAAAATTCGGCTATTCGGCTAAGAAGCCCGCAGAATATTTGAAATTCTGCGTGTGGCTATAATATGTATAGAATACACAGAAAGAGAGGACAAATAGAAAAGTGATACTAAAAAAAAAAACGGTTGAGTTGGTAAACTTAAGTAAACAGAATATAGTCTTCAAGAATACGAAAAACTTGATTTAAAACAAAGCTGTAATCTTGCGGTTATGCTGAAAGAAATTATTAACACTTTCCGAACGCCTTTATAATACTCTTAAAAGAATAAAAACTAAATTTTAATTATACAAAATAAAAATCCACAAAGATGGCGCAACAAGATGGCTTACATTTTTCATAGAGCAACTCAGGTAGTGGTTCCCTAATGCAGCGATAGATGGCACTTATTTTAGTTTCTATGAACTTTGAAATACTGCGTAACATTTTTTTATATGGAATAAGGGTGACAAACGAGCACACAGTCCACAGATGTTAAGTGGTTGCTGTGGCCCATAGACATCTACATCTATCTTCGTTTGCGAATTAAAATGAGATGCGTTGTCAGCCGTGAGGACTATGACAGAATACTTCTTTTCCAGTAAAATGGATCTCCGTTTTTCTACACTCGCCATATGAATCACAGCATTATTAAGTTGCTATTTTAAGCTGGTATTCTGTGAGAGCGTGATCCCTCCCCGGTCGAGCCGCCCCATTCGTGTTACAACTATACTATTAATATAGCTGCAGCATGGCTCTACAACGTAAAAAAAAACATTTCATTTTCTACCGACTACAAAAAGGAGGAGGTATGTTTTCTTTTTTGTGTGTTACCTCAATACTTTTTTCTGGGTGAACCTATTTCGTTGATGGTTTTTTTTTAATTTGGAAGCTGGTGCTTCTCATGTGATCCCATATAAATTTAATCAAGGTCTCACCAATAGTTTTTGACTTATTCTTTATAATTTATATTGAAGTCGGTTGTACAAAATTAAAAAAAAAATATTATATATTTTGACTTTATTATTTTTAGCTTAAATTTTTTGTTGTTTTACTTATTTAACGGTTAAAATTTTATTGTTAATAAGAACGTAAAATACAAAAATACAGTCATCGTAATGAATAAAGCAGCTGTCTGGCGGAAACTGCATAATATCTGTCATTTTAAAAACACTGAGATGAATTTTAATGCTGTTTAAAGCATTCAGTACGTTAATGGCTCTTTTAGCAGACGCACAGACAGAGCCTGACGAGAGCTCAGTAAAAGCAGTTGTCTTGAGTGTTTAGTGTTCTATGATGCATCAAAGTTGTCTGAAAACTTTTCCTAATGTACTTCTTTCTTTTTCTCATTGGCTGTAGACTTCTTATTACAAAATGTATTATATTTAGGGGATTTAAAAACTACGTCAAATCACTAATATATGAAGTTCTTACATGGCAGAGCCATGCTGCTGCCACATTATTATTGTAGTACTAATGGATCGGCTCGACCGGAGAAGGATCACACGGCTGTGTTGCTCACGGTAAGTGTAGAGAAACGAATACCCTTTTACTGGAAAGAAGACTACACGAAAGGCCTCAAGGGTTTGCATTTAGATACTCAATCGAGGATAAATGTAGGTGTCTATGGGCCATAGCATCCACTTACCAAATGTAGGTGTCTATGGGCCATAGCATCCACTTACCATCGGGTGTACTGTGTGCCAGTTGCTACCCTTAATCCGTAAAAAAACTCCCTGCTAAACCGTCGGAAAATAAGATGTATGTTTGTCAGTTTGCGAATTCTTGCAAAGGTCTCTTGGTAATTATTGTAAGGTATATATAAAAACATAACAAAGATAAAGTGTACTTTATAATGTCTGAAAATTGCAAATCCTTGAAAAACGTGCAATACTTATCTACGTCGGTTTCTTTACTAATGAGGTTCTACGCTACTGTGGCCGCTAATAAATGTTTGAATTTGGAATGTTATAATTTTAAACATATTAAACTTATTTCATTAAAACAAGTTTTGACGGGAAGTCTCTTGTTAATTGGTTTTTATATTTTTCTGAAGCGCTACAACTTCCTCTACCCGCAGGTACCATATTATGCATTCATTACGCCACTCCCTCATACTCACGAAATAAGTCTATTATATAAAACCACTGCTGCACATAGCCCCATCCCCCCAATAGATTGCCCCATTGCCGTGCTTAGGAGACGAATTGTTTATCGCAGTTTTTTTTATTTTATTAGAAAAGCGCTGCTGCCTAACTCTTGTTTTAGTTTTTCATCTGTCGCCTCTTACAACACCCGTAGGACGATATGAGATACTGCCCTCTAAAAAGGGTCTAAGCTACCCTCAAGCCGCGTATTTAGAAGTTTAATTTAGTTAAATGGGTTAATAAAATTGATCTTCATTAGTTTGAAAAAAAAATTAAAAATGTTGTACAGCCGACTTCAATATAAGTTATTAACAATAACTCAAAAAAGATTGGTCTGACCTTGATCAAATTCATATGGGGCCACAAGAGAAGTACCAGCTTTCAAATAAAAAATATTCATCGAAATCCGTTCACCTAGTAAAAAGTTATGAGGTAACACACAATAAAAAAAGATACAGTCAAATTGAGTACCGTCTCCTTTTTGGAAGTCGGCAGAAAATTATTTTAAATGCACATTGAATAAAACTACCTTGTCGACCTTGAAAAGGCGTACGATCAGGTTCCCCGTGAGGTCGTGTGGTGGGCGTTAAAGATGAAAGGTATGCCTGGGAAGTATGTGAGGTTGGTCCGTGCTATGTACAGAGCATCCCGTACATGTGTACGATCTGCCGCGGGAACTACGGGCAGTATCGATGTGGCGGTAGGGCTGCACCAAGGGTCGGCACTGAGCCCTTACCTCTTCCTACTGATTATGGACGCTTTGACGTCGGACCTGCAGGATGAGGCACCCTGGTGCATGCTCTTTGCCGATGACATCGTGCTTGTCGGGGAAGAAGGCATCGAGGTACAGAGCAGACTGACGGGGTGGCAACGGAGGCTGGAAAGTGTTGGCCTGAAGATCAGCAGATCCAAAACCGAATATCTGTGCTGTGATTTCGGCGGTCTTTCCAGTCCTGTACCCATGTCGTTGGATGGCGCTATACTGCCTATCTGCTCAGATGTCAAGTACCTCGGTTCCCTCATTCAAGGCGACGGCGGAATAGATAGAGCTGTGCAGCATAGGATTAACGCAGGGTGGATGAAATGGCGACAGGTCACAGCCACAACGTGCGATCCCCGAATGCCAATAAAGCTGAAGGGGAAAATTTACAAATCGATCATCCGACCTGTCGTCATGTATGGAAGTGAATGCTGGGCCGTCAAGAAGAAGGATGAAAATAGACTGCATGCGAATGAAATGAGAATGTTACGATGGATGTGTGGTGTAACAAGGATGGATAAGATAAGGAATGAGTATATAAGAGGAAGCCTGAAAGTAGCGCCAGTGGTAGAAAAGGTGAGAGGAAGCAGATTGGCATGGTTTGGGCATGTGATGCGGAGGAATGAAAGTCATGTCACAAAACGAGTGTTGAATATGAATGTGGAGGGACACACGGGCAGAGGAAGGCCGAATAAAAGATGGATCGATTGTGTGAAGAGTGATATGAGAATGAAAGGAGTAAGTATGGAAATGACGGCTGATAGAGAGGAATGGAACAAAAAGATTTACTGCGCCGACCCCAGATAATGGGAAATGGTTTAGAGAATGATGATGATGATGCACATTGAATAAAACTACTTTTACGGATTCTATCGCGTTTAATGAACTCAACTAAACTAAACCCAAGCATACTACTGCAAGACTTCAAGACACAGTAAGTTCATTTTGCGTAGATCGGACCAAAATTAATAATTAAAAAAAGCCGAAGGTACTCCGGTTTAACTCTGACATCGGGACGTCAATCACCTCGGTCCCCCGTGACCATTGGTGCTGTAAAGTACCCTAAACGTCGGGAATCAATAAAAACGAGTTAATTAAATACGATAGAATCTGTAAAAATAGTTTTATTCAATGTATAGTGTTCACGTAAATATAAGAAATCATTATTTAAAATGCAGTTTGATATTTGATTTTTTAATTGCTTATGTTTCTTTGCGAGGTAATTGATCACTCCTAAGACACAAGAGAACTGTTGGATATTCCTTAGTAAATAATGGTCCGATAACTTGATTTTAACCAAAGTTGTACTATTGGAATAATACTGAAGAGAATTATTTACGCTGTCTGAATACAGAATTAATGCATTTTCAATTGAATTTTCTTGAAGTGCTCAAATTGTTGTATGTATTGTTTTCTATTATAATAATTCTTTCATCATTATCATTTTCATTAGAGCTTCTCACACGTCCACAGCTGAACATAGTGCATCATGCTTTCTGACACAACCACGGAGATTTTTTTTTGCGGTACATGTTCACGAAAAAAAGTAGTACTTTAATATACTCTTAAATTTAAAAATTGTGCTCTAATAATTTCAATATTAGCCAGTCCCATGGATTGCTACAAAGCACGGTTTAAAACATACTAAATTTTGTAAGAGACCGTCTCCTTCGATATCACCTTTCTTTCAGTTCTTCGTGCTTTATGACATACCCATTGTCACTTTTTAGTTTTCGATCTGTTTGGCCATGTCGGTTACTCTTATTCTGCTGCGGATATCTTCATTAAGTATAATAATAATCTAAAAAAAGTGGTAGCCAATCCGCCTACCAAGTCTGGCAACTATAACAAATATCCCTCCCATGAGGCCATTTATTTTCATCATCAGTTGACTTTTGATAAGATTAAGAAGGTATAATATTTTACTATGATTATCTAAAATTATAGTTTATATATTTATGTATGAATATAAGTGCCCATCTGTAAATGGATATACCTGTTCGTCAAAGTCTGCACCTGCCAATAGCTTTCTTACTCTCTCAGGTTTGGGCAGAGAATCTCACCAGGCATTAAGTTCTCATTAAAACACCCAAGGTACTACGATAAAGAATAAATAAATAAATAATACAAGTGTACGCCAAGTATAATTTATCTATAACCCAAGAGAAGTGAGTTTAATAATTCTTGACGTTAGGGGACTTTGTAAAAAAATTGAAAATAATTTGAACAAAACTTATAAATTAGATTTAAACGTTATATTATTTCCACAATCATCACCAAGTGGTGTAATACTCAAGAGTTTTAAACAACGTGATGAATTTTAATGCTGTTTAAGCATTCAGTGCGCTAATGGCTCTCAGAGAATGTACAGATAGACGGCGTGACAACGCTCAGTAGATGTAATTTTCCTCTGAACTGAGTGCTTCAAAAAACATGAAAGACATTTTTGAATGGTCCTAATGTTTTCTGGATTTTCGTATCAAAATTAGTTTTTAAGTACGCAATAGTTACAATTAAAATTATTTCATTATGTTCTGCAACCAAATCATTGGCGGACACTTTCAGCATTTTCATTTT
Source organism: Parnassius mnemosyne (assembly GCA_963668995.1). Classification (NCBI taxonomy): domain Eukaryota; kingdom Metazoa; phylum Arthropoda; class Insecta; order Lepidoptera; family Papilionidae; genus Parnassius; species Parnassius mnemosyne. The sequence continues at coordinate 39,667,073 of CAVLGL010000081.1, read as the reverse complement.
CATCAGCTCTTACTATAGCAAAGAAAATTTAATTTATTACCCCTTTTTACGTGGCCATGCTGCAGTAATATTATAGTTGTAGCACGAATGGGTCAGCGCGACCGGGGTAGCACCACGCTCTCATACTAAGCGTTATATTTTCGTGTTTTAAATTGTGAGTGTCGAGAAAGGTAGATTGTGCTCCGGAGTTGGCACCGGTTCTAACGCGTCTTTTCCGGTACTCCTACTCCCATGGCGTTGTCCCGAACTCATGGAAGACAGCTTTTGTCCACCCGATCCCTAAAAAAGGCGACCGCTCAGACCCGTCCAACTATAGGCCTATCGCGATCACCTCCTTGTTCTCCAAAATAATGGAATCCATTATTAACTGCCAGCTCATCCGGTACCTTGAGGATCACCAGCTGATTAGTGACCGCCAATACGGTTTTCGTCGGGGTCGATCAGCTGGTGATCTTCTAGTCTACCTGACCCATAGATGGGCGGAGGCAGTAGAGTCCAAGGGGGAGGCGTTGGCCGTTAGTCTGGACATTGCGAAGGCCTTCGATCGGGTTTGGCACAAAGCGCTTCTTTCGAAGCTCCCTTCCTATGGGCTTCCCGAGAAATTGTGCAATTGGATCACCAGCTTCCTTGCAGATCGGAGCATCAAGGTCGTTGTAGACGGTGCATGTTCTGACTACAAGCCTATTAACGCTGGTGTTCCACAAGGCTGTGTGCTATCACCAACGCTGTTTCTTCTGCATATCAATGATATGTTGCTAACTGGTAACATTCATTGCTATGCGGATGACAGCACTGGTGATGCTCTATACACCGGCCGGGCCAATATTTCTCGGGAAAACGTCGCCGAGTACCGGAACAAACTTGTGTCTGAAGTCGAGTCTTTGCTGGACAAAGTCTCGGATTGGGGGCGACTAAATCTAGTCCAGTTTAATCCTCAGAAGACACAAGTTTGCGCGTTTACCGCTAAAAAGAACCCCTTTGTCGTATCTCCTCAGTTTCAAGGCACTCCCCTTCTTGCCTCAGCCAGTATCGGTATCCTCGGAGTCGACATATCGAGTGACGTGCAGTTTCGTGGTCACTTGGAAGAGAAGGCCAAATTGGCCTCTAAAAAGCTTGGCGTGCTCAGCAGAGCGGGACAGTATTTCATGCCGGCACACCGCCTGCAACTTTACAAGGCGCAGGTTCGGCCTCACATGGAATACTGTTCCCATCTCTGGGCAGGGGCTCCCCAGTGCCAGCTCCTTCCACTTGACCGCATCCAGCGCAGAGCGGCTCGAATCGTCGACGACCGAGCCCTTTCCGATCGGCTCGATTCATTGGCACTGCGAAGAGATGTTGCATCTCTTTGCATTTTCTTTCGCATCTACCATGGGGAGTGCTCTGAGGAATTGTTCGGATTAATCCCAGCCGCCAAATTTCATGAACACACATCGCGGCAGAACTCCCGATACCATCCACACCATCTGGATGATTGGCGGTCCACCACTGTGCGATTTAGAAGATGTTTTCTTCCTCGCACGACTTCTTTGTGGAATCGATTACCATCAGCGATTTTTCCGGACCGATACGACTTAGGGACCTTCAAGAAAAGAGCCTACTCCTTTTTAAAAGGCCGGCAACGCATCTGCAATTCCCCTGGTGTTGCGGTTGTTCGTGGGCGGCGGTAGTCACTTACCATCAGGTGAGCCGCATGCTCGTTTGCCCCCTCTCCTATAAAAAAAAAAAAATTCTTTACACTAGTAACGAGGCATTCCATCTTAGTCATCAGAGGTGAAAACGCATCTGCATTTTGATTCTTAATTGAGGTTATATTTAGGTGTCTATTTACTATTAGGTGATCTGTGTGCTCGTTTGTCACCTCATTGTTTATCTATACAAATAAATAAAATTGAAGTGTCTGTTTGTAATGTTAAAATAACAGCTTTCTACTCAATGCATATGAATGTATATACGGTACTTATAACAAAAACGCAATTTTTTACATTTTTGTCTGTCAGTCGGTCTGTCTATCTGTCTGTCTATTTGTTCCGGCTAATCTCCGAAACGGCTGGACCAATTTCGACGGGACTTTCACTGGCTGATAGCCGATGTTCTAAGGAGTAACTTAGGCTACTTATATTTCAGAAAAAGAATTAGGGTTCTGAGCAATATAATTAAAACCCTCAATCACACGCGGGCGAAGTCGCGGCGCACAGCTAGTGTTACATAAAACTGAAGTGAAAAACAATCTTACAGTCCACCTGATGGTATGCGAATACTGCAGTCCATAGAAGACTCAGATGGAATGTCTTTCAGCCTTTAATCATACTGGCTCTCTATATCCTTCAGCCTGAAATACATTATCAGTGCAGGAGCTGATATTCGATGACAAAAGTAAGTAAGAAGACGGACTCTTCGGCAGAATAGCACTCTATACACCTATTAAAAGCAGTTCTATCACCATCCACATTCATAAATCGCAATATTATGCTGGCGGATTGGCAATTATACCGTTAATCTCCACCGTTTGTCGGTTCTTCAAGCCATATGACCGGTCCATTTCCACTTTAACTTATTGTTCTACGTGAACATGCTAATGACTCTTACTCTTCTGTGGATATCATTGTTATATATTTTATCTCGCAAATAAATTTTAAGCATAGCCCTTTTCACCGCACAGTAGTGAAAGAACACGATTCAGTTCCGGAACTGAATCAGACATATATCCAAAATAATGTTGCCAGTGATGATGAAAGTTATTGGCTCTATGAAAGCTACTTTGTGCACATGTTCGCTATTATTAGATTATTAGCTTATTAGATATTTAAGCGGGTTGCTCGGTTAATCGAATAAACTGTTCAATTGACATCTATCTCGATTTTTTTTTAAATGTTAATAATGCTATTAAACGTTACTAATATTCACTTTAACCACTTCTGCTAAGCTTAAAATGCTTGTGTTAGAAGTGGTTCACGACAGCAGTCGAATGGCGGATATATATGAACCCACGACCTTTCGAGTTCGCGTTCTACGCCCTGCCATTAGGCTACTGACGCTTCAATTATGACATTGCATCTCGAAAACCTTAGTCTCCCGTGGCCACGGTTGCTGTAAAGTACTCGAATCGTTGGGAATATGAAACTTGCGATAAAATCCGTAAAAAGTAGTTTCATGTAATGTGTAGTGTTGACATAAGTATAATAATTCAAAATCTAAATGTGTTGTCCTCTACCTCTGAGAACTAAGATAGAATGCCTAGTTTCTAGTAAAAAGAGTCTCAGGTTCTCTACACTCACAATACGAAACACGCAGCATTAATTATACCGTTTCACTTTAGAATTCTGTAAGTAGATTGTTTACGAGATTTTTTTTTTTTTTTTTTTTTATAGGAGAGGGGGCAAACGAGCATGCGGCTCACCTGATGGTAAGTGACTACCGCCGCCCATGAACAACCGCAACACCAGGGGAATTGCAGATGCGTTGCCGGCCTTTTAAAAAGGAGTAGGCTCTTTTCTTGAAGGTCCCTAAGTCGTATCGGTCCGGAAAAATCGCTGGTGGTAAACTATTCCACAAGGAAGTTGTGCGAGGAAGAAAACATCTTCTAAATCGCACAGTGGTGGACCGCCAATCATCCAGATGGTGTGGATGGTATCGGGAGTTCTGCCGCGATGTGCGTTCGTGAAATTTGGCGGCTGGGATTAATCCGAACAATTCCTCAGAGCACTCCCCATGGTAAATGCGAAAGAAAATGCTAAGAGATGCAACATCTCTTCGCAGTGCCAATGAGTCGAGCCGATCGGAAAGGACTCGGTCGTCGACGATTCGAGCCGCTCTGCGCTGGATGCGGTCAAGTGGAAGAAGCTGGCACTGGGGAGCCCCAGCCCAGAGATGGGAACAGTATTCCATGTGAGGCCGAACCTGCGCCTTGTAAAGTTGCAGGCGTTGAGCCGGCATGAAATACTGTCCCGCTCTGCTGAGCACGCCAAGCTTTTTAGAGGCCAATTTGGCCTTCTCTTCCAAGTGACCACGAAACTGCACGCTACTCGATATGTCGACGCCGAGGATTCCGATACTGGCTGAGGCAACAAGGGGAGTACCTTGAAACTGAGGAGATACGACAAAGGGGTTCTTTTTAGCGGTAAACGCGCAAACTTGTGTCTTCTGAGGATTAAACTGGACTAGATTTAGTCGCCCCCAATCCGAGACTTTGTCCAGCAAAGACTCGACTTCAGACACAAGTTTGTTCCGGTACTCGGTGACGTTTTCCCGAGAAATATTGGCACGGCCGGTGTATAGAGCATCACCAGTGCTGTCATCTGCATAGCAATGAATGCTACCAGCTTGCAACATATCATTGATATGCAGAAGAAACAGCGTCGGTGATAGCACGCAGCCTTGTGGAACACCAGCGTTAATAGGCTTGTAGTCGGAGCATGCACCGTCTACAACGACCTTGATGCTCCGATCTGCAAGAAAGCTGGTGATCCAATTGCATAATTTCTCGGGAAGCCCATAGGAAGGGAGCTTCGAAAGAAGCGCTTTGTGCCAAACCCGATCGAAGGCCTTCGCAATGTCCAAACTAACGGCCAATGCCTCCCCCTTGGACTCTACTGCCAACGCCCATCTATGAGTTAAGTAGACCAGAAGATCACCAGCTGATCGACCCCGACGAAAACCGTACTGGCGGTCACTAATCAGCTGGTGATCCTCAAGGTACCGCATGAGGTGGCAGTTTACAACGGATTCCATTATTTTGGAGAACAAGGGGGTGATGGCGATAGGCCTGTAGTTGGACGGATCTGAGCGGTCGCCTTTTTTAGGGATCGGGTGGACAAAAGCTGTCTTCCATGATTTCGGGACTACGCCTAGGGAGTAAGAGTACTGGAAAAGACGCGTTAGAACCGGTGCCAACTCCGGAGCACACGTCCTCAGCACAATTGGGGGGATTCCGTCAGGCCCACTCGACTTGTGGATGTCAAGGGAGAGGAGTGCTCTGCGAACCGAGCGCTGTGAGAATCGCACATCCGGCATGGAGCACTCACACCGCGGGATGGTCGGCGGTGTGTTCCCCCCGTCATCAACAGTCGAGTTGGACGCAAAAAGGGAGCCTAAAAGGTCGGCCTTCTCTTTTGCGTCGTGGGCCAGTGAGTCGTCCTCCCTGTGCAGAGATGGAAGTGATGGCTTACAGAAATTCCCTTGGACAGCCTTGGCGAGAGACCAGAATGCACGGGTTCCCGAAGGAAGGCGAACTAGTTTCTCGCCAATTCTGCCTATGTGCTCTGACTTTGCCTTGGCAATAACTCTTTTGAAGGACCTGGAGGCGAAGTTATACTTCTTTTTGAGTGTGCTGGTGTTTACATCCCGAGTCACCGAAGCCGCAGCCCAGGCTTGATAACACTCCTGCTTACTGCGTAATGCAGTCTTACAGGAGCGACCAAACCAAGGCTGAGATCTGCCTCCGATGGGTACCACAGATGATGGAATAAATAGTTCCATTCCCTGTAGCACTACATCAGTGACAGAGTCAGCAACAGCGCTGGGATCATCCGGCGAGAAGCAAACCCGCCCCCATGGGTAGGAAGCAAAGAAAGACCGCATTCCGTCCCAATCCGCCGACCTGTAATGCCAAACACGGCGGCAACCTGCAGAACGCAACCGCGAGGGGAGCGTGAGTGGCACCACACTCCGGATCAGACAATGGTCCGAAGAGCCAAGAGGGGCATCGACGGAAACCTGATATCCGTCCGGATGAGAGGTCAGCAGAAGGTCCAACAGGGAAGGTGTATGATCCTCAACATCTGGAATCCGCGTAGGCGATGTAACCAGTTGTGTCAGACCATATGCCAAGGCAAAGTCATAAACAGATCTCCCCGCATGATCGGTTAAACGTGAACCGAGCCATTCGGCGTGGTGGGCGTTAAAATCGCCAAGGATCACGATCTCTGCGGATGGGACCTGTTGTAGCAAGGAATCTGTAGCCATTTGGACGTGGTCGATGAGTCGGTCTGTTTCGGCATTACCGCTATGGGACCTATAGAGGCACACGTAGACGCGCGGATGGTCGTCGCTGTCTACGCGTAGCCAAAGGATGGACAGGTCCGAACCTTCAAGACTGCCGAGGCGTCGAGAACAGATGTCCTCTCTGACATACACGCAAACTCCAGCCCGAGGCACAAAGGAGTGCTCCAATTTGTACCCCGGGTAGGAGAGATACGAAGTATCAGCCGGAGAGGACAACTGCGTCTCGGTCAGAAAGAGCAAGGCCGGCTTCGCCGTCTCAAGATGGTAGTGGACGGCGTTTAGGTTCGAGTGAAGTCCCCTGATGTTGCAGAAATTCACGGATAGCGTGGCAGGGGTCGCCTTGGTCTTGTTGCTCAGTTTGCCCCGAGCAGTTATTGTGTTGAGCGGAATTTTGCCCCCCCCAGAATACGCGGGGCAGCCTGAGCACCCACGCTCAGGAGTGGAATAGCATGGTCGTGGATGCTCAGCGAGGGATTCTCCAGGGGTACTGGTACCCTCCTGGGGTAGTTTTTGACGTAATTCCGCTACCATGTTGATGGGGGGGGGGGGGGAATTGGGCATCCGGTCACCTGCACTCACCAGACGAAACGCGGAAGCAGAGCTTCCACTTCACGCCGGTATTCTGTGAGGTCGTGGTACTAACCCGGCTCGAGCCGGCCCATACGTGCAACAGCAAAAGCTGCTGCAAGGCTCTACCACCGTTAAATAGAGCCATGCTGCAGCTATATTAATAGTATAGTTGTAGCACGAATGGGTTGGCTCGACCGGGGAAGGACCACGCTCTCACAGAATACCAGCATAAAATAGCAGCTTAATATGTAGTATGGTGAGTGTAGAGAACCGGAGACCTATTTTACAGGAAAAGAGGCATTATATCTTAGTCCTCACGGCTGACAACGGATCTACATTTTAATTCGCAAATGAAGATAGATGTAGATGTTTATGGGCCACAGCAACCACTTACCATCAGGCGGACTGTGTGCTCGTTTGTCATCCTAATTTTATAAAAAAAAGTAATCTACTCAAAGTTCCATGTAAAGAGTTAAAAGCGAATTAACAAATAGTATCTCATCTTGTTTGCTTTAGAGGAGTCTACAAACTGAATCGCTTCCGCAGTCTTGTTTGCTTTTAGTCATATTGACGTTCATTATATAAATGTCTCGCTTGCAGGTATGGTCTGTCAACAAATAGTATATTTTAAACTTGCTTAGCTTTAGCAAAGAGAAATATCTTTGCAAGCAATAAATGTATTTGTAGGCAATCTGGAGCAGGTGGGTTGGCAACTGCAGTTTTTTTATTTTTACGTGTTATTAGGAAGACGCTACTGCCCATTTCCTGATTTGTTTTCCTCTGTCACGTCTTACGATACCCACTGGATAATATGGGGTAGTGGATATTCTTACACCGACACAATGCGGTTTAGTATGTATAACAAGCGATATTTTTGTTAATTATAAAGTGATTTTAATATTTTGTTTATTAGATAGACTGTTTCTCTAGATTTAAGACTGGTTCTATTGAAGTTTTAAATTTAACTCTTCAGACAACATTCTAGTTGTTACCTTGAGTTTGTCATATACCTTAGTCTCAAAAGAGTAAAAATAATACTTTTGAATAAAAAAGAAAGGCGGACTTTAAAAAAGAACTTTAAAAATAAAATAAAAATTTTTAGAAAAAACACGCTTTTGAAGTCAAGGGATTTAATTCTGCACTATACCATATTTTAGAACCGACTTCAGAAGCTGTTATATGGAATTTGTAATTTTTTATTGAGTCTAATGTTAAATTAATTTCTATTATTACTCTGGTCAAGAACTTTACTTTTTCTTTTTAATAAACATAACTCCATTCTAGGATTTTTTTCTGTATCGTAGAACACATGGACAAACTTACAGACTCGATACATTTATGTGTAGACTATGCTATGACAATATAAGGTCCATGCGAGACTCAAACGCGATAAAATCTTAATCCCTGTACCAACGACCCGTAAACTAACTGTAATTATTACTGCATGATTTTTTATAGGATAAGGGTGACAAACGAGCACACAGTCCACCTGATGGTAAGTGGTTGCTGCGGCCCATAAACATCTACATCTATCCTATATTACAAATCGAAATGTAGATGTGTTGTCACCCGTGAGGACTAAGATGGAATGCCTCATTTCCAGTAAAAAGCGCCTCCGGCCACCTGCACTCACCAAGCGAAACGCAGAGGTAAACCTCTACTTCACGCTGGTTGTCTGTGAGGTCGTGGTACCACCCCGGTTCGAGCCGGCCCATCCGTGCGACAGCAAAAGCTGCCGCGTGGCTCTACCACACTTAAACTGCATGTTTTTGAAGTTTGTATAATTTTCTATTACTTGACACTGGCAAAAGTAAAACCACACGCAACGAGAAAATTACCAAAGAAAAAAAACCAAAGTCGACCGAATTGCCCCCAATTCACATAATATTTTTCATCACGGCTGATAAAATACATCACAAATAATAAGGAAAGAAAAAGAAAGAAACAAACATTTATTGCGAACACACCACACACATAAATTATATATATATATATATATATATATATGTTGGAGCGTCTATAAAGTACCTCTTGGATCGAGGTGGAATTGAGTGTATAACGAGAAACCCCCACTTGTTTGTGCAGTATAAAGTTCACTGTAGGTGCCGTGCGCGAGAGATTCCGCTTAATTCATTCTACGAGTGTTGTTATTCTACTAGTGCTAAGATAATGTCGTGGTTCTGTTCGTTGTTGTACTTTGGTGTTATCATGTTATTACGTACCACACGTTACACTGGTGTGTGATCGTGGTGGGGACGTGTTACGGTATGGTCGAACTGTAATTCCAATATACTGAATGTATAGTGCGTTACGTTGTCTTATTGCTGATAATGATTAATTGCGTTAGCAAGAGAGCAAGTTGAACATCCGCTCTCACGCTTTTATTGTTTTTAACAATTAATGCTATCCTGATGTATCTAATAGAACAAAGTTAGGATTCTTTGTTGAATTTCCGATATATAAATATATAATTATTATAACATATAATATACTCATAAAATATTTGTACACACATCAATTAGGCTTAGGTAAAGGCTTAACAAAATTAAAAAAAAACTACATTTTAACAGATACATTCAATATATGACATACTTTTGTCATTTGTTGAATGTATCTGACAAATTGTTTTTTATTTTTTATTTTGTATACATTTAAATCTCTTTGGTGTAGATATAAATTACTCTTAACACACATTCGTTATGTGTGTTGTGGATCAATATTGTAAATGTGTTACAATATAGAGTAGAGCATTTGAAAAACAGAATTGCTATGATTGTTTTAATTATTCAACAATTTTTCGCAGAATCGCAGTGATTAAACATTATGATTGCCGCATTATGAGGCAAAGGGTTCGTACCCAGCACGGTACAAATATTTGTATGGCCTACAAATAATTTCCAAATCTTGCAGAGTCTGAATGTTTGTCCATGTGCAATTTATATATGTAAAACGCACTTACTACGTAGCGGACTGGTTACGATCGAAAACCTTGAGTACCGTTTCAAAAAAGTAAACTTTATTTCATCTTCATAAAGGTTTCATTTCTGCACATTACTACTTAAACAACACGGTAGTATAAAATACGCAACCTTTGTGAGAGACTTGTGTCCATACAAGGGTTATGTGTGTTTTTCTCAGGTCACCAGGCCCTCAACCTAACAAATAACACATATTTATATAAATGGTACATACTTAAAAACAGAATAAAACTTGTAGGTAACATCAAACTATACTTTTGTTCGCTACAGGCTGTTATCTTAAAAAGTTTTCTAAAGTATTTCTCGTACTCCACTTCTCCTCTTTGTTGGGAATCAATACTTGATTGTATCGAAAACTTTAAGGAATTCCATTGGAAATTGTTCGTTGGTGTTTCAAAGCAAGCCGATAATCGGTGCGACGAATAGCTCGAAAATATAATTAAAACGAAGATAGACCCGAGGGGAAAAGTCTAGGAAATTGTTCAATTAATTCTTGTTGAAGACTGTAGGTTTAATTACGTTAGACCTTCGACCTCCTTAGATTGTTACACGTGAAAGTGCTTTCACTCGTCTTTTATAGAAAATCTGCTGGCCCAATGTAACAACAGAGACATTGTTTCTTTTTTCCTTTTTTAAATATAAAAATACTAGCAATTTCATTAACGTTATTAATAATCCCGATAACAACTTAAGGGAAGATTAAAATGCTTGTCTTCTGAGTTGTTCACGACAATAGTCGAATAGCCGGTTCGAACCCATGACTTTTGAGTTAGTGGTCTGCGGCCATTAGGCTGCTGTCGCTAAATGAAAGTTAGAAAAGAGTACCGTTGGGTTTCTTGTTTGTTCTTCCTAAGACTTTTTAAAATTTATTACATATAGTATGTGAAAATTATTTGTACCGTTTAAAAATAAAATGCTGTGTTACCTCCGCTAACCACTAAGAAAGTCAACGCAGAGTCAATTTATTATTTTTGGAGATGACACCTCGTTTTGGGCCTAAACACGTATCGCATTGACAACGGTGGTATGTGGTGGTTTCCTAGCATAGTGTTTTTGGGTCATGTGGTGGCTATGATAGTAAGTACTTTTTTCTCTAAAACGTACGTCACCCCCGCACAAGTAATTTTTACTGTAGCTTGGAGGCAGTTTACAAAGATAAATTGCCCAAGGACAAACATTCATACCGGAAAAAATTATTTGTATCCCATACAAGTATTTGTTCCGTGCGGGATTCGAACCCACCGCCATCTGCGCCGTTACTCAATGCTTAGCCACAGCGCCACGGAGCCATCAATATCGTCGTAGTAATTATGGGACTATGGGAATTATGGGACTCTAACAACTAACTCGTATATTTTCGTGAAAAACAACACAGATTTTCATAAGTTTTCTAACACGCGAGCAATAAATTTCGTCGAGATATATATGAATTTTCGAGTAAAGCGCCTCCCGCGATATTCGTTCGTAAATATATCTTTTGGCAATTTATTACAGGGCCTTGGTCCGTGAGTACAATGTGATGAGCATTATTACGTTGTTTATCCGTGTTATAATTTTGTTCTGATTTTATTTTATACAACATATTAATATTATAATCAACAAAAGAAACATGTTTTTTTCAAAACGACAACACAGAATTAGTAATGAGAAAAATAAAAATTATGCATAGGTTTTATCCCAATATAAATATTATATTGGGATAATTTTGCAAAGGCTTCCAACCCAGTAAAATATTGTAGCAGTGGTATTGTAATGGTGACTGCCTCGTTGGTATAGTGGTCATGAGTGCGGCTGCTAACCAATAGGTCCTGGGTTCGAATCCCGGGTCGGGCCAAAACTGGTTATTGGGTTTTTCTGTCAGTAAATCCTCAGCAGCAGCATCTTGATAGCAACTCAACCCAAGCGTGGCAACTAAGACAAGTATCCACCTATGAGGAAATTTATGGGAAGGCCTATGTTCAGCAGTGGAATTTTTAATAGTTAGTGATGCAATTAATGTGTGTGTGATTGCGTGTCCCTACAATACTTTAAACATAGTATCGTCTTGAATTCCACGTCACTTGAAATGTATAATAGTACTCAGTCTATTTTTCTTTTTTTTTGTTTCAGTATATTATTTATTATAGACAGAATGCTTTAGTCGTGGATCTTAGAACCCGACTGAAAACAAAATTTATACAAGAATCATGAGAAATTTAATAAACAATACTTTATTTAGCAATTAAGGTTATTTTTAATTTCTTACTCTAAAAAGCAAAAAATTTTTATTTTAAATTACATTACAAACTAACATTTTCGAAAATTATATTGTCAAAGTTTTAATTTTAACTTATATTTTTGAACTATGTACTTAATATAGTTAAACTGATATTGTTGATAATAAAACCACCATCTGGTTACCATCTGGTTCACCATTGATGTCTCTTTTTTGGGACATCATGAAAGTCCTTCACATTATTTCTTTAAGGCAATCTTTCTATGCCTTGTTGTTGTTAAATTTCAAAACCATTATAAATAAAATTTTCTGTTTCACTTTTGAATTTAACATGTGCCAGAACTTTGCCGTATTAATTTACAACAATAAGTTTTGTATTCTGCCATTGAAAACATAGACGCCACAAAACTTTACGCAGCGTTCTGGCAACAGCTGACGCCTGCGTTACTAAAACACCACAGAAAAAATGAAGCTAAACAAGAATAAAATTTTTCAAAATTCTATTTTAAACGAAATGAATTCACGCAGAAAAAGTTTTGGCGGTAAACTCCATTTTTTTAACCTTTGGCGTACCACGTGGGGTTATTTTAACCTCAACACTTTTAAAATGCCATGATTTCATATTGAAACACAACCAAATGACTCGATTTTCTCAGTAGCTGAAGCTTAAGATCTACCACGTCGATTAACATGTCTGTGTCATAACTCTGCGCAACGTAGTCGTGTGTGCACGTGCATAAAGTGGTTCCCGGGCATTTTTAACTCCACGTTGTACAGGACGTCGCTGAAAAGTAAGTATACCTTTCTTCGGTTTTATGTTATTTACACCTACAGTAGGTGTATCATGTATACAATATTGTATTTATTATAGGTGCAGATATTCATTACACCTACAAATATGAACGATGATCGTATTGCGGCATTGTTATTGGAGGAATATGAGTCTAAAGAAAAGATAACCCACATGTACCACGCGATACAAGAAAACACGTGAATGAAATTCTAAATGAATAATTTCCAGGACCATCACCAAAGCAGCCAAGGAGACCTCCGAGATGTTCGTTCTGTATTAGAAACAAGGACACTGAATGGCTGCTTCTTAAAATGTGTACTGCTATATGCAAAAAACATGCAAATTTAATATGTCAAAATTGTCCTAATTTAGGTAACGAACGATCTCTCTCAAATAACATACCGTGATTGTAATTATTAGTTATATATGTTAAAACAGTTCTCTTGTTTTGAATAATAAGCAAAATAATTACGTTTTTGATTCAAAAATATTTTTTTTTATTTTTTTATACTACCTAATTGGAAATTCGTTGATTTTATGGAGAAGTTCTTCGATTGTAACTTTTCTTAATAAATGTCAATTTTTATACATCATTGTTTATTCTTTATTCACTTATTATTATAAATACCTAAAAAACGCACATAAAGTTATTAAACATTATTTACACACAAACTGGAGGCTAAGTCTTATGGGGTTATTTTAACCCCACATGGTACAGGTGAGGAGTACGCCGAAGGTTAAGCAGAAACTGCAGAAATGTTTATAATAATCCTATTAACTGTTATCATGTAATACTTGACTACTATATCACCTGATGCCAAGTGGTGGTGCAGCCGAAAACATTCAAATTGTAATCGGATGGAAAGACAGATATTTTTCAAATGTAACACAAATTTGATATACGCATTACGAACGACACACATATATTTGTGTGTATGTGTGTATGTTGTTATGAATTTATAATTGTATTAGTAATATATATTCTTTGCTAATTTTCATATAGTCTTTACTTATAGGTTGACAGATAGAGAATGCCTTGAGAAGTTAAGTCCGCCAGATTTTTCTGCAACAAAGTTTAAATAAATAAGAAAACAACGAAACCACCAGTAAACATTTTTTTTCTTTTCTTTTTCATAGAATTAGTATGACAAACGATCACACAGTCCACTTAGCGGTAAGTGGAAGCTAAGGCCCATATATATCTACATCTATCCTCAATCACTCCTCAATATTCAGATGCGTTGTCACCCCTGAGGATTAGAATGTAATTCCTCGTACCCAATAAAAAAGGTATCCGGTTCATTGCATTTACCATATAAATCACAGCAGTAATAAGCTGCTATTTTACGCTGGTATCCAATGAGAACGTGGTCTTTTCCCGGTCGGCTCTACGCATTCGTGCTACAAATAAAGCTGCAGTATGGTTCTACTACGTAAAAATATCCAAAATTTTCCTGTGAGAGCTACATGCCCACGGTGGAGTGCCACTATGGAGGACGGAATTAAAGATCTTCAGAAGGACTTCAAGTACCTGTTTTCACCCGCTCTCAGATGCTCCTGTGTCCAGATGTAATTCGTAATCAGATGAGTTCAGAATGAGATGTCGTTAGTGACATCGTAAATATCAAGCTCGTAAATAAAAATAGTAAATTAATAATTTTACCGGGATAGTAACCATATATTTGTTATGATTCTGTATAATTGGCGCTAATATATACTATATAATGTTATCTGTGAAAAAACTATAAGATTAATTGCATAATAAAACAATTTAAAGTGAAGTGTCAAAACTAGTGCAAAACTTTAAAAATTTAGTGATTCTAACAATTAAATAGTAGCGTGAGGTGATTTTTACTTTAGTTATACCTAATCACCCAAATATATCAATATATAAATACACAAATCTAAAATTTCGTATAATATTTTCTTGCAAGACATCATAATATTATTCATAATAGTGTCATTTAGTAAGGTGTAATTAAACTGCACGTAACACTCAATAACATGAAATCTAAATTCAATGTGAAAACTACTAATAGCGGCCACAAGATGCCGGTAGTAGTAACATGTTATAAATGTAAAAACTTAGTTGATATAAAGAAAACTGCACTATGTTCATTATGTAAAAATAGATATGATTTAGACTGTGATGTCTGTCCGAAAAAAGCATACCTACTAATGGATCAATAAAAAAAGAAATGACGATGCAAAACATGTGTAAAAAATAAAAAAGACGTGAATAGCGATATAACTAACATCACAGTAAGAAAAAACAAAACATCACCGGACAATGTACATCCCTAGAAGAATCATGTAATACAAGGAAAGTTCAATGTGTTGAATCATTATAAGTATCGAAACAGGATACATCTTACACATTAGAGTCACAAATACTCACGGACTATAATATAATATCTGATGTGTCATTTTCATTGCATATTAAATTATCAAAGACTCTAGGTGACACAATGTCTAGGACAACGTCAATCTCAGAAATGAAATCTACAATATCTCCTGTACCTGTAACCTTCGTAGTACCCAAAACGAGTTAGAAAATATAATATTAAAAAATAACGATCTTCACAGACAGATAAATAAGTTAACCACAGAAATTAAAATACTAAAATTGCTATGCTATTCTTCCACAAAAATTGATAGTCCTCAATCAGGCAATAGAACTAAGAAGAAGAGACACTCCTTGCTACTTCACAGTCTTCCGTGCCATCCTCACTGACAGTCGTCATATGCCTAGAATCATCTCAGCTTGGGGACCTACATATTGCTACTTTTTCCACTAAGTAAATCTATATATAACCACATAATATAAAACTTTCAGTTTCAATCAATAGCATTAAGAGAGCAAACTTTTAATGGGGTAACTAACTAGTAACTAATGGCCCGCAAAGTTAATTAAAATCGAAGCCTGTGTCTGCAAGACTAGTGAAGGAAATTACTTAATTAATTGAGGTCCTTTTAGTACGCGATTTCCAGCAATTCTTTTGGCATCGTCGATGTGGCTAGACATCGAATATACTCTTTGTAATTATTTTATATTTTTAACTTAAGAGAGAGATTTTTTTAACTTTCGAGTCGTCAGGAATATTGCAAGGCGTCGATTTTGATGACATACTAGTTGTTACCTTGAGCTTAAGTAAATATTTATTATTATGTTACTTTAAATATTATCCCCTACAATCCCAATCATAGGTATGGTTTGGTTTTGGTTATAGTTCAATTACAATTGAAATATAGAATGTATATATCTCAATTGATAATTAAAGTATCATTAAAGTTACATGCAAAAAGCTGAACACACAGTCGATTGAGAATCTCTTTCTTTTGTAGAACTCAGCTAAAAATGGAAATTGCCTAAATACCTATAACATTGACAACTAAAAAAACAAATTAATGTTCTAGAAATAAAATGAAATCATATTGCATTTGACTTAGTTGTACTTAAACAATTTAATAATGTATCATAGCGAAATTACTTAAAAAATGGTTCAACGGATAAACAGCTACATCAATCGAGCTCACTCAAATTTGTAATTTATAAACTTGATGAAATATTTCGGTTCCAGATTTCGGCTAAGTACACATTACTCATGCGCGTAATATTGAGCTTTATGAGACAAGAGTAAATATGTCGGAGTATCGTCGAGTTTATGTCTACGTCACTCTACCAACATGTGAAATTACTGCCAATGTTTGTATTGAAATAAAATTTGACTTTCGTATCACCTCCTATTTAATTTATGAATTATGAAAGTGTTAAAATATAATTTATGTTCTTAACCAGGTTATAGAAGCAGACTACTTGACTTGTGCTTATCCGCTACACAGGGAGGATTCGCGACGATATACATTTTGTGTAAAAAAAAAAAAACAATATAATTTGCTATAATTTTTAATTGGAAGAGTAAATAGGCTGCAACACAAATAGATCTAACCATCCTCGAAAGGACTACACTCATACATAATAGCAGCGTTAAATAGAAACTTTATGTCATTATTATTTATACCAAAGCTTATATATGCATAACAAGAACTACAACACATCTCTATTATGATTGTTGATTGAGAATAAATGCAATTGTTTTAAGGGTCCTAATATCTGGCATACTTCATCCAGAAGAGGGTACTATTTACGATGAACTTCTTCTTCTAAAAGAGGCGCAGGAAGGTGAATATGTTCCAATACTGACGGTTAAACATAAAACGAGATCGACTTCATTATGACAACCAGGTGACAATTGTTCATTGATCGCGGTAGTGAAAACAATCACCGAATGGAGAGACACACGCTGGAACTGAAATGTTACTTGGAGAGGTCACGTCTGGTGTAGTCCCCCACTAATTTAAAGCCCCGAAAACTTTCAAATCGAAATACAAAAAAGTTTTGAGCGCTTGGAAAATTAAAATACATTGATCAATATCAATGAAAAACTCTTGGAAACTGTCCACGAAGTTCGAGCTAAGTTTTGTTCATTGAAACCAATAGAAGACACAAAAAACACCGTCTAATCCGTATCAGAATTCAAAACGTAATATGCTTCGAGATCTTTGCTAAAATTTGTCTGTCTAAATTTATTTTAGTTGAAAACTCACTTATCCGTTGTCTCAAATGTTGATGAACTTGAAAATGTTGTACTTGGTGGCAGAAGAATACATAATAATTTTGTATCTATCCAGACTGACTCCTAAAAATTGTATTAAATATATTTTGTTTCTTCCGGTAAATGGAAGCGGTGGCACATAGATATATACATGTATTCTCGATTAAAAATCAGAATGTAGATGCATTGTGACCCCCAAGGACTAAAATGGAATGCCTCATTAGCAAGTGAAAAGGGTGTCTGAGTCTCTACAGAGTTTTCAGATCTAGTCACTAAGCATAACGGAATACAGCAGCAAATTTTTTCTTTAACCTGTAAAAGCTCGACGAATCCAATTGGGTCATTACTTGTCAAAGTTATAAACCCCTCCAAAGAGTATATAATAATTAGAATGGACCCCTTCGAACAACAGATAAAGAGTATTCAGAACTTAGAGTACAAATAAGCAAGGTATAGAGCGCGCGTATCGCTCAATGCCCACTATGCCAAGTGTAAAATTGACGCCTATGCGTTTTTGTACTTAAGTTATTAATTTGATTATGTAATTATTTGTAAATATTAGGTAAGCGATAAATATGAGGTATGTTTTAGCTCCATAAAATATAGGTACGAATTAATGAAACGATGTTTATTAATCAAACACAAAAATTACTTAATTTACTCCCCCGTTAAAAAAAAATTTAATCAGGGTTAGTGGGAACTCGATAATTTCCTGGCAGAGCATAATAAGGGACACAAAATGCTACAAATTAGGCAAGGTATGAGAACCATCAATTCACTCTAAATCTCTAGGTCATAATTAAATAAAATACATACACACAATAATTTGTAGGAAAATATTTCATTAACAATTGCTGTATTTGTTTAATGGTAATTAAATTAGTCAGTACAAAGATAAACATTTTGATTTATGTTTATTTTTGTACTCGTATCGGTATTTTTGCTTAATATGTCCCGTTCGTACTGTCAGATTTCGCTGTCGTGGAAGTTCGACATCAATACCGTTTTCTAAAAATAAAATTAGTTATTCATCTAACTTATATCTTCCATGTACGGTACACTGACTGATCACCTAGGTTAGGTGAAATTGTTATATTTCAGAAATAATTGTTAGAAAGGTTAAAAAAACAACCTGAGCTGAGACAAACCGCCGTTACCACTTCGCTGTTTTGTGTACATCTAAACGTGTCGTCGGTCGGGAGTAGTGAAGTCGGTAAGCACAGGGGTGGGAGGCGCAGGCAGGTACAAGAGAAACTCGCGATGAAGGTAATCAAAGAACATTCCATATAGCTCTGTCTCTATCAAGCTCTCCTGTCTAGGTCGTCGGTTGTCTGGCTTCGTCCTTTTCGGAAATTGCATAAATGAGAAAGACTAATTAAAAATTTTTGTTGGGTGGTATTTTTTCGATTATCTGTTTGCTGTTGTTACTAGTGGTAAAGTTCAAATTAGTTTCCAGATAGAAGGCGTATAAGATAAATCTTCATATTTGTAGGTAGTAAAGCATAATTCTAGTTTCTGTAAAGATGTATTAGGTAGTAAAAGACAAAGTGGTTTTTGTTTAAAATCTAGTACGGTCATAAAGAATAATTATTAAACATTATGTACTTTAGATCCTAAATCTTTAAATATATTCAATTTATACAATCTATACGATTAGTCATCATGAATCATTTGTGATTTTCAGCCACAACTCACATTAAAACTGCACTAAAAGTCCTAAAATTTTGGGTAGTAAAGAACATTTTTTCAAGAATTTCGCTACTTTGCAGTTCGCAGTTCGATAGAAAAAGAAACAACTTATTACAGCCGTGTAGTGGCGGTTAAGAATATCCACTACCGCATATCTTCCCGTGGGTGTCGTAAAAGGCGACAAAGGGATACAGGCAGGAGATGGGCAGCAGCATCTTCCTGATAATAGCCAAAATTACAATAAAAAAACTGCGGTTGCCAACCCGCTCGCCAAGCGTGGCAACTATGGCAAATACCCCCCTATGAATGTAACAAAGAGACGGCCCCCAGTCCCCGGCGGCCCCGCTATTCCTGGCTACGGTGGCGACCATGGTAACGGCGGGGCAGAGGGTGCTAAGAATCTCCGGTGGAGGTTCGGTTGCCACCTAAGACGACTCGACCTGGCAACGTACAACGCACGCACCCTGAGGACTGACGAAAAGATCGTGGAGCTGGAAGAAGAGATAGACAAGTCGCGCTGGCATATTATAGGATTATCCGAAGTCCGAAGAGAGAGGGAGGACACGGTAATCCTCGAAAACTTCCGGCAACTTGCTCTATTACCGGGAGGGCGACATTCTGTCCCAAGGAGGTGTCGGATTTATCGTCCACAAGTCTCTCGTTAACAACGTTGTAAAGATTGAGAGTGTGTCGACGAGGGTTGCGTACCTTATACTCAGAATCACCAAACGGTATTCGCTGAAGGTCATACAGGTTTACGCACCAACCTCGGCACACCCCGATCAGGAGGTGGAGGAAATGTATGAGGATATCTCTAGAGCCATGCATTCCTCCAAAACCCAATATATGGTGTTAATGGGAGACTTCAATGCAAAACTAGGCACAAGAGAGAACGGTGAGCTGAAAGTGGGAAAATTTGGAATAGGGCAACGGAACCCAAGGGGCCAGCAGCTGGCCGACTTCATGGAGAAAGAGGGACTCTTTATGATGAGTCTTTCTTCCAGAAGCGGCCCCACAGGGAGTGGACCTGGTCGAGACCCGACGGGTCGACAAAAAATGAGATTGACTTCATTATGACGACCAGACGACAACTGTTCAGTGATGTCTCAGTGATCGCGAGGGTGAAAACCGGCAGCGATCACCGAATAGTTAGAGGCACACTGAACCTAAACGTTAAGTTGGAGAGGTCTCATCTAATGAAGTCAACGCTCCGTCCTCCTCGCGCCCTAATTCAAAGTCCCGAAACCTTTCAGCTCGAGTTACAAAACCGTTTTCAGTGCCTAGAAGACTGCAATGAAGTGGAAGATTTGAATGACAAGCTCGTGGAAACTGTCCATGTGGTCGGAGCTAAGTTCTGCAAGACCCGCCGCAGAAGAACACAAAAACTCTCCGATCACACTCTTAATCTCATGGCTGTTAGACGGGAGATGAAGCTACATTCTTCAACAGATTTGACAGCATACAGGCAACTGAACAGACAGATCTCCAAGTGCATGCGGCGGGACTTACGCAACTTCAATATAGCTCGTATTGAAGAAGCGATCGAGCGGAACCAAGGCTCCAAAGTCTTTGACAGAGATCTGTTTGCCAGAAAGAGCCAACTGTCAAAGCTGAAGACGGAATGTGGCAGCATCGTTTCCGGGACACCTGAGATTTTTAGTGAGATTGAGATGGTCTATGGGCAGCTGTACACGTCATCGTTGGAGCCGCACGCTAGTGTGAGTAACGATCCAAGAGCGAGTCTTATCCGACATTATTCCGATGATATCCCGGGCGTCAGTCTGAGCGAGATTAGAATGGCTCTCCAGCACCTTAAAAACGGCAAGGCCCCAAGCGAGAATGGAATTACAGCGGAGCTTCTGAAAGCGGGTGGAAAACCGGTACTTGAAGTCTTTCAGAAGCTCTTTAATTCTGTCCTCCATGGTGGCATTACACCGGAGGCGTGGAGCAGAAGTGCGGTGGTCTTGTTCTTCAAGAAAGGCGACAATGCTCTCTTGAAGAACTACAGACCGATTTTCCTTCTGAGCCGCGTCTACGTACTGTTTTCGAGAGTCATTACGAATCGTCTCGCGCACAGATTTGACGACTTCCAGCCTCCCGAACAAGCCGGTTTCCGAAAAGGATTTAGCACCATAGACCACATACATACCCTTCGTCAAATTGTACAGAAGTCCGAGGAGTACAATTTGCCACTATGTCTAACGTATGTGGACTATGAGAAAGCCTTTGATTCTGTCGAAATTTGGGCGGTGCTGCAGTCCCTTCAGCGATGCCAAGTTGACTGTCGGTATATCGAAGTGTTGAAGTGCTTGTACAGTAGGGCTACGATGGCTATCCGAGTACAGAACCAGAGTACGAAACCTATCCAATTGCAGAGAGGTGTAAGACAGGGTGACGTCATATCCCCGAAACTCTTTACCGCTGCATTGGAAGATGTTTTCAAGCTTCTGGACTGGAAAGGATACGGTATCAAAATCAATGGCGAGTACATCACTCACCTTCGATTTGCCGACGATATAGTCCTTATGGCAGAATTGCTGGAGGACCTAAGCACTATGCTCAATGACCTCAATAGTGTTTCCCAACGGATAGGTCTTAAGATGAACATGGACAAAACAAAGATCATGTTTAATGTCCATGTCACACCTATGCCGGTAGTTGTTGGGAACACTAAGCTCAAAGTTGTTGACGAGTATGTTTATCTGGGACAAATAGTCCGACTAGGTTAGTCCAACTTCGACCGAGAGGTCAATTGACGGATTCAACTCGGTTGGGCAGCGTTCGGGAAATTACGACACATCTTCTCGTCAGGTATACCTCAAAACTTGAAAACGAGACTGTACACCCAGTGCGTGTTGCCAGTGATGACATACAGAACTGAGACGTGGTCCTTCACTGCTGGCCGGATGAGGAAGCTCAAGGTCGCTCAGCGAGCTATGGAGAGGGCTATGCTCGGAGTTTCTCTGCGTGATAAACTCAGAAATGAGGATATCCGCAGTAGGACCAGAGTGACCGACATAGCCCAACGGATTAGTAAGCTGAAGTGGCAATGGGTCAGTCATATAGCTTGAAGAACCGACAACCGATGGGGAAGAAAGGTTCTCGAGTGGCAGCCTCGTACCGGCAGGCGAAGTGTAGTGCATCCCCCCGCTAGATGGAGTGACGACCTGGTAAGATATGCAGGAAGTCGATGGATGCAGGTGGCTCAGGACCGTGCTTTGTGGCATTCTTTGGGGGAGGCCTTTGTTCAGCAGTGGACTTGTGAAGGGCTGTCATGATGATGATGATGATGAACTTATAACATATCCACATAGTTTAAGTAAGGAAGGTAATAAGAAATCCAATACTGAAATAAAACCTAATACTAAATCTAAAATGCATATATAAAGTCACGTTATAAGTCGTTCTAATGTTCCAAGTATTTATCCATCTTTATCAACGTGACGTTCATGATGATTTTTGGTAACTGGAACGACGGTCACGGTTATTTAAAAATAATCCCAAGTCTAGTCGCCTCTTACGAGACCCACGGGATGGTATGCATATTCATACGACACCACTACACGGTAATTGATAACTTCTCAAAACATTTTATTTATAGACAACGTCTTGCAATCGGCGTTTCTCTAGCGCTCAATTGACCTTCATACAATAATGTGATATTTTAATTGTTGATATTTTTTATATTTGCATAAGAACTTAGTAAGTTATATTTACCTTCATTTAAAAAAAATGTCTTTAGCCTGACTAAATATACTCTATTAGTAAATACTATACTCTTTGGCTTGACCATAGATCTAACTAAGTTGGTGGTGATTATAGCCGACGCTTGAGTAGTGATGAAATTTTATGCTAGTATTAGATCAGATATAGACTTACCCCATCTTTATTCCATATTTATAATAATTAAAAATTAAAAATTTTGTAAAGCCGACTTCAATATAAGTTATTAAGAATAACTCAAAAACGATTGGTCTGACCTTGATCAAATTCACATGGGACCACAAGAGAAGTACCAGCTTTCAAATAAAAAAAGAATCATCGAAATCGGTTCATCCAGTAAAATGTTATGAGGTAACACATAAACTACATCTTGATTTACACATATAATATAATAAATAAAGATTTTAAAATGTACGGATTTGTTATGAGATCCAGTAAAAAATTCACACAACTCTATACATTTTTATACCTCTATAACGCCCTAGTCTCATCTCAACTAGAATATGCCGTGCCCATTTGGAAACCTTTTTATAATAAACATATTAAAAGTCTGGAAATGGTACAAAATAATTTTTTACGTGCAATGCAAAACCGATGTTTTCAAAATGGTTTGCCATATATACAACTATTAAATAAATATAAAACTCTTAAACTTGACGACAGACACAAGCAACTCGAGGCAATGATTTTATATGACATATGCCATAACCGATACGATAGCATCCCCACTGTAAACAGATTGAGTTACAGTGTTCCTACCAGAACTCATAGCCGAAATATTTGTCAATTATTTGCCACTTCTCGATGTCATACAAAAGCGGGTAAGCGGTCGCCAATGGTCTAGTATACTCATATAACACATACTTTAACACAATTTATATTTTGGCGACTACGTCTTTTACCTATAAAAATATTAGTGGAAACATTGCGCAGTAATTATTCTTAGCTTAGTTATGTTTTATTTATTATTTAAGTAGTTTTCAAGTACATGATTTTTTCTTCTATTTTTTTTACATGTTAAAATATAGATACTCTTCAAACTACCTGTACACTATTGTAATTTTTTTCGAGTGTATTTTCATTTTAAATAGTTCAATTGTTTTCGTAAAATATAATATATATTTTATATAGACACAATGTTATGTGTTAAGCACGTTTAGATACTCAGTTTGTTTTTCAGTAATTAATATCACTCTCAACGTCTAAAATATTAATTTAAGTTGTGGTAAATGATGCTGGTGTTGTAATAAATACTACTTATTATCTAATATTATAAGCATTATTATATTCAGGGGGGTCATTGTAGAAGCGTGCTCGTCGCGACCCCTGCCAGCCCTTTTCAGGGCTGCAATTCTACTCAGCTGCGCACCCATGCCAACGAGGGTTAGGGCGTCCCCCCAAGGCGACGCACACCAGCTCGTCCCCGTTGGTGTGGAATGCAGCGCGCAAAGCGGCGATGGGGACCGCCACCCATCACGCACAGCCCGACACGGCGGAAGGTGGAGGACAGAGTGCAGAGTTGGCACGTGGAATGTTAGAGGAGGCATGAGAGATAAGACGAATGAGTTGATCGAAATAATGAAAGAAAGAGAATTAGATGTCGTGTGTATGTCGGAGACCAAGCGGAAGGGCAGGGTACTGAAGAGCTCCCTGGCGGGGCGTTAGCTCTATGGTCCGGAGTCCCGGAGAGCGAGAACGCCTGCCAGGGAGTGGGGATGCTGCTGTCTTCTCGGTTGGTCGATGTTATGACTGAATATAAGGTTGTGAACTCAAAACTTCTCTGGGCTCGCTTTAAATTGGGCCTGACGAAGTTATTCCTTTTGGCTGTTTATGCGCCGGTAGCTTCGTCGTCCAGGGCTGAGCTGGAGGAGTTTTGGGAGAATGTAAGAGAAATTCTAGATTTGGCTAGGGGAAACGAAAGAATTGTTGTATGTGGTGATTTGAATGGATGGGTTGGTACCGCTCGACCAGGGTACGAGTCGGTACTTGGAAAGTTTGGCGATAAAAGGGTTAATGATGCTGGCAAGCTTATACTGGCGGTGTGAAAGGAAAAGGGTCTTCTTGTGACAAACACTATGTTTAATCACAAGAAAAGCCATATGTATACTAGAGAACGAAAGAA
This sequence comes from Parnassius mnemosyne, assembly GCA_963668995.1. Classification (NCBI taxonomy): domain Eukaryota; kingdom Metazoa; phylum Arthropoda; class Insecta; order Lepidoptera; family Papilionidae; genus Parnassius; species Parnassius mnemosyne. Next base: position 39,642,367 of record CAVLGL010000081.1, on the reverse strand, counting down.
TGAGAGAAGTATGATCGATTTGTTCCTGGTGGATGACCGACTGCGAAAACAGGTGATGGATACGCGAGTGTTCAGGGGTGCTGACCTGGGAACGGATCACTATCTAGTGATTACTAGATTTAGGGGTCTGTTCGCGGGTTGGCGCTACCGGACGGCAGTAACAGAACTACAGTCGGTCTGCCGCATCCGAAGCTGGAAGCTTCAGGAAGCGGATACTAGGGACAAATATCATGCAAGGGTAGCCGAAAAGCTTGACACCATCGATGGCAGAAAAGAATGTGTAGAAAGAACATAGCAGAACCTTAGGGATGGAATGGTAAGTGCAGAGGAAGAAGTGTGTGGAACAATAAAAAGAGGCAGTAGTAAAAGAAGAGATGCATGGTGGAATGATGAAGTGATAGAAGCTGTAAAGAAGAAGAAGAAAGCATGGTTAGACTACTTGGCCTCTAGTGATGATAAAGATATGAGAGAGAAGATGAAAGAAAGATATAGGCTGCAGAAAGTTCACACGAAAGCATTGATTGAGGAAGTGCCTGAAAGGTGTAGAATGGAAGCGGACGAAAGGTTGTCGCACAACTTTAAGGAGAACTCCAAACTCTTCTGGAAAGAGGTTGGAAGGACCCGAAGTGGTGCGACGGCCTTAAGAATGAACAAAGTGCTTTCAAGAACTAATGACGTCCTCTCAGAAAAATCGGACGTCATGCAGCGATGGAGCGAATTTTATAGAGAAATGTATTTGTGTGATGATCTTAGTGAGGGATCCGGGGATGACGACGTGACTGGTACGCCAGACCCGGACCTCGATGATACTGAGGTCATCAGTATGAAAGAGATTGAACGTGCGATTCGAATTTTGAAATGTAGTAAGGCTGCGGGACTAGACAGAGTTACTGCTGAAATGGTCAAGCATGGTGGGCCTTGCGTCTGTGACAGCTTTCTTCTGCTGTGCAATTTGTGCTGGCGGACGGGGGATGTCCCGGATGATTGGCGATCCGCAGTCATTGTGCCTTTATATAAGGGTAAAGGTTCACATTTTGACTGCGGGTGTTATCGGGCGATCATTTTGACCAGTTTAGCAAGTAAAGTTTACTCGAAGGTTTTGACACATAGGATGAAGAGAAATCGGAAATATTTCTATGGGAGGCACAATGCGGATTTAGACCTGGAAGAGGATACACGGATCAAATGTTTTCTCTCCGCGTGATCACGTAAAGCTTCTGGCTGCTAACCAGAGGATTTTCTGTGCTTTTGTGGATCTTAAGAAAGCATTTGATAAGGTTGTAAGGAAGAAAATGTGGGAACTGTTGCCGGGGTATGGTGTGGATGGTCGATTGCTAAGAGCTGTGCAGTCTCTTTACTGTGACTGTAAAGCCTGTGTGCGGGTAGGGCATGACCTGTCACCCATGTTTAGCGTCCAAACGGAGCAGGGTTGTTTCATGTCTTCCTGGCTGTTCATACTCGTACTGTATCTCGACAGCTGTTTACAGAAGCTGAAAGATAGCTGTTTGGGTGTGAAATTGGGTGACATAAAAGTAAATTGTCTGCTGTATGCTGATGATGCAGTGCTTATTGCACCATCAGCGGCAGAACTGCAGGCATTAGTCACGTGTATGAAAGAGGAATGTGAAATTAAAGGTCTCCGTTTGAATGCTAATAAAACTAAGGTTCTGGTATTTGAAAGGGACGAAGAGAGAACGAAGTGTGAAATATGGGTAAATCAGGAATATCTAGAACAGGTAAATGAAATTGTATACTTGGGGAGTGCTTTTAGCCGGGATGGAAGATGTGATTTAGATGTGGACAGGCGTGTCGCTGCCAGGAACAAAGTCAATGGTGCCCTGACTGCGTTAGTCAAAAGGCAAGGCGTAGTGAAGAGTGCACGCCTTGCAATACATAACGCAGTGTTGGTACCGACTTTGTTATATGGCAGCGAAACCTAGGTATGCCAGAAGAAGCATAAAAACAAGTTGAATGCAGTGGAAATGCGATCTCTTCGTAAAATGTGCGGCGTTACCATGGCCGACCGAAAGCGAAACGAAGAGATTCGCAACATGGCAGGTTTGAAAGATGACCTTATCACAAAAATTGATAAGGGCGTGCTTCGGTGGTTTGGGCACGTTGAGCAAATGAGTGAAGACCGAATGGTGAAGAAAATATATAGCGCGAAAGTTAATATTAAAAGGTGTCGAGGTAGACCGAGACTAACTTTCGAAGACCATGTGAGCGAATTGCTCGAAGAGGGTAGGGTCAAGAGTACTCGGATACCTAGACGTGCATGTATGAAGAAGATAATGAATCTGAAAGAAGCGAAAGAGGTTTGTAAGGATCGTGACACTTGGCGATCTGTTCTCTCTGGCTACCCCGTCAGGGATTGTGCGGAAGATAAGTAAGTAAGTATCATTATATTCAACATTGTGTTTTTAATTCCAAATAAAGCAAAACAATCCTGTACCTTACTCATTGTCACTTTTATCTGCTTTTATGGTTATTAAGGGAAGTCTAAAAATTTATTAGAAAGCCACCAATTTATAAGTTGTATGTCCTATAAAACTGAAAAGTAAAACTAAACACAACTGGCACAATATATTTTTCAGTCCCTCTTGATCCTAAATCAATTCGTACTCGTATTTCTGTTAAATTTGTTTGCAGTCAATAGTTTCCCCGTCTTGCTAAACTATAATTCCAAATGTCAATATAAACAACGTCCGGCTGCATTGAACTGCAACAAAGGCTTTACAATTTAAGTACATACGTATAAACGAGCCGTATATTGACGGTGTATGTGAATACTCTACCTTATAATATAATCCTGTGGGAATCGTGAGGGGCGACAGAGGGAAATTGAAACAAGTGATGATCAGTAGCATCCTCACCTTGATGCCCAGTTAATAATAATAATAATAATAATAATAATTCGGGTCTCGACGGACTGCATCACTACTGGCTGAAGGGGTTCATGGTGTGTCACGCTGTGCTCGCCCGACAGTTTCAAGAGGCTCTCGACCAAAAGTCGCTCCCGAGCCTCTTCACTACTGGGATCACTCATTTGGTTCCTAAGGACCGGGATTCCACAGACCCAAGCAAATACCGCCCCATAACGTGTCCTACCATATACAAGACACTAACATCCATTTTGAGCGCGAGAATCATTCGTCACCTGAACTCAAACCAGGTGATGTCGCGCGCTTAAAATGGACGTCGGGGCGGTGGTCGTGGAACCAAGGAACCACTCCTCATTGACGCGGTCATTGGCAAGGTGGTTAAACGCAACCGTCGGAACCTCTCCGCCGCCTGGATAGACTACAAAAAGGCATTCGACTCGGTGCCTCATACATGGCTTAAGAGGGTCCTCGAGATGTACAAGGTTGACTGTACAGTTCGAGACTTCCTCGGGCAGTGTATGGGGCAATGGAGTACGATCCTTTGTCATCTAGGCGAGCGGATGACGGCTGAGGAGAACCACATAAGGATAAGAAGGGGTATCTTCCAGGGCGATTGTTTGAGTCCAACCTGGTTCTGCCTCTCTCTGAACCCCCTCAGTACCTTACTGGAGGGCTCCGGGAGGGGATTTCAGCTTCGGAGAGGAGGTACAAAAGTGACCCACCTTTTCTATATGGATGATCTCAAATTATTCGCCTCCAGTCGCTCTCATCTTATGGAATTGCTAAACATCACTTGTGATTTTAGCAATTCTATTAGAATGGAGCTGGGGACGGATAAGTGTGCGATCCTCCATGTCGAAAGGGGAAGGGTTGCTAACTCTGAGGGCATAGACTTATCTATGCTCATCAGCAAAAGGACCCTTTCCGAGGCTGAAACATACCGATACCTGGGTATGTCACAGAACATCGGTGTAGATGAGTCGGGTATGAAACGGTCAGTTTGCGATGTGTTTTATGCACGCTTGACCAAAGTGCTTAATAGCCTTTTGTCCGGTGTGAATAAGACGCACGCATATAACGGTTGGATTATGCCTGTTCTCATGTATACCTTTGGCATACTCAGGTGGACTCAGACCGAACTGAACGCTCTGGACAGAAAAGTCCGCACTATAATGACGTCCCACAGGATGCATCATCCGAGATCGTCAGTAATGAGGCTGTACTTGCCGCAAAAACATGGTGGGCGCGGCTTTTTAAGCGCGCTTATCATGCATAATCGCGAAGTGTGCAGCCTCCGTAATTACTTTCTGACGAGAGCGGATGATCCATACTATAGAGACGTTATTTCTTGTGATAAAGGGCTAATCCCTCTATCCTTAGCCAACGAGCAATGGCAAGACCCGGCAGTACAGAGCATTTCCGACCGGGAGACCGTATGGAAGGAGAAGGAGCTCCACGGGAGGTTCTACAAGGCCCTTCATGAGCCTTTCGTAGATACAGTCGCCTCCCTCCACTGGCTACGTTTCAGTTTGGGGAAACTGAGGGTTTTGTCTGTGCAATACAGGATCAGGTTATTAAGACCAACAATTATCAGAGATACATCCTAAAGGATGGCACCGTCGACATCTGTCAAGCTTGTCGCCATCCCGGTGAGTCACTTAGGCATGTCATCTCCGGTTGTTCGGCGCTTTCTAACTCTGAGTATTTGCACAGACACAACCTAGTAGCCAGGATTCTACACCAGGAGCTCGCTCTGAAATACGAACTCGTGGATCGGAAACTGCCATATTATAAGTACTTGCCGGAAGCAGTGCTCGAAAATGACCGCGCCAGGCTCTACTGGGACCGGGCCATCATCACAGACAGGACTATTCTTGCGAATAAGCCTGATATTGTGCTGATGGACCGGGCACAGTCAAGGATATTTTTGGTCGACATTACCATTCCCTATGACGAGAACCTCGTGAAAGCCGAAACAGATAAGCTTACAAAATATCTGGACCTGGCTCACGAGGTGACCGACATGTGGGGTGGTCTGCCGGCCGAAATTATTCCTGTGGTCGTTTCTGCGAACGGGTTAATCCCAGTTAGCCTCTCGGGTCATCTGAGGCGATTGGGACTCCGTGACGGACCGCTCCAAGCTCAAATGCAGAAGGCGGTGCTCCTCGATACCGCCCGCATCGTCCGCCGGTTTCTTTCCCTTTCCCCCTAACCCTCGGCCGTTTGGTCTCCCCTGCCGAGGGCTTCCATCTGGTTGGGTTTTTATATATTTATGTATTTTTTATGTATTTATTTTATTTTATTGATATTTATGTAAGTTTATATATTTTGTTTATAATTATATATTTAAACAGCCCAACCAGATGAGAAAACTTTATAGATAACCCCAATAATAATTTTATCGTCAATAATGAGGCTGTACTTGCCGCGGATGCATGGTGGGCGCGGCTTTTTAAGCGCGCTTACCATGCATAATCGCGAAGTGTGCAGCCTCCGTAATTACTTTCTGACGAGAGCGGATGATCCATACTATAGGGACGTTATTTCTTGTGAGAAAGGACTGACCCCTCTATCCTTAGCCAACGAGCAATGGCAAGACCCAGCAGTACAGTGCATTTCCGACCGGGAGGCCGTATGGAAGGAGAAGGAGCTCCACGGGAGGTTCTACAAGGCTCTACATGAGCCTTTTGTAGACACAGTCGCCTCCCTTCACTGGCTACGTTTCGGTGACCTCTTTGGGGAAACCGAGGGTTTTGTCTGTGCGATACAGGATCAGGTTATTAAGACCAACAATTATCGGAGATACATCCTAAAGGATGGCGCCGTCGACATCTGTCGAAATTGTCGCCATCCCGGTGAGTCACTTAGGCATGTCATCTCCGGTTGTTCGGCGCTTTCTAACTCTGAGTATTTGCACAGACACAATCTAGTAGCCAGGATTCTACACCAAGAGCTCGCTCTGAAATACGGCCTCGTGGATCGGAAACTGCCGTATTATAAGTACTTGCCGGAAGCCGTGCTCGAAAATGACCGCGCCAGGCTCTACTGGGACCGGGCCATCATAACAGACAGGACTATTCTTGCGAATAAGCCTGATATTGTGCTGATGGACCGGGCACAGTCAAGGATCTTTTTGGTTTTATTTTCCATTACCATTCCTTATGACGAGAACCTCGTGAAAGCCGAAACAGATAAGGTGACAAAATATCTGGACCTGGCTCACGAGGTTACCGGCATGTGGGGTGGTCTGCCGACCGAAATTATTCCTGTGGTCGTTTCTGCGAACGGGTGAATCCCAGTCAGCCTCCCGGGTCATCTGAGGCGACTGAGACTCCGTGGCGGACCGCTCCAGGCTCAAATGCAGAAGGCGGTGCTCCTCGATACCGCCCGCATCGTCCGCCGGTTTCTTTCCCTTTCCCCCTAACCCTCGGCCCTCTGGTCTCCCCTGCCGAGGGCTTCCATCTGGTTGGGTTTTTATATATTTATGTATTTTTTATGTATTTATTTTATTTTATTCATATTTATGTATGTTTACCATTTTCATTTACAATTATATATTTATACTGCCCAACCAGATGAGAAAACTTTATAGATACCCCATAATAATAATTTCGGTTGCCAAGCTGCAAGCGTGGCAACTATGGCAAACATTTCTCATAAGGTAATGTGTGGGAGAAAAAGTAAATATACAAATAGCCTTGCCTTGGTGGCGGTGTTAGAGAATTTATCGACCTAATTCGTTCCGTGGGTTTCCTAAAAAGTGACGATAGAATATTCCAGAAGGATCTAAACTAAGTGATAAGACTTGTGTTCAAATTTGACCTTCGTCCGTCGTTAACCACTACTCACTAGTGGTGGTGAGTTGTTAAAGAAATATTAGTAATGTTTACGCTATTTTTTATGGCATGTTACTCATATCACAATATTTATACCCATTCGCTTTAAAGTATTATGGATGCAGCACAAATGTAAATTCAGATTCAAAGTAACATTTAAAAATAATATTCTAGATCAAATGTGATTTTTTTACAACTGATGCTGGTGTTGAGCTAATTAAATATATTTTCAATGCATGGGAGAATATATTCTATGACCAATCCAAATTCTTCGATTGTGTTCACCATGAAACATTAATCAGGAAACTACAACACTACGGTGTACGAAGTCTTAAATTAATTGTTAATATTTAAGTAACAGAACACAAAAAGTTGTCATTAATATTATGAGCCCTTCAAATAGGGTGTGCCTCAAGGCTCAATTCTCGGCCCCTTTCTATTTCTTGTTACTTATTACATATTAATGACTTACCTTATATAGTAGGGGATAACCATGGTATAGTATTATTTGCTGATGACACTTCATTAATTTTCAAATTAAAACGACAATTTTTAATTATAAGGAATTAAATGATGCCATATCTAAATAACTGAATTAGTTTAATGTTAATAACTTACATTTAAATGGCACTAAAACGAAATGTACGAAATTCATGACTGCAAAAGTCAAACAATTAAATACTAATGTAATTTTAAATGGGGAGGAACTGAGTCTTGTCGGTAACACGATTTTTCTTGGAATAACACTAGACGCGAAGATTCAAAGGAGCCCCCATATATCAAAATTATCAAGCAGACTTAGTGCTGCAGCATATGATGTAAAAAGATTAGAAATCTTACCAGTGTGGAAACAGCTAGACTTGTTTACTTTATAGCATAACGTCGTATGGTATTTTGTTATGGGGACACGCGACTGACACTGAAATTATATTTGTTTTACAGAAGAGGGCTATAAGAGCAATCTATGATTTAAAACCTAAAGAGTCGCTCCAACAAAAATTTTAAGAACTTAATATATTAACTTTGGCCTATTATACATTTATGAAAATGTAATGTACGCACACAAAAATAAAGGTAGTTATATCAACATAAGTGATATTCATTCATGTTTGTCTTTTACAACAAACATGAGACAAAATTACAGGATCTGTTCTGCCTTCGCACGGGTGATTTCTAGATCTCGATAAAAACTCCACCTACTGGGTCCAGTTGTAAATCTAAACCATACAGGGACCCGCTCATACACTGAGTATAAATCATCAAATTGGTCAGCCAAGTCAAGCCGTTTTAGAAGAGTCCAGTGACAAACATACGTACATAAAAACTTTATAATATATAAAGATATGCGAGTATAATATAATGTAGGTTAACTATGCGAACAACTAAAATACGTCATAATAAAGCAAATATTTCATTAAGCGATTCACTCTGGTATTAAGTTATAGAGATAGCATAATTAATTTCTGTTTGTTAAGTCTGCATTTGAGAATACTTAATGAGACATGATTCGCCAACAAAGGATCTAGTTCCAAGTAAACGGAATTCCCATAGAGAATATTGATACACGCGCTAAATACCAGTATCTTACTGATCTGTTTGCATTAACAAACCCACAGCTTCGCAATGTTTATATTGAAGTGAAACTTCTTTATCGACGCAGTGGAGAAATTTAGTATAGTGTTCAAAAAATGACATGTTTTCTTGTGACGTTTTTTTGTAACGTTTCACCGCCGAGGCTGCATGATTATACTATTATATAACCTACTTATGTAAAATATAAAATATAAAATAAATATGTCGTAAAGAAATTTCACATCGTTCGTGTACCCAATTTTTTTTAAAGAAGTGCTTTGTTAAATTAGTTGAAGTTATTTTTTTTTAAATTCTTACATTAATGGCTACGTTTAAAAAATTGGAAACTTTGTTGAGGAGTTATTTTTAAAAGCCTTTAATTTAATACTCTTACGAATCCGTGGCGCAGTGTTAGCCACTGAGTTGCAGCACTGAGGAACGCGGGTTCGAATCCCGTACGAAACAAGTACTTGTATGGCCTACTTTTAGTTGTTACTGGTCTGGATTTTTCTCCTTGTGTAAAATGGCTCCATAATATAAAGCTAAAACCTTGTGTGTCGGTAAAGCTTTAAAAAAAAGAGAGAAAAATAATTATGATCGTAAAAATCTGCGTTAGTTACTCGCAAGAGTCTGAGATGTTTTATTTTATTAATTTCAATGATAAATAATGATTTATTATATTTACGCAAATACTACACAACACAAATTTCACTGATTTTTTATATTTTTGTAAATCCCGACATTCCGGGTGCTTTGCGGCACAATAGACACGAGGGATTTATGTGTTTGACATCCCGATGTCATTAACAAAGGCTACGTTTATTAAATTTTAAATATTAATTCCGATCTATTCAGAATAAGTTTACACTATCTTGAAGTCTTGCAGTAGTATGCTTGGGCTTAGTTTGATTTTATTAATTATGGGATCCGAAGCCGACGGTAGCACCCAGTCATCTTTTCCAAAAAATAATATTTTTTTTTTTAAATGTCAATTTACTTGCGAATCATCCTTGATAAGAATGGGTGTCCTTTTGCCATGCTATTATTATAATTACGACCTCGTTGGTCTAGTGGTCGTAAACGTGACTGCTGATCATGAGGTGCTGGATTTGTATCCCAGGGTCGGGTTTTTTTTATTAATTCTTTATTGCATTCCTTAAAACAAAAGAATACAAAGAGCAGACTAAATGCCTTGAGGCATTCTCTACCAGCCATGGAGTGGTGAGTATTCGACGTTGTTGGTGAAGTTGGTGGTGTTTCACCTCCGTACCTCAGAAAGCACGTAAAGCTGTAGGTCTTGCGCCTGATCTCACCCAGTCAGATTACCATCCCATTGGACCTTGTGAGTGAGGGAATAGATAGTGCACCTGTGTTTGTGCATACACTCTGGCCCTGCGTAAATGGCTTGTCCACATTGAGTCTGGCCGCCGTGACCGAAATTCGGTATGCAGCACATTGTTCATTATAATTATATAATATTTCGTCATTATCATCACCCATTATTATAGTTCATTACAAATCTACTGGTAAACATAGAATTGCATAGGTAGTGCCACAAAGAACGGTCTTTAGCCACCTATATCAATCGACTTCCTTTATTTCTCTCCAGGTCGTCAATACATAGAGTTGGTGATCACCCTATATTTCTGAAGTGTTTATCTACAAGACTGTCACTTGAGAACCTTTCTGTCCCATAAGTTGTCGGTTTTTCAAGCTATGTGGCCAGTTCATTGGCACTGATCTTACTGATTCGATGAGCTATTTCATTTACACTGATTCTACCGAGGATATCTTCGTTAAGAAGTTTATCACGCAGAGAAACTCCAAGCTATCCCCTGCAATAGCTTAATGAGTGAACTTGAGCTTCCTCATACAGCAGTGAGCGACCAAATCTCGGATCCATAAGTCATCACTGGCGACACAATGTACACTCTTGTTGTCAAGTTTTGAAGTATACGTGGCGAGAATGTGCCGTAACACTTAATATTCATAGATTGACCTCTCAGCCAAAGTTAAACTTACATAGTCGAACAATTTGACCTAGATTAGCATACACGTCAACAACTTTGAGCGTAATGCTCCCCAACAATTCATCATTCATCATTCAGATGTAACATTGATGTTAATTATGAATAATGTTCTGTTCTTTGCTCATTTTATAACACTATAGAATATATATAATATAGTCTTAATTACAAAAACTCAAGAGAATTAAGCTGCTATTTTTGCTGGTATTATATTATGCAAATGTGGAATACGTCGGTATGTTCGTGTTGCAGACGTATGGATTTACCACGTAATCATTTTAGCAAATTATATTTTATCATATAAAATCAATATGGTAAAGCCTCTCAACAACGAGGAAAGGTTATATCAAGCAGTGGGCTTTTATAAGCTGATTACCTTCACAAACGATATTTTAACACTAGCTGTGCCCGCGGCGTAGCTCGCGTATACAGGTTTTACATAAAGAATTTGTTTGAATATTAAACGATTTATTTCATTACTGTATCAATAAGTGGTAACTAAATAAATCATTATCATCAAAGTTCTAAGTCGTTTATGATAGAGCTTCTGTGCAAACGACGTTAGAAGTAGGCTTAGCCGGGGTGTATACAAAAAGGTTACGGGGGCTACTAACGCGGGAAAAAGCAACATAGAGTTGGCCATGTACAAAATAGTCAGTACTGAGGTACACTCCTACAACGCGTAACGTTTGACCTTGCGCTTTATTTACGGTCATCGCATAACACACGCTCACTGTAACTGGGAACTGAACGCGCTTAAAACTGAAAGGAAAGTTACTTCTTAATAGAGGGTTTTTGGGCAGTGCTGCCAGATAAAAAAAACTCATTCAGCTCTAGAACAACACAAAAAGCGCTAGATTTCATGAAAACAGCGCTTTAAAAAAGCCCTAGATTTCGCGCTAAATTAACTACAAACAAAGTTTGTGTTTTTTTATATAATCATAATAAAGAAAACAACATTAAGTTTTTTTTTCTGGCAATATTTTTTTGATGTATCAATACTTCGCAGGACATCGACTTATAATTATGGCAATTGCTGTCAACAGTAGTTAGTACTGTACGAACAATAAAAATGTCATTAATTGTTTTAAAGTGCAATGTATTTCGCAACTTAGTTTCAGATGTCAGCATCTGATTGCGGTTGCTACACAGTTTCTTTGTGTTATAACTTCTAAGTAACTTTTAACTTAGCTGTGCTCTAAGCAACTGACTGAAACTGAATAAAGCAAAATAAATGCGTTGCCAAAACCATGAACGAAAACTTTAATAAAGGGGATTTCCCCGCTTATAGTCGTCGGTAAAAAAATCAAGTTGATCATCCTAAAGGGGAAGCCAGGAGATCCATAGCACAGGGTATCCTAGTTTGGACTCGTCTCCAATGCTCTTTGTTTTGTGGAAAAAATATGTTTGAAAAAGATAAACTGCAATGTACTATTTGTGGGAAAAAATAATAAAGGTCATTATTATTATTATCGGTAATGTAGACTAACAGTGCTGCTATAAAAGAGTTAATAACCCGCTAGTCGCTAAAATATTGAAATGTGTGCTAAATACACCAAAAAGCGCTGGATTAAGCTAGGTGCTAAAATTTCGAAATGCGCGCTATACATTCCAAAAAAGCGCTAAATCTAGTTCCCAAAGCGCTAAAATGGCAGTACTGATTTTGTGTATATTATAAATACAATATCACGACATTTCGTTGCAAAATTTTTATTTTTGGTCGGGTTCCGTTGTATGGCTTCGATGGATACAAATTTCTTCAGTAAGTCTCAATACGATTCATCGGCGAAAAATCGCAACACAGCAATTCAGAAAAGTTTGTAATTTGTACAACACCATCTATTACGTCCTTTGTGTGAGAAAACATTCTTTTTAAATCTCTTTTTGTGTTTTAAGTATAAATATATTAATTATTATGGAACGTTTTTTTTTACACACAAATCTTTTTATTACTATTTCTGAGATTTTATGGCGCCATTGAACAAATTCGAACCTACATTTCAAAATAATAATCATTACTTCCGATAGAATTAACCAATTTTGATAAAACAAAGATTAAATGTAACTCGAAGATACGCTTTATGATTTTCTTAACGATTTCTTTGAAAATAAAAGATGTTTACTTTAGACGTGATGCGTTCATATAATAACAGACAAATAGACAGACAGACAATTCTAAAAATTATAAAATGTTCTTATTTAATTATTTTCAGTTCCCCATAATGATTTTAGCCACCAACATATATATACAATGTACAGAAAGAGTTTATCATCATTTTTATTATATGTATATATTTAAAGAGAGATGGCGCTGCTAACATTAATTCTAAAAATAAAAGAGATTAATTGACGCGATTGATACATTATATAAAACGCAAGAGAACTTATAAATCAGTGCCTGCACAGTAAGCAAAAAATAAAGTTTGACTCTCGCCAAAACCAACGCAATTGTTAATAGCTCTTTTAAAATTTGATTTACCACATAGACTACTCGGCGGTAAAGAATAAATTGAGTTTGTCAACACGCAGTAGGGCAGCGAGTAATATAATAAAGATTAGCAGTAAATATGAAAACTCATCTACAGGAAAAAACCACATTGCAATTGCATTACATTTTCACAACACCACCATTTATCGAAGAAATGGGTTAACTATTGTGCTTCAGATTTAGTTAATAAGGTTAATATGTTTTTGTATAATACTTTTGTTTACTGCGTTTTAGATATACATAATTATATCATTATTTTACATAATTTAACTATGATTTATGATATGATATTAGTTTAAAATGCACTTGATGACTCAAACAAAGCCACCGTTGAGCAAATTCGTACCTATACTTCCCTACCCATACTTCAAAATATTTATCATAACTTTTGATGGAATGAACAGATTTTAATGAAATAAAGACTAAATGTAACCCGAAGATACACTTTATAATTTCCTTAACAATTCTTATGATATAAATTAGTACTTTATACGTGATACGTTAACAAACAAACAGACAGACAGACAGACAGACAGAAAATTCTAAAAATGGTAGAAATGTATTTAATTACTTATTTTTAGTACCCCTCAATCACTTTTATTACAAAAATATAAAATGTACAGACATCTGCTATTTACAGTTTTATTATATGTATAGATATTTATAATTCATAATTTCTAATAAGAGGTGATACGTCAAATTTTATTTCAATATAAATATTAGCAGTAATTTCACATGTTTGTAGAGTGATGTAGACATAAGCTCGAAGATACGTTGACGTAACATTTACTCTTGTCTCATAAAGCTCAACATTACGCGAATGAATAGTGTGTACTTAGCCGAAATCTGGAACCGACGAGATATTTCATGAAGTTTATAAATTACAAATTTGAGTGAACTCGATCGATGTAGCTGTTTACTCGTTAAGCCCTTTTTAATTAATTCCGCTATCATACATTTTTAATTTGTACGACTAATTCGAATACAATTTAATATAATTTTTTGTTTAAAATTTTCTTATTTATATTGTTGTCCGTTTGGTAACTCAAACCATTTAGCTACTATCAAAAATAACATTTAAATATAAATTTAACTACTAACATTATAAAAAGAATTAAATACAAGCTGAATGTTTATTTTTTTTTTATTTTGCCTAACTATATTACATAAAATTACTCACAGGCGTCGAACACGACGTAACATTTCTAAACAAAAATCAGTTTGCAAATACAGACAGCTTCCTCTGTCCCTCGATCCCAAAGGATATTATCTAGGTTGTTGTACTTTTATCCACGTAATAAAGTTAAAAATATGCTGGCTAAAAATATTCGCGAATAATAAAATTCGTGTCTTCTTTAGTAACACAATCCAGAGGAAGTTTATTAAAATAGTTTATATTCATATCATCTGTTCGCTACTCTACATGTACGAGTATCATAATATTATATTTTATAACTATTTTTTTAAGAATTAAAGTCTTATATTAGGGTCGCCTATCAATAGGTATTTGATAGGCTGTAACAAAGAAATAAATACTCCATGCCTCGTACGCGGTTTACGTGGTAGAACAACACTCTAGCTGTATTATGGTTGTAACACGAATGGGTCAACTCGACTGGGGAAGGACTACGCTCTCGCATAATACCACCGTAAAACAGCAGCTTAAGAGACCCTTCTTTATGGAAATTGAGCATTTCATCGTGTTTTTTTTTATAAAAGAGGGGGCAAACAAGCATGCGGATCACTTGATGGTAAGTGTCGACCGCCGCCCATGAACAACTGCTACACCAGAGGAGTCGCGGGTGCGTTGCCGATCTTTTAAAATGGTCCTTAGGTCGTATTGATCTGGAAAAATTGTTGGTGGTATTTGATACCATAAGGAAGTTCTGCGAGGAAGATAATTTTACATTTTTACCGTCAGGGGTGAAAAAGCATATTTATGCATTTTGATTCCTATCCGAGGATTGATTTAGATGAATATGGGCTATAGCATCCACTTACCGTCAGGTAGACTGTGTGCTTATTTGTCACTCTTTTTCTATAAAATGTGTCATTTAGGTGAGGCACAGCAACAATACATTTAATTATTTAAATATTATTTCAACTCTTTAATATAAAAGTTACGAGTATATATCTTGATATCCAACCTCTATTCTGCATTTCCCACCCACTCTACACAAAATACCCGTATCTAAATTTGGACTACCACTTTGATCTATGCACTTTATTTTATAGTGTACTCCCATTTTCTTCTCGTTCTTTTTTATTAATAAGTAGCGACTAGCGACGTCCCGACTTTGCCTGCATACGATCTATTACAATAATGTGGCGTTATTTACTTAAATGTGTGTGTGTGTGTGTTTGTGTGTGTGTGTGTGTGTGTGTGTGTGTGTGTGCGCGCGTGTGTGTGTGTGTTTGTGTGTGTTTGTGTGTGTGTGTGTGTGTGTGTGTGTGTGTGTGTGTGTGTGTGTGTGTGTGTGTGTGTGTGTGTGTGTGTGTGTGTGTGTGTGTGGGTGGGTGGGTGGGTGTGTGGGTGTGTTTAAAATTTTATTGGTATTACTAGCGATTCATCCCGGCTTCGTAAGGGTCATTTTTTGAAGACGTCAACAGCGCCACCTACCGGAAGAAATTGTAAATCTGAACCATCCAGGAATCGACCAAAAACACACACAAAAAATATCATCAAAATCAGTCGAGCCATTATCGAGTTTTTGCGAGACTAACGCGCCGTGCTTAATTGATTTTTATTTAAATAGATTTATAGATTAAAACGGATACGGTTGGTGTTTGCCGCAAAATAAGTTCAGATTATTCGTTGCTATGTTGGTTCAAACTAAGATATGCCTTAAAGTACTCCGGTCCGTATTTGTTTAAATCTTACGCTAGCACTCAAATAGTACAAAACGGTTTGTTAAAGAATTCGTATGTATAAAACGGTTTCATTGGGTAATTTGACAGAAAGTATAAATGTGTATACAATTACTGAAGGAAGAAATGGTGAACCATTTTGTAATAACATTGTATTTGCATTTATTTAAATAAAATTGTGTAAAATTGAAGCTTGATATGTTCACTAACAATTTCAAGGAAAGAAATTAAATGAATACTACATTTATTTTATAGTCATTAATTCAATACAGCCTATTAAATATCCCCTGCTGGACGTCAAACTCCGAGTTACCAGAGTTACCAAGGTTGGCGAGCGGGTGGGCAGCCACAGAATGTTATTATGTAAAGGAAAGGTACTTTAACTGACCGTGGTAACGAATTTCATTTTAATATGATGACTTAATCTGAGTTCGTACTTACTTTAAAAGCGCCGCACTTATCTGTATACCGTTAACGTTACCGTTACAGCCTATTAAATTCCACTGCTGTACATAGGCCTCCGCCATAGCTTGCCTCATTAAAAGTCATTTAACAAGGGGGATATTTGCAATATTTACCACGCAGGTAAACGGGTTGTCAACCGTAGTAATTTATTAGTAGTCGTTATTATTTAAAAAAATGCTGCTGCCCTTCCCTTGATTTGATTCCTTGTCACCTCTTACGACACCCACGGGATGATATTGGGGTAGTGCATATTCTTACACTGCCAACGCTAAATAAAATTGAAGTGTCTGCCGGTAATGCCTTTACGTGTTAGAGCCATGCTGCAGCTATATAAATAGTATAATTGTAGCACGAATGGGTCGGCTCGACCGCGGAAGGACCACGCTCTCACAGAATACCAGCGTAAAATAGCAGCTTAATACTGCTGTGTTTCGTATGGTGAATGCAGAGAACCGGAGAACTGTCTTACTGGAAAAGAGGCATTCTATTTTAGTACTCACTGCTGACAAGGCATCTGCATTTTAATTCGCAAACAAAGATAGATGTAGATGTCTATGGGCCACAGTAACCACTTGCCATCAGGTGGACTGTGTGCTCGTTTGTCACCTTAACTCTATAAAAAAAAATATCGAAACAACCGCCTTATATTCAGCTAATAAGGTTATCTTTTTTCCATTAAGATAAATATCCATTTTTTCTACCAACTTCAAAATGGAGGAGATGCTCAATTCGAACAGATTTTGATGATTTTTTTTTATATAAAATCTGGTGCTAATCATGTAGTCCCATATAAACTTGATCAAGGTCTGATAAATTATTTTTGAGTTTTTCCTAATAATGTATATTGAAATTGGTTGTAAAGTTATTAAAATAATAACTTTTGTGTGTTCTTAATCTTGTAAAATAACACAGCCGAGCACACGCTTTCTCCCATACCTTAGTAGCGTAGTGAACTCTTCCAAATCCCTATTCCTAATCGTGTGTGATTGATAAGTAAAAATGTTACTTACTTTTTTCTTTTACAGCATGCACTACAGCTATTGAGTGGTTCGTTTGGCGTTGAAAAGAATATTTTGCTGATTTCAGCTCCTTGCTTCCTATAACCTAAAAGTCACGTACCGCTGCACGATAGTCGTAAATCAAGTTAAATCTAACTGCAACTCGACAGCGAACCGAAAGCATTAGATTATGTTGATGTAAAACATTTTTCATTTTGAGACACATCGAAATTCGTTTTAGAGAAGTTTTCTAATTCAAAAATGAAAATTCTTAATTAGGTTTTGTATATTTTGTATACCATCTTCCTCATAAGTTCATTACCAGTCTACAGATGGGCATAAACGTCTATTATTGTAAAGTGTAAATGTCGCAGACACATGTGCATTTTATATCTATATATTATATTTATTCGTGCTATAGCTACACACAGCTTTAGCACGAATGGGTCGGCTTGACCGGGGAAAAACTACGCTTAAATACCAGGGCAAAATAACAGTTGAACGCTGTTGTGTCTCGTATAATGAGCTAAGAGAAGCGGAGACTATTTCTATAGCAAACGAAGCATTTGAACTTAGTCCTCAGGGTTGACAACCCATCTGCATTTTGATTGCTAATTGATGATTTTTTTATAGAATTAGGGTGACAAGCGAGCACACAGTCCATCTGATGTTAAGTGGACGCTGTGGCTGTAGATATCTACATTTATCCTCGATTAAGAATCAAAATGCAGATGCGTTACTGAGGACTGTGATAGAATGCTTCGTTTCCAGTAAAAAGGGTATCCGGTTCTCTACACTCACCATACGCTATCTTACGTTGGTATTCTGTGAGAGCGTGGTCCTACCCCGGTCGAGCCGACCCATTCGTGCTACAACTATATACTATTAATTTAGCAGCAGCATGGCTCTACCTCGTTAAAACCTATACCTATAGATGTCTATGGGCCACAGCATCAACTAAGCATTATGTGAATTGTATTGTTCGTTTTTCACTTTTATTCTATAAAAAAGAGAGGAAATGTTGTAAATGCTACGCTTGGTTGGTTGATGCCCATTAAAACTTGTTTTATCATCATCACCATGATTACGGTCTAACAAGTGTCCAGGGCTGAACATAGGCCTACCCAGCGAATTGGCTCATAGTTGCAATATTTTGATTGGCAGGTGGGTTACCAACATCAGTTTTTATTTTTAGCATTATTATCAGGAAGATGTTGCTGCCTATCTCCTAGTTTGTTTCCCTCTGTCGTTTTTTACGAAACCCATGGGAAGATACAGGGTGGTGATTATTTTAAAGAATAAGGGTGACAAACGCAACAGTCAACTTGATGATAAGTGGATATTGTGGCCCATAGACATCTACATTTATTCTTGACTAAGACTCATAATGCAGATGCGTTGTCACGCTTGATGACTAAGAAGCATTTCCTTGTTTCCAATAGAAAGGGTCTCCGCTTCTATACACTCACCATACAACAGCGTTAAGATAATATTTTACGGTGGTTTATGTTATTCAGTGGTAGGTTTATTCTACTATAAAACATTCTCCAGTCGAGCCCACCCAAACGTGCAACCATAATATAGCTATTACATGTCTCTGCCACGTATAAATTTATTATACGTGGGTATTTTGAGTCTCATAAAATCAAGGTTGTTATCAATACATCTCATACGGCCACAAGAACTGCTAGACCTTTTGGCATAACTACATGGATTTACTGATTACGAAAGGGTTTTCGGTTCTCTACACTCACCATACGAAACACAGCGGCGTTAAGCTTATATTTTACGGTGGTTAATGTTATTCAGTGGTAGGTTTATTTTACTATGAGAGCGTGAACTTTCTCTGGTCGAGCCGACCTAAACGTGCAACCATAATATAGCTACAAAATGGCTCTACCACGTATAAATTTATTATACGTAGGTATATTGAGTTTCATAACATCAAGGTAGTTATCAATTCATCCACTGCGGCCACAAGAACTGCTAGACCTTTTGGCACAACCAGATGGATTTACTGATTACGCATACCGGTTTTTTATATATTTTCAGGAATAACTTTTCTTTACAAGCAATGGTAATAAATTAGCACATAATCCACCTGATAAATGGATGCTGTGGCTCATAAATGCCTACAAATTTTAATGCTTTATTCAAGCACTTATATTGTATATTTATGTTATGCATTATTGTATAAGAATGTAGGAAATAAATAAGAGTAGTATTTATTACAATGATGATATAATGGATGCGAAAGAAGTGTGTCAGGATCATGCCAAATGGAAGCCCGTTGTTTCTGCCTACCTCTCAGGTTGGCGGGGGTTCATGTTGATGTTTAAGGTATTAGTGAGGGTGGAACTCAAAGCTCCCACTTGTTAGGGCAGTTTAGAATACGGTGTCGAGATCATGTCTTTCGTGGAAATTATTTTAGTTTTAGTACAGAAGATAACCGTTTTATTGGTGGTGTAAAAATATGCACTACCTTAATCGTCCCCTTGGTCTCCTAAAAGGTGACAGAGGGTTCAGGAGATGGACAGCAGAATCCTCCTTCGGCAAATGAAAATTTTAAAAAAATTGTGGTTGATAACCCGCTTGCTAGTGGTTAGTTAGTACATGAGCAGCTTAGGTTTGATCCTCGCCAGTATTTTTGTAACTTTTAATTGCGAGATAAAGCACTGATATACCTTGTATAATCTTCATTACTACTTTTCACAAGTCCACTACTAAACAAGGGCCTCCTCCATTTTTTTGATTGTCATCGTATATCATATACATATATATATATATATATATATATATATATATATATATATATATATATATATATATAATATGCAACACAACAAAACACCTGCTCTGTTATCATTAATTTCTAAGAAGGGGAGTACAAGCATCCATTATTAATAATAATTTATTAAACCTTTAATATGTCCTTATCTGCACTGCAGTAAGATATTGCTTCCGCTAAAGAGAACCGCAAATTAGGACCACGGTAAAGGATTGAAGGAACGTATATTAATTAATTTCTGAGTTGAGCGCGCTTTGTAATTACTATCCGATCTCATTAAACTTATTTTGCCTGAGGAGAATGCGTATAGGTTTTAATGAAAAAAAAAATTGAAAATACACTATAAAATTTAAATCAAATATAAGAAATCAAAAAAAGTATTATGATTAGTTTTGTGATGTTCTTTTATGATTCAGTCAAATTCACAGAGTACAGACAAGCATACTTAATTGGCTAGTTTAAAATAATATAAAATTATAACTATTACATTTAATATTATCTTTGTTTAAGTACTTAATAATTAAATTACAAAACAGGTAATTAGTTAAGTAAAAAAAATTAAAATAAAAAAATTCCAGTGATTGCTTGCGAGTCGACGACTTAGGTTGCTCCGACAGAAAGTCAGCGCTACGGTGACTCTATTACTGTAGTAGTTAGTTGCTTTTTCTTTTTTATTCTTTAATATTAAATAAATACTTTTGTGTTTTATTTCTCAGCATCAGGGTGATAACGCATTTTCCAATATGATTCTTAATTGAGGTCAGATCATTAAGTGGATTTTGAAATGTAAACGGCTATTTTATTTTGTTTTAAGTGGGTTTTGTGCCTATTTGCTAAAATATTTTAAGCGGTCAAAAAAGACTTGAGCTATGAACATTTCTGATTACTTTATTCGTTACTGAAGATTATTTTATTTGAAGTGGGTGTAAAAACAACTGTTGAGAGCGGGATGAAAGCAGACGTGCTAAAAGATTGAACCGTTACTAGATATTCAAACGTTCTTTGAGAGAATTCCCTTTGCCTGCTCTTATAAGAACGAAAGTTCTTCTATTGATTTTTATTTTAATTTTATAATAACCCTAGTTTTATAAATTACGAGGTAGCTTAACCTTGTACAATGGTAGTAATATGGTTATTTTAAAAAGTAATGATTTCTTATGAATTTGTCGCTTGTGCTTCATAACACTTTAATAAGTAAAGCTAATGTTTTGTACTAACCGATGTGTGTGTGTGCGTGTGCGTGTGCGTGTGCGCGAGTGAGTGCTCATGTGCGTGTGCGTGTGCGTGTGCGTGTGCGTGTGCGTGTGTGCGCGTGCGCGTGTGTGTGTGTGTGTGAGAGAGAGACCAAACGGCCGAGGGTAAGGGAGAAAAGGAAAAAAACCGGCGCGGCGGAAGATTCGGGCGATATTGAGGAGCACCGCCTTTTGCATTTGAGCTTGGAGCGATCCGTTATGGAGTCCCAGTCGCCTCAGATGAACCCAGAGGATGACCAAGATATATAACCCGTTCGCAGAAGCGACCACAGAAATAATTTCGGTTAGCACCCCACGTGTCGATCACCCCGTGAGCCAGGTCCAGACATCTGCTTATCTATTTCGGCTTTCATGAGGTTGTCGTCATAGGGAATGGAGAAAGATGTCAGAAAAGACCAAAAATAGAATTGACTGTACCAGTTCATCAGCACAATATCATGCTTTTTCGCAAGAATAGTCCTGTCTGTAATGATGGCCCGGTCCTAGTAGGGCCTGGCGCAGTCATTTTCGAGTGTAGCTTCCGGCAAGTACTTACCGTATTTCCGAGCGAGCTCCTGGTGTAGAATCCTGGCTACTAGGTTGTGTCTGTGCAAATACTCAGAATTAGAAAGCCTAAGTGACTCATCGAAATGGCGGCAAACTCGACAGATGTCGACGGCGCCATTACTTAGGATGTTTCTCTGATAGTTGTTAGTCTTAATAACCTGATCCTGTATCGCACAAACCAAATCTTCTTAACCTAAAAATGTATATAAAATATAGACATAACACTATTTAGGGAACTTTTTTCTTCGGCGCGTCCCTGTATCGGCGAAACACTACCCCAGAGGGCCAGAAATTGGGAGCGAAGAATGTCTCTTTGTGTTTTGCAGAAACCTGGAGTACGTAGGATTTGAAGTTCGTTGACCTATTAGAGTCCAGACGCTGCAAATATAAAGAGATCAGATCCTCAATGCGGCATCAGCTTCGTTCTTCCACGAAACGCAGGACTTCTTCTCCCAACGTACTTTTGTCCAAAGGGGAGATGTAGAGCTGTATGGTTGGCTCCACAGCACGCAAAGAACTTACTTAATGAATCATTTTAATTTTATTCTGAAAAATTATTAACCTTATGAATTCACAACGCACGCACTCCAAAAAATCTATAAAAACGGCCTCATATAAATAATCAAGAACATATTCATTCGTTATCGAATTATAACCTCAAACTTCCAGATAAAATACTTGCATTCTTGCATCGCACGCATAATGTCACTTTATTTCTTGAAAATAGCAGTACCTACCTAACCGATTGAAAAAATTGTCTTGTGAATGAACTAACCCTCAAGACTAGCATTTTTACTAAATTTACTTATCTAAACCGTAGCATGTAATTTTAGAAGCTATTAAATTATGTAGAATCTAGTTTTTTACGGTCAGTTTTCTTAAGTTTAATTTTATTTGACCCTTTTGAGTGGATCATTGATATCATAATCTGACTAGAATATCGAGACCTCATACGAGTAACATATAAAATAAAAAGAGAATCATTAACATTAGTTTACTGTGGCGAAAATATTATATACCATACTTACAAAAACATTCGAATTGAGAACCTCTTCTTCATTGGCTACATTTTCAAGATAATAAATTAATTTAAATTAAAATAAACTTACAGCTTATATACGAGCCCACGGCTGGATGTTTGGTAGTTTGTGTATTTTCTCTCATTAAAAAAATGGAGCACATAATCTGCCAGTGGTAGTGTATGCTGGCAGTTTTCACTTTATAAATAAAATAAAAATATTTTATGTATTAGACATACAGAATTCCTTACGACATTTTCTTTACTGCCAAAAATATCTTTAGTCAGCCCGTCAAATTGCTATCAACAATTCCATTGGTGTCAACGTGAAACGGAACCAGGCACTACATAATAAACATGTATATAAAAGTGTATGATGGATATCCTATTTTATAATTTTAACATCCATTTGTTCGTTACTAATTTAATTAAAAATAAAAAACACGAAAAGAAATTCATTGCTCGAGTAGTGCTGTCTCTACTTGTATCCATTACTTAAGGGCACAATTCACGACCAACACATTATGTCCTTCAATTTTTTCTCTGTTTTTCTTTACTGCTAAGCAGGTGGTGTAAATGAACTCTTACAATATCTTGTAATAATATCATTGGTGCCGTCAGGGATGGAGTCCTTGGTGATTTTCTAGACTCATCATGATTTTCTTTTATAAAACAAGTGACAAACGAACTTGTTGTACACCTGGTGGTACATATAAGTGGCTACTGCTGACATTTGACTGCCTCGTTGTTCTAGTAATTGTAAACGCGATTGCTGATCATAAGAACCCGGGTTCGAATTCCATGTTAGACCAAAAATCACTTATTGGGTTTTCCTGTAGTAACATATTTGTCAGTAACAGCCCAACGTCAGGAAGTTGGCGGTGTTAAGCCCCCGTATCACAAAAAATACGTAATCCCGTTGGTCCTGCACCTGATCTCTCTCCGGTCGTGTCGAATCATCCATCGGACTATGAGAGTGAGGGAATAAAGAGTTCACCTTTGCTTGCGCACACACTTGGGCACTATAATCCTATTCTGTGCAGATGGTTGGTCTCCGTTAAGACTGGTCGCTGAGACCGAATTGTCTGGAGGACATTACTACTATTACTACAGTCCACAGATATAAAGGCATTACATCTTATATCTTAGAGGTGACAACGCATTTACAGCTATATTTGTTTGAAGTTTTCTCCGGGTGTCCGTGGACTACAATAGTCACTTAGCAACATGAAATTTTTAAAATTTTTCAATTGCTTTTATAATAACAACGTACAAAATATTATGACACTGGTTGATTAAAATGTCCTCTCTAGCTGCCATCTTTTACTGCCACATAATGTGTGTTATGAATGTAGTGGAGATGATTGAAGCTGAGTGAATTGCATTCTTTTTCACTCTACTCTCGCTGCGAGGTATGCAATATTTCAACGACATGTACAATTTGCTATCATGCGAATTACAGCGGTTATTCCTTGCGTCCTTTCCACAGGGGAGCATTTGGGCAATTTCATTAATATTCTTTGACAGACAGACAAAAATTTTAAAAATTGTATTTTAGTTATAAGTACCGTAGTTCCTTTCATATGCATTGTAATTTTGACATTACAAACAGACACTTCAATTTTATTTATTTGTATAGATAGATAGAGATATGATAAAGGGATCATGGATCGTAGTCCTGTATCGTGTTAACTCGTTATTGCTATGACGGATTGGCGATTACAAATTCTCAGTCGAACTTGATTTAAATATTTTTTAATTATTATTGAAATTTGTATCAAACATTTATATATATTTACACAAATTTTCACATATCCATTTATACATTTGTAGTACAGGCTACAAAATTCCACTGCTGAACATAAGCTTACACCAAAGATTTTTTTTTAATTTATTTATTCTTTATTGCATTCCTTAAAACAAAAGAATACAAAGGGCGGACTTAATGCCTTCAGGCATTAAGTCCGCCAGTCAACCATGTCAACCCATGGAGTGGTGAGAATTTGACGTAGGTGCGGCAATATAGAATAAAATAACAGTACACAAAATAATAATTAACTACATAATACATACAATTTACTAATAAATAAACTATACATATATGACGTATACAAACATATATACAAATATATACATACAAATATACATATTTACGTATTTATAAATATACATATTTATATAAGATTGCTTCATTTTTTTTCAGATGTCCTTGAATTGCAATAAGCATCAGGTGGACTGCAAATTCGTTTGCCACTTCAGTTTTACGAAAAAAAATACATGATTCCCTCTAATATTTCAGTTGCCTTTGCATATATTCAAAACAAAGTAACAAGTAATCTAATGGACAGATATTGATTATAAGTTAGATTGTAAAGATAAACTGATTGGAAAAATGAGCTTTTTAGAGTTTCTCAAGTTGTGTACAAATAGTTAATAGAGTTAAATAATAACTGTTAGGAGAAAAATTATCTACTTGTGAGTTGCTCGTCGCATTAAAAGGCCGGCAACGCTTCTGCAATTCCCCTGATGTTGCGGTTGTTCATGGGCGGCGGTAGTTACTTACCATCAGGTGAGCCGCATGCTCGTTTGCCCCCTCTCCTATAAAAAAAAATCTCCTCGCAAAATATTCTACAGTAGGCTTGCTGCAGAAATGGCCTAGTTTATTTTACTTTTAAAAAGTGCTTTGTAAAGGCCAGTTTTAAGTAAAAATATTTTGACTCTGATATCGAGTTAAGCGCTAGTCCAGCCTTGGTAGCCGCACAGAGCTTTATCCCCAAACCTTTAGCGATGTCGCGCTATTAAATTCGCTTTAAAACCGCAACACGTCTTTGCAATTTTGTCCTTTAATATTAAATGAGATTAAACCTAATCGAATAAGAAAATTAAATTTAATTATGCTATATCTTTTAAGGATACATTTTGAAAATTTATCAGTCACTTTTTAGAAATTCATTAAAATAGGAAAACCAAAAAGTTATGCACTGAGATTAAGAATAACGGTATAATTATTTTCATCTGGATGAATGGATTTTCATTTATCCTTGTGTAATTTATGTATCTTAAGTGCCTCCACGATACAAAATGGAATAGAATCATTTTTATTCAATACGGCGTACAAGAATACTTATGAAAGTTATTTATGCTTTTTCCACTGTTCTTTTTTGAAAAACATGTCTTGAGAATAACCATTAAAAATCCAACGGGACTTTTCAATAACATCGATTTACAATAACTTTTTGATAGATAGGTCCTGCATATTTTCTGCGACTTTGTTGTAAATGCGTATACATTGCCTAATGAATAAATTAGTGAATCTTCGGAGTCAAATAACTAGCTAGTATAACTTTGTGCTTGTGTTCGTGTAACATTTTTTAAATAGTAAAAATAATACTAACAATCTATGGTATATATGTTTCACATCTATAATATAATTGAGTTCCGCAAAGTATCACCTGACATTATTAATTTATTAAAACAAAAATATTATTAAAAAAAACTCTGACAAATTTATTTTACATCAATACTTGAAAATTTATCTATAAAATGTTCTTTTCTATTAATAACTAGCTGGCCAGGCAGACGTTGTTCTGCGCTCTCCGACGACCCTGTGTCCTATAAAAATTATAAAATTTGTAATAAAAAATATTGAGGGTCACTTATCGGGATAAAAACTATCCTATTTCTCAAGTTGGACCACAGTGTGCAAAATTGCATTGCATCAGTTTAGTAGTTTAGGAGTTCATCGCGGACAAACAATGTGACACATAATTTTTTATATAAAGGTTATCTTCAGTCTTATGGTAACAATAAAATTGATTAAGTCGTCTCGTCTACATTTGTATCTGTCGTTTCAGAAAAAAAAAATCAATGATCCTCTATTTTCTTTGGCTCCTGTATACAAAATATTAAATAATTTAGAGAAGCTGAAAACTCTAATATTAGATAATTGTAACTAGTATTTTGTAACCACTCTTCATTATATTTTTACAGTTCATCTGACGCTTAGTGGTTGCTGTGGTCCATAGTTGCCTACACACTACACACACACGCCTGACGTAAAACATTTACATAGAGACAAATTAGGGTATTCCTTCTCACTCCAATTATGTTCGCGACGGCCTAAAGACTTTAAGAAAAAAGTGATGAAAGAATATTGTTTCAAAGAAATCGAGTAAATAGTTTGTTAATATAGTTTACGGCAGTCTACTGGAGATCAACGACACCCGATGGGCAAATACACGTGAGCCCCGTCATGGCCAAGGCGAAGGTAGCTCCGCTCAAAGTAACATCTATACCTCGCCTCGAGTTACAAGCCGCCGTGATAGGAAGTCGCGTAGCTGCTGCCGTCATCCAGGAGCATGTCGTAAAGCCCGAAGCTGTCACATATTGGACTGACAGCAAAACTGTCCTTACCTGGATAAAAAAGAGGTCCAGAAGTTATAAACCTTTCGTTGCACACAGAGTAGCAGCAATCGAGGACCATACTAAAGTGGATGACTGGCGCTGAGTACCTACCAAATTAAACATAGCTGACACCGCTACGAGGGACGTACCACCAAACTTCGACTCAAATCACGAGTGGTACAACGGCTCATCGTTTCTTTACAAAGAACCGTCAGCATAGCCGACCGAAAAACCCACGTCATCCGAACCGACCGGTGAAGAAAGATCCTTCATCATTAAAGAATCGCATAAAGTGCCGCTATTCAGAGAAGCCATTCCCGATCCAGTAAAGTTTTCGAAATGAGAACGCTTATTGCGAGCGACGGCCAGAGTGCTTCAGTTTATTACACTCTGCCGTAAAACAATAAACATGACCTTTTACAAAAGGACTTTTACAAGAGGCCGAAAAGCTCCTAACCTAACCTAACCTAACCTAACACGTGTCATCCAAGAGGACTCCTTCTAACGAGAGATAATAACCGATCTCCACGAAGACGAAAAGGTCGCCCATGATAGCCGCCTACGACCGCTCCAAATAGAGTTGAAAGATGGGGTCATCGCTCTACGAAGTCGCATAGCCGCCGTGAAGGGAGTCTCGGAAAACATGAAAGGGCCAGCTATATTGGATGGTGATTATTACATCACTCAATTGTACATAGACTGGACGCATCGTAGCTTGCATCATTGTGGAACCGAACCTACCATCAACGAGGTTCGACAGCACTATTGGGTAATCCGACTTAGACCCACCACGAAAAGAATAGTGAGCCAATGCATACAATGTCGCATAAGAAAGGCGCAACCATCCGTGCCAGCCACCGGTGATCATCCCAGTACACGTCTCGCTCATCAACAGAGGCCGTTTACTTTCTCCGGTCTGGACTATTTTGGGTCACTCTCCGTCACAGTGGGACGTCAACACCAGAAGAGATACGTAGCTCTCTTCACCTGCCTCACATCCAGAGCTGTCCACATAGAAGTTGTCGCAAATCTCAGCGCAGACTCCGCCATACTGGCACTGAGAAGATTTGCGGCACGCCGAGGGTGCCCTACAGAAACTTACTCTGACAATAGCACCAACATGCACGGCGCAGATAAGGAACTTCGAGAGGCTTTTCGAGAAGAAGCCAGCCGATGAGGCATAGTGTGGCGTTTTATAACCCCCTCCGCGCCTTTCATGGGAGGGGTGTGGGAACGTCTCGTACGATGCGTGAAAACGGCACTATACACCGTTCTTCATGAGATACATCCACATGAAGAAGTCTTAACCACGCTGCTCTGCGAGGTGGAGTATACAGTAAACAGCAGACCATTGACTCACATCTCTGTAGACAGCGACGACAACGAGTCCATCACTCCGAATCACTTCTTCTTGGGAGGATCTGCGAGACTGCCGACACCTGGAGTATTTAATGAAAAAGATATAGATAGCAAAAGGCACTGGCGACGCTGATATGTTCTGGCAGCGTTGGGTCAGAGAATATCTACCGGAACTTCAAAACCGGCGGGAGGCCCATGGTCGAGGCCCCAATCTCCAGGTGGGCGATCCAGTCCTCATAGCTGACGGCCAGTTACCTCGTAACACCTGGCCACGAGGAAGGATTGAAGCTGTATACCCCGGTGCGGACGGACAGATCCGCACTGTGGAGGTACGCACCGCAAACGGCCTAATCAAGAGGCCAACCAGGAAACTCGTGCCGCTGCTGAAGTAGAAAGCAACGTTGCTCACCGAAATGGATGCAGCGCCGCTGCGATGAGATCTTCGCGACGCTGCACGGCGGGAGAGATGTTCGCAACGGCCTAAAGACTTTAAGAAAAAAGTGATGAAAGAATATTTTTTTGTATAAAAAGTGAAATTATTAACGAAATCGAGTAAATAGTTTGTTAATATTGTTCGCGACGGCCTAAAGACTAAGAAAAAAGTGATGAAAGAATATTGTTTTGTATAAAAAGTGAAATTATTAACGAAATCGAGTAAATAGTTTGTTAATATTGTTCGCGACGGCCTAAAGACTAAGAAAAAAGTGATGAAAGAATATTGTTTTGTATAAAAAGTGAAATTATTAACGAAATCGAGTAAATAGTTTGTTAATATAGTTTTACAATGTGTTTACAACTCTTAATATATTTGTATAGAATGTCGTTTTAATAATAGTTGATATAAACAACTTTAAGCATTTAAGAAAAATTCGACCAATCACAGCGCATCATATCGTAGAACTTTCTGGAAGTTTAATTAACTGCGCAATAGTTTGTACTGAAAATAATGAGAATAGTTTTGTGTTCTAAAAGAGGTGTAAATATGACATTTAGTTAGCATATGGTATATAGATTACGATAGTAAAGGAATAATTTGTATAAATAGACGCATTTGATAAATATAGAAAAATTAAAGAATTAATATACCCATTTGTTGTGAAAATTTGGGAAATTTCGTTTACCTAATAACTTTTTTAAATGTAAATATATTGAGTAACCTTTATCATATACAGATAAAGGAACAAAATGCCTATTTAATGATGTTTAGCATATTAGTGTAAGATTTAAGCTTATATAGAAAATATTGCAACTTATGCTAATTACATAGTGAAAATGTTTTAAAATAAAGAGGCAAAACGGAAAATGGCAAGCGGCTCACTATACAGTATAGCCGAAGTCTACCTTATGGGGGCGAATCCCAGTAACGTTGTAGTAGGAAGAACTACCAGTGACAAGCAGTAGTATCCGGTAGTAGCTGAAGTGACTAGTAGCAGAACATAGTGAACAGTAATAGTGGATTAGAAAAAGTTAAGCTAGCCGAAAAAGGTCGTAACTGAAAATCGCAGTAACACATAGCCGAAAAAAGTGGCAACTGAAAATTCGCAGTAACATATAGTAAAAAAGTGTTAGCTAGCCGAAAAAATTGGTAACTGAAAATTTGCAGTTACATATAGTGAAAAGTGTTAGCTAGACGGAAAAAGTGGTAACTGATATTCGCAGTTACACAAGTGATAAAATCAACTAGTTTTAGTTGATTAATAGCTGCTAGTCAGTAGTGTTAGAAAACAAGCTACTACCAATAGATATTTTGATACTACCAATAGATATTTAATACTACCAATAGATATTTTGATATTACCAATAGATATTTTGATACTATCAATAGAAATTTTAATACTACCGCGCGTTTTAATTAAATCTGTTAAAATATATAGTGACCAACCAACAGTGAACAACCGTAGTTGAACAACCGTGTTCAACAACTGTGGTCAATAAATAATAGTTATAAAATTTCGCGACTAATCACTCAGTCGTACCGCTGACCACTCCTTTGGTATTTTAATTTATAAATCGTGCATTTTAATTTTGAACCTCAGTCCACAGTTTTCCAGCAGCACAGAGACGGCAGTGAAAGTATCCTCCGGAACCTATAGGTGTAGGACGTGAGCGACTCGCGGAGTATCTTCGACAATATTTACTCCGGAGAGTTACGCCCGTCCGGCAGAAGTTTAAAATTCTTACTGAGCAAAAATTGTTAAGTAAGGTTTATTGTACTACTTAAGAGTACACGATTGATAATTACCCTTGGGAATGAGATGATCGCTACCCCGCTTTTTCTAAATATTTTCATACTTATTGTATAGTTGGGTCTGGCAGAAGAAGCATGAGAGTAGAATAAATGCTGTAGAAATGCGGTCCTTAAGGAGTATGCTAGAGCTGAATCTGAATGACAGGGTGAGAAATAGTGTGATAAGACAAAAGTGTGGTTTACAAGATGACGTTGTGACAAGGATTAAGAAAGGAATGCTTCGGTGGTTTGGTCATGTAGAAAGAATGAACGAGGAAAGAGTGACAAAGCAAATTTATGTTGCAGAAGTGAACGGCAGGGTCGGGAAGGGACGCCCTAGACGAAGGTTTATCGACCAAATCGGCGATACATTAAAAATGGGCCAGATTAGGAGTACCCTTAACCGACGAGCGTGTATGCGTAGATATATGGATGTAAAAGAGGCGAGAGAGGTGTGTCAGGATCGCGCCAAATGGAAGTCCGTAGTCTCTGCCTACCCCTCTGGGTGACAGGCGTGAGTGTTTATGTTTTTTTTTATGTTGTATAACATATTATATTGTAAATTTTATAAAAGTCACCCTGGGTTTTTTGCTGGTTCTTCTCAGGAAAGATGTTGTTTTTCAAACCAGATGTGTGATGTGTTACCACATAAATACTTTCAATAAGTATTCTTGTGATGTATATTGAATAAAAATTACTCAGTTCTATTCTATTCTATTTTTAGAGCTAATAAAGAACAAGAAGAAATAGTAGAGGGGCAAATCAGCATGCGGCTCACCTGTGAAATTGAAGGCGCAATGCTGGCCTTTTAAAAAAGAGAATGCTCGTATCTTGAAGATCCCAAAATCGTATCAGTCCGGAAAAATTGCCGGTGGTAAACGATTCCACAAAGTAGTCGTGCAAGGAAGAAAACTCGTAGTAAATCGCACAGTAACGGACCGCCAAACATTCAGATAATGTAATTTGCGTAAATTTTGTTAAAAGCTTTTAGAAAAATTTACTTCGCGATAACGACGAAACATGTGTATTATCGTCAGTGGTGTGTCTTGCCTAGTGTAGTGGTGTTGGGAGTAGAGGTGCTGGGATTAGTGGTGACAGGGATAGTGCACGCAATTGAGGGAGGGCGGGAGGTGCTCTTCATACTAGGTAAGACACATCATTTTATTTTATGACGCGGATATTAGCGAAGTAAATTTTTCTAAAAGCTTTTATATAATGGATTTCCGCAAAGTAACGCCTGATTCTATTAATTATAGTAAATTTTGTTGCAATGTGCGTTGATTAAATTTGGTGGCTGGAATTAATCCTAACAATTTCTCAGAGCACTCCCAGTTGTAATTACGATAGAAAAAACTCAGACGTCGATGATTCGAGCTACTTTGCGCTGGAGGCGATCGTTTGGAAAGAGCTGGTACTGGGGAGCTCCAGCACAGAGATAGGAATAGTATTCCATGTTGGGCCGAACCTGTGCCTAGTAAAGTTGTAAATACTACCGACCAAGGCAGGCTTTTTAGAGGCCAATGTGGTTTTCATTTCCAAGTGACCACGAAACTGTACATCATTCGATATGTCGACGTGGAGGATTCCGATACTGGCTGAGGCAAGGATTCCGATACTGACTGAGGCAACAAGGAGAGTGCCTTGAAACTGAGAAGATATCACAAAGGGGTTATTTTTAGCGATAAATGTGCAAACCTGTGTCTTCTGGGGATTGAACTGGACTAGATTTAGTCACCCGCCATCCGACTCTGACTTTGTTCAACAAAGACTCGACTACAGACACAAGTATGTTCCGGTACTCAGTGACGTTGTAGGAAGTATGTGTGTACATAAACAGTTTAATAAATAAATAAACCAGAAGATATAGCTGCCAGCTGAGCAACCCTGACGGAAACCGTATTGGCGGTTACTTATCAGCTGGTGATCCTGGGACGACGCCTACCGAGTAGGAGTACCGGAAAAGAAGCGTTCAAACCAGTGTCAAATCCGAAGCACACGTCTTCAGCATAATAGGAGGGACACCATTCGGCACATTCAACTTGCTGACATCCAGGAAGAGGCGTGCTTTACGCACCACCACAAACAGCACATTCTACATGGAGTAATCACACCGCGGAATGGTCGGCGGTGTGTTCCCCTCGTCATCAAGATCAAGAATCGAGTTGGACGTAGAGAGCTTAGCAGATCGGTTTTCTCTTTTACGGCATGGGCCAGTGAGTCGTGCTCCTTGTTCAGAGATAGGAGAGATAGCTGACAGAAGTTCTCTTGGACAGACTTGGTGAGAGACCAGAACGCACGTGTTCCCGAAGTAAGTTGAACTAGTTAGTTTATTATTTAAATTAGCACTAGAACTAGTAGGTAGAACTCTGACTTTGACTTGGAAATGACACTCATGAAGGACCTGAAGGCGGAATTATACTTCTTTTAATAAAGTGCGCATCCTGTCCAAATCGGCTGACCTGTATTGTCAAACATGGCGCCAACCCGCAGAACGCAACCGCGATTGAAGCGTAAATAGCATCAGACTCCGGATCAGACAAGGGTCTGAAGAGACCTGATATCCGTCCAGATGAGAGGTCAGCAGAAGGTTCAACAGAGAAGGTCATGATCCTCCATATCTAGGAACCTCGTTCAAAAACGTACAAAAAAATAATGATTTCTTATAAATATTTACGCGAACACTACACATTGAATAAAACTAATTTTACGGATTCTATCGCGGTTAATAAACCTATTTTTACTAATTTCCGACTAAGGTCAGTCCCCCCAGCACCCGAAACGTCAGGAGTTAATAAAATTAAGTTAATTAAACGCGATAGAATCCGTAAAAGTAGTTTTATTCAATACGAATTAAAAAAAATAAAGTAACTAACGGTTTCACCGATGAATATTTAAAGATCAACTTGTAATTTTCCGACCTGATCTTTATGTATTAATCAGACCCTTTTTGAACAAGTAATTTTATACGAATTCACTTTGAATTTCTAATCGTTTTAGAATAAAAGCTTGACCAACAGTTAATACATTAATTTGGAAGAAGCCATTAGGGAATAAATTAAGGCCGGACTCGTAATGGAAAATGTTCATTTTGTTGACTTTTGAATGAATAATGATTTTGTAAACTTGAACCATGTATACTTTTTAAATTATTAATATTTAGTATAATAAAATTAAACAAAAACTCATATATTTTTTTAAGTTGATTACATTTTTAGCCAACCTCAAACAGGAAGAATTTCTTAATTTACCTTTTTCTTTTGTATGTTTATTACGCAATGTCTTCCTTTTAATTAAACAAGCTATACCTCAATTTAAATTGCAAGAAAAAATTTCATTCTAATGGTGGGCACATTGAAGTGAAATTTTTAATTTTAGGTACATTAAAAAAAATCATTATTTTTTATGTCTACATTCTACACAGTTAAAACGATTGTGAATTGGAATATTGCTAAGTAAAAAAAAATGGACAAAAAAATTGACTTTGAAAGAATTGAAAACCAACTTCAAAGAACTAAGACGAAAACCAGTTTTGAACAATTTTTCCTTAATTTTTTTTTCTGCGTTCGTCCGATAACATAATAAAAAAATAAGAATTTTTAGTAACGGGAGTTAAAAGATATCACATGTTGTAGATTTTCGCGATTTTCTTGAAATGCCTTTTATTTAAAAAAATACATAACTTATTTTTTTATTTTATTTTTCTGATAACTATCATGACTTGTATCACCCGTTTTCAGCATGACATGGCCGGTGGGACATCCAATTAATTTATGTAACATGCCTAGTGCCTAAAAAAATACTAGTCAGAGTAGATTTTACACTGTTTCATCCATTGCAGTCTATCATAAGTCCACCGCTATCAAAATTCTATCGTTTCTCCCTTAGATTTACTCATATTCGCTATAGTTGTTACGATAGGCAGGTGGGTTGGTAATTGTTTTGTTTCTGGCATCTGGCAATCTGGCAAATGCTGCTGCCCATCTCCTATTTTAGTTTTCTTCTGTTGCTTCTTATGACACCCACGGAACGAAAATATATCGTAGTAGTTTCTCTCACGCCGCCACTTTAAAGCAGTCATTAAGTTCATAGACATATCTTACGAAATTCACGGATTAAGAACTTCCTCATTTTCCACTGTTGCATTCCATGTACATTATTTGTTTAAAGTCGGCTGCGGCCACTTCCCATCAGGTACAACTTCGCTTGTCACTTCAGTTTTATAAAAAAAGTATGTGTCACCGGACGTTCCTATGATAAATTCAAGTTTGAAAAGCGAAGCAGGCAGTGAAGGGTTAAAAGCTTTTCACCTAAGTCTTTTTATAATTGAATTTTAATCATCGGTAATGCTTTAATGAAATAGTAAGTTATCGTGTTTTTAATGGACGTGATTAAGTCCATTAAAGGCTTAATTTGTTCTTATAATAAGCTAAAGGCAAGAGTCGCAGATTGTGTAAAATAATATATTCAATTTGTAAAGAATATTTCGCAATCGTTAATTCAGTCGTCAATTCAGTTTAATTCCAGCCGCCAAATTTCACGAACACACATCGCGGCAAAGCTCCTGATACCATCCATACCATCTGGATGCTTGGCGATCCACCACTGTACGTTTCACTAGTTTTCTTCCGCGTACGATCTCTCTGTGGAATAGATTACTACCGGCGATTTTTCCGAACCGATACAACGTAGGGACCTTAAAGAAAAGAGCTTACTTCTTTCTAAAAGGCCGGCAACGCAACTGCCATTCCATCTGCCATTCCCCTGGTGTTGCAGTTGTTTATTGTTCCTGGTATTGTGGTAGTCAATTACTATCAAGTGAGCCGTATGCTCGTTTGCTCGTTATAAAAAATAAAAATCGGCTTATTCGTCTAATTTTATCCTATTTGGTCGAATACCGAATACCTAACTACTATTCGGCTGCATGCCGAATACTTAAGCCAGATGTTTTATTGCTGTCAAATAATTGCTAAAATAAAAATATTTATTTATTTGAATTTAACATTAAAACCATAAAGAATCTATAAAAAAAAACTATAAAAAAATAAGTAAATGGAACGCGATAAAATCCGTAAGCATATTTTTATTCAATGTGCAATGTTCGCGTAAATGTGAGAAATCATTATGTCGTTTACATAGTTAAGTATCACACCTAAAGTATAGCCAATTTAAAAAATAAATAATCATTGAAATCATTTCGCAATAGATGGATATATCACAAAATATATTTCCAAAAAAACATAATATGCAGTTTAATTGTAAGTAGGAGTGTGATAGACGAATATTTATTCACGTGGTAGAGCCATTCTGCAGCTATATTAGTAGTATAATTGTAGCACGGATCGGTCAGCTCGACCGGGGAAGGACCTAGCCCTCACAGGATACCAGCGTAAAATAGCAGCTTAACGCTGCTATGTTTTATATGGTTAGTGTAGAGAACCGGATACCCTTTTTACTGGAAACGAGGCCTTCCATCTTAGTCCTCACGGCTGACAACGCCTTTGCATTTTGATTCGTAATCGAGGATAGATGTAGATTTCTATGAGCCACAGCAACCACTTACCATCAAGTAGATTGTGTGCTCTTTTGTGACCCTTATCCTATAAAAAAATTACAAGTTAACATGTCAAATCACAGTATTATACATCATATAAATAAACAACATGTATGGTATGATGTAGCTTAGGATTAACGAACAGACATAACATACATGGTTATACCGGCATTTATAATGCTCTTTTTTTGGAGTACGCCGTAGTTGGATTAAAACTGTATACTAAGACGCCTCCGTGGCGCAAAGGCTTAGAACTTAGTTATGGCGCTGAAGGGCATGGATCAGAATCGCGCTCGGAAAAAGTATTTGTATGGCCTACAAATAATTGTTCCGCATTTGAATATTTATCCTTGCACAAGTCATGTGTTTAAGCTGTCTCCACGATACAGTAAAACATTCCTAATGTGGGTGTAACATATTTTTTAAACTTAATCTTAAGTTAATTTTATAAAATAAAATCCATAAAGATAACGTTAAAAAATATCTTAAATTTTTCATAAAGCAACTGACGTAGTAGTACCCTAACGCAGCAATAGATGGCACTTATTTAAGTTACTATGAACTTTAAAATGCTGTGTATTTTTTTTTGACTTTATTATTTTTAGCTTAAATATTTTGTGGTTTTAGTTTAACGGTGAAAAATTTTTATATTTTAATAAGAACGTAAAATATAAAAGAACAGTCATCGTAATGAATAATGCAGCTGTCTGGCGGAAACTGAAAATAATCTGTCTTTTAAAAAACACTGAGATGACTTTTAATGCTGTTTAAGCATTCAGTGCGTTAATGGCTCTTTCATCAAACACACGGACAGAGGCTGAAAAGATTTCAGTAAATGCAGTTGTCTTGAGAGTTGAGTGTTATATGATACGTAAGAGTTGTCTGAAAACTTTTCTTAATGGACTTTTTTGTCTTTCTTCTTTGTTGTAGATTTTCTTATTACAAAATATTTCTATTCTGTTTGACACAAGATTTAAAAACTTCTTCAAATCAATTATACATAATATATTAAACTGTAACGTAGTAGAGCCATGTTGCAGCTATATTATGGTTGTAGTACGAATGGATGTATGCTACCAACCAGTCTTAAGTTATTTTGGTCATATTGCCCGGAGACAACCAGACAATCTGGATAAATTGGTTGTACAGATTGAACAAAGATTGAACAAAAAAAATCACGTTAGCGATTACCTACTCGCTGGTCCGACCAGACTCAAAATATAACGGGACTTAATATTCCGACTGCCCTGAGACAAGCGGAGGAAAGAGTGGTATGGTAGAAGCTAGCCGACACATCGGTGAAAGCATTTCTGGGCAAGCACGACCTTCAGTAATGAAGCACACGAATAAGAAGAAGTACGAATGGATCAATTCGACCAGGGACGCTCTCACAGAATACCGGCGCAAAAAAGCGGCTATATTCTGCCGTGTTTCGTATGGTGAATGTAAAGAACGAGAGACTTTTTTTACTGAAAACGAGGTATTCCATATTATTCTTTATTATTTAATAAATAAGGAGTATTTGCCGTGAAATATTTTTATTTTATATTTCAATTCATTTGAAGGTTTCAATTTTACTGCGTGTGAACTGTGAGTTTCGACAGCTTGTTTTTTTTTTTAATATAGCTGCAACTGGAAAAGTTATTTCCCAATTCCTTTTCCAGTTTCCATCTGTCGCCTCTTACGTCGACCGCGGGGTTTTTTTTTTATTTATTTGTTGCCAGTTCTGAGTACATAATACATACAATTTCAATCTGCCAAACTATGAACACAGTTTCTCAAGTGCAGCCCTTGTGGATAATATAATTTTGAGATTTATGTACTTTTATAAATAACAAAATAAAAGGAAAAATAAAATAAGCAAAGCTAATTCAATTCCTAGAATGTAAAAAAAAAATAATAAAAAATAAAAAATAATGATGATATAGGCTGGTGGATTATTTTATGCCTTATAAGCATTGTTTTTGTTTTTTACTTAAAAAAAATACTAGTAATGCTATTAAACATTACTAATATTCCCTTTATCCACTTCGGGTAAGCTTAAAATGCTTGTGTTAGAAGTGGTTCACGAAAGTAGTCGAATAGCGGATTCGAACCCACGACCAACAAGCATTTACAAATTGTATTTTTTATTTAATTTGACGGCTCTGTAGCGCAGTGGATTAACAATGAGGTGCCGCGCTAAGGGCCGCGGGTTCGAATCCTGCACGGAACATGAATTGGAATGACCTACAAGTAATTGTTTTGGGTCTGGAAAATTCATGTATGTAACCTCCCCCACGATACAGGAGACAATTCTAGTGTGGAAGCACCACGCTCTCACAGAAAACCAGCGTAAAATAGCAGCTTAACGCTGCTGTGTTTCGTATGGTGAGTGTAGAGTACCGGAGACCCCTTTTACTGGCAAAGAGGCATTCCATCTTAGTCCTCACGGCTGACAACGCATCTGCATCTTGAGTCTTTATTGAGGATAGATGTAGATGTCTATGGGCCACAGCAACCACTTACCATCAGGTGGACTGTGTGCTCGTTTGTCACCCTATCCTATAAAAAAATATGCCTATATGGTATTTTGGTATGTATTTATATTAAAATTTGAAAAATTCACAATAAATCAGATTTATAATAAAGAAACTGCCGATGCTAACCCGCCAAACTATCTTACGGACGGGGTAGTGGATATTCTTACGTACACCGCCGCTACTTAACGTTACTTCCCTCCCAAAAGGATCTAACTTACTCTCAAGCTGGCCCTTTAGAAGATTTAACTTTGTAAATTGGTTAACTTTTATCTGCGTTTCATCAAAAAAACGGAAACTTCTTATTTAAAATTATTTTGATTGCAGTTTAGTCTAATTTTTAAATTTCTTTTATTTCTTTGCGAGATCACTAAAACACAACAGAACTTTAAGAAATTCCTTGAAATAAAGGAATTCCAAGCAAACAGTTAATAGCCGTGATCAATGACCCATTAACTTGATTTAAACCAAAGCTGTACTGTTGGGGTGATGCTGAAGTAAATTATTTACACTGTCCGCACATAAAATTAATGCATTTTCAATTGCATTTTCCCAAAGTGATTTCTATTGCGCAAGTGCTACTATTGTGAATAAATGGTTCAAATAGTAGGTATTGTTTTATATGTTATAATTGTGTCATCATTATCATTACAGCCTCTCACACGTCCATTGCTGGACAAAGACCACTCCCAATAAATGCTACAAAACATCATTCTTCAATTTTTTTTATAGGATAAGGGTGACAAACGAGCACACAGTCCACCTGATGGTAAGTGGTTGCTGTGGGCCATAGACATCTACATCTATCTTCGATTAAGAATCAAAATGCAAATGCGTTGTCACCCGTGAGGACTAATATGGAATGCCTCGTTTCCAGTAAAAAGGGTCTCCGGTTCTCTACACTTACCAAACGAAACACAGCAGCGTTAAGCCGCTGTTTCATGCTGGTTTTCTGTGAGAGCGTGGTTCTTCCCCCGGTCGAGCCGACCCGTTCGTGCTACAACCATAATATAGCTGCAGCATGGCTCTACCACGTCAAAATATAAGCTTACTTCTAAACATAGGCCTATCCCAAGATTTTTCGGGATGGTAAGCGCAGAACTTTTACTATATATTCCTATCTAATTTCTTATGAATTTAGATAACAGAAATACATAATATATTTAACAATCATAAGGCATCATTTATTGATATAATGCCTTACAGTGGCGGCATTAAATAATCCACTACCTCATAACACTATCCCGTGGTCGTAATAAGGGGCGACAGAGCAAATTAAAAGCAAGATTGGCAGCAACATGCGGTAGTCAATGCATCTAACAAGCTTGGCAGCTAAAGCAAATCTCTTTTTGATGAGACAATCTATGTTCAGCCGTGGACTTTTCATAGGCTGTAATAAATCTCTCCTATACGAAGAAGATATTATATTATTCAATATAATATGTAATTGATTAAGGTTATAGTTTGTATATTTACATAATATTTATGTATGTGCGTATGTATATAAGTATATATTATGTTATATACTCATGGAAAAATTTAGAGGAACGCAAAACAAAAAGGTTTAATTTCTGCTGTTTTATCGTACGTACTGTCCACAAATATTAGTAAATGCTATTAAAGCGTAATAAGTTGTGGAATATTTTTTTGAATTTCATTTTGTTTTTATGTAATTATTGCATAATATTGCGTTCTATTATACTGCGAAAATTTTTGAAATGTGTAAAATGAAACAAAAAACCTACACTAAAAATAGACTAACGTATATATCTATAGGATTTAGCCGGCGAGACAATGAGATAGTATGCGGTTTACAGTGTTTATTACAATTATCCTGACCCTGATACTCTGCATTCATCTCATTCGAAGGTTAGTTTTCTAAAGGTTGACTTGCACCGCGTGTGAACTACACACAAAGTTTTTCTATAGGATATGGGTGCAAAACCACACAGCACATCACACAGTCACATAAAGCACACAGTCGATCTGATGATAAGTGGATGCTGTGGCCCGTAGTCATCTACATCCATCCTCAACTATGAACCCAAATGCAGATGCGTTGCCACTCGTGTGGACTAAGATAGAATGCCTGGCTTCCAGTAAAAGGGGTCTTCGGTTCTCTACACTCACCATATGAAAAGCTACTATTTTACGCTGATATTCTGTGAGATGTTCTGTCCTTACCCGGTCGAACTGCTCCATTCGTGATACAACTATACTACTAATAAAGTAGCTGAACAATGGCTCTACCACAAGATACAAGATATTTATTTGTGGAAACATGAGTATACATACAAAGCGTGCAGGTTGTTCAGATACGTTAAAGGGATCAGTCATGTTTGGCCTTTGTGGCGTGCAAATATATAATTCAATGAAAATATTATAAATAGTTTACAATAATTGAAAATGAAATAATTATTAACACATTATCGAATTAAATAATTATTAAACTAATTCTAACAATTTTATCAGTAAATTTAAATCTAAGTAATAAATAAAAATTAATTGTCTGGTAACATTATTTTCTATGAAGGTACATTGAAACAGAAACAGAAACAGAAACTTTTTTATTCAATATAGATTATAAATAATACTTATTGAAAGTCACTCTTTTGTTTGATTACCACTGGTTCGGAAAAAACCTCTGTCCTGGGAAGAACCAGCAAGAAACCCAGCGGGACTTTTTTTAAATAACAGCTTACAATCATGATGTTACACAAATTAACAACACAACAAATTAGAAATAGCTTGGTAGCGATCACCTCATTTCCAGGGGTTATTATCATCCATAAATTATTTAATATTATAATAACCCTTTTTATACAAACTTAGTTTAATAAAGTTTTTGAACTTTGAACAGGTCAAACTTTGTATATTTTCTGGAATTTTGTTGTAAGAGCGTATACATCGCCCCAAGAATGAATTACTGACTCGATGGAGTCGAGTAACTGGTACTACTAACTTTTGTCTGTTCCTAGTATTTACAGAATGAATATCACTTATTTTTGTAAAACTACTTTTATTTTTGTGTACGTACATTACATTTTCATAAATGTATTGAGAGGCCAAAGTTAATATATTAATTTCCTTAAATTTTTGTCGCAGCGACTCTTTAGGCTTTAAATCATAAATTG
Organism: Parnassius mnemosyne; assembly: GCA_963668995.1. Taxonomy (NCBI): domain Eukaryota; kingdom Metazoa; phylum Arthropoda; class Insecta; order Lepidoptera; family Papilionidae; genus Parnassius; species Parnassius mnemosyne. The sequence goes on along the minus strand of CAVLGL010000081.1, from coordinate 39,600,432 downwards.
CTCTTATGGCCCTCTTCTGCAAAACAAATATAATTTCAATGTCAGCTGCGTGTCACCATAGCAAAATACCATACGACATTATGCTATGGAAGTAGCTGAAGTAAACTAGTCTAGCTGTTTCAACACTGGTTAGACTTCTAATCTTTTTTACAGCATATGCTACAGAACTAAGTCTGCTTGCTAGTTTTGATATATGGGGGCTCCATTGAAGCTTCGCGTCTAGTGTGATTCCAATAAAAATGGTGGTATCTACAAGACTCAGTTTCTCCCCATTTAAAATTACATTAGTATTTAATTGTTTGACATTTGGAGTCACAAATTTCAAACATTTTGTTTTAGTGCCATTTAAATGCAAATTATTAACATCGAACCAATTTACTAATTTAGATATAGCATTATTTACTTCGTCATATTTTAGTAACTGTCGACTTAATTTGAAAATTAAAGAAGTGTCATCTGCAAATAATACTATATCATGGTTATCCCCTACTATGTAAGGTAAGTCATTAATGTATACAAGAAACAGAAAGGGGCCGAGAATTAAGCCTTGAGGCACGCCCATTTGTACCATCGATCCGGAAGAGCTCATATTGTTAATGACAACTTTTTGCGTTCTCTTACTTAAATATGAAATAATTAATTTAAGGGCATCACTTCTTATACCGTAGTGTTGAAGTTTCCTGATTAATGTTTCATGGTGAACACAATCGAAGGCCTTGGATAGGTCACAAAATATACCCAAAGCATCCTGTGAATTCTCCCATGCATTAAAGATATATTTAATCAGCTCAACACCGGCATCAGTTATCGAGCGACCCCTTGTGAAACCAAATTGATTTTTATGAAGTAAGTTATTTATATTAAATTAAATTTAACATTTGATCAAGAACAATTTTTCAAAAATCTTACTAAGTGTTGGTAGTACAGAAATAGGTCTAAAATTGGCGGGGTCTAATGTGCTACCAGATTTAAATAAAGGTATTACTTTACTATGCTTCATTAAATCAGGAAACACACCAGATTCGATACTAGTATTAAAAATAATAGCTAAATGAGGCGCGATTGTATCTATTATAGACGCAATAACTTTAACGGAAATCCCCCACAGATCCGCAGTTTTGTTAACATCAATAGTTTTAAAATATTTTACAATATCTTTTGATGACACTTTATGAAATGTAAAATTCTTTGTACACACATTTACATTATGTTTAAGTAATGATTCGGCGACGGCAGGAGAAGAATTCAGTGACTTAGTGGTCAAGATCGGAATATCAGTAAAATATTTCTCAAAAACAATTGCTACGTCCTGATCTGATACAGTTAATTTGTTGTTAACACTTAACTGGTAATTTGAATTGCGAGAGTTAATCTTACCAGTTTCGCTATTAATTACACTCCATGTCATTTTAATTTTATTGGAAGCCGTCTTAATTTTGTTACTCAAATGCAAAAACTTGGCTATGGAGCACACTCTTTTAAATATTTTTGAATATTTTTTTTACATATTCCCTAAATTCGACGCTATGATTATATGACCTTTCATGGTAAAGATCATATAACCTATGCCGGCTCTTATGGACACCTACTGTCGCCCATTCATTGAATGACTTCCGACTGTTCAAGGAGAATGTTTTAGAAGTAAAAGTATTATTAAATTCATTGCAAATAAGCTTAAATAATGTTCCATACAAAAAATTAGGATCATTTTGGTATGAAAGTGATGGAAGTTTTTTCACTATGTTACTTCTAAATTTCTCCAAGCGACGTGCATTTACTGGAACAGACACAACTTTCTCATCTACTTGCTTTTTGTGAACATAAGGTAACGAAACTACTTGTCCACAGTGATCAGAACTTAATTTTTGAATTATACATTTATGCAACGGCTTCACATTTGTAAAAATGTTATCTATACATGTTGAACTAGATTGAGAAATACGCGTTGGCTCTATAAATAAATTAAAAAGACCATATGATTTAAACAATGATCTAAATTTAATATTGATGGAGGAAGCTTCTAGGAGATTGATATTAAAGTCTCCACATATTACAACAGATTTATTCTGTTTATTAAGCTTAGCAAAAACTTTCTCCATAATGTTTTCAAAAGTATCATATGTACAACATGGGGGTCTGTAGATGCTCACAACAATGAGGTGCTCAAACTCAACACATGCCATTTCTACAGTTCGCTCAACAGAGAGGCTCACAATGTCTTTACGTTCTTTACATGATAATAATTTACTAGCTAATATTAAGGAGCCACCTCTTAAAACCATATCTCTATTGAAAGAACTGACCACCTGGTGATTACTGAAGTTAAACATTAAATTATAAGCTTTTAACCAATGTTCAGTAATACATAAGATATGAATATTGTTGCTATTTAAGAACAACTCAATTTCTAGCTCTTTGCCTATCATGCCTTGTATATTTTGATGCACCAGGTGTAAACAATTTTCATTATCTTTCTGTGGAGTCATACAATTAAAGATTTGTAAGCCACATTCTAAATTATTTAAGTTATTATAACTGCTAGAGATTACCTCTATTGTCTCATTTTCTAATTTAAATTACTTGGAACTGATTCCAAATTGCATATTAAGTCATTACACTGCTCAAAAGAAGCAGATGTCTGTGTAGCCAAGTCCTTGGCTGAGTTAATATATAAATAATAAGATAGCACATTTGCTATCTGTCTTAAATTATATTTTGATAGGTAATACCTATCTCTAGTCAAAAATTTCTTAATTAAATTATTTATATCTATTAAATTAATTCTATCATTATAATTGTAACAATTAAATGTCAAGTTTAAATTATTATTACATGAAAAGTTATTCATTAATAAATTTAAATCATATCTTATTTTATATTCCTGCGGCCAACCCTGTATGTAAGGCAATGTAAACAAGATAATTTTATGTACATTTAAAGTATTTAGATTATCAATATATTTTGATAATTGATTTTTGTTTACATTGCCTCTTCTCCCAACAAGAATTATTAATGTGCTATTAGGACAAAATTTACTAGCTAAAACTTTATTCATTATATGACTAAAGGATGCTCCAGGCATGCAATAATTAGTGATCATATGTCCTTTTAAACAGTTATTTAACATCATGCCCAAATTTTTGCCTATGTCATCACAATACATAATAACTTTATTTTTTTTTTAATATTTACATTGCTTTTTAAGTTTATATCCTTTGTCATGGCACTGTCATAGAGTGTAGGTGAAAATAATGAGGTCTTACTGTTAACTTTGTTATTTACACATATTGTCCCCGATGAACCTGGTATGGAGCGCTGATACTCACTCTGATTTTTTATTAAGGAGTCAAAGCGCTCCTCATTATATTTACATGATTTTACCAGATCATTCATGGCCAATATGTGTTCTTTTATCTCATCTTGAGCCGATGCATATTTATTTGATACAATTTCTAGAGAGCTTTTAAGTGATAAAATTGTTGAATTTAGACACTCTATATCAGTCTCATAACAGTGATTCATATTTTCCACCTCAATTGAATATATTTTAAGTTTATTAATTAGTTCTTGCTTTTCTTTGCATACTTGCATTATATTTTATCTGCTTTATACAATGTCAATAATAGAATAGCTTGTTACATAAAATTTAAATTTCATTATTCGAAAATTCTTATATGCTATAGTATGCTTTGCCTTCTAAATATAATTTCAACTTATTTTTAAATACACAGGCATTTATTTATTATTTAGTAAAATAAATTCCATTCACTCATCCATTCACTTCCTGCATGTCTTACCAGGTTGTCACTCCATCTAGTGGGGGGACGCCCTACATTTCGTCCGCCGGTACGAGGCCGCTACTCGAGAAACATTTTATCCCCATCGGTTGTCGGTTCTTCGAGCTATATGATCGACCCATTGCCACTTCAGCATACTAATTCTTTGAGCTATGTCGGTCACTCTGGTTCTACTGTGGATATCCTCAATTTTATCTCTATTACACAGAGAAACGCCGAGCATAGCCCTCTCCATAGCTCGCTGAGTGACTTTGAGCTTCCTGATACGGCCAGCAGTGTAACGTGTGAAAGTGTAACCATTTTTATACGTGATAGAGCCATGCTGTAGCTATATTAGTAGTATAGTTGTAGCACGAATGGGTCGGCTCGACCGGGGAAGGACCTCGCTCTCACAGAATACCAGCGTAAAATAGCAGCTTAACACTGCTGTGTTTCGTATGGTGAGTGTAGAGAACCGGAGACCGTTTTTACTGGAAAAGAGGCATTCCATCTTGCTCCTCATGAGTGACAACGCATCTGCATTTTGATTCGCAAACGACTGGCGGATAAATGTGTGCTCGTTTGTCACTCGATCCTATTAAAAAAAAGGGTAGGACTACATCTCGGATCCATAGGCCATCACTGGGAACACGCACTGGTTGTACAATCTAGTTTTGAGGTTTTAAGATATGTCTGACGAGAAAATGTCTAGAAATCTGCCGAACGATTTTTCACATTACTACTTAAATAATACGGTAGTACAAAATATGCGACATTTGTGAAATACTGGTGTCCATACTAGGGTAATGTGTGTTATTTGCAGATCACCAGGCCCTCAACCTAAAGAATGTCACATATTTATATCCAAATATCTCACCTACTACAATTGAAATACTTAAAAACAGAATAAAACTTGTAGTTAGCATCAATCGATACTTTTGTTCGCTACACGCTGTTCTCTATAAAACGTTTTCTAAAGTATTTCTGGTACTCCATTTCCCCTCTTTGTTGGGAATCAATACTTCATTGTATCGAAAACTTTAAGGCATTCCGTTGGAAATTGTTCATTGGTATTTCAAAACAAACCGATAATCGGTGCGACCAATAGCTCGGAAATTTAATTAAAACGAAGATAGAATCGACGGGAAAAGTCTAGGAAATTGTTTAATTAATTCTTGTCGAGGGCTGTAGACCTTAGATCGTTACACGTGAAAGTGCTTTCACTCGTCTTTTATAGAAAATCTACTAGCCCAATGTAACAACAGCGCCATTGTTTCCTTTTTTCATTAAAAATAAAATACTACTACTAATATTCCCGTTAATTTCTTCAAATAAGCTTGAAATGCTTGTCTAGAAGTGGTTTACGACAGTAGACATAGCGAATTCGAAACCCATAACTTGTGAGTTTGCGGTCCGCAGCCTACCATTAGGCTACTGCCGCTTAATGAATGTTTTTAATAACTATCGACACGTCCCGGCTTTGCCTGGGTAACATTTTTTATGAGGTCTTATTTGGATTTAAGATCTTATTAATTTCTCGTTTTTTTTAAATGTCCAATCGTTCCATACGAAATATAGTCTAAATCAGTCCTGGCATTGCTTTCTATCTGCATTTGAAGTTTTATTACAATCGGTTCAGCCATTTTGAAGATGAGATATAAAGACTAACAGATAGACCAACAAACATTTTAAAAATGTTTATTCATTACTTTTTGGCATGCTACATCAGCTCAATATAAGGCAGCTATTTTAATATTACAGACAGACACTTCAAATTTATTTAATTATTTTTAAATAATTTTTATTTGAGTAATCTTAATTTCTTGATAAATTATACTTAATAAATTAGTTAGTTTAAGTCAGTTATTTAATTTATTTAGGATTACTGAACGACCTGGAAGAGAATGACCTATGGCATTAAGTTCGCATATTTGTACGCGTTCGCGTGCAAACAAAGCATAAAAAATAATAACATAGATTATTGTATATATGAATAACATACAGTCGTATGTTAAATAACGCTTGACGTGTCAAAGCAGTCAAAATTAAAATTGCTGTCAAGTGTTGCGCGTGATCGCGCGCTTGCTCAACCTACTTGCGTTTACCTATGATTACTCATTATTTTTCTATGAAACTCATACAAAGTTCTTATTTTTCCGAAATCTGGACAATATTTGCTATTTTTTTTACAATATTTATGTTATTTGATTGTTAAAAATAAAGTAGAAACTTAAGCAAACAACAATATTTGTAATTTTTCATCCATTTTATTATATTAAAATCGTTAGAAATTGGAATAAAGCAGAAATACTGTTTATAAAATTGTTTATTTTTATTTTTATGAAATATTGTACACGATTCCGTAAATATGATACATTGCAAACTGTACGAATATGCGTTAATAACGATTATTAACAAAAAACACCCAGATGCAAACAACAAAACAACTCGACTCTTATTGTATATTTCCTTTTGCTTTATTTACTTCGCATCTGACTAAACTTAGGATATTTTTCTTCATTTTAAGAGTTTTAATTTTCATGAAAAAATATATTAGCCTTTTAATTTAGAAAAATAGCAGTGATATTATGAATAAAATTGTAGCTAATAAATTTTGCCCTAATAGTATATTTATCATTCTTGTTGGGAGAAGAGGCAATATGAATAAGAATTAATTATTAAAATATACTAAAAATCTTAGTTGCTTAAATGTGCATAAAGTTATCTTGTTTACATTGCCTACCATACAGGGGTGGCCGCAGGAAAATAAAATAAGATATAATTTAAGTTTAATAATTAATAATTTGACATGTAAAAATAATTTAAATTTGACATTTAATTGTAAGAATTATAATGATAAGTTTCTTTTGATTGATATCAATAATTTAACTAAGAAGCTCTTGACAAGAGATAGATCTTATTATTTATAATTTAACTCACATAACGACACATGCTTCTATTGAGTAGCAAAATAATTTTACAATTGATTTGGAACAATTTCCAAGTAATTTTAATGAAATAATAAGACAATAAATTAATATTAAGAAATTCTCAAGCAAATTTAATTTAAATAGCTTAGAATACAACTCACCAATACCTAACTGTGTTATTTCACAAAATAGTAATAATAAAAACTGTATAAACCTGGAACATAAAAATATACAAGTTATGTTAGGCAAAGAATTAGAAATTGAAATATTTTTAAATAATAACAATATACATATTTTATGTGTTACTGAACATTCGTTGAAAGATTACAACACCATATTAAATATCAGTAATTACCAGGTGGTCATTTCTTTGAATAGAGATACTTAATTACGTGGTAGACCGAGACTAACTTTCGAAGACCATGTGAGCAAATTGCTCGAAGAGGGTAGGGTCAAGAGTACTCGGATACCTAGACGTGCATGTATGAAGAAGATAATGAATCTGAAAGAAGTGAAAGAGGTATGTAAGGATCGTGACACTTGGCGATCTGTTCTCTCTGGCTACCCCGTCAGGAATTGTGCGTGAAGATAAGTAAGTAAGTAAGTAAGTAATTACGTGGTGGCTCCTTAATATTAGCTGATAAATCCATATTATGTAAAGAACTTAAAGATATTGTGAGCCTCTTTGTTGAGCGAACTGTAGAAATGGCGTTGACTGTTCATGCTACACGTATTGCAAGGTGTAGTGCAACTTGTATTCATAATATTTTTACATATTGTATTGTATTAATCAAGAAATGCATAGTTCAAAAACTAAGTTCAGATCACAAAGAAACAGGAAATGAAGTAAATTGTGTTTTTCCCATTAATGCAAAATGCCTTGAGATATTTAGATGTAATGTGGTAAAAAAACCTTCAATCGTTTTCTTACAAAAACAATTCAAACTATTTATATGTACTATTATTTACCCTGATAAGCAATGAATTAACAAAAAATTACTTCTAGAACATTCTCCTGTAACAGTCAATAGGCATTTAATGAGTGGGCAACGTTAGGAATTCACAAGAGTAGACGAAGATTATATGAACTTTATCATGAAAGATTGTATAATTTTTGCGATACTTATATAAAATATGTCAAAAATAATTCTAAAATTTTTAAAAGGGTGTGCTTAACAGCCATATATTTCCATATTAGCTACAAACTTAAAACTGATAAAAATAAAATTAAAATGACGTGTAGTGTAATTAATAGCGAACCTGGTAAAGACAAACCTCGTGACAAAAACTATCAATTAAAAATTAATAATGAATTACTTAGATTAAATAAAGAATTCGCAGCTGTGTTTGAGAAATATTTCACTGATATTACTATTTTTACAACAGAATCATTGAATACTTCTCCAACTGTCGCCGAATCATTACTCAAACAGAATGTTAATACCTGTTTAAAAGAATTTAGATTTGAAAAAGCATTACCACAAGATATTGTTAAATATTTTATAACCCTTTATGTAAAGAAAACCGCAAATTTATGGGGTATTTACATTACAGATGCGTCAATAATTGATTTAATTGCACCTCATCTTGCTATTATATTTAATACTAATATAGAATTTAGAGTGTTTCCTGATTTAATAAAACATAATAAAGTAATACCTGTACTTAAATCTGGTAGTACATTGGACCCCGCTAATTTATGAACTATTTCTGTACCACCAACTCTCAGTTAAATTTTTGAAAAAAATAATAATTTTATATCAATTGTTAAAAAAAATAAAAATAAATTACTCCATAAAAATCAATTTGGTTTCACAAGGGGTCGCTCGACAACTGACGCATGTGTTGATATTATGAAATAAATTATTATTTCTTATATTTACGCGAACAATACACATTGAATAAAACTATTTTTACGGATTCTATCGCGTTTAATTAACTTATATTTATGAATTCCCGACGTTTCGGTTACGAGAGACTGAGGTGACTGACGTCTCGATGTCAGAGTTAACCCGGAGTACCGTCAGTTTTTTTTATTATTAATTTTGGTCTTTTTGGTCTTTGGAATGAACTTACTGTGTCTTGAAGTCTTGCAGTGGTATGCTTAGGTTTAATTTTATTAATTACAGGATCCCAAGCAGGTGGTAGTACCCAGCCTCCACTTCTATTGAAATTTTGATGTTTTTTAATTTTAATAGCCTCACGTTCCATGGCAGGAATCGATATTCTTTCACGAGAATTTGTGGTTTATCAAATCTTATGTCATGGCCCCGCCATTCGCATATCGCTGTCTAGGATATGATCACAAACTGAAGATTTCCCGGAACGTTGGTGCTTCATGTCAGCTATGATACATTTGGCCTTGGACTCAATGAACTGCCCGAAGTTAAGATTTGAAGATATCTCAAACTCTAACAATTGAAGGCCGTCTGTATATTCCTGTGATACACTTTAGAAAGAAGGAGCCAAGGTGAGCTAACTCCTTTTTGCAGTGAAGACGCATGCTTGTGTTTTGGAGGTGTTAAATTTCACAGGATTGGCATCGCCCTATTTGGAGGCTACATGTAGTGTAAGATTCACACGTTCTACCATGGCTTCTCTTTCGGACTGGATTTGATCCGGACTGGACCTAGGACTTGGTTGGTATCTCTCCACAACTGTGCCTTCGTCTGCATATCCATAGATACCGGGCATAAGCAGATCATTAATATTCAGCAGAAAGAGTGTTGCGGAGAGAACTGACCCCTGAGGAACATAGGTCGCCATAGGATCGGATGAGCAGCCGTCGACGACGATCAGGAGAAACCGTTCACTTAGAAAGTCCTTTACAAATTCAGTCAGCCGTACGCCGGAAGCTTACCCAAAAGGATAATTTATTTTTACAATTTATGTCATGGTCTATTGAAATTAGTACATTCGATTAACGCCAACAATTTGCTCTTAAACGGCAATAAGTCAAAATTTATTAAATTGACAATACCTTTTTTTTTTTTTTGCGGATGGAAAATCATCAAATGACGCCTTTCGCTCTGGGTGGAGCGGAAGGGAGTGTCAGACTTTTACTGACTAAAAACCATCCGTGTTCCTTCAGTGCCCTTACGTTCCGGAGCCGCGGTATCTCTTTCGAACAGCCGGCAGCCCCGGCAGGCGTCGGCCCTTGCGGGCCCCTTCACGCTGCTGACAGCTCTTTGAGGCGCGCGTGGAACAAAACGCGCCGTCGACACGGCCTGTCGTCGTTAGACGGACGGACGGCGAGCTACCCATTGCTCGCCGTCCACAGGCCCGCGCCTACGGTGGCCGGGGGCCACGACGTAGCCCCCGACGCCCGGGGCGTCTCCCGCGGCGGCCGGGAAGGAAAGCTGCTGCTCTCTCCTTCTCCCGCTCCGCCACCTCCTTCGCTAGTATCACTGCTTCGCAGAAGGTGGTGACGGCATCCCATTCCGTCTCGCTCTGGACCATGGCTTCGACCAGGGCCGGACGCGAGAGGTCACCGCCGCCTATCGCCGCTACGAGGACACGGCGGTGCTCCGCCCAGGCAGGGCACACCTCCACGGTGTGCTCCACCATGTCCTCCGGTCGATCCTCGCAGTGGGAGCACCCGGGCGTTTCCTCCCGCCCGATTCGGTGCAGGAACCTCCCGAACACACCGTGTCCGGTGAGGACCTGCGTCAGGCGGAAGGTGAGGACGCCGTGGCGTCTCTCAAGCCACTCCTCAAAGAGGGGTCTTATCGCCGCTATAGTGGCGTGCCCAGCACGGGGTTGCGACAGTCGCTCTCTCCATGTCGCCATGAGATCATGCCAGAAGTCTGTCCGCTGCACGACAACTTGCCGCGGCAGCGGGGTTTCCCCCTGGCATAGTGCCTCCGCGCGCCATTCGTGCAGGCGCGCGAGGACTATCGCCTCCAGATCCCACGGCGGCAATCCGGCAAGGAGGCACGCTGCCTCGCGGGAGATCGTGCGGTAGCCGCGAACCATTCTCACGGCAACCACCTTTTGGGGCGCGTTCAGGTGGTGGACGGCAAGCCGCGCCAAACCACGCGCCCACACCGGGGCCCCGTAGAGGGCCATGGACCGCACAATCCCCGCGTAGAGCCTCCGGCAGGAGGCGTTTGGCCCCCCCAGGTTCGGCAGGAGCCGCCTGAAGGCAGCCCCGGTCCGTTCCAGTTTGGGAGCTAAACGTCGGAAGTGCTCAACGAAGTTCCATCGGCCGTCGAGGACGAGTCCTAGGTACTTCAACGTCGACTCGACGCCGATGGATACCCCTCCTACCATCGCTGAGGATCCCGGTGGTGGCCTGTTCTGAGGACCATGGAAGTGCATGGCCTCGGACTTGTGCAGAGCCACCTCCAACCCAGCTGCCGGATCCTCTCAACGACTATCGCAACCCCGCGTGTCATAGTTTCCGCCGCCGCCTCGTACGACCCCCCCTGTGCCAGTACCAGCGTGTCGTCAGCGTAGCAAACTACGCTGACGCCGGTAGGGAGGTCAGCGCGCAGCACCCAGTCGTAACCGATGTTCCACCGGGGCGGCCCCAGAACCGAACCCTGTGGGACACCGCACGACATCTCTCGCAGGTTCCACTCACCGTTGCGACCGGGGTAGATGACGGCCCTATTCCGAATGAGGACCAGCTTCCCCGTCTTCCAACGAAGCGGGAATTGGCCTCTCTCCAAGCATGCGCTTAGGAGCCTCTCCAGTCGGGGCCCGAGAGCCTCCGAGGCCAGGACCCAGGCTTTGCCAGGCTAACCATCGGGTCCTGGGGCGGTATTCCTGGCCTTGGGCCTACGTACCGCCACTCTCAGGTCTACCGCGGTCCCTTCCGGGATGCCGTCGTCGTCGTCCTGGTGGTCCGCTTCCGGCACCGCAGGTTGCGGAGCCATAGGCGGGGGCGGATGTTCCCCTCGCACAGGAAACAGAGCGCTCACCACGTCCTCCACGAGCTGAGGCCGGAGACTCCGCGTCAGCGGGGGGGCCCAGGTGCGGAGTTTATCCCGCACCATCTTGTAAGGGCGCCCCCACGGATCTCTGTCGAGAGTCTCCAGCATCTCCTCACGGGCCCGATCCCGGGCCCGCATGACAGCCTCCCGGAGGGCGGTCTTCGCCGCTCTGTATCCCTCGTACAGCTCCGCCTCAATGGCTGCTGCATTCGGTGGACGAATGCGGAGCCTGCGATGCCTGGCGTACAGGTGCCGCGCGGCGACACACGCCTCGCGGAGAGACGTCAGCTCACGCGACCACCAATACACCTGACGCCGGGCGCTTCCTGGCCGGACGCGGGGCATTGCCACGTCACATATCTCGGACATGGTCTCCTGGAACCACCCTGCCTCATCATTGACGTCGGCAGTCCTATCCGGTGATGACACCCAGGCCTGCACGATCGAGGCTTCCAGGAGGAGCTCCCGGTCCAGCTGCTTCAGCGCCCAACGCGGACCACTCGGGGCCTGTTGGACTGGCGCGCTCGAGGGCTGGGTGGAGACGTCAAACCGGATGTACCGGTGGTCGGAGTAGGTCTCCACCCCCTCCATGACTCGCCAGTCAATGGCACGCGGCGACAGAGCGGGGCTAGCGAACGAAATGTCCACCACCGACTCGCCCCGCATCCGCACACACGTGGGGACAGAACCCCGATTTAGGACGACCAGGCCTGTCTCCAGAGCCCAGTCTTCCACCATCCTACCCCGCACATCTGTACGACGAGAACCCCAAGCCAAGTTCTTGGCATTGAAGTCCCCGAGGACAAGCACGGGGAGGGGATAGCTTCCGACGACGACTGCTCTCAGCTCTGCAAGAGAGTTGTGGAGCTCGGCGGGAGATCGGTTCGGGGAGAAGTACACCCCCACAACGACGAACTCCCCGAACCGTGCTGCTACGCACCCCTGACCCCTCCTGACACCTTCAAGGGTCGGGGTACCGGCGGCGGCCGAAGAAATGATGGCCACTGAGCCGTTAAGGTCCGCCACCCAGTCCTTCCTAGGCCAGACAGAATACGGCTCAGCGACCACAACGATGTTAATCGACCACTGCGCCATGCTCTGGAGCAACAGATCCTGAGCGCAGGCGCAGTGGTTGATATTCGCCTGGAGGAAGCTTAATGGGGCCGTTATAGGCATTCCATTTCAGCTTCCTCCACGGGGCGCCCCTCTGCAGGCGTCAGTGTCGCGGCGGCGGCGGCGGCGACAGTGACAGCGGCGGCGGCGGCAGTTGCAGCTGCGGCGGTGGCCATAGAGGCGGTGGCGGCGGACGAGGGCCCTCCCCTACCCGCGGCCTTGGCCTTGGCGGGTGACACGCAGGCCCTGCTTCCGGCCCAGTGATCGGCTGAAATTGACAATACCTAATGTTAAACATTCAAATACCAATGTGTTCTTAAATGGGGAGGAGTTGAGTCTTGTGGATACAACTGTTTTTCTTGGTATTACTTTTGATACGAAGCTTCAATGGCACCCCGATATATCTAAATTAACAGGCATACTTAGTTTTGCAGCATATGCTGTAAAAAAGATTAGAAGTATTACCAATGTCAAGACGGCTAGATTAGTTTATTTTAGATTAGTCTTATAGAATTTTACTATGAGGTAATGCGACTGACATTGAAGCAATATTTATTTCGTAAAAGAGAGCCGTACGGGCGATTTACAACTTAAATTGTAAAGAGTACTTTATAGAAATGTTTTAAGAAATAACCTTTTTAAATTTGGCATCGCAATATATTTAATAAAATGTAATATATGTACATAAAAACATAATAGCTTTTATAAGAATAAAAATGATCTTACTTTAAACACTGGGACCAAACATAAGCTTGTAACACCAGTTACTAGACTCCACAGAATTATTAATTCATTTTGGGGCAATATCTACAATTTTACAATGAAATTTCAGAGAATATACAAAATTTATATATAAAAACAAGTTTAAATGTTTTACTATAGAAAAATTGTACAAAAAAGGTTATTATAATATCAAAGAACATATAAATGAAAATAACCCCTGGGAATGAGGTGATCACCACCATGCTGGTTCTATGCAAATACATTTAAAATTGTACAAACAAAATTGTTGTAAAGTGAAATATGTTTAAAAAAAGTCCCGCTGGGTTTCTTATTGTTTCTTCCCAGGACAAAAGTATTTTCCGAACCAGTCGTAAAAAATAATGAAATTTTTTTCGCCATATATTTTTATTTAATTAAGACTACAATAAATAGTCTTTTAATCTAAATTAAATAAAAATATTATTTTCTATTCCATTATAAAATTAGACGTGAAAATTAATTGTACCCCGTGAAAAATAAAATACTGCGCGTTGCTTCTGCTAACTACTTAGCTTACCATTGAAGAGTCTATTTCTAATATAAATATAAATAACAATGATAAGATGCCTTGTTTTGGGGAAACACGTATCGCATTGTCGATGGTGATATATGATGGTGTCCTAGCAAAGTGGTTTTGGGTTAGGTGGCGACAATGATAGTGTTCGTATTTTTTTTTAAATTTAAAACGAACGTCATACTCACACCAGGATTTTCTCCTGTATCGTGAAGGCAGTTTACAAGCATAAATTTCACAAGGACAAACATCCAGACCCGAAACAATTATTTGTAGCCCATACAAATATTAATTCCGTGCGGGATTCAAACCCGTGGCCCTCAAGCGCCGCTACTCAATGCTAAGCCATTACACCACGAAGCCGTCAATATCGTCGTAGAAATAATGGAACTAATAATTATGGGACTATGGGAATTATGGGACTCTAACAACTAACTAACTCTTATATTTTCGACAAAAACAACACAGATTTCCAAAAGTTTTCTAACACGCGAGCAATAAATTTCATCGAGCTTTATATGAATTTTTGAGTAAAGCGTCTTCCGCCATATTCGTTCGTAAATATATCTTTTGGCAATTTATTACAGGGCCTTGGTCCATGAGTACAATATGATGAATATTATTTACGTTGTTTATCCGTGTTATAATTTTGTCCTGATTTTATTTTATACAACATATTAATATTATAAGAAAAAAAAAGAAACATATTCTTTTACAAAACCACAACAGAGAATTAGTAATGAGAAAAATTAAAATAATGCATAGCTTTTAAAAATATTGGGTTCATTCTTCAAAGGCATCCAACTCAGTAAAATGTTATAGCAATGGTATTGTAGTGGTGATGGCCTGGTTGATGTTTAATTAAAGATAAATGTAAGTGTCTTAGGGGTCCTAAGAGCCGATTGACTTCATGGAGAAGAACTCTACAGATAGAACTCCTTATGATTAACTCTGTTTTTCAGAAGAGATCCCTAAGAAAGTGGATCTGTTTCAACTCCGAAGGTTAAATACAAAATGGAATGATATTATAATGACCAGGCGACAACAATTAATTGATTGCGAGGAAAAAAACAGCAGTACAGAGTAGCAGTCACCGAATGGAAAGAAACACACTGAAACTTAACTATTACTTGGAGAGGTCATATCTAGTGTAGTCCCCAGCAATTCGAAGCCCCGAAAATTCTCGGTTAATTGTAATACATTGATCATATCTTTATTGAAACCAATAGAAGACACCAAAAATATCGGTCTTAACCTAATTTCATAGCTGTAAAAAGAGAAATGAAAAAGTAGTCTGCATCAAACATAAAAACGTAACAGACTCCAAAGACTTTGCTAAAAATTTGTGTCTAAATTTATTTGAGTTGAAAACTCACTTATCCGTTGTCCCAAATTTTGATGAATTCCCAAATGTTGTATTTGGTGGCAAAAATAGGTAATATGTTTGAAACTATCCAGACGGACTCCTAAATTTTTGTTTCGTTTATATAGAATAAAGGTGATGGACATACACACAGTCTAGACGGTAAGTGGAACCTGTGACCCATAGATATCTACATCTATTCTCGATTAAAAATCAAAATGCAGATGCATTGTCACCTGGGAGGACTAAGATTGAATGTCTCGTTTTCAGTAAAAAAAAGTGTCTCACTCACTCACACTCCCCATACGAAACACAGCACAGCGTTTCCAGTACTAGTCACTCAGCAATACGAAATACAGCAACATTAAGATATTTTCTATTTCACGCTAGTATTCTGTGAGAGCGTGGTACTTCCCCGGTCGGGATGACCCATTGGTGCTACTATCATGATATAGCTGCAGTGTTACTGTATCAAATGTAACGAAAACTATATTAAAATTATATAAAATAATTAATAAAATAAAAAATATATATTTAAATTATCATCATCATCATCATCATTACAGCCCTTCACAAGTCCACTGCTGAACATAGGCCTCCCCCAAAGAATGCCACAAAACACGGTCCTGAGCCACCTGCATCCATCGACTTCCTGCATGTCTTACCAGGTCGTCACTCCATCTCGTGGGGGGACGCCCTACACTTCGCCTACCGGTACGAGGCTGCCACTCGAGAACCTTTCTTCCCCATCGGTTGTCGGTTCTTCGAGCTATATGGCCGGCCCACTGCCACTTCAGCTTACTAATCCGTTGGGCTATGTCGGTCACTCTGGTTCTACTGCGGATATCCTCATTCCTAAGTTTATCACGCAGAGAAACTCCGAGCATAGCCCTCTCCATAGCTCGCTGAGCGACCTTGAGCTTCCTCATGCGGCCAGCAGTGAAGGACCACGTCTCAGTTCCGTAAGTCACCACTGGCAACACGCACTGGTTGTACAATTTCGTTTTAAGGTTTTGAGGTATGTCTGACGAGAAGATGTGTCGTAGCTTCCCGAACGCTGCCCAGCCGAGTTGAATCCGTCGATTGACCTCTCGGTCGAAGTTGGACTTACCCAGTCGGACTATTTGTCCCAGGTAAACATACTCGTCAACAACTTCGAGCTTAGTGTTCCCAACAACTATCGGCATAGGTGTGACATGGACATTAAACATGATCTTAGTTTTGTCCATGTTCATCTTAAGACCTATCCGTTGGGAAACACTATTGAGGTCATTGAGCATAGTGCTTAGGTCCTCCAGCGATTCTGCCATAAGGACTATATCGTCGGCAAATCGAAGGTGAGTGATGTACTCGCCATTGATGTTGATACCGTATCCTTTCCAGTCCAGAAGCTTGAAAACGTCTTCCAATGCAGCGGTGAAGAGTTTCGGGGATATGACGTCACCCTGTCTTACACCTCTCTGCAATTGGATAGGTTTCGTACTCTGGTTCTGTACTCGGATAGCCATCGTAGCCCTACTGTACAAGCACTTCAACACTTCGATATACCGACAGTCAACTTGGCACCGCTGAAGGGACTGCAGCACCGCCCAAATTTCGACGGAATCAAAGGCTTTCTCATAGTCCACATACGCCAGACATAGTGGCAAATTGTACTCTTCGGACTTCTGTACAACTTGCCGAAGGGTATGTATGTGGTCTATGGTGCTAAAGCCCTTTCGGAAACCGGCTTGTTCGGGAGGCTGGAAGTCGTCAAGTCTGCGCGCGAGACGATTCGTAATGACTCTCGAAAACAGCACGTAGACGCGGCTCAGAAGGGAAATCGGTCTGTAGTTCTTCAAGAGACCGTTGTCACCTTTCTTGAAGAACAAGACCACCGCACTTCTGCTCCACGCCTCCGGTGTAATGCCACCATGGAGGACGGAATTAAAGAGCTTCTGAAGGACTTCAAGTACCGGTCTTCCACCCGCTTTCAGAAGCTCCGCTGTAATTCCATCCTCGCCTGGGGCCTTACCGTTTTTAAGGTGCTGGAGAGCCATCCTAATCTCGCTCAGACTGACATCCGGGATATCTTCGGAATAGTGTCGGATGAGACTCGCTCTTGGATCGTTACTCACACTTGCGTGTGGCTCCAACGATGATGTGTACAGCTGCCCATAGAACCTCTCAATCTCACTCAAAATCTCAGGTGTCCCGGAAACGATGCTGCCACATTCTGTCTTCAGCTTTGACAGTTGGCTCTTTCTGGCAGACAGATCTCTGGCAAAGACTTTGGAGCCTTGGTTCCGCTCGATCGCTTCTTGAATACGAGCTGTATTGAAGTTGCGTAAGTCCCGCCGCATGCATTTGGAGATCTGTCTGTTCAGATGCCTGTATGCTGTCAAGTCTGTTGAAGAATGTAGCTTCATCTCCCGTCTAACAGCCATGAGATTAAGAGTGTGATCGGAGAGTTTTTGTGTTCTTCTGCGGCGGGTCTTGCAGAACTTAGCTCCAACCGCATGGACAGTTTCCACGAGCTTGTCATTCATATCGTCCACTTCATTGCAGTCTTCTAGGCACTGAAAACGGTTTTGTAACTCGAGCTGAAAGGTTTCGGGACTTTGAAACAGAGCACGAGGGGGACGGAGCGTTGACTTCATTAGACGAGACCTCTCCAACTTAACGTTTAGGTTCAGTGTGCCTCTAACCATTCGGTGATCGCTACCAGTTTTCACCCTCGCGATCACGGAGACATCACTGAACAGTTGTCGTCTGGTCGTCATAATGAAGTCAATCTCATTTTTTGTGGAACCGTCGGGGCTCGACCAGGTCCACTTCCTGTGGGGCCGCTTCTGGAAGAAAGAGTTCATCATAAAGAGTCCCTCTTTCTCCATGAAGTCGGCCAGCTGCTGGCCCCTTGGGTTCCGTTGCCCTATTCCAAATTTCCCTACTTTGAGCTCACCGTTCTCTCTTGTGCCTAGTTTTGCATTGAAGTCTCCCATTAACACCGTATATTGGGTTTTGGAGGAATGCATGGCTCTAGAGATATCCTCATACATTTCCTCCACCTCCTCATCGGGGTGTGCCGAGGTTGGTGCGTAAACCTGTATGACCTTCAGCGAATACCGTTTGGTGATTCTGAGTATAAGGTACGCAACCCTCGTCGACACACTCCCGATTTTTACAACGTTGTTAACGAGAGACTTGTGGACGATAAATCCGACACCTCCTTGGGACAGATGGTCGCCCTCCCGGTGATAGAGCAAGTTGCCGGATTCGAGGATTACCGTGTCCTCCCCCTCTCTTCGAACTTCAGATAATCCTATAATATGCCAGCGCAACTTGTCTATCTCTTCTTCCAGCTCCACGATCTTCTCGTCAGTCCTCAGGGTGCGTGCGTTGTACGTTGCCAGGTCGAGTCGTCTAAGGTGGCAACCGAACCTCCACCGGAGATTCTTAGCACCCCCTGCCCCGCCGTTACCATGGTCGCCACCGTAGCCAGGAATAGCGGGGCCGCCGGGGACTGGGGGCCGTTTTTTTGTTGCTCTCATCATTGGGGGGTATTTGCCATAGTTGCCACGCTTGGCGAGCGGGTTGGCAACCGCAGTTTTTTTATTGTCATTTGGCTATTATCAGGAAGATGCTGCTGCCCATCTCCTGGCTGTTTCCCTTTATCGCCTTTTACGACACCCACGGGAGGATATGGGGTAGTGGATATTCTTGACCGCCACTACACGGCAAAATTAAATTATAAAATAACTATATTAAAATTACTCATTATCAACTTTATCGGCTATTAGTATTCTTACGGAAAGTCCACCAATTTATTAGAAAGCCACCAATTTATTAGTATTATGTCCTATAGATATAGTGTCCTATAGATATAGTGGGGGTCATTGTAGAAGCGTGCTCGTCGTGACCCCTGCCAGCCCTTTTCATGGCTGCAATTCTACTCAGCTGCGCACCCATGCCAACGAGGGTTAGGGCGTCCCCCCAAGGCGACGTACACCAGCTCGTCCCCGTTGGTGTGGAATGCAGCGCGCAAAGCGGCGATGGGGACCGCCACCCGTCACGCACAGCCCGACACGGCGGAAGGTGGAGGACAGAGTGCAGAGGTGACACTTGGCGATCTGTTCTCTCTGGCTACCCCGTCAGGGATTGTGCGTGAAGATAAGTAAGTAAGTAAGTATATCCTATAGAACAGAAAATAAAATTACATACACACTAGCACAATATTCTAGTCCCTCTTGATGCTTAATCTATTCGTACTCGTATGTCTGTAAATATTGTTTTCAGTAAACGGATTCCCCGTATTGCTAAACTGTAACTTGAAATGTCAACACAAACAACATCCGGCTGCATTGAACTGCAACAAGGGCTTTACAATTTAAACACATACGTGTAAACGTAATAACCCATAGTATTATTGTGTGAGAATCAATAACTGAAACAAGAGATGGACAATTACATCTTCTTGACGCCCAGCCAATAATATTGACCTCTTTCGAGAAGAACCTGTATGTATTGCCGTTCACAGTACCGGATATTTGACCTACCTTTCAGGATACTCTTCGATATTTATGCCTGGCGAAAATAAATGGATACGCTCATAGTATGATTTTTTTTTCTTTAGAAGCTGTAAGACCTGTTTAGGTATCCCATAATTGCCTCTTATGCCAAACATAGAACAAAATTATGCCACCACGACAGAGTGTGCGTAAGTGAATTTGATTCAAGCTACAGCTTGATCTATTATTATGTATCCAAAAAAGCGATCCCAATCGACTTGTACTTGTAATTTTTGGATCTCGATATCACCTGGGTCTAATTGTAAACTTGAACTATCTAGGGACCCACTTAAGCACGCACAAAAAGCTATGTATATAAATATAATATGTAATGATAATATAGGTTTATTTTGCAACAAAATATGTCATAAGTGGTAGAGCCATGCTGCAGCTATATTAGTAATAAAGTTATAGCACGAATGGGTCGGCTCGACCAGGGACGGACCACGCTTTCACAGAATACCAGCGTAAAATAGCAGTTTAACACTGCTGTGTTTCGTTTGGTGAGTGTAGAGTACCGGATACCCTTTTTACTGGAAAAGAGGCATTCCATCTTAGTCCTCACGGGTGACAACGCATCAAACGTGGATAAATGTAGATGTCTATGGGCCACAGCAACTACTTACCATCAGGTGGACTGTGTGCTCGTTTGTCACCCTATCCTATAAAACAAATATTCAAGCAAATATTTCATAAAGCAATTCGCTCTGCTGTTAAGTTAGAGATAGCATTATTAATTTCTGTTTGTTGTCTCTGCATTTGAGAATACTTAATGAGACATGATTTGGCATCATAGGATCTAGTTCCAAGCAAACGAAATTAAATATTCTCTATGGGAAATATTGAGACACATGCTAATTATGAGTATCTTACAGATCCGTTTGCTTTAACAAGCCCTTAGCTTCGTGATGTTTATATTAAAGTGAAACTTCTGTATCGACGTAGTAGAGAAATTTAGTACGGTATTAAAAATGTCAAGTTATTTTGTGATGTTTTCTTGTATTTTTTCATCGCCGGGACTGATTATATATACCTAGTATTATTAAACCTACTTATCTAAAATATAAAACAAAAGAAAATGATAAATGTCCAAATGACTTATTTTATAAAAATTATGACGTTTAAGAAATTGGAGATTTCGATTCAAGAGCAATTTCTAAAATTCTTTAATTTAAAATTGTAGATGGTTTTATGGTTTAGTGGCTAAGCTTTGAGTTGCAGTGAAAATATATATCGATATTTTTAAACGTCATGGATAACTATCGCGTGATAAATATCGATATATCGTCATATTTGTCATAATTTAGTAGTTTTTGCTGAACTCTATATTTTTAACATTTGCAAATAAGCGAAATAACGCTTAATTTTAGATGCGTGGCCAAAATATTATTACCGAACGTTTTGTACGACTTTTTGCATAAATTTCAAGAAGCTGACTCATTCTTACCTTCCTTTTTTGAAGAACTTTTACATACAAAACATAATTTTTTTAAACATTGTACACAAATAAATAGAAAAAACACAAACTAGCATATTAATGCTTTTGTTTTGTGAATGGTCTCAATATTCGATTTGATTTGTTGGGCGTTGTTTTTTTTTAATAAATGATATGCAAGGAGTATCTAGTAACATTACATACGTAACCAGAATTGCTTATTAAAATATATCGATATGGACACGAATACGATACTCTGAAATAAATGTCAAATATCCATATGTTGCCATTAAAAATATCTACAATTTAGTAAGAAAATATCGATTTTCGATATTTTTTCTGAAGCCTACTACCGCGATTTCGAATCCCACATGGAACAAGTATTTCTATTCGCTGTGTTTATTTCTTCTGGGTATGGATGTTTATATTTAAACGAATACTACACAATGTTTAAAACTAACTTTACGGATTTCATCGCTATTCATTTTTTAATCCCGACATTCCGGGCGCTTTGCGGCATCCAAGGTCACTGGGGACTTAAGTGTTCGACGTCCCGATGTCAAAGCTAACGAAGGCTACGTTCATCAACTTTTGAATATTAATTATTGGTCCGGTTTAAAATATCTTGAACTCTGCAGTAATATGCATGGGTTTAGATTGTATATTAATTAGGAGTTCCCAAACCAACGGTATTACCCAGTCATCTTCTCCAAAAAATATTTATTTAATGTCAATGTACATGCGAATCATAAGAATAGGTGTTCTTTTGCTATGCTATTATTATAATTAATACCTCATTATTCTGGTGGTCGCAGCTGTGACTACTGATCATAATGTGCTAGATTCGTATCCCCGGGGCTTGGGCTAAAATCTGTTATTGGGTTTTCTGTCAACAAATGTTCAATACCAGCTCGGAGTCGGGATATTGGCGGTGCTTCACCCCTGTGTATCGGAAAGCACGTATAGCTGTTGTTTTTACGCCTGATCTCTCCCCGGTCGGGTCAGATTACCATCCCATCGGACTATGTGAGTGAGGGAATAGAGAGTGCATCTGTGGTTATGCATACACGCGGGCACTATAATCCTGTCCTGCGTAAATAGATAGTCTACAGTGGATCTGGCCACCGTCACCAAAATTCGGTCTAGAACACATTGTTCATTTTAATTACATAATATTTCATCATCATCATCGTCCATTATTACAGTTCATTACAAGTGTACAGGTGAACATAGGATTCCCCCGAGAGATGCCACAAAGCACAGCCTTAGCCACCTACATCCATCGACTTTCTACAATTATTTCCAGGTTGTCCCTACACATAGTGTGTGACCACCCATTACTTGGGAATTGTCTGTCTACAAGGCTGTCACTCGAGAAACTTTCTTCCCCATCAGTTATCGTTTCTTCAAGCTTACGTAGCCAAGCCATTGGTACTTTCATTTACTGATCGGATGAAGTAACTCGTTTTACACTGGTTCTATTTCTCATCTTCATTAAAAAAAGTTTATCACGTCGAGAAACTCCGAACATATCTTTCTTAATACTGAATACCCTTGAGCTTCCTCGTACGGCCAGCAGTGAAGGACCTGATCTCAGATACATAAGTCATCATTGGTGGCATGCACTGGTTGTACATTGTACACTCTTGTTGTCAAGTTTTGAGGTACGCGTGGCGAAGTGTACCGTGATACTGAACGCTGGCAGCCGAGTTGGATCCGTAGATTGACCTCTCAGCCAAAGTTAGACTTACATAGTGGAACAATTTGTCCTAGGTTAATATACTGGTCAACAAATCCGAGCGAAATGCTACCAACAATTACCCATTATAAGACTATTATTCATTGTAAAACTATATTTAACATAAAAACTCAAGCGAATGAAGCTGCTATTTTACGCTGGTATTATATGCGAATGTGGTCCTTCACCCAGATAAGTCAATATATTCGTGTTGCAGACGTATGACTCTTCCGTGTAAATATTTTGGCAAATTATATTTTATTATATAAAATCAATATGGAAAGCCCTCCAAACAACGAAAAATTCTCATATCAAGCAGTGGGCTTTTATAAGCTGATTAAGTACATAATCTAATTAATAGAATCAGGGGTTACTTTGCGGAAATCCATTATATAAAGGTTTTAGAAAAATTTACTTCGCAAATATCCGCGTTATAAAATAAAATGATGTGTCTTACCTAGTATGAAGAGCACCTCCCGCCCTCCCTCAATTGAGTGCACTATCCCCGTCACCTCTAATCCCAGCTCCGCTACTCCCAACACCACTACACTAGGTAAGACACACCACTGACTATAATACGACACGTGTTTCGCCTCTACACGAGGCATCCTCAGGTGATATAGACTCTGCGGTGGCTAACCGTATGTCTGTATAAAAGGCACTTGTTTTGGCTCGCCGCTCACTTAGCGAAAGGCGAAACAAGTGATTGAGAGAGTGAATTGTCGTTTGAATGAGATTTGGGTCTCGTTCTCGTAAGGCATGCTGGCAGCTTTAGCTATTTTAAACAGTTCAAGATGAACTGTTTAAAATAACGTTACGTGTAACGTTACCTAATTTGCACGTTGAATACGTTTTATTAAACTACGTAGCTTACTGTACAAGTTCTCCAAAATAACATGCGTTCTATCTCTTTTCTTTGTTAAGATAATCACTAAAAATAAGGTAAGTAATCTGAGCATAAAATTCAAAAGTGATTTAATTGACAAAATCAAGGAATAAAACAAAAAAAAACCATTGAAAAATGATTTTATTTACTAAATTTTCAAAATGACCACCATTTTCATCCATACATACAGTTGCATGTAATGCCACACTACGTACTGTTTTTTTTTAATACAGTACAATTTTCTTTTATTTGACTAGCCGCAGCCATTATTTTTTGTATCAATTCTTCTCTTGTACTAATTGGAGTACTGTACACAATCTGTTTCATGTGGCCCCACGAAAAAATAATCTAGGGGGCTCATATCAGGGCTTTGTGCCGGCCACGCTACTGGTCCGCCTCGTCCAATCCATCTGTCTCCGTATCGTTCGTTTAAATAATCACGCACAATGGTGCTGAAGTGAGCTGGAGCGCCGTCATGCAGAAACCACATCCTCCTCTTTGTTTGTAGATCCACATCACTCATCAGGTCAGGTAACTCTTCTTGTAGAAATGTTAGGTAAGCTGGGCCTGTCAACCTTGACGGAAGAATAAATGGTCCGATTAAGTAATCACTTATCATTCCAGCCCAAACATTAATCGAAAATTTGATTTGAAAGGACGCTGGCCAAACTGCTAAGGGATTTTTTCCTCCGGCATCCACAAGTGAAGGTTTCGAAAATTTGTGATTCCAGTTCTGTTAAAATATGCCTCATCGGTCCACAAAATACGGTCACAGAAGTTCGGGACTAATCGTCTTTTCCGCAATAGCCACGAACAGAAAACACTTCTTCCAACGTAATCTGGCTCGTGCAAATTCTGCACTCTTCGAAAATGAAAGGGGTACAAACATTCCTTTTTCATAATTTTCCACACTTGGACGTGATTAATCCCCAATTGGAGTGCTATTCGTCGAGTACTAATTGTGGGGTCTTGGTACACCAAACGCAACACTTGTTCATCCACATCCACCGGTACAGTAGGAGCACGTTCACGATGTGGGCGATGCAGTCCATTTTAACTTAATTCTCGATGTATTCCTAAGAAAACCCTGTAGTCAACGGCAGGTCTAGTCGGGAATCGCTGATGATACTCTCGAGAGGTGGCGCGAGCGTTGCCATCACAAAACCCGTGAATGTAATAAATGTCAGCCACTTCACGAGCAGACAATGAGTCTATCGTAGAAGGCATAACGACGAAAAAATGGTGAGCGTATTCAATTTCAACGTGAAAATTAGGTAACGTTACAAGATGAACTGTTTAAAATAGCTAAAGCTGCCTGCATGCCTTACGAGAACGAGGCCCAAATCTCATCCAAAAGACAATTCACTTGTTTCGCCTTTCATTGATCTATCTCTTTTTATCTTTACCTGCTATTGTTCGACCAGGGGTGTTCAAATTAGAGGTAGGTGCGGCTCATAAGCGCAAATCAACATACCGATGGCATTCTTTGATGATTATTATTTTAAAAACGAAAAGAGATAGAACGCATGTTATTTTCGATAACTTGTACAGTAAGCTACGTAGTTTAATAAAACATGCTAAAAAGGTTATCTCAACGTACTAGTTTTGAAGTTACAAACCAAAAATTAAAAGAAAAGTATTTTTTTAACAAAAAAATCTTATAGCCACCGTAGAGTCTATATCACCTGAGGATGCCTCGTGTAGAGGCGAAACACGTGTCGTATTATCGTCAGTGGTGTGTCTTGCCTAGTGTAGTGGTGTTGGGAATAGCGGTCCTGGGATTAGAGGTGACGGGGATAGTGCACGCATTGAGGGAGGGCGGGAGGTGCTCTTCATACTAGGTAAGACACATCATTTTATTTTATAACGCGGATATTTGCGAAGTAAATTTTTCTAAAAGCTTTTAGGTACATAATCGATATTTTAACACTTTCATAATTCAAAATTTCAAATAGGAGGTGATGCTAGAGTCAAATTTTATTTCAATATAAATATTAACAGTAATTTCGCATGTTAGTAGAGTGACGTATACATAAGCCTGACGATACGTTGACATATTTACTCATGTCTCATAAAACTCAACATTACGCGAATGAATAATGTGTAATTAGCCAAAATCTGGAAACGAGACATTTAATCCTGTTTATAAATTACAAATTTGAGTGAGCTCGATCGATGTAGTTGTTTACTCGTTAAACCCTTTTTAATTAATTCCGCTATCACACATTTTTAATTCATTTAAGTACTACTAAGTCAAATACAATGTTGTATCATTTTTTTTTGTTTAACATTTTCTTATTTATACTGTTGTCCCTTCGGTACTCAAGCTCAAACCATTTAGCTATAATCGTCAATAAAATTTCTAAAATAATAAAAGAATTCAACTACACATTGGATCTATTTTTTTTTTATTTTGCCTAAATAGGTATATGTCATAATATTATTCACAGGCATTAAACATGACGTTATATTTATAAACAAAAACCTATTTGCAAAGACAGCCAGCTTCCTCTGTCCCTCGATCCCAAAGGATATTATCTAGGTTGTTGTTCTTTCATCCACGTTATAAAGTTAAAAATAACCTGACTAAAAATATTCGCCAAAAATAAAATTTGTGCCTTCTGTCTAAAGACAATGCAGAAGAAGGTTTTATTAAAATAGTTTTATATTCACAGTTTATTTTTATCATAATAATATTTATGAGAAAAAAAAATGTAAAAAATTAATATTAGTAAAACGTGTTATCTATGAGAGTCGTATGTTAGGGTGGCCTATGTTCATCTATGGGTTTTAATAAGCTGTAACAAAGGAACAAATACTCCACACCTCATACGTAGGTACATGGTAGAGCCACACTGCAATTATATTGTGGATGTAACACGAATTTATAGACTCCACCAGGGAAGGACCACGCTCCCAAATAATAGTACCGTAAAACAACAGCTTAATTACAGAGAGATATTTTAAGAAAACGGGGCTTTCAATCTTTGTTATCAGGGGTGACAACGCATCTGCATTTTGATTCTATATCGAGGATTGATAAAGATGACTATGAGCTACCGCATCCAATTACCATCAAGCTGACTGTGTCTTTGTTTGTCCATCTTGTTCTATAAAAAAGCGTATTGTGGTAGGCTTAAGGTAGGCGCAATTGATGGACCCTTTTGGGTACAACAACAATACATGTAATTATTTAAATATTGTTTCAACTCTTTTCTATAATAAATATGTGTATAATAACCTTGAAATTATATATAACCTATACGTGTGTTAATTTTACACTTGATCAAACGAAATGTGCGGATACTAAATAAAAAATTATCGGTAAAAAATCGAAAAAAAATTTTTATGTAAACTAATTAAAAAATAAAAGCATTTTTTTTTGGTAAAATTCCCATCCTTCGGTTTTAAATAATTTTCTCTTTAAGTAAACGGTGTATTTTTTTCAAAGTAGTTTTATTTGAAAGTTAGAAAGATTAACTAGCAACAAAATTAAAAAACCTACGAATTTGACAAAAAAATAATAAAATAATTTTTTTTGTTAAAAAATACTTTTCTTTTAATTTTTGGTTTGTAACTTCAAAACTAGTACGTTGAGATAACCTTTTTAGCATGTTTTATTAAACTACGTATCTTACTGTACAAGTTATCGAAAATAACATGCGTTCTATCTCTTTTCGTTTTTAAAATAATAATCATCAAAGAATGCCATCGGTATGTTGATTTGCGCTTATGCGCCGCACCTACCTCTAATTTGAACACCCCTGGTCGAACAATAGCAGGTAAAGATAAAAAGAGATAGATCAATGAAAGGCGAAACAAGTGAATTGTCGTTTGAATGAGATTTGGGTCTCGTTCTCGTAAGGCATGCAGGCAGCTTTAGCTATTTTAAACAGTTCATCTTGTAACGTTACCTAATTTTCACGTTGAAATTGAATACGCTCACCATTTTTGTCGTCGTTATGCCTTCTACGATAGACTCATTGTCTGCTCGTGAAGTGGCTGACATTTATTACATTCACGGGTTTTGTGATGGCAACGCCCGCGCCACCTCTCGAGAGTATCATCAGCGATTCCCGACTAGACCTGCCGTTGACTACAGGGTTTTCTTAGCAATACATCGAGAATTAAGTTAAAATGGACTGCATCGCCCACATCGTGAACGTGCTCCTACTGTACCGGTAGATGTGGATGAACAAGTGTTGCGTTTGGTGTACCAAGACCCCACAATTAGTACTCGACGAATAGCACTCCAATTGGGGATTAATCACGTCCAAGTGTGGAAAATTATGAAAAAGGAATGTTTGTACCCCTTTCATTTTCGAAGAGTGCAGAATTTGCACGAGCCAGATTACGTTGGAAGAAGTGTTTTCTGTTCGTGGCTATTGCGGAAAAGACGATTAGTCCCGAACTTCTGTGACCGTATTTTGTGGACCGATGAGGCATATTTTAACAGAACTGGAATCACAAATTTTCGAAACCTTCACTTGTGGATGCCGGAGGAAAAAATCCCTTAGCAGTTTGGCCAGCGTCCTTTCAAATCAAATTTTCGATTAATGTTTGGGCTGGAATGATAAGTGATTACTTAATCGGACCATTTATTCTTCCGTCAAGGTTGACAGGCCCAGCTTACCTAACATTTCTACAAGAAGAGTTACCTGACCTGATGAGTGATGTGGATCTACAAACAAAGAGGAGGATGTGGTTTCTGCATGACGGCGCTCCAGCTCACTTCAGCACCATTGTGCGTGATTATTTAAACGAACGATACGGAGACAGATGGATTGGACGAGGCGGACCAGTAGCGTGGCCGGCACAAAGCCCTGATATGAGCCCCCTAGATTATTTTTTCGTGGGGCCACATGAAACAGATTGTGTACAGTACTCCAATTAGTACAAGAGAAGAATTGATACAAAAAATAATGGCTGCGGCTAGTCAAATAAAAGAAAATTGTACTGTATTAAAAAAAAACAGTACGTAGTGTGGCATTACATGCAACTGTATGTATGGATGAAAATGGTGGTCATTTTGAAAATTTAGTAAATAAAATCATTTTTCAATGGTTTTTTTTTGTTTTATTCCTTGATTTTGTCAATTAAATCACTTTTGAATTTTATGCTCAGATTACTTACCTTATTTTTAGTGATTATCTTAACAAAGAAAAGAGATAGAACGCATGTTATTTTGGAGAACTTGTACAGTAAGCTACGTAGTTTAATAAAACGTATTCAACGTGCAAATTAGGTAACGTTACAAGATGAACGGTTTAAAATAGCTAAAGCTGCCAGCATGCCTTACGAGAACGAGACCCAAATCTCATTGAAACGACAATTCACTCTCTCAATCACTTGTTTCGCCTTTCATTGATCTATCTCTTTTTATCTTTACCTGCTATTGTTCGACCAGGGGTGTTCAAATTAGAGGTAGGTGCGGCGCATAAGCGCAAATCAACATACCGATGGCATTCTTTGATGATTATTATTTTAAAAACGAAAAGAGATAGAACGCATGTTATTTTCGATAACTTGTACAGTAAGCTACGTAGTTTAATAAAACATGCTAAAAAGGTTACCTCAACGTACTAGTTTTGAAGTTACAGGCCAAAAATTAAAAAGAAAAGTATTTTTTAACAAAAAAATTTTCTTATTATTTTTTTGACAAATTTCCTGCTTGATATCGTAGGTTTTTCTTTTTATTGCTATTTGATCTTTCTAACTTCCAAATAAAACTACTTTGAAAAAAATACACCGTTTACTTAAAGAGAAAATAATTTAAAACCGAAAGATGGGAATTTTACCAAAAAAAAATTAAAATGCTTTTATTTTTTAAATGGTTTACATAAAAAAATTTTTTTAGATTTTTTACCGATAATTTTTTATCCAGTATCCGCACATTTCGTTTAATCAAGTGTAAAATTAACACATGTATATTGCATTTTCCACCCACTCTACACAAAATACACGTATCTAAATTTGGAATACAACTTTGATCTATGCGCTTAATTTATACTGTACTCCCCTTTTTTAGGGTTCCGTAGCCAAATAGCAAAAAACGGAACCCTTATGGATTCGTCATATCTGTCTGTCTGCCCGTCCGTATGTCACAGCCACTTTTTTCCGAAACCATAAGAACTACGCTGTTGAGACTTGGTAAGTAGATGTATTCTGTGAGCCGCATTAAGATTTTCATA
This sequence comes from Parnassius mnemosyne, assembly GCA_963668995.1. Classification (NCBI taxonomy): domain Eukaryota; kingdom Metazoa; phylum Arthropoda; class Insecta; order Lepidoptera; family Papilionidae; genus Parnassius; species Parnassius mnemosyne. The sequence continues at coordinate 39,570,240 of CAVLGL010000081.1, read as the reverse complement.
CAAAAATAAAAAATAAACAATAAATTTTGGTGGTTCTCCATACTTAGAACCGAAACTCAATTTTTTTTTCATCAAAACCATACGTGTGGGATATCTATGGATAGGTCTTCAAAAATGGTATTAAGATTTCTTATATCATTTTTTTCTAAATGTGCCCCCCCCCCCCCTGTAACTTATAAAATAAGAAAATGATAAAATTTAAAAATATTAATGATGTACATTACCATGTAAACTTCCAACGAACGTTGTAGTTTCAACGAGACCTAGTAATTAGTTTTTTTAATAAGTCATAAATCGTAAACCGCAATTTACCTTTCATTTAATCAACTGAAATATAAAAATAAAAAATACACTATTATTAAAACATAGATTAAAGTTACAACGAACTGCAAGGACTTTTATATTATGTTACTTGCTGCTACGGAACCCTTCATGGGCGAGTCTGACTCGCACTTGGCCGCTTTTATTCTGGTTATTTTTTATTAATAACTAGCGAGTCCCACCGGCTTGGTCTGCCTGCGATCTATTAATGTGGCGTTATTTAATTTAAAGTAAACAAAAGCCGCTTAATCAATTTCTTGTTTTTTTTTTTTCAAAAAAATATAGGATATATTTATGAAAACGCCGAGTATTTTAAAATATAGTCAAGATCTATCCAGGAATTGCTCTCTATCTATTCGTATAGTTTAATTACAATCGGTTAAGGCCTTCTAAGATTAGTCTGGACAGACAGACAGATCAAAATTTTCGGTTATATTTTAATATATGTTTTAATTATAAGCCTCCTCACCTCACCTCATTTTGTGTCCTAGAGGTAAATCTAGGAGACAAAATGGGGTAGTGAATATTCTTTTACCTCCACCACACAGAAAACATAATTAAAAAGTCAATGTAAGCTCTAAAACTAATTAAATTCCACCGTTAACCTACCTACGAGTTGAGAAACCTAGATCATGCAATTAAGCATTATTATACCCTGTAGTTAAAGTTTCAAACTAAACTCGAACCGTACTGGTTCCTTGAAGTTATCAAACGCTGTTAAATAAATTCTATAATAGGTCTTGCTTACATTAGCTTACTAAGACATTATTGTTTGTATTAGCTTACTATCACGTATAAAGTTAAGATAAAGTTACAGCCTATATATGTTCCACTGCTGGGCACAGACCTCCCCTTATTTCTGAGTGGGTTTTAGGGAAAGGAAGTGTCTGCCGCGCTGCTCCAAAGTGTGTTGGCAAACTTCAAATGTTTTAGAAATATATTTTTTTCTTATTTCTCAGACAAACAGGTTTCCTCACTTTCCTTCACCGTGTAGTACGTGGAAATCAGCACTGAAAATTGCAATTAACAATTTCATTGGTACCGGCGGGGATTGAACCCAGGTTGCTCGCGTACTGTGAAATTTATAGCGAGCGCTAAGCATCTGAGTTACCACGACTCTATCTACTATCACGTACATCGTACGTATATCATTATATTTTATATATTATAAGGGGGCGTATAAAATTCTTATTTATAAATATATATATATATATATATATATATATATATATATATATATATATATATATATATATATATATAAAGTGAAAATTATATATAATATGATACACTGGTACAGTTGTAGCACGAATGGTTCGGCTCGACCGAGAAAGACCATGCTCTACTGAATACAAGCGTTAAATAGCAGCTTAACGCTTCTATGTTTCGTATGGTGAGTGAAGAGAACGGGGGTTCTTAGAAAGGAGTTCATAGAAGAACTTAGTCCTCACGGATGACAACGCATCTGCATTTTGATTCGTAATCGAAGATAGATGTAGATGTCTATGAGCCACAGCAACCACTTACAATCAGGTGGACTGTGTGCACTTTTCTTAGAATAAGGGTGACCCTTATTCTAAAAAAAAGTGCGACCAAGTAAAAGTAATTTAGCTAAAAGCGGTGTAAGTAATACGATTTTACAATACTTTTGAAAGAATGAAGAGATTTAGCACATTGGACGTGGAGAGGTTCACAAGATTTCCACAAACGCACAGCAGTAACAGTAAAAGAATTTCTTAAAAAAGGAGGAAGAGTGCAAATAATTAGAAAGAGAAAGATTGATAGAGGATCGAAGGAACCGATAATGATGAGTTAAAAGATTAAGCAGCACACCGTACAAATTTCGAGAAATTCCGAGAATTCATGCGAAAGCCAATCGGGAGTCATTTGAACTGTTTGCGAAATTCAGAGATGTGATCATATTTGCGAAGCCTAAATATAAATCTTTATAAAAGAAAACTTCAAAATCAGGATCCAATAGGTGGCGCTGTAGTCAAGTAATTAATAAATTTTATTTTTTACTATGTAAAAGTCCCAGAGTATTACATATTTTGCCGTATACCGGAAAGGACACTACGTCTGTCAGTTCAACTAGTTATTATAATTAATAGACGATAGTTATTAGGAAGATAATTGTTGTTGTGACATTAATCCGACATCACAGTATGTACAAGAATTCATTTCAGAGCTATTAGGCATTCAACGCACTAATGGCCTTCTCTGCTAACATAGAGACAACTAGACAAGGGCTTTGTAAATACAGTTGCTCTGTAAGTGCACTTAGCTCTGTTGTTAGCGAGAATTTTAATAGTCTTAGTTCGCAGACATGTTTGGGCTACGACACCAAATTTTAAAAGAGAGATTTTTTTTAAATTGAAGTGTTAAACGGACTCACAATTCACCTCATGGTGAGTGGCCACTGCAGTTCATGGACACTTGCAGCCAACTTCAAGTAAAGATTGTCATGTGCGTTATCACCTCTGAAGACTAAGGTAAAATGTCTCATAGCCTGTAATTTATTGGTTCTCTCTACCCTTCCAACTTGAACACTGCTATATGACGGCAGAAATACGTACCTCTCTAGACAGACTGTAAGGCATAATAGGAGTCCTACATTCTAGTAATATCTATGAATATGATTTTCGAATTTAGAATTTCTAATAATAAGAATTCTAAAAATATATTACTGTATGTAATATATAATAGGAACGAACTTGCATACTTTAGTCACTTGGGGTCTGATTGGTTGTTGACGACTATTCAGAAAGCATACGGCCATTTTAAATTGAGTCCTAGCGACGCTCGTTAGTTAGTTTCTACCATCGCTGCGCAAGCACGTGTTTAAACTTCCTTCTAATAAACTCTCATCACATTCATTTGGTATTGTATTCAGTCGTTTCAGTTATTATTATTAATTCTGTTACCGTTATCTGTTGCTGACACTTCATTGTTACTGTTTTTGTGCGTTGAAGTTAAAATGGCGTTGTATTATTATAAAGAATATGCCAACATCATGTACTGTTATGGTTTTGCTGACAGCAATGCTGCCGGGCTCGAAGAGATTATCAATGTCGCTTTCCTGATTGCCGACTTCCCCACGTCTCCGTTTTCGTACTACGAGATTATATATCTTATTCTATTAAGAAATAGAGTTCTTTTTGGGGGACGAGGCTGCTCGCGTCCGTAGGAAGTACTTGAAATCGGACACCCTACACGTGCCCCCTGGGTAGTGCTAAATGAGCAGCACCAATTCCGGTGGTAGTTTTTAGAATTTCTCGACAGGAAAACCCGATAACTAAGTTTGGCCTTTCCCGTAACTCGTATCCAGAACTACTGTGTGCGCTTACGACCATTAAATGCAAAGACATAAATAATGCATAATATTAAGTTGAAATTGATATCAAATACGTAGGTCTATTGCCTCTTAGAGCTATATAAAATCAAGCTTTAAGTCAACGCAATAATAAATAGTAGTTTAAAAAAACTAAAAAAGCACACTGAACTAAAACGTAGAAAATAATTTTAAATAAGTTTAAAATAAGAAAATATTGATTAACTTAAAAAAAAATATTTTATTGTAAAAAAAAAGCGTGGGGTGCTTGATGTCATTTGTTGTAAATATTTTTGTGGATATTTGTGAAATTAGCGTCATCATAGCCCATTTGCATATAACGCCAGAGCATCGAAATCATCAAAAATGTCACAAAGTTTAAATAGATTTTCGACGACTGCTTTCTTATATGATGAGACCATAGTATTAGTTTTAGGTTGTTGATAATCAAATGTCTAGAAACATTTAACTCCTTTTTTTATTATTATATCACTGGTGTAGCAGAATACGCATCTTGAACACCAACTTCAAATTTTTTTGAAGCTCGTGATCCAGCTATAGTAACATCTATCGTAATCTTAAATGGCAATTTTGCCTTTATAATTTTTGTTTTGCCATGGCTTTCATGTCATAAGTATTCCGTTATCCCATATCTTTACCCCATTCGTTGACTTGTCCATGTTTTCTTAGAATTTAATAAAATTATGTTAAAAAATACAACGCGCTTACATACATTTAAAACATGTCTACAATTGGACAGAAATTGAAATGGGACAACATTAGCTATGCATTTGTGTAAGTGCATATCGACACGAAAGTTAATAGGCTTGTGGTATGTGCGTTCGCACGTGCTGTGTAGACAGGTTTGTAAAGAATAGCTAGATCACGCTAAACTCGTGTTTTGTGCACGAACTGTATCTAATAGGTTACTAAGAAAAATACTAATAAAGTATTACCTTTCAGGTTTTTTTTTAATAGGATATATATGTATGGTATGCCAGAAGAAGCATAAAAGTAAGTTGAATGCAGTGGAGATGCGATCTCTTCGTAAAATGTGCGGCGTTACCATGGCCGACCGAAAGCGAAACGAAGAGATTCGCAATATGGCAGGTTTGAAAGATGACCTTATCACAAAAATTGATAAGGGCGTGCTTCGGTGGTTTGGGCACGTTGAGCGAATGAGTGAAGACCGAATGGTGAAGAAAATATATAGCGCGAAAGTTAATAATAAAAGGTGTCGAGGTAGACCGAGACTAACTTTCGAAGACCATGTGAGCAAATTGCTCGAAGAGGGTAGGGTCAAAAGTACTCGGATACTTAGACGTGCATGCATGAAGAAGATAATGAATCTGAAAGAAGCGAAAGAGGTTTGTAAGGATCGTGACACTTAGCGATCTGTTCTCTCTGGCTACCCCGTCAGGGATTGTGCGTGAAGATAAGTAAGTAAGTAAGGATATATGTGACAAACGAGCATACAGTTCACCTGATGGTAAGTGGTTGCTGTTGCCCATAGACATCTACATCTATCCTCGATTACAAATCAAAATGCAGATGCGTTGTCACCCGTGAGGACTAAGATGGAATACCTCTTTTCCAGTAAAAAGGGTATTCGGTTCTATATACTCACCATACGAAACACAGCAGCGTTAAGTTGCTATTTTACGCTGGTATTCAGTGAGAGTGTGGTCCTTCGCCGGTTGAGTCGACACATTCGTGCTACAACTATACTACTAAATAGCTGGAGCATGGCTCTACCACGTACATCAGGTCAACTAAAGTTAACTAAAGGAAGTTTATCTGCCTGGTACATTGATATTTTCTTAAAGCCTGTTATTATTATATCTAGATGACATTTATATTTTAAATGTGGACCGTCTTTTCCTTCTTGTGTATTTAGAGGTCTTTGGACTATTCCGATGCACGTCCAGACTTTCTTCCCCCAAAATCTTCAACAACTGGCGCGTATTCTCCGTTATTCATGATTATTTATAAAATGTGAACTCCAATAAAGTGCTTGCTTCCTCGGTGAATTACCCAATGATACTGATTTATAATACTTTTTTTAAAGAAGAGAGGGCAAACGAGCATGCGGCTCACCTGATAGTAAGTGACTACCGCTGCCCATGAACAACCGCAACACCAGGGGAATTGCAGATGCGTTGCCAGCCTCTTCGAAAGGTGTAAGCTCTTTTCTTAAAGGTCACCGAGTCGTATCCGTCCGGAAAAATCGCCGGTGGTAAACATTCCACAGAGAAGTTGTACAAGGAAGAAAAGTCCTAGTAAAACGCACAGTCATGGACCGCCAAGCATCCAGATGGTGAGGATGGTATCGTGAATTTTGATGCGATGTGCGTTCGTAAAATTTGGCGGCTGGAATTAATCTGAACAATTCGTTAGAACACCCCCGTAGTAAATTCAATAAAAATGCACAGAGATGCAACATACCTACGCAGCGCCAGTGTATCGTGGAAGGAGCTGGCACTGGGGTGCCCCAGCCCAGACATGAGAACAGTATTATATGTGAGGCCGGATTTGCGCTTTGTAAAGTTGCAAGCGATGTGCCGGCATGAACTACTGTCGCTCTGCTAAGCACGCCAAGCTTTTTAGAGGCCAATTTGGCCTTCCCTTCGAAGTGACCACGAAACTGCACACTATTCGATATGTCGACGCCGAGGATTCCGATGCTAGCTGAGGTAGCAAGGGGAGTACCTTGAAACTGAGGAGATACGACAAAGGGGTTCTTTTTAGCGGTAAACGAGCAAACTTGTGTCTTCTGGGGATTGAACTGGACTAGATTTAGTCGCCCCCAATCCGAGACTTTGTTCAGCAAAGACTTGACTTCAGGTACAAGTTTGTCCCGATACTCTGCGACGTTTTCCCGCGAAATATTGGCACGGCCGGTATATGAAGCATTTCCAGTGCTGTTTTCTGCATAGCAATGAATATTGCCAGTTTGCAACATTTCATTGATATGCAGGAGAAACAGCGTTGGTGAAAGCAAGCGTTTGTGGAACACCAGCGTTGATAGGCTTAAAATCAGAGCATGCACCGTCTACTACGATCTTTATGCTCCGATCAGCAAAGAAACTGGTGATCCATTTGCACAATTTCTCGGGAAGCCCATAGGAAAGGAGCTCCGAAAGAAGCGTTTTAGGCCAGACACGATCGAAAGCCTTCGCTATGTCCAAACTAACGGCCAATGCCTCCCCCTTGGAGTCTACTGCCTCCGCTCATCTATGAGTCAGGTAGACCAGAAGATCACCAGCTCATCGATCCCGACGAAAACCGTACTGGCAGTCACTAACCAGCTGATGATCCTCAAGGTACCTGAGATGAGGTGGCAGTTTATAATGGATTCCATTATTTTGGAGAACAAGGAGGTGATGACGATAGGCCTATAGTTTAACGTGTCTGAGCGGTCGCGTTTTTTAGGGATCGGGTGGACCAAAGCTGTCTTCCATGAATTCGGGACTACGCCTTGGGAGTAGGAGTACCGGAAAAGATGCGTTAAAACCAGTGCCAACTCCAGAGCACACGTCTTCAGCACAATAGGAGGGACTCCGTCAGGCCCACTCGTCTTGCTGACATCCAGGGAGAAGAGTGGTTTACGAACCAAGCGCTGTTTTAATTGCACATCCAGCATGGAGCACTCACACCGTGGGATGGTCGGCGGTGTGTTCCCTCGTCATCTAGAGTCGAGTTGGACGCAAAGATAGAGCTTAAAAGATCGGCTTTCTCCTTTGCCAAAGGTAGTATGCAAAAAAGGACCGCATCTTATCCGAATCGGCCGACTTATAGCGCCAAACACGGCGGCACGTTGCAGATCGCAACTGCGATGGGAGCGTCAGTGGCACCATACTCCGGATCAGACAATGGTCCGAAGAGCCCAGAGGGGCATCGACGGAGACCATCCGTCCGGATGAGAGGTCAGCAGAAGGTCCAACAGGAAAGGTACATGATCCTCCACATCTGGGATCCGCGTATGCGAAGTAACCAGTTGTGTTAGACCATATGCCAAGGCAAAGTCATAGACAGATCTACCTGCATTATCGGTTAAACGGAAACCAACCCATTTAGTATGGTGGGCGTTAAAGCCGACTATCACGATCTCTGTGGATGGGACCTGTTGTAGCACGGAGTCTGCAGACATTTGGACGTGGTCGATGAGTCGGACTGTGTCGGCATTACCGCTATGGGACCTATAGATGCACCCGTAGACGCGGGGATGGTCGTCGCTGTCTACGCGCAGCTATAGGATGAACAGGTTCGTACGTTCAAGACTGCCGAGGCGTTGAAAACAAATGTCCTCTCTAACGTATACGCAAACTCCAGCCCAGGGCACTAATTTGTACCCCGGGTAGGAGAAATATGAAGTATCAGTCGGAGGGGACACCTGAGTTTTGGTTAAAAAGAGAAAGGCCGGCTTCGCCATCTCTAGATGGTAATGGACAGCGTTGGAATGAAGTCCCCTGATGTTGCAAAAATTCACGGATAGCGTGACGGGGCTCGCCTTGGTCTAATTGCTCCGCTTGCCCCGAGCAGTATTAGTCGCTAGCGGAATTTTGCCCCCCCATAATTTTGGAAATACGTGGGGCAGCCTGAGCACCAACGTTCAGGAGTGGAGCAGTTTGGTCGTGGATGCTCAGCGAGGGATTCTCCAGGGGTACTGGTAACCTCCTGGGGTAGTCTTTTCTTTAATTATGCTACCATGTTGATGGGGGGGGGGGGGATTGGGCCTCCAGCCACTTGCACTCACCAAGCGCAACGCAGAGGTAAACTTCTACTTCACGCTGGTATTTTGTGAGGTCGTGGTACCACCCCGGTTCGAGCCGGCCCATCCGTGCGACAGCAAAAGCTGCCGCGTGACACAATAACAATCACGCTATTTTGCCAGAAATGCATAGCAATAAAAAAGCTTATCTAGTGCGTTTGATGTATCTTTTTGAGAAATTTTGTCCGGCGTAGTTGTATCATTTTGAAAAAACTAAGAAATTTTATAGTACTATTTGAATGGTGTGTGTATCGCTTACAGAAAACTCATTCATACTACCATGTTCATCTATAGAAAGAGTATTCATAACAGTAAAAAAGTAATATTTGCTTTTTTGTTTGATATATTGCTTTATAAAAACGCTCCTCAATTATACACTTACATTTGCTGTTGGAGAATTGACTGCGACGTATATCGATGTATGGGAGTAGATTTTCTCAATTAGAAAATTAAGAATGTTCTTCAATGTTACTTATCTTTTCATCATAGTAATGTTCGGTGCTTTCATAGCTTAGAAATTATTATTTTTTAATTCTTAGAAATATATTTTTATTTTTTCTGCAGACTTCATTTCGCTGTTTTTTCTCATACTCATTCGCACACGCACACCTACACGCTTACGCACATGCACGACAACACATAAATGCACACGCTAATACACGTTTTATGATAAAACTTGCTATAATTGTATCATTTAGATACTTTTTCAAATGATGTAATTCGTACTCAGATCTGTACTTACTTTGGAGAACCATGTTTATACTACGGAAATGTAACTATTGTGTTATACAATTTACCGATAAACAAAATAAATAAATAAAATAAAAATATAATATCTTATTAAGACATAAGTAATGTGACATTAATGTCAGTCATTATGATTTCAAAATAACTTAATAGTAGCATGGCCATTTATGATATTGTTAGCAATCAAAAGGATATTTTCAATGTTATGAGATATGATATAAGACTGTTGTATTCAATATCCATACACTTTTTTGTCTCTGCCTACGAGCAGCTCTGCAAGATACCTACCGCCTCACTATCAACCATCAACCGCCAACCGTCAGCCTACAAGACATTCATATTTATTCTAAGACATTGCTGATGCATGACATTTCAGTACTCTTATTGGATAACAACTAACAAATTTTCTAAGCGTTAGGCACTAATTTTATAATTTTACCACTTCTGTTTACAACTTTTATTAAATTTAGTTGCCTTTAATATAAAATTATTATGACAAACACTATTTGAGACTATTATGTTGATTGAATGACTATCGTGAATGAAACGGGAAGAGCTGAAATAAAAACTACTAATAAATTATTAAATTGATGAAATATTCTACTTGTAGTGTATTTTCATTACAGCCTATGAAAGTACACTGCTGAACATAGGCCACCCCCATTAGTTTCCTCATAGCGGGAATTTTGCCATAGTTGCCACGCTTGGCAGGCAAGTTGGGAAACGCGTTTTTTTTTTAATGTTGAGTTGTCATCACGAAGATGCTCCTGCCTATCTTTTGTTTCAGTTTTCCTCTGTCGCTTTATACGACACTCCCTGGACTATTTGGGGTAGTGATTATTCTTATACTGCCACTACACAGCTCAGTACTTTATTTAATGCATTACAATTTTTGTTATTTTTTCGCCATATACCTTTCGTTATTCGTAAAACAAAAACGAACGTAATTTCAAAGACATAATTGAAGCGTCTGTAGCGCCATAGACAATTAGATTGTTTGATTTTGATTTGCGATTCCGTGTCCCTGTGTCCTGTGCTCTCTATTTTGCCTGCCTTGTTAGTCTAGTGGTGGTAAACGCAGTTTTTAATCCTAAGATCTTGGGTTATTAGGTGTTTTCCGTCAAGAAATTCCCAGTAGCGGCCCGTTATCCAGATGCAGAATTCTGGCAGTGTTTCACCCCTGTGCTGGGAAAGCACATGATTTCTCTCTGATGAGAGTGAAGATAGAGAGTGCACCCGTGCTTGTGCATACATTTGGTCATTATAATCATGTCTTGAGCATATGACTAGACTTTATTGAGACTGGCTGCCGCGACCGAAATTCGATCCGGATGACATTATTATTTTGTGCTGCTAGATTGATGGTTGTTAGTAATAATAAATGTAATGGTTAAATAAAACATGGTTCTTCTTTATAAATAACTATATTTTATTCAATACTTATTTTCAAGTTTACATAGGTAACTTGAGAAATCGGATAGGTAGGTATATAAACTAGCGAAATAACTACTGATATATATACGTACGTACACATATAACGTGTTAAGTCACATAACTTGTCAAAGTTATACAATCTAAAGTCATCCTTAACTCTTTGAATGAGGATCTAGATATACATGTCCGTCTTGACAAGTTATGTTACTAAGAATAATAATAGGGAATATAATATGTGATTGATTAGTCACCTTATATGTACTCCTATGAAATATGTATGTTTTATATGTTTTCCCATATATCACAATGTCACCTGAATTCCACTTAAATAGTTATCGGCAAATTAAAATTATAAAGGTATAAGAAATGTCATTTCAATATATTTTTATATATTTATTTAATTGCGTTAAAGATCATAAAAGGTTGTACAATGTCGTAGTCGTAAAGTCGTACCCCGCAAATGAGCAAATCTGAACTTTTAGAGTTTAGTTATAAAAAAAAACAAAACATAGTTTTTTAAGTTCAATGTCATTAATAAAGAGAGACACACTCATTGCAAGTGCTACCAGTGTCTTACCTATATCTGCCACCAAATCAGGTGAAGGGTATATAGCAAGCCAGTATAATTAGCGACTGTAAGACATCTTATCTTGGCCCTCAGAAGTGACAACGTTTCAGTAGCCTCTTCTTTCTTTGAAATTGACTAATCAATAGACTGTATGTTCATTTATCACTGTCAGTTTTATAAAAGAAAAAAGTGACACCCAATTTCTATCAACAACTTAATGGTAAGCTCATTGACATATCTCATATTTCGAACATCAATTTGCCTGTCAAGATTAATGACTATTTATGAGAAAATGGTTACAAGAGCGACAGAGATAAAAAGAAGAACATTTGTAAACATATATTTGATATTGAATTTCGCTTATGTCTGATAGCGAAATTTTCAATATCAGACTCATGCGTATTATAAGAAAAATCAAATTTAACATTTTTATGTATGTTAGTTATTTATGACATTTATTTGTAAAACAATAAATAATACTAATAAGAGTACACATGATGCTGCATCTATTTCTATACGTAGCTTATTGCACATTCTTATCCCACGCCGCTCTAATCTTACGCACAATATACACACTCTAAAATCACACAAAATTCAAACGATTAGACGCTATTAAGGTATAAAACACTTGTACAGCTTTTTTTCATAAAATAATAACACTTAAGTATAACTTAAATATTTTACTACACAATTCATTTCGCCATAATTATACTTATTAAAAATAAATAAAGCAAATGCAAACACATCATAGTATTTTGTATTAAAAACTTAAGATCAGTATATACGCGAAATAACTGTAGTAGTTATAAAAAAAAGAAAGGTACTCTCGACGTTAATGAATTCCACATTTTGTCCCCCAAATTTCTTAAGATAGGACTATGGTAATATCAGAAACATCACTATGGATATTTGGATATAAAACGTATTAATAAGGACTTAAGAGAATTTAAATTTCTCAGATAGGCAACAGGAGCAGCATCAAAGACATCTATGCTTGACAATCTATTTGCCGCTGACAATCCTTTTAAAAATGGGAAAGGCTCAATGTCAGTTAACTTTTGCCGGCTGGTTATGAAGAAAGAGATAGTCAAAATGGTCTATTTTACTATTTACCTAAAAATACTTATAATAAATCTTAATGCATGTGTACAATGATTGCGATTCCTATTTTCATGAAAACTATTAACAATACGTATAGAAGTGACACAAGGGATTATAATTAAAGTCATATTTTTAAAAGGATTTTCGTATAAAATGTTTGTACACACTATTTACTACCACTGAATTTGCGATCGTTGTTTATTGTAATTACCCCACATTTATACAACTTTACATTACTGATTTTATATAATCTATATTATAATATAATTTATTATAATGGTTACTTGTGACTAGAATATAAATAAAGCAATTATTACAAAACGTAGTTTTAATCACACGATAAATTATCCTTAAATTCAGTCTTATGTGTACTAACATAAAGTATAAAATATGAGCATTGAAAATCCCGTCCTTCAAAATAGAGCTTAAATTATATAAACTAAGTAAGTACAAAGTTTAATCAACGAAATGTTGTCATGGCAAGAACTTGTAAAAATTATCAAGAAAATAATTATGGTTATGGACACTAAAATTTTAGTTTTAATCCCAGGATTGTGATTGTTTATCGCTGACGGCAGTCGTAATTGGCTTCATTTGACACTTAACGTTTGGTTTTATTATATTGTATAAATATACAAGAATCCACGATTTATAACCTGTCGCCTTAGTTAAATTAATATCTTTATTAAAGTTAAAAAAATATTATCATAATAAAAAATATAGCAGTTATGAAGTGCTTCCCACCAGGGTTGTACAATCGCAACGTAAGTTTTAGATTCTGATTAAGAACCTATCTAATCCAAATTAAACACCAAGATTTTATTAAATAATAAGAATATGTATACCATCTAAGATATTATAAGTACATCCGTAATTATATTACAGAACATAAGGTTTAATAAATAATACATTTCAATTTTTAAACAAATAAATTAAAAGGACTATCAAATCATGTGCGAAATTGTAACCCCTTCGCTGATCTGAGATCTTATTTACAACCTAATTTTATTTAATTTTATATTTAAATTCATTCATTTTCTTATTGATGAATTCAGCAATATTGAGATCAAATGGTAAAAAGTGCATGTTAAATAAAAACACTGACATTTTACTTAGGTTGTATACATATTATAAAGCTAGGAGATAAGCCAAACAATATCTTATAATTTATAAAAAAGGAAACTGAATAAAACTAAAACAATATAAAATATTAAAAGATGGAAAGTATTTCCTAAATCTTTACTACGAATATAAACCTTTTAATTAAATGCTCATATAGTAATTAATTTACAAATTTTACAGAAACATTTGACTAGTGTGTTTACACCAAGTGTTGTGTTGGAATCTCATTTCTGCCCGTAAAGCATAACTTCATCTTTGTAACATAAACCAAAGTTATTCACATATAAGTGAAAGCTCATTCATCAATATTTGCTTAAAATTTACGGTATGTTACTGTAGTTTGTTAGGTCTTTTCCATTTTTAAACATGGATGTCAAAATTGGATCGCGATTATGGTATTCTTTTCCAGAACGCGGTCTTAGCGTGCTCATTGGCTGACGGTTTAATCTGAAAAGAGAAATTCGATTTGACTAGAATAGCTTTTCAATTTCTTGTAATATTTTGTTACCTAATTAAGTAATATTTTTTAATTATTGTGAATTAATCGATGTCTTAATAGACAGTATTGCAACTTTCGAGCAAATGCTTAGTAAAGTAGCAAGATATGGATCATTAATTGATTATGCTACTCAAGTGTATTTTAGGACTTCACATGTCCTCGAAATAACACCACGAAGTATTATTGGCAATTAAAATTGCAATAATAAATTTCAATAGTACCGGTGGAGATTAAATTGGGTTACTTATTAATATGCGTCCATCCAATAATTGTTTACGTTCAAATGTTCTCATCAACTACCTTTTGTGAAATTATTCCATACTTTTTTGGAGTTTGGAAGGCTTTATCATCATCATTCCTTCACAAGTCCACTGCTGAAAATTGACCTTCCAAAAGGAATGCCACAGAGCACCGTCCTGAGCCACCTGCATACATCGACTTCCTGCATGTCCCCATCGGTTGTCGATTCTTCGAGCTATATGGCCGGCCCATTGCCACTTCAGCTTTCTAATCCGTTGGGCTATGTCGGTTACTCTGCTTCTACTGCGGATATCCTCATTTCTAAGTTTATCACGCAGAGAAACTCCGACCATAGCTCTCTCCATAGCTTGCTGATCGACCTTGAATTTCTTAATACAGCCAGTAGTGAAGGAGCACGTCTCAGTTCCATAATTCATCACTGGCAACACGTACTGACTAAGGGTAACATAAATACTATATTTAAGCTACATTATATAATTTACCTCATGCCTGTTGGTGTATCGGATGATGAATGTGATGACGTCAAAGAGAGGGTTTCTATATAATCTGACATGTCAGATGTACCACTGGACGTGCTGTGTGTATCCATTACACCTGTAATGAATTAGATATAGATAAAGATAAAATAAATATTAAGAATAATAAGAGTGATGACAAAATAATTTTTCTGATAATGATATGCTTAGAGTTTTTGTTTGTGTCTTTTTTCATTATTTGTTAAGTCACATGTTTTTTAAACGTCATGAAATAATATTTGTTATGTAGTACCTTTGGTTATGTGTTTGGAGAGTCTTTTTTATTTTCTTTAGCTTAGTAATTATAATTAAGAAGTTTTACCTTTAAATTGTTTTGGGGGTAGAACGGGAACTTCGGCTTCAGCAGAAGATGATTTTGCAGGAACTGAAGCTTTATGTAATTGCATTGACACATCTCTTAGAAGGTCTGATGATTTTGATTTTCTTGGTAATGATGAATGCAGACAACTTGTAAGATTACCTCTCATTTTCTTGTGAACCATATAATGGTATCTGGAATTCATAGAAGTCATCGGCATTTCAAATTCTTGGAATTCTCCACCACCATGCTTTAATGAGCAACTAGATACTCCAGAATCATTCGAACTAGAAGAGTCCCTATTTCCACCAGATTTGCAAGGAACGCTTGAAGATCTTTTAATTTGAGCATTGTCCATGTGTTTATTACGTAAATGTGGTATTTCCTTGCAGGAACTTTCTTCAGAAGTTTTATTTTCTGAGCCAGACGACTTACAACAATCATAGCATTCCCTTTCATTATCACACGGAGATAGTCGACCTTCAATAGCCATGTTTCTTAATGTTTCCAAGGAAGAAGATGTAGCGTGGCTTCCAATGCTACTATCAAATTCTTTTAAATCTTCTAATAATCTAGCCGAATCAACAGAGGCTGAACGTTTTTGCATGGCTTCTCTGTTATTGCTAATAAGCTTATTTTCAACATTATGACTTGTGTTAGCACTTACACTTAAAATTGGTATGCTAATTGATTTTTCTATTTCCACATTGTGTAATTTATGTATCGGATGTTTCAGGCTTTGTGACCAGTTCGGATTTGGTGACATAGGCGTATATCCAGGATTCATCTCTCTGGGTAGCTCAACTTTAACTTCTTTTGCTGGTTCCATAAGTAAATATTCATCAATTTTATTTTTTTGTATTTGTTTTTCCTGTGGTAAGTTGTGAGAAGTGTGGGCACATTTAGTACAAGACCGAGATTTCTTTGGCTGAGACGTGACAGCAATATCTATGTTAGCACTTAATGCATCTAATTCACTTTGTGTCACCCCTGCTTTCTTTAATAAATCTTTAGCATTTTCATAAAATTCTAAAGAAAGTGCAAATTCGAGATTTTCATAGTTAGCATATGGGCCTTCAAATCGTTTGTCTTCCTTAGGTTCCATGTTTTGATAATTAATCAACTCTGCATCATTAGAAGAATTTTGTGTTGTTTCTTTATCGGTCGCTGCACTTTGTCGATTTGTTTTGCGTGACACGTCAATTGTGGCATATATAGCCATTTCTTCTGATTTGTTACTTCCAGCAATTTCGGTATTTACTCGCTCGTTACTAGAGCTTCTTTTACAATAAGGGAGACTTATTAAATTATTCGCCCAGTTAGTTACTTTAATACAAGGACATTCTGCAGGTTGTAAGTTTTCATTGCATTCAACAATCAGTGGCTTCTTATTAGAACCGAATTTCAAAATACAACCACACTTTTTCTTTAAAACTAATGTGCCAGGTGAAGGTTTGTCCGTAATTTGAAAAAGTTCTTCTGCGAGAGCTTTCTTTAATCTTTTCGGTGTATCGTAATACTGAGCATTATCAATCTAAAAATATAATAATGTATATAAGTTTTAATATGATATACATACTTCTTTTCAAAAATATTGTTTCATGATACCATGAAACGATAAATTTGTTCCTATAAAATGCTACCTAAATAAGGCGGTAACTTTAAACACTCTACACCAAAACTCAAAAAAAATTCCCAATTTGTAATAAATTTTACTTTACGACATAACTTTCAAAACATAATGTATAATTTTCTCAAGTTAATGAAGGTTTTTAAAAGTAATAACGGAAAAATAATAATAAAAATGTATTACGAATTAAAAATTTAATAAAAAAATTATTATCATTTACCTCAGTATGAGCAGTTTTAGGAACATCATAATTTTCATAAGGACCGACTTTTATATTATTTATTGTATAATTATCATTAGCAACACAGGAACAGCTCTGAAAAGGCAAAGGAGCGGGTGGTTTTTTCTGATCTAAGTGGGGTGGTTTAGGTGGCCTTTGAGGTGGTCGATCATGACATTTACATGATTCAAGATTTTTTCTTATAGTCTTAGGAGTTAAATATTCTGTACTATTTGATGAATTATCGGAACTGCTCTCCGGAACGGATTCCATAGTCCAAGCAGGATTAAATTGATGACTATTTGGCGATATTGCGACTGTTGAGGTGCGGGTCATTACACCGAGCTTCGATAAACAATTATTACATCTTTCTAAAGTAACGTGATCTGCGCCAGTCCATGGTGGTTCGGCGTCGATTTCAGTTTCAGCTCTATATTCGTGATCTAAATGATCTTGTCTCTCGTCAGATGGCCAAAACCGAGAATGTTCTCCACAGTCTTCGCCAAAAAAATTTTCCTCATACAAACCACAGGCGGAGTCAGGCATTGATTGATCGCCATTGTTTTGATCTGAGAGTCGAGTGTTTGGTCGTGACTTATTACTACGTTCGGCATCTGAAATCAAAGTAATTATATATCGAAATATTCCAAAGACTATTAAATATATAATCAAAGCTTTTAAATAAATAAAAATTCATCATTTGTTTGTAAATTAAATTCAAAGTAAGAGTAATTCAAGGTAAAAGAGTATTAGGACACCTATTTACATTAACGCAATTTTGTTAGAAATAAAAAAAATTCTTGTGTATGTTATTAATACAATACATGTTAATAAATTAAAAAAGCTTTTTACCAGTTCTGGAAGCTGGTGAGCGCTGAAGAGGAAGATTTCCTTGTGCAGCTCGATCAAATGCATCGGTAATGTCTTGAGCCTGATCAGTTATAAGTAAATGTACGCCTTCTCCTTTTCCACAGTACGAACCCCCTTCAAAACAAAAACGTCCTTCTGCTACTCCGTACCGTCTAAAAAATATTTTTTATCAATTAGTTGTTCAAGATGTATTATTACAAAAACCGTTATTAATTTATTTGATTTATTTATTTATAAGAGGTAGGTATTACATAGTATTACATAACACAATTATTTAGCAAGCTTTTCTTATAATACTTCTGCAATTTTAACTTTTATTTCAAACTATTGAGATGGATAGCATCTTCCTGATAGCTCAAAATAATAAAAAACTACGATTGCAAAATCGCCTACCAAGCGTGGGAATTCTATGCCATTATTATTCCTATAAGGCAATTGTTAAGGAAACCTATCTTCAATAGTGGATCTTTATGTACTGTAATTGGTATGGATGATATCAGATGAATTAATAAAGGATTTTTTGTTCTAATCACTCGTTTGCTTGCAGGGTGTAAAGCATGCAAATGAAGTTAGTATTTTGGAGAAGCTGGTCTATTTTATAAGACTTGTCAAAACAAATATTGTGACTTAAATTATAAGAAATCGTTCTCTCTCTCTCTCGCTCTCTCTCTTTCTCTCTTCCTCTGTCTATCTCTCTGGCTTTCTCCCTTTTTCTATGTGCTTGCCAAATTAGAAAATTTTTACATCGGCTACTAGGTTTGAAAGTAAACTTATCAGTTATTTAATTTTCGTATCTTTTAACTGGATACAAACTTATCAAACGTAAGCTAATAGTCGTGTACCTGCATTATTATTGAAATTTAATGTATGTGCGCATAGCATTATCAGACGTGACGCAAGTACCTATGACGCTGCTCTGCGTCTAGGTATTTTAAATTCGGCGTAAACGAGACAGTTAAACCGCCATCTAATGTAAGCCATAAGATCTCAACGGCCTTTGCCTTAGCCGCCTCTTACGATATCCTCGAAATGGTGCGATAAATTGTTTTACGCCGTCACCACACATTTTATTTTGTTAATCTCCTTGTATTTATAGAATTATTGTAACTTTAAAAGATTCCGTTATTCCTATTTTATTTTATAGGATAAGGTTGATAAACTAGCACACAGTCCACCTAATGGTTAGTGGATGCTGAGGCCCACAGACATTAAAATCTATCTTCGATAAAGAATCAAAATGTAGATGCGTTGTCTTCTCTTAGGACTAAGATGAAATGCCTCGTTTCCAGAAAAATTATCTTCGGTTCTCTACAACCACAATCATTTACGCTAGTATTCTGTGAGAGCATGGCTTTTCCCCGGTTTAGCCGATCCATTCGTGCTAAAACTCAAATATAGCGGCAGCATAGCTCTATCCCGAGTAATACTAAATGTATTTACCTTAAATGTGCAATCTCCCAAAGTCCTAAAAGGCGTGGAGGTACACCACTCGTGAGAGCAAATCTCCTTCCTTGAAGATGCAAGCGTGCTGGACCAGCTGGCAGTTTGCGAGAGCCTCCTGCCCCAATCATCACCAGGAATTCCTTCGAAGACCCCAACTGACCACCTACTTTAACTTGCCAAGCAATAAGTCTTTCTCGGGTTTCAAATGCCAGAACTACAGTGACATCTTGACAAATTATAGCTATTGTATTTGATTCCTTGTCGAGTGTGAATCCGGACTCAAATCCTAAGAAGTGCTGCAGTGAAAGTGATGCTTTGGTCTGTCCTTTCTTGTATCGGTCTTTGGGGTCTCTGTACAGTTGCAGGTGAAGGCAATCTGTAACAGAAAAATATTAAATTATTCGTTAATAAGTTAATAATAACACAAAAACAAAATTATCTGTTTCTTTTAATGGTTAAGTATGAGATAAATACCACAATAATTATAGTTTGATAATTTCTTATAACTTATTACTAATTCCGGCTATAGCCACCCGCTCAATTGGGCCTATGTAAATGTATATTGAATTAAACCCCCACCCTAAACTTCACAGTGTTTAAAATATTAATGGAAATACATTCCGCATTTCTTTTCAAATTTTCAAATTTTACTGAAACATCTTCAGTCGTTGGATCGAGATTGAACGTCAAACATCCAAACTACCTTTCATGTATTTTATAATACTATATTATATAATGGTGTTCATCATCATCATTTCATTACAGCCCTTCACAAGTCCACTGCTGAACATAGGCCTCCCCCAAAGAATGCCACAAAGCACGGTCCTGAGCCACCTGCATCCATCGACTTCCTGCATATCTTACCAGTTCGTCACTCCATCTAGTGGGGGGACGCCCTACACTTCGCCTACCGGTACGAGGCTGCCACTCGAGAACCCCTCTTCCCCATCGGTTGTCGGTTCTTCGAGCTATATGGCCGGCCCATTGCCACTTCAGCTTACTAATCCGTGGGGCTATGTCGGTCACTCTGGTTCTACTGCGGATATCCTCATTTCTGAGTTTATCACGCAGAGAAACTCCGAGCATAGCCCTGTCCATAGCTCGCTGAGCGACCTTGAGCTTCCTCATCCATAATGGTGTTATATGATATTAAAATTGTAAAGTATCTGTGTTGTAGAAACCTATGATATTTAGTCAACCCATTTCATCTCCAAGTGTTACGACGCTTGGGGATGAAGAAGCGACTATGGAAAATTCCGATAGATGTTTGATAAAAAGGATCTCCGGTACTTTACACTCAACACAGCAGCATTAGACTGCTATTTTACGTTGATATTCTGTGAGAGCTTGGTCCTTCCCCGGTCGAGCCGAGCCATTCGTGCTGCAACCATAATAAAGCTGCTGTATAACTGTATCACGTGCGTGTATCAGTCCTGTGATATTTTATTATATTTCTTTATTTATTTATTTGCAAAAATCTTCCTTTATATGATAATGAGCTGGGTAAGTTATAGCAACTTTATGTAAAGTTTATAACGAATTCTCTTTAATGTATTTTTACTTTGTACATAAATTTCCTAATTAGCGCTTTGATCAGTCGGCTAAAAAAAGGTGAGGGACGTTATTTAGAAAAGACTTTTACTTAAAAAAAAATTACATTGTCTTTGTAACCGCAACTCGTCGGCCCTCGTTAAATTCTCAATCCTCAAACGCGAGAAAATGGCACATTCCGATAATTAAGAACGTTCGGATGGCAAAGGATTCGACGAACTCGGCCCCAATTACTGACAAGGACTAGTTCAATTAGAGCACTTCGACAGAGTAAAAACATACGCTATATAAAAAAAAACTTGGTAATTACGTGGAACTTAAAGATACCAACCAATAATCTATACGTATAAATAAAATTTAAGTGTCTATTTATTTATTTTTTTTATTTTATTTATTAGGATATACAAACAAATGTACAAAGTATTTATAAAAGTATTATCAAAAAAGAGTATAATATATGTACATTCAACACCGTATACCACATATTAGTATAAACAATAAGTAATAAGTAACGAGTTGAAGAGAAAAAATTACTATCACAAAAAATATATAAGTATTAAACAGTATAAGAGACGTTTGCACAAATAAAATTTTAAATTTGTAATACCTGTAATTTATTCTTAATATATTTTTTAAAGCACATATTTGAGGCAGTAAAAATATCAATATCGCTAAAGTAATCATTATATGATTTCACTATGCGTCTTAATGGGGAACGAAGACCAGCGTTAGTACGACAGATTTTTGTCATAAATAGTTTATGTGAGTATTTCTCACGAATACGTTGTGAACCACTTGGAACGCGATAGAATATTTGATTAGTGAGTTGAATACAATCGATATCATTATGACATAGTTTATACAAATATAAATTATTTATAAGTATCCTTCTTTTGTAAAGAGGTAGGAGCGAAAATTTGTTTAATAAATTAATATAACTTGAATACGATCTGTGATAGCATCTATAGTTAACGGTTTTTAAGAATTTACGTTGGATACGCTCTAACTGAAGATTGTATTTCTCATAGAATGGGTTCCAAATGATAGAGGCGTACTCCAATATCGGTCTGATCAGAGAACTAAACAAGTATATATATGAATTGTGTCGAACGAATTCACTACAAGAGCGAATAATAAAACCAAATATACAAAATGCTTTGTGTGTAATATAGTTAATGTGATCGTTAAAATCAAGTTTTGCGTCTAGTATAACTCCTAGATCTTTAATTAGATCCACTTTACATAATTCTGTATTATTAATACTACGAGTATATGTATTATTTATAAGATTACGCTTCTTTGTAAATGTTATTTATTTACATTTATCAACATTAAGCTGTAGTTTATTTTTAGTACAGTACAAAGATAAGCGATAAAGATCACTTTGTAACTTAAAGTTGTCATCAGCGCTTAAGATTGGCAGGTATACCTTTAAGTCGTCAGCGTAAAGTAGGAAATGGCTGTGATGAAAGCAATTGTTGATGTCATTGATAAATAAGATAAACAGCAAGGGACCGAGAATAGAGCCTTGTGGTACACCTGATGTGACAGTAACTAAGTTAGATGAATGGCCGTTGACGACAACTCTCTGTGTTCTTTTTGTAATGTAAGAATGAAACCATCTGAGCAAATCACCACGAATCCCATTAAAAGCAATTTTCTTGAGTAATATATAGTGATCTACTTTATCGAAGGCCTTACGGAAGTCAGTATACACAGAATCGACCTGTATTCCCTTATCCATATGTTCAAATAAGTATGTAGTATAAACGAGGAGATTACTTACTGTGGATCGTTTTTTAACAAATCCGTGTTGTTCGGGTATGATTATATTGTGAAGGACAGGATAAATAACATTATGTACTAATCTTTCAAACACCTTTGACAATACGGATAGTAATGAGATTGGCCGATAATTCTCTACGTCGTTCTTGGATCCCTCTTTATGAATAGGAGTGATATTCGCTGTTTTCCAAATAGCAGGAAAGACACCATCTTGAATGCACTTATTGTAAAGAATCGTCAGAGGAACACAGATTGTGTCCGCTGTATATTTAAGGAAGAAAGGAGGAATACCATCCGGTCCAGATCCCTTGCAAACATCTAAATTTTCAAGTTCTTTTTTTACCATGTCAACAGTGAAATTTATAGTAGAAATAAAGCCATTTAGACTAGAATTGTTTGGTTCTGTTAAAAAATTACTATCAGATGTAAACTTCTCTGAATCTAAGTTAACTGGTTCAAATACGGATTTAAAGAAGCTTGAAAACAGATTACATGCTTCGTCTGGTAAGTTAGTTGCTTCCTGTTTGTATTTGATATTATCTGGAATACTATTGCTATCTCTACGATTATGAATGTATTGCCAAAATTTCGTCGGTTTGCTTCGTCTTTTGCGTACAGCAAAGGAGTGGAATAATTTGCTGGCGTCTATCTTTCCGTCCATATACAATTTGAGTGTCTTCAAGGCAAGAGTGAATAGGCTTTTGTTACGATAAGACAGTGCGATTTACCATCTAGGGCTGCATCACCATTTACCAACAGGTGGGAGTGTGGTCAAGCTCTGTCTTATAATAAGTAAAAAAAACGTGGTAGAGCCACGCTGCATCTATAGGGTTGTAGCAGAAATGGGTCTGTTCAACGGGGGTAGAACTACGCTCTGACAGAATACCAGCGGAAATGTGTAGCGTAATGCTGCTGTGTTTCGTATGGTAAGTGTTAGAACCGGATACCCTTTTTACTTGAAACGGAGCATTCCATCTTAGTCCTCGGGTGTGACAACACATCTGCATTTTGTTTCGTAATCGAGGATGAATGTAGATATCTATGGCCCACATCACCCGCTTACTATCACGAAGACTGTGCTCATTTATCACGCATCATTAAGATGGGTGACAATGAGAGAAAATACGAACAAATACACATTATGTAAAACATAATGTGTATTTGTTCGTATTTTATTCACTACCATACTGTTCATCAGATTGCGGTAAAACTTTGTCAACTTATTGCTTGCACTTGTGCTAAGGTAATAGGCATAGTACAGTTTACTTACAGTACAGGTGACGCGCGTATCGTACCGACAATTATTTTTTGAAAGTTTGAATATATTATTCAATTTCAATGAATGTATTATCATTCCTAACTAAACAATATTAAAACAAATTTAAAATTATATTTCCACAATTACTTCGTCGTCTGAAGCAATGCGCTGGAAACTAGTTAGTATCCTATAAAAAGCCGGACAAGGAGTGTCAATATTAACATTATTTTATTTTATTTTCAAAGAACTCAAAACAACATCTACAAAATCTTTTGGTTAAAAGCGGCGCTATTCCTTCTCTGTCATTTTCACTTATCCTACACTTTTTCCTCGTTGCGTCTCATTAATATTCCTCAGACATCTATGATTCGTCATGATATTGTTCTTCATACTGAACACACTTAAAACGTTTTGTTCGCGTACTGTAAAATTAACGGAGAGCATTGAACCTCCTGAGCTAACAAGGCCCTCATCATCATCATCATGTTATATTCATTATAGCCCTTCACAAGTCCACTGCTAAAATAGACCTCCAATAAGTAATGGCACAATCTTATACACGGTTTCAAGCCATCTGTATTCATCGATTTCCTGCACGTCTTACAGGTCGTCCGTCACTCCATCTAGTGGGGGGCCGCCCTACTCTTTGTTTATCTATACGAGGTTACAATTATAAATATAATAATTACAATGTTAGTTATTAGGTTATTGATCTCGGGGCCCTCCTACTAGAAACATGTTTTAATGTGGTACAGAACCCTTCATACGCGAGCCCGCCTTGCAATTGGCCTTCTTTTTATTTATAAAAACATTGTACGTTGCATTTTCTTAAATAAAATTATGTAAAATTCGAGTTTTATATGTTTACCAACAATTTCAACAAAAGAAATTAAGTGAATACTACATTTATATTATATTCATTAATGCATTTTAGCCTATACCTGAAATGTCTCCCGATTTGCCATAGTTACCAAGGTTGGCAAGCGGGTAAGCTACCGCAGTTTTTATTCTGTAAAGAGAAAGTACTTTAACTGACCGTGGGAACTAGCTTATTATTAATATGTTTACTTAATGTGAGTCTGTACTACTTCTAAAAGCGCCGCACTTATCTATAGCGTTACTGTTATCGTTACAGCCTATTAACATCCACATCTGAACATAGGCCTCCCCCATAGATTGCCTCATAGGGGAATTTTTGCTATATTTGCGGCTAGTTTGCGCTTGGCAAGCGGGTCGACGCTGACTTAATTTCCTCTGTCGCCCCTTACGACACTCAATAGTGGATATTTTAAACCGCAAATACTAAATAAAATTGAAGTGTCTGTCAGTAATATCTATATATATGGACTTATATTAGCTAAGGGCGTTATTTGCATGCCATTAAGACACGAATATTACGATTTATTTTTAACTTTAGTGTATCTTCAATCTTGTATATATATAATATCCCACAATTGGGCTCAAACTTTTTCCTATACCTCAGTAGCGCAGTGAACTTTTCCTACACCCTATTCTCACTTGATAAATAAAAAAGTTCCTTGCTTTTTTCTATTTCAGCGTACACTACTGTTAAGTGGTTCGTTTAGCGTTGAAAAGAAGATTTAGCTGATTTCAGCCGCTTGCTTCCTTTAACCTAAAAGTCACGTACGGCTGCACGATAGTCGTAAATCAAGTTAAATCTAACTGCAACTCGACAGCGAACCGAAAGCATTAGAGAATGTTGATGTAAAACATTTTTCATTTTGACACGCATCGAAATTCGTTTTAGAGAAGATTTCGAATTCAGAAATGAAAATCCTTAGTAAGGTTCTGTATATTTTGCATACCATCTTCTTCATTACTTCATTACCAGGCTACAGCTGGATACTAGCCTCTATCATTTTAGAGAATTAATGTTGCAGACGCAACATGTTGCAGCTACGCTAGCTACATATAGCTACAGCACGAATGGGTCGGCTTGACCGGGGAAGGAGCACGCTCTTACAAAATACCAGTATAAACGTATAAAACGTAAACGAGCAACACACAGTCACACATACAGTCCACATAATGGTAAGTGGATGATGTGGCCCATAGACATATATATGTATATATATAAAAATCACACACAGACAGACTACACTCACAGACACAACCAAGTAGCAAACATCATTCATCAAAAACTAGCACTCAAACATAAACTTATACAAGACACAAACACACCCCACTACAAATATACACACAGTTTTAGAAAATCCTACACACAAACTCTACTACGACCGCGCTATACTTACCGATAGGACCATTCACTATAATAGACCAGACATAACACTACTAATAAGCAGCCCCTCTCATCCATCATCCCCACCAGCTGGCTTGGTGTTGGCAGGGTCTTCGTTGGCCCAGCAATCAGCACCCGCCACTGGTGGAGTACGCCGCATGCGTTGGTCAATGCAAATGAACAAAATGCATTGCGGGCGTATTTTGGGGCGAAAGGGGGAGAAATTGGAGGTCTTGGTTATCGGGCTAGGATGCACCGACTATTTGCTGAGCTGGAGCCTTCTATTACCATTACCGAGCAAAACCTGGCAGACCGAGTTCGGTACATCATGCGCTCAAAAATATTTGATGACGTCGAACTCGAACGGCTACGACGTGAGGCTATTCCTTTGTCGAATGAAAATGCTACTACAGGAGATGCGGCTCTACGAGTTGCAGAGCAACCCGCACATGTAGATGCCGCCGTAGATCTCCTTGTAGTTTACTCAGGCGAATATGGAATAGTCGCCCCAGAACAATAGCAAATGAGGAGCATAGTGGAAGAGGCGATTAGAGAAACGCGCAGTACGCCTCTCGAGAATCGACCGCGACTTCCCCGTATACCCCTAAGCAAGCGGAATCGGGCTGTCGTGAGGGCTCTCAACCCAATGCTGGTGACCTATTTGGAAGCCAGCCGGGACCTTTGCGAGACGGACTCAATTCTTTTGGCGCCACACTGGCAGTTTGCCGTATTATTGCGCAAAACTTCCCAAGGCTGGACCCGCAAGACAAAGTAGCGCCATCCCAGCTTGGAGAAGAAGGATTGAGGACCTAATCGCAAAGGCAAGGGCCCTCATCGGCAGGCGTATAAGCTTCAGGTCAGGCAATAATAGGCCGAGAATTGTGCGCACCGTCAGGATGGCGTTTGCTGGGATAAACATCAGTTTGTCCCAGCCGGATATAACGCAAAAACTGACGGAGCGCATAGACGACCTGAAGCAGAGAATCGCTGCTTGGGGGAAGCGCATTCGGCGATATACCGAGAGGTCGACACGGTTCAACCAGAATCGTCTCTTCCAGAGTGATCAGAAGAGGCTCTATGAATCATTGGAGCGACCAATGGTACGTGAAACGGGCCCAGCACCGAATCAGGCCGACACTATCGCATTCTGGCGCGGCCTGTGGTCAGAGCCCGTAAACCACAGCGAGGGCCCTTGGACGGAAGTTGTGAAGAGTCAGTGAGCGAATGTTACGCCCATGGACCCCGTCATTATAACGCCGGACGATGTAGCTGAGGCGGTCCGAAGGGCCCCGAACTGGAAAAGTCCGGGGCTCGACGGGCTGCATCACTACTGGCTGAAGGGGTGCGTGGTGTGTCACGCTGTGCTCGCCCGACAATTTCAAGAGGCTCTCGATCAAAAGTCGCTCCCGAGCCTCCTCACTACTGGGATCACTCATTTGGTTCCTAAAGACCGGGATTCCACAGACCCGAGCAAATACCGCCCCATAACGTGTCTACCTACCATATACAAGACACTAACATCCCTTTTGAGCACGAGAATCACTCGTCACCTGAACTCAAATCAGGTAATATCGCGCGCTCAAAATGGATGTCGGGGCGGCGGTCGTGGAACCAAGGAACCACTCCTCATTGACGCGGTCATTGGCAAAGTGGTTAAACGCAACCATCGGAACCTCTACGCCGCCTGGATAGACTACAAAAAGGCATTCGACTCGGTGCCTCATACATGACTTGGGAGGGTCCTCGAGCTGTACAAGGTTGACTGTACAGTTCGAGACTTCCTCGGGCAGTGTATGGGGCAGTGGAGTACGATCCTTTGTCATCTAGGCGAGCGGATGATGGCTGCGGACAACCACATAAGGATAAGAAGGGGTATCTTCCAGGGCGATTGTTTGAGTCCAATCTGGTTATGCCTCTCTCTGAACCCTCTTAGTACCTTACTGGAGTATTCCGGGAGGGGATTTCAGCTTCGGAGAGGAGGTACAAAAGTGACCAACCTTTTCTATATGGGTGATCTCAAGTTATTCGCCTCCAGTCTCTCTCATCTTATGGAATTGCTAAACATCACTTGTGATTTTAGCAATTCTATTAAAATGGAGCTGGGGACGGATAAGTGTGCGGTCCTCCATGTTGAAAGGGGTAGGGTTGCTAACTCTGAAGGCATAGACTTATCTATGCCCACCAACATATCTATCCCTATATACACCCTATCCGAGGCTGAAACATACCGATACCTGGGTATGTCACAGAATATAGGTATCGATGAGGCGGACATGAAACAGTCAGTTTGCGGTGTGTTTTATGCACGCTTGACAAAAGTGCTTAACAGTCTTTTGTCGGGCGTTAATAAGACACATGCATATAACGGTCGGATCATGCCTGTTCTCATGTATACCTTTGGCATGCTCAGGTGGACTCAGACCGAACTGAATGCTCTGGACAGAAAAGTCCGCACTATAATGACGTCCCACAGGATGCATCATCAGAGATCGTCAATAATGAGGCTGTACTTGCCGCAGAAGCATGATGGGCGCGGCTTTTTAAGCGCGCTTACCATGCATAATCGCGAAGTGTGCAGCCTTCGTAATTACTTTCTGACGAGAGCGGATGATCCATTCTATAGGGACGTTATTTCTTGTGATAAAGGACTTACCCCTCTATCCTTAGCCAACGAGCAATGGCAAGACCCGGCAGTACAGAGCATTTCCGACCGGGAGACCGTATGGAAGGAGAAGGATCTCCACGGGAGGTTCTACAAGTCTCTATATGAGCCTTGCGTAGACACAGTCGCCTCCCTCCACTGGCTACGTTTCGGTGACCTCTTTGGGGAAACCGAGGGTTTTGTCTGTGCGATACAGGATCAGTTTATTAAGACCAACAAGTATCGGAAATACATCCTAAAGGATGGCGCCGTCGACATCTGTCGAGCTTGTCGCCATCCCGGTGAGTCACTTAGGCATGTCATCTCCAGTTGTTCGGCGCTTTCTGACTCTGAGTATTTGCACAGACACAACCTAGTATCCAGGATTCTACACCAGGAGCTCGCTATGAAATACGGTCTCGTGGATCGGAAACTGCCATATTATAATTACTTGCCGGAAGCCGTGCTCGAAAATGACCGTGCCAGGCTCTACTGGGACCGGGCCATCATCACGAACAGGACTATTCTTGCGAATAAGCCTGATATTGTGCTGATGGACCGGGCACAGTCAAGGATATTTTTGGTCGACATTACCATTTTACTCGTATGTCAACATCTGATTTTGTAACTTTATTGGAAATGATCGGACCTTCTGTAGCCAAACAGGATACAATGCTACGGAACGCTGTTGACCCTCATATGAGAATTGGCATTTGTAGTGTATGTGCCTCCACCCTACTAGTAGTGTAAGAAATACATGTACTCTTAAGTTTATTGATCAGTATAATTCAAGTATTGAACTGGGAACCACGTCTTATATCCATTCAACACCTTTCCGACATCACATGGCGACCCTGCCAAGCGGTGCGCTGCGAT
The DNA here is from genome assembly GCA_963668995.1 of Parnassius mnemosyne. Classification (NCBI taxonomy): domain Eukaryota; kingdom Metazoa; phylum Arthropoda; class Insecta; order Lepidoptera; family Papilionidae; genus Parnassius; species Parnassius mnemosyne. Next base: position 39,540,717 of record CAVLGL010000081.1, on the reverse strand, counting down.
AATGCAAGCGCACCGCCGGGCCTATTTAAAATTAAAAAATAAATATAAACACTATTATGTTAAATAAAGAAGTGAAAAGACTGACAAAAGAAATATTATATCATGTATGTGCCTCCACCCTACTAGTAGTGTAAGAAATACATGTACTCTTAAGTTTATTGATCAGTATAATTCAAGTCTTGAACTGGGAACCACGTCTTCTATTCATTCAACACCTTTCCGACATCACACATTGCATTAAGATACTTGTCAACTGGTGATTTTTATGCTTCCTTGTCGTACACTTTTCGAGTGTCGAACCTTCTATGACGGGGGTATGCACTTTGGTTTCAATTATTTTTCTTGATAATATAACAGCCTTGGCCATATTCTCTCATGCTTCATTTTTATTTATTTTATCTCAATAATCGCGGTTTGAAGTAACCCACGATAAAAAATTACTCTGGTAAAGCTCAAGAAGTAAAAGCACGGTTTTGTTTCCTCACACTACTGACATGTAGCAAGAAACGTTGAGCACACGGCTATATCTGGTAACAATCTGACGCAACGCTGAGCGGGAGCAAACAACGTATCTCACGTCCCGTAAAATGTTGCGAGTCATGTTGTGGGATATTGTGCAACGTTGCATCGTCACGCAGGTTGAGTGTTCCGCGTCCTGTTGTAGGATAAAATGTGTAGTGTGTGTAGTGTATCCGAGGCTTTATGCATCCATCGACTTCTTAAATGTATTACCATCTACTTTAGAACTAAGAGTAAATCAGATTGTCATCGTATAGATATAATATGCAAAACAGAAAAATACCTGTTCTGTTATTATTAATTTCTAATAAGGAGAGTGCTAGATTCCAGCATGAATTTTAATTTATTAAACCTTTAATATATTCTTCATCTGCACTACTGCAGTAAGATTTTGCTTCCGCTAAAGAGAAACGCAAATTAGGACCACGGTAAGGGATTGAAGGAATGTATAATAATTAATTTCCGAGCTGAACGCGCTTTGTAATTACTATCAAACTTATTTTACGAAAGTGGAATGCATGTTGAATTTAACTAAAACATTTGTTACGAATCGCCGTAACGCCATTTGAAAAATGAATGAAACGCGTTGGTCTTGCTTAAACTGGAGGCAAGCGGCGGTGAGGAGGAACTTTTTCTTTTCTTGTTGCTCTTTTATTTTCTGTGGCTGGAGAGCGACTGCCGACCGTTCCGGCCGGCCCGTCTTATATATGATTTGGCCGTTGCTGGCCATCGGACCCTTGGCTCACCCCCGCACCTTTCTTTATTAGTTAAAGTTCTTACAAACTAACGAACAGACTTAAATATATAACATTCTTACAACTACTTATTAAACTAATATTTACATAACAATTTTTCTATATACTAATGGTTAAAAGGTTGTTTTTCCAGCAATTTTGAGCTGAGGACTCTGCCCCCCGCCTCATTACTATAAATATAAAACGTCGTGGCGCGGCGCGCGTAGCCTCATTCGCTCCGCGGCCGCGTCACGGTAACATGCCCTGTTTATTATTTTTCGTGCCTAAAGGCTTAATATATAAGAAATTAAATTGCACTATACAAAAGAACACAATTTACATATAATACTTACTCTACAATTTGGCATTAATTAATTTCTATATTCTAAATCTATGTTAACTCTCACCAGTTGTTCGGTGCCTTTATTGCGAGAGTTATTACATAGTTACAGTACTATTTATTAAAAATTAAAAGCTATATTTCTCAATATTATTGCTACGGCTTTTCCCGCGTTGCTGTGTGCAACCACCGCTAGTTGTGGAACCGTGAGCGCGGCCTGACGATCATAACATCCTCCTGGCTCCGTCCACCGCCCCTAGGTTGTTCAACTAGCGATGGTTACGACAAGCAATCAGTAAGTCATTTCGTTCGACGTATTACTATGTTTGCGTCGTGCACAACATTCTTAAAATACACTGTAAAAATGAAAATAAATATTATACATAGCTAACACATATATTATATATCTTTATATATAAAAATTACGTGTCACGTTGTTTGATTTGAACTGATTTCAATAAAATTTTGCGCGCTGCGTTCAGTTTGGTTCAACTTGAGAGATAGGATAGTTTTATCCCGATAAATGACCCTCAATCTTTTTATTACGAATTTAAGGATTTATTATAGGACAAAATGTCGTCGGAGAGGGCAGACGAACGTCTGCCTGGCGAGCTAGTGTGTGTGTGTGTGTGTGTGTGTGTGTGTGTGCGTGCGTGCGTGCGTGCGTGCGTGCGTGCGTGCGTGCGTGCGTGCGTGCGTGCGTGCGTACGTGTGTGTGTATGTGTGTCGGCACGTCTATAAAATACCGGTTGAATCGAGAGTGAATGAGAGGTTGCGTCACTCTAGCGGAGCATCATACCGATGGTAACGAGGTGGAAATGCGGATATATCGAGAAACCCCTACTTGTTTGTGGAGTATAAAGTTCACTGTAGGCGCTGTGTGCGAGGGATTCCGCTTGAGTCATTCTACGAGTGAATTCATTCTATGAGTGCTAAGATAGTGTCGTGGTTCTGTTCATAGTAGTAATTCTTCTGGTGCTATATTACACTGAGATAAGTAGTGTTACTGTTAGTTTGCATACTTTGGTGTTATTATGTAATCACCTCCCCCACGTTACTTGAATTAACATCAATGGCGAGTACATCACTCACCTTCGATTTGCCGATGATATAGTCCTTATGGAAGAATCGCTAGACGACCTAAGCACTATGCTGAATGACCTCAATAATGCCTCCAAACGGCCTCTTAACATAAACATGGACATATTAAAAATCATATGTAATTTCCATATCACACCTGTGCCGGTAGTTCTTGGGAGCACTAAGCTCAAAGTTGTAGACAAGTATGTTTACCTGGGACAAAAAGTCCCACTAGGTAAGTTGAACTTCGACCGAGAGCTCAATCGACAGATTTACCTCGGCTGGGCAGCGTTTGGGAAATTACGGCCCATCTTCTCATTCAGATTTTGAGCATCAAAAACGAGATTGTACAATCAGTGTGTGTTGCTAGTGATGCCTTATGGATCTGAGACGCGGTCCTTCACCGCTCGCCGTATGAGGAAGCTCAAGTTCGCTCAGTGAGCTATGGAGAGGGCTATGCTCGGGGTTTCATCGGATGATAAACTTAAAAATGTGGTTATCCGCGGTAGAACCAGAGTGAACGATATAACCCAAAGGATTAGTAAGCTGAAATCATAATGGGCCGACCATATAGCTCGAAAAACCGACAACCAATGGGGAAAAAAGTTTCTCAAATGACACCCTCGTACCGCTAAACGAAGTGTAGGGTGATCCCCACTAGATGGAGTGACAACCTGGTAAGACATGCAGGAAGTCGATGGATGCAGGTGGCTCAGGACCGTGCTATGTGGAATTCCTTGGGAGAGGCCTGTGTTCTGCAGTGGAATTGTGAAGGGATGTAATAATGATGATGGTATATAATATAAGAAATTAAACCGAATGTTTTTATGATTAAATCCATAGACTTTCAGTTTGTGCCATAGACTAATTATTGATATAGCATTCAACATAGTCGCAGAGTACAAGAACGTAGCATATTTAGTTAGCTAGTTAAAATTACATAATCTACAATATTTATAATTGTTGTATTTAATGTCAACTTTGCTTCAGTACTCAATGACTATATTTTATAAACAGGTAATTAATTACGTCCAGCGATTTCTTATGAGTCAACTTATGTGGCTCCGACCAAATGGCAGCGCTACGGTATTACGGTAGTATTATGCTGAGTTCGTTGCTTTTTCTATATTATTTTTTGATATTAAATATATACTTTATTGTTTTTCAGTGACAAAGTGATAACGCATTTTCCATTATGGTTCTTAAATGAGGTGAGACCATTAAGTGGATTTTGAAATGAAAAGGCTATCTAGTTTTATTTATTAATTGGGTTTCGTGCTCATTTGCAAAAAATTATTTTAGCCATAAAAAAATAATTGAGCTATAAAAATATCTGATTACTTTATACGTTTTACGTGGTAGAGCCATGCTGCAGCTATATTAGTAGTATAGTTGTAGCACGAATGGGTCGGCTCGACCGGAGAAGGAACACGCTCTCACAGAAAACCAGCGTAAAATAGCAGCTTAACGCTGCTGTGTTACGTATGGTGAGTGTAGAGAACCGGAGACCCTTTTTACTGGCAAAGAGGCATTCCATCTTAGTCCTCACGGGTGACAACGCATCTGCATCTTGAGTCTTTATTGAGGATAGATGTAGATGTCTATGGGTCACAGTAACCACTTACCATCAGGTGGGCTGTGTGCTCGTTTGTCACTCTATACTAATAAAAAAAAAGTTACTGGAGATTACTTTATATGAAGCGGATGTAAAAACAACTGTTGAGAGCGGGATGAGAGCAGACTCGCTAAAAGATAAAAGTTTATTGAACCGTTACTAGATATTAAAACGTTCTTTGAGAAAATTTCCTTTGCCCGCTTTTATAAGAACGAAAGTTCTCCTATTTCTTTTAATTTTCATTATATAATAACCCTAGTTTTATTGATTACGAGGTAGTTTAAACTAGTACTATAACCATTTAAAAACGCAATTATATCTTATGATTTTGTCCTTTGGGCTTCATGCATTTTTATAAATAGACCCTTTAATAGATATAGCTAATGTTTTCTACTAACCCAGTATGTGTGTTCTGTTTAAATTAATGTGTTTTTTTATTTTTCTATACTAACACCGTATTAATTTATATTATAATTATTATTATTATTTGTACACCAAAATAGACGAGAGTGGAAGTACAATTTCAAACACTACAAGTGGTCTTATTACACTGAAAGTGATCTCTTCCAAGCAAAAATTGAGTGTTTAAAATTATTAATTTTCGGTCACAGAAGAAAACTTCAAGATAGTGTAAGTTCTTTCTGCGTAGATCGGATCAAAATTTATAATTTTGTTATGAGTCTCCCCAGAAATATGAGTGCTACTTGAATATAAAAATTAACGCGATTAATAATTTAAACTCTAGTTTTATTCATTGTTTAGTATTCGCGTAATTATAAGAATTCATTATATCAACAATATGCTATTTTACGCTTGTATTCTGTATGAGTGCAGTTCTTACCCGGTCGAAGCAATCCTAGTTTCTGTATGAAATCCTTGTTGATTACATTGTTGGTCTTTTTTTATAGGAGAGGAGGCAAACGAGCATGCGGCTCACCTGATGGTAAGGTAATACCGCCGCCCATGAACAACCGCAACACCAGGGGAATTGCAAATGCGTTGCCGGTCTTTTAAAAAGGAGTAGGCTCTTTTCCTGAAGGTCCCTAAGTCGTATCGTGGTAAACTAGTGGTTGTAAGCGCGACTGATGATCGTGTAGTCCTGGGTTCCAATGATTGCTTTTCCGACAAGAAATTCTCAGATGCAGCCCGCTATATAAAGTCAGAAAGTTGACGGTGTTTCACCTCCGTGCTGGGAAAGCACGTAGAGCCGTTGATCCTTAGCCTGGTCACACTCCGATCGTGTCGAATTGCTATCCCATCGAACTATGAGAGTGAGGGAATATAGAGTGCACCTGTGCTTGTGCAGACACTTGTATTCTATCTGGCCACAGTGACCGGAATCAATCGAGAGGACATTATTAATAATATTGTGTGTGTGTGTGTGTGTGTGTGTGTGTGTGTGTGTGTGTGTGTGTGTGTGTGTGTGTGTGCGCGCGCTTGAGTGCTCATGTGCATGAGTGAATGCGTGCGTGCTTGCGTGTTATTTTATTTCCTCCGTCCAGTAGCTGTATTATTATTATTTTGTGATTTTTCTAATGTCTCTGATATGGATCTCATTTGTTATCTGAAATAAAGATTTATTATTATTATTATTTTTATGAAATAACTACATGCCTTTTGGCGACGCGCTTAAAAAATTGTTTTTAATTTCATAAATAATAAATGAATTCATATTTAAAATTTTGCTATTAAATCATATAAGGCACTCCGAATAATAACACAATCTACGAGTATATTAAAAGTAAATAGATTCAATATAATTGTCAAAAGAACGTTCATGGTTCGATTCCTTTGTCGAGAGTTAATTCCACAATTTTGTTTACAGAATAATTTAGAGTTTTGTGTTACATAGTAATCGACTGTGGAATACGAATAAAATTCTTGTATTAAATTAGATACTTATTTTAGATAAAAACATACTTTATTCTTATGATAAGAGATACGATACATAATGGCTAGATAAGAATAGCATATGTAAACAAATAATGTTTCGTAATGAACAGAGATAGTTGTAATTTAAACAAAGAAAGCACTAGCCTCATACTGCTATGATATGGGTCATGTACGGATTGGTTGCTCATGTGGCATGGGATTTAAATAGCCTACTACTATAAAAATAAAAAATAAACTTTATCAATTTGTGAAAATTTCAGTAATTTGTGTAGAAATAAGTAATAAATGATTCAGATTTATTGTGTGTATTAACAGCAACAGTTCTGTGTTAAAAATGCCTAAATTGTGCTTAAAATAGTGAAATAATAATAGATTTATATAAGAAAATTAAATTTGAATTAAAGTGCATTAATTCCTTTAAATTGTGAATTAAGCTATTGTAATGGTTAAGATACCCATGTTTATTAATAAAGACTGTTGTTTTGACCATGTGCGTTAGATATTTAAGATTTATAACTTTAAAAAAAAATCTGTAAACTAGGTGTATTTTGTTGAATATCTTAATATGTTTTTATTTGATAAACATGTAAAGTATAACATAATGATAAGACTTTGTATGTGTTTCTTATAAATAAAATTGAATAACCATATTTTGTAAAGAAATAAAGATATGGGGTAAAATACAAGGGTGCAATGATGAAAATCAATGTTAAAATATGTCGAAATGGGGCGCGGTGCGCGGTGTTTTTTTTTTCACGCATAGCTCGCGACTAGGATAGTAAGCTGGTAATATGGATATTATTTCGCCACCAGCTACCAGTTTTACAGTTTAAATCAAGAGAGAAAGCAATAGGAAAAGTGATAGGAAAAGTAGTGAAAGTTTCAACGTTGCACTCTTATGGGGAAATTACGAAGATAAAATTGATGTTTCATTTCCGACTGAACCTTTAAGTTATAAAGATATACAGTCCACTCTACCGCCGTCAAGACAGGAACCACTCGATAGGGACCCGTAATCTTAGTCTTCTAACCTTTATTTAAGAAAGGGCAACAAACGTCCTTGTGTGGCACTCCTTCTCAGAGTCACACCCACCTCGTTGTTCCCGAACCCATCGTGGTGTGATTTCAGTTTCTTGGGCCAGAACGTCAATGACCAATTAACCTCTGTCTGTTGGACACTTTCAATGCCTTTAATCTGTGTGCATCACAGTGACAATTTCTTTACAAACTTTTTTATGTTCTCGTCTTCTATCTCACATGAAGGTTATTTTTTCTATAATAAAGGCGAACAACTAGCACACTGTTTGCCTGATGGTTATTGGATGCTGTGGAACATAGTCATCTTCATATATCCTCAATTAAGAATCAAAATTCAGCTGCATTGTCACCCTAAAGACTTAGATGGAATACCTCGTTTTCAGTAGAAAGGATGTACGGTTATCTACACTCATCATAAAAAATACAGCAGGATTATGCTGCTATTTTACGCTGATACTCTGTGATAGTACTTGCCTGATCGAGCTATGATATAGCTGCAGCATTGCTCTACCAAGTATAAAAAGATAAGTTGTGATGTAGTTGCAGATGGTTAAGCGCACTGAATTAGCTTACAAAAGCCTATTCACTATTACCTTAAAGACACCCAGAATCTAATACGACAGAAATACAGACGCTGGCAAATAATTCCACTCTATTACTATAAAGTATTACGAAGCAAAGTAAATATAAGCAGTTATTTAAAAACTATAACCTCATTTTAAGACCAAAAAAGAACTTTTAAATAGCACGAATATAATTTGTAAAATTATATTTGTTTTTAACGCGCAGACTTGACCCGCTCGGGAAAAGCCCGGAGTGTACTTGACGAAGAAATTATAGGACGTTAGTAAAATTATGGCGTATATTTTAACAGGTTTTATTCCTGAAATTACAAAGTTAGGTACTTTATTAATTAGTGCAATAAACAATTCATTTTAATATCTATTAAATGGACTGAAATAAAAATATATCTATTTATCCACAAAAAAAAAATTAATTGAAGACGTAAAAGTAAAGTAAAGTTGCAGCCTATTTACGTCCCACCGCTGGGCACAGGCCTCCTCTCATTTCTGAGAGGGTTTTAGGGCAAGGAAATGTCCGCCGCGCTGCCCCAATGCGTGTTGGCGAACTTCACATGTCTTTGAGATTTTTTTTCTTGTTTCTCAGACATGCAGGTTTCGTCACGATGTTTTCCTTTACCCGCCGAACACGTGGTAAACCAGCACTTAAAATTGCAATTAACAATTTTATTGGTGCCGGCGGGGATCGAACCCGGGTTGCTCGATTACTGTGAAGCTTATAGCGAGCGGAACCATCTGAGCTACCACGGCTCTTTAATTAATAATTTAAGACAAAAAAAAATTTAAGACGTGGATAAACCATTCTGTAACTATAATATGATTGTAGCACGAATAGGTCGGCGCGACCGGGGAAAGACCACGCTCTCGCAGCACATTGCAGATAATAACTGTTGGTTGCGTTTAATTTCACATTGGTTTAATAAATCCAAATGTGGGATTAAGTTATTAATATTATTACAACTAATGGGTATAATCCGATATCCAAATAAAATTATTTTTGCAGTAAAAAAAGAAAAAAATATTTAGTTACTCTACAAAATATTGAAGGTGAGTACAGAAGGGTCTCTTTTACGTAATATATTTATTTATGTAGGTAACTATTATATAAAATGAAATTAATAGTAAAAATAAAATTAAAACCCACTCTAATCAATAATGCATAAGGTCACCATAAATAATATTCCAGAAATTACTATCCATATGTTACAACATATATCCGATTAGAAGCCCATCTATTATATGTAATGAGGTCCAAAAAGTGCGCCGTGGCCGGATTTCAGCGTGCAATTTACGCTCCATGGTATATACGGAGATCGACCCGATCCCGTATTAGAAATGGTACAAGTTGCTAGAGTAAAGCGGGGAAGCTTAGTCGTATCCTTACAGAGACTTTATCTATTCATATAAAAAAAAACATTGTCTGTCCGTAATATCGAAATAAGTCCTATTATATTCCAATTAGACATGAGTCATTATTTTTTTAAATGTTTGTCTGTCTGTCCAGGCTAACATTCTTAATATCTGAACCGATTGTGATTACACTTCACGAACATATATAGAGCAATGTTAGGAGTTATCTAGACTGATGCTACTAAAGATTTTTTTCCAAAAAAGTTAAAGATTTTTTGAAGAACAGAAATTTATAAATTAAATGGTCTTTGATTATCTTAAATATTTTTTAAACATTAATACATCCTATACAAGTGATGCCGGAACAGGTCTCTAGTTATTTATATTGCTAACTAGACGACTATCATCTTCAATAAATGTGTGTCAGCTTTCGGCGTTTTTCATTACTAGTATGACATTTGAGTAAAATTTTATCATGCACACAAAAGAGCAGTGAATTTCCCACTTTTAGAGGAATTAGTAAATAGTAATTATTGAAATTAATAAGCACACACAGATAAGAATGTTTTTTTTATAGAATAAGGGTAATAAGCACACTTGAAGGTAAGGGAATACTGTGGTCCCTAGACATAAATATTTATTCTTAATTAATACTCAAAACGTAGATGCGCTGCCACCCCTGAGGACTAAAATGGAATGCCTTGCTTCCAGTAAAAAACACAGCAGTATTAAGCTGTTATTTAACTCTGGTTTTCTTTACTTCCCCGATGTAGCCGACCCATTCGTGCTATAACTATAATATAGCATATACTTACACATTTATCTGCGCAATGTAAAGCAAACTAATACGTATTAATGGCATTTTTTTTAAATACGAGACCAGGATTTAAATTCATATTACAGTAAAAGATAGTATCTCCGTTTAAACAAATAAAAATTAAAGTAGCTTGTCAGTTTTATGTCCAACTAAATTGTGTGTAGAATAAAATTTAGTAACTACAAGGTTAATTAATGATGTTAAAATTAATTAAGCAGTGTGAGGAGCAACACACGCTTAGTCCTTATCGCTGTCACCACTTACACACTCCCTCAATTGCGTGCATACTCCCTTAAGTGGTGACAGGGATAGTCCACACTATTGAGGGAAGAAATAAAATAAATAAATATATACTTATATATATTATATACATCCATACATCCATTACAGGCTATAAAAGTCCAGTACAGAACATAGGACTCCGCCATATAATATATTTTTAACTAACGTGCTATAATATAAAATGACGGAAACTCGCTCAGCTCTTATACTTGAGACCGTAAGTGTAAAGCCGACGCAAAAAATAAGGGTGAATTTAGATAAAATAATATGGGCAGGCGGCGAACACGTTCATTACTCGCCCTCAGTTAGGCCTCGCGGGATTTCCTCTTATTTTTTATCCAATGCCTTTAATCCGGCGAACAGTTTTTTTTATCGAAATATAATTTACCGGGATTTTTCCCGTAATACATTTTTCTTCTATTTTTCGTCCATACTTTTGGTAATATAAAAAAAAAACTCTGAGATCGATTAACTTTCATTCCATTTTCTTATGCTACGTGCATTTGTAAGAGAAAACGTTACTTTGAACGTTTTTATAGGATACTAGTGACCTTACTTAATACTAGGTTTCACCTTGATAGGACCTATTAATTTTATAAATTTTTATTATTACTAAAAAGCTTTCTTAATAAGCGTTTATCGAATAAAATATTACCTAAATCCTTCCTGTCATTAGTCTCTATCTTTTCGTACACAGAATTAAAAAACCTGAACTTAGATAAAAGTGGGATTTCTTTTAAAAAACTGTTTACAATGACGTATTATTGTAAAATTCAGTACAATAATCAAATACAATTAGCTTGGTAACGATCACTCTGCAGTACTATAACCTTTTTATATTACAACCTTTATCATATAAAAATTGAACTTACCTCTAGAGTAACTTTGTGATTTTTCTGGGATTTTGTTGTCAAAGCATATAAATTGATCAATGAATAAATTTGTAACTATGGAGCAGAGTAGCTTGTTCTACTTTTACGGAATATATAATAAAACTATTTTTGATTGGGTTTTTTACATAAAGATTGATATCTCAAAACATAATAATATATTTTCATACAGGTGTGAGTGACCCAAAAATAATAATAACGAATAGTAAATACAGTGATAAATGTTGAATAAATAATTTATTTTTCTACATACTGTCCTAACAAGTCAACGGCAATGTCCATTTTTTTTCTATACCCAGAATTTCCCTAGAAAAAAACACTTTATCTTGACCTTCCAAAAAGCCGCAACAGTGTCCATCACTTTGCTATTGTCTGCAAATTTCTTACCTCGAATGTGTTTCTTGAGCAAAGGAAATAGATAGAAGTCACGAGGAGCTAGATCTGGCGAATAGAGTGGGTGTTCGAGCAGTTCAATACCCGTTTCTTGAATGGCAGCCATCGCAACTGCGTCTTTGTGAGTGGGAGCTTCTCTTGCTGAAGCAGTTCTTATTTGGCCTGCGTAGTTAAAGCCCGAAATAGCGGCTCCCTTTTCAAGATGTTCTACCATAAGTATTCCTTTGGCGTCTCAAAAAACGGATGCCGTAACCTTTTCCGCCGAACTTGACACTTTGAATTTCTTCGGCGTCGGTGAGGAGGCTCGTTTCCAAACCATTGATTGTTGTTTGGTTTAGAGATCAAAATGGTAGGATACAAGTCTCGTCCATGGTCAGAAAACGTGACAAAAAAAAATCGTGATCTTCTTGAAACATTTCGAGATTCATTCTCGACGTGTAGAGTCGTTTTTTCTTTCGGTTAACATTCTCGGTAACATACAGAGACTTTTTTCATACGCAATTCTTTCGCAAGGGTTCTTTGATTTCTGCTTTATGATATCCCTGTGACCTCAGCTATATTCCTGATGGACACTTTTCGATTCGAATGTATCGTATTGGCAGATGCCAATACGATATACTCGAATTTTTTCACGTTATCTACAGTGAGGGATGTGGATCGGCTTCCTCCGCGATATTCATCTTCCGTGAATTTTGTGTCCAGCTTCAACTCCGAACTAGCGGGAAACTTTGCAATATGGAGGAGCAAAGTCCCTCAATGTTTTCACCAAGATTTTTAAACTTTTTAAAGGCCGGCAACGCACCTGCAAATCCCTTGGAGTTGCAGTTGTTCATGGGCGGTGGTAGTCACTTACCATCAGGTGAGCCGCAAACTCGTTTGCACCCTCTCCGATATAAAAGACTTTTTTTTTTAAATAAGAGGCACTTTATGGCAGCTCTAAATTTGTCTTTCTCTATTTTGATTGATGTTATCTCTTTGATGATTCGTATTCAAATGAAGGTACCTCCCGGGTATCATAGCCTATTGATATGATTTTCTTATGTTGATATATAAGGAACATAAACAAACAAAAAAAATTGTGGATTTTTATGTACACTGAAAATAACTGATTATAATTACTTTTGGACATCGGGACTTCAAACACCTCAGTAAAGCACTTGAAACTTCGGGAAACAAAATATACGATAATTAATATTATTCAATGTATTTTTAATGGGGTTGTTATTAACTAATTTGCTTAATTCCGCGTGAAGAAAGAAAATGATGTGTCCTGCCCAGTTTTAAAGGGGACCTCCCACCCTCCCTCAATCGCGCGCACTATACCCGTCGTCGTTAATCCCAGCACTACCACCCCAGCACCACCACACTAGTCACGATACACCACTCTCGAAAATACGACACGTGTTCCGCCTCTACACGAGGCATCCTCAGGTGAAGTAGACTCTGCGGAGCATAGATTACTGTATATATACTAGAGATAGATGTGCGACTCAAATTTAATTTTTTTTAGTGTCGTGCTTTGCATAACAGACGGCGCTTACAATAGAAGGAACTTGAAAAAAACGGAAAAATAAACACATCTGCTGGATGCGATGTGTTTATTTTTCCGTGTTGCGGGTCTTTAGATTTCGGGATCGCCCGATTATCCACCTGAGCTATTATAACCTTGTACTTTGTGGCGAAATTTACCTTCGTATTCTAATAATATTATAGCAGTTTTTCATTATCTGAAAACACAGATAAAATGGCACTTTCTAAAAATAAATAATGTTCAATAAATATTAATAACAATTTAAGCGTAACCAGTGACCGCTACTAACTTCGTAGTGCGCGTGGATTATTGCGTATGCATAGACTTAATATATAAGTGCCCTCTAGTGAGATTAAAATAAGTCTAGCCTAGCGCTTCGGAATGTAGATGGAAGCACATAAAACGTATCATTTTGTTCGTAAAATAATGTTCTAAGTTGCACCCCCATGCTACGAAGGCTAGCCGCTAAGTGAGCGGCGAGCCGAAACTACTGCTATTTATACTACTTGCTGATGCAACCGTGCTCCAATTACGTAGCGAGCGATTACGTCATGCGATCAATCACCGCCTGACGTACGCCGATATTTGCTGTGAAATTAACAACAAACTACTGCGAAACGTCCGCCTACCCTACAACCACGCAACCAAATGCTGACTACCTCACCGTTAAGGCCACAAACGACCATGTTGCGAAGCTATATATCATCAAGGAGCAGGCTTAAAGGCTTTGTTTAAGAGAGGCAAGTTGGAAACATTTGTTTGTTCATTCAGCAGTGCAACGTTACCGTTATTATTTTTTAATATCTCTAACTGTTCCAAACACACACAGTCGTAGCCCTTTATTACAAGTATGTAAGACTTTAAATGAGTTGGCTTGGCAAGAATTGGCTAGGCTGTGTCCAGTGTCCAAGAGATGTTTAGCAAAATGTGATTTATCGGGGTTACAATTCCTGTACGCGGCTAAATGCTCTTTACAACGTGTTTCGAAGTTGCGACCAGTCTGACCCACGTAAACGGCTTGGCATTCGTCACAAACAAATTTATAAACACCAGACTTTAGACGAATATCTAACTTATATTTATAATTACAGATATTCTTAAGTGAATTGTTTGTTTTGAATGCCACGTACACGCCACTCTGTTGAAGAGTATTAGCTATTTTTTCAGATATAGAACCTAAGTAGGTCAAACTGCCAACATATCGACGATCACTTTGAGGTTTAACCGCGTACAGAGAATTGTGTATGACAAGTTTTTGTTTCTTTTTTATTACATTGTCAATGATATTTTTTGAATAACCGTTAGAGACCGCAATTTGATAAATTACATTAAGCTCTTTTAAATAATTTCATTTGCTTAATGGCATAGTAAACAAACGATTAATATAAAATAAAAAGCGGCTAATTTATGTTGCCACGGATGACATGATGACGCAGGAATGACCGCGTCGGTATGAGTTGGCTTTCGATAAAATTGAAATTCATGTAACGACTCTTTCCTTGTTATTGTTAAGTCGAGGAAATTAAGGACACAATCTTGTTCCAATTCAAGCTTAAATTTAATTTTGTCGTGGATTTTATTAATTTTATTAAGGAAAACATGCAGTTGCCTCTTTGTACCAGTCTAGCAAATAATTATGTCGTCTACATATCGATAATAGTATAAGATATTTTTATTGACTACTATGTGTTGTTTTTCAAAATTATCCATAAAAATGTCCACCATAAGAGGACTTAGAGGGGAACCCATGGCTAGCCCTTATTTTTGTAGACAGAAGCGGTTATTAAACGGGAAATAGTTTTGTTTCATACAGAGAGATGTTGTTTAGAAGAAGTTGTTTGTGTGTAAGTTTAGAAGATCATTTGTTTCTCCGGGATGTAGACGACGAGGTCCCCTTAAAACTGGGCAGGACATATAATTTACATTCTTCACGCGAAATTAAGCAAATTAGTTTATAACAACCCCATTATAATGGATTCCCGCAAAGTAACGCCTGATTCTATCAATTATTAAATATAAGAAATCATTATATAATTATTTACTTTAATTTTTCTCTAATAATGTAAGACTTTTTTAACCTAAAAGTATTAGATTTTAAATTAAAACAAATATAACTTCCGTGGCAACTGTTTTGAGAAATACAGGACTAGTGAAACTCTCTCTCTATATTTATTTATACCGATAAATTGGAAGAATAGTAATAAAATTTGTAATAAAAATAATATTGTTAGAAATGAAAAGAAAAAGTCGAAAATTTGACTTTGAAAATGATTACTTAATAATTCGCTTGGGCATCATAATGTTAATCGAAATGACATTGTAAGGCAAAAAAAGGCAGTTAATGTTGGACCGTGGATACTAATCAACGTCAATTTAAGTTCACTCACTACAAAACAGAAAGTACACCCACGAGTGCCATTATGAAGGACCCTTGACTAAATCTAAGCGAAACAGACAATATTTAAATGTAAATGTGCTATCTTAGGAACTCGTAGCTCAGATGCTTGCTCAATTTTAGTTTCCTAAATAGATGTAGCGCCCGTGTAAGAATATCCACTTCTCCATATCTATAAAGCAATCTTTAAGGGTAGTCTGTGTTCAGCATGGGACTTTCATAGGCTTTTATTGATTAAAAAATCGTTCCACGCATCAAATCAAGCAGCTTGCTTCGTATTTCGTAATGCGTCCAAATGAGTGGAATAATATTCTAGGGTCTGTCTTTCCATCCGATTAAAATATGGTCGTCTTAATTGAAAAAGGGAATAGGTTACGCAAAAACAGTGTGATTTACCATCTATACACACACTGACTACACACACACACTAACTGGTGTGCACTATGTTCAGGTATCATCATTCAAGCACTGGTTTATGATAAATAATAAAAAACTGATGAAATAGATAAAGGAATACACGTGCAACCAGAATTGAATCTCCGCCGACAGCAGTAAAATTAAATGGAACAAATTTTTATGGATTAAGTATACTATCGCGTTTCGGGTGCTTTACAGCACCCATATAGAGGACATAGGTGTTTCACTAATGCCTACCAAGGATGATTCACGAGACTATTGAAATTAATAAAACATCCTAATATCAATGGAGAAGATGGATGGGTACTGCCATCTGCTTGGGACGTCACAATTAATAAAATTAAATCCAAACTCAAGCATACCACTGCAAGACTTCAAGATACTATAAGCTCATTTTGCGTAGATTGAACCAAAAATTAATATTAAAAAAAAGAAGATTCCAGGCTAAATATGACATCGGGACACCTCAATCCCCCGTGACCATGGCTGCTGTAAAGCACCCGAAACGTCAGGAAGCAAAAAGTTAAAATTAACTGCGATAGAATCCGTAAAATGTGTTTAATTTTAATGTATAGTGTTCGCGTTAATATAATAAATCATTATCAGTAAAATTGTTATGAAGGTGTCCGTTCACCATCGATTTCAATTATTTCAAGTTCTTGGCGGCAAATTAGAACTTGTGAGTTTGATAAATTTAAAATATTTCAGAGATAAATGAAGTGGGACAACTTGATATTTCCTGCTTCAAAACAGATTCAGAAATATAACAGTGGTAGAGCCACGCGGCAGCTTTTGCTGTCGCACGGATGGGCCGGCTCGAACCGGGGTGGTACCACGACCTCACAGAAAACCAGCGTGAAGTAGAGGTTTACCTCTGCGTTTCGCTTGGTGAGTGCAGGTGGCCGGAGGCCCTTTTTACTGGAAATGAGGCATTCCATCTTAGTCCTCACGGGTGACAACGCATCTACATTTTGATTTGTAATAGAGGATAGATGTAGATGTATATGGGCTGCAGCAACCACTTACATCAGGTGAACTGTGTGCTCGTTTGTCACCCTTATCCTATAAAAAAAAAGCTAAATGCGAAGCAATGGGACGTTTGATTATTTAGTTAAGTACTCAAAAAACATTAGGTTACATCCCTTACATTAGAATTTTACCTATAAATTGGAGGTGTTTTGAATTGTACATACAGTGCCTAGGTCAAACATCAAGATCCAGAACAATTATATAATAATTATTATTATTGTAAGTCATACACATACTTGTCTCACGCGCGATTCTAACGCGATGTTGCAAATACCCTTATTAAAAACAAACACATAGTTCACCTGATGGTTAGTGGATACTGTGATCCTTATATATCTACATTTGTCCTTGATTAAGTATAAACAATCAGATGTGTTGTCATTCCTGAGTACTATGATAGATTTTATAGAATAAAGATGACAAGCGAGCACACAGTCCACCTGATGGTAAGTGGATGTTGAGGTCCATAGACATCTACATCTATCTCCGTTTAAGAATCAAAATGTAGATGCGTTGCCACCCCTGAGGACTAAGGTGGAATGCCTCGTAGCCATTAAAAAGGATCTCCGATTCTATACACTCACCATACAAAACACAGCAGCATCAAGCTGCAATTTTACGCTGGTATTCTGTGAGAGCGTGGTTCTTCCCCGGTCAACCCGACCCATTCGTGCTACAACTATGATATAGCTGCAGTATGGCTCTACCACGAATACCTCTTATCCAGCAAAAACGGTTTTCGGTGCTCCGCACTCACCATAAAAAGCACAGCAGCACAATGCCGCTATTTTACGCTGGTATTCAGTTAGTGCGTGGTCGTTCCCCGGTCGAGTCGACGTGTTCGTTCTATAACCATAGTATAGCTGCAGCATGGCTTTACCACGTATATCTGTGCTAGTGGACGGTTTAGATGTTTTATTATAACTACTTAATAAACTAAGATATTTGTCGTTACCAATATCATCAGCATAATCTTCATGCTTATCATTCGGATTGAGTATCGCAGTACGAGACATCTCACACCTTAGGTCATTTTGATATTTTTTTTAATAAAAAAAAAGTAGGCAACGTGAAAGGGACTTTGTGAATTATAAATGATCATACGCAAGGATAAACTGTGAAAATAATTCCAGTGGTATTTGTTTAGGATAAAGAGAGCTTCTTTGGCACAGTTTTTTTTTTTATCGCCGCAGGGCAAAGAACCTACAAAATAAATCGCGGGGGTCCTCTGCAAACAATGCTTTTGAGGGATATTAATGTTCCTCCCCAAAGATATCCCCTGATATCTTTTGCGTCATTCATTCTTTTGACGGCTGCAAAATAGAAGTAGAATAATTCGATATTTTATTGCGGAAGGGTTTGTTTGATATTACGATACTGTTGTGATTAATAATGACAACTCATTGTAGTCAAACAATAGCAGTGTTTTTAAATCAAAGTTGGCAACTTTGATTTAAAAATAATGAAGAAGGAACAAGAGTTATTTTTTTTTTAAAGTTTTGTCAAAAATTACTTAAAAGTGCGAATACGTATTTAACGTAGAGGATATAACAGAATAAAAGCGACATACTCATTAATAACGCCTTGGAAACTCTGTTTAGCGAAAACAGTAGGTTACCTCTCATATATTATATTCGCATGAGTTATTTAATATCTAAATTTTCTTTATTTCTTTATTTGTTTAAACTGTTATGTACAAAAATAAAGACGTAAATATAGCAGACTTAATGCCTGAAGGCATTCTCTCCCAGTCAACTATTAGGCTAATCAGAGATAAACATATGGGAGGTAGTGCAGCAAAAATAAACTAATAATAAGAAAATACGATAACGAAGTTCGAATAAACCAGAATGTATTCATAAAATTTATTCAATACATATATCATACAAATTTACATTAAATATAAATATATTAATATAGACGTACACAAATACATAAATCAACTTAAATACATACAACATATAACTAAATACATAATATTAGATATGCATATATAGATATTATTGGCAGTGTTTTCCAAGAGACGAAAATATATAACTTTCTTATGTTTAAGTATTAATTATATTTATGTCGTAGAGCAATTCTGCAGCTATTTTATGATTGTAGCACGAAGGGGTTGTCTCTACCAGGAAAGGAGCATGTTTTCACTAAAAATAGCAGCTATATAATGGCGTGTTTCGCATTATAGAAAACCTGGTACTTACCCTGTTACACCCGGTTACCCTTTAAGTGGTAATAAGGCATTCTATATTAGTCCCCATGGGTCGTGCATCGCATATTTATTTTGATCCTTTATCGAGGATCGATGTAGGTCATACGTGGTAGAGCCATGCTGCAGCTGTATTAGTAGTATAGTTGTAGCACAAATGGGTCGGCTCGACCGGGGAAGGACCAGGCTCTCACAGAATACCAGCGTAAATTGGCAGCTTGATACTCCTGTGTTTTGTATGATGAGTGTAGAGACCGGTGACCTATTTTACTGGAAAAGAGGCATTCCATCTTAGGCCTCACGGGTGACGATGCATCAGTATTTTGATTCTTCTTTATTGAAGCTAAATGTAGATGTCTATGGGTCACAGCACCACTTACCATCAGGTGGACTGTGTGCTCGTTAGTCACCCTATCCTTTAAAAAAAGTAAAGTTTAGTTACAGCCTATATACGTCCTACTACTGGGCACAGGCTTACTGTCTTTTCTGAGAGGGTTTTAGGGCAAGCAAGTGTCCACCGCGCTGCCCCAATGCATGTTGGCGAACTTCACATGTCTTCGAAATATATTTTTTTCTTATATCTCAGACTTGCAGATTTCCTCACGATGTTTTCCTTCACTGTCACGCACGGCATATCAGCACTTAAAATTGCAATTAACAATTTCATTGGTGCCGGCGGGGATCGAACCTGAATTGCTCGCGTACTGTGAAATTTACAGTGAGTGCTAACCATCTGAGTTACCACGACTATTTTTGTGACTGTTATAAACTCATTAACTTACAAGCAATTAAAAAAAACCTGATAAAAATTGGACATGCGTTGTAAATTTATTTAATTAATGAAAGCGAAATGAGAGGGCGCGTAGAGCACGACGCCGTAGCGCTACGTGAGTCGTTTGCCCAAATTAATGCTCGCTCTACAACTCTACATTCGAATGAGTTACATAAGCGGAAGCTTGTGTGGAAGTGACAGAATTAAGGTGGAAATTAAATAAAACTGTAGATTATTATAAAAAATTACTTGTACTTTCGTTCCATTCGTTTATTATGGTGCGCCAACTAAATATTTTGTCTATTCAGAAAACGAAAACAAGATATTTTTCCTGTATCGTGGAGGCATTAAGCATACATAAATTATTACTCTGTCCATATGTGGACTTGACCTGACTGTGCAATATGAGGTGGCTAGCTCTTCAAGGAAATATTTTCTTCTTCCAAAGAAAATTGATTGGTTAATTATTTAATAAAATTTATGAAAAATACAATAATGGAAATAAACAATTATTAAGGGGAAAAAGGCGGTATTATCGCTACGTAGCAATATTATTGCCACAAAATCGGTTTGCTCAGAAAATACAAATACACTCACTATCGTGTGGCTGAATAAAAAATTGCGAAAGGGATGTGGCTGAGGCAAGGTACACACCACACTCTCTCCCGAAAAAAATAGCCCATCACAAAGCACTCGTAAAAGAAAAAAAAACATTACTTTTTTTGTCGATTGGACGAGTCATGTAGCTAACGCGACGTCTATATGAAAATTATAAAATATAGTATTAATCAAGTCATCGAACCAGACAGACGTCTCACATTGGCAACACTGACATAACAGAACTAATAAAGAAAAAAAGATATCAATCAATCGGTCAATCAATCAATCAATCTTTATTTATCAACCAAGTGTACATAACTGGTCTTATAATAATAACAATTTGTCTCAACTTAGTAGCCTTTTTTAGGCTTTGCAAATTTTAGAAAGGGAGATAAAATAAGTTATTAAATATAAATATTATAGAGTAATTAGATTAATGAATTAACCATATAGTCTAATAATTAAACAGTATTAATTCGTGCAAAATTAAAGGCATTTGTGATATTTTATATTAACACAATAATGATTCTAGATATCGAGAGAAATACTAAATATCCGAGAAAATTCGAAGACACGGGAAATCGGTTTTTGTACGTAGTAGAGCAATGCTGCAGCTATATTATTAGTACAGTTGTAGCACGAATGGGTCTTCTCAACCGGAGAATTGCAGCTTAACGCTGCTTTGTTTCATATGGTAGAGAACTGTAGACCCCTTTTAGTGAAAACGAGGCATTCCTCACGGGTGACAACGCATCTGCATTTTGATTTGTAATTAGATGTACTAAATAGGTGTATAGATATTTATAGGCCACAGACTGTGTACACGTTTGTCACCTTAATCCTATAAAAAAATCTGCCAACAGTTATTGGGAGAGCGTGATAGACTCTTTACTCTTTATATACATCTCAGTGATGAGAGGTGACCTGTGCTCTTATAAACATTTACTACATATTGTTATTATAATTTAAATATAGCGTTTTTTCTCTCTCTAGTAATTCGCTTCTCACTTGTTCCCGACTAAACTTTACGTTATGACGGCTGTAGGTCCCAATAATGTTCCTGTAATTACTCTACCCACCGCTGTTCATCTAACTAACATTTGCTACGTCGCAAATGGAAATGAGATAACAGGTGACGTGACCTCGGAATGGAGGCGTCGGAAGGACTAAATATCCCACGTTAATATGATTATTTTTTAATTACTATGGCTCGCTCTGCACTATAATATCTAAAAATTATTTTTATTAACATTGCTGAAAGAGCTTATACTGCAGCAAGCTCAAAGAGCTAAAGTACTTAGCTTGATTATATTCATTTATTTATAAATTCATTATAGCCTATCAAAATCCTCTGCTGAAAGTCATCCTCGTAGTCACCTCATAAGAAGAAGACTTGCCGTGGTAGCCACGCTTGGCAGACAGGTTGGCATGCCATTTTTTATTTTTTAGTTTTTATTTAGAAGACGCTGTTGCCCTTTTCCTGGTTTGTTTCCTCTCTCTCTCTCTCTCTCTCTCTCATCATCTCTTACGACATCTACGGGACAGTAAGGGATAGTGGATATTATACTACACGGTAAACATATAACTAATATCGCGTAACTATATCAACCCCTATCTTTATAACGTCTTTAAATGATCGTGTTACTTCTGAACAATTTAAACTTCCTTTCAGTTAGGTTGTTCAGCAGTGGAATTAGATGTGTGTGATGTATAATTAATTAATTATTCATATTGTCTGTTACAAGTTTGCTTATTATAAGATATTGAATATCATCCTGGTGGTAAGTGGCAATGATGCCCTAGACAGTAAATCCTGTGTCTAAGCATAAAAAAGCCCCATGCACTCTTGCCTTGATGACATACATTAATTTCTTTATCTTAAAAACTGTCAGTTCTACAAGATCGTGTTATCTAGGTATCAGCTCAAATAAATTTAATATTAATAATAAAAATCTTTCTTGCCACATACGAAATATTAAGTTTACAATTAATTACATACACATAAATAAAGATTTAATAAAATTATTAAAAAATAAACATAAAACTTAACAAAATAAAAAATAAAAATTTACTACCATTACTAAGTATAATGTGGGGCAACGAAAACAGATCCAGTTTTCACTGGGCATTATGCTTAAGTCTGTGTTTCAGTTATTACCAGCTGTTTTGACTATCTTTTTGGTTGCATGCACATAATAGCACAGTTATCCAATGCCTCAACGAGGACTATTGTTTCAAATCCATTTCATGTCGCACCCGTCTCACTAGATCTCAGGCAATTACAAACATAGACACACATTATTCATGACACGATTGTTGCGCCATTGTGTGTTGACAATTTAATGGTGTTCAATTCAATTTACAATTGGCATTTAAACCAGATTATGAAAGCAAGGCCAGACCATAACAATTGATTTTCTGTTTATAAATATAATTGTATAGAATAAAGGTGACAAACGACCATACAGTCCACCTGATGGTAAGTGGATACCGTGGCCCATAGACATCTAAAAATATCCTCAATTAAGAATCAAAATGCAGATGCGTTATCACACCTGAGGATTAAAATGGATTGGCTCGTTTCCAGTAAAAAGGGTCTCCGGTTTTCTACACACATAATTTGAAACAACAGCATTAAGCTGCTATTTTACGCTAGTATTCTGTGAGAGCGTAGTCCTACCCCGTTCGAGAAAATCCATTCGTGATACAACCATAATATAGCTGCAGCGTGGTTCTTCCACTTTTATTATTTCTTTTTGATTTTCAAAAACAAATCTTTAAGGTTTTCTTAAATACTATGGCAGAGATCCCCCCTAGTATTGCTCTTTATCTATTCGTAAACTTTCATCACAACCGGTCCAGCCATTCCGAAGAGTAGCCCGGAGAGACAGACAGACAGACAGAAACCCATCTGCATATTCGTTATGCGTGACAATTAAAGGTAATCCTTTTTATGACGAGAGATATCCAAATCCAGCAGTTGACTTTCACAATTTGATTCATTTGTTTTATTTTTACATCAACGGGTTGCGTTCGATTTAACATCCGCTTAGGCCTCCCATTGTACCAACTGTCAACGGCCGAGCTCTTGGAAGATTAATCTCCACGTCAATTGCTCGTAAATCAAGCGATTAATGTGAAGAGATTAACTTAATAGGTCATGATTCCAAATCTCTAAGGCTAATGGCTTTAGAGCCACGCTGTAATAGGATTTAAGCCAAACATTTAGTGTGTCATAACCAAATAATATCGCGCACATTATATCGAGCCGATTATGGAGATGCGAAGGGGGATTACGCTGCTCATTCGGTTTATCTTGAAAATATGAATTATGGATACGGCATTCTCTATGTTATATTTGTAAACAGAAACAAAAACAGAAACTTTTTTATTCAAAATAGATTATAAATTATACTTATTGAAAATCACTCTTTTGTTTAATTACCACTGGTTCGAAAAAAAAAAACCTCTGTCTGAGAAGAACCAATAAGAAACCCAGCGGGACTTTCTTTTTTGAGAACAGCATACAATCATGTATGTTACACAATTAACCACACAAAACAAATTAGAAAGAGCTTGGTAGCGATCACCTCATTTCCAGGGGTTATTATCATCCATAAATTCCTTAATATTGTAATAACCCTTTTTATACAAACTTTGTTTAATAAAGTTTTTGAAACTTTGAGCAGTTCAAATTTTGTATATTTTCTGGGATTTCTCACTCAGTGGACATTTGTACGTAAAAACATAAATCAGACAAAATATAATTAATAGAATCAGGCGTTACTTTGCGAAAATCCATAATATTCAAGTTGTAAAAATTTACTTTGCCCATATCCGCTCAATAAAATAAAATGATGTGTCTTACCTAGTTTGAAGACGCAATAACGGGCAGGCACCGCAGAGTATACTACATCTGAGGATTTCTCGTGTAGAGGCGAAACACATGTCGTATTGTCGTCGATCGTGTGTCATTCCTAGTGTAGTGTTGGTGGGAGTAGTGGTGACGGAGATAGTGCACGCAATTGAGGCAGGACGGGAGATGCTCTTCGAAATAGGGCAAAGTAATTTCTTTCAACTTTAAGAATAAAGATAAAGATCATACTTTAAACATAAGCTGGTAATGCCAGTCACTAGACTCTGAATAAAAATTCATTAATGGGGCAATGTATAACTTTTACAACAAAATTCCAGAAAATGTTGTTCCTCCATGTTGTTCCTGTACAAAAAGGGTTATCATAATATCAAGAAATACATGAATGAGAATAACCCCTGGCAATTAGGTGATTGCCACCATGCTGCTTCTATTAAAATTCATTTAAGAATTGTACGAACAAAATTATTGTAAAGAGAAACATGTTTAAAAAAAGTCCCGCTGGGTTTCTTGCTGATTCCTCATAGGAAAGAGGTACTTACCGAACCAGGGGTAAATAAAAATGACTTTCAATAAGTATTATGTATTTATCGATATTGAATAAAAAATCTTTCATTTATTCATTCATTCTAGTCTTGATCGTAGATTGTTTTTTATTACTTTTTTAACTCATATAAATAATAATGTTCTCTAGACCGCATTACAGTTACGGCGGCTAGTCTCCATGGAGACTAGCCATCTGCGTAGGACAGGATAATAGTGCCCAAGTATATGTGCAAGCACAGGTGCACTCTCTATTCCCTCACCCTCATAGTCCGGTGGAACGGTAAATTTTCACGACCGGAGAGATTTTTTACAAGCTGGAGCCATGCTGCAGCTATATTATTAGTATAGTTGTAGCACAAATGGGTCGGCTCGACCGGGGATGGACCACGCTCTCACAGAATACCAGCGTAAAATGGCAGCTTAATGCTGCTGTGTTTCGTTTGGTGAATGTAGAGAACCGGAGACCCATTTTACTGGAAAATATGCATTCTACGTTAGTCCTCACGGCTGACAACGCATCTGCACTTTAATTCGCAAACGAAGATAGTTGTAGAGGTCTATGGGCCACAGCAACCACTTACCATCAGGTGGACTGTGTGCTGATTGTCACCCTTATTCTATAAAAAAGAAGATCAAGCGCAAGACAAATGGCTTTACGCGCTTTCCGAGGCACGGGAATTAATCACCGCCAACTTACAACTTGCTACTAAGAATTTCTTGTCAAAAAAAATCCAATAAATGATTTTGATCCGACCCGGAATTCGAACAAGATCATCAGTCGCGTTTACGACCACTATAACAACGAGGCAACTCATATAAATTTTTAACAAATTTAACAGATTTATATTTAAAAATAAACATCGAGAAAATGAGACGAATGCAGATGTACAATACATAACATATTACACAGACTTATTTTTTTTTAATTTCATCATCGTATCTTTTCTAATCACATAATAGGAGACATTATATACAGTATTTTGTCTCATATATACTAATTTCTCTAGATATATATATTTGTCTTTTTTTAGTGTCGCGTTTTCATTTCTATGGGGGCTCTACACGCTATTTTGAGGAGTCAGAATGTGTCGAATAAGGCACGTATGGCAATTCATAATGCTGTGTTAGTCCCTACTTTAATGTATGGTAGTGAAAGTTGGGTCTGGCAGAAGAAGCATAGGAGTAGAATAAATGCTGTAGAAATGCGGTCCTTAAGGAGTATGCTAGGGCTAAATCTGAATGACAGGGTGAGAAATAGTGTGATAAGAGAAAAATGTGGTGTACAAGATGACGTTGTGACAAGGATTAAGAATGGAATGTTTCGGTGGTTTGGTCATGTAGAAAGAATGAACGAGGAAAGAGTGACAAAGCAAATTTATGTTGCAGAAGTGAACGACAGGGACAGGAAGGGACGCCCTAGACGAAGGTTTATCGACCAAATCGGCGATACATTAAAAATGGGCCAGATTAGGAGTACCCTTAACCGACGAGCGTGTATGCGTAGATATATGGATGTAAAGGAGGCGAGAGAGGTGTGTCAGGATCGCGCCAAATGGAAGTCTGTAGTCTCTGCCTACCTGTCTGGGTGACAGGCGTGAGTGTTTATGATTATGATATTAAGTAAAACGTAAAACAATGAGCGTATTCACCGCATCCACAATCACTTATAACGATATAAACTCCTGGTGAGCGGGTGGTATCATTTATCTCAGTTTGGCATACGCCCAGCCACGTTAGGCGAAGCATTATCTTCACTCGATGTACTTAACTCTCCGTCACCTCGCAGATCTTAATGTTCAGATATAAAATTTACCCTTCCTTCTTTTATGTTTTTCATCCCTTTTGTTTGTGACAGGAAAAGGTTCCGCTTTTGTCTTTATACTTTTTTTACGTAAGACGAATATAATAACAAACGCTTTCAGATGTGATGCTGCGGAAACTTATTTCATATAACGAGTGGTCGTTAAAGAAATTCTTTTCTATATTTTCCTGTTACAGTTTTAATGTGATTTGATTGTAAATGATGTTTTGTTATATGTTTTATTATTACTTATAACAAAAATAATTTGATATTAATTTAATTAACAATTAATTTACTTGTGCCTAACTTCTACATATAAATAAAATTGTAGTGTCTGCCTGTAATATTGAAATAACTGGCTTTTCATAAGCTGAAGGGGTTATTTACATGCTATTTACATGCAGAAATAAATAGACATAGACAGATATGCATTTATTCAGCAACATACACTCATACAGTTTTGATACAGAAAATAAAATAATACATAAAAACATCAAAGATAAAAGTAAATAACAAAAAATAACTCTGTTTTTACTTTTTATGTCTCCATCGGTCTGTACTTTTGAGCTAATAATTTTCAGAATGATTAAACCGATAGCAATGAAACTTTACAAACCGAAATTTAGCAATGCCAAGATAGATCTAGGCTAAAGTTTTTCAGAAAAACTAGAATATTATTTTGTTAAAACGAAAAATTGGTATTGTGAATGTTCTTTAATCTAAAAAAAATCTAAAACTAAATAAAGCAATATTTATAGATTATGTACAGTCGAGGCCGGGATTAGTTGCTATGCTAAAATATTTTTTTTTGTTTTTTTCATCAGCCAATGCCATGCTTTGGAAATGTATAATTAGCAGTTTACTTAATGATACTTTTTATATCTTAAAAGTCAACAGCCTCTCCCGTTACAGGGAATTGTGATGTTGTACTTGCCGCCCACAATATTCCTGAACTTTTAGAACTGCGGCCCGTCATCGATCTTATTATTGTACGTTACGCGTAAACGAATTGGTTAAACCGCCATCTATCGGTAGTAATAAGATTTTTCTAGTATTTCTCATAGTTGCCTCTTACAACAACTACGGTGATGGGATGATGGATTCTATTACCCCGCCAACACAGGGAAAGTTATACAAACAAATTCAATCATCTTCAAAATGACGTCAGTCTTCACAATCGTAGCATCTACTTTGATATTATTAGAGTAACACAGAGTATTTAACGTCATAGAGCTATCTTTAACGTTATATTTGTAACACGAATTTGCTAGACCGGGGAAGGATCAAGTTCTCACAAAATAGCAGCGTAAAATACCAGCTAAATACTGCTAATGTGGTGAGTGTAGAGGATCACAGACCCTTTTTACTGAAAACCAGTCATTTCATATTAGTCCTTAGGGGTGACAACGCATCTGAATTTTAATTCTTAATCAAGGATAGATGTAGATGTCTATTGGAGATGCTGCGAATTGTTCTTATAGCGAATAGTCGAATACCAATTAATCGCCATTCCTTAAGGTGAATAGTCGAATAACTAGCCATTATTACTCGACATAAAAAAGGAATATTAAAAATAATTTATTTGTTATAATATCACGCTTGTAGTAGTTTTGAACTTACTAATCATTTATTTGTTACTGTAATCTAAAATTTAAAAAGGTTATGAGAAAATAAAACAATGAAGTTAAATAAATCAGATTTTACATTTTTAAATGCTGGCAACCCTTTTTTTGTATCTATTTTAAGCGAAATACCTCGTTTTGTATAACCGAGCGTTTAATACTGTAAGGGTTTTCCCGCCCAATCAAATTCGGTTGTGTTTAAGTTGGGCGGCACGCATTTCTTAAATATTAATGAATACTAAGTGTGTTTTGTTTTTTAAGAAAAATTAAAGTTTGAAGAGAAAAGTTTCTTTTAGGTAACCATTCGTCGAATGTCGAATAATACTAGTTATTATTCGGAATAATAAAAAAATATCGAGTAGTACCGAATAATAACGAGTACTCGCGGCATCTCTGATGTCTATGGGCCTCAGCATCCACTTACCACCAGACAGTGGACAGTGCGCTCGTTTGTCATATCTATTCTAATAAAAAAAGTCTTCACAGTCGTAATATCTACTTTAATATGATTCGAGAATATTATAAACACAAAAAGTGTTTTTGTTCTATTTGACAAGCGTTTGTGACATCAAATGAATTATCGCACGCCTTTATAACAATCGTTGGAAATATTAATTTTAAGGAAGCAATATAATAGGTACCATCCTTTGACATTTCATATTCTTAGATGTAGAAATACGGTGGAGTCACAATTTTAATTAGAATAGAAATGCGGTTCCTTTAGATGTTATTTAATGATTGAAGAACAACGCTGTCTATTACAAAAGTTTGTTAGTATTAAATTTATATTTCAACATTAAATTGATCGTAAAAAGTAGAAAGTAAATTTACAGCCTATATACTCGTACGTCCCATAGCTGCCCAGTCCTCTCTTTTCTGAGAATTTAGGGCAAGGAATTTGTCAAAGATTTTTGGTCACGGAATTTGAATTGTCCACCGCACTGTCCCAATGCGGTATTTTCACTGTCTTCCAAAACTTTTATTTATTAACTTCTCAGACAGGTAGGTATCATCACAATGTTTTCATTCACCATCGTGCTCGTGATAAGTCAGCACTTATAATTGCAAATTACAATTTTATTTGTATAAAACTGTGTATCTAGTGGCGGTGTAAGAATATCTACTAACCTATATAGTCCCGTGAGTGTGTTAAAGGCGATAGAGGGAAACAAACCAGAAGATGAGCAACAATATCTTCCAAATAACAATACAAATAAAAAAATGAGTTTGCCAACCCAACCGCCAAATATTATCTAAGGCAAATATCCCCCTATGAAGTAATCTATGCGGGAGGCATTCAGCAGTGAACTCATTAAGCTATAATAGTATTGGTAACGGTTGGTATAAATGGACTACACTCAGCATAATTTGAATGTTTTAAAATTAGAGGGCTAAGTATTTGGGTTATATCCCCGAAATTCTTTACCGCTGCTTTAGAAGACGTTTTCAAGTTACTTGATTGGGAAGGATACGGTATTAACGTCAATGGCGAGTACATCACTCACCTTTATTTATTTATTTATTTATTTATTCTTTATTGCATTCCTTAACCTAAAAGAATACAAAGGGCGGACTTAATGCCTTGTAGCATTCTCTACCAGTCAAACCTCACCTTCGATTTGCCGACGATATATTCCTTATGGCAGAATCGCTGGAGGGCCTAAACACTGTTCTCAATTAGCTCAATAGTGTCTCCCAATGGATAGGTCTTAAGTTGAACATGGACAAAACAAAAGTCTTGTGTAATGTCCATATCACACCTATGCCACCATCACATCATACAAGAAAAAATCTTACTATAGAGGTAACGATTTTAATAAAGATATTTTTTAAAACTTCGCGGTATTATCCACGAAAATAATTACCAGTCTAGTGAGTGACTTACAGGTTTAATCGTATTATTACAGCTATATCTCCTATCCTCCCCAAATAATGAATAAAATAAAGAAATTGTAAAAAAAACGTAAAAGCCGTAAAAGCCGTTATATGATTTTACAGTCTGAAGTCGGTTCCACGCAATTATACATACTTTTTTTAAATGTTATATTTTAACCTTTGGAATAGACCAGTGATTCCGAAACAGTGGTCCGTAAGAGCTTAAATATGGTCTGCGAAAGATTTAAATATTTATTAGCTTTTACTTTTACAATAAATACACAAATAATACTGTCGATGAGTTACTTTTTTTCAGTTTATTATATAATAATGTTAAAAATTGTGATAATAATTTATTGTTAGATTAACACAGTTTTTCTTTCACCTTGTGGTATCTGCTAACTACAAAAAAATCACATTAGCCCCTGGTCAAAAAAAGATTGGGAAACCCTGAAATAGACTAAAGATTAACACAATCTCAATATCGTTTAAATAGTTACAATTAAAACTTCATTGCCTATTTTGTAATCTTGGGTGGAATTGTATCTCCGAAATTATATGGAGCCACTCCCGAAATATCACCTATTAGATAAAAAGGAATCATCAAAATCTGTTTAGAATTAGCGAAAATTATGCGAAAATGCAAAAAAAATATATAGTCTAATTGAGAACTTCCTCCTTTTACGAAGTTGGCTAATAATACTTCGCTTGAAATAAAAATAAAGCTGTACATAAAAATCCAGACTGGATGATAAAAAGTGTACCTCTTATTTTACATTATCAGCTCGTAACATCTTACCCACTGCTGGATGTGGGTCACTCACATAATGAACTAATGAAAAGCAGCAACATAATATTTTGTGATATTGCAACGTAGCACCATCTATTGTAAATAAATGAAAATTAACAAAATGCATTCGGAGCCATCTAGCGGGCGTAAGACTTAATATCATTCTCGTAGAACTCCCTCGTATATGTGTTGAAACACTTTAGCGCGCCATCTATCGCGAAGAAAATGTACCTACTAATAATGTAAGGCACCTTAATACCGGCATTTTAAGATAGGTAGCGCTACATCATCATAGTCAACGCCTCATTTTTACAAAGATGGCGTTAGTTGGTGGGTAGTTAGACTATAGGGCGCGCCATCTATCCTTATGAAAAGTTATAGCGATTTTAAGTATTTTTAAAATATTTATTTTATATAAAACTTAATAACGCGGAAGTACTTTTATTTCAAGGAATATATTCAATTTGTTTATTTGATAAAAAAGTAGATGTTCATGAACATAATATAGTAGCACATGAGCTATTTTGACCTCGATTCAGTCAACTGAATGCCAAAGGTTCCTCGTCGTCCACATTACAGGGACATCTAAAATTATTCTATAGATGCATTGTGACCCTGAAAACTAAAATGATGAGTTTAAAAAAAGAAAAAACGGGTATGTTGTTTTTTCTTGTATTTCTTTAATCTATTGTAGAAACGGCCTTACTCCTAATGCGTTAATTGAATATTAATAATTTTTATACCTTTTCTATTGTCATAATTATATTATAATGAAAATTGAGAGAGTAATCGAAACGTTTCTTAAATTGTTTAAATTTTTTATTAATCAGGTATATAGAAAAGCAAATTCTACAGTCGAGAAATCTAAGGATGAAAATTTTCTTTATTTAAAATAACAGTTTCGCGCCAGTTAGATTTTCCAGTTGGCTGTGTCAGCACTGAAACGCAAGATGAAGTTTCAACTGGTATTCAAGAATAACTTTCGTGAAGTTTTGCCTACTGCGATCATTTTAATTAAATTCGTTTGAAAGTTCATCCGTGACTTGAGATATAATTGACTTTCCTGTGAATTTGGCTTTTTGTTGAAATTTTATTTAAAATTGTTTTCATTTGGTTAATTCAATGTTAAATTTCAATTAACTTTAATATCTTTCATTTTTGCTATTTTAAAGATATTAAAAAAGTGTTAAATTTTTTAACACTTAAAAGTTAATAAAAAAATCGTATTAACGGTCAATGTGTTCTGGTATATATTTTGATGCAACCATTCTTAGTCTAGTTTTTTAGTGGAAAATAATTTTGCTCTATATCTAAAACAATGTAAACGGTCAAAGAAGACGATATTATTATTATTTAAAATTATATTAACTAACTACTTCGTCGAACTATATAATTGCAGCTGTAGGTATTTTTTTATCATCTCTACATTGACACATTATTTAGATCAAAATTTTTGTATAGCGCCATCTGGTACGCATATTTGAAACAGTTACAGAACTGCACTGTTTGTACCTCTATCTGAAATATTTAAAGTAAGTTTGTATTCGCTTCCATAGATGGCGACCATCGAAATTGTCATGCAAAATATGTTTTTGTCTTTTAAAATATCAAATTTTAGAATATCAATGGAAATTTTCATACAGACTAGGCTTTTCTCTATTCTTTCTTCGCGGATACGTTTTACGTACCTAGTATTGTATGTGGACACTTTATTTGCAGGCCATTCAGTCGCTTCTTTTGTGCGGGTTTCAAACCAGCGGAAAACACATAGCTACTGCGCCACCGTGGCATCAAAAATAAATAAAAGATTTTAAAAATGATAACATATAATAACACAAACACCCAGAGGGGTAGGCACAGACTACAGGTTTCCATTTGGCACGATCCTGACTCATTTCTCTCGCCTACTTTACCATCATGTACATCATACATCATAATTGGCAATCAAAAATAATAATATGTACCTAATTTAATAAAGAAACAATATTTTATTTTTTATCGAAAAAACCTTTTTGTTTGTTATTTTCTATTTTAAATATATTATTTTTAACATAAAAATATTTTTGAATACATACATGTTACAACATAATTGTTTCGCTTATAATATAGTTACCGTTACAGTCTACTGCTGAACATAGGTCTCCCCCATAGATTGCCTCGTAAGTGGATATTTGCCATAGTTGCTACGCTTGGCTAGCGGGTTGGCAACCGCAGTTTATTTTTTATTTTTAGCCGTTATTAGGAAGACACTGTTACCCATCTTCTAATTTGTTTCCCTCTGTCCCCTCTATCGACACCCACGGGATAATATGGGGTAGTGGATATTGTTACACCGCTGCCACTACACGGTCAATATATATGATAAAATACATGTATTCGCAATTTTATTAAGGAATGGTAAAAGAGTTTAAAATAACTTCAACAACAGGCATTCAACTTGAGCTAGGTTTTGGTTAAAATAAGTCATAGTTAACACTACCCTATATAGTATATTATATATGGTCAACACCGTATTTTGTAATAGGTTCATAATACATCTGCAAAATTTCAAAATATTCATATTGGAAGTGGATGAATGGGTGAAAACTTTATTATAAAATTCCAATACATTCATATTAAGTATATACATTTTTATTTAGTTGTATTTTTGAATCAAAACCGTTACCCCCACTCTAGGATTTTCTCCTGTATCTTGGAGGCAGTTTACAAACACAAATTGCACAAGGACAAACATCCAGACCCGGAACAATTATTTGTAGGCAATACAAATACTTGTTGCGTGCGGGATTCGAACCCGTGGCCCCCAGCGCAGCAACTCATTGCTAAGCCACTGCGCCACGGAGCCGTCAAGTATATTTTTATAGAACAACTTAGAAATACGAGTACCTACACAGTCCACCTGATGATAAGTGATATATCCTCGATTAAAAATCAAAATGTAGATGCGTTATCGCCCCTAACTGAGATAGAATGCCTCGTTCCTAGTAAAAAGGTTTCGATTATTTACATTCACCATAGGAAATATTATTAAGCTGCTATTTACACGCACTAACTATTATGACGGCTCCGTGGCGCAGTGACTTAGCGATCAGTTGTTGCGCTGGGGGCCGCGGGTTCGAATCCTGCACGGAACAAGTGTTTGTATGGCCTACGAATAATTATTCCGGGTCTGGATGTTTGTCCTTGTGCAATTTATGTTTGTAAACTGCCTCCACGACACAGGAGAAAATCCTAGTGTGGGGGTAAGGTTCTAAAAAAAAAGCAAAAAAAAATTATGTACACTGAAATTCTATGGGAGAATGTTCCTTCCGCGGTCGACCCAACCCATTTCTGCTATAACGATTACTTAAAAAGAAAAGAAGCAAAAAATATAATTTAGCTGCAGCATGTGATGTGGCTGTACTTCAAACTTACATGTCAAGTTAATGAAAGCACGTCAAAAAGGCGAATAATCAAGTATTTCAAGTTGAAATATTAACTAAACAGCATATTCTCTTTGTTATAGGTACGGAAGATGTTGCATAAAACTTCTTTCTATTTTTAATGTTGATTTATATTTTTATTGGCAGTTAGGTTACCGGTTCGGAAAAATTGTTTAAGCTTTCACTAAACTTTAAAAATGTTATGCTCTGATTACTTAATAACACTTGAATAACGGTTAATTATATATAAGTATTAATTATTTACATAAGATTAGGAGTACCCTTAACCGACGAGCGTGTATGCGTAAATATATGGATGTTAAGGAGGCGAGAGATGTGTGTCAGGATCGCGCTAAATGGAAGTCCGTAGTGTCTGCCTACCCCTCTGGGTAACAGACGTGAGTGTTTGTATTTATTTGTATATTATTTACGTAACTGGGTGTTTCTATTTTTATTTAATGAAAAGAGTATTTTTAAATTTATGACATTTTGTATGAATAAGGCAGAAGATAATAATATGCTATCATTTTTGCAATTGTTTATACATTTTTGCTTACTTGGTTTTTTCTGAATCTTCTTTTTAATTACCTGTAACAAACAAATTAATATTAAACGTGGTGTAAATTTATTCGTTTACGAAACCTATCCAATTGCAGAGAGGTGTAAGACAGGGTGACGTCATATCTCCGAAACTCTTCACCGCTGCATTGGAAGATGTTTTCAAGCTTCTGGACTGGAAAGGATACGGTATCAACATCAATGGCGAGTACATCACTCACCTTCGATTTGCCGACGATATAGTCCTTATGGCAGAATCGCTGGAGGACCTAAGCACTATGCTCAATGACCTCAATAGTGTTTCCCAACGGATAGGTCTTAAGATGAACATGGACAAAACAAAGATCATGTTTAATGTCCATGTCACACCTATGCCGGTAGTTGTTGGGAACACTAAGCTCGAAGTTGTTGACGAGTATGTTTACCTGGGACAAATAGTCCGACTAGGTAAGTCCAACTTCGACCGAGAGGTCAATCGACGGATTCAACTCGGTTGGGCAGCGTTCGGGAAATTACGGCACATCTTCTCGTCAGGTATACCTCAAAACTTGAAAACGAGACTGTACACCCAGTGCGTGTTGCCAGTGATGACATACGGAACTGAGACGTGGTCCTTCACTGCTGGCCGGATGAGGAAGCT
Source organism: Parnassius mnemosyne (assembly GCA_963668995.1). Lineage (NCBI taxonomy): Eukaryota > Metazoa > Arthropoda > Insecta > Lepidoptera > Papilionidae > Parnassius > Parnassius mnemosyne. The sequence continues at coordinate 39,505,104 of CAVLGL010000081.1, read as the reverse complement.
CAAGGTCGCTCAGCGAGCTATGGAGAGGGCTATGCTCGGAGTTTCTCTGCGTGATAAACTCAGAAATGAGGATATCCGCAGTAGAACTAGAGTGACCGACATAGCCCAACGGATTAGTAAGCTGAAGTGGCAATGGGCCGGCCATATAGCTCGAAGAACCGACAACCGATGGGGAAGAAAGGTTCTCGAGTGGCAGCCTCGTACCGGCAGGCGAAGTGTAGGGCGTCCCCCCACTAGATGGAGTGACGACCTGGTAAGATTTGCAGGAAGTCGATGGATGCAGGTGGCTCAGGACCGTGCTTTGTGGCATTCTTTGGGGGAGGCCTATGTTCAGCAGTGGACTTGTGAAGGGCTGTAATGATGATGATGATGAAATTTATTCGTTATCAATAAACATTTATATAAATGTCCAATTCCAATAAGTCCAATTTTTCATACATTTTTGCATTCCTTAAGCGCAAAGCGGTTAAAAATCAAGATTCCAAATTCATTAATAAATAATTTATTAATAATATAAATTGTATCTAACAATCATATTCAACATATAAATAATATAAAAAGCACATTGTCAGATAGATAAATGAATTTTCAACTCATCAACCATTTTTTTAAATAAATTAATTGCTATTTTTACATTAAAAAGTGGTTTTAGTGGCTTACGGAGTAGATTTATCAATCTATTATTTAATCTCTTTTCTTGTGGGAAGGCATGAAATGTAAATGGTAGTATAATTTTGTTTTGTTTAATTATAATTAATTTTTTTCGGCTCGGAAAAGACGATACTTTCGGTGTTTTGTGCAGCCTTGTAATAATTTATTTTACTAAATACACATTGCCTCACAGCTCACACGCACATTAGGCTCGGCCGCCATCGTGAGTGGATTATTGTATCGTTAGCTTAGAGCAACAGTAATAGGCAGGCAAAAATATCGATCGCAGTAGAAATACAAAATATGCCAAAAACCAAATTTTTGACCAAGGTTATTTTTTTATAATCACGGATTTTCATTACAATATTTTGTTTCGCTAAAAGTATGTAGAATTTATATATAAATATACTTATACGTCTTGAACTTTACGCAATGACCTGAAGGTATACTTCGGTATCTGCTATGGGAATTCCTCGACGAGTAAAACTAGGTGTGCCGAGATTGTGCTCGTTATGTTAGTTATTATACGACATTACCCCCGGACTTGACGGAGTAATCTGAAGGTGTATTTCGGTGAATGGTGCTGAAACTACTCGAAGTGCAGAATTTGGCATCGTTTTATTAGTTATGATGAGACCTTACCTCCGAACAGTGGCGAATTAATTTTTTCATAATCTTATCGAATCGCGCAATTTTGGATTTTCCAAGCATTTTTTTAATTGAAATTTGACATAAAATTATCGTAAAATTTGAAGTATACTAATAATTATAAGATTTTTGTATAGTTAAATTACTTTATAAATTTATGTATAATCATGTTATACGTAATTTTTTAATGCATTTAAGGCATGCACAATGGGATTTACCAATAATTTTTTTTTACCGTGTGAGGCAATCTGTTCAATTCATATTTAATTTTCCAAATAAAAGGTGATTTGTTTTAGAGGGAAATGTCATAAAAATGTTATGAGTTCTGATAGATGGAAGCAACATTGCTTACGCCAGGCGTAATTATCCAGAGGCGAGTGGTCTGGTACTGGGAACATCAATCCATCTGTCAAGCGTGATGAATAACTCAATCCTCTCTACAGTTAAAGTTACCCATGTCCAGTTCTAATAAGCTTAAAACTTCATTATCATCATCATCATTACAGCCCTTGGCAAGACCACTGCTGTAAACCACTGGAGTAAAGGTTAATATGTAAATTAAATTAATAAAGGACGAAGATATAAGAGCGACGCAAATATATTTTGTGTGAGAGCATGTAAAATACAGACTAAGTTATTCAACTTATTATTTACAAATTGTATTTACTTCTTATGTTGATTTTTATTTCTTCTTTTATTAAACAATCTTATTACACCTCCTAAATAGTGTTCTATGCTTGCTTAAAACGTGGACTGGTAGAGATCGCATTAAGGCGTTAAATCCGCTTTTATACAAGTCTAAACCAGTATCTATACAAATAAATAAAATTGAAGTGTCTGTTTGTAATGTCAAAATAACAGCTTTTTACTAATTGCATATAAAAGTATATACGGTACCTATAACAAAAACACAATTTTTTAAATGTTTATATGTCTGTCTGTCAGTTTGTTTGTTCCAGCTAATCTCCGAAACGGCTGGACCGATTTTGACGGGAATTTCGACGGTAGATAGCTGATGTTATAAGGAGTAACTTAGGCTACTTATAATTTAGAAAAATAAGTAGGGTTAATTATAACCCTAAATTAAGAATAAGTCGTGGGGAACAGCTAGTACATAAATAAAATTGAAGTGACTGTCTGTAACATCGAAAAAACTGCCTTTTATTGAGATGAGGGGGTTATTTACATGTCACCAAGACATGAATAACCATTTTTAAAATTTTCGTCTGTCTGCCTGTCTGGCCGCGTGAATCTTTGGATTGGCTTAACGGATTATTACAACACTTTAGCTAGTGATCCAGGCTATATATATGCAAAATATTAAATATTGTTTTTGAGACATCAAAAAAATTATGAAATCAATGGTCTTTGATTACCTTAAATCTCCTTAACGCAAGATTTATGGACTCAGGCATAGCCGGGGCAAATCGCTAGTAAATAAAAAATAAACAAAACTTTATGTGAAAAAGTAAAACGATAATATCCGTTTAGAACTCAAGTACACATCCACGGTTGGAAAATGGAGCTCGCCATTGGAATTGGTTTGGTAAAAGTTTTATTTATGAGCGAAGCTCCCGCGACTCGCTCCAAATTGAAAATGCCCTTCGATTGATTCCTTTTTCGCACTCCACCTCGAGTTTTTATTCGCCAGACGGTTTCATTAAAGACCTATTGTTTGGTTGTATTGTCGAATAATCGAAAAGTTTATCTAGGCGGACAAAATAACTTTGCGACTGCATGCGACTCAAATAGGTGGTAAGTGACCACCAACGTCTACTAATATCCGTATGTGATACGAATTGCAGTTTCATTCCCAGCCTTTTAGAAAGAGATAGACTATTTCTAGAAGATAAGTTTTTTTAAATAATAAGGGTTAGCACACAGTCCACCTGATGGTAAGCGAAGGCTGCGGCCCATTGACATATACATCTATACTCGATTAAGAATCAAAATGTAGATGCGTAAGATGGAGTGCCTCCTTACCAGTAAAAAGGGTCTCCGGTTCTCTACACTCACCATACGAAACACAGCAGCATTAAACTGCTATCTTACGCTGGTTTTCTGTAAGAGCGTGGTCCTACCCCGGTCGAACCAACCTATTCATGCTGCTGCCATAATATAGCAGTAGCATGCCTCTACCACGTATAAGAAGGTTATATCGTACTCTTTTAGTATGTGGTGGCCAGAATGACATCAAAGTCTCTAATAGATGGCGATACCTCTTATATTCTGTCAATTATCATCATCGTCATCATCTTTACAGCCCTTCACAAGTCCACTGCTGAACTTAGGCCTCCTACAAGTAAAGCCACAAAGCAGGATCCTAATCTGTCTGCGTCCATCGACTCCCTGTCTTACCAGGCCGCTACTTCATCTACTGTGTGGTCTTTCCTCGGTCAAGCCGACCCATTCATGCTACATCTATACCACTAATATAACTGCAGCATGGCGCTACCATGCATAAATTGTTTGAAGAGCACATTCCGCGTTACCTCAACTATCAATTGTGCACAATCCTCGTCACCACTAATACCAAAACCAACCACTGCCAAGCCCAATGACTAGGGAAAACACATCAACATCGATAAACGAGTCATATTCAAGTAAAAATAGACCCTGCGATGTCTGCCCGTTAAGTAACTTACAAAGCTAATTTTTTTTAATTTAACATCTTCATGAAGTATGGGTGAGAGCGAGTACACATTCCACTTGATGGGAAGTGAATACTGTGGCACGTAGACATCCTACATCTATTACCAATTTAAGAGAAGAAAAAGATGAATTCACATAGATTAGTATTAAGATGTAATGCCTGAAACCAGTGAAAAAAGGTATGTTACGTTATTACTGCACCATTTGTTTGTTAAATCTATCTTTTTTATCTTATGGTCTTTAGAATATTTTCCTCCGTCTGGAAAGTAGCTGAAGCTAATATAAGTTCTCTTTGAAGTCGGAAGCATCAATATAATAGGAATTGTTCTAAACAAGGAGAATTCTTGTACACTATTGAGAAAAACAATACCGACAAGAATGTTCTTTAAGCCTGATAAAATCTAATTTAAACGTCTCAATCAAAATAAAGCATATATTACTTTTTCCTGTGGCGATCATCATCATATTTAAGACAAGTCCACTGCTGAAGAGAGCGCTTATTCAAGCAACGCCACAAAACACTGCCCCGTGTAAGTTTGTTCGTTCCATAAACAATCAATAAAAATAAATATATTTTGTAATGGAATTCTGGCTCTCTGGTCGAGTTATTAAAACATATATTTACTCTGTAAAATTCCAGAGTATATTCAGATTGAAACGCACCGCGAAACTAACCGGAAAGGGCAGAATAAAATTTGCCGAGCCAGCTTGTGTTCATGCATATTTTTCTACCGACTTCAAAAAGGAGACGATACTGTGGGGCTGTAGACGATAGGTGGGGCCGCTTCTGAAAGAAAGAGTTCATCATAAAGAGTCCCTCTTTCTCCATGAATTTAGCCAGCTACTGGCCCCTTGGGATTCGTTGCCCTATTCTGAATTTCCCAACTTTCAGCTCACCGTTATCTCATGTGCCTACTTTTGCGTTGAAGTCTCCTATTAACGCACCAATCGCAGCACCAACCGACTTCCATATATATATATGGAAGTCTTTTGTACAAAGTTTGTGGTTGTGTTGAAGCCCTTATCTGAACATAATATTTTATAAGGCGTTACATAGCGTGGATTGTTTTTTGCTATTTTATGGCTGTAGCTTGAAAGAGTTGGTTTGACCGAAGAAAGACCACGCTCTCACAGAAAACAGCGTCAAATAGCAGCTTAACGCTGCTGTGTTTTGAATGATGAGTGTAGAGAACCGGAGACCCTTTTTACTGGAAAATATTAACACATATTAACATTAGGTGGACTGTGTGCTCGTTTTTCACTCTTAATCCATAAAATTAAACTCGAATTTATTCCTGAATCACTGCACCCGTATTTTCATTTCATCTGATGTGTAATTGAAAACAAGATTACTTGTTCGTAAGTCAAATAAACCAAGTTTCCGCAGTTATCTGGCGGCTTATATTTCAACAAGATAAACACCCATCTCAGGGAACAAGATACACAGAAACAAACAGTCTCCCCGCAACTCGAGCCGATAGCGCGGCCCGGTCCCAAACTTGTGTACCTACGTATCTATGACAGCTTACGAACAAGCGACGCGTTAAATTTTGATGGATCCTTCAATGCTACTGTGTAAATCTTGAACTATCAACATAATTTATGTTATTTCGTCTGAAGTTTTACCACACCATATTTACTGTAAATCGTCTTACTTTATGTGCTTAATCTTATGAACTAGGTTCCATTTGTATCCCCGTACTATATCATTATTTCATTTTAATTTCAATTAGTAGTTTATCTATAATTAAAATAGAGTTTAAAAAAACGTTCATTTACTATCTGGTAATCAGTGGTCTGTAACCATAAACAAATTTGAATAATTTTCAATTTATTCTTCTTTAATTTTCTTTTGCTAATTTTACCCGTGAAATTTACGGGGGCTTAGACCTTATTTCTAGAGCCAAAGCACTATCACGATAACGTTAACCGTTTTTCCACACTCTCAATTTTACTGATTCTGTTATTATTTTTATAGAATAGAAGGAAAGAAAGAAATAAATACGTTTATTTTGCTTTAAGCATACAGCATAGGATATAAACAAAATTTATAGGCAAATACATAAATAAAATGAGGTATTTGACCAATATCATAAATTTAGGGAAATACACTTAAAAAAACCTGTGCTGCAGCATGAAACTGTGAAAAGGATCGGTTTCAGAGATGGAACTGGTTTTCAGTCCGACCCATAACCATAACCAACACCTCGGACGACTGAGTGCACACTTGCTAGTGATGTTCGAAAATTTAAAAAATAAATACATAAAAAGAACTAACTCTAGCTGGCCAGGCAGCCGTTGTTCTGCCCTTTCCGACGACCCTAAGTCCTATAAAAATCCTTAAATTCACAATAAAGTATATTAAGTGTCACTTCTCGGGATAAAACAATCCTATCTCTCAAATTAAAGTAAGCAATACACATATACAAAATTTTATTAAAATCGGTTGTGTGGTTTCGGAGATTACCGCGATCGAACATTGTGACACGGTATTTTTATATATTTAAGATATATTTTTCAGAATGTATAGTTTTTCAATAAATATTAAAAAAAAGCCTTACCAAATGACGGCCGTGAATTTGTCCGGTACCGATCAGCTTGTCCCTGGGGTGAGATGATCATACGACACCTCCTTCGGGACCGCCTGCCTCACTTACGCTAACTTGAGACGTCAATCTGTCCCGAGTAAGCTGCGGGAATTAATTGACAGTTTCCTAACTTGAAGCCGAGTCGGTTGACATATCTTATCATTTTCACCGTAATATAACTTCGCAATTACATAACCGTACGTCATATTGCCAATTAATGAAATATAGAGAAGTATATGTCGTAAATACTAAATTTGCGATTAGTTTTAATTATGTATATTTTGTTACAAGATCTTTCTATTTATAAAATTGAAAAAGTGATGTTTTCTCTTCTTCCGTCGTCTTCTTACTTATTAGCTCGTAACGTAGGTTGGACCACGGCTGGACAGAGCCCTCTTCCATTGTATGACGGAAATGCCTTACACGACGGATTCGCGATTGAACGCCAAAAATATCTTGTACATTTATTTTGGTTTTCATATCTGACAAAGCTGGCAGCATTTTTATATTATTAAAACGGTATCAGGTAAACGTTGCTGCCCATCTCCTAGTTAAGTTTCCTTCATTCACATCTCACGACACCCAGGAGTGAAATGGACTCTTTTACGCTGCCATTATAAGCAGAAAGTAGAGTAAAGGTATTTTTATAAAAAAAATTATAAAGCATAGGGTGAAAAACGAGCACACAGTCCAACTGATGGTAAGTAGATGCTGCGGCCCACAGACATCCACATTTATTCTCGATTAAGAATCAAAATGCAGATGCGTTGCCACCCCTGAGGACTAAGAAGGAATGTCACGTTTCCTATAAAAAGGGTCTCCGGTTCTCTACACTCACCACACGAAACACAGCAGTGTTAAGTAGCTATTTTACGCTGGTATATTGTGAAAGCGTGGTCCTTGTTCACAGAATGTGTAATGTAGATGTCTATAGGTCACAGCAACCACTTACCATCAGGTGGACTGTGTGCTCGTTTGTCACCCTATCATATATATAAAAAAAAACTATGTATAGCATGTGATTTTAGCCAATTAAATTTTACCATCTTTAGTATAATTGATTTCTATATTTCTTTAATATAATTTACTTCTAAGAAATGCTTAGTCCTATTAATTAGGCTTACTTCTGTAGAATAGAAAACTCTACCTTCAAATTTATTTCAGCTCGTGACCTTGCACAACTCCCGGTCTTGCAGACCACAAGTCCAGAGTCGGATGAAAATGTAAAATCCAAAAAAGCCAAACGACTGATAGCACTAATGTCAAAATTGGCAAAAAATTACTTCGCGTACATCCGCTTGATAAAATAAAATGATGTGTCTTACCTAGTTTGAAGAGCACCTTCCGCCCTCCCTCAATTGCGTGCACTATCAACGTCACCACTAATCCCTGCACCACTACTCCCAACACCACTACACTAGGAAAGACACACCACTGACGACAATACGACACGTGTTTCGCCTTTACACGAGTCATCTTCAGGTAATCTAGACTCTGCGGTGGCTGACTGCTAAGTCACCTTAAGATTCCTAGTGTAGTGGTGTTGGGAGTAGTGGTGCTGGGATTAGTGATGACGGTGATAGTGTAGGCAATTGAGCGAGGGCGGGAGGTGCTCTTCAAACTAGGTAAGACACATAATTTTATTTTATCAAGCGGATGTACGCGAAGTAATTTTTTGCCAACTTTAATATAATGAACTTCCGCAAAGTAACGCCTGATTCTATTAAGTACTAATGTCTCTAAATATAGTATAACTTTTTTGTTCAACAGTAGACTATATAATTGATTCAAAACATAAATCTGATGTAACCGAAATACAAATAAAAATATGGAAGGTATTTTTACGCAACTAAAAATATTAGCCTTTCTTTAATTAATAATCTTAGTTTGTATTTATTTTTACATTTTTTGTCAATATCAACATTAATTTTAAACATTTTTTTAACATTAATTATTCATCATTATCATCATTACAGCCTTTCGAAAGTCCAATACTGAACAATCCATCCATCAATCATCCATAGACTTCTTGCAGGTGTGACCAGGTCATCACTCTACCTAGTTGTGGGAAGCCCTACACTTCGTCTACCAGTACGAGTTGGTATCTCTCCACAACTGTGCTATCGTATCGATATGCTTAACTTCTTTTTCTTAAATTATGTACACTAATGTTTATGTTGCATTCGCATTTCATACAATTATTTTTTACTCATACTTATTTTAATTGATCTGCAAAATATTTTACTTTTTATGCACACAGGGTAGGACAGTTGAACTTGATTATATGCATACATAGCTAACTAAAGGAATCTGATTAGTGTTTAGAGTCTGATACTTTTTAATAACACACAGAGGGACATGGAGAAGGATTACTTGGTAGTCAAATTGTCTTAATCCAATACAGAGGAGGGCAAGGTGGCTTATGGGGGCTGGTCTGCTCGGTTTCGCTATACACTGCTAAGTTCGCCTCCCACACGAAAACCTTTCTTCTCCATCGGTTGTCGATTCTTCGAGCTATATGACCGGCCCATTGTAATTCAGCTTACTAATCCTTTGGGCTATGATGGTTTATCTGGTTCTACTTCCTCATTTATAAGTTTATCACGCAAAAAAACTTTAGGGCTATACTTTGCCCTCCATAGCTCGCTGAGCTACCTTGAGCTTACTCATGCGACCAGCAGTGAAGAACCGAACCACTTTAAGATTGTTTTGCTTTTGCATAGGCCTCCCACAAATCCGTCCACAGCTTTCTAGTCAAGTGTTTAACTTCTAGTCATTGCATTTGCAGCCGCTTTTTTGATCGGAAAAACTTCAGAAAATTGAGCAAACAGAAAATTCCCTATTAATGTTTACGTAAAAATTTTAATAAACAGTCTAAATATTCAAACGCTTTACGCGTAGTAAATCCATAATAAAATTTGACTCGGAAAACTTGAGGCAAGTTATGTAATAAATGGCAGAAGCTTGTATCTTGATAATAAAATTAAAAATTCGGAGCTTCAAGATAAGATCCCCAAGTTTCCGATTGAGAGACTTTCGCAGCCCGCTTCGGATGGGTATCGCTGCGTCAAAGGGTTAGTAAAACCCGAAGGGTATTAACTCGCGTAAAATTAATTTGAAACTTTTATCATAAATGTTTATCGTTGAGTGGATGAAACATAATCACGTAGGGAATGCAAATGGATGGAATTGCGAAAATTAAATGAGCTGAGAATAAGATTGAATGCAGTGATATTAAATAAAATAAAATATACTTTTGTAAGAATATGGGTGACACATTCTGCCCGATAGAAAATCTATTAACAATCAAAAAAACAGATACGTTATCATTCCTAAGAAAAAAGTGGTGGAGTGCCTCGTTTCCAGCAAAAAGGGTCTCCGGCTCTCTACACTCACCATAAAAAATACAGAATTTTATATGGTGAGCATTAAGCTGCTATTTAACTCTGGCATTCTGTTAGAGGGTGGTCCCACTCCGGTCGAGCCAACCCTTTCGTGCCAAAACCATTACCGCAGCGTGGCTCTACAACGTTCAACAAAAAGTATTTCTTAAAATCTAGAAAATAAATTTTCAAGGTGATTTTTGGCTTTGGGCGTTTCATTGAGTCCAAGGCCAAAACAGCTGCAAGGAAGCTAGGAGTACTTGCAAAGGTGCTGCGATACTTAACGCCGGGACAGCTGCTTACTTTATATAAAACGCAAGTCCGGTCGTGCATGGAGTATTGCTGCCATATATGGGCTGGTGCTACAAAATGCCACTAGCTTATTGGTGACCCGAATTTGGTTAAAACCAATTTATCCAGCCTCGAACACAGGTGCAAAGTAGCCAGACTTTCGGTTTTCTACAGGATGGATTTCGGATAGTGTGTGCAGGAATTGCATAATTTAATACCTCCCTCTCCCTTCCACCATCGGAAATCCAGATGTTCGGCTAGTCAAATTCAAACCAAAAGGTTTGCTACATCATTCTTCATATGTACAGCAAAGGAGTGGAATAAGTTACCAGCATCTGTGTTTCCATCCGATTACAATGTGTCTTCAAGGCAAGAGTAAATAGGCTTTTATTAAGTTAGTGAGCCTCACATTTTTAAATAATGACCATGCAATATTTCAAACATAAATAAATATTTGAGAAATTTTATTGTTTTCTTATTAAAATTTTTTTACTTATTTAAAAAAATTATCAAACAAAATGTAATAAAATTAATATGTATATTATTATAATATGTACAGTAACGGATAAATTATATATTTCATTGTTGATCCCGTGATTTTTTTAATGAAAACGATTGGCTATAATAATCTGGAAATCATTTAATGTGTAATAATAGACTTTGCTAATAAGTACATTTAAAGATTTTCACATTTTTTTTATATTTTTGATTTTTTTGCAAAATTCGCTTCCCGCCTAAATAACGATGTTTTACTGAAAATAGAGCAGAGTTTATCTGTATGGCACACACTAACATTTATAACATTTTTATTAAAATTTTGTACGAAAGAGATAAGTGGGCTGTTATATTAATTTGTTTTCATATACTAAACCTTTTTTTATTATTTATTGAAACGTGATTTGCATTTGAAATAAAATTGAACTTTAACACTCTTGCTGTGGTATCCGGACAGCGAATTCGCGAGCAAGAATGTTAAACTTCAATTTTATTTGCTCTATTATCTTCCCCTATTAATAATATATTCGGGCACAGTATAAACAGGGACAGTGTTTATACATTATTGATAAAACGTTGTTCGTTAGTCTAGTGATCATAAGTGGAACTGTTGATCATGTGTATTTTTGAATCCTGGGTTATAACAAAAGTCTGTTAAAGAGTGTTTCTGTTAAAAAATAATTAAAACTTTTAATTTGATTTGATGGGATTGATAAATTGGTTGAGTTTCACCCCAGTATCTCAAAAACAAGTAAAGTCGTTGGTCCTTTGCCTGATCTCTCTCCTGTCGTGTCGGATTGTCGTCCCTTCGCACTATGAGAGTAAGGGAGCAGGAAGTGTATTTGTGTTTAAGCACACTCTCATGCACTATAACCTCCAGACCGAATATCGAAATAGACATCTAATAAATAGAATGAAATATCATATATGCCTTCAAAATATTTATATAAATAAAACTGCCGGGAACAATGGTGCCCTGACTGCGTTAGTCAAAAGGCAAGGCGTAGTGAAGAGTGCACGCCTTGCAATATATAACGCAGTGTTGGTACCGACTTTGTTATATGGCAGCGAAACCTGGGTATGCCAGAAGAAGCATAAAAGCAAGTTGAATTCAGTGGAGATGCGACCTCTTCGTAAAATGTGCGGCGTTACCATGGCCGACCGAAAGCGAAACGAAGAGATTCGCAATATGGCAGGTTTGAAAGATGACCTTATCACAAAAATTGATAAGGGCGTGCTTCGGTGGTTTGGGCACGTTGAGCGAATGAGTGAAGACCGAATGGTGAAGAAAATATATTGCGCGAAAGTTAATATTAAAAGTTAAAATTAAATTATAACTTTCGAAGACCATGAGAGCAAATTGCTCGAAGAGGGTAGGGTCAAGAGTACTCGGATACCTAGACGTGCATGTATGAAGAAGATAATGTATCTGAAAGAAGCGAAAGAGGTATGTAAGGATCGTGACACTTGGCGATCTGTTCTCTCTGGCTACCCCGTCAGGGATTGTGCGTGAAGATATGTAAGTAAGTAAGTAAAACTGAAGTGTATATCTGTAAATCGCAATAACTTCTTATTTATGTGTAATTAATAATAATTATTTTTAAAATAATAGAAAATTACAAATTTTGTACAATCGACTTCAATATAAATAAAATTAGGACATGATCAATGGAGTCGAAGTAAATTAAATATTTACGCATTATTAATTTATATGGGACCACGAGAAAAGCATCAGCCATCAAATAAAAAAGGATCATTAAAATAGATAGAACAGATTCTAGAAAAAAAAAATTATAGGATAGGGTGACAAAAGAGCACTCAGTCCACCTGATGGAAGTGGTTGCTGTGGCCCATAGACATCTACATTTATCCTGGTGTGCAAATCAAAATGCAGATGCGTTGTCACCCGTGAGGACTAATATGGAATGCCTTTTTTCCAGTAAAAAGTGTCTCCGGTTCTCTACACTCACCATACGAAACACAGCAGTGTTAAGCTGCTATTTTCCGCCGGTATTCTGTGAGACCGTGGTCCTTCCCTATCGAGCCGACCCATTCGTGGTACAACTATACTACTAATATAGCTGCAGAATGGCTCTACCACGTATAAATCTATTCGTTCTATATAAATTCTATACGGATTCTGAGGTAACAATTTATAAAAAAACAGTGGAATTGAGAACCTCCTCCTTTTTTGAAGTCGGTTAAAAAGCAATCTCAGTCTGTCTTTCCGATCTAATCTCCGGAATGGTTGAACCGACAGTAATTAACCTTGACGAACAGATAGAGAGCAATTCTAGGAGTGGTCTTGGCTATATTTTATCCGAAAATCTTGATGATTTTTTCTTAAAAAATCGCAAAATTGGTATAATAAATGATCTTTGATGATTATCTAAAATCTAAATGACCCTACATTAATAGATCTTACCAAGGCGAAGCCAAAGAGTATCGCTAGTAAATAAAAACATTGCGATCGTAAAATGAAAGAAATGTTAAGACTTATATTACCAACATCACGGTAGAATGTAGCATAAATAAGGCACGTGACGTCGTAGATATGAAAATTCCTCTGTAAAGGCACAGGTGCTTCAAGCATATTAATAAGGTATTTATTTTACATTTGCACGGTTGCTAGATAAATTTACTTTAGGCCATACTATTATTCATCATAACACGTCATTTGGCAACTCAGATATCTGCTAGATTCGGATCCGGAACTGACATTTTTCTGGTTTCAATATTACAAACAAAAGCAGAAGTTTTTTCTTCATAAGTAATTTTTTTTAGAATAGTGGTGAAAAGCGAGCACACAGCCCAAGTGATGGTTAGTGTATTTGCTGTGGCTCATAGAAACCTACATCTATCAAAATGCAGATGCATTACCACCCCTGAGGTCTAAGATAAGAGGAATATCTCGTATCCAGTAAAAAGAGTTACCGGTTCTCTACACTTACCATACGAAACACAGCAGCATTGAGCTTCTATTTCACGCTGGTATACTGTGAGAGCGTGGTGCTTCCCCGATCGAGCCGACTCATTTGTGCTATAACCATAATATAGCTGCCACATGGCTCTAAAATTTATTAAATATTTTGTAATAACGGCTAAACAATAATTAAAAACAAGGCAATGTAAAAAACAATATCCTATGTCAATTTCACAACTAAGACGATTTTATCGACAAACCATTAGATTAAATCCATGAAGCCCTTTAGGCGTGCCAAAGTAATAGACATACATCATACATACATACTAACATACATATCTAAATCCATACATGCCTTCAAAGACGTTATAGACTTTAATCTGAGGCAGTCGGGTAAAAACAGTCCACTTTTCCTTACAAACGTTTAAGAAATATTTTAACATGCACTAAGGTGATTTAGCCTAGGACTCCCTTGTCTGGGTTTTATTACCCTATAATCTTTTTCTACAGCCGAAATTGTGGACTTAATATTATGTTAGCCATACCTCCAGTCGGTTGGTTCTTAAAAACAGTGGTAATAGGAGAATCCGAGATACTTCAGTCATTTGTTTTGATATACATTATGTAAAAGTAACATACACTTCTTATGTATTAGCATCTTATGTAACATACACGATTTTAAGCTGTTATTTAAAAAAAAGTCCGTTGGGTTTTTTGCTGGTTCTTACTTAGACAGGTTTTATGGAACCAGTGGTAATTTCAACATAAGAGTGACTTTCAATAAGTATTATATATAATCTACATTGAATAAAAAAGTTTCTATTTTATTGCCAAATGTGTTCTACATATTTGAATTGACTTAAAATATTTCTTATATTTTATTTAGGCGAAGACTACACATTAAATGAAACTAATGTTTAATTTTACTTTTTAATTCCCGACGTTTTAGATGTTTTACAGCACCCATGGTCATGGGGGGGACTTTCCTTAACCTTCAGTTTTTCAATATTAATTTTTGGACCAATCTACACAGAATGAGGTTACAGTATCATTCCGACATTTAACGGTTTGACGGTGAAAGGTCGGAAATTAAAAAGTTAAATTAAACGCGATATAATCCGTAAATATTTGATTTAAAGAAATATTTCTGTTTCGTGTAATGGCAGTGTAAGAAAATCCACTGCCCCACATCTTCCCGTGGGTGTTGTAAAAGAGGAAAGATAGAAAATAAAAAAGGAGATAGGAAGCAGCACTTTCTTGATAAAATTGAAAGTAATAACATCTTCTATCGCCGACCTGTCTGCCAATCATGGAAGATATGGCTAAATAGATTGCCTCATAGGTGGGATAACGACGAGTTGGCTGTGATGGCTCATGTTTAGTAGAGGAGTTTTGATAGGATATAATGAATATTATGACAATGAAAATATTTAATGAAAAGATAATAAATAAGAAATTTTTCTACCAGCTCACACAATCACGGCATCCCTTACAGAAACAAAGCCTACAGGATTTCGTCAATCGCATTAAGGAAATTGTCCGAACATAAATCATTTTCTAGGGTTCGGACAAGCGGGAAATTAGTAAATGATCGCTCGAAGAAATATCGTCTTCGACATTTTTGTTTTACCCATTATGTTATGTCACCGAATTTTATCGAGGAGTTTACTAGCCACATTATACCAAAGTGATGAAATATGTTAAGCCTCATTTTTAGATTTAAATAAATTATTTATCGTCTACATAAATTGCAATTTTCCCTTAAAGGACATCTTAAAAGTATTTAGTACAACTAGGTTGTACAGTGAGTATTTACATATGACCATTTTGATTCATTAACTCAATTTTTATACGTCAGATTTTTAAACTTTCTTTCTAATTAAAAAAAAAATCGTATAAAGTAAAAATACCATATAAATTTGTAATAGTGGTGTTACTGTGTGATGAACGTGCAGCATAGCGGAGCGTTCGAAGTTCATGACTTGCACATTATTGTACATATGAATAATCCAGTGAGGCCTTCTAAGGGCAAAGTGGAGAACATTATTTAATGTGGCATGTGGTGTAGTGTCGTAGCAGTTTAGCGGTGTATCAGCGTAGCGGTGTAGTAGCGTAGCAGTGTAGCAGCGTAGCGGTGTAGCTGCGTAGCGGTGTAGCAGCTTAGTTGTGTAGCACCGTCGCGGTGAAGCAACGTAGCGGTGTAGCGATGCAGAAGCATAGCATAGCGGCGAATTTTGCATGGATTTTGATCAATTCCTTGTATCGTGTAATCATATTTATCCCGTCAAACCAAAACAGAGCCATGTACTGTATTTGGTGACTGAAAAGGTTAAGACAGTGATCCTAACTCAGGCGCAGATTTCTAGTGCAAAATTTTATTTCCTAATAAAATCCTTATGCGTTGTATTATATGACATGTCGAAATATAAGTAAAGATTGTGTGCAATCCATAATAGTAGGTTCAATTTTTATATAAAACCTAAGGAATCGATTTAATGTAAAACACGTCAGGCATTCATCATGTAATTAGGAGTCAAAATAGTAACAAAAAAGTTTATTGACTTGCGAACGTATAGTAATCTTTACAAAAATTAGAACGGGACTCCATAGGTCACATAATTTGGTGATATGATGAAAATTGAACTTCCAAATGAAAAGTTATTATGGTTTTAATAATTATTGATTGATTGCCTTGTAAGAGAATCCATCACTAGTTCATTAGATTGGTGACGTAAAAGGCGACTATGGTAAATGCTTTGCTCATTTCATAGCTTCAAAAATATGAAGACATGTGAAATCCCGAGACTGGCGACGGATGCAATATTAACTGTAGAAGACGTTTGGAACTGTTAACACCAATCCACCAGCCACGAAAGGCCATTAAGGCCAATTTACTCTGTGACATTCGAATCCCATGTCTTTGGGATGTTTTATTGATCATTTGTGACCTGAAAAAGAAAATAAGAAGAACTATTGACTATAATTTTGATGCTTTTACATGCCAAGTAATAACAAGTATTCAAAATAAATTCGTTTAATTATTTATATTTCAAATAATAAATAATAATACGCAGTCATAGAATCTCTTGACGCTTAATAACCATTACATATCCATCACAGCGGGGGAACGTCGACGAAATCAATTCGAATTTCCTCACCTTACCTAGTTTCCGAACGGAAAGTTTTTTTATTTGTCACTCTCAAGTGACTTTGACGAAGGGAATAACTTTTGAATAAAACTCCGGGCGAAATACGACCGCGCACCTACGCATAAAGCGATTTATAACTCAAGGTACGACTTCTGAACTAGTTTCAGAAAGTTAGAACGAAGCGTGAAAATCCTTAGCCCAGGAAATTTTTTATCCTTTCAAGTGGTTTTGCGAAAGAAAAGCAACGTAACATACATCAAATGAAAAAAATAAACAGGTTAATCTACATCAATCTGTTTACGAAGATAAAATGCGTTTTATAAATTTTAAAATTTTACCATAAGCTTTTCCGTAAAATTTTCCGCAAGAAATTTTTTCATGGAATTGTATGGACAGGGTTATGGCGGACTCGCATAGTCTAACGCCACATGATGAACTGTTACCGTAGTTCGTTTTTTTATGTTTCAATCGACCTCCTTCAAGAGACGTAGGCTACTTCCAGTAAATAAATATATGAGATGTCAATTTAAAGAATTAACAGAATACTAATATGTAAATTAATTTACAAAAGATAATAACATAAACGTTACAATCTGTAGGGCACTAAATATAGTCAGAGGTAGATTTCCGGGAAGGGGAGAGGGGAGACTTGTGTCAGATCGATCGTTTAGCAGACAGTACGCCGATGGTGGTAGTGGCGTGCCGTAGAAGGAATACGCAGCAACAGCAGCTGCCTCCAAATACACAACTAACAGAAGTGACTTCACAATAGGTCTCTTCTGAAGTCTCTTCTTGAGTACTCGAAATATCAAAGAGAGATGTTTAGCAATAAAAACTTGCTGCTTTTATAAAACTATAATCGAACATTACAGCGTAAAATAGTAATGACTAATAATTTAGTAAATATAGTGATCCTATTCTTTGTGAAGATTTTCTATTTATGTTATCTAGGTATCCTTGATAAAAGAAATGATTTCTGTCATTCTAATTAGTGTTATAGATATTAAATAATTTTAAAATATAGAACAAAAAGTCTTTATAAGAATGTTATAGAAACTATTTATTGCAAAAGATGGTATAAAAGATAATTTAAATATAAAAGGGTAGTAGAGGTTGTCTTATTTTAAACTGCAAGTGTCTTTATTTTTTATTTTTAATATATTATAAGCTTTATTTATCAAATGCAGAAAAAGAGCTAAATTTTCCTATATACACTAGAAAGGGCGTGCAGATTTAGACTTTATGATAGTAAGTAAGTAAATGAGACAAAATCTAACAAAGAGAGAAGCGTGCAGTTTTTACCCGCCTGCCCCAGAAGGAGTGTAATGTCTTTCGAATGAATGTATTGTATGAACGGATTTTCACATATAGGGAGTCATAAGGTTCCTCGTAGTTGTGGAAGTGGTATAAAATTAGTCTCTTACAAGTAAACTTTTTAGGAAATCGATTTATTTTAAATTACTGTTTTCACCATAGAGTTTGTAAATTAAATAATCTGTGCAAGAGATTTACAACAAAACACTTCAGATACATTTCTTAACAACATATAATTTATAAGCTTAGGAAATTACTAAAGCCACGGGAGCTGAATAATATTATACCGAAATGCTTCAAACGGATATGCGGTCTCGTTATGGACCAGCCTGTCCGTAGGCGAACTGATCAAACCACTTATGCACCGTTCCGGACGTTTTCACGAGCCCACGCAAATGAATTGAAAGGGAAGAGAATACGAATCGATCGCCGCTAACGAGTCTGGTTTCGAATCATTGATTTTTCAGCTTCGTCTTTACTCTTGTCTGCCGTGAAATTTGAGATAACTTGAAATAAAAAAAAATCGCTTTATGAGATAAATCTAATGAAAATGTTTCGACGGCTCCGTGGGGCAGTGGTTTACCAAAGAGTTGCGGCGCTGAGAGCTGCGGGTTAAGATCCCGCACGGATCAAGTATTTGTACCTACATAATATGTATATATTTGTTTCGTGTCTGGATGTTTTTCTTGTGTAATTTATGTATGTAAACTGCCTCCACGATACAGAAGATAATCCTAGTGAGGATGTAAAGTTTTTAAAAAAAAAATACGTTTCTTTTACATTCTCCGTTTAAATTATAGCCGCAATTTTTCCTAATTCATCACACGATTTCTTTGTGAAATCGTTTAGCACTGCCGATTTTAGTGAACCAATACTCTTATATAGACTTAAGGACCTTCAAAAACAAGATTATTCCTTATTAAAAAGCCGGCACCTGCAATTCTCCTGGTGTTGCAGTTGTGTGTGGGCGGCTGTCGCCACTTTCTACACTTTATTCTATTAAAATCTTTTATTTTCTGTCATTATCGAGAACGTAATGCTGTTGCATTCCCCTTCGTCGCTTTTTACGATAATCACAGGTTTATAACTGGTAGTGGATTAACTAACGCCGCCACTACACGGCAATAAAAAGGTATGTAACTATCTTAATGGCAAGGTGCGTACCGCGAACTCAAAAGGTCGTAGGTTGAAATCCGCCATCAGACTACTCTCGTAAACCACTGACAAAAGCATTTTAAGCTAACCAGGAGTGGTTAAAGGGAATATTAGTAATGTTAATATCATTGCCATTATTTTTTTAAATCCAACTAAAACATAAATGTGAAAAGGGGGGCCAAATTCGCTACACACTTATGTTGTTGTTAGCTTCACAAATGAAGGAGTTGAGATCTGAACGGGTATTAGTGAAGCACCATACCAGTTCCTTAAATTGTAATTATAGAAATGTAAAATGTTAATGTGATTTTAGGCAACCAAGAGGCTTTATCAAACATAAAAAGTGTAGTTTAACAGTTTTTGAGTTATGTAGAATTCACAAGTAGCTAAATGTGAGCTGATACCGTGTATTTAAATAATTATATGGGATAATTACTCTATTGACAAGCTACTATGAACATACGATACATTCGAATTCGGTAACAGCATCCAGTCTCAATGGAGACTAGTCAGGTTTATAGTGCACGAGTGTTTGCGCAAGCAGAGATGCACTCTCTATTTTCTCACACTCACAATCCGTTGGGACGGTAATCCGAGAAGAACGAAGAGAGATCAGGCGCAGAACTAATGGCTTTACGTGCTTTCCGAAGCACGAGGGATAGCGTCAACTTTCTGACTCCGGACTGCTACTGAAAATTTCTTAAAAGAAAAACTAATTAACTGATTTCGGCCCTGGGATCGGAATTGGGACTCTTAACCTCATGATCAGCTATTGCGTTAACAACTACAAGAGCAATGAGGCAGTCGATAAAAAAAAATGTTATGTTCCTTTCGTGTTAAGGAGGGTGGCCTGCCACACGTGCCATTCTTCTGTGGATGGTCTACTCCGGTTTGTTATATAATGATAAGCTCCAATATTTTCATCCATCCATGCGTCCATTACAGCCTATAAAAGTTCACTTCTGAACATAGGCCTACCCTATATATTGTCTCATATTGGGAATTTTGCAACATTGGGATATGGTAGCTATGAGAAACCCCCCCTTAGAAGAAATGTTTGGGGAAGGCCTATGTCCAGCATGAGAATTTAACAGGCTGTAATGGAATATACTTTCAAATTTCCACTACGATGTTAGACTACTGGAGTGTAATACGGAAAAGGCAATCTGCGATAGTCAGCTTATTACGCTCCCTCTAAAAGTTTCTGTAACGTCCAACTTCACTCTCATTGGCAGGCGAGTAAAGGATGAACGATTTAATTTTGCTAAGTGAGCGGCTGAGCCGAAATTCGTAAATTAGGTAAACTGCAAAGAAGTTACCGTCATAACGCTAATTAGAATTTTTGATCCTCTGGCTCTAAGCGAAACATAAAAAATATATCCGAGAGGGCGATGTTTAAAGAAAAATAATTGCGTGTCATTATTTTATAGGTATAGACTACCAATCCACCCAGTTTCGCGCGGGTGACTTCATGATCTCGACAACAGTGCCCTACCGGGTCCAATTGTGAATTTAAACTATTTTATACCCATTCAAACATACCATATACACACACACACACTCACACAATATTTTATCAAAATCAGTTTAGTAACTGAAATACGTACAAATGTTTATATACATAAAGATAAAGATTATGCAGCGTATTATGGCTGCGGCACGAATTAGTTAGCTCGACCGGGGAGGGACCATGCTCGCACAGAATACCAGTATGAAATAACAGATGAATGTTGCTGCTGTGTCTTGTACAGCGAGGGTACAAAACGTTTATAATAGCAACGAGCCGTTCCGCATTAATTCTCAGGTGTGTCAATTTCATTTTCAGTAATTTTGTATAACGGCCCCATTAGTCTAGTGGTCGTAAATACGGTTGCTTATCATAAGGTCCCGGGTTCAAATCACGGATTCAAATCCCGGATCGGGCCGATTTAAGATATTGGGTTTTCTTTCAAGAAATTGTTAGTAGCATTCCGGAGTCAAGACATTGGCGGTGTTTAACCCCAGTATCTCAGCACGTAAGCACGTAAAGTCGTAAGTTCTGCGCCTGATCTCTCTCCGGTCGTGTCGAATAACTGTCCCATAGGATAATGAGAGTGAATTAATAGATAGTGCACTTATGCATGCACATACAATCGGGCACTATAATTCTGCTTACGCAGATAGCAACCATGATCGAGATTCGGTCTGGAGAACATACTTAATGTTCTGTGATGAAAAAATTGGTATCACATTTTATAGATTCAGAAAAATATTTCAAAAAACGAGTAATAAAGCAAGATTACAGAGAGAAAATAGACTTCTTACAACTTTAATATAGCAATATATATTTTGTTCTCCAGCACTTGAAGGTAGAAAATTGTAACTACGATAATACCTAAATTAGAAGTTTTAAGATATTTTTAATAATCAAAATGTTTTTTTTTTTACTTTTTAATTTGATATTCTCATTTCCTACGTCAACCATAATTTAAAGAAGACATCTGTGTGGTTTTTAAATACATAAATATACTCCTGAAGATATACGTAAAGTGTACACATTTTGTACATTAATATTGTATAAGTTGTACTTGAGATTAATATTATATTAGTTTGAAATTACGTACGAATGAAGTTTTTGAGGTTGCTGGAGATTGTTCATTAGTATAGATTTGGATGTTAAAGCCTTTTGCGGCTCCGTAATGTTTGTAACTGCTTTGTGGTAACTGTTAATGAGAATCTGTCACCCCACTTCATTCAGTAGTCGTCGTCAGAAGCGGTTAAAGGAAATAGTGTATGTAAGTAGGAATACCATGACTTAATATCTCTCTCGTTTTTCCGCCATCGAAAAATTATATTCTCTAACTTTTATTTTTATTATGGCAGCTAGTCACAACGGAGACAAGCCATCAAAATGTATTGTCTATTCTCTCACTCTTATAGTCCGATGGGATGGTTACCTAACACGACCGGAGAGATCAAACGCAGGACCAACGGCTTTACGTGCTTTCTTAGACACTGTCACAGAATACCAGCGTAAAATAGCAGCTTAACACTGCTGTGCTTCGTAAGGTGAGTGTAGAGAACCGGAGACTCGCTTTACTGGAAAGGAGGCTTTCCATCTTAGTCCTCACGGGTGACAACGCATCTGCATTTTGATTCTTAAACGAGGATAGATGTGGATATCTATAGACCACAGCAACCACTTACCATAAGGTGGACTGAGTGCTCGTTTTTCACCCTAACTTATAAAAAAGCATGGCGGTGAAACGCCGCGAATTTCCTGACTCCGTGCTGCTACTAAAAATTTATTAACAGAAAACCCAATAACTGATTTTGGCTCGAACGGCTTGGAACCGCGTTTAAAACCACTTCACCAACGAGACAGTCAAACCACATCCACCGGACAAACGAGCAGTCGGCGCGCCTTCGATTTGTTGTTGTTGATATTTCCCGTACCCACACCACGGTTTACGGTAGCCTGCTTAATAAGTGGTAGACAGTTTTATGCGTGGTAGAGCCATGCTGCAGCTATATTAGTAGTATAGTTGTAGCACGAATCGGTCGGCTCGACCGGGGAAGGACCACGCTCTCACAGAATACCAGCGTCAAATAGCAGCTTAAAACTGTTGTGTTTCGTATGGTGAGTGTAGAGAACCGGAGATCCTTTTTACTGGAAAAGAGGCATTCCATCTTAGTCCTCTCGGGTGACAAAGTATCTGCATTTTGATTCGCAAACCAGGATAGATGTAGATGTCTATGGGCCACAGCAAACACTTACAATCGGGTGGACTGTGTGCTCGTTTGTCAACCTAACTTATAAAAAAAAAACACGGAGGTGAAACGCCGCGAATTTCCTGACTACGTACTGCTACTAAAAATTTATTAACAGAAAAATTCAATGACTAATTTTAGCTCGAACGGATTGGAACCGCGTTTAAAACCACTTCACCAACGAGACAGTCGAACCCCATTCACCGGACAAATGAGCAGTCGGCGCGCCTTCGCTTCGTTGTTGTTGATATTTCCCGTATCCGAACCACGGTTTACGGTAGCCTGCTTAAAACGTGGTAGACAGTTTTATACGTGGTAGAGCCATACTGCAGCTATATTTGTAGTATTGTTGTAGCATGAATCGGTCGGCTCTACTGGGGAAGGACCACGCTCTCACATAATACCAGCGTCAAATAGCAGCTTAAAACTGTTGTGTTTCGTATGGTGAGTGTAAAGAACCGGAGATCTTTTTTACTGGAAAAGAGGCATTCCATCTTAGTCCTCACGGGTGAAAACACATCTGCATTTTGATTCGCAAACGAGGATAGATGTAGATGTATATAGGCCACAGCAACCACTTACCATCAGGTAAAATACCCAAAAAAAAGTATTTCGTAACGCGTATGGCAAAAAAGTGAAATAATTCTGAAACTTCTGTTTTTCCGTCCCAATATAATTTGGGTGTATTCAAGGCAAGGGGGTGTAGGGATTAAGAGTAACTTGGAGTGGAGGAGCTTTAACGCACTTTTGAAGGAAAACAAAAACCTGCACCGCAAGCAACTAGCTTAGGTCATTCCAAGAGTCTTGATTGTTGCAGTTACTCTGTTCGTCATGGTAATTCTCATAGTAGGCGGCAATAATAGTATATAGTGCAGCGAGGCTTCCCTATATAGCATTGTGATGGGCGGTGTTCCTATTGATTTGCATACTTCATTTATTTTGGTGATTATATACTGCTAATTCATCTCATAAATTTTCTATAACATGAAATAGTTTCTAAGAAGTGTTTATTTATTCAAATAGTTTTGAGAATATTTTCTAAGAATAGACTATTTTTAACTAAGACAGTTTGATTTATTTTTTACTTCTGTACCACTTATCACCAGGTGGAATTGTAGTCAAGCATGGTACTGTAAGCCAGTAAATAAGAGAAGTAAAGATTTTATAGCAAACATCTCTATATCAATCTACATGGAGAAGAGGCTGCGAAGTTCTCTTTGACTTTCTTTTTTTCATTCCTATAGTGGAATAATACACCTACGTGTCTAGATGGTTGATCCATTTCACATTATCACGCGGCAAAAAGATAAAAGATACGCTTAAACTTATTTATTCATTCCGAGTGCTTGTTTTATCTAATACTATGAACTCTCGTCTATCTAACTTTTAGTTCTAGAGCAATTCAAGGCGTTGAGAAATATGTTCGAAACGTGCGCCGAGTACACAGCACTAGCGATATATTTACGACTTCACTTTCAGTGGAGTGATTCTAGGCTGTAAATGTAGATGATCTTTGCGTTATATTTCAAAATAACTAGTAAAACTTGCGCTATAATTTTTATAGACGTTTAAAGATAAAATTAAAGTTACAGCCTTTATACGTTCCAATGCTGGGCAAAGGCCTCCTCTCACTTCTAAGAGGGTTTTAAGGCAAGGAAATGTCCGCCGCGCTGCCCCAATGCGTGTCGGGAACTTCACATGTTTTCGAATTATTTTTATTTCTCGGACATGCAGGTTTCCTTACGATGTTTTCCTTCACTACCACTTCACGTGGTAAGTCAGCACTTAAAATTGCAATTTACAATTTATTTTATACAGGCGGGGATCGAACGCGGGTTGCTCGTGCACTGTGAAATTTATAGCGAGTTTTTTTTTATTAGGAGAGGGGGCAAAAGAGCATGCGGCTCACCTGATGGTAAGTGACTACCGCCGTCCATCAACAACTGCAATACCAAGGAAACCAGGGGAATTGCAGATTCGTTGCCAGCCTTTTAAAAAGGAGTAGGCTCTTTTCTTGAAGGTCCCTAAGTCGTATCGGTCCCGAAAAATCGCTGATGGTAATCGATTCCACAGGGAAGTTGTGCGAGGAAAAAAACATCTTCTAAATTGCACAGTGGTGGACCGCCAATTATCCAGATGGTGTGGATGGTATCGGGAGTTCTACCGCGATATGCGTTCGTGAAATTTGGCGGCTGGAATTAATCAGAATAATTCCTCAGAGCACTCCCCGTGGTACATTCGATAGAAAATGCAAAGGGATGCAACATCCCTACGCAGTGCCAGCGTATCGAGCCGACGATTCGAACCGCTCTGCGCTGGATGCGGTCAAGTTGAAGGAGCTGGCACTGGCGTCCCCCGGCCCAGAGATGAGAACAGTATTCCATGTGAGGCCGGATTTGCGCTTTGTATAGTTGCAAGCGATGTGCCGGCATGAAATACTGTCTCGCTCTGCTGAGCACGCCAAGCTTTTTAGTGGCCAATTTGGCCTTCCCTTCCAAGTGACCACGAAACTGCACACTATTTGATATGTCGACGCCGAGGATTCCGATGCTAGCTGAGGCAGCAAGGGGAGTGCTTTGAAACTGAAGAGATACGATAAAGGGGTTCTTTTTAGGTTGAACTAGACTAGATTTAGTCGCCACCAATCCGAGACTTTGTTCAGCAAAGACTCGACTTCAGACACAAGTTTGTCCCGGTACTCGGCGACGTTTTCCCGAGAAATATTGGCACGACCGGTATATAAGGCATCACCAGTGCTGTCATCCGCATAGCAATGAATGTTACCAGTTTGCAACATATAATTGATATGCAGAAGAAACAGAGTTAGTGATAGCACACAGCCTAGTGGAACACCAGCATTAATAGGCTTGTAGTCGGAGCATGCACCGTCTACAATGATCTTGATGCTCCGACTTGCAAGGAAGCTGGTGATCCAATTGTACAATTTCTCGGTAAGCCCATAGAAAGGGAGCTGCGAAAGAAGTGCTTTGTGCCAAACCCGATTCTTCAATCGGGTTTGGCACAAAAGGCCTTCGCCTTCGCATTGTCCAAACTAACGGCCAACGCCTCCCCCTTGGACTCTACTGCCTCCGCCCATGTATGAGTCAGGTAGACCAGAAGATCACCAGCTGATCGACCCCGATGAAAACCGTATTGGCGGTCACATATCAGCTGGTGATCCTCAAGGTACCGTATGAGCTGGCAGTTAATAATGGATTCCATTATTTTGGAGAACAAGAAGGTGATGGCGATAGGCCTGTAGTTGGACGGGTCTGAGCGGTCGCCTTTTTTAGGGATCGGGTGGACAAAAGCTGTCTTCCATGATTTTGGGACTACGCCTAGGGAGTAGGAGTACCGGTAAAGATGCGTTAGAACCGGAGCACACATCCTCAGCACAATTGGGGGTATTCCGTCAGGCCCACTCGACTTCTGGATGTCCAAAGAGAGGAGTGCTTTGCGAACCGAGCGCTGTGAGAACCGCACATCCGGCATGGAGCACTCACACCGCGGGATGGTCGGCGGTGTGTTCTCCCCGTCATCAAGAGTCGAATTGTACGCAAAAAGTAAGCCTAAAAGGTCGGCTTTCTCTTTTGCGGCTTACCGCAGAGCTTTCACGGCTTATCATTTTTATAGAAGCTTAGATTTTATTGTACATATTTGTAAATGAAACCCATAGAAATTAATTATTGCCGGGTTATAATAAAATCAAAAATGATCTCATGGATTTCGATAGATGGAGGTTTAACCATCTCTTACACCAGACGTAAATTACTGAAACAGGAATTAATGTCAAAAGTGTAAATTTGATTAAGGACGAAGAAGTCTCCTGGTCTTGAGGCACAGCATCAACGGTGAAGATCCGTCAGAGTCGTGGAGGATAAGGCGAGTGATGCATCGCCATACCATCACTCCTCTTCCCCCGCGACTCCACCTCGGCTGCAGCGGTAGGGTGAGAGGGCACCCCTCTCGCTGCAGCCTACAGACACACATACGAAGTGGGCTCATCAAGTCCATTTGGAGTGGCCAACTCGGGCCGACGCTACACCATGGGCCAGCCAGTGGGGCTCCTCTTTATTCACCGCGGGTGACCAAGCCACGGCTACTAAGCGCCCCCGCCACGACAAGGCGGGAATCCGTTCGGGGGGGAAATCCGTTGGTCCTGCACCTGATCTCTCTCCAGTCCATCGGACTATGAGTGAGAGAATAGAGAGTGCACCTGTGTTCGCGCATACACTTGGCCACTATAATCCTGTCCTGCGCCGATAGCAAGTCTCCGTTGAAGCTAGCCGCGTACTAACGTAACGAGCATTTAGTGTGACAAGTAAGTACTTAGCGGTCAGCCATCGCAGAGTCTACATCACCTGAAGGTGCCTCGTGTAGAGGCGAAACACGTGTCGTATTGTCGTCAGTGGTGTGTCTTTCATAGTGTAGTAGTATTGGGAGTAGTGGTGCTGGGATTAGTCGTGATGGGGTTAGTGCACACAATTGAGGGAAGGCGGGAGGTGCTCTTCAAACTAGGTAAGACACATTTTTATTTTATCGAGCGGATGTACGCAAGGTAATTTTTATCAACTTTAGGATTATAGGGTACAAGAGTTTGCGAGTACATGTGCACTCTCTGTTCCCTCACTCTCATATTCCGATAGAATGACAATCAGACAAAATAATTGGGGAAAGATCAGGCGTAGGATCTATGTATGTATGTGAGATCCGAGGCACGCAATGAAACAATTCCAACTTCCTGACTCCAGGCTGCTATTAAATTTATCTTGACAGAAAAATGAAACAGCAGATTTTAGCCTGACCCGTGATTCGAACCTGGGTCCACAAGGTTAGCAGTTGCGCATATGACTATGAGACATACGATGTATAGTTTTCATTAATTTTTTTTAAATTTAAACACGTAATACAATACAATAAATAAAAATTAAAAATATCTTATGAAAAACCCACTTCATCCCCCTCCGTAACTATAACGACCACAAATCCTTCACAGTGGGAAGCAGAGGCGAAATTCATTCCAATTTCCTAACTCCACGCACTTTGCGAACGGAAAAGTTTCTTATATTTTTGTCGCCCACAAGTGACTATGATGAAGGGAATAATTTCAGGATAAACTCTTGCCAAAAATCCAACCTCGCACCTACGTATAAAGTAATTTATTACTTTTTATTATAAGTTTCTTTTTCAAATATTTTTCTCTAAATCCTAATACTTCTTTATTAAATTTAGTCTTGTTTTGAGCTTTAACGGCTTCAAACTTTAGCAGCGGTTTAAAAAACACCGTTACATCGCATCAAAAGTCCACTACTGAACATAGGCCTCCCCCATAGGCTGCCTTATCGGGTCCTTCACAATAACAACCAGAAAATAATAAACTGTGGTCTCCAACCAGACCGCGGAGTATGGGAACTCTGCCCAATATCCTTCCTATAAGGCAATCTACGTGTGAGGCTTATGTCCTAGCCTATGAACTGAGACGTTTGACGTTCTGATGTAACAGCCCGAAGCCTACACATTAAATAAAACTATTTTTTACGGATTTTATTGCGTTTAATTTAACTTTATAATTTCCGATGTTTCGGGTACTTTACAGCACCCATGGTCACGGGGGAGACTGAGATGTTTGACGTCCCGATGTCACAATTAACTTTAGTTTCTAATTAATTTTTGGTCCACTCTACGCGAGCTTATAGTACGTTGAAGTCTTGCAGTGGTATGTTTGGGATTGGATTTAATTTTGTTAATTATAGGATCCCAAGCAAATGGCGGTACCCATCCATTTTCTCTTTTGAGATGAGGATTTTTTTAACTTCAATCTGTAAAAATAGTTAACTTCAATAAACGAATCTTGTTATTGTTATGTTTACTTTATTTTAAGTCATGATGTAGCCATGGTGCAGGTGCCAAGCATTAAGTAGCGCTGAGGGCTGCGGGTTTGATTTCCGTTTGGAACATGTATTCATATGGCTTGCAAACTGCCTTCGCAACTCAGGAGAAAATTTTATTGTGGCGCTAACGTGATTTAAAAAAATTTGGCTGCACAACAAATGGGTCGATTTGGATCAGAAAGAATAACGTTTGTAGCATCGTGAAATAGCAGGACAATGCTGCTGTGTCTCTTATGGTTAGAAGAGAACCGGACTTTTTCCAAGATCCTGATCCTGGATACTGGATCCTGGAGATTTTGGGTGATGAATATATTGGTTTATGATTAAACAAAAAAAATCTTACCCTTTAATCGTATTTGCAAATAATTTAAGAACAAACGAGCACACAATCCACCTGATGGTAAGTGGTCATCAGGTGGACTGTGTAAGTGGTTGCTGCGGCCCATAGACATCTACATCTATCCTCTGTTACAAATCAAAATGTAGATGCGTTGTCACCCGTGAGGACTAAGATGGAATGCCTCATTTCCAGTAAAAAGGGCCTCCGGCCACCTGCACTCACCAAGCGAAACGCAGAGATAAACCTCTACTTCACGCTGGTTTTCTGTGAGGTCGTGGTACTACCCCGGTTCGAGCCGGCCCATCCGTGCGACAGCAAAAGCTGCCGCGTGGCTCTACCTTTGTTAAAAGTTCCAGTTATATTATAGTTGTAGCGTAAATGGGTTGGCTCGCCCATGGAGGCCTACGTTCTCACAGAATACCAGCGCAAAATAACAACTTAATACTGCTGTGCTTCGTATTGTTAGTGTAGAGAATCGGATAACCTTTTAACTAGAAATGAGGCATTCCATCCTAATCCTTAAGGGTGACATCTGCATATTGATTTTTAATTAAGGATAGATGCAGATGTGGACGTGGACAATATCCACTTACCATCAGTTGAACTACGTGCTTGTTTCTCACCCTTATTCTATTAACAAACTGCAAACAGACAAATAGCCAAAATCAAAACGATTATTTGTAGCCATACAGAGAGAGCGGTTCGAATCGACGACCGAGTTCTTTCTGATGGGCTCGATACACTGGCATTGCGTAGAGATGTTGCATCTCTTTGCGTATTTTATCGCATATATCACGGGGAGTGCTTTGAGGAATTGTTCGGACTAATTCCAGCCGCTCGATTTCACCATCGCACATCGCGACAAAACTCGCGTTACCATCCATACCATCTGGATGATTGGCGGTCCACCACTGTGCGATTTAAAAGAAGTTTTCTCCCTCGCACAACTTCCTTGTGGAATCAATTACCACCAGCGAATTTTCCGTACCGATACGACTTAGGAACCTTCAAGAAAAGAGCTTACACCTTTCTAAAAGGCCGTTAACGCATCTGCAATTCCCCTGGTGTTGCAGTTGTTCATGGGTGGCGGTAGTCACCTACCATCAGGTGAGCCGCATGCTCGTTTGCCCCCTCTTCTATAAAAAATATACAAATATTTTTGAACCCATGGCACCCCGCAGCCAAACTTTTAGCCACAGTTCACACATTTTGAGTATGATTTTGCAACTTATGATGCCTTGTACTACTAAATATGCTGTGCCTTTGAATTTAAGCCAAATAAAATGTCATACGGACAATATTTTATCATTATTACCATTTCTTAAACATGGCGCCACATAGTCTAGACAGAATATATTCAATGTCAATATGGTCTAAGTGCCGTATATGACTTTCAATTGCGAACCTTTGAAGAAATAAATATTATATTGTTTACAAATTGTATTGGCGACGTATATAATATTTGTGGCAGTCTACGCGAGTGTAGTGTTGAAGTTATGAGTATGTCGATTTAATGGTGTGTTTCGAATAGAAGGTTAAGAATGGTAATATAAAAGTGAAATAAATTCACCCACGTTCAAAAAATAAAATTGTTGAATACCGGCGTAAAACATCAGATTAATGTTGCTGTATTTCGTATGGTGAGGTTAGAGAACCGGAGATCCTTTTTACTGGAAACGAGCATTCCATCTTAAGCTACAGGTGTGAAAATAGATGCGTTTGATTTAATTAATTTTAATTGATAGTCACAGCATTCATTTACTATCAGGTGAACTGTATGCACGTTTGTGACCTTTATAAAAAAAATATAATTTGGTTATGGAGCGTTTAGACCGTCGTCCTAATCCAGTTTGTGATGGCAGCCTCTACATTTTTTTGAAGTATAAATATTTTGACATAAGATATGTTTATAATAAAAACTGAAATGGCGAACGAACTTTTAGTCTCCTGATGGTAAGGCTACTGTAGTCTATAGACACCAGCAGCCGACTCCATAAAAATAATATGAATGCATTATTTCCCCTATTGACACGAATAGCTCTAATTATACTGGCACTTTATACATTTTAGATCGGAATACTGCAATGCAAGCGGCAAAAATTGGTTAGAAGGTGGTAATTATCCTGACAGACTACTAGGTCTAAACGAATACCATCACTTAGAAAGTTCTTGTTCCTGCGTGATGTTTTCCTTAATTATGATAAAATTTAAATTTACTATTTCATTATTCCCGTGGGGATCGATCCAGGGTTGCTCGCGTACTGTTATATTTATAGCATTTAGCCCCTTACCTATCACGCTTCCCTTATAATTTCATTAAAAGCCATGAAACAATCCATCCTGATATTCTAAGGAAAATTAAACTTGGAGCGAGCATGCTTTGAAGTTGTTTGCAGTGACCTGAACTGTACTAGATTGAGGTGGTTACGCACGCTACATCTATATTATGTTTGTTGCACGAATGGGCTAGCAGGACCGGGTAGGACCACGCTCTCACAGATTACCAGCGAATTTTTTTTAGTACGATAAGGATGACAAACGAGCACAGAGTATACCTGATGATAAGTGGTTGATGTGGCCCATGGTATGGTAGGTGTAGAGAACGGGATGATCTGTTTACTGAAAAGAAGGCATTCTATCTTAATTCTCAGAGTTGACAACGCATCTGCATTTTGATTCTTAATTGAGGATAAATGTAGTTGTATATTAGCTATTTCAATATGAGACTATGTGCTCGTTTGTCACACTTCTATAATATAAAAATGTATCGCTGAATGTGTTGGTTGCTAAGCGCAAATCTCGAGAGCCGCTGAACCGATTTCGCTAATTCTTTTTTTATAATGTTCCTTGAAGTACGAAAATGGAGAGAAAAATCTTAAAACAACACTTTTCTATATTCCCATACAAAAGATTCATAAAAACACTTAAAAGCCAATTTGAACTTTAATACCACATTATAAAGTTTAATTGTTAGGGGGGAGGGGGTTCCGGGAAGGCAAGAAAATTGAGTAACGTTAGTATCGTATAAATATTAATGTCAATATTTGGCAATAGTGTTTTATAATTTATATTTTTTGACATAATCTAATTTTTGACTTTTTTCTTTTTTTATCTTACTAGCTGACCCGGCGTCACGAATAGCAGAATAAGTATTACAAAAAATTAAAGAATCGACTGTTAGGCGGTAAAAATGTTCACCGGGTCAGCTAGTATTCTATAAAAAGAAATAAAAAGATATAAAGATAAACTAGTGTAACTCCTAAGTACTTTGAAGACAATTAATAGGTAATAAAATATAAGTTGTTCAAAGTCTATGCAAGCGAAGGCGCCATAACGTCGAGACAAAGTTCAATTTCTCTCAGTACTAAGTCTCTGTGGATCTGGTCATAGACTTTTATCGCTTTTTACGCAGTTGTAATATTAGAAAGATTTCGCCGACATTTAATATATAGCATAAAAACATTTTTTATCATTTAGTTAACAATACCTATTATTCAACATGAACCAAAACATACACTTTGACGGTTCCATGGCGAAGTGGCTTTGTATTTTAGTTGCGGCGCTGAGGGACGCGGATATAAATCTCTCACGGAACAAGTATTTGTATGGCCTACAAATAGTTGTTCCGGGTCTAGATCTTTGTCCTTGTGCAATTTATGCTTGTAAACTGCTTCTACGATACAGGAGAAAATTCAAGTGTGGCGGTAACGTTTTTAAAAAGAATAAAAAATACTCCAGAACAAGGCACTCAAAGCCTCCTAACTATACCATGTGGCCACCTAAGTCCTAGAATAGAAACTCATAGAACCCCTTTGTCGTATCTACTCAGTTTCAAGGCACTCCCCTTGTTATCTTAGCCAGTATCGGAATCCTCGGTGTCGACATATCGAGTGACGTGCAGTTTCGTGGTCACTTCGAAGATAAGGCCAAATTGGCCTCTAAAAATATAAACTAAACATATATAACGCAAAAACTGACGGAGCGCATAGACGATCTGAAGCGGAGAATTACTGCTTGGGGGAAGCGGATTCGGTGATATACCAAGAGGTCGACTCGGTTCAGAATCGTAATTTTCTAATCACTCTGAAAAAGAATATTCTGGTTGAACTGCGTCAACCTCTTCGATTCTCTCAAGCAGCGATTCGCTGCTTCAGGTCATCAATGCACTCCGTCAGTTTTTGTGTTATATCCAGCTAGGACAAACTGACATTTGTCCCAGCTAACGCCATAATGACGGTGCGCACAATTATTGGCCTGTTATTTCCCGACCTAAAGCATATAAGTCTGCCGATGAGGGTCCGATCCTTTGCGATGCGACCCTCAATTCTTATTCTTGAGACTGGGATGGTGCTACTTTGTCTAGTAGCACGTTCAGTCGTGGCAAGCTTGACGCTTATAATACGGCATACTGCCAGTGCGGCGCCAAAAAGAATTGTCCGTCTCGCAAAGGTTCCGGCTAGCTTCCAAATACGTCATCAGCATTGGGTTTAAAGCCCTCACGACAGCTCAATTCCGCTTGCCTAGGGATATGCGGGGAAGTACTATTCTGTACGTTATAGTTAAATAATGTTTTTTAAGTACAGTTTTACATTTTTTTTAAATTACATGTGGTAATTACATCTTAAATTTCATTTGCATCGTTTCCTTTGCATCCTTTGCATCATCATTTTTATTACGTCATCATCATCATCAGCCTGCGACAGGCCACTGATAGACATAGGCCTCTAAGAAGGTACGCTACTTAGCCCAGTCTTCGGTTTCACGCATCCAGTTTCTATCAGCCACCTTGCACAGTTCGTCGCTCCGTCTAGTCAGAAAGCGTGCCATACTACGTTTACCTAAAGTATGTTACAGATATACGGTAAGAAATTATCTATTTGCAGCATACCATGTGTATTTTTGTACTTCGGTAATATATAAATGAGTAACACGTGTAAACTACTCACTCAGGGTGACTTGTTTTAACTAAATTATTAATATTTTGAGGTGTTTCACATAAAATATTACATAATTTATATTATATTATGTAATATTTCTGGAATAACAACATATTATTGAATATAATTCACCGATTACACCGGCATGTATCAGAAGCTATAAGAAAGAATGAAAGAAAATGTATTTACTTACTACTACTTACTTATCTTCACGCACAATCCCTGACGGGGTAGCCAGAGAGAACAGATCGCCAAGTGGCACGATCCTTACAAACCTCTTTCGCTTCTTTCAGATTCATTATCTTCTTCATGCATGCACGTCTAGGTATCCGAGTACTCTTGACCCTACCCTCTTCGAGCAATTTGCTCACATGGTCTTCGAAAGTTAGTCTCGGTCTACCTCGACACCTTTTAATATTAACTTTCGCGCTATATATTTTCGGTCTTCACTCATTCGCTCAATGTGCCCAAACCACCGAAGCACGCCCTTATCAATTTTTGTGATAAGGTCATCTTTCAAACCTGCCATATTGCGAATCTCTTCGTTTCGCTTTCGGTCGGCCATGGTAACGCCGCACATTTTACGAAGAGATCGCATCTCCACTGCATTCAACTTACTTTTATGCTTCTTCTGGCATACCCAGGTTTCGCTGCCATATAACAAAGTCGGTACCAACACTGCGTTATGTATTGCAAGGCGTGCACTCTTCGCTACGCCTTGCCTTTCGACTAACGCAGTCAGGGCACCATTGACTGTGTTCCCGGCAGCGACACGCCTGTCCACATCTAAATCACATCTTCCATCCCGGCTAAAAGCACTCCCCAAGTACACAATTTCATTTACCTGTTCTAGACATTCCTGATTTACCCATATTTCACACTTCGTTCTCTCTTCGTCCCTTTCAAATACCAGAACCTTAGTTTTATTAGCATTCAAACGGAGACCTTTAATTTCACATTCCTCTTTCATACACGTGACTAATGCCTGCAGTTCTGCCTCTGATGGTGCAATAAGCACTGCATCATCAGCATACAGCAGACAATTTACTTTTATGTCACCCAATTTCACACCCAAATAGCTATCTTTCAGCTTCTGTAAACAGCTGTCGAGATACAGTATGAACAGCCAGGAAGACATGACACAACCCTGCTTTACGCCCGTTTGGACGTTAAACATGGGTGACAGGTCATGCCCTACCCGCACACAGGCTTTACAGTCACAGTAAAGAGACTGCACAGCCCTTTGCAATCGACCATCCACACCATACCCCGGCAACAGTTCCCACATTTTCTTCCTTACAACCTTATCAAATGCTTTCTCAAGATCCACAAAAGCACAGAAAATCTTCTGGTTAGCAGCCAGAAGCTTCTCCGTGATCATGCGGAGAGAAAACATTTGATCCGTGCATCCTCTTCCAGGTCTAAATCCGCATTGTGCCTCCCATAGAAATCTTTCCGATTTCTCTTGCATCCTACGTGTCAAAACCTTCGAGTAAACTTTACTTGCTAAACTGGTCAAGCTGATCGCCCGATAGCACCCGCAGTCAAAATGTGAACCTTTACCTTTATATAAAGGCACAATGACTGCGGATCGCCAATCATCCGGGACATCCCCCGTCTGCCAGCACAAATTGCACAGCAGATGAAAGCTGTCCCAGACGCGAGGCCCACCATACTTGACCATTTTAGCAGTAACTCTGTCTAATCCCGCAGCTTTACCACATTTCAAACTTCGAATCGCACGTTCAATCTCTTTCATACTGATGACCTCAGTGTCATCTAGGTCCGGGTCTGGCGTACCAGTCACGGCGTCATCCCCGGATCCCTCACTAAGATCATCACACGCATACATTTCTC
Organism: Parnassius mnemosyne; assembly: GCA_963668995.1. Lineage (NCBI taxonomy): Eukaryota > Metazoa > Arthropoda > Insecta > Lepidoptera > Papilionidae > Parnassius > Parnassius mnemosyne. The sequence goes on along the minus strand of CAVLGL010000081.1, from coordinate 39,469,080 downwards.
TATAAAATTCGCTCCATCGCTGCATGACGTCCGATTTTTCTGAGAGGACGTCATTTGTTCTCGAAAGCACTTTGTTTATTCTTAAGGCCGTCGCACCACTTCGGGTCCTTCCAACCTCTTTCCAGAAGAGTTTGGAGTTCTCCTTAAAGTTGTGCGACAACCTTTCGTCTGCTTCCATTTTACACCTTTCACGTACTTCCTCAATCAGTGCTTTCGTGTGAACTTTCTGCAGCCTATATCTTTCTTTCATCTTCTCATATCCTTATCATTACTAGAGGCCAAGTAGTCTAACCATGCTTTCTTCTTTTTCTTTACAGCTTCTTTCACTTCATCATTCCACCATGCATCTCTTCTTTTACTACTGCCTCTTTTTATTCTTCCACACACTTCTTCCGCTGCACTTACCATTCCATCCCTAAGGTTCTGCCATGTTCTTTCTAGACATTCTTTTCTGCCATCGATGGTGTCAAGCTTTTCGGCTACCCTCGCATGATATTTGTCCCTAGTATCCGCTTCCTGAAGCTTCCAGCTTCGGATGCGACAGACCGACTGTGGTTCTGTTACTGCCGTCCGGTAGCGCCAACCCGCGAACAGACCCCTAAATCTAGTAATCACTAGATAGTGATCCGTTCCCAGGTCAGCACCCCTGAACACTCGCGTATCCATCACCTGTTTTCGCAGTCGGTCATCCACCAGGAACAAATCGATCATACTTCTCTCATTCTTTCGTTCTCTAGTATACATATGGATTTTCTTGTGATTAAACATAGTGTTTGTCACAAGAAGACCCTTTTCCTTGCACACCGCCAGTATAAGCTTGCCAGCATCATTAACCCTTTTATCGCCAAACTTTCCAAGTACCGACTCGTACCCTGGTCGAGCGGTACCAACCCACCCATTCAAATCACCACATACAACAATTCTTTCGTTTCCCCTAGCCAAATCTAGAACTTCTCTTACATTATCCCAAAACTCCTCCAGCTCAGCCCTGGACGACGAAGCTACCGGCGCATAAACAGCCAAAAGGAATAACTTCGTCAGTCCCAATTTAAAGCGAAGCCAGAGAAGTCTTGAGTTCACAACCTTATATTCAGTCATAACATCGAACAACCGAGAAGGCAGCAGCACCCCCACTCCCTGGCAGGCGTTCTCGCTCTCCGGGACTCCGGACCATAGAGCTAACGCCCCGCCAGGGAGCTCTTCAGTACCACTGCCCTTCCGTTTGGTCTCCGACATACACACGACATCTAATTCTCTTTCTTTCATTATTTCGATCAACTTATTCGTCTTATCTCTCATGCCTCCTCTAACATTCCACGTGCCAACTCTGCACTCTGTCCTCCACCTCCCGCCGTGTCGGGCTGTGCGTGACGGGTGGCGGTCCCCATCACCGCTTTGTGCGCTGCATTCCACACCAACGGGGACGAGTTGGTGTGCGTCGCCTTGGGGGGACGCCCTAACCGTCGTTGGCATGGGTGCGCAGCTAAGTAGAATTGCAGCCCTGAAAAGGGCTGGCAGGGGTCGCGACGAGCACGCTTCTACAATGACCCTCTATTTAGTGAAACAAATACAAAGATATGTTTTAAAATAATACAAGCAACGGATTTTGATGATGATTTATCACGGAAGGTTTATATAAAAATATTGGGAAGCACAAAAACTATTATTTTGCAACCATGTCACAAAAAATCAATTTTAAAGATTTACGTAGGCTTAAACTTAAGAGATATATCAAATTGATATACTAAAAATTAGTTATTCAAAAATTCTAGAGAAAACTTCGGAGGGGCTTAATCTCTATATCCTGCGGTTGACTATAAGTAATTTTAATATTAATTTTAATTAAATATAATATGTTACTAGAGATAGGTATGCACATTTCTGCTAACAGCGCTTTGGCCTATAGTGGCGGTTAAGAATATCCACTACCCCATATCTTCCCGTGGGTATCGTAAAAGGCGACAGTGGGAAACGAGCAGGAGATGGGCAGTAGCATCTTCCTGATAACAGCAATATCACAATAAAACAAACTGCGGTTGCTAACCCGCTCGCCAAGCGTGACAATTATGGCAATATACCCCCCAATGAATAAAGTTACGAAAGGACAGCCCCCAGTTCCCGGCGGCCCGCTATTCCTGGCTACGGTGGCGAACGTGTTAACGGCGGGGCAGGGCTTGCTAAGGATCTCCGGTGGAGGGTCGGTTGCCACCTACGACGACTTTACTTAGCAACTTATAACGCACGCACCCTGATAACTGACGGAAAGATCTTATCTATAATAGCTTAGCTAAGCTAAATAAAAGCTAAGCTATTATATTAAGTATAATATATATAAGGCTAAGATATACAAATTATTAAGAATCTCTGATGGCTCGACCGAGGAAGAACCGCGTAATCATACTGTGTATTTCACTCACGTTTTGGACATTTATTGCGAGCTATAAAACTAGAAAATATTAATAGTTTATGTTGAAAATATTACATTATTAATCATTTTGTTGCGTGGGGTTGTAGTACCTATGGATAATCATCTCATTTGACTTTGTTGGTTTTGTGATCGTAAGCGTAACGGGTGATTAGTTCCCGGGTCCGTGTTTGGGTTTGGGCCAAAATCATATCTATCCTCGGTTTAGTAACACAATGCAGATATTGTCACTAGAAAGGGTCGCTGGTTCTTTACACTCACCATACAAAACACAGCTAAATTAAGCTGCTATTTTGCGCCAGTATTCTTTGCGAATACTTTATAAGATAATCTACGAGGGAGGCCTATGCTCAACAGGCTGCTATGAATGAGTGGATGATACGTTTATTACGATGTAAAAAATTATTGCCTAAGATTCATGTTATAAAACTTAGCAGTCTAAACTATATAAGTCTTAACCGTCAACCATCACAGATTCTAATTCACGTGTCGTATTATCTACGGTGGTATGACTTTACTAGTGTAGTGGTATTTGGATAAGTGGTGACGGGGATAGTGCACGCAGTTTTGGTAAGTTGGAAGGTGCTCTCTAAATTAAATAAGAGAAATCATTATGCGGATCTTATTCAACTAATTTTTAGCATATTAGTATATTGGAATTGCGCAAAGTAACGTCTGATTTTATTAAGATACGTTTATATATTATATTTACCAGTTCATCTGCTTTTAACTTCCATTGTAGTTTGGAAATTTTTAGCTAATAAGTTTGCAAACAAACCGGCAATAAATACAAACTTTATATATGACAGGCGTCGGGGCAAGTAGACTGGAAATTAATGTAGTTTTGAACAACGCTCGCGCTCTAATGAAATCAATGAGTTTTGCTGTCGGTCTATATATGCAAGCATATAGTTGAAACATGTTATAGTAAAATGTGTACTAATTATTTATTTAAAATAAAATATTAAGAGGTTATTCGGGCAGTCGAGGTTAAGTGGCAATGGGCTAGCCATATAGCTCGAAGAATCAACAACCGGTGGGGAAGAAAGGACTTGAAATAATGCAATATTTCACATTCTGTAATATTAGAATTCTTGGAATTGAAATTCTGTTTTCTCCACTTTTTCAAGAGGCTAAAATATGTATGTATGTTTTGTTCCTTGGTACCTAATTAACATATAATATTAAATCATTTTTATAGACACTTTTTTAGAGCACACAGTTCACCTGATTGTAAGTGGTTCCTGTGGCCCATAAACATCTACCCTCAATTAAGAATCAAAATGCAGACGCGTTGTCATCCGTGAGAACTAACATGAAATGCCTCGTTTGCAGTAAAACGGGTCTCCAGTCTCTAGACTCAACATACTAAGCACAGCAACGTTAAGCTGCTATTTTACACTGGTATTCTGTGAGAGCGTGTTCATTCCCCGGTCGAGCCGACCCATTCGTGCTACAAGTATACTACTAATATATCCGCAGCATGGCTCTACCACGTAAAAAATAATATCATGTAATTAAATATGATGGTTTCAATGCGCCGTGGCTTAGCATAAAGTTGCGGTGCTAAGTACCACGAGTTCTAATCTCGCATTAAATAAGTAATGGTATGATCCACAAATAACTGTTCCGGGTCTAGATGTTTGTACTTATCCAATTTATGTATGTTGATTGTCTCCACGATACAGGACAAAAACCTAGTGCAATGTTTAAATAAAACTAGTATTTACGGATTTAATCTCGTATATTTACTTATTTTATCTTCCCGACGTTTCGAGCACTTTACAACACCCATGATCACGAAGGGGGGGGGGGGGACTTAGTTGTTTGACGCCACAATGTCATAGTTAACCACGGCAACCTGCAGATTATTTTTTTTAAATATTAATACGCGTAAATATAAGAAATCATGTAATGTTTTTTATTTTATTTAAAAAGACATGACTAGAAAAAATGTCTATCGAGTCTTAGACCTACATTTAATCTACGTGTATTTATAGCCGATATTCAAAGGAGACTTTCACGAATTATTTGTGAATCCCCTTGAAAGCTTTTTTTTTTAAAGAGCCTTCCTTAAACTTAATGAAAACATATTTTACCTTTCTCATAATTCAGGCATGAGATCCGGCTGAGCCGTTCACTTAGCCAAATTAAATCGTTCATCCTGTCTTTTCATTCCTGACGAAAGCCAAATTGGTGTGCTGGCGAATTCTGAAAAGAACCTTTTTTCAATTTTAACTTAATCACGTTAAATTAAAATATTAACTTAAGATGATTAAAAAAATTGGAGAAGAAATGATAACAAATTGATAATGATTTTAAAACACAGGATCAATATTGTACGTAAAGTTATGGATTGCATTGAGTAAATGATACCGGTCCCCGTGTAGTGGCGGGTAAGAATACCCACTACCCCATATCTTCCCGTGGGTGTCGTAAGAGGCGACAGAGGGAAACTGAGGCAGAAGATGGGCACCAGCATCCTTCTGTTAACAGCAAAACAAAAATAAAAAACTGCGGTTGCCAACCCGCTCGCCAATCGTGGCAACTATGGCAATATACTCCCATGATTAAAGTTAAGAAGAGACGGCCCCCAGTACCTGGCGATCCCGCTATTTCTCGCTACGATGGCGACCATGGTAACGGCAGGGCATGGGGTGCTAAGAATCTCCGGTGGAGGTTCCTTTGGCACCTAAGACGACTCGACCTGGCCACATATAACGCACGCTCACTGAGGACTGACGAGAAGATCCTGGAGCTCGAAGAAGAGATAGACAAGTTGCGCTGGAATATTATAGGATTATCTGAGGTCCGAAGATAATGGGAGGACATGGTAATCAAATCCGGCAACTTGTTCTATCACCAGGAGGGTGACCATCTATCCCAAGGAGGTGTCGGATTTATCCTCCATAAGTCTCTCGTTAACAACGTTGTAAAGATTGAGAGTGTATCGACAAGGGTTGCGTACCTTATACTCAGAGCCACAAAACGGTATTCACTGAAGTTCATACAGGTTTACGCACCAACCTCGGCACATCCCGATGAGGAGGAAGAGTAAATGCATGAGGATATATCTAGAGAAATGCATTCCTCCAGAACGCACTATACGGTGTTGATGGGAGATTTCAACGCAAAACTAGGCACAAGAGAGAACGGTGAGTTAAAGGTAAGGAAATTTGGAATAGGGCAACAAATATCTTAGATAGATAGCTTAATTATCTTAGATATAGTAGCTCAGCCGAAACTCTGACTACGAGTATACGCTTTATGTTGGACGTAAACTATTGAAAATTTCGTCAGTCAAACATCAACATGTTTTATAATCTGTTACCGTTTTAAAATCAGAATACTCTTTTGTCATTTTGGAAGGATGATCTAGTACCATTCTATCCATTGCAGCCTATAAATGTGTACAGCTGAAAGCTTGCCACGCTTGGCAGGCAGGTTGCCAACCCTAGATTCTTTTAATTTAGTAGTATAGGCTTAGGCTCGACCGGGGAAGGACCACGCTCTCACAGAATACCAGCATAAAATGGCAGCTTGACACTGCTGTGTTTCGTATGGTGAGTGTAGAGAACCGGAGACCCATTTTATTGCAAAAGAGGCATTCCATCTTAGTCCTCACGGGGACGACGCATCTTCATTTTGATTCTTCATTGAGGATAAATGTAGATATCTATGGGTCACAGCAACCACTTACCATCAGGTGGACTGAGTGCTCGTTTGTTACCCTATCCTTTAAAAAAAATTGATTTGTTATCAGGAAGATGGTACTGCTCATCTCTTGTTTTACTTTCCCTCTATCTGTCTGTCAGTATTCGTGCAGATCTTTAATAACAAAAATTACGTAATTGAATTTAACAAAACGCTTTACTTATATACTAGAGAAATAAGGAATCAATGAGTTGATTCCTTATTTCTCTAGTCTAGTCGAAAGGTCATTATGTGTTGTGTAATATTATCGAGTCTTAATATTTACTTATTAAATTAATATTGTGATGTAATGATATGATGTCACTTTTATGTGTAGTTATAATTTAAAAATACAAAACAGCTTTCAAAAAATAGTAATTATGCTATAATATCTGAAAAGTCAATACGCTTTGTCTTAACACTAGAAGCACCGCCGTCTCATTTTCATCCCACGCGCATATTTGATCGTCTTTAACTTTTTTATTTTTATATTTCGGTCGATGAAACTTTTTGACTTTTTTTATTTTATGTAGTGAACCAATTTAAACTGTTTTCGTTTTTATATCAAGAATAGTTTATGAAAAATAAAAGATTTATTTAAAACTACATCTGGGTCATTTATGTCCCGTCGTTCTTTTAAAGAATAATTTAATGTACTGTCTGCGCTCCAGGGAGTATAATCTCTCATAATCGTTTTAGTGAGAAAGTGATCACAAGTCTAATAAACGCTAAAGACTGAGCGAAGATAAGTTTGCTATGATCTCCGAAATAAATTACGAAATAATTACCAATAGTTTGTTTAATACACGGGCCATACACAAATATTGACGAACAACTTTTACCTTCAAGTAGCGCTGCCGATTCACCCAGTTTATGAGCTATAAAAGAGACAAATACGGTTAATGATTTTGGATGGCTGTAAACCAAATGAGCGATTTGACAAAATTATGTGACAAATGCGTTTCCTTATCTTTGAAAAAATTATAAAACACCAAATGAGCGTTTAGATTGGGTTGTGATCTCACAAGGGCAGAAAGTTCACTTGTGACAAATTTTTCATTTCGGTTTTATTAGCGGAATATTTGAGGTTCTAAAATACTAGTAACTTGGGTACAGTCAATAGAGCTCGCAGAGAAATACCGGTTTCCGTGATGATCGCACAACAGTAGTACCTTAATACCTTTTGCTAATAATAAGTCCTAATGCTAAGCACCATGCATCTCGATATAACAATTGAAAAATAACAACAACATCAAACAAAATAACAACATCTCGAAAATTTTAGTTGATGTCGTAGATCAAATGGGTTATAAAGTTTAAGCCTTCATACGTCCCGCTGCTGGAAAAAGGCCTCATGTTATTTCTGATAGGGTTTAAGGGCAAAGAAATGTCCGCCGCGCTGCCTCAACTTGTTGCCCCAAGTTGGCGAACCTCACATGTCTTAGAAATATTTTTTTTCTTATCTCCCAGACATTCAGGTTTCCCCTGAATTACCACTGCTAAAGAGTTGTATAATAAATGTAAAATAAAATATACAGTAAAGGCGCATTCAAGACGTTGACAAGTTAATAGATTTTATAATTTGTTAGACTTAGGGGGTACTATTTGAAATTATTAACGACATCAAAATTAAACGCAGACTTTTTACTGCATTTGATAAATTAATTGGGAGCAAAGTATTCGAAATTCTCTGGAACACATACCAGAGATACAAAAAAACCTACAAGGTGTCAAGTTTAGTCAAGATACTGAAATAATTGATCACCTGTGAAGTGCCAACTGTGCAAAAAAAAAAAGTCTGCATTAAATTCACTTCTAAAGAATATTATTAATGCATTACTTCTTACTCTTCAAATAATAATAACTAGTTTATAGAATTTAATAATTTAGTACAGTTACTATTACTATGTGAGTTGTGATGATTTTATATATATATATATATGAATGAATATATAATATGAATAAACATATTTCAAATACTTTACTATTATAATATTTACAATATATAATATTTAATATTATTATTAATCATAACTTTCGTATATTATACTAATAAACATTATAATAAATAGACTGGGACAAAATTGTCAAGATGGCGGTCCAAGTGTTAATGTTTCTAGTGTTGAAGATGTATAATCCATATTTGTACGTGTTATTCCATTATGCTTATTTCTAATGAAATATATGCGAATGTTTGTAAAGTAGTATGTTTGTATTGACTGCTGCCAATGAAATATGAGTGTTGCAATTTAATTAGTACTAACGTACAAAAAACAGCAGCTGTAGGACAGTTTGTGGACGATGAACGTCCGCTTTTGTCGAGTTAACGAATGCGTCGCAACGATTGTAAACTGAAATTGCTTTCGGCCGTTTTTGATTCGGTCCGTGAACTGTGTTTTCAATTACGCTAAAGTTCTCTGATCAGCGACTTTTTGTAATAAATGTGATGTACTCATATGATGTCTCATATTATTGTTTTTGTTTATTACTTACTGAACGTACAGAAACTTTCTTTCCAATTTTGTTTTTAATAGAACAAGGATGAAAAACGAGCACACAGTTCACCTGATTGTAAGTGGATACTGTGGCCCCCAGACATCTACATCTATTCTAAGTTAAGAATCAAACTACAGATGCGTTATCACTCCTGAGGACTAAGATGGAATACCTCGTTGCCAGTAAAAAGGGTCCCCAGTTCTCGACACACACCATACGAAACACAGCAGCATTAAGCTGCTAATATTAAAAGCGCGATCCTTCCCGGTCGAGCTGACTTAATCGTGCTACAACCATGACATAGTTGCAGCGTGGCTCTACCACATCTTTTCTTTTTATCAATTGAAAAGAAAATAAGATTACGCCGTGTAATTAAAACTTAAGATAAATCATCACCCGATATCGTCACTTCTCATTGATTTTGACAGATATGGTGGCAAAACTACATAGAAAATACTAATACTGGCGTCGGTGAGTTGGCTCCTTGGTGCAAGACGTCACGTGCTACTTTGCAAGTCCGTCTACCAATCGTCCACAACATGGCCTACAACACGATACACCAGAAAACCTCAGTGTGAAGGAAAAGTTAAAAAAAGAAGAGGCCCACGTCTGGCTCTGGCCATTTACGGGCTCATAAAGAAGGAGCATTATCAAGATATAACCTTCTTTACTTTCTGCGACTGTATGTTTATTTTTATTTATGTTACGTGATATCTTATTTAATGGATTTTTTAATTAAATATATTATATATTATTAAGCGATAGTCGAAAAAAAATTGAAGAAAATTTCTACCCCAAAGGGTGGAAAAAATGGTATGAAGTTTTAAAATTATACGATATTCTTGTTTTACCTTGGGCTCATGATTTTCCCTCATCCACTCAAAGGGGTAAAAAAAATAAAACCTTATTCAAAAATATTCATATAACCATATATAATTTATACTTGAGATTGTTGTCACTTAGTGAAACCGGTGTCACCTCACGGCATCATCAAGGCAAGTGAAAACAACCATCACATCAGGGTATATAAGTTCGCCTTTGTACCAAATGTTTGTTTATTTGAGTGCAATAAAGAATTTTCTATCTATATTAAAAACATGTTCGTGTGTTCGTTTATTCTTACTTGTTGTGAAGAATTTGTACATATAAGCTTCTGAATTCAGCGTTTTAATTATTCTATACATTATAGGACGACTTTAGAAGCTTTTATGTTAAAAATGTTTTATTCTTTTTTGGTATTTGAAGTCGGTTTTTACTATTACTCAAAGTTTAATTGTTTAAACTTTTTAAACTTTAATTTTTATATAATGATTGATGTCCCATTTATAAAGTCTGTTATTCTTCCATACATTACAACTAAGTCCGAGAAAATACGCAGGACCTATCTATCAAAAAGTTTAAAATTATCATTAGGCGAAATTGTTTAGTAACGGTTATTATGTTACTAAAGATCGCTGATTGGTGATCACTACCATGCTGTTTTTAATGTTTTCATACTTAATTGTCTAAAATATTATGTATATAGCAAACTAATGTTAAAAAAACTCCCGCTGGACACCTAGCGGGAGTTTTTTTAAACATTACTTTAGTTGCTGTTTCTTCCCAGGACAAAGGTTTTCCTCCGAATCAGTGATAAAGTATAAATGACTTTCAATAGATATCCTCGTTATCTATATTGAATATAAATTACTATATTCTATTCTATTCTAATATTAATAATACCTGTTAAAAAATTAAAGTTTAAAATATTAATAATTTTATATTCCAGTTCCCGTTACTAATTATTTAGATCATTTTCCGTAAATTCATAATTTTAGATAAGCAAAGTATTCTTTCCGCTAAAACCATTAAATTAAAATGAGTGTAGCATCATAACAGCGCTTGAGTTTTAAGATTTTTCAACATATTGCAAATTTTATGGAAATTGTAATATAGAGCGCAGGAGAGCGGCACATCATAAAAGACTGCACTGAAATTATTCATCCATGCACTTTATAGAGTGCTTCTAACTCGTATACGTCTTTCGTAATGGTTTACTTGCATATTGGTGTGACAGATAGGCATGAAATGATTGCTACTTTAAAATTCATGAATTTCATAGCTAATGAAATGTTTTATCACAGTGAGTTCAGCTGTGAAACATCTTGCTACATCGCTTGTTGTACACATCCACAATGCTGATTTTCTAATTTTGTTTTGCTATAATAAATATTTGGAAAACTTCTTGTAAGTTCTCACTGCTAGGCTTATGATTCTTAATATATACATACATATAATCACGCCTCTTTCCCGTGGGGGTAGGCAGAGACCAGTTCTTTCCACTTGCTACGATCCTTGCATACTTGTTTTGCTTCGTCGACTTTCATTATTCCCTTCATACATACTCTACGGTTTAGGGTACTCTTGACCTGGCCTTTTTTCAAGACGTCCCTGATTTGGTCTAGAAATGTCCGCCTAGGTCTACCCCTTCCAACACTTTCATTCACACTCGCCTTATACACTTTTTTCGTCAATCGTTCTCCATTCATTCTCTCGACATGGCCAAACCATCTCAGCATACCTTTCTCAATTTTTGTCACTACATCTTCTTTCAGACCACAACGTTTCCTTATCTCACTATTTCTTAGCCTGTCACTTAGTTTAACTCCTATCATACTTCTTAATGCTCTCATCTCAACTGCATTTATTCTGCTTTCATGTTTCTTCTGCCATACCCAAGTTTTACTTCCGTACATGAGTGTCGGAACCAACACCCCCTCATGCACAGCCAAACGAGCCTTGTTAGACACCTTCCGACTGCTCATAAAGGAGTGCAAAGCTCCGTTCACCATGTTTCCTGCATTCACTCTTCTTTCGATATCACTCTCACACTTTCCATCTCTTGTAAACTTTGAACCCAGATACACAAACTCTTTCACCTGTTCAATTTGTTCATCTTCAATCACAATGTTGCAGTCTGTCACTGCCTCATCTTTTTCAAACACCATCACTTTCATCTTCCTTACATTCATCTTCATTCCCTTTCTAACAATGATTCTTAATTAACTAAACAAAAGGTAAAAAAGGAAAACTTTGAAGGTCTTCATAATTTGTATATTTGTGCTCTTTTCATCAAATAATTCTATCTCTTTTTGACGATTATTTTTTTGAAAATTTTAGCGAAATAGAGTCAATAGCCTATTTGGTAAAGTATTCCCTACATATCATACAACTATAATATAAAGAATACTGCAGAGGCATTGGCATACCCTAGACAACCTAACAAAATACTATTAATCTTCTCGACTATCTATTTTAATCAAAACACAACTGTTTTATTGTTTATTTTAGCAAGAGGATGTATAACAACCCTGAGTAGAAAATGACATACTTTACGAGTATATATTACCCGGAACCCCTTTTAAACTTAAACTTTCTATATGACAGGCGTCAGGGGTGAGTGGGATGGCATTTAAAGTAGTTTCCAAACAACCTACGGGCCCTAATAAAATTAATGGTGTTGTCGTTTCTTGTATGCCTGTCCCCAGACTTGCTTTATGTTCAACAGTGTGTTTGCATCCTTATATCGCTTGTTGAGTATATAATTTTAACTGGAAATTCATCCATTTTTCCCTACAAAGTTATCATTTATTCAAAAATGTTAAAAATAATCAGCTAAGATCCGAGTGAAAAATATGATATTTCTAACATAGTTTGAAGAGCACCTTCCACCAACCTACAATTTTTAGCATATAACCTCTTTACAGCATTTTATGAGCTTTATCTTTCCTCTTTTTACATCTTTAGCCTTATTGGAGTTAAGAAAATAAAGTTCCTTTTTAATTCAAATTAGATAACGAACAAACTGTGTTATAATGATGATTGTAATATAAATTACTCATTTTAAAACAAATTAAACATTTTTTTGTTAGATTAGTTAAAATAGTGCGTGCACTGCTGTTTTCACGGCTTAAGGAATAGAGACGTGGTATAATCACAGGTTATCTTTTTATCTTTCTCCCCAAAGGTGACTTTCTTTGCTTAAAGTAAGTTGCAGGACTTAATAGGCTGCAGTAGCCACTGACCATCATGTGAACTGTAGCTTCGTTTGTCACTATAATTAAAAAAAATTGTCTTGACATACACGAAGTGATCAGTGAGTTTCTTTTTCAAGCTTTGGTAGGGAAACCGACAAAGAGGTTAGTATTCAAAAAATGAGTCGACAAACTTAAAATTGTTAATTACGAGCATCATACTATACATAGTAAAATAAAAATTGATCTCTTATTCCCTGAAGCACCACGACTCGGAGCGACAAAAATTATTAATTTTAAAATTGCGCTCTGTAGTAAAGGAAGATATCCGAAGAAAACCTGCATATTAAAAAAATATTTTGTATGGCATAATGGTGACAAACAAGCTCACAGTCACGTGAAAGTAAGTGCCTGCTGTTGCCTTATAGACACTTGCAACTGTCCTTGTTTAAGAACCAAATGTAAATGCGTTGTCTCCCCTGAAAACTAAGCTAGAATGCCTTGATAACAGTAAAAAGGATAACCTGTCCTCTTTTCTCACCAAATAAAAGACAGCAGCATTAAGCTCTTTTTTTATAGAATGAGGGTGACAAACGAGCACAAAGTCTATCTGACGGTAAGTGGTTGCTGTAGCCTATAGACATCTACATCAATCTCCGTTTGCTTATTAAAATGCAGATGCGTTGTCAGCCGTGAGGACTAAGATAGAATACCTTTTTTGCAGTAAAAAGTGTTTCCGGTTTTTTACACTCACCATACGAAACATAGCAGCATTAAGCTACTGTTTTACGCTGGTATTCTGTGAGAGCGTAGTCCTTCCCTAGTCGAGCCGACCCATTCGTGCTACAACTATACTATTAATATAGCTGTAGCATGGCTCTACCACGTATGAAAAGCTGCTATTTTACGCTGGTATTCTGTAAGAGCGTTGTCGTTCTCCGGTCGAGCCATTAGTGCTGCAACCATAAAATAGCTGCAGCGTGGTTCTACCATGTTAAAAACGGTATTTCGTGGACGTATGAAGTGTCTAATAGACAGCACAGTGGACTGATTACTTTATAACCCTTTCAAAAATAAGGAAAATGAATGAGATCTGTCGTCTTGCCTTTTTACACAATAACCGTATCAAATACTCTGTAACTGTTCAAAGACGTTATTTTTCTAAAATATTCCTTAATCTTAATGAAAACATTCTTTACCCCTCTCTTAATTTAGGGTATAAGCCCCGGCTCAGTCGTTCACTTAGCTAAATTAAATCGTTCATCTTTTCCTTTCATACCCGATGAAAGCCAAGTTTGGACATGTTTCAAGGAGGCACGATATCGAAGAAAATATTTCCTTTTACGGGAGAAATTTTAATTTGAGTTCCTGAAGTTCTACTTTAGACTTTAGAGAGTGTATCGATGTATAAATAAGAAATCGGCTTCTTCTGGGGCATGTCCTGCATTGTAGCAAAAATCCCCTCATATATATTTTAATTTCCACTTTTATTTCCATTGCAAGAAGGTAATGATAGGTTATTTTAAGGTTTTTAATGAAAATAATAACATTTCTTAATTTTTTTGTTATAAATAAATGCCCAATTCCCCCCCCCCCCCCCCCCCCCCATCAACATGGTAGCGGAATTAGACAATAGACTACCCCAGGAGGGTACCAGTACCCCTGGAGAATCCCTCGCTGAGCATCCACGACCATGTTATTCCAATCCTGAGCGTAGGTGCTCAGGCTGCCCCGCGTATTCTGGGGGGGGGGCAAAATTCCGCTCAAAAACAAAACTGCTCGGGGCAAGCTGAGCAACAATACCAAGGCGACCCCTGCCACGCTATCCGTGAATTTCTGCAACATCAGGGGACTTCACTCTAACCTAAACGCCGTCCACTACCATCTCGAGACGGCGAAGCCGGCCTTGCTCTTTTTGACCGAGACGCAGGTTTCCTCTCCGACTGATATTTCGTATCTCTCCTGCCCGGGGTACAAATTGGAGCACTCCTTTGTGCCTCGGGCTGGAGTTTGCGTGTATGTTAGAGAGGACATCTGTTCTCGACGCCTCGGCAGTCTTGAAGGTTCGGACCTGTCCATCCTTTGGCTACGCGTAGACAGCGACGACCATCCGCGCGTCTACGGGTGCCTCTATAGGTCCCATAGCGGTAATGCCGAAACAGACCGACTCATCGACCACGTCCAAATGGCTACAGATTCCTTGCTACAACAGGTACCCATCCGCAGAGATCGTGATCCTTGGCGATTTTAACGCCCACCATGCCGAATGGCTCGGTTCACGTTTAACCGATCATGCGGGGAGATCTGTTTATGACTTTGCCTTGGCATATGGTCTGACACAACTGGTTACTTCGCCTACGCGGATTCCAGATGTGGAGGATCATACACCTTCCCTGTTGGACCTTCTGCTGACCTCTCATCCGGACGGATATCAGGTTTCTGTCGATGCCCCTCTCGGCTCTTCGGACCATTGTCTGATCCGGAGTATGGTGCCACTCACGCTCCCTTCGCGGTTGCGTTCTGCAGGTTGCCGCCGTGTTTGGCATTACAGGTCGGCGGATTGGGACGGAATGCGGTCTTTCTTTGCATCCTACCCATGGGGGCGGGTTTGCTTCTCGCCGGATGATCCCAGTGCTGTTGCTGACTTTGTCACTGATGTGGTGCTACAGGGAATGGAACTATTTATTCCATCATCTGTGGTACCCATCGGAGGCAGATCTCAGCCTTGGTTTGGTCGCTCCTGTAAGACTGCATTGCGCAGTAAGCAGGAGTGTTATCAAGCCTGGGCTGCGGCTTCGGTGACTCGGGATGTAAACACCAGCACACTTAAAAAGAAGTATAACTTCGCCTCCAGGTCCTTCAAAAGAGTTATTGCCAAGGCAAAGTCAGAGCACATAGGCAGAATTGGCGAGAAACTAGTTCGCCTTCCTTCGGGAACCCGTGCATTCTGGTCTCTCGCCAAGGCTGTCCAAGGGAATTTCTGTAAGCCATCACTACCATCTCTGCACAGGGAGGACGACTCACTGGCCCAAGACGCAAAAGACAAAGCCGACCTTTTAGGCTCCCTTTTTGCGTCCAACTCGACTCTTGATGACGGGGGGGAAATACCGCCGACCATCCCGCGGTGTGAGTGCTCCATGCCGGATGTGCTATTCTCACAGCGCTCAGTTCGCAAAGCACTTCTCTCCCTGGACATCCAGAAGTCGAGTGGGCCTGACGGAATCCCCCCAATTGTGCTGAGGACGTGTGCTCCGGAGTTGGCACCGGTCCTAACGCGTCTTTTCCGGTACTCCTACTCCCAAGGCGTAGTCCCGAATTCATGGAAGACAGCTTTTGTCCACCCGATCCCTAAAAAAGGCGACCGCTCAGACCCGTCCAACTATAGGCCTATCGCGATCACCTCCTTGTTCTCCAAAATAATGGAATCCATTATTAACTGCCAGCTCATCCGGTACCTTGAGGATCACCAGCTGATTAGTGACCGCCAATACGGTTTTCGTTGGGGTCGATCAGCTGGTGATCTTCTGGTCTACCTGACCCATAGATGGGCGAAGGCAGTAGAGTCCAAGGGGGAGGCGTTGGCCGTTAGTCTGGACATTGCGAAGGCCTTTGATCGGGTTTGGCACAAAGCGCTTCTTTCGAAGCTGCCTTCCTATGGGCTTCCCGAGAAATTGTGCAATTGGATCACCAGCTTTCTTGCAGATCGGAGCATCAAGGTCGTTGTAGACGGTGCATGTTCTGACTACAAGCCTCTTAACGCTGGTGTTCCACAAGGCTGTGTGCTATCACCAACGCTGTTTCTTCTGCATATCAATGATATGTTGCTAACTGGTAACATTCATTGCTATGCGGATGACAGCACTGGTGATGCTCTATACACCGGCCGGGCCAATATTTCTCGGGAAAACGTCGCCGAGTACCGGAACAAACTTGTGTTTGAAGTCGAGTCTTTGCTGGACAAAGTCTCGGATTGGGGGCGACTAAATCTAGTCCAGTTTAATCCTCAGAAGACGCAAGTTTGCGCGTTTACCGCTAAAAAGAACCCCGTATCTCCTCAGTTTCAAGGCACTCCCCTTCTTGCCTCAGCCAGTATCGGTATCCTCGGAGTCGACATATCGAGTGACGTGCAGTTTCGTGGTCACTTGGAAGAGAAGGCCAAATTGGCCTCTAAAAAGCTTGGCGTGCTCAGCAGAGCGGGACAGTATTTCATGCCGGCACACCGCCTGCAACTTTACAAGGCGCAGGTTCGGCCTCACATGGAATACTGTTCCCATCTCTGGGCAGGGGCTCCCCAGTGCCAGCTCCTTCCACTTGACCGCATCCAGCGCAGAGCGGCTCGAATCGTCGACGACCGAGCCCTTTCCGATCGGCTCGATTCATTGGCACTGCGAAGAGATTTTGCATCTCTTTGCATTTTCTTTCGCATCTACCATGGGGAGTGCTCTGAGGAATTGTTCGGATTAATCCCAGCCGCCAAATTTCACGAACGCACATCGCGGCAGAACTCCCGATACCATCCACACCATCTGGATGATTGGCGGTCCACCACTGTGCGATTTAGAAGATGTTTTCTTCCTCGCACAACTTCCTTGTGGAATAGTTTACCACCAGGGATTTTTCCGGACCGATACGACTTAGGGACCTTCAAGAAAAGAGCCTACTCCTTTTTAAAAGGCCGGCAACGCATCTGCAATTCCCCTGGTGTTGCGGTTGTTCATGGGCGGCGGTAGTCACTTACCATCAGGTGAGCCGCATGCTCGTTTGCCCCCTCTCCTATAAAAAAAAAAAAAATGTAAAATTTTTAAATCGCTGTGGAAAATAAGTATGATAAAAAAACTTCATTTCTTCTTATAAAACTATTGATTTTAATTATAATTGAAAAAATTCTATAAAATATAATTATTAATAATCAGTGTTGCCACCTCTTACATTAATTACACATCAACATCGATTTTTCATACTTAAAATTAAATTATTAATGTCTTGCTGCGGTATGAGGTTCTATGCCCTTTGCAAATGTTCGTAAAGTTGTTCCGTCGCCAAATTTGGCGGGAAATCTCTCAAAGCTTTTCGTTGTAAAATGTACCAGACATGCTCGATAGGAAATAAGTCGGGCGAATGTGCAGACCAATCAAAAACTTGAATGCCGTGGTCTCGGAGAACGGACCACACCAGCCGCGCCGTTTGGGAAGGAGCGTTATCGTGTATGAGTTGAAATTCCGCCCATTTGGATTCTGTGTGGAACAATAACAGGCTTTCCTACCTTCTCGTGATATATTTGTGCAGTCATGCTGCCTTGGATTCATACGAGCTGGGTTCGTCCACCAAGACGAATTTCTGCCCACATCATGATTGTCTGGCCTTGGTATGAGTGGACCTCCTGAGGGTGCCGTAGACGAAATAAACTCTCCCTGGAGTTTACGAAACGGGTGTTCTTCGTGAATCTCGATAAAATGCAAACCGGTACTCATCGGTGAACACCACCAAAGACCATTGTTCGTCACTTAATGGTAAATGCTCCCGAGCCCACCAAAGCCGCCGACCGCGATTGCCACGTCGCAATGCTTTTCACCACTAAATTCATGCAACCTCTTTCGTACGGTTTTGTCGCTTACCAGCAACTGGTGGTCCTCCTGGAGCTTTTGTAGTAGTTGCATTGCTGTGATATTGGTTTATCTTCTGGCGGTCATTTGGCGAAATCGATCCTGTCTCTGCGTAGTAACACGATATCTACCCGTGTACCGTTTAGCCACATCCCGAGTACTGCGACAACGTGAACACAACCTTGCTATCACGTTTTGGCTGGTGTATAGGGTCTCAGCAACGACGCGTTGAATAGCACCATTTTGTAACATGCCCAGGGCTCGTAACATTTCATCTCGACTCAAATGACGAGGTGACATGACTCTTAAAGCGTTACAATAAAAAAGAAAAACGATCTAATCCCTTTTCAGTAATTAATATCATTAGAACAATTTTAATTTTTCTTGACGTAACGAATTACTAACATTTTTCCACCGTATTTTGTTTTCTCTTTAGATTTTTTATTTACATTTTTAAATATTGAAAATAGAATAAAAGAGGTTTCAGTCTGTATATAAGCCATTTATGGAAACGAAAAATATTTTTTAAAACTATAAAGTCGTAAATAATTTAGGATTAAGGTATCCCTAGATTCTGCTGATGTGTATTTGTACATATTCAAAATATCTGTATTATATTTACTCATATCATCAAAGTTACTCAGTTATCAGAAATTGAGTTGTTCATAATGTTTCGGGCGTTGTGAGTCTACAGGGAAATATGAGTGTTCCCTATAGACTCACAACGCCTGAATCACAATAATCTCCCAACTGCAGCCATTCGCTCATAACAGAGTACAATAACAATCTCTATAAACCTATTTTACGGCCTTTATTTTGGTCCTCTTGGCTCAATTTTACTACGTGTTGCCTTTATACAAAATTGAAGAGTTATTAGAACTGCCATGTTCCGCAGTTTATCTACTTAGTCTTTAGAATTAGTGTTTTTTTTTATAATTATAGCCGATAAGCTGGTCATTTCCATGAGCACGAGATATGATCGGTCCATTGAACATTTAGTTAACTTATTTAGTTGGCTCCGTGGCGCAGTAGCGTAGCACTGACTTGATGCGCTGAGGACCGCGGGCTGGAACCCCGCACGGAATAAGTATTTGTATGACTTACACATAATTAATTAGTCTGGGTCTAGAGCCAACGGGTAGGTCTTAAGATATACACGGACAAACCAAAGATCAAGCGTAATGCCCATGTCACACTTATGCCAATATTATTTGGGAGCACTAAGCTCGAAGTTGTTGACGAGTATGTTTACCTAGGACAAATATATTTAAGTTAAAGAAAAAAAAACACAAGATGATGATAGTTGATAATAGATATGATGGATACAATTAAGAATGAAAATTAAAATGGGAAATATTAGAGCTTCGAGTAAAAAATTGAGTAAAATACAATCCCAACAAATCAAATTTACAGTTGTATGAATTAAGTAGTTCGATTGTTTCACATTTATGTTCAGCTAAGTTATTATTTATTTGATGGATAACTTTTATCTGACTATTGAAAATTGGCCTTTACTCTATTAGAATATTCTCAACTACAAGTACCTGAATGCAGTACTACGTTTTCATTGAATTAAGAAGCTTAAAGGTTTATCTAGTATAAAGCAATCAAGTGCGTAGAGTAATGGAATTGTGGTGTTAGACGATCGTCTATACGGAAGACAGTGAAACTCTCTTGAACAAAATACTGTGTATAGGAACCGTACTGCCGGAGCGTGACGACGTATCTGCGATTTGATTCTTAATTGAGGTTAAATATAGATTGTCTATGTGCCACAGCATTCACTTACTATCATGGACTGTGTGCTGTTTATTACTCTTATTCTATAAAAAAATGTGTCATATATCGCAACACTAACGATATTAACTGGCACAGTATTGGCAGCGTTGCAAAGTGCACGACAAATAATGCAAATACAATAAAACTGCATCGATAGCACGTACTCGGCAAAATTGGATCGGAGTCAAGCCGAGCAAAAATACCTATGATTTTTATGAGGTTACTGTGACAAAATAAAAGAATTGTGTGACTCGCTAACGATGTTGATGCAAACCCGATGTGTATTGGCCACGACGAATGGTACAAAGAGACGGCGCACAGTCACTGGCAGTCCCGCTATTCCTGACATATACACGTATTTATGAAATCCTGCCTACCGAAAAAATAAACATTACACATAATAATAATTTACCAAATAGAAAAAAAAGCTAGAATGCAGAGTTTTCTCGTAATACGTAAGACTGAATAGCAATATGATATTATGAGGCATGAGATGTAAGGGCGTAAAGTTTTTATGACTTCCACACGTGTGATTTTAGATTGCACATTAAATTTTCGTACAAGTACGCGAGTGCACAAATAATTTCTATTTGGGATTACGAAATATTTTGAGACATGCACGTGGTAGATCCATGCTAAAGCTATATTAATAGTATAAATGTAGCACAAATGTGTCGGCTCGACCGGGGAAAGACCACTCTCTCTCAGAGTACCAGCGTAAAATAGCAGCTTGCTCCTGTGTTTCGTTTGGGGAGTGTAGAGCGCCGGACACTCTTTTTACTGGAAAAGGGGCATTCCATCTTAGTCGAGGATAGATATAGATGTCTATGGGCAACAGCAACCACTTACCATCAGGTAGTCTGTGTGCTCGCTTCTTACCCTTATCTTATAAAAAAATATATCCTTTAAGATTTTGTTTATACAAAATAATGAGTAGGTAATTGGAAGTTTTTTAGAAGGAATATCCACCATCTCTTATACCCTGTGGTGGATGTCGTAATACATATCTATGAGCCAATTCAATTTTTTTTGTAAAATGCCATATTATACTGCAGCAAAAATATTTTTTATAAAATTAATTATTTAACGTAGAAATTAAGATTAAGTTAAAGTGTTATCGTCATAAAATCGAAAGAGTTAATTTTTTCCTTCTTATGTGTAATATTCACTTAGTAGACAACAAAAAAAATCAGTTTCATTCGGCCTCTACGTTGAAAGCTACACGCCTGGCGTTTTTCCTTGTCTGCTAGTTTCGTTGCTCTGTACATATACAGTCAAATTTATCTTTGCTTAATGATATAAGGTTGAAAGTATGAAACGCTAAAATAAAACAAGTTTATGGGGCGTAATATTCCATATACATTCAAAGTAATGCCAGTAAACACTTGGGTCGCCCTCTCCAAATGTTTGCCGTCATCGTCATGTTAGATACATTTAGCGTACTTCAAATCAAGAGAAAGTGCTTCAATTTGAGTGAATGTTTTTTGTTTATATGTTATGAGATATCTTGCCAGGTGTGAACCGATCTAGTGATTATTTTTATTAGATAGGCTAATACGTAAAGGGTAGTGAAAAAAGAGGGAATTAATTTTTTTATCACTATTTAGATGTAATTTTAGAGACATTACTTTATGACAGTAAACTCGATTTCGAATAACTATAAATAATAATAATTTCCAACTAGTTTAATAGCTTCTGAATTAAGTGCTAATAATTCTATATACTCAGTCATCATTACAGCCCTTCACAAGTACACAGCTGAACATAGGCCATCCCCAAGGAATGCCACAAAACACGGTCCTGAGCCACCTGCATACTCAGTATCGAATAATTAGAGTCCCGACTTCATCAATTATAAGTTCATATAAAAACTATTGTATGCCTTTTAGGGTTTAGAAGTTTTTTAAAAAAAATTTAATCGACAGTTACATTCCTGAAAACAAATTGCATCAAGCTTGGCTTGCAAATGGATATGGAGTAAGTTATATTCGTGGATGCTTTCTCTGTATTTGTATACTATGTAGTCGTGAATTGATGCAATGAATTACACGAATTTAATAAATAAATTTATAAAATAAAAAAATTTCTTTATTTCAGATAATTAAAAATCTATATGTGGGTTAGTAATACAAAAATAATAATAATAACAACAACAAGGGTTAGTAAAAAACAATGGTTTGCTTAAATTCGAGGGGAAAAAAGGTAATACCCTGTGCCTGGACAGACCATCATGGGATAGGGTTCAGTGATCAGTCTCTGCACAAGACATTTCCACATCGGCGATGTATATCTGTCCGCTACGGTCCTCAGAATACTATTATGACTGACTCGTACCCTGTTAATAAGGGGTGCGTTATTAACCTTCCGAGGGAAATATAAGATTTTTTACTGGTATCCCAACCTATATCAGCTCTCACTGACAAATAGCATTAACAATATGATATTTAATAATAATATATGGACCAGACATCAACGTTTTTGCTAAAGTATCTTTAAACAGTACAGTATCCTAAAAATATTATTTTCTATCGTTTTTTTGTGTTCTATTTGCAAATAAGCCGTTCGTATTTCGAAATTGATACAGACACAAAAGCTTCGCTTGAGCATTTCCAGCAAAATTGGATCGCTGAACGCAGTACGAAACTGAGTGCTACCGCACGACGTCATATGCGAAGGAATCGTTTTACGATAGACGAATGCAATTGTAGTTTTACAATTGTTTCATTTCATAATCGATTTCGAAAATGCGTCTCATTACAAACTGATATAATAGATTTTTGTATCTTACCTATGATTAAGTATATTGTCTATATACTTTTAATATAGTAAATAGCTTTTAACGATTTCTACACGATTTAGGATTTTTTTTTTATTTATAATTTGCACAGAAGTGGCGGAGTAGTAGGATCCATCACTATTCCTTCCGGTAGTATAGTAAGTGGCTAGGTAAAACGCTAGAGAAGTCTAATCATCACTTTTCGTTCGCTGTTGTAGTAAGATTCTACGTGATACGCAAGAGTACTACGTTGATTGCATCCAACGCAGAGCGGTTCGATTCATCGGCGACCGAGCTCTTTCCGATAGGCTTGACTCATTGGCGCTACGACGGGATGTTACATCTCTTTGCGTAGTCTATCGCATATATCACGGGGATCACTCATAGACATTGTTCGGATTAATTCTACCTGCCCAAGTTCACCATCGCACACCGCGACAAAACTCGATGTGCCATCCATACTATCTAGATGATTGGCGATACCATCTAGAAACTTCTTTGTGGAATCGACTACCAATAGCGATTTTTCCGGACTGATACGACTTAGTGACTTTCAAAAGAAGAGCATACTCTTTTTAAAAGCCCGGCAAAGCATTTGCAATTAATCCCACTGGTGTTGCAGCTGTTCATGGGCGACGGTAGTCACTTACCATCAGGTGAGCCGCATGCTCGTTTGTCCCTTTTTATATATATAAAAAAAAGAAGTCTCATCATCACTATTCGTTCTGTGGGCGTAGTAAGAGGCTAAATATTACGCAAGAGAACTCTCATCATCACTATTCGTGCCGTAGGTGAAATAAGAGTCTACAAGATAATCAAATAAACTTTTATCATCTTTCATCATTTGTTCAGCCAGTGTCGTAAGAAGCTACATAATACGCAAGAGAAGTCTGAAGGCTTCCGATAGATGACGGTGTGATAATCAAATTTACACCAAGTTCTCAACCCTGATAGTCAGCAGCGTTAAAGGTTCGAAATCTCTGGTACTGCATCTCCCAGACGGGTCATATCTATACAATACCACTTGATAAGTAAAAAGATAGTTAATGCTGTATACCACCATTTTCCTTGCTCAGTGTCCAGGTTTTGCAAGCGAAAAAACGGCCAGGTTGCATCCTATTGCACAATGACATTTTTGGTTTCTAAATATATGGGACTTGTGACCCATCCCGCACACATTCCAGACCTCGCACCATGCTATTTCTTTATTTTCCCAAAAATCAAAGTTTTGATGGGAGGTTTGACACTTATAGATTCAGAAGAGACCATGTAGCTTTCAACCAGTACGCGAAAAATATGCCCTCACACAAATCTCTTCTTATTTTTTCATCATCATCATCATCATCATCATTACAGCCCTTCACAAGTCCATTGCTGAACATAGGCCTCCCCCAAGGAATACCACAAAGCACGGTCCTGAGCCACCTGCATCCATCGATTTCCTGCATGTCTTACCAGGTCGTCACTCCATCTAGTAGGGGAACGCCCTACACTTCGCCTGCCGGTACGAGGCTGCTACTCGAGAACCTTTCTTCCCCATCGGTTGTCGGTTCTTCGAGCTATATGGCCGGCCCACTGCCACTTCAGCTTACTAATCCGTTGGGCTTTGTCGGTTACTCTGGTTCTACTGCGGATATTCTCGTTTTTAAGTCTACCACGCAGAGAAACGCCGAGCATTGCCCTTTCCATAGTATGTTTTCATGTATAGCAGGAAATATATTAATTACCATATAAATTGTTTTAATTATGAGTTTGGCAAAACTATCAGTGTACGTAGAATATCAATAAACAAATAAAATAACATAAGAACCTGCTAACTTTTTTTCTCTTGCCGCACTGCACAATCCTCACTATAAACAAAGCGCTTTCAAACGGTGTCTGCGTCGGAAACCGCACGTCGAGCACCCCGTCTTGTCTGCCAGTCCCGTAGCTCTTTACATATCTTATATTTAAATTCATATTGAGCTCTAATCTAATTTGTACAACAGTAGAGCTTAAATTTATTGTCTTAAAGAAATGAATAAATCATTAAATCCCTATATTTATACTCGGCTATTTAAGCTAACTTCTAAAAGACACACATACCTACGAGTTGGATGTGGCTATGCAAGGATTTCAACAGTGGTAGAGCCACGCGGCAGCTTTTCCTGTCGCACGGATGGGCCGGCTCGAACCGGGGTAGTACGACGACCTCACAGAAAACCAGCGTGAAGTAGAGGTTTACCTCTGCGTTTCGCTTGGTGAGTGCAGGTGGCCGGAGGCACTTTTTACTGGAAATGAGGCATTCCATCTTAGTCCTCACGGGTGACAACGCATCTACATTTTGATTTGTAACAGAGGATAGATGTAGATGTCTATGGGCTGCAGCAACCACTTACCATCAGGTGGACTGTGTGCTCGTTTGTCACCCTTATCCTATAAAAAAAAGGAAGATCCTACCAAAGAAAAGTTAATTTGAGATTTCTTTATATTTCATCAGCACGTGTTCTGTCTTCTTTCTGTATAAATTTATATCATTTTTCTTCTTATCTGTGTTGCTTTAACTAAAATGACTGCATCACAAAGTATTTAAGTATATCCAAACACTATTTATCAACTCAATATTTTTGACACAAATACGGATTGGATCCTTTTTGCGTTACCGCTACCGCCTTCCCCATAAATTGCCCCGTAGGGGGGATATTTGCCATAGCTGCCATACTTGGCAAGCGGATTGGCAACCGCAGGTTTTTTATTTTTAGTCGTTATTAGGAAGACTCTGCTTCCCGTCTCCTAATTTGTTTTCCTCTGTCGCCTTTTACGATGCCCACTGGACGGTATGTGTAGTAGCTATTCTTACACCGCCACTACTCGGTACTTTATGCGTAACTATATCCAATTAAAGATATCCGTATGTATTTTTTTTTTATTTGTATATTACACGATATATTTGCTGATTGGGAACCGATTTTGTTGATCATTATTTTAGTTAAATATCTTTAGGGATGGCCATTGGTCTCATATAACTTTGAAGAACAATTACCTTCAATGAGGATGTTAAAGATAATCTTGATTTAAAATATTTGCGTGATATTCTAGATGTTATTTTTAGCTATTGAGTCCACATCATCATAATCATCATCATTACGTAAAAATTGAGTTTACGGATTATATTGCGTTTAATTTGAATTATGTTTAATTGCCGACATTTCTATGAGTTACAACACCCATGGTCACAGGGATCTGTCCCCACGATAAAATCCGAAATATTAGTTTTATTTAATTTGTGGTATTCGTGTAAATATAATAAATCATTATGTAAACTATTAAGAACAATTGACCAGAATTCCAAATACCCATTAAGAGAATCCTTATAAACCTATCTACCTAATATCCGTCTAGGACGAGGACGTAGGTTAAGCATGATTTCATTCTTGCGTTAATCAATATACAATTTCGCTGCAATTGTACAACGAAATTGCCTCCACTCGTGATTTCAATTTGATTTCTGAATAAGCTTTTATTAAATCACGTAACAAAACTTTCACCTTAATTACTTTTAATTGAACTTTCAATTACAAAACCAAACCAAAGCTAAATAAGTACCTAGGTTTTTAATTTTATGTGGTGTTGTTTTTGGAACAAAAACTGCTTTAATATCTACTAAGGAAATACTAATGTATACAATATTATTCTTGATTATCTAGATATTGTAGGTATCTAGATACTGAAATAATATTATACAAAGATAAGTATAATAAGATAAAATAAGTGTACTAATAAAATATATTATTTATCGAATAACGGTGACAAATGATCACACAGGTAATTGGATGCTGTGGCCCATAAATAATTACAATTATCCTCGATTAAGAATCTGCTGGAATTGTCTTGTTTCTTGTTAAAAATCTTTCTGGTTCTCTACACTCAACATATTAAACACAGCAGCATTAAGCTATTATTTCACGCTGGTATTCTGTGAGACCGTGGTCCTTCCCCGGTCGATTCGTGCTACAACCATAATACAGCTGCAGCGTGGCTCTACCACATACACGTACTTACAAATCACCCAGAGTTCTGAAAAAGTATAACATTTACTATCAGATTATTAACTTCAAAATCTGACAATTTTTTGTAATAACACGATTTTCAAGCTGGTCCGCTATATAAATAAAATTTAATGTTTTTATTATTACAGCCCCTCACAAGTCTACTCCTGAACATAGGCCTCCCCCAAGGAATGCCACAAAGCACAGTCCTGAGCCAACCGCATCCATCGACTTCCTGCATGTTTTACCAGATCGTCACTCCGTCTAGTGGGGGGACGCCCTACACATCGCCTGCCGGTACGAAGCTGCCACTCGAGAACCTTTCTTCCCCGTCGGTTGTCGGTTCTTCGAGCTATATGGCCAGCCCATTGCTACTTCAGCATACTAATTTTTTGGGTTATGTCGGTTACTCTGGTTCTACTGCGTATATCCTCGTTTTTAAGTCTATCCCGCAGAGAAACGCCGAGCATTGCTCTTTCGAGCGACTTTGAGCTTCCTCATACGGCCGGCAGTGAAGGACATCACTGGTAACACGCAATAGTTGATCAATCTAGTTTTGAGGTTCTGAGGTATGTCTAACGAGAAGATATATGGTAATCTCCCAAACGCTGCCCAGACGAGTTGAATCCGTCGATGACCTCTCGGTCCAAGTTGGACTTACCTAGTCGGACTATTTGTCCCAGGTAAAAAACATATTCGTCAACAACTTCAATTTTAGTGCTCCAAACAACTACCGGCATAGGTGTGACATGGACGTTAAACATGATATTTGTTTTGTCTATGTTCGTCTTAAGACCTACACGTTGTGAGTTACTATTGAGGTAATCGAGTATAGTGCTTAGGTCCTCCAGAGATTCTGCCATAAGGACTATATCGTCGACAAATCGAAAGTGAGTGATGCACTCGCCATTGACGTTGATACCGTATCCTTTCCAGTGCAGTAGCTTGATAACGACTTCCAATGCAGTGGTGAAGAGTTTCGGGGATATAACACTGCCCTGTCTGACACCCCTCTGCAGTTGGATAGGTTTCGTACTCTGGTTCTTTACTCGGATAGCCATCGTAGCCCTACTGTACAAACACTTCAGCACTTTGATATACCAACAGTCCACTTGGCGCCGCTGGAGGGACTGCAGCAGTGCCCAAATTTCAACGAAATTAAAGGCTTTCTTATAGTCCACATACGCAAGACAAAGTGATAAATTCTTCGATCTTCTGTACAATTTGCCGAAGGGTATGCATGTGGTCTATGGTGCTACAGCCTTTTCGGAAACCGGCTTCTTCGGGAGGCTGGAAGTCGTCGAGTCTGCATGCGAAACGATTCGTAATGACTCTCCAAAACAGCACGAGACGCGATTCAGAAGTGAAATCGGTATTTAGTTCTTCAAGAGAGCGTTGTTGCCTTGAAAATGCAACACATAATTTTCTTTGCTATAGGTTCTGAGGCGAACAATGTATGGGAGCAGAACAATGTCATTTCCGAACTACCTTATTAATGATTTTTTTTTGTTGAAAACTAATTAAATTAATAAGCGCTATATGTATTCGCATTTAGTTTGTTTTCTCTCAAATACACATTGAAACCATGGTAGCTAAGTACTCGCTGTAAAATATAAGCGACCCGGATTCGATTCGAACTGGTACCAATGAAAACACAACTTGAATGTATTATAAAGGAAAACTAAGTGTAATAAGACACAATATCTTTCTTCCATTCATATGCACGCTCTAATGTAAGTGCTTTTAGAGGGGCGTAATAGACGTACCATTGATAAATATGTGATCAGCTTGAACTGAATGCACTTTACGTATTACAATTGAACTCGTATTGAATTTACGAAGAGGATTACTCTGCGATACAGAGAGACGTGTTGAAAAGTAGGTAAAATTTTACATATAAGCTTTCTGTGGGAACAAATTAAAAAAAAACCTAGTACACCTGATGGTAATCGGATGTTGTGGTCCATAGACAAGACCATAGTAAGGTGGAGTGCCTCGTTACCAGTAATAAGGGTCTCCGGCTCTCTACACTCACCAAACTAAACACATCAGCATAATTCTGCTGTTTCACGCAGGTATTCTGTGAGAGCGCGGTCCCACCCCGGTAAAGCAAACTCATTCGTGCTACAAGTCATCTCAAAACTTAAGACCAAAATGTCGTTATGATTTCTTATATTTAAGCAAACAGTTAAAAAAAAAGAAGTACACAATTAAATAAAAACGGTTTTTACGGATTTTATCGCGCATTTAAACTTTTTTATATTCCTGACCTTTCGAGTACTTTACAGCACTCTACTCATGGGGAAATTGAGGTGTTCGACTTCCCAATGTCATAAAAATGCCAATTACGTAAATGGAGACTTAAGTGTTTTCAACGTTTTAGAGCCATGATGCAACTGTATTGTCGTTGTAGCACGAATGGATTGGCTCTAGCAGCGAATAAACAAGCGCTCACAGAATACCGGTAAGTATAAAGAACCGGAGACCTTTTTTATTGGAAATGAAGCATTCCGTCTTAGACTTCGGGGATAACAACACATCTATATTTTGATTCTCAATCGAGGATAAAAGTCTATGGGTCACATCATTCATTTACCATCAGGTGGACTGTATTGTATGCTCGTTTGCCAGCCTTATTCTATAAAAAGGTCTTCATCTTACGAGTACACATAAAACTTGGGTGACCAATTTTATCATTCAAAAGAGTAATCAGTCTGCGAAAGAGTAGTTAAGACCAAACACAGCTTAGCAAGCTATATCAAGACTTTTGATACGAAAAAGCCATAATTTCTACGGTCGTCGCCGTATATAAAAGAAAGATGAATTGCAGCAATGTCGAGTAGCGAGACGTGTGATATGAACGGCAACGTTTATGATGGGAACAGATGTGCCCGCTTTATGACGAGAATTAATGACTGTTTAAAATCAGTAAACTTCCAATGAGGCATGCACATAGATTTATCTATACAGAAACAAATAAAATTGAATTTTCTGTCTGTAATATCGAAATAACTGCATTTTATTGAGCTGAGGGATATTAGAATGACATTAAAACACAAATAACCATTTTTTTATATTATGTCTGTCTATTCAAGCTAATCTTCGGAATGTGAGCCGATCATAATTAAACTTGACGAACATATAGAGAGAAATACCAGGAGTAATCTGTGCTACATTGTATTCAAAATACGTGTAATTTTTTTGAATCGGAAATTAATAAGATAAAGGAAA
The DNA here is from genome assembly GCA_963668995.1 of Parnassius mnemosyne. Lineage (NCBI taxonomy): Eukaryota > Metazoa > Arthropoda > Insecta > Lepidoptera > Papilionidae > Parnassius > Parnassius mnemosyne. The sequence goes on along the minus strand of CAVLGL010000081.1, from coordinate 39,439,036 downwards.
GTTTTTTTGACGATTTTCATAAATCTAAATAGCGCCATATTAATAGATCCTACCTAGGCGAAGCTAAGGCGGGTTGCAAGTGTTTAATAAAAGTAATATTGGTTTAATTTTCTACCGAATTCAAAAAAGAAGATGTACTTAATTCGACTGTATGTTCTTTTCTACCGACTTCAAAAAGGAGACGGTACTCAATTCGACTGTATGTTATTTTTAAAATATATATATATAATCGCAAGTGTAAATTATCATAGTATTGGTTTGTTTCCCACTGTGGAACTTGTAGGATGTACTTGAGTTTTTTCTATTATTCAAAGACCTTCCACCGTAAAACTATAAGGTAGTTGTGGGATCTGTTCCTTACCACGTTTTTATTAACACACTTTTGTTTTATTTTTTGTCGTGTTGAATTTAGTAATTGATTGTAAACTTCTTGATGAGCTAGAGACTAAATTTTGAACATAGCTCAAAATCGTATGATAATGTAAGAGTATGAAATAAAAAACGTGGTCTAATAAAAAAGTTTTGCACAATTTTTAAAAAGTACACTTATTTTAAATAGTAAATTTATTTGTTATATTTTTATTGAATAAAAATTTTAAATGATAATGATTGAAAATCATTATTAAGTTTCGTTGAGCACGGTTCGGCCAATACCTGTTTTGGGAAGAACCAGCAAAAAATCTAGTGGAGTTTTTGTTTAAAAAAAGAACAGGGTACAGTAATAAACTGTTTATTATACAAATCATATTTTCTTTTTTTTCTTTTTGAATAAAGGTGACAAAAGAGCACACAGTCCAACTGTAAGTGGTTGTTGTGGCCCATAGACATCTATATCTATCTTCGTTTGCGAATTAAATGCAGATGCGTTGTTAGCCGTGAGGACTAAGATAGAATGCCTCTTTTCTAGTAAAAAAGGTGCTATTTTACGCTGGTATTCTGTGAGAGCGTGGTCCTTCCCCGGTTCGAGCCGGCCCATCCGTGCGACAGCAAAAGCCGCCGCGTGGCTGTACCACTGTTAAAAATTAAATTAGAACTCTAAATAACATAACTTGTAAAACATGAAGACCAAACTACTGTATTTTTTTTATTTTTTATTTATTTAAAAATTAAGAAATTAATAAATGTATAAAGGCTGACCTGCAAAATTATTCTTTTAAAATATAATATCAAATAGATTTCATATGATATATTTGTTTTTTGCCATCTATTTTCTGTTTTACGGGTCAGCCTTAAAAATGCTCTATTTTAAATAAATAAAAAAACTTTTAGTATTCCAAGGACCATATCATCCCGTGGGTGTCGTTAGTGGCCACAGAAGGAGACAGTTCAAGAGATGGGCAGCCGCGTCTTCCTAATAGCGACTAAAAAGAAAAACTGTGGTTGCCAACACACTTGCCAAGCGTGGAAGCCATGGCAAATATACCCCTCCGCTATATATGATGCAATCTATAGCGGAGGCCTATGTTCAGCAGTGAACTTTAATAGGCTATAACAGTAACGCAAATATTCGAAGGCTGTGGTTGCAGCCAATTTTCATATTAATATTAAAATTATCTAATTTTTTGCAGACCTATTATCAATATTTGTTTATAATTTATAATCTCGTGACCTGTAACATACTTCAAGTAAACATAAAATTAAATTAAATTTAGAATTTAAATTAAAATAAAAAAGAATCTGTAGAAATTACAAAGGACGTTTACAAATAACTATCAGAATATCCTACCATCGGTAAGTATTTCTATGTAACATAATTTTAAATAATAAAGTAGACCTGTGCTTTGCTACGGAGGCAGGGCAGACATGGCAAACGCTCTGTCCTGGTGAAAATATTCCACTGGAAGTTAACCAACAAAAACAGTGGGATATTCCGTTGGTACAGGGCGTGCAGAAGGATTTGTTTCATAATTTCCATAGTGACCAAGATAAGGCACGCCTTCTAGCTGTTTCGACTAAGGAATCTAGTCACTGGTTACACGCTTTACCATCAAGTAATCTCGGCACATTACTTGATAGGGAAAGCTTGCGTATTGCCGTAGGAATCCGACTAGGAGCGGCGATTTGTCAACCCCATCAGTGCCCCTGTGGTAGCAGCGTCGACAAGTTTGGGCTCCACGGACTTTCATGTAAGAAAAGCGCTGGTAGGTTTTCACGACACAGTTCTTTGAACGATGTCATCCGAAGGGCTCGTGCCTCTATAAATGTTCCCTCGGTTTTAGAGCCTTGTGGAATATTTAGAGACGATGGCAAGAGACCCGACGGTATGACATTGGTCCCTTGGGAAAGAGGTAAAGCCCTAGTGTGGGATGCTACTTGCGTAGACACTCTGGCGGCCTCTCATCTCAGGGGTACCTCGTTTAAAGCCGGGGCGGCATCAGAGGCAGCTGAACTGAGTAAGTGGCGCAAATATGAGTCTCTGAGAGATGACTATATATTTGTGCCATTTGCTGTAGAGACTATCGGTCCGTGGGGTCCACGTGCGGTGAAGTTCCTAAAGGAACTCCATCCGCGGCTGGTCGTTGCTGCTGGTGATAAGAAGGCTGGTTCTTTCCTCGCTCAAAGCCTAAGTATAGCCATTCAGCGAGGAAACACAGCCAGCGTTCTTGGCACGATACCGCGGGGAGTAGGACTATATGATAATTAAGTTCCTAGTTTTAGTTTTTTTTTTTTTATTATCAAAACTAATAATAATTTACGAAAACAAAAGTAATAAATTGATCCTTTTTACACAAAATCAACGCGTATTTTTTGGTCTTGGATTGCGAATTTCCCCGTATTGTTGTATTAAGAGCTGATGTACGTTCATTTTTACCCGACTGCTTCAGAAGGAGGAAATACATCAAGGAACGTGTGTGTATATATGTGTATGTGGGTATGTTTCAAAAATTGTTTGGCTGAGCCTACAGCCTATACGGTTGGACCGATTGTTTTTGTTTTACAAGCTTCCGCGCAGTCGGGCGTTTTTCTATTTAGTCTTAAATTTCTTTTTCTTTTTTTTCTCTCTGTTATAGTATTACTAAATAGTATCGTATAATAATTATCAAATTTTTCGTGTGACCATTTGGATACATGTTTTTGGAATACCTTAGGATAAATTAATTAACTGTGACGCAGGCTAAGCCGCCGGCCAACCTCTAGTATTTTTATAAATCGACATCATACCTTAAATAATAAACATATTTTGTACATACGTAGTTGTTTTATTTGATTATATTTTTCTACACAAAAAAATTCAGATTCTAACTCAACAGCCAACTAAACACAATTGAAAGCACCATATTAAAATATTGTAATTTATGATTTTATTAACATGACATAATTGTAAAGTTTTTCTCCATTTTATCGGGATAGGTTCATTAGCTGGTAACTGCCAGATACAAACAACACTGGTGTAAGACATAGCAACCGCAAAGCGTATATGCGTGCCTCACGCACACACGCTTGTAAACACTGGCTAGTTTTTGTTGCATCGTTCATTGCGTGAGGCGTAATCTAGAGAGTAAATAATCTAAGCTTGCGGGTTGACATATTACATCGGACAGCGGCCTGTGCTCCCGTTCTATATTTGTTTTTGGTCCGACTCTGAATGTGAATCCATGACTTCATATTCAGCAGCTAGTAGTGTTAACGGCCACTATATCAACGAATCAGCTTATCATTATGTATAAATTTAATCTTTTAAAATACTGCTGTTAAGGAAGCTTTTAGACAAAACCCCCAGTCGACAACTAACAACCATTATTTGAAAGATCATAAATAAACTTAAAACAAAGGAAAAGAATGAGATGTCGAGTTCAGTAAATTTTGACGAGTCTCGTAGGAGTAATTGAACATGAATGACGCCATTATGGCCGCCGCTTTGAGTTAAACGTTAAAGCTTTGAGGCACAAAATTTAAAATTTTAATAATGACCCAACGTAGAGTTTCAAAATAATTGTTAACAGAAAAACAAATGGCAACTAAGAATTTTAGCGTTTATAAAACATTTAGTTCATAATTTTGAAAGTCGAGAATATTTAATTACGTAATTAATATTAATATATTGTCATAAAAATAGTTAAGGCTTGATTAAAATTATTTTTACAGATTCCATCCATTGTGTTTCAACTTATATAACTTATTTTTAATTGCCTACGTTTCTAGAACGAATCCGCAGTAGAACCAGAATAACCGACATAGCCCAACGGATTAGTAAGCTGAAGTGGCAGTGGGCCGGCCATATAGCTCGAAGAACCGACAACCGATGGGGAAGAAAGGTTCTCGAGTGGCAGCCTCGTACCGGCAGGCGAAGTGTAGGGCGTCCCCCCACGAGATGGAGTGACCACCTGGTAAGACATGCAGGAAGTCGATGGATGCAGGTGGCTCAGGACCGTGCTTTGTGGCATTCTTTGGGGGAGGCCTATGTTTAGCAGTGGACTTGTGAAGGGCTGTAATGATGATGATGATGACGTTTCTAGAGTCTGTGAACAAGATCGTCCGCGCCATTACATCAGATTTGATAGACCGTAAATCCTTGCAAAAGAACACCGATTGCTACGAATACCTTAAATTAAAAAAAAACATCCTTATTTCAATAGAGAATCGATGGGTGCTGCCATTGCAAGACTTCACGATACAGTAAGCTCGTTCTGCGTAGATCGGATCAAAAATTAATATTCTACCTGAAGGTAGCCGGGCTAACTATTACATCGGGACGTCAACCACGTCCCGATTAAACGTCAAAGATCTCAAGTCACGGGTAGGCCATGACCATGGTTGCTCTAAAGCACCCGAAACGAAACTATTAAAAAACGAATTAAAAATAAGTTAATTAAATGCGATAAAATCCGTATATATGGTTTTATTCAATTATTTAGTATTCATGTAAATAAAAGAATCAATAAAGGCTTCCTTAATTTTAGGTGCCTTCGGTTGTCGCTTTAAATATTATCCAAAATCGCAAAAAGGTTTATATAAGTAGAATCAATCAGCTTTCGAGGGTGTATTAGCATGGTAACTGTTGCCGAGGACTAAGACGTAAGTAGACCAAACGTACGTACATCGAGTTATACTAATTGTTACGGCCTACAACTGCCTAAATAAGAGTAGAATCTTCCGGGCCCATAGCGGAAGACCTTACAAGCAGGTACAGGTCGGGCCTCCTAAGGCCAAAGTGGAAAATCTCTAATAACAATAAACAATAAGGGGGGGGGGGGGGCGTTCGATCCTGCTATTCAACAGGGAGAATATTAAACCGAGCTTACTTACCTTTATCTAAGGCGACTGGTCCCTCAGGATTCGGTCAGGTGGCTTGTGGTTGTGTGGTGCAAGGGAAGTAAGGTTCTGTGATGTGTATCTGGGTGTGACTGGTGGTGATTGACCTTATTAGACCGTTGCCGTCGGCAGCAGCCCGGACGTCAGCACCACTCAAAATTGAGGTAATCTTCCGCGGAGTCGTCCACAGTCACTTTCTTCGTTCGTCACGAGGACAGTCCTATTAGCTTCATTGTACATTTAACTAACTAAAACTCGCCTAATTCTACATTCATTGTAGAATCGAACACGTGATACACAGTAACGGACAGTAGTTCAAAGTTCAACATTCAATGTCCCGGATTCACTTATCACAAATTATAAAGAGGGAATTAAAGCGATCTATTAATGAGTCATACTACTCAGTTAAACACAACTAAGTTCCTTCATTCGACACCAAAAACCACGTCGTGAAAAGATTCAAAATACGCCTCGTTGACGCGTAAACTAACAAGCCAACACACACAAAAAGGGCACTTAACGCAACGACACGATTATAATGATTTCCTGATGATCAACCGGGAGAAGCTCTCGAACAAAGAATGCGCGGTTCGAACCCTAGACCGTATATCTTTTCTCTCGACCTCGATCTAACTCGACGCGCGCGTGCACAACTCCGCATCCCCGAAAAAAAAAATGAAGGCGTGCTGTCCCAAGCACAGCTGTCAGGGTCATTCAAAATGGAAGTCCGTAGCCTCTGACTACCCAGATGACAGTGAACATAATATTTTTCAGTATAAGAGAATCGCCTTTCTCATTTCATCTTGCGGATTTGGTAAGCGGTGATTAGAATATTTATTTCTAGAAAAATCTCACAGTGATTTTTTTTATAATAGTAGATTAACTAGTTTTTTTATATAAAATAAGAGTGACAAACGAGCACACAGTCCACCTGATGGTAAGTAGATACTGCAGCCTACAGACAGCTACATTTTTCCTCGATAAAAATGCAGATGCGATATAACCACTGAGGAGTAGGATGGAATGCCTCGTTCCCAGTAAAAATGTATCTGGTTCTCTACACTCACCATACGAAATTCAGCAAAATAAAGTTGCTATTTTAGGCTGGTGTTCTGTGAGGGGCGTGGTCTTTCTCCGGTCGGGCGAAACCGTTCGTGCTACAACTCTAAGTTAGTAGCAGGGTGGCTCTACCACGTTAATATCACGGTGTAGTCATCTCGCTAGCGCTAGACATAAAATGCTCTGTACGGGAAACAGTGTCAAAAGTGCGAGGCATCTGTCACAACAATCATTGTTTGTAGAAATTACGGTAGAAATTTAAGTTTAACAGTGGACTTTAATGAGCCGTAGAAGAAAACATATAACTCTCGTATTAGTTGCTACAAAATATACGTGGTAGAGCCATGCTGCAGCTATATTAGCAGTATAGTTGTAGCACGAATGGGTCGGCTCTACCGGGACCGCGACTCACCACCGGACCACGCTCTCACAGAATGCCAGCGTAAAATAGCAGCTTCACACTGCTGTGTTTCGTATGGTGGGTATAGAGAACCGGAGACCCTTTTTAGTGGAAAAGAGGCATTCCATCTTAGTCCTCACGAGTGACAACGCATCTGCATTTTGATTCGCAAACAAGGATAGATATAGATGTCTATGGGCCACAGCAACCACTTACCATCAGGTGGACTGTGTGCTCGTTTGTCACCTAATCCTATAAAGAAAAAAAAACAAAGAAATCAAAGGTCACGTAAGTTTTTTAACTGACAATGACTGCTCCGTGGCGCAGTAATATTCCTCTGGTGTTGCAGTTGTTCATGAGCGGCGGTAGTCACCATCAGGTGAGGCGCATGCTCGTTTGACTTCTCTCCTATAACAAAAATTATTACATCCTGAGAGAGAATTCACCTTTCCTATCTAGCCTACTTTCTTTACTTACCATCAACTGGACTGTTAGTTCAGTCGTCACTTCAACGGTTGCGTGGCTCAATTGCTTAGTAATAAGTTGCAGCGCTAAGGACCGCAAGTTCATATCCTGCGCGGAACAAGTATTTGTATGACCTTTAACTAATTGTTACGGTTCTTAATGTTTGTCTTTGTGAAATATATGCATGTAAAATGCCCTTAAAACACAGGAGAAAATCCTATTGTAAAATAAAAAAAAAACTGGTTTTTCCTTTCGGCCTGTTTAGCTGCGCTTCGCAATTAAAACAATAAAAAAGTATTCCCACTCGGCTTCTACGAGTACATAGGAAGCCGCACGTCAGATGCCTCTTGCCTTGCCCAAGAGAATCGTAGTACTTCACGTGTACATTTTAAACAAGTTGCAATTCAATTGCATAATGGCGGACGGCGGATAGTGCAGTGTAATAAATTCTTGTAGAATATTTTTTTTATCAAAAATAAAATGCATTTCAATCATTGCATAAACGTGAATATAAGAAATCATTATACATTTAAGTCATTTAAATACGTCTCCCCGTGTGACAAAGGGCCTCTTCCCTTTTCTTAAAGTTTGATATCACGCTGCAACTCTATTATGACTGCATCAGAAATGAGTCGGCTCTACCAGAATAGGGCCACGTTCAATACTAACGTGAAACAGCAGATTAATACTGTGTTACGTATGGTGAGTGTAGATTTGTGACGTAAAAGAGAAACGGAGACTCATTACATTAGAAACCAGACATTCCATTTCAGTCCTTAGGGGTAACAAGGCATCTGCATTTTTATTCTTATTCAAGGAACTAAGTAGATGTCTATGAGCCGCAGCATGCACTAACTATCAGGTGGACTATGTGCTCGCTTGTTACCCTTAATCAATAAGAAAGTTCGTGGCAAACAACGAACGGGTTTGTCGGTTTCGCTGATATGGATAATATTATGGCATGTAAACCGCTATTTCATATGATACATTAACACTCACGCCTGTCACCCAGAGGGGTAGGCAGTGATTATGGACTTCCATTTGGCACGATCCTGACACACCTCTCTCGCTTCCTCCACATCCATATACCTACGCATACACGTTCGTCGGTTAAAGGTACTCTTGATTTGGCCCATTTTTAATATATCGCCAATTTGGTCGATAAACTTTCGCCTAGGGCGACCCTTCCCGACTATGCCGTTCACCTCTGCAACATAAATTTGCTTTGTCACTCTTTCCTCATTCATTCTTTCTATATGGCCAAACCACCGAAGCATTCCTTTCTTAATCCTGGTCACAACATCATCTTGCAAACCAAACTCTTCTCTTATTAAACAATTTCTCACTCTGTCATTCAGATTTATATGACTTGTAGAATAAACAGTACATTTTTTATTTACAAAAATTGAAACCAATTCTTTTTAAAACAAAATTACTGGGTTTCTTGCTGATTCAATTCAAGGCAGAGGTATTTTCGAACCGTGGTAAATGAAACTTAATTATGATTTCAATCATTCATTTTAATCGGTATTTAATAAAAATATGCAGACAATGGACCAACAGGCCATGTCATAGTAAGAAGCAATAACAACTCAATTACACTTGTAGCCAATACTAAGAAGTCTGTAAATTGGACTCCTTTCTAGGTAACCTCTGAGGAAGGAGATAAAATGCCGAACAGCTTTTAATTATACCGTATTTCTGGGAACCAGAACGCAGAAATGGATGCAGAATAACAACAGAAACATGTTAAAGGCTTTCGACTCGTTTCAGGTCAGAAAACAACAGTGAATTCAGGTGAGCAATAGAAACACGTCGGATGATTGTACCCACTCAAAGTCCTACACAGAGAGTAGGAGGGTTTAACCCTCACACTTTGAATTTCTTTTATATCTAGATTTTAATTACAACAGTTATTGACATACAAACATCCAAGCATGAAACTATTATTTGTATGCTATATTAATAGAAGTCCATGCTGGAATCGAATTTACAGTCCTAACGCCATCAAACACATGCTTAATTATTGCGCTGACGACTTCCAAATATCCTTATATATTACATATTAATTATGTAATTGTACCTAAACGGCTATGCGGTTCCTATAAAATTCACAAAATAATCCTGGTTCGATCTACACCGGCAGCATTTTCAAATGCAATTTTAACTGTTAATTTACCAAGTGCCCGGTGGTGAATGAAAACATCGCGAGGACAACGGTACGTCTAAGAAATAAAAGTAATATTTCGAAGATATTTGTAATACCAACACGGATTAGGGTCACGCTGCGGATACTTCCTTGCCCTAAATCCCGTTTGTAAATAAGAAAAGGCCTATGCACAGCGCTTTGATTATACAGACAAGTATATAATCAAACGCATAGTGATGGGACGTATATAAGCTTTAACTTATATATTTTAATTGTAGGAAAGAATGTTTGTCTGAGACAGGTTCCCTATGAAAGTATTTAAAAATTAACAAAACGATAAAGTGATAGTAGCCCAATGGCAGGGTGCGGTACACGAACCTAAAAGATCGTGGTTTCAAATCCGCCATTCGACTACTGTCATAAACCACTCCTAACACAAGCATTTTGAGCTCACTAGGAATGGTTAAAGGGAATAGACAAGTAAGTAATGTCAATATAGTTGCTAGTATTTAAAACAGAACAGCAACTATTCTATAGCTATACGTCTATAATTATTTCGACTTTCCACCTTACCGCTGTTTCATGACCCACATCCCTATTTGCATAAGTCCAACGAAAATGTCGTTCCATAAAAGACTTGAAACAGGTGTCGAACTCTGGAGTTTCGAGTGATATTACTTCCCGTCGAAATTATTAGACACGGCCACCCATTATAGGCTGGGTCGCCGGACTGGATCATCAAATAATGAATACTTAGAGCAACTTCATTTTTTATATAAGTAACGGTAACAAACGAGCACGCAGTTCACTAATAGTAAGTGAATGCTGAGATGTATAAAACTTCTAGATAGTTACATGATTTAGAATGAAAATGCAGTTAGGTTTCACCTCTGAGGACAAAAGTGAAAAGCCTTATTACCACTAAAAGTGTCTCCGGTACTCTACACCTATCATACGAAACACTTTGAGCCCGTGGTCCTTCCCCGTGTGAAAGCAACTATTGGCAGCAGAAACTCTCTGATAATAACTGAATAAAAAAAACACGCGTTGCCAACATTGCAAGCGTGGCAAATGTTTCCCATTATGTTCGGCAGAGGACAATTGATAAGCTGTAATGGTAAATAATCTCATGTGATATAGATTAAAGTCATGTGCTGTAAACATTTGGATTCTTACGAAAATAAAACATTGTGGCATTATAAATGTACTACGAGTAGCTGATATCCACTCGCTATTATTAAAAATTACAATGAACTGTGTTAGCAGTAGCATTAAATGATAAAGTTGGCTACCATAGCAAAGGGTACCTACTATTAAAACGGTTACCATAACAACTTGATGGGACTATCATAAAATCTATTCTTAGTGAGCCTACATTGCAACATGAGTATATATCTTTATATATAAAAATTACGTCTCACATTGGTTGTCCGCGATGAACTCCTAAACTACAGAACTGATTTAAATGAAATTTCGCACACTGTGTGCAGTTTGGTCCAACATCAGAGATAGGATACTTTTTATCCCGTGTATATATACGTTATATATACTTCATAATTATATATTCATACATTATATACTTCGTAAAATACACGTTATATATACTTCAGAGATAGGATACTTTTTATCCCGTAATATCCCGTATATACGGGATAAACAAATAATCATTTTAACGCAAGCTTAATTTCTGTTGACAAATACAGAAATACAAAGTTTTGAATACAACATGTCACACTCATAACAAAAAATGTTTGATTTATGTATTATTCCCTCATCCCGAACTCCATTCACGCGTTGTTACGGTTATTCAGAGTTTCGTTTTTGTTATTTCTCTTTCGGACTTTTTGACACTATGAATCTATTATAACATATTCTTAAGGAAACACTGACGCTTAAGTGATATTTTATTGCAAAATCTTGACGTTACTCTTTCTAAATGTTTACGCAAGAATAAAGATACATTTATACGTGATAGAGTAATTACATTTATACATATAGTCTTTCGAATCCAACTCCTCACTAAAGGTTGCACCTGAGTATTAACTACCTTTGCGTGACTTATTTTCATTTGTCTGCCCGATCACCGTTTTTTTCGATGCCGCTTCTTCGGTTCCAACTTGACCCACTTTTTCGGCTATCACTACACTCCTGGACACGATGGATTTCTGCACGATGCTGGCCTACGTACCACTGGTGTCCGTCTTGTTACTTGTCGCTGCAACAGACGTTCCCAAGTACCATGTGTTCGTGAATTTCGAGCTATGCAAATGCACTCTCGCTTGAAAGAACTGCTCCACCTCGTAAGGTGTTAATCCCAAGCTCCGACGTTTGGCACCATTAGGTGTCGGTGCTTGGTTTGCTGATGACTCGCTGCTCAGTCGCCGGTGACGCCTTGTCCAGGCATCCTTTCCCGGTCTTAACGCAGTCAGGTGCCTTCCACAAGCACACATGCCTGGCAGCAGCAATGAGTGCACTCCTCGAGCACCTTCGTCTGGCAGCAGCAGTGAGTGCCCTTCTCGAGTATTTTCGCCTGGAAACAGTAAACACCGAGCACCTACGCCCGGCGAGAATGAGTGCCAAGTCCTATGCTTTCCATAGGAATGCCAACTACATTTGTCCGACGGCAGGAATGCCGAGCACACTTGCCCAAAAGGAATGCCTTGCTCGTAGTGAGTGCCTGAGATAAGCAATCACGCCTGGCTGCAGTGAGTGTCCCACACAAGCACTTGCGCCTGGCCAATCCCGGTTTATTTCTTCCAACAGCTATCCAGTTTCCACAGGCCTCCTATCTGGACTGGCTGGTTGTCAGCGACTCGCCCAGTCCTGCATCAGAATAGGTAGGCCTACTGGAAGACCAGGCCAACATTGGATTCCTCCTACGTTTGCCTGATCTTCTTTCTTCATTCGGTCCTGCATCAGAACCGTCAGGTCTCCTATGCTGGCCTGGACTTCAACGTCTTCTTAATCTGGTCTCGATCCGGCTCTACATAACCAACTAAAAGTGTCCAACAGACAGGGATTAATCGGCCATGGACCTTCTACCCCAAGAAACTGAAATCTTAATCTAAAAATTCACACCACATTAGGTTCTTGAACAACGAGGTGGGCGCGATCTCCGAGAAGGATTGTCATATAAGGACGTCTGTTACCTTTTCTTAAAAGAAAAGTTACACTGAGATAACGGGTCCCTATGGAGTGGTCCTGGTCTTGATGTCTGTACAGTGGATTGTATATCTTTATAATTTGAAGCTGCAGTAGGAATTGAAACATCAATTTTATCTTCGTGATTTCCCCATAAGAGTGAAACTTTAACGTTGAAAGATTCACTATTTTTCCCATCACTTACCCTATTGTTTTCTCTCTTGATTTAAACTGTAAAACTGGTAGCTGGTCCCGAACGAAATTCCAAATTACTAGTTTATACTCCTAGTACGCGAGCTATTCGCGAAAGAAAACCGCGCGCCGCGTGCCATTTCGATATATTTTAACATTGATTTTCATCATCATCAGTTAGATAATTTTATTTATAAGAAACACATGTAAAGTCTTACCATTATGTTATACATTACATCGTTATCACGTAAAAACATATTAAGATATTCAACAAAATACACCTATTTTACAGAACATTTTCAAAGTTATAAATCTTAAATATCTAACACACATGGTCAAAACAACAGTCTTTATTAATAAACATGAATATCTTGACCAATACAATGGCTTAATTCACAATTTAAAGGCATTAATACACTTTAATTAGACTTTAATTTTCTTATAGAAATCTATTATTATTTCACTATTTTAAGCACAAATTTAGGAACTTTTGTTATTTATACACACAGTAATCCTGAAATATTTATTACTTATTTCTACACATATTACTGAAATTTTTACAAATTGATAAAGTTTATTGCATACCTTAAGCGAAAGCGCAAGGTATGTTCTACTATCGCCTAAAAATTAAGATTCCAACGTTTTATCGAATAAAATCGTATCTAGCAATCATATTATACATATAAATGATATAAAAAGCACATTGTTAAAAAGATAAATGATTGTTGAACTTATTAATATTTTTTTTTAATCGATTAATTGCTATTTTTAAATAAAAAAGGGGTTTTAGTGGCTTATGGTGTAGATTTATCATGCCCCCAAGGCTTGTAAACACAATAACTTTTGAAAATATCAATTGTTTAACTCAATCTATTTTTTAATCTCATCATCTATCATGTGGGAAGCCACTGAATGTAAATGGCATTGTAATTTTGTTTTGTTTGGCTATAATTAATTTTATTCGGCTCCAAAACGGCGAAATTTTCGTTGATTTGGTAGCTTTATATGTAAATTATTTCTGTAAATGGGGAGCTACAGCCACAGAGTAGTTTACTCCCACTCAGTTTGGCGTCAGTCGTCGTCGTGAGTAGAAATTGTTTCGGTTGTTTGCAGCGGCTCAAAAAGATCGCTGTATAAATACACAGTATTCGAATAACCAAATTTCTTAAGTACTTGATTATAATAATAATAATCATCATCATCATCATTACAGCCCTTCACAAGTCCACTGCTGAACATAGGCCTCCCCCAAAGAATGCCATAAAGCACGGTCCTGAGCCACCTGCATCCATCGACTTCCTGCATGTCTTACGAGGTCGTCACTCCATCTCGTGGGGGGATGCCCTACACTTCGCCTACTGGTACGAGGCTGCCACTCGAGAACCTTTCTTCCCCATCGGTTGTCGGTTCTTCGAGATATATGACTAGCCCACTGCCACTTCAGCTTACTAATCCGTTGGGCTATGTCGGTTATTTTGGTTCTATTATAATAATAATTAGAGTTTTTTTTATTACAATATTTTAAAAGCACAGAATAAATAACAGTAGTACGTACTAAAAGTAAGTATGTAGTATCAATTTTTTTTGTCATGGGTGACATTTTCATGGTTTTCGAGGGTGTTGAAACCGATAGGGTTGTCGAAATGTAAATCCAAGATGGCGGCCGCAATAGGTATCAATTTTTTCATCATGGGTGTCATTTTCATGGTTTTCGAGGGCGTTGAAGCCGACAGTGCTGGCGAAATGTATTTAAACTACTTTAAAAAATTCCGTTAATGCGCTTAAGGTATGCCCAATTGGATTTACCAATATATTTTTTTATAGTACATTATATAGACACTGTTTAAATCCTATACAACATGAACAACCAATCCGTACATGACCACTATCATATCAGTTTAGTTTCCCATCCCGTCGAAAGATGTTTAGCTCTCCCTCTTTGCAGACGACACTGCCCTCTACTGTAAAGATATCTCACTACCTTTCATACGGAACAAGATCCAAAAGTCAGTAAATGACCTAGGAGATTGTTTCCAATAATGGCGTATCGATGTGAACCCGGAGAAGAGCTCCGCCGTTCACTTTAATCATAAACGACGCCACCCTACTACCATGCCGCCAATCCGTATGCTAGGGACCCCTGTCCCCTGGCATACGACCGTCAAAAAAAAACAGAAAAAGAAAAAAAAAAGAAAAAATAAAGAAAAAAAGAAATATATACTAAGGTATCACGATATGACACGAGGCTCACCTTCGGGCCCCATGTCAAAAGAGCAACTCGCAACGCGCGCTTTTATCTCAGTAAGTTCAACAGTATGCTGGGCCGACACAGTCAAATGTCCCTGCGAAACAAGCGAACCCTTTATAAGGTCTGTATACGACCAGTTATGATTTACACGAGCCCCATATAAGCTTACGCTAATCCCAAAATCACTAAAGAACTCCAAATAGTTCAAAACCACTTCTGTCGTCGGGCTACGAACAAGCCCTGGTAAGTCCGTAACGCCGACCTCCACCGAGACTTAGAGCTCCCCACAGTCCAAAGTTCCTAAAATGACTCTCTGAGAATTTCTTCAAAGCCTCAGAGTGTCACCCCAATTATCTCGTTCGTGAGGCAGCTTCCTATGCAGCCCTACTTCCCTCTCCTCGGCCGATCGAAGACCGAGAAACTCTCTCTCGGACCCTTCAAACAAGCCGGCCGACCTAAACTGCCTCCTAGCGGCTCAGGCCGAATCTTCTCCCCACTCTTAATTTGTCTTAGTAAGGCTCTCCTCTCAGCGGCTCCTCGCCGCCTGCGCCCCCTTTTCCCTAAAGAGGGTCGCTTCCGATTCGGCAGAAAGGCCACACCAGCCAATGCCAGTCTCACTGGTGGTGTTTAGTGGGTAGGCACTTAGGTTTCGCAGTGAGTCCTACATAACCACGGCAGCCGGCTGTCGTGGTATGCTTAGAACATTCACTACCTCCCTTTCCCGCTTCCCGGAGGGCAGCCCTTTTCATTGCTTCTGGGCGCAAAAAAAAGGAGGCTAGTGCTTTTTTTGTCTAAATTACAACTCTCTCTGTTCATTATGAAATATTATTTGTTTACATATGTGTGTTATTCATATCTGGCCATTATGTGTCTTATCTAAGAATAAAGTCTGTTTTTTATCTAAAATAAGTATCTAATTTAATACAAGACTTTTATTTGTATTGCATAGCCGATTACTAAGTTACAAATGACTCTAAATTAATCTATAAACAAACTTTTGTGGAATTAACTCACGACCGGAGAATCGAAGTGTGAACTTTCATTTTACAGTTATATTGAATCTATTATTCGGAATGCCTTATATAATTTAATAGCAATAATTTTAAAATACGAGTTTATTGTTTACTACTTTTTTTAAATAGTTAATACAATAAATGCTTATTATTATTATTATTATTTTAAATAAATTAACTTTTTGTCCAACAAAGGTCGCACGCTAACTTTGTGGTAGACAAATATGCTTGCAGCGGAGATGGGAGCGCTATAAGCTTTACAACTTAGAAAATCCTTGCCTTAAGTACATGTCACTGCCGTAGTGACGGTAATCGTTGACGATTGGCCTTTGTGACTATGGCGATATTGTTTTAAATCACACAAAATGGCCTCATCTCATGGTTTTTGACAAATTTAAGTAGTTTTCTATTTCATGGGTCGGCTCGACCGGGGAAGGACCACGCTCTCACAGAATACCAGCCTAAAACAGATCTATGGGCCACAGCAACCACTTACCATCAAGTGGAGTATGTGCTCGCTTGTCACCCTTATCCTATAAAAAATATCATCCGTCATACATGCTCTTTACAAGTATACAAGTCTACTGCTTTACATAGGCCTCCTACTGGGAATACTATAAAGCACTATCCTGAACCACCTGCATCGATCGACTTTCTGCATATCTTACCAGACCAGCATACCATCTAGTGGGGGGCCGCCTTACACTTCTTCTACCGGTACGAAGCTGCTACTCTAGAATCTTTCTTCCCCATCGGTTATCGGTTCTTCGATCTATAATACAATTGCCACCTCAACTTACAACTTATATACGACTAACTATGTAGGTTACTCTAGTTCTTCTGCGGATATCCTCATTTCTAAGTTTACCATGCATATTAACCGATTTTTATATTTTTAGATTTCGAGAGAGATTTTTCGATTTTTCATGCATGGTATTTTTTTTTCGTATTCAATATACCCATATTTTCCTATTCAAACGCAGCATTCAGCTCAAATTATTTCACTAACAAATAAGATAGTTTACAAAGAGCGTGCAAAATATAAAAATGAAGTGTAGGGGCTGTAAAACAGCGGGGGAGCCAGACACGGTGCACATAAATCGTTCAAACCGAGCGGAAAAAACTAACTGCCAACAAAGACCGAGATAGAAGCGCAGGCGGTTTAACATGCACTGATATGTGCAGTTTAGCACACAGGAGTTTACTTCTCATTTCCGAACATTTAATTTAATTAACATTACCTACAAAAAGATTTGATAAAACTCTTTTCGAGTTTTTTTTACACGCACGCAGGCCTCTTGATAGTAAGTGGATAATGTGTCCCATAGACACATATTTATTTTCCATTAAAAATAAAAATGCATATGAATGGTCAGCCCTGACGACTCTGAATGCCTCATCATGATCATCATCATCATCATTAGAGCCTTTAAGAAGTCTACTGCTGAACATGAGCCTCCCCCAAAGAATGCCACAAAGTACGGTCTTGAGCCACCTGCGTCCATCGACTTACTGTATGTCTTACCAGGTCGTCACTCCATCTAGTGAGGAGTTCCCCGTATCCAGAAAAATTGGTCTCCGGTTGTCTACAGTCACCATACAGCAAGATTAAGCTGCTATTTTACACTGGTGTTCTATGAGAGCGTGATACTTCTCCGCTCGAGCCGACCCATTCGTGCTACAAACATAATATAGCTGCAGCGTGGCTCTACCATTCACCCTTATTCATATTCGTACAAACATATTCAACCTTCATTGCTGTTGTCTTAATATTGTGTCTTAAAAGCGGACAGCGAAAGTGTTAATGTTTTTTGTTTGAATAATGGATGTCGCTGGAGCCTAGTAATTCTTGCATTTTTAATATTATAATGTGTGGTGACAAACGAGCACACAGTCCAGAGTAAGTGGTAGCTGTGGCCCATAGACATCTACATCTATCTTCGTTTACGAATTAAAATGCAGATGCATTGTCAGCCGTGAGGACTAAGAAAGAATGCCTCTTTTCCTCTTTTCTAAAAAGGGTTTCCGGTTCCCTACACTCACCATACGAAACACAGCAGCATTAAGATGCTATTTTACGCTGGTATTCTGTAAGAGCGTGGTCCTTCCTCGGTCGAGCCGACCCATTCGTTCTATAACTACACAATTGATATAGCTGCAGCATGGCTCTACCACGCTAAATTTGAAATATAAATAAATATATCAAAACTAGCAAGCAGACTTAGTTCTGCAGCATATGCTGTAAAAAAGATTAGAAGTCTAACCAGTGTTGAAACAGCTAGACTAGTTTACTTCAGCTACTTTCATAGCATAATGTCGTATGGTATTTTGCCATGGGGACACGCAGCTGACACTGAAATTATATTTAGTTTTGCAGAAGAGGGCCATAAGAGCAATTTATGATTTAAAGCCTAAAGAGTCGCTGCGACAAAAATTTAAGGAAATTAATATATTAACTTTGGCCTCTCAATACATTTATGAAAATGTAATGTACGTACACAAAAATAAAAGTAGTTTTCCAAAAATAAGTGATATTCACTCTGTAAATACTAGCAACAGACACAAGCTAGTAGTACCAGTTACTCGACTCCATCGAGTCAGTAATTCATTCTTGGGGCGATGTATACGCTTTTACAACAAAATTCCAGAAAATATACAAAATTTGACCTGCTCAAAGTTCAAAAACTTTATTAAACTAAGTTTGTATAAAAGGGGTTATGATAATACGAGTATTAAGGAATTTCAGTTTCTGTTTCTGTTTCTATTTTTACTCAATTTAAAAAATCAATTCCGATTTATGACAGATAATATCTAAAAGCTTTTACAAAAATTTACTTCGCAAATATCCGCGTTATAAAATAAAATGATGTGTCTTACCTAGTATGAAGAAGCACCTCCCGCCCTCCCTCAATTGCGTGCACTATCCTCGTCACCACTAATCCCAGCACCGCTACTTCCAACACCACTACACTAGGCAAGACACACCACTGACGATAATACGACACGTGTTTCGCCTCTACACGAGGCATCCTCAGGTGATATAGACTCTACGGTGGCTAACCGCTAAGTGAGCGGCGAGCCAAAACAAGTGCCTTTTATACAAACCGATGATGCAACCGCTCTCTACCTAACGAGCGAGCGATTGCGTCATGCGATAAAACATGTGACCAATCACCGCTGGACTTACGCAGCCGTTTGTAAAATTAAAAACAAACCGCCGCGCAACGCCCACATTATTAGAGAGCAGGCTTGAAGATATTTAAGAGAGGTGAGTTAGTAACATTTGTTTGTTCATTCAGCAATGCAACGGTATTATTATTACTTTTTAATATCTCTAACTGCGATGTAAATTTTTGTAAAAGCTTTTATATAATGGATTTCCGCAAAGTAACGCCTCATTCTATTAATTATAGATAATATCTGTTGGTATTGTATTACACTGCCTTAAATCCTAATCTTTACAAATCTCTTTAATATAAAAATAGATTGCTGTCCGTTATTCTCGCTAAAAATCGAAACTGGCTCGACCGATTCCAATGATTTTTTGTGTGTATTTGAATGGGTTCCTGGATTGTTTAGATTTACAAGTGGACCCGGTACGCGGAGCTATTGTCGAGATCCAGAAATCATCCGTGTGACGATGGGGCGGATCGTTAGTAATAAATACAATTGAAGTTTTTGTCTGACTATAGTGTTTCTGTCTGGACAAATCTTCGAAATGGCTGAACCGTGTGTGATGAATCTTAAACGAAATAAGGCCACATTTATAGATCCTATCCGAGCAAAGACGGGGCGTTTTGCTAGTATATTATATAGCTGTGTGGTAAAGAAGTGGGAACAACAGCCGAAGATCTCATGTTTTCCGGTTTTCAGATAGTTACGGTACAGTCCATAGGGACTGCTGGCAAATACTATTTAGACGCTGAAAATAGATTCGATTTTCGTCCAAAAATATGTATGTATGTCCTACATATAACTGTGCTCTGTTCGGGTGTCTCTCCATGGGAAATTTGTATTTGTAAAATAATACCAGCTAACAAAATAATTTATTCTTCATTCAAAAATAATAAGATAATTTCACATTTTGAAGTCGGACTTAGACATGAAGTAATTAGCATTAAGTAGTAAGCGAGCTACTTTAACTGTGCTTTCATATTGAAGAAAATAAAATGTCTGCACCCTGTGCGTTCGACTGCGTAAGACAGGTGAAAAATTACATATGTTTTTTTTTTAAATAAAATGTACATACTAGTTAAACAACAGCTATCCAAAGGCTAACCATTTTAATCCTAACTAGTCTCTACAATCTAACCTGCTTGTGAAATAGTACCTTACCTAACGCGATTTCCGTTCCACAAAGCGCACGCTCCATAACTTTTGAGACCAAAATTTTATCGTTACACGTGACGTTTCCGTCACGTCTAACGGTACGATAATAATCTTAATAAAGGAAAAATTGCTCAATGTAATTATGCTACTAAACACGGCCGTAGTAGCTCGGGGATTGGACAATAGCAATTCTGAAACCGGCACCATTTAAATTATAAATAGATTATTTAGCTTTGAGCTATTTTCAGTACTGGAACATATTTGTTCTTTAATTCATTGCAAGTAAATAAATGAAACTTATAACGTCATTACACAATTTATATTATATAAAATCTTGTCGCGAGACTTACCTATGTAGATAAACAAGTAAATTAGAATAGAATAGAATAGAATAATTTTTATTCAATATTGATTATTACACAATTAATATTGAAAGTAATTTTTATAACTATATATATTATATAATTATAAAAAATGTATATATTAATAAACTTGATATGATTTATATTATTTTTTAAATTTTCTAACTAAGTTTTTAACAGTGGTAGAGCCACGCGGCAGCTTTTGCTTTCGCACGGATGGGCCGGCTCGAACCGGGATGGTACCACGACCTCACAGAAAACCAGCGTGAAGTAGAGGTTTACCTCTGCGTTTCGCTTGGTGAGTGCAGGTAGCCGGAGGCCCTTTTTACTGGAAATGAGGTATTCCATCTTAGTCCTCACGGGTGACAACGCATTTACATTTTGATTTGTAATAGAGGATAAATGTAGATGTCTATGGGCCGCAGCAACCACTTACCATCAGGTGGACTGTGTGCTCGTTTGTCACCCTTATCCTATAAAAAAAAATTAATACGAGTATCTCCCGACAAGCTTTTGTATGATATAAATTTGGTAATGACGATATAAATTGATGGTAAAAGTTTTAAAGGAAAAGTTTATATTATTCTTTTTAGCGCATTTAAATAAAAGCTTGTTTTAAGAAAAAGTGTTTTTACTTTTCATTTAATTTTACCGTTTAGTTATTGCTCGACGGGTTTCACAGTCTTTCGTCACATTCAACACATAATTGTTGCAAGGTCGTTTGTCTGTTAATTTTGAACAGTCTAGCTCTTCAATAAGGATATCTTCTAATAATTTTAGCCTACTTAAGGCCATGTGCATACGTTCACTAGCAACGAAGAGCTTCGAGACTTAGTATACAACGGTATGGACGACAGTACTATCCTACATTTTGTGTACTGTGCAAGCTCAACATAATATAAGTGGCAGCATTCTTCGTTCTGCAGTGCGTGACTATATTTTGCTGGAAATTGCAGTCTTGGGTTGAATGAGATTGGCTGTGTCCAGTGTCCAAAAGATGTTTGGCAAAATGGGATTTATCGGGATTGCAATTCCTGTACGCGGCTAAATGCTCTTTATAACGTGTCTCGAAATTGCGACCAGTCTGACCCAAGTAAACGGCGTGGCATTCGTCACAAACAAGTTTGTAAACACCTGACTTTTGACGAATATCCAACTTATCTTTATTATTACAGATATTTCTAAGAGAATTGTTTGTTTTGAACGCCACATAAACGCCGTTTTGTCAAAGAGTATTAGCCACTTTTTCAGATCTGGGGCCTAAGTAGGTCAAACTGCTCACATATCGATGAACACTTTGAGGTTGAACCGCGTACAGAGAGTTGCGAACAACATGCTTTTGTTTCCTCTTCATACTAGCTAAGACACATCATTTTATTTTATAACGCGGATATTTGCGAAGTAAATTTTTCTAAAACATTTTATATAATACTTAAGCAATTTTAAATATTAAAACATATACTACCTTACACATCGAAAAAATTGACGTCAATTTAAACAACGCTAAAAGTTTCTCTTTTTACTAAATGACAATAGAAAGGGACAACTGTGCAGATAATAATTAATATTTAAGTAAAGCAAGCGGTATTCAATGATTCTACGCATAGGTGATAGTTTGTATCTAATAATAAAAAGAAAGAAGAATTATTGTTCCAAAGCATAAGCGACGTTAAGAATAATCTAAAGCAGAAAGTAAAGTAACAAATGGCTTGTTGAACCGACGGCTAGAAGTAGGATACGTTCCGTTCCCGTTACGTCGAGCGGTAAATAATATTCCAACCTCGTAAGCCATTTATTTCCCGCTGGCCATTGTGCGCTCTGTCTGCCATTGTGGCCGCAAATGAAATATTTTAATTTTATATAATTCATGCCGACACGATGCATTGTCGTAAATTGCTTGACGATTTTATATTGGCCCATTTAATCCCATTTCTAGATAATATGGAAGTGCTATTTAAATTATTTTCCCATTTATATACGTGTGATTTATTAAAAGCTTATTAAGGTCTGGATCCAATATTGTTTTTCATTGTTACTATATTATTTATTAATTAATATTATTTGAATATAACACTTTTGCAAATATTCCAAATAGAGTTCATATTCATTTAATACAAAGCAAATTTATCTGAAAAGCTTCAATTTCCCGTATTACTAACGTTCTCCATCGAAGGGTCTGTTTCAACCGAGACTAGCCATTTACGCAGGACAGGATTATAGTGCATGATTGTGTGCGCAAACACAGGTGCACTGTCTATTCTCTCACTCTCAAAGTACGTTGTGACGGCAAGCCGACACGACCGGAGAAATATCAGAGGGTGAAACACCGCCAACTCCCTGACTCCGGGTTGCAACTGATAATTTCTTGACAGAAATGCTCAGTAACTGATGTTTGTTGGCCCGGCCGGGATTCAAACCCGGGGCCTCATGGTCAGCAGTCGTGTTTAAGATCACTGGACCAACACGGCAGTCTTATATTACTATATTACACTTAAGGCGCCCTTACACTATCGTAGTATATATATATATATATATATATATATATATATATATATATATATATATATATATATATATATATATATTTATGGCTTCCCCGACCCATAATTAACATCCAATCGTAATTAATGGTAATTGACCAAACATCTTAAGCATGCCGGTCACCGCAAATAGAAATTCCGTCTGTATTTCAATTTGCCAAAATAATATGTATTTCATACGAAATTAATGATAGAATCAGACCTCATACAGCACATTTTATTATCAACCAACTGGTACCCGGCGGTGCATTGCTGTCGCAGAAGAAATAATTTTGAAAATAACGTTTTGAATTTGAAAGAGATATATTATTTTTAAAAATGATGATAATACATACATTGAAATTGAATGATATAAATATGACTTTCAAGTAAGTTTGTCGTTACGATACGTCCGCCACCTACTTTAAGTTTATTGTATTATGCCTATCTTCACGCAAGTGCAAGCAATAAGTTAAAAAGTTTTATCGCAAGCTGATGAGCGGTATGGCAGAACAAATAAACATAATTTTTAATATATTAGATATGTTCGTATTGAATAAAATTAAATAATTTATCAGAAAAAGATGATTTTATTATTTAATTTAATTATATTATTTTACTCATGAATAATAAGATGAAATGCCTAGTTACTAGTGACCCCTTTGCTTTGGTCTCTAATTTTCTACACTCATCATACGAAACATAGTAACTGGTACTACTGGAACGCTGGTATTATGTGAGATCGTGGCCCTTCCACGTTCGAGCCGACCCATTCGTGCTACAACCATAACATAGCTGCAGCGTGACTCTACCACGTTTGAAAAAGTTGCTATATATCTTCACTAAATGAAAATACAAAAGACGGTAGTAGAATTAAATACTTAAGTCAAGCAAGCCATTAACAATGATTAAACGTAAATTCCGAATTATCGTAATAATATTTTTCGTTATATTTTGTTACTTTTTACCATGTTCCATAATATGGAGATAAAATACATGAAAACTGTTTTATAATACAATTCGATCTCGGGTACAATATTTTCTATTCCCAATATCCGATCGCAATAGAAAGTTTTCATAAAGGTTCTGACCTTTATTTACATACATTTTGATATTACAGTACCCATTGAATGTTGTAGGAAGGAGTTTACAGCATTTTAAGATCCTTTCGTGTATTTTGAGTCATCCGCTTTCTATTGTAAGATTTATATATCAATAAATTGATACGGTGTTTCTTGTTTAATGTGCATCAATCTTTATTTAAAGTACATTTCATTTTCATTCATACATGAGTTCTGCGTAAATCGAACCAAAAATTAATATTAAAAAACTGAAGGTAGCCGGGCTAACTATGACAGCAGGACGTCAAACAACTCAGTCCCCCGTGACCACGGGTGCTGGAAAGCACCCGAAACGTCGGGAATATATAAAAATAAGTTAATATACGCGATAGAATCCGTAAAATTAGTTTTATTTAAAACGAATTTGAAGTAAGAAATTCCTACTTTATCAAGGACATTGAAGCTTTGTAAAAAGTAGAGCGTATCTTCACTAAAGTACCACGGCTATTGAAACGGCAGTGTTATGAAGAACGTTTGAAAGTTTTAAAACTTACAACATTAAAAAAACCGCAGGGACCGAGGAGATATATAGATATATAGGCCCTTTTTACTGGAAATGAGGCATTCCATCTTAGTCCTCACGGGTGACAACGCATCTACATTTTGATTTGTAATAGAGGATAGATGTAGATGTCTATGGGCCGCAGCAACCACTTACCATCAGGTGGCCTGTATGCTCGTTTGTCACCCTTATCCTATAAAAAAAAAGATATAATGGAGACCTTTAAGATCTTAAGTGGACATTACGACATTAAGGACTTTGACAAATTGTTTATTCGTAATGAAAACACTCAACTCGACTCGATCAACGGGTCCACCATCTTAAGCTATGTACCAGTTTTCAAACAACAACCCTCACATTTCGCATTTCACAACGCACTTCATTTGTATTCGTGAAGTCTTCCAGTGGAATAAGCAGCCAGAGAACGTAGTCTCAGCCAATAAAGTAAACCTATTCAAAAGTAGATTAGAAAATCATTTTCTGAACTGCAGAAGGAGTAACTAGTGGGCACAAATAGGTTTTTTTTATAGTATAGGGTGACAAACGAGCACACAATCCACGTGACGGTAAGTGAATGCTGTGAACCGTAGACATCTACATTTATCCTCAATAAAGAATCAAATTGCAGATGCGTCGTCACCCGCGAGGACTAAGATGGAATGCCTCTTTTCCAATAAAATGGGTCTACGGTTTTCTACACTCACTATACGAAACACAGCAGAGTTAAGCTGCTATTTTAAGCTGGTATTCTGTGAGAGCGTGGTCCTTCCGCGATCGAGCCAACCCATTCGTGCTACAACTATACTACTAATATAGCTGCAGCATGGCTCTACCATGAAATTAAAGGATAGGAAAGGATACAGGCATTATCAGTTGTCTCAACTGCTTTCCTGCTAATTTACTTATACAATAATGATAATATGTTGTATTTGGGGCTTTAATTCTTCGCTACACTATGTCTTGGCACTGACTCCAGAGGCTATCACGAAATGTTTATCTGGGGCACGGTAGTGCCCCCGTCAAGTCGAGCAAAAAAGCGGCACAGCCGCGAACTTTTCTCGAAGCAGTTCAGGCCATTTTCGACCCCCTATAACTTCGTTGTAGATAAGACTAGAAGCCTGAATTTCAGTAACCAAGCGTGCATTGTATAAACATCGGTATATTTCAAATTTCATTCAATTTGAACTAGTAGTTTAAGAATTATAACTAGTCAAAGTTTCTTAATTTTGTCACTCACTGACTGATCGATCATCAAAACTCTAAGGCACTTTTAGCAGACGTAGAAGCTTCATGTTTTGAATACAATTAGTGTTTAGTGTATAAACTAAGGGTAAACGAAAATATTTTGTAATTTTGGTCCAGTTTCCTGGATACACTAACTGCATAAATAACTTTGTAATCCTATATAAATATATAGGATTACAAAGGTACACTTGCAGTAAATGAATCAGTGTACCTGTATATGTATAATATAATGGAATAATAGATGTATATAGGTAGCAAGATATAATTATGTTTAAAGGTAACTTGTAAAATGGTCAACGGAATGAAAAAGCAAGAATGGGACATGTCTTATGAAGTTGTACCATAATCCCGTAAAGTATTAAGTAGACTAAATTGCCCGAAAATCCGTAGTTGGTATTCAAGAAGTAGATGGTATCGGAAAGGAAAAAAGGTAGGACTATCTACAAAAGAAATGAGATGCCATAAAAAACATAACTTGTAAAAAAAGCCAAGTCTCGCAACTTAGTTCTTCTACCGTAAAACGTTGTGAAATCCATGTAATACCAAGTCGGTTAATTTATTCAGTCCCTACTTAAGGGTCATTCTGTCTCAAGTTATTATATAATTAGCTTACCTAAAAACATCTTATAGTGAACTTATCAATATTAAAAATCTTTTATGTTTAAATACATAGATTGACTTGGCAATCGCACTAAACAATCTAATTTAATATAATATGTATTACTTGTGAGATATATTGTGTTTCATGCGATTTCCAAGTCACTCTATGTATTTAAAACATAAAAGATTTTTAATATTAATTTAATTTTAATATTGGCTTTTTTACATATTATGTTTTTGACGGCATATATATTACTTGTAAAGACGAAAGTTAAATGAAAAGATTTTAAGTTTCGATATTAATGACAGTGGGGGATGGGGCATTGCAGGGCTCTATGAAACTTGGTGAAAAAGTTGTTTGTGGAATATCATAACTATTTTAACAATAATATATTGATATCGATCCAACTTCTTGTTGTCGCCATAACACGCATTCGAACCAAATGATTTGCTTCGTTGTTCGTAATTCTCACAACAATTGAGTGGAATAATTTAGCAGCATCTGTCTTTCCATCCGGTTATATTGTGGATGCCATCAAGCCAAAAGTGAATAGGCTTTTGTTAAGTAAGTATTCACACTCACTGGCGTTTAACCATCTCTGGCTATATCACCACTTACCATCAGGTAAGATGATATCCAAGCACTGGCATATGGTAGGTAGTTAAATAAATATTCTATACGATAATACGTTTATCTCATTTAATCAAAAACTAGAACATACTGTTACGAGCTTGGGGTTCGAGACAATTAAAAACTGCCGATTGAATTACCAAAATTGACACTTTAATTACGGATACTAATTACACCTTAAAACACACTAATAATAAAACACAATAATTCTACTGATCACTTAAGTTCGCAGTTGTTTCGCTTCGAAGTATTCTCTTGTATCGCCAATTCAATACTGCCCCAGTCGTGGTCTATACCGGCCTTATATAGGGCCTCAGATAGTTTCCAGTACCTTCTACTGTGGCGACATCTATAATGTTCGAGTACATATCGGTCCCGAAGTTTCTAGAAGGATCTTGACTCTCCTAGTTCTGCTACTCGACACTAGAGGGCGCTAGTGTAACTAGTGTTGCCATGCACAAGACATTAATAGTGGCGCGCAACAATACTGTAACAAATTAGAACATACTGAAAGGACCTAAATAATTAAGTCGCATACCTACTTATATAAACATAAGAAAACTTCACGCCTTTTACCCAGAGGGATAGGCAGAGACTACGTAGCTTCGTTTGACACTATCCAGATCTCTCTCGCTTAACGGAACTATAACGATTATTTTTAATATAATCTTATATTAATATATCATAACTGTTAATCAATTGACTTCCCCTTCAATCGCGTAATAAAGCTAACCTCTTAACAAGTATACGAAGTTCTGACAGCATATTAGTCAAAATTTTGCCAAGTCAACGCGTGAGCTGACTCATTGGATAATGAAAGGGTCTCACATTCACCGATATAAACTCAATCGATTCTTTTTAGCTTGTCTCTAGTAATGGTAATATATTTCACGTAAATTGAGGATATAAATTCTCGTGTCTTAGCATGCTTATTGCTAACGCTTTTGCCACTTGCTAATAAAATAAATAAAATACTTGATAATATGTGGCCTTAATTAGCCAATTATTTGTTTACTTAATACTCACTACTCATGTATTAGTTCTTAGATAATTTTAAAATTATATAACACTGTTTTACTTATATATGTTACTGGTAAATTTAGAAGAGTGAGTAAACGATACCATAAATCGATACCACTACCAAAAATATTTCATACGTGCGCTCCGATTGCAAGGTAATAAATGCATCAATACCTCAAGGAAGTGACGTTGGATGTCTTTTATTTTTTAATTTTCACCAATGACTTTTCTAAAGCTAAAGAAGAAACGTCTGTCTTGTTTGCCGATGATATATCGTTATTAACTTCATGCCACAACGATAGTGATATTTATAAAAAAAATCATTTACTTATTAACAAAACTTCAGACTGGTTGAATGATCATAATCTAAAAATATTTTTTTTTCTAAAACAAAAACATTAAATTTTCATCCTCATCAAAAAACTTAAACAAATTTAAAATAAGATTACAATGGCACAATTTTAGAATCTATGAAAGAATTGAAATTGCTGGGTATAGTTATAGACACTCACTTGAATTGGAAAGCGCATCTTCATTGAGTGAGGTCTAAACTTTCGAACTTCTCATATGCATTACGCGAAATTAAAAAAAAAACTACCAACATAGAAACGGCAATAACAAACTACTATGTGTATGCGCACTGTTATACCCTGTACTTGTTAGCCTTAGTGCTGCACTGCCTCTTAATAATGTTGACTTAGCCTTAAGGTTCAGTGAGTTTCGCAGTGGAGCAGCTCGGCCTCCTCAGTCTGATTCCATCTTCGAACCTGTTCGGTTGTCTACGGACCTAAGTTAAATTCTAACCAGTTTGTAATATGTAAACCATTTATACTTTAATTTAATATCGGTGAATTAAATAATTGTTATATTTAAACCGTAGCCCGTATCCGTATAACAGCATGCATAGCTGAGCTACGGCATCATTCTGTGGGGCAACAGCACGGATACACTTTACTCTGTTCACCCCTCAAAAGAAATTAACCCAGATTATAGAAAATATAGATCAAACTAAAAGCGGCAGACCAGTTCTTTAAATATAAAATATTAACCTTATCCAGCTTATATATATTGGAGATGTGTAAATCTGTACGAAAAAATAAGCAATTTTATACAAAACGTGAAGATTTACCTTGCAAAAACTCGTTACGATACAAAAATAAATTAGTATTGTCAACTTTCAGATTAAAACTAAGCACTTCTAGTAAATTAAGTTCTTCCATAAAATTATATAATAAATTACCGGACATAATATTAAAAATAAAAATAGTGATATCATATTTACAAAAAAATTAACACAGTACCTAACTAAATAATGTAACTACTAATAATTATCCTACATTACCATTAATTATAAAAATAAATATTACAAAATGATTACAAAAATCTGTTTGTGTTTTTTATGTATTGTGTACAAAAATTTTTACAATTGTTTTACAAAATGATCACTCATTTCAATTTAATTCTATTTCAATAAACCACAGTGACAATCTTACTCGTATAAGAAATTATATACGCTTCCTCTCTCCTAGCCCCTAAATTGCGTGTTAACAGGTGTCACTGTCACTCGTAACACTAGCCTTACATTATTTTATAACAAATTTAGCAATAAATGTTTGAGTTTGAGTTTTAATTTGAAACCTAGGTTTACCCGGGTAAACTCAGGTTTATTTTAAGTTCGTTGGGTAACGCCTGAGATATCACCAAAATTAATACAGATTCGGACTTTACCCGAATAAACCCAGGTTTACCCAATCCTGGATGGGTAATGATCATTGTATAATAAAAAACTAAAAGATAATTCTAGTAACTTTATTGAAAAAAAATTACATAGATGATTTAAGGAGTATAACTTGGTAATATCTAAATGTTATATATTTGAGCAGGATAAACTATCATGACACTTCGAATGCCATTTTTTTCCAGCAGTTTTGCATGTGCACTGATTTGTACCACATCTTGCTTTATAATTACAACTTTTATAGTCTTGACCTCCTGAAAGTGCTCCACAGAAATTTCCACCACAGCCTTCGTGGTTATTTTGTTACCGCGCAGAAACACATGAGCACTAAGAAACGCTACGCTTTACTCCCGACACAGTCTTCTAAACTATTTCAATTGCAAGGATTTCAAGGTAGATCACTGCCAAGCTGTTTCTTAAATAAGATTTTTAAGTAGTTTGTACATCCTGTATTTTTATATTATACTTTGAAAACATAATTTAAAATTTAAAATTTTGTACAGCCGGCTTCAATATAAGTTATTAAGAATAACTCAAAAACTGTTGGTCTGATCTTGATGAAATTCATACGGGACTACACAAGAAGTATCAGCTTTCATATAAAAAAAGAATCATCCAAATCGGTTCACTCAGTAAAAAGTTATGAGGTAACACACATAAAAAAAACATACGCGTTGAATTGAATACCGTCTCCTTTTTGGAAGTCGGTAGAAAAGTGGGTTTCTTACTAGTTCTTCTCAGGACAGACGTTTTTTACCAAATCAGTGCTAAATGTAAAAAAATACTTTCAATAAGAATTACTTTAATCTTTATTGAATAAAAATTATTCTATTCTATGCAATCATCTACATAGGCATAAATTCGTTAAAATTTAAATATAGTACCGTCAAACAAATGAGAATAAATGACAATATGAGTAATAGAAATATACCAACATTTTTTGCTCGAATAACCCGGACGCGTCCTAATAAAAACGCTTGCAAAAGAACCAACACAACAGTGCGAACGGTCGCGAACTTGACGCGGCCCCGAATGTTACAGATTACCATAAATCAAAGAACCGAGCAGATGGCTGGCCCCGAGCTCGTGAATATTTGAGAGGATTTTTTCCCAACGAGAAATTTCCCGTAAGCCGCGAGAGCTTTGCAAATTTTCGGGTCTTTCCGAAGCTCGTCGAAGTATTGGAGTTTGGAGTTTCAACTTCATTATAGGAGTCCGAAGACTTAACCAATCTATTGCCTATAAATATTCTAGGCATTCGCCTATAATAAATTTTAAAATTAGATCTTGAAAATGCCGCCATTAAGTAGAATTTTGATTTTTTGACAATATCTAAAAGGGAAGAGTATCAAAATTTGTCTGCATGTTTTCTTGTAGATGTGTTACGCGATAAAATTTTTAATCAAAAGCGGTCAGCCACTGCAGATTTCACTTTACCTGAGGCAGCCTTGTTAAGAGACAAAACACATGTTGTATTATCTGCGTTTCTTTCTTTCTTAGTGTAGTGGTGTTGGGAGTAGTGGTGCTGGGATTATTGATGACGGGGATAGTGCACGCAATTGAGGGATCCCGTCCTCCCTAAATTGCGTTTTATTCAAACCGAGTAAGACACATAATTTTATTTAATTATACTGATCTTAAGTAATTAATTTTAACATCTTATGTTATCGTATTAAAATGAATATTATATAATAAATAATTATAATGAATTTCTGAAAAGTAACGCCTCATTGTATTTGTTAACAATTTTAGCGATCAAATAGCGAGCTGAGCTACCATTCAGCTGTAAATTTCACAGTACTGGTGCCACTCCGGTTCAATCTCCACTGGCACCACAGAGAATATAACAAAACGTTTCACTCTATAGACATATTCTATGGAAGTAAACCAAACTTTGTGCGAGAAGTTTTGAAAATACTTAATGATTAGTTATTTCATGTCACGTACACACACACACACACACACACACACACACACACACACACACACACACACACACACACAAACACACGTGCGAGCACATACGATTACATCTAAATTGTTATGCGCTAAAATGTAATAAAGTGTCGGTTCGGTTAATATGAAATATTTTCTAAAAAAAAATGTAAATCCTTGGCTGTAAGATATAGATGTATATGAAAAATAGTTATAGGAACTTAAAGAGCTGTGGATTTTGTTAAATAAATAAATAAAGAAAATAAAATAAATAAATGGAGATTTACCACGTACACGGCGGTGAAGGAAAACATCGTGTGGAAACCTGCATATCTGAGATATAAAATATATGGAGGGCAGCGCGTCAGACATATTAGAAATAAAGAAAATAGGTAAAAGATACTCTACACCACAACTAAACAGTATTTAATGCATTACCCAGCTTTCAACATTGCATAACGTTAAAACAAATCCTGCAACCCACTTAACCAAAATCACAAAAAAAATACTCCATGTAGGCTAGAAAAAAACATGTGCTAGAGCCACTACGATATACACGCTATAATATATTATTCTAATACCACCAATACACAATAGGTACTGCGGTTTTCGGCTTTAATATAATTTCAAACAACCGAAATTAATTTCAATTAATATAATTGCAAATTCTTAAATTTAATCCCGCGACCAGCTTAAATAAAATTGCAAAAAAAGCTCCATAAAGTCGAGGCTAGAATAGAACGCCATTTTAAAATTTGATACGCTCTCAAAAACAGCGGTAAACATTTTAATGACAATGGAAACAATCCCAACGCGCGCGTGATGAATATCGTTAAACGGATTATCACAGTCGGTCTGTGTTTTGAAGCGTTGTGATGTTTTTGATTTCATTTGTGAATTTTTCATTAGCGTAATATTTTGTCTTGATTGCGAAATAAAATCAGTATGGGTTTCATTTTATTTTGTTCGAACTGAATTCCGGGATTTATGAATGAAATTTTGATACTCTTACGTAAAAAGAGATTCCCCATTTTTAATGGTGAATAAAAGTCAAGCAGTCTAGAAGCGTCCCACTGCTGGGTAAAAACATCGCATTAAAAATGTATTGAAGCAAGATGGTTCATGTTAAAATATGTGTTCTTAACACATATATACATACAAATCGTCACGCCTGTAAACCCTGAAAGGGTAGACAAAGTCCAAAGAGCAGAAAGTTACTTTTTTTTAAAAATAAGATAAGGGTGACAAACCAACACACTACCCACCTTATGGTATGTGGATACCTTGGCCCGTAGGCTGACATGGCATAGGCCATCTATTCCCGATTAAAAATAAAAATGCAGATGCGTTATCACGACTTAAAACTAAGTGCCTCGCTTCCAGTAAAGAGGGTCTTTGTTTCTCCACACTCATCATATGAAACAGAGCAGTATTAAGCTACCATTTTAAGCTGGTATTCTGTGAGTTCGTGGTCCTACCCCGGTCAAAACCACCCAACAATTATTAAACCGACAGTTTGACTCTGACACTTGTGTACTCAGGCTACGGTTAGCCAAAAATTATGTATTTTGATGAAAAAATGTGAAAGAAGTATTAGATATCTAGCGCAACGTCTACGTAATCGCAAACCTAATATCCCATTCTTCGAAAACTAACACATTCTAGGCAAGTGACACAGTTGGCACATTCTTTTTGTTTGTGGATCCCTTGTAAATATATGGAACGTATAAGTCCCAGACTGACATAGGACATGAGTTCACAATATGTTCTCTTAAATATTTTAAATACTCTCACGTGTTAGTTTTCTCACGATGTTTTCCTTAAGCACCGAACGTAGGGGAAAATCATTTAAAGTTTAATTTCACATTTGTAGGATAGAACTCAAGAGGACTATGAGTTAAATTACTATGAATTAAATTAAACTGACTAACGAACTTACAGTCCACTTGAGTGGATACGTTAGTCCATGGACGCCTGCAACCACATACCATCAGGTGGACTGTGTGCTCGTTTATCACCCTTATACTATAAAAAAATCCTCACAGGTGACAACACATCAGTATTCTTTGTTTGAAGTTGGCTCATCATATGAAACACAGCAGCATTAAGCTGCTATTTTACACTGGTATTCTGTGAGAGCGTGGTCCTTCACCGGTCGAGCCGAACCATTTGTGCTATAACTGTACTATTAATATAGCTGCAGCATGGTTCTACCACGTGAAAAAACGTAAAAAAATTAAGATGGATTGTCTCTCTATACACATCAGACCGGAACACAGAAGTGCAGACTGAAAAAGCTTAAATAGGTAAGAGGATGGTACTTACTCAGACAGACTTCTAGACAGCAAAGTTGTCTTACTACCTAGCCAAAAGGTTCCCGCCTAATCATTAAAAATGGATTAAAACATTACTTCAGGTCTATTACAAATGACTGGACTCCTTTTTTGGCCTTAATGGTAAAGAGAGTCAGTATAATGTCATCTTAGTACTCAGAGATCACAACGCATCTGTAGCCTTTTTGTTTCTTTGAAATTGGTTGCAGGTGTGCATGGACTGTTGTGGCTATTTACCGTCAAGTAGTACAGCCGACTGTTCATTGGTCACTTCAATTTTATAAAAAGAACTAGCTGACCTGGCAAACGTTGATTTGCCATATACATTATTTCTAAGAAATATTTTTAGCTTTAAAAATCGTGACTAAAAAACAGGGATTGATCGCAGAAGGGTGAAAGTTTGAAGTTATATGTATTTTTCAATGTTAAGTCATAAAAAAATAAAAATAAAAATGTTTGTCAAAACCATATTTAGGGGCGGGTCACTCTCATCATTTAAGGGTTTGAAAAATAAACGTTGGCCGATTCTCAGATCTACCCGATATGCACACAAAATTTCATACAAATTGGTTCAGCCGTATCAAAAGAGTTTGGTAAGAAACACCGCGACACGAGAATTTTATATATTAGATTAGTTGTGCACGTTCTTATCATTCTTATGAATTAATGATTACAAACAATATTGCATCGACACCATATTTTTCCTGTTATATATCACTAGCGACCCGCCCCAGCTTCACACGGGTGATTTCTGGATCTCAACTACAGCTTCACCTTCCAGGTCTAATCGTGAATCTAAATCATCCAGGGACTCACACACAAAATTAGAGCCAGTTTCGAGTTTTTGACAAGACATCAATTGATTTTATATATAGAGATTATCAACACGCAGCCCATCGCCAACAAGTCGCCTGCTGAACATACGCTTCCCCCATAGATTTCAATAAAGTGCGATCTTGAGCTAGCTGCGTCCATGAGCTACCTGCGTCATCATCATCATCATCATTACAGCCCTTCACAAGTCAGTGAACATAGGCCTCCCCCAAGGAATGCCACAAAGCACGGTCCTGAGCCACCTGCATCCATTGACTTCCTGCATATCTTACCAAGTCGTCACTCCATCTAGTGGGGGGACGCCCTACACTTCGCCTGCCGGTACGAGGCTGCCACTCGAGAACCTTTTTTTCCCATCGGTTGTCGGTTCTTCGAGCTATATGGCCGGCCCATTGCCACTTCAGCTTACTAATCCGTTGGGCTATGTCGGTCACTCTGGTTCTTCTTTTTCTTCTTTTTTTCTTCTTTTTTTTTTAAAAAACGTTACCCCCACACTAGGATTTTCTCCTGTGTCGTGGAGGCAGTTTACAAACATAAATTGCACAAGGACAAACATCCAGACCCGGAACAATTATTTGTAGGCCATACAAATACTTGTTCCGTGCGGGATTCGAATCCGCGGCCCCCAGCGCAACAACTGATTGCTAAGTCACTGCGCCACGGAGCCGTCAATCCTATCCTTATTTATAAGTTTATCACGTAGAGAAACTCCGAGCATAGCCCTCTCCATAGCTCGCTGAGCGACCTTGAGCTTCCTTATCCGGCCAGCAGTGAAGGACCACGTCTCAGTTCCATATGTCATCATTGGCAACACGCACTGGTTGTACAGTCTCGTTTTCAAGTTTTGAGGTATACCTGACGAGAAGATGTGCTGTAATTTCCCGAACGCTGCCCAACCGAGTTGAATCCGTCGATTGGCCTCTCGGCAGAAGTTGGACTTACCTAGTCGGACTGTTTGTCCCAGGTAAACATACTCGTCAACAACTTCGAGCTTAGTGCTCCCAACAACTTCCGGCATAGGTGTGACATGGACATTAAACATGATTTTTGTTTTGTTCATGTTAATCTTAAGACCTATCCGTTGGGAAACACTATTGAGGTCATTGAGCATAGTGCTTAGGTCCTCCAGCGATTCTGCCGTAAAGACTATATCGTCGGCAAATCGAAGGTGAGTGATGTACTCGCCATTGATGTTGATACCGTATACTTTCCAGTCCAGAAGCTTGAAAACGTCTTCCAATGTAGCGGTGAAGACTTTCGGGGATATGACGTCACCCTGTCTTACACCTCGCTGCAATTGGATAGGTTTCGTACTCTGGTTCTGTACTCGGATAGCCATCGTAGCCCTACTGTTCAAGCACTTCAACACTTCGATATACCGACAGTCAACTTGGCACCGCTGAAAGGACTGGAGCACCGCCTAAATTTCGACGGAATCGGCTTGGCTCGGCTGGAAAAGGCTTTCTCATAGTCCACATACGCCAGATATAGTGGCAAATTGTAGTCCTCGGACTTCTGTACAATTTGCCGAAGGGTATCTATGTGGTCTATGGTGCTAAAGCCTTTTTGGAAACCGGCTTGTTCGGGAGGCTGGAAGTCGTCAAGTCTGCGCGCGAGACGATTCCTAATGACTCTCGAAAACAGCACGTAGGCGCGGCTCAGAAGGGAAATCGGTCTGTAGTTCTTCAAGAGAGCGTTGTCGCTTTTTTTGAAGAACAAGACCACCACACTTCTGCTCCACGCCTCCGGTGTAATGCCACCATGGAGGACGGAATTAAAGAGCTCCTGAAGGACTTCAAGTACCGGTTTTCCACCCGCTTTCAGAATCTTCGCTGTAATTCTATCCTCGCCTGGGGCCTTGCCGTTTTTAAGGTGCTGGAGAGCCATTCTAATCTCGCTCAGACTGACGTCCGGGATATCATAGGAATAGTGTCGGATAAGACTTGCCCTTGTATCGTTACTCACACTTACGTGTGGCTCCAACGATGATGTTTACAGCTGCCCATAGAACCTCTCAATCTCATTCAAAATCTCAGGTGTCCCAGAAACGACGCTGCCACACTCGGTCTTCAGCTTCGACAGTTGGCTCTTTGTGGCAGACAGATCTCTAGCAAAGACTTTGGAACCCCGGTTCCGCTCGATCGCTACTTCAATACGAGCAGTATTAAAGTTGCGTAAGTCCCGCCGCATGCATTTGGAGATCTGTCTGTTCAGTTGCCTGTATGCTGCCAAATCTACTGAAGACTACAGCTTCATATCCCGTCTAACAGCCATGAGATTAAGAGTGTGATCGGATAGTTTTTGTGTTCTTCTGCGGCGGGTCTTGCAAAACTTAGCTCCGACCGCATGGACATTTTCCACGAGCTCTTCTTTCATGTCGTCTACTGCATTGCAATCTTCTAGGCACTGAAAACGGGTTCGTAACTCGAGCTGAAAGGTTTCGGGACTTTGGATTAGAGCACGAGGGGGACGGAGCGTTGAATTCATTAGACGTGACCTCTCCAACTTAACGTTTAGGTTCAGTGTGCCTCTAACCATTCGGTGATCGCTGCCGGTTTTCACCCTCGCGATCACTGAGACATCACTGAACAGTTGTCGTCTGGTCGTCATAATGCAGTCAATCTCATTTTTTATCGAACCGTCGGGGCTCGACCAGGTCCACTTCCTGTGGGGCCGCTTTTGGAAGAAAAAGTTCATCATAAAGAGTCCCTCTTTCTCCATGAAGTCGGCTAGCTGCTGGCCCATTGGGTTCCGTTGCTCTATTCCGAATTTCCCTTCTTTCAGCTCACCGTTCTCTCTTGTGCCTAGTTTTGCGTTGAAGTCTCCCATTAACACCGTTTAGTGGGTTTTGGAGGAATGCATGGCTCTAGAGATATCCTCATACATTTCCTCCACCTTCTCATCGGGGTGTACAGAGGTGGGTGCGTAAACCTGTATGACCTTCAGCGAATACCGTTAGGTGATTCTGAGTATAAGGTACGCAACCCTCATCGACGCACTCCCAATCTTTACAACGTTGTTAACGAGAGGCTTGTGGACGATAAATCCGACACCTCCTTGGGACAGATGGTCGCCCTCCCGGTAATAGAGCAAGTTGCCGGATTCGAGGATTACCGTTTCCTCCCCCTCTCTTCGGACTTCGGATAATCCTATAATATGCCAGCGTAACTATTTTATCTCTTCTTTCAGCTCCACAATCTTCTCGTCAGTCCTCAGGGTGCGTGCGTTATAAGTTTCCAGGTCGAGTCATCGTAGGTGGCAACCAAACCTCCACCGGAGATTCTTAGCACCCCCTGCCCCGCCGTTACCATGGTCGCCACCGTAGCCAGGACTAGCGGGGCCGCCGGGGACTGGGGGCCGTCTCTTTGTTACTCTCATCATTGGGGGGTTTTGCCATAGTTGCCACGCTTGGCAAGCGGGTTGGCAACCGCAGTTTAGCTACCTGCGTATAGTATTATAAATATGTGACAGAAACTTAGAAAACGCTAAAACAATTTATTATTTATAGAAATTGGCGTTACTTTGTGGGAATTCGTTATATTAAAAATCTTAAAATTTAATTAGCTAAAATCCTTGTACTAAAATAAAATGATGTATCTTGCCTAGTTTGAGAAGCACCTCCCGCCCGATAAGATCGCAATTTTAGTGTACAATCACCGCAAATTCTAATTCACCTAATGACGCCTCATTTACAGAGGAAACACGTGACGTCTTTGTGGTGTGTCTTTCCCATTGTAGTGGTGTTGGGAGTAGTAGTGCTGGGATAAGTGGTGATAGGGATAGTGCACGCAATGAGAGCATCCACAACTTTTTCTGCCACCAGGGCGGCGCCACTTAAATGTGAGGTATAATATTTGACAGATTTCATAGCGGGGAAGTTAATTTGTTCGGGAAATGTAAAGGTTAATATTTCTATCTATACTATTAGCTATAATTTATATTAACTAGATTAAAAATAAATAAACCGAGCAACAGTTATTCTCAAAAGTAGAAAACAATTAAAAAAAGTTAAAAATGTGCCAAAAATTAAAGTTGCACCAATGAGGCATTATTTTGTGTATTAATATAATACTCTAGAAACTGATAAACTTTCATTAAAAACTAACTTCTCAATTAAATGACATTGTGTATCAAAAAACTTTACCTCAGAGTCACGTAGTGACATCTAGTGAGCAGAAATATATTAGCCCTCATTGAGGGAGGGTGGTAGGTGCTCTTCAAACAAGGAACGACATATTATTTTATTACGCGGATCTTAGTTGATTAATTTTTAACTTTTCAATTTTTTAATATTTAATTTTATTTTTTATAATAATAATAATTAATATTATATAATTTTATTATTACTTATGTTATTTTAAGACTGGCTTGAAGATATATCTTCATATTTGCTGCTTCAAATAATGTGCTCCGTGACTACAATACAGTAAGGCGAATACTTGAACTTTAACAATCGCTGAAATGGTCTTTTCACAGTTACTGTGACGCAAACAATTTGCCCCGCACTTATACGTGCCTGGCACGCGTGGGACCGTTTCAAATAGGCGTGATATTGTCACTCTACAAGCGGCTCCAGACGCTGTAAAATGGATTATGTGAATTGTTTCAATAACCGTGGAGTCCCATGCGCTTTTAATATTTTTTCAATTAATGCCTTAATTTCTATAGTATATTATGGTGTATCTACCCCTTAACGCGGTAGAGCCAAGTTGCATGTATATTATGGTTGTAGTTTATATCATTTTTTATCCATTCTACACGTGTCATGATAATATATCTAAATAAAAATATGTAATAAATTATTATCAATAATTTTCTTGTGAATGAAAGTCATACGCCACCTTCGCATAGACGGCGTATGTTCATCATTGGATTTCTAATAGGATTTAATAATGGAATAAATACTCATACCTACTAAGTGTTTTACGTGATAGAGCCACGTTGCAGGTATAATATGGTTGTAGCACGAATAGATCGACTTGACCGGGGAAATACCACGCTCTCAAACATACCAGGGTATAATAGCAGCTTAATACTGCTAAGTTTCGCATGCTGAGTAAAGATAACCGGATACTAGTTTTGCTGGTAGCGAGGCATCCTTAGTTATCTGGGGTGACAACCAATTTACATTTAGATTCTTAATTGAGGATAGATTTGAGTGTCTAGGGGCTACACTCACTAACTTTATACCTATAAAACAAGTTTGCATCATTACATTGGTGTTTTTCGCACAATTTTATCCCCATCATGAACGTCGTTAGTCATTTTCAAAAATACCTTTTGGAAAAAAATCTATATGGCATTCTCTACTTCAATATATATTGTTGGGAATGAAGATATAAAAATAAAAGGAAATACGAACAAATGAAGGTAGAACTGTAATCTCCTACCCGTTCTAGCAGTATAAAGTGGCTATTATAAGACAAAGAGCCATCAGTCGGTATTTCTACGAATGTCACTGTCGTTACTTATGCCCGTTAGAGTATTCTACTAGTGTAGGCAAGGAAGACCATGTTGTACTGAGAGGCCCTGTGTTACATTGAGATGGGTAGTAATGCTGTTGGTTTGCATACTTTGGTCAACACACTATATATATAGAGCACAGCAACGTAAACTATGCAAAGGTAAACCCACATACAATTTTTTAAAGTTTAAAAGTTAAAGTTACAGTTTACTCACGTTGTTTTCCTTCACCGCCGAGTACGTGGTAAATCAGCACTTAAAATTGCAATTAACAATTCATTGGTGCCAGCAGAGATCGAACCCAGGTTGCTCGTGTACTGTGAGATGTACAGCGAGCGCTTAGCCCCTGTGTTACAACGGGCGATTTAATATATTAAAGAAATATTTAAATTTAATTTAATCTGTTTTATGGTCGAGTTTTCTGAAGTTAAGTTATCTTTGCGTTTGAATACTAATTTTGATAACGCACTTAAAAACAACTTCAGAGTTTTCGTTACATATTTAAGACATTAAGTCACTTCAACTTACATTTCAAAACAAAATGCCTGTATTACACGAGTTTCATTCGAATTAAAAATCAGAGTGACTAGTTAAAATCCTTTCAACTAAAACAAGTCGGTTAGTCTCATTACTATCGATGAGTCATTTAAAACTTATGTAATGCCACAACACGGAAACTCACTCACTTCATAAATATATAGGTACTAATAATATTGTTTTGGTTAGTGTTTTAAAAATAACTTTAAAGACATCATTAATACGTGGTAGAGCCATGCTGCTGCTATATTATGGCTGCTGGACGAATAGTTAGATTGGACTGGGGAAGAACCACGCTCTTACAGAATACCAGCATCTGAGTGTAAAGGACCGGATACCCTTATTTCAGCTTGAGAGGCCTTCCATCTTAGTTCTCACGAGTGATAACGCATCTTTAATTTCTTTCTTAATCAAGGTTATGTGATCTCTAAGGGCCATAGCATCTACTTATCATTAAGTGGACTGTGTACTCGCTTGTGAACATTCTTCTATTAAAATCTTTAGTATATATTAGTACAATTGCATCTGCTATTTAATTTTTAATCAAGAACAGATGTAAGTGTTTATAGGCCAAACTTTCTATCAGCTGGAGTGTGTGCTCGTGTGACATCATGTAATATATAAAATTCTCGTGTGGCAGAGTTTGTTACCAAACTCCTCCGAAACAGCTGAACCGTTTTGTATGAAATTTTGTATGCATATCGGGTAGGTCTGAGAATCGGCCAACATCTATTTTTCAAACCCCTAAATGATAAAGGTGACCCACCCCTAAATATTTTTTTTTATTTTTTTGAATTTTTTTTTATTTTTGTTTTATAATGATTTAGCATTAAACATAAATAAAACTTCAAATTTTAACCCTTCTACGATTAACCAATGTTTTTAATCGCGATTTTTTATACTAAAAAATATTTCCTAGAAAAATAATGTATATAGCAAAACAATAGTTGCCAGGTCAGCTAGTTATTCCATAAATTCATCAAAATATTTTTTAAATAATCTCAAACAGACAGTTTGTTCCAGACCTTGACGTTGTTCTTGTCCTTCGATGTAAATGTGTATGCCACGCAATAAAGAAGAGATTCTTAGGAAGAGAGTAAAGTACATATTTATTTTTAAATTCTTCGTGAGTTAAAAATTAAAAAAGCAGAACATTTTCGTCCCACTGCTGAGCACAGGTCTTCCCTCAATTATTCTTGTTATTCTTAATTAGTACATAAAATTCTTGGACATAGGCCACCTGATATATGAAGAATCTGAAGTCATCACGCTTGGCAATATGGTTGAAAATCGCATTATCAGACGTCTTCTACTTTGATGTTTTTTTATTATTTTTTTTTTATATAGGAGAGGGGGCAAACGAGCATACACCCCACCTGATGGTAAGTGACTACCCCGCGGGAAATGCAGGTGATTTGCCTGCCTTTTAGAAAGGGGTAAGCTTTTTTTATCGAAGGTTCCTAAGTCTAAGGAAAAATCACCGGTAATAAACTTTTCCACAAAGAGTTTTGGACCATCCACACATCCATGATGTAATACATCCAGGAAACATCCAGACGGTGTGATTGGTATCGGGAGTTTTGCCGCAATGGGCGTTGGTGAAATTTGGTGATTGGGATTAATCCGAACAATTCCTCAGAGCACTCCCCGTGGTAGATGCAAGAGAAAATGTAAAGGGATGAAACAACTTCCAGCAGCACCAGTGTATCAAGCCGATCGGAAAGGACTCGCTCGTTAACGATACTGCGCTAGATGTATTCAAGTGCACTATCAACCTGGCATTGAGGAGCCCCAGCCCAGAGATGGGAACAGTATTATATGTAAGGCCTAACCTACGTTCCCGAAAGAAGGTGGACTAGTTTCTCGCCAATTCTGCCGATGTGTTCTGACTTTGCCTTGGCAATGACTGTTTTGAAGCACCTAGAGAATGATTTATACTTATTTTTACATACTGGTGTTTACATACCGGGACGTTGATGCTTCAGCCCAGGCCCGGGAGCACTCCTGCTTATAGCGTGATGCTATTTTACAGTAGCGACCAAAACATGGCTGAAATCTGCCTCAGATGGTACGTATTTTTACTATTTATACTGCTATTTGTACTACGGTCATGTATTTTTTTATTTGTATTTTTTGTGTATTTGTTTTTCATTTAATCATTGTGATGATCATTACAATCCTTCACAGGTCCACTGCTGAACATAGACCTCCCCCAAGGTATGACTTGCAACAATTAATTTACTAAAATTTACTAATTTTAGTGTGGAAATTTCTAAATTTACAAATTTACATGGCAACACGATCTTGTTTTGTATTTTCAGCTGTGCTTCTAGCGACGAAAAACACATTACTCTCCAGCAAACGTGCAATCAATCATCCTTACAGTATTGAGGTTTGCAAGAGGTCATTGTTACCGGATTAACGATAGTAGCCATATTTTCTGCTTTACAGTACATTCACTATTTCTTATATAGTCTTTTCTGCCGACTTCAAAAAGGAGACGGTACTCAATTCGACTGTATGTTTTTTTATGTGTGTTACCTCGTAACTTTTTACTGGGTGGAACGATTTCGATAATTCTTTTTTTATTTGAAAGCTGGTGCTTCACCAATTTTTATTTTTAAAACCATTAGTTAATGAGTTATTGTTAATAATTTTTATTGAAGTCGGTTGTACAAAATTTGTAATTTTAAATAATTGACATTTTTACCGCCTTCAAAAAGGAGGAGGTTCTCAATTCAAGGGGATTTTTTGTTTGGATTATTATCTGTTTTATTATAATGTTTATTTTATTTAATATTATAAATTATTATATTTATAAATAATTACAAAAAATATTTATTTTAATAAAAAAACTAAAAATATGAACTGAAAATGATATGCAAGTATATAATATAGTTTTTTAATATTGTAATATATATAAATATGTAAGTATTTTATTTTCAATTTATGATCCTACAACAAATTTATTTAATTTACCATTAAATTGAATTAGAACTTTTATTGGATTAATATTTATTCCATATTCTTTTTGATTAATTGCTAATCGACATTATATCTTTTGAAATTATATTACTAATAAACTCCATAATTAATTTAAAATATTATTAGGAATTAATAGATTTAACGGATCTACTTTCATTTTTATTTCATTATTTTCTTTTATCTTATTTAATATTTTTTTAGGATTATTTCCCCACATTTTCACTAGTACAAGTCACTTAACTATTTCCTTATCAATTACATTATCTTAATGAATTAGATTTATAATATATGGATGAATTAATAATACACGATAACGCGATAACTTTGCAGACTGTGAACAAATATCGGGAATTATTTTTTATTAAATAGTTTATATATTATTTATTTTTATTATTACAGTTTATATATTATATATATTTATATACATATAAAAAATTCACCCCTATGAGTAGCAAATAAATAACTTAATTTTACCAATTTGAAGCCGGTTTATAC
Organism: Parnassius mnemosyne; assembly: GCA_963668995.1. Classification (NCBI taxonomy): domain Eukaryota; kingdom Metazoa; phylum Arthropoda; class Insecta; order Lepidoptera; family Papilionidae; genus Parnassius; species Parnassius mnemosyne. The sequence goes on along the minus strand of CAVLGL010000081.1, from coordinate 39,394,467 downwards.
TTTTTGTTTAAATTTATATTTGAGTGAGAGATAGCGGAACACATTTAGGCATTTTCCAACTTTTATCAATTTCTCTTATCCACTGCATCCACTTACCATTAAATGGACATTGCTCTTTAATCATCCTTATTTCTAAAAAAAGAAGAGAATGACCAACGAACAAAAAAAATACATTAATGTATACAAAATTCCACTGCTCAGCCTCCCCTTGAATTGGCAGATTTTGTCACAGTTACCACGTTAGACAGGCCAATTGGCAACCGTAGAATTTTACTTTTTACTGTTTCAGTTTCGCTCTTTCTCACAGGACGATATGGGGTAGAGGATATTCTTTTCCATTTGATATTCAACGCCACTACATGGTTAGATTAGGTTACAACGTAACAAACGTTATTATAACATATTATTAAAACTGACGTAACAAATTTAATTCAGTAAAAACTTCTGTCGTTACAAGATAGTGGCGTTAAATCCCAAAGCCCTCGAGGTGTTCGCGATTTCAGAGCCTTCAAAAAAAAGTTGGAGATGCAAATTCGGTCGGAGACCCGGCAAGCGGTCCTCCGGGGCACCGGGGCACGGACGTCGTTTATTTACAACCCTCGAGATGAAATATCACTGTCGTTTGTATTTTGGGGTTCAGCGTATCTTTTTATTTCAAATTTCAGTGTGTGTATTCGTAATTCTTTTCCTCGTAAACTACTTGACCGATTTTTATGAATTTTTATGGGGTAATTTTTATGTCACCTGGATTGTATTTAGCAATAGTTGGTCCCTTTAAGTGACCCTGTTATTGAGATACACAATCAACCGAGTTAATATTATATATAATAATTATTCTCTTCTTAAACGGCTTAACCAAAAATCTCCGTAAATTCACAGCATAAAGCTTGTGAAAAATGTTTCTTGATACTGACCTATTTCCAAGTATTTCTTCGTATAGTACACATATTTAAAACCTTATACATAAATATATATTTATAATAATTACCTGTATTTTAACCCATATATTTGAACAATGTTTTATATTTTTTATAATTTAAAAGAACGGATTTTTTTTAAAGTTACCCTGTTACAATTTCCTCCTGTATTGTGTAGAAGTTTCACATTCATAAATTGCATAAAAACAGTTATGTGTAGGTCTTACTAACACTTGTTTCATGTTGAATTCGAACTCGCACTTAGAAAGCACTTACTGCTGTCACTGCGCTAGCGAGCTGTTTTTTTTTGTGTTTATTATTTTATAATAGAGATGAAGAGAAAGAAAGCACAAACACAACTCGATTAGTTAATTAAAAAGGAAGCTATCTTAAAATATTAAATGGATACCTTCTTAAAAGACTACTCTTAAGGTATTAAGATATTTTTAATTAATTAGGTAAAAATATTGCTGAGCTTTTTCCTTTTTTAAAAAGATTACTTACGTTATATTATAAGCAAATTAAAAATCGTTAAATTAGAGAGAAATTTCGCATCTGGAACAAATGTTCATTAGTTGTTTAAAAATATGTCCCGCTGGATATCTAGCTGTTTTTCCCAGGAGGTACCAAGGGTTTTTTTCCGAACTGTGATTTTTCCAATAATCAAAAAAATAAATTATTTATAATCGTCGATATATATGTACTACGTACTAGATTTCGCATTTCGAACAATCTGTACAGGACACACTGTTTCGTGTGGTTTCAACCTACTAGTTATTCTGTGGTGGCGCAACTGCGTATGTGCGACTCTACCATCTCCCGCGCATGCGCGAAGACATAGAGTAGTGCACATTTTTTATTATTTATATTTGGAATGTCTTCTCTAGTAAGTAGTACATATAACTCAATGTTTATAATCTATATTTAATCGCCGTGTCGCCGTGATATGGTGGCAGCGTAAGCGATCTCACTAGCTAATATCCCGCAAGTGGCATAAGAGGCGACCGAGGAAAATGGAACAGACGATGGGTGATGGTTAAAATAATAAAACTGTGATATAGTTAATAGAATCAGGTGTTACTTTGCGGAATTCCATTATATTAAAGTTGTCAAAATATTACTTTGGGTACATCCGCTAAATAATAATCCTTTGCGTATCTGTTTATAACTTTTGTAAAATTTTACTAAAAACCTTAAATTTAAATACAACATGTTATTATTAAAACTAAGCCTTTTTATTACAACTAACAAATATCATCTACTACTGTCATTATGTGTTTTATTAAAGTGATTAAGATTATTTACAATTATTTTGATAAATTTATTAAACGATTGCAAAGTTGCTTCCTTTTCAATCAATTCTAATAAGATATAGAGATACTTAGTGACTCAGCGAACTATGGTTAGTGAACAACTCTTGACATGGTAGAGCCACGCTACAGCTATAAGTGCGGTTGGTCGAATAGGTCGGCTCGACCGGGGGAAGGACCACGCTCTCAAAGAATACCATCATAAAATGGCAGCTTAATGCTGCTGTGTATAAGAAGCACGGTGAGTGTGAAAAACCGGATACCCTTTTTATTAGTAATGTCTTTCTATCTTCGTTTTCGGGGTGAAAACGCATATGTGTTTATATTCTTAATCGAGATTAAATGTAGATCACTATGGGTCTGTATGCTCGTTTGTCAACCTATTCTATAAAAAGTATAATTTTCTCGACATTATAGAATCCGTATTGAAGATAACTGTATCATCATCATCATTAAACCCCTTCATAAGTCCACTGCTGAACATAGGCCTCCCCCAAGGAATGCCACAAAGAAGATAACTCTATATAATCAGAGAAATCAACAAAGATCTACGGATCTGTAAGCTGCAATGTAAGTGGCAATGTAACTGGCAATATGGCGGGCATATAGCTTAAAAACCTACAACCAATTGTGAATAAAGCTTCTCGAGTGGCAACCTCGTAAAGGTAAGCACATTATACAGCGGCTACCGACTAGATGAAGTGACGACTGGGTAAGAAATGCAGGAAGTCGTTGGTTGTTCAGGCTTACGATCGTGCTTAGTGAAGTTCCTTGTAAAGAAGAAAAGGAGGATTTTGTTTAGCAATTGACTTGTGAGGGGCTTCATGATGATGAAGATGATTGAATAAACAATTCCACTTATTTCTATCACGAACAATGACAGCACTTGTAATTTCTAAACGAGTGAAAAGTGTATGAATTCATACAGTCTCCAACATGTCACTTGAAACAAACTTAAAACAGGATGTTCGAAATGAGTTTTGGAACAAAGTACTGACTGTTATTGTACTGCGAGTGTTGCGAGCTCGTTGGAAAACTGTTGGTTATATTGCGGGTTGTTTGCCCTTCATTTACCTATGCATACAATTTGCAAGACTGTACCCTCTGAAACACTCGCGGAAAGCGAGGCGTGTAAAGAATAGGAGCTGACGTGTTTTGATACGTGAACTTTATAAGGCAGTTATTTTTTTTTTATATAGAATAAGGGTGACAAACGTGCACACAGCCCACCTGATGGTAAGCGGTTGCTGTGGCCCATAGACATCTACATCTATCTTCGTTTACGAATTAAAAGCAGATGCGTTGTCACCCGTAAGGACTAAGATAGAATGCCTCTTGTCCAGTAAAAAGTGTCTCCGGTTCTCTACACTCACCATACGAAACACAGCAGCATTAAGTTGCTATTTTACGCTGGTATTCTGTGAGTTAATTTATAAATCTAAAATAACAAAGCAAATAGACAAGAAAGATTTGAAACTGCTGTTTGGTGCGGATTAGGAAACCCATCACCTCATTTTTATCACGCATCAACAGGAACAGAACCCTTATAATATAAATTATGTTTATGTTTTGGATAAGACGGTGTTATCCTGGGGCTTTAATTCAATATCATGTAAAGATCAAGTGTAGGTTAATTGGATTAAAGTAATGCCTCTCACCATACGATGGTGGTGTAAGAATATCCACTACCCCATATCGTCCCGTGGGGATAGTAAGAGGCAATAGTGGGAAAATACCAAGACATGGGTAGTAGCGTCTTTTTGATAACAGCAAAATTACAACAAAAACTGCGTTTGCTAACATTAAGAAGATGTGTCTTAATCTTCCGGATAGCATTACGACACATATTATTGTCACGTTTACCTCAAAACTTAAAAGCAAGATTGTACAACAATGAGGAAGCTCAAGGTGCCCAGAGAACTATGGAGAAAGTTAAACCAGAAATTAGAATATGTGCAGTGGAACCAGAATAAGTCTACGTGGTAGATTCACGCTGCAGATATATTATTATTTTAGCACGAATGGGTAGGGTACGGGGTAGCTGGTATTCTGTGAGGTGCTCTCACAGAATACCAGCGTAAAATAGTAGCTAAATGCTGCTGTGTTTCGTATAGTGAATTTAGAAAACCGGAGACCTCTTTTACTGGAAACGAGGCACTCATCTTAGTGTTTAAGGGTGACAATACATTTGCATTTTGTTTATTAATCGAGGATAGATGTAGATGTCTATTGGTCACAGCATCCACTTACTATCAGGTGGACTGTATGCTTGTTTGTCAACCTTATTCTACCAACATCAAACCGACATCAGTCTACACGGTCGGTCCATTGCTACATCAGTATGTTATGCGATCGTGTAGCTCAAAGAACGGACAACTGATGCAGAGGAAAGGTTCTGGAGTGGCAGCGTCGTAACAGTAAGCGAAGTGTACGGAAGCCCTTGCTTGATGAAGTGACGACCTGATAAGTTATGCAGGAAATCGATGGATGTTGCTCAGGACCGTGACTTGTGACACTGGACTTGTGAACGTCTGTAATAATACTCGTAATATCTCTCATTGTATGTTAGGACTCCTTTTTTGCCTAGGTGTCTGCCTGGATAGGTACCACCTTTTTACTTACTTCTACTGACAAATAGCAGTGCGCGTACTGCTATGTACGTACCAGTCTGAAGAGTATAATGTGTTGGCTACACCTGTCCTGTTAGTTATTTATGTTACTCTGTTTCTACAAGCAAAGCATATTACAAAACCTGTAATTTAAAAATAAATTTTCTGATTTTTAACATTATTCAACTCATAATTTACATTATTAAAGGCTCCGTGGCGCAGGTGTTTAGCAATAAACTGTACAAGTATTTGTATGACCTACAAATAATAGTTCCTGGTCTGGATTTGTTTCCTTTTGCAATTTACGTATACATATGTAAACTTACTTCACGATATAGAGGAAAATCCTAGTAAGGGGTTAACGTTTTTTAAATAATAAAATAACAGGTTGTCTTCTACTTGTCTGCGGACTGTAAAAAGTTAATTTTACACCTCATAAAACTTTGTACAGATATACGCTCTTAGCTCTTGAACTATTGTAGCCACGGTACGAAGAGCGCTCGCAGTAAATTTCGCGTCTCGGCCGTCGTTTCTCGGATATTCTACGCGACACAGCATCCTGCAGAATTACGGCGCGAGACGATCTCCTGAGAAAAAGCGTCTTGGGATTCGTGCGCTTTGCTCCTTTCAAATTGGATTGTTTTTTTTTTTGTATCTTGAATTTCACCTGCAGTAGAGGCTAAAGAAAATGTAAAAAGTTGTGAAAGGAAATATCGAAGTTTTTAAATGGGTGTTTGGCACCATTATAAACAGTTACTATACAATTTGAATTTGACACTATATTAGATGTAATGTCGATTGTACAGTTTTATTTAAATTATATTTTAAGTATTTGAAAATATAAAAATAAAAAGATTATTTGATTATATAACTATGACTGCATTAGGCTATATTGTCGTTTTGCAACATCAATAGAAACAGAAACTTCTTATTCAATACAGATTATAAATAATACTTACTGAAAGTCACTCTCTTGTTTAATTACCACTGGTTCGAAAAAAACCTCTGTCCTGGTAATAACCAGCAAAAAACCCAGCGGGACTTTTTGTTGTTGTTGTTGTTGTTGTTAATTATTACACAATTAACCACACAAAATAAATTAGAAATAGCCTGGTAGCGATCACTTCATTTCTAGGGTTTATTATCATCCATAAATTCCTTAATGTTATAATAAACCTTTTTATACATTTAAAATTTTTGTACGTTGAGCAGGTCAAATTTTGTATATTTTCTGGGATTTTGTTGTAAAAGCGTATACATCACCCCAAGAATGAATTACTGACTCGGTAGAGTCAAGTAACTGGTACTCCTAGCTTGTGTCTGTTTCTAGTATTTATAGAATGAATATCACTTATTCTTAGGGTTTCGTACCTCAAAAGGAAAAAAACGGTTCCCTTATAGGATCACTTTGTTGTCCGTCTGTCTGTCTGTCTGTCTGTCAAGACCCTTCTTCTCAGGAACGCGTGGAGGTATCAAGCTCAAAATTCATATCAAATAGTCAAGTCTACTGTCTCTTAGAGCTGTGAAAAAATCAAACTTCTAAACCAACGTAATCAAAAGCTACATCCGTTTATGCCGTAAATTTTCGACATTAGCAAGGGAATCAAAACCTACAGGGTACTTCCCGTGAACTCAGAATCTTGAAATTTGGTACGATGCAACGTTTTATAGCAAAAATAAAGGAAAAATTGCGAAAATCATAAATTTTTAGTAACATCATATAATAAAAATATTTTTAATAATTTTAAACTTATATACCTACAGATTTGTTCGGAAACCTCGGTGCGCGAGTCCGACTCGCACTTTGCCGGTTTTTGTATAACTAATTTTGTTTTTGTGTACGTACATTACATTTTCATAAATGTATTGAGAGGGCAAAGTTAAAATATTAATTTCCATAAATTTTTGTCGGAGCGACTCTTTCAGTTTTAAATCATAGATTGGTCTTATGGCCCTCTTCTGTAAAATAAACATAATTTCAGTGTCACTCGCCTATTGCCATAGCAAAATGTCATACGAAATTATGCTGTGGAAATACCTAAAGTAAACAAGTCTAGCTGTTTCCAAACTGGTAAGATTTCTAATCATTTTTACAGCATATGCTGCAGAACTGAGTCTGCTTGCTAATTTTGATATATGGGGGCTCCATTGAAGCTAGCTCCATGGCCCCATCGCGTCTAGTGTTATTCCAAGAAAAATGGTAGTATAGATAAGACTACTCCCCATTTAATTTGAATTTCATACATTTCGTTTTTATTTTAAATATAGCATTATTTTCTTCGTCATATTTTAATACTCGTAATTGTCGTTTTAATTTTAAAATTAATGAAATGTTATCAGCAAATAATACTATATTATGATTTATATTATCCCCTACTATTTAAGGTGAGTCATTAATATATACAAGAAACAGAAAGGTGCCGAGAGTTGAGCCTTGAAGCACACCCATTTGTACTATCGACCCGGAAGAGCTGATACTATTAATGACAACTTTTTGCATACTGTTACTTAAATATGAAACAATTAATTTAAGAACCTTACTTTACACCGTAGTGTTGTAGTTTCCTGATTAATGTTTCATGGTGAACACAATAGAAAGCTTTGGATAGGTCACAGAATATACCCAAAGCATCCTGTGAATTCTCCCATGCATTGAAAATATATTTAACTCGCTGTTTCTCGCAACTTCACCCGCGTGTTATTTGGGGTTTTAATTTTTTTGCGCGGTATCCTAATTCTTTTCTAAAATGAAAGTAGCCTAAGTTACTCCTTATGACATCCGATATCTGCCAGTGAAAATCCCGTCAAAATCGGTCCAGCCGTTTCAGAGATTAGCCGGAACAAACAGACAGACATACAGAAAGACAGACAGACAGACAAAAATTCAAAAAATCGTGTTTTAGTTATAAGTATCGTATATACTTTCATATGCATATAGTAAAAAGCTGTTATTTCGACATTACAAACAGACACTTCAATTTTATTTATTTGTATAGATAAGCTCAACACCAGCGTCAGTTGTCGAGCGACCCTTTGTGATACCGAATTGATTTTTATGAAGTAAATTATTTACATTAAAAAAAATTAACATTTGATCAAGATTTTTTTTTTAATTTTACTAAATATTGGTATAGTATGGAAATTAGTCTAAAATTGTCGGGGTCTAATGTACTACCAGATTTGAATAAAGGTATTACTTTACTATGCTTCATTAAATTAGGAAACACACCAAATTCGATACTAGTATTGAGAAAAATAGTTAGTTGAGGTGCGATTATATCTATTATGTAGGAAAAAATTCAGCAAATCTTAAAGTGTTTCAATTGGCTAATATCATATACCCGAATTTATTTCTTTTCTCTCTTATGTAAGCTCTACACCTTCGGGCTTATGTAGGCGATATAGGTCTCTTATCATTTTCTAGAGATAAGGAAATTCGTTTATGAGATAAATGGCGCAAAGATATGAGTATCTGAGAGATGACTATGTATTTCTTCCATGTTCTGTAGAGATTTCGGTCCGCAGGGTCCACACGCTAAAGGAACTGTCGATTTATGATAATTGCGTGAAGGGTGTGGATTTTTTTCTCAACTAAAGGCTGAGTATAGCAACCATTTTGCGTGGAAACGCAGTTAGTATTCTAGAAAATATATTGTTAGTATGAATGTATGGTAAAAACAAAGTTGCGCGTGAAATTAGTCAAACGTCGCGTATTTTTTAGCAGCGGTGGTGCGGAACATCAAGAACAAGGCAGTGGTTCGCCTTAAACCAATTTAGTACAATAAATTTTTATATTTATTCTCGTTAGGGTAGTCAGTTTTTCCTATCACAAAGTGTACAAGGCACTGTCCTCAACACTATGATAATACCTTTTTAGTTTTAGAACTGAATGGACAAATTTTTACCAGTCAAAAATCACTGACTCACTCACCACACGCAGCACCTTACCATACAGATTACAGATAACGAGATATTCCAACAATTATGTTGTTCAACTATGTAGTTCTGGTGTGTTATCAGCCCTGGGGACTAACACATCAGAACTACTGGTAAAGGCAGAAATGACTTTATTCTAATGATATTAAAATCAATTGCTGTCCGTTAGTCTCTCAAAAACTCGAAAATGGCTAGACGAACTATGATGATGAATTTTTTTTGTGTCTAAGTTTTTCAAAACACCATTAATAAGGTTACTGTTATTTTATTACATGCAAATTTATTATCCAGCAAAACGTTAATAAAAAGGTCATAATAAACTTTGAGCTTTATGAAGGTGTTAAGGGTACCCTATAAAATGATAACGTAAATTTTGCGTTAAATACGAGTTTTATTAGAACTTATATGAATTTTTTTTATGATAATGTTTTTATAAAATTAAAATTGAGCAACGAGCATACAGTTATTATTTTTTATTAAATTAAAGTGAGAAACCAACTTGGAGCCTACATATTAGTAAATGGCTCCTGCATCTTATATGTACTGAAATTTAAAGATTACTCACCCAGATTTTATTCCTTTGAAAATGTCTGCTGTATTATTTCTGTCGCATGAATGGGTAAACTTTTTATGGAATAAGAGTACTAAACGAGCACACTGTCCACGCGACGATAACTGAATGCTGTGGTAGGTACATATACATCTACAATCTCTCCTCGATTGAGAATCAAAATGCACATGCGTTTTCACCCCTGAGTACTTAGATGGAATGTCTTGTTTCCAGTATAACTCAACTTAAACTCAACGGAAATTGTATTGTATTTATTATCTTTGTTAGAATTTACTAATAAATAAATATTTTTAAATTGAAATGCCCGCATTTTATATATTATAATCATTAAAAGCACGATATAAGAACAAAGCGATTCATTTGACGGTTAAATTCGAATTAGAGACTCAAAGAACAATTTCATTCTATTCAAAGACCAGTCTTTAAGGTAAAGATGTTTTTTTATAGGAGAGGGGGCAAACGAGCATGCGGCTCACCTGATGGTAAGTGACTACCGCCGCCCATGAACACCCGACACACCAGGGGAATTGCATATGCGTTGCCGGCCTTTTAAAAAGGAGTAGGCTCTTTCCTTGAAGGTCCCTAAGTCGTATCGGTCCGGATAAATCGCTGGTAACCGATTCCACTAGGAAGTTGTGCGAGGAAAACTTCTTTTAAATCGCACAGTGGTGGTATGGATGGTATCGCGAGTTTTGTCGCGATGTGCGATGGTAAAATTGAGCGGCTGGAATTAGTCCGAACAATTCCCCAGAGTACTCCCAGTGATAGATGCGATAAAATACGCAAAGAGATGCAACATTTCTACGCAGTACCAGTGAATCAAGCCTATCGGAAAGAAATCGGTCGTCGACGATTCGAACCGCTCTGCGCTGGATGCGATCAAGTGGAAGGAGCTGGCACTGGGGAGCCCCTGCCCAGAGATGGGAACAGTATTCCATGTGAGGCCGAACCTACGCCTTGTAAAGTTGCAAGCGGTTTGCCGGCATGAAGTACTGTCCCGCTCTGCTGAGCACGCCAAGCTTTTTAGAGGCCAATTTGGCCTTCCTTTCCAAGTGACCACAAAACTGCACACTATTCGATATGTCGATGCCGAGGATTCCGATGCTAGCTGAGGCAGCAAGGGGAATGCCTTGAAACTGAGGGTATAAGACAAAGGGGTTCCTTTTAGCGGTAAACGCGCAAACTTGTATCTTCTGGGGACTGAACTGGACTAGGGGCGACTAAGCCCCCAATCCGAGACTTTGTTCAGCAAAGACTCGACTTCAGACACAAGTTTGTCGTTCGTGACGTTTTCCCGAGAAATATTGGCACGGTCGGTATATAAGTCATCACCAGTACTGTCATCTGCATAGCAATGAATGTTACTAGTTTGCAACATATCATTGATATGCAGGAGAAACAGCGTTGGTGAAAGCACGCGCCTTGTGGAACACCAGCGTTGATAGGCTTGAAATCAGAGCATGCACCGTCTATCTTGATGCTCCGATCTGCAAGAAAACTGGTGATCGATTTGCACAATTTCTCGGGAAGCCTATAGGAAGGCGGCTTCGAAAGACCAGAATGCACGTGTTCCCAAAAGGTGGCGAACTATTTTCTCGCCAATTCTGCCGATGTGCTCTGACTTTGCCTTGGCAATGACATTTTTGAAGTACCTGGAGGCGGAATTATACTTCTTTTTAAGTGCGCTGGTATTTACATCCCGGGACGTTGATGCGTCAGCCCAGGTTCGGTAGCACTCCTGCTTATAGCGTCATGCAATTTTACAGGAGTGACCAAACCATGGTTGATTTCTGCCTCCGTTATGCACCATAGATGGTGGAATAAATAATTCCATTCCCTGAAGTAACACATCAGCGACAGAATTAGCAACAACGTTGGGATCATCCGGCGAGAAGCTAACCCGCCACCAAGGGTAGGATGCAAAAAAGGGCCGCATCCCGTCCCAATCGGTCGACCTATAGTACCAAACATGGCGGCAAGCTGCAGATCGCAACTGCGATGGGAGCGTGAGTGGCACCGTACTCCGGATCAGACAATGGTCCGAAGAGCCCAGAGGGGCATCGACGGAGACCTGATATCCGTCCGGATGAGAGGTCAGCAGAAGGTCCAACAGGGAAGGTAAATGATCCTCCACATCTGGGATCCGCGTAGACGAAGTAACCAGTTGTGTTAGACCATTAGATCTACCCGCATTATCGGTTAAACGGTCAGCGTGATGGCCTTTAAAATCACCGAGTACCACGATTTCTGTGGATGGGACCTGTTGAAGCACGGAGTCTGCAGCTATTTGAACGTGGTCGATGATTCGGTCTGTGTCAGCATTACCACTATGGGACCTATAGAGGCACCCGTAGAAGCGGGGATGGTCGTCGCTGTCTACGGCGTCGAAAACAGATGTCCTCTCCGACGTACACGCAACCTCTAGCCAGGGGCACCTAAACGAGTGTTCTAATTTGTACCCCGGTTAGGAGAGATACGAAGTATCAGCCAGAGAGGACACCTATGTCTCGGTTAGAAAGAGCAAGGTCGGCCTTACTATTTCCAGATGGTAGTGGACGGCGTCAAGGTTTGAATGAAGTCCCCTGATATTGCAGAAATTCACGGAAAGCGTGGCAGGGGTTTCCTTTGTCTTCTTGTTTAGCTTGCCCGGAGCAGGTTTCATCTTGAGCGGAATTTCGCCCCCCCCCCCCCCCCCCAGAATACGCGGGGCAGCCTGAGCACCCACCACAGCACACTCCAGGGATGCTGGCACCCTCCTGGGGTAGTGTTCCTTTAAATTCCGCTACCATGTTGAAGAGGGGGGGGGGGGGGGGGATTAGGCCTCCGGCCACCTGCACTCACCAGGCGAAATGCAGAAGTAAACTTCTACTTCACGCTGGTATTCTGTAAGGTCGTGGTACAGTGGTAGAGCCACGCGGCAGCTTTTGCTGTCACACGGATGGGCCGGCTCGAACCGGGGTAGTACCACGACCTCACAGAAAACCAGCGTGAAGTAGAGGTTTACCTCTGCGTTTCGCTTGGTGAGTGCAGGTGGCCGGAGGCCCTTTTTACTGGAAATGAGGCATTCCATCTTAGTCCTCACGGGTGACAACGCATCTGCATTATGATTTGTAACAGAGGATAGATGTAGATGTTTATGGGTCGCAGCAACCACTTACCATCAGGTGGACTGTGTGCTCGTTTGTCACCCTTATCCTATAAATAAAATAAAAAAAACCACCCCGGTTTGAGCCGGCCCATTCGTGTGACAGCAAAAGCTGCCACGTAGCTCTACCACTGTTCAAAATTATATTTTGAACAGTGGTAGAGCCAGAGAACAGTGTTTGTTAAAATATAATTGGCTAAGATCCGCGTAATAAAATAAAATGATGAATCTATTAGCGGTCAGCCACCACAGAAACTATATCACCTAAGATTTATATTTATTATATATATAATTTTATGTGGTAGAGCCATGCTTTTACGTGGTAGAGCCATACTTTTAAATGGTATAGCCATGCTTTTTTACGTAGTAGAGCCATGCTGCAGCTATGTTAGTAGTATAGTTGTAGCACGAATCGGTCGGCTCGACCGGGGAAGGACCACGCTCTCACAGAATACCAGCGTAATATAGCAGCTTAACACTGTTGTGTTTCGTATGGTGAGTGTAGAGAACCGGAGACCCTTTTTACTGGAAAAGAGGCATTCTATCTTAGTCCTCACGGGTGACAACGCATCTGCATTTTGATTCGTAAACGAGGATAGATGTAGATGTTTATGGGCCACAGCAATCACTTACCATCAGGTGGACTGTGTGCTCGTTTGTCACCCTATACTATAAAAAAAGATGTCTCGTTTAGAGGCGAAACACTTGTCGTACTATCGACGGTGGTGTGTCTTTCCTAGTGTAGTGGTACTGGTATTGGTGCAAACAATTGAGGGAGGGCGGAAGATGCACTACAGACTAGGTAAGATACATTATTTTATTTTATTACGCGATCTCAGCTAAATTATTTTAAACACCTTTAATATAATAGGTTTTCCCTAAAGTAACGCCTAATTATAATTCCTTAAGTTGAAACGATACTCAATTACTCATAACTTCGTCATAAAATTATTAGGTATGTTCATATTATTCTTCTAGTTGACTTCGATGTTTTATTAAAAAAAAAAACTACTGCGTTCCACACGATGGTAAGTGAGCCTGTTACCCATAAATACCTTTCCTCAATTCGACCGATTAGAAATCGAAATACAGATGCCTTGACACCCCTGAAGTCTAAGACGGGGTTCTCGTCGCACAACATATGAAACAACAAGAATATGCCTTGCCTTCTTTGCTTTCTTTATTTAAAGTTCTAGTATCCATAGGCTACTTTTAAAAAAAATTGAATAAATTACAAAAATTTCTTCTTCATATCATTAAGAAAATGTTGTAATGTAGTCCAAAAAAATGTAGTCCAAAGACTTATTTAGACACATAAAATTTTGTCAGCCAAGTTTTTAAAAGAAAAGCGACACACCGGAATTGTGTTGTTACGAGTATATATTAATTAGAAACATTTCGAGTTACGTTTAAAGGTTATACGTGGTAGAATCATGCTGCAGCTATATTAGTAGTATAGTCGTAGCAAGGTGGGTTCGACCGAGTGAGTGTAGAGAACCGGAGACGCTTTTTACTGGAAAAGGGGCATTACACCTTAGTCCTCACGGGCGACAACGCATCTGCAATTTGATCCTTTATTGATGATAGATGTGGATGTCTATGGGTCACAGCAACCACTTACCATCAGGTGGACGGTGTGCTCGATTCTCACCCTGTGGTATAAAAAAAGGTAAACGTTACGACTTCTCGTATCTATAACTATCACGGTCGCCATTATTAGCACTCTTTCAAGCTTCCAAATAAGGTTGCAGGATGGTATCAATATTCCCCGCATAATTGTTAAGCTATTTTATTACTGTACATTAAAATATCCTCCAATCGATCGATCGAACGATATTTCAAAAAAATTTTGACCATTTTCATTAAAATCATGGCTGCCTTCAGACAAAAATTTGTCGGCGATTTCTAAAATTTCCGAAATTTGCTTACTACTCAGCAACATCGAAAATTTCTTTGCTTTTGATATCTCGAATAATTAAAAAATATAACTAAGCTTTGGCAAATATTTAGCCTAGCATATTTAGTTCACGGGCATAGGCAAGCTGGAAGATTCAGTTTCTATTTTGATACCAATATAATATATTGTATGCGCCAATTTAATCATGTAGATTAATTCATTTCCTACACGGCCATTTTGAAAACTAAATAAATTTTGCCGGAGCGTCCCAAAAATCACCTCACTTGCACCATATTATTTCAAATAAGAGTTTTGCAAAATGATGGAAAAAGTGAGAGCTGTAGAAATAATTTTATTACATCGACGCTACATGAAGCGAAGATTGATGAGCCTTATTGATGATAATTATGGTTTATTTTTTTACAGTTTTACGAAACTTTTCCTGGCATGTATTTTGCCTATACCAATTAAAAAGTTAAGAAACATCCAGATTTTTAATGAGTTTCATGGATAAATCTATTATAATTTTTGAGTTATGAAGATCTAAAATTTGTAATTTTATTTTTCATTGACTCAATTATCTCAAACCTAGACCACTTCTACTAAGATAAAAATTGATAACTGCAAATTATCGATATTCTTTGGAAAGACATTGACAAATTTATCGATGCGGTTATCACATTTCTGTTTTTGATGGGATTTTATTTATTCAACACATTCACCACTTTGTGATAAGAAATTCATAACATTTATTTTAAGTTAGGACATAAATAAAGTAAAAACCAGACAAAACTTTGATCAATATTATGAATGAAGGGCAGCAGAAAACTACTAAGTATGTTCTTTTAAATGTCCTAAACGTGTCAAATATTTTCATGTAATTATTTTGTGGAAGTGTCTTTAGTATACAACCTCATCATTTAACAACGTTTTTTTTTTTTAAAATAGCTTTTACATTATTTCAAATTTGACACACGATGAAAATAAATCGATAAGTCAACTTATTTCTGAAACGTAAAATCGTAAAACGCAATACACTATAAAATAAAAAGCAATTTATCATCCACTCACGATCATCAATAATCTTCCATCCATTACAGGACAAAACAAAAACTCAAACGATACAAATCAAATGGACCGCTTGCGCCACACAAAGCGAATCCCGATTCGAAGTTAAGTGTAGTTATCATCTATCAGTACGGGGTGTCAAAGCCTCACCGGTACCAAGGTGGCCATAACAATAAAACACCGGGAAATGTCCCGATAACTCGCGCGGAAGAGAAATATCTAGGCTGGTGACCGTACTACACGCGTGGGGCTATGAAACGCGCGACAAATGTTAGTGTGACCAAAGCTTATTAGCGAAATCAGTGCTGTTAGTCACCTTCTAAGGAAGTTTTACAGAGATAAATGTGCTTTTTTTACTTACTAATGTTTTTATCTGACTGTGGTCTAGCTAAACAGAAGGGTAACGTTTGCGACTTCAATCATTACTTGGGATGGCTACGCCATCTATAGGCGAATGCCGATAGTACTTCACTTCAATTATCGTAAAAAAATCAGCTTTATACCAGAGTAAAATAGCTGCTTAATGCTGCTCTAGTTGGCTTGTAATAAATAAGACCTATCGATAAAAAAGTTTTATAAAAAATTGTTTAATACGGGTTAATAAGCTACTAAAGAGATTATTGATATTAACCCTTGGGAATAAGGTGATCACAACCATGCTGTTACTAAATGTTTAGCATTTTAAACTTGATTGAATAAAATGCTGGTACTTCCCAAGACTAGCTTTTTTCCAAATCAGTGGTAAGGCTAAAATGACTTAATAAGTATTCCTGTAATATTATTGAATAAAAATGATTATATTCTACTCTACGGTGAAGAAACGATTCCATCTTACCGATACCTGCACTCCTAGCTTGGTGGATACAGTTGCGAGTAAAGAATTGTTATTTATATATTTATTTATTGTAAAATTATTCTCAAATTTTATTGATCTTGATACTGTATTCTCCATAATTTTAGTCATCACTGAAAGTCAGCAACTCATGCTGAGTGATAACCTTATTTGGCATGACTTACAAAGCCCCTATATATAACCCAATGGCTTTTGTCAAAATAAAAGTGTTTCTTTCGTTCTTTGTTAAGACCACTTGTTCATGTGAGAAAAAGGTAATATAATATTTTTGGGTAGGATATATTACTTCCTATGCATGATCAATTATTTTATATGATGGTACACGGTCGTTAAAATAATATAATAAATAGAAAATATGTTTTTTTTTTAATATAAGATACAAGTTTTTTTTACATTCTTTCGCTGCCCGCTCGTTTCAGAGGCAACGCACACGAGTATTTATCGCGCACCAACGCAACGGTGACTAGGACACTGTTTACTGGAATGACATAATTTATGAGTTTGCCGTCTTGGTGTCGTATTTCACATGAAAATTATTTTAAAAATGCTATGAACTAGACTGCAAAATATATCAAAAGTAAGAAATATTCCTTCGTAGCGGGCAAACTGTTAGCAAACCTTATATCCTTTAACTTGATAAACTAACACATATTCCTGTAACGGATTGTTAAAAAAAGTTAGACTGTACGAACGAAATTTCGAACAAAATTTTTATTTGAATCTTCACGTAAAATATTACAATACACGCTTGTTTTTGATAATGACCGCTTAGCAATGAGTTGCAGCGCTAAGGGCTGCGGGTCGGAATCCCGTAATATATAATAATAAATAATAATCACGTAACAAGTATTTGTATGGCCTACAAATAACTGTTCCGAGTCTGGAAGTTTGTACTTGTAAAATTTATGTATATAAACTGCCCCCAAGATACAGGAGAAAATCCTAATAAGGAGGGGTAACGTTTTTACCAAAAGACAAACAAAAAAAACATCTTTCAACTTGATATATTGACACATAACCTTATAGGGTTATGTGATTGTTAGAAAAATATTACACTGTGACAGGTATGAGACGAAATTTTGAACATCATTTTTATTTTTATCGTCTTGCAATATATTACAAAAATTTTTTCTTTACTTTATTCGTCATTACACTCCTAAAATTGTTTGTAGATTTACTAATATAAATATAACTTCATCCGTTCTTTTTTTTTTCTTCACGAACCCAAAAGGGTCACGTAGGTCTTTCGGAGGATTTGCCTTAATTAGTAGTCACGGTAGGCAGACGTATTGACAATCGCAGTACCAGAGGTTACGCGACGTTGACGCTGCTTTCCGCTGCCTGTATGGGTATTTTATACCTGGCGTTAACGAGATGTTTACATCGCCATTTATAAGAAGCCTTTATTAAATATTGTGTATTTTAATGTTTTTAATTATGTTGCGCGGAACCCTAACTGTTTTTCTAAATTAAAAGTAGCTAAAGTTTCTCCTTATAACATTGGCTATCTGTCAGTGTATATAGGTATATAAGTCCCGTCGAAATCGGTCCGATTGTTTCGGAGATTAGCCGGAACAAACAGACAGACAGATAGACAGACAAGTATAGTGTTTTGGTTATAAGTACCGTATATACTTTCATATGCATTAAGTAAAAATTTGTTATTTTGATATTACAAACAAACACTTCAATTTTATTTATTTGAATAGATTTTTCGCTTATACTATAGTCGTCTACCCCGGATGAGCCGAGCCATTCGCAATATAGCTGCAGCATGGCTCTATCACGTATATATCTATTAATATTTTCGTTATAATATAAAAATACTATGAATATTTAGCTACCTAACATTGAGTTAAAATGGAATGGGCATTGTCCAACTATAATAATAATAATAATAACTATGTTTTCACTATGCCATTTTTTCCCATTCCCCCTAACCCTGCGACGTTTGGTCTCCCCTGCCGAGCTTCCGTCTCGTTAGGATTTATCTATTATATTTAAATATCTTTTTATTGAATATATTCTATTAAATATATATTTCATTTAATTTATTTATGCTAATAGTATAGATAAATTGAATGAAATATATATTTCGTAGTCATATGTTTATATATATTTATCAGTGTTTATATATTCCAACTAGATGAGAAAACAATAGAAATACCCGAAAAAAGTTCATAATAATGTCTTCTAGACCGGATTCCGGTGACGGCTGCCAGTCTGTACGGTGTCCAGCATTTGCGCAGGACAGGATTATAGTGCCCGAGTGTTAGTGTAAGCACTAATACACTCTATTCCCTCACCCTCATAGTCCGAAGGGACGACCAATGCGACATCAGGCGCAGTACTAACTGCTTTACGTGCTTTCCAAGGCACTTGGTTAAAATATCGCCAATGACTTAAGGCTGCTACTGAAATTTACTTGACATTTTTGTCGGGCATTTTGGCCTTACCCTGGATTCGAACCAGGGACCTCATGACCAGCCTACGAAGTTACGATCACTAGACCAACTACGTCTGGTAATTAGCTATAGTGTAAATTTAGATGAAAAATATTTGCCAACGTTACTATTCTATAATATACTATAATATATATACTGTTGGATTGACGATCTTGATACTAGACGTATCACACTTTAATATGCGCAATTTATTGCTTCCTGGCGCCGGTCTGAGTAAAGAGTCTTTCGTGAAAATTTTAAAGAAATAAATATTACAACTTTGGCCTCTCAGTATATTTACAAAAATATAATCTGCATTCACTGTACAGAATAGAACAAGGAAAATAAAATAATATAAATAAATAAAATAAGCTCCTCAGAACTATTAAAAGTATATTTTTGATACATACACATCATCATCATCATTCATCATTACAGCCCTTCACAAGTCCACTGCTGAAAATAGGCCTCCCCCAAAGAATGCCACAAAGCACGGTCCTGTGCCACCTGCATCCATCGACTTCCTGCATGTCTTACCAGGTCGTCACTCCATCTCGTGGGGGGACGCCCTACACTTCGCGCCTACCGGTACGAGGCTGCTACTCGAGAACCTTTCTTCCCCATCGGTTGTCGGTTCTTCGAGCTATATGGCCAGCCCACTGCCACTTCAGCTTACTAATCCGTTGGGCTATGTCGGTTACTCTGGTTCTACTGCGGATATCCTCATTCCTAAGTTTATCACGCAGAGAAACTCCGAGCATAGCCCTCTCCATAGCTCGCTGAGCGACCTTGAGCTTCCTCATACGGCCAGCAGTGAAGGACCACGTCTCAGTTCCATAAGTCATCACTGGCAACACGCACTGGTTGTACAATTTCGTTTTCAGGTTTTGAGGTATGTCTGACGAGAAGATGTGTCGTAGCTTCCCGAACGCTGCCCAGCCGAGTTGAATCCGTCGATTGACCTCTCGGTGGAAGTTGGACTTACCTAGTCGGACTATTTGTCCCAGGTAAACATACTCGTCAACAACTTCGAGCTTAGTGCTCCCAACAACTACCGGCATAGGTGTGACATGGATATTGAACATGATCTTTGTTTTGTCCATGTTCATCTTAAGACCTATCCGTTGGGAAACACTATCGAGGTCATTGAGCATAGTGCTTAGGTCCTCCAGCGATTCTGCCATAAGGACTATATCGTCGGCAAATCGAAGGTGAGTGATGTACTCGCCATTGATGTTGATACCGTATCCTTTCCAGTCCAGAAGCTTGAAAACGTCTTCCAATGCAGCGGTGAAGAGTTTCGGGGATATGACGTCACCCTGTCTTACACCTCTCTGCAATTGGATAGGTTTCGTACTCTGGTTCTGTACTCGGATAGCCATCGTAGCCCTACTGTACAAGCACTTCAACACTTCGATATACCGACAGTCAACTTGGCACCGCTGAAGGGACTGCAGCACCGCCCAAATTTCGACGGAATCAAAGGCTTTCTCATAGTCCACATACGCCAGACATAGTGGCAAATTGTACTCTTCGGACTTCTGTATAATTTGCCGAAGGGTATGTATGTGGTCTATGGTGCTAAAGCCCTTTCGGAAACCGGCTTGTTCGGGAGGCTGGAAGTCGTCAAGTCTGCGCGCGAGACGATTCGTAATGACTCTCGAAAACAGCACGTAGACGCGGCTCAGAAGGGAAATCGGTCTGTAGTTCTTCAAGAGAGCGTTGTCACCTTTCTTGAAGAACAAGACCACCGCACTTCTGCTCCACGCCTCCGGTGTAATGCCACCATGGAGGATGGAATTAAAGAGCTTCTGAAGGACTTCAAGTACCGGTCTTCCACCCGCTTTCAGAAGCTCCGCTGTAATTCCATCCTCGCCTGGGGCTTTACCGTTTTTAAGGTGCTGGAGAACCATTCTAATCTCGCTCAGACTGACGTCCGGGATATCTTCGGAATAGTGTCGGATGAGACTCGCTCTTGGATCGTTACTCACACTTGCGTGTGGCTCCAACGATGACGTGTACAGCTGCCCATAGAACCTCTCAATCTCACTCAAAATCTCAGGTGTCCCGGAAACGATGCTGCCACATTCTGTCTTCAGCTTTGACAGTTGGCTCTTTCTGGCAGACAGATCTCTGGCAAAGACTTTGGAGCCTTGGTTCCGCTCGATCGCTTCTTCAATACGAGCTGTATTGAAGTTGCGTAAGTCCCGCCGCATGCATTTGGAGATCTGTCTGTTCAGATGCTTGTATGCTGTCAAGTCTGTTGAAGAATGTAGCTTCATCTCCCGTCTAACAGCCATGAGATTAAGAGTGTGATCGGAGAGTTTTTGTGTTCTTCTGCGGCGGGTCTTGCAGAACTTAGCTCCGACCGCATGGACAGTTTCCACGAGCTGGTCATTCATATCGTCCACTTCATTGCAGTCTTCTAGGCACTGAAAACGGTTTTGTAACTCGAGCTGAAAGGTTTCGGGACTTTGGAACAGAGCACGAGGGGGACGGTGCGTTGACTTCATTAGACTAGACCTCTCCAACTTAACGTTTAGGTTCAGTGTGCCTCTAACCATTCGGTGATCGCTACCAGTTTTCACCCTCGCGATCACGGAGACATCACTGAACAGTTGTCGTCTGGTCGTCATAATGAAGTCAATCTCATTTTTTGTCGAACCGTCGGGGCTCGACCAGGTCCACTTCCTGTGGGGCCGCTTCTGGAAGAAAGAGTTCATCATAAAGAGTCCCTCTTTCTCCATGAAGTCGGCCAGCTGCTGGCCCCTTGGGTTCCGTTGCCCTATTCCAAATTTCCCTACTTTCAGCTCACCGTTCTCTCTTGTGCCTAGTTTTGCATTGAAGTCTCCCATTAACACCGTATATTGGGTTTTGGAGGAATGCATGGCTCTAGAGATATCCTCATACATTTCCTCCACCTCCTCATCGGGGTGTGCCGAGGTTGGTGCGTAAACCTGTATGACCTTCAGCGAATACCGTTTGGTGATTCTGAGTATAAGGTACGCAACCCTCGTCGACACACTCCCGATCTTTACAACGTTGTTAACGAGAGACTTGTGGACGATAAATCCGACACCTCCTTGGGACAGATGGTCGCCCTCCCGGTGATAGAGCAAGTTGCCGGATTCGAGGATTACCGTGTCCTCCCCCTCTCTTCGAACTTCGGATAATCCTATAATATGCCAGCGCAACTTGTCTATCTCTTCTTCCAGCTCCACGATCTTCTCGTCAGTCCTCAGGGTGCGTGCGTTGTACGTTGCCAGGTCGAGTCGTCTAAGGTGGCAACCGAACCTCCACCGGAGATTCTTAGCACCCCCTGCCCCGCCGTTACCATGGTCGCCACCGTAGCCAGGAATAGCGGGGCCGCCGGGGACTGGGGGCCGTCTCTTTGTTACATTCATAGGGGGGGTATTTGCCATAGTTGCCACGCTTGGCGAGCGGGTTGGCAACCGCAGTTTTTTTATTGTAATTTTGGCTATTATCAGGAAGATGCTGCTGCCCATCTCCTGCCTGTTTCCCTTTTTCGCCTTTTACGACACCCACGGGAGGATATGGGGTAGTGGTATTCTTGACCGCCACTACACGGCACTAACCATAAAATTACCATACCAACTACCATAAAATTGCAAATGTATATAATATGTACTTCCTTTTATGGGGAATTTTGTGCCACAGACAGAAAAATGGAAACTGTTTATAAATAAATAAAAACTTTTAATAAAAATTCTAATGTACACTCTGTAAACACTAGGAACAAACACAAGCTAGAGGTACCAGTTTCTTGACTCCACAGAGTCAGTAATTTATTCACAGGGCAATGTATATACAATGTATATATTACAACAAGTCCCAAAAACTATACACGGTTGCACTATTACCAAACTAGTTTTTTAATAAATCAAAACTTTATATAAAGGGTTATTTGAATAGGAAGGATAAAGCCCGTAAGTATAATAAATACGAGGTAAAAATAATCCCTAAATTTGATGGTCGAGATGTCTTAAAATAGTTTTCATTATTATCGTCATCATGACTTTGAGTTTGCTATGAGCAGTGAAGGACCGCGGCTCAGATTCATAGGTCATCACTGGCAATACGCACTGACGCACTGATGTACAATCTAGTTTGAAATAAGTTTTGTAAGTAGTTTTTACAACCTGGGTTTAATTGTAATTTTTTTTAATCCGGCTGGGTTTCTTGCTTGTTCTTCTCAGGACGGAGGTTTTTTGAGAAACACTACACATCATTCGGTAAAAAAATATCACTAAGCATTACTTGTAATCATATTGAAAAAAAATTAATTTATTCTATACATGGAGATGATTACACTGCCATCTATTAAAGCCGATAAGAATTCTCAAACAGTTAACATAATCGACAACGAAAAGTTGGGCCGTAAGAATCTCATAAACCGTCACCACAAGGCAAGCATTTGCCCGAATTAGACTAAAATATATCCTACAAAAGACTAAATTATTTGTACATTCAAAGGCAGTTAAAGGGTTTTAGAGGCTTCAATAAATCTTAAACTCGATGGGATTAATTATATAGTATCTAAAAATACAGTGTTATTTTACGAACTCTTATGCCTTAGCATTGAAGTTGATTTATTTAAAAACGATATTAAAATATTAGTGAGTGTGCACGCAATCGATAGCGTCAGTCGTTCCTTTTGATGTGAAACATTTACTGGCGCGCTTTGGCAGTAAAACCAACTCGTATACCTTGACGGCAAACGACATGACGCTCTCTTATTCCGTCATGCCCCCTCTATGCTACCACTCCCGATTCCCTTGTATGCGTGCGCGTATACTGTACACTTCGTTGCTCTTCTGTGTGAGTTGTGTACTGCATATTCCTTTCTATTTTTTATTAATTTTACTCTATTTTCTTTATTGGCTTTCATTAATTAAAAATTGTACCATCAACTATGTTGTTTTACATTTGCCATGCGTCCCGTAACGGCTAACTTTTCTTTTGTTTTTCTTATGTTACGTATTTTGTTTAGCGTACAGTTTCTTCTCGACCAGTTTGTTCGTAATCAGTAACACTCACAAAAGGCGACACGATATCCAATTCACATAACTTATGTTCAGTCATCGTTAGCGTCAGCAGAGTTTCTCGACGATTTGTGCTCAGTGAGAGTTGCTTCACACCGAACAACTGAACACAACATGTAATGGTGGCGCGCAGTTTGACAAAGCATTCGTCGAGGTTTCCTACGGGGCGGTGCGGAAATTAGATGACGCGGCGTCCACAAGTGTGGTGTTGTGCGTTTGCTATCGATAAGAGCAACAATTTAAAAAATTAATCGACGTAAAATGATAAAGTAATGTCGTAAATAAAAACACCATTTTGTTGGTTTTCTGAATGATTTTCCGTGGGTGCCATTATAAAGTATATGTTATATAAGTTTATATATATAGAATTCTTTGTAATGACTGTCTCGTTGGCCTCGTTATTTTTGTAATGATATTTAAACAAAATTATTGTATCTTGTAAAGAAGCAAGAAATAAAATTCTATTTTAAGAACAAAATATATCTAAAACACCATTTCTTGATCAGATCAGCATACTATACTTATACACTACACTAGTAAATAATTATTAAACATCAATCTATACATTAATGCTCTTCATTAGCATTGAATTAATAAAAGAAATATGCATATATATTTTATGTTAAAAATGAATAAATGGTTGATAATAACCCTAGGAATGAATTGGTCGCTTCCAAGCTGTTTCTTCAATAAGTTTTGTAAGTAGTTTTACAACCGGTATTTTATTATAAAATTTTATTTTTTTTAAAAAAAAGCAGTCCCGCTGCGTTTCTTGTATTCTATAGAATTCAATATATTGAATAAAAATTATTTTATTTTATTCTAACGTACGAGTATATTATAGGTTAGTGATCTATTCATTAGCCTTATCATATACACGTTTTCGACTATACTGAATTTTATGCCACATAATGGCCTTAATAGTCCAGGTTAAAACCTGATCAGAAACCCTAAGTCTCATTACGATGATATGAAATATCTCGTATACCATTAAAATACATTACGAGATATCGATTATCGTTATTCTCCACATGTCATCTCTATGTCCCGCCACGTCGGGTGCAAGTCAGCAATTTCCCGGTACGAGGGGTGATTTATTCCATAACTCTAGTATCGCATCACTGTTGCGAGTGCTCTCTTTGCAATCAACACACCTGTGTATCTGTTCATACTGGCTGAAATAGCGCGTTAGGAATAAATGAAGAGCTCTATTAATATGTTGCAGATGATTTGCGTGCTTGTGAAGTGTTTTTTATTCATTAGGCCTTGTGTACATACTCTTTATTCTTATAGAATTCAGAAAACAAATTGCGGTTATTTGCTTATCAACAGACTACCACTTAAATAACCAGGGAAAAGTTACTCGCCTTACAACTTCAAAGTACGCGAGTAAATGAAAGGTATATTCCTGCTGGTGCCGATAAATCTGCAGCTTTGAGGATTGATTTTTACCACATCGGTAAAGGAAGACATCATATAAAAAGGTGTATTCGTAAATTGTTTTAAAATATTGCTTTATTTTTTTATCATTTATACATACAGGTTTCTTAAATTACCGTAATTAATATTGCTAAATTGACCTTTTTTGGCATGTTTTTAACATACAAAGCCAAATTTATTCAAATTTCGTATTTATGTTGGAAATTAGTATATTGTTTTACATCAATGGTCTGTGCAAATATAAAGTCTTTCTTTTTTTCTTTCTTTAATTCCGTCGTTATGTGTGAGAATGTGGATGAATGCAATCGTTTTATGGAGTAATGGATTATCTAGCATCGCCAAAATACGGCACTATTTGTATGTAAAATTTTATTTGTATCCTGATTAATAAATAGTTCAACGGATTTCAATAAAACTTTCCACACAGATAGTTAGTTCATATTCCTAATTAATCCATGGGTTGTTAATTACCACATAATTATTTTAAGTATATGATTATTAATAAATAAATAAATAAATTATATTTATTTCAGCCAAATTGCACCCATATTACATATCCACAAAAAGACAATACAGAACAAAATTATCAAAAAATTAAATTAAAAATATAATAACAATATCTAAGTCTAAATGGTTGGAACCGTCACGTCAAGCAGCTATCTTAAGCCATTTTTGATAAAAGGCTGTGTCCGGAGTTCTAACCGCGAACTCACTGATCCTCCCAACTCGGGACATGTATGATGCAATTCTGAAATTTTGTATGGCATTATGAGTGCGATTTGGTTTCCACCAAAGTACGGCTTCGGGCTTAAGCTGGTTACTTATTTCAATATTTAATTTAAATTCACTATGTAAAGTATTTTGATGGATTCAATGACTTTTAAGGCGGCTTTTGATTTAAAATACTAATTGCTTGCGACTTTTTTATTTTAGGAGCTAAAGTTGATTACACAAAAACATACAATGATTGACAACCGACTATTGACAAAAACCAATATAGTAGACAAAACCAATATAATAAACAAAGACTATACAATGCATAACAGACTTAACGGATAAATCTTAAATTGCACACAAGCAACACGGGTTAAATTCCCACCGGCAACAATGAAATTGCTAATTGAATTATTAAAGTGCTGATTTGGCACGTGTTCGGCAGTAAAGGAACACAATATGAGGATGCCAACATGTCTGAGAAATAAAATATTTTAAAGCCATCTTAAATTCGCTCCTGTAGCAGCGTAAAGGATTGAATCCTCCGTAACCCACTCAAGAATAAGAGGAAGCCTGTGCCCTGAATTGGTATACAGGCTATAACTTCACTTCTTTTACTTATGGGATATAGAGCAAAGAAATTCTAGACAAGACTGTGATTTTTTTATAGAATTAGGGTGACAAGCGAGCACACATTTCACCCGTTGCTGTGGCTCATAGACATCTACATCTATCCTCGATTACGAATCAAAATGCAGATGCGTTTTCAACCGTGAGGACTAAGATGGAATGCCTCTTTTCTAGTAAAAAAGGTCTCCGGTTCTCTACACTCACCATGCGAAACACAGCAGCATTAAGCAGCTATTTTACGCTGGTATTCTGTGAGAGCGTAGTCCATCCCCGGTCGAGCCGACCCATTCGTGCTACATCATCATTTTAACAGTGGTAGAGCCACGCGGCAGATTTTGCTGTCGCACGGATGGGCCGGCTCAAACCGGGGTGGTACCACGACCTCACAGAATACCAGCGTGAAGTAGAGGTTTACCTCTGCGTTTCGCTTGGTGAGTGCAGGTGGCCGGAGGCCCTTTTTACTGGAAATGAAGAATTCCATCACGGGGGCAGTCCTCACGGGTGACAACGCATCTGCATTTTGATTCGCAAACGAGGATAGTTGTAGATATCTATGGGCCGCAGCAACCACTTACCATCAGGTGGACTGTGTGCTCGTTTGTCACCCTTATCCTATAAAAAAAAACATCTATACTATTAATATACATCTCATATCATACTCTACCACGTAAAAATATGATATGAGATGTTAAAAGTATCGAAAACTTACCGTCGAGCCTCAATATAAAAACACCGCCACAGACAGATTCATTCATACTTTAAAACACAAATTTCGACGAAGAATTAATACAATGGAAAAGGCAAAGAATCATTTATACGGAGGTAGATGATATTAGCATAAGCGGGTCTTTGCATAATTTGTGCAGTCGACGAGCGGAGACTGATGCTTCAACCCCTTTTTACCGCCGGGAATACGCCATTTGGTATTTAATTCATTATAATAATATTCATTAGTGTACAACGTGACTTAGGGTGCTTTAAAGTGCGAAATGCGTTGAACGTCACTAACTGTCATCAAGGCTGATTTAAGACAGATTCAGGGGAATATTGCTTGTAAAACCTGAATATATACCTTTAAAATATTTAGTAATGTAAATTAAAAACGTAAATAATATTATTTGCTAAATCAACCAAACATATTGTAGTAATTATGGAATATATTAACTTAGAATGACTCTCTATAGTAAATAAACCCCTAGAGATTTGCATGCTAGTATTGTACTCTAATGTAAAATAAATTTGCTTAGTAAATTAAAAAAAAAGATTTTTGGGTATAGTAACTAATAATTTTAATTGATAGCGAAGTTTGCTTTCTGCTTAGTAGTCCGTTTGGTTAGGTAAAACTCCCCAGCCCCTCAACTATTTGTGCTTTCAAAATAGCGTTCAAATAAATTTCGTGGAACTGTTAGAAATAATTAAAGTATACTTATTTTTTCAACCATCATCATCGTCATTACTACAGCCCCTCACAAGTGACTGCTGACTTACCCCCAATAATAATAGTATAGTTCTAAACCACCTTCCATCAACTTGCCACATCCGTTACCAATTCCTCACTCCGTCAAGTGTAGAGCCACCCTACACTTCGCTTATGAGAGACATTCACCCAATAACCATTCATCGATTGTCGGTTCAATTGGTTGTCGGATTTTTGAGCTATATGGCCGCTCCATTGCCAATTCAGTGTTATCGTCAAATACATAGCATAATTAACACATATAAAAAAAAACTTTCAGAACCAATTGGCAATAAAAATTAAAATAAAATATGTACACTCTAATTACTTTTGTACAAGATGCAATTAAGCAGTGAAAGAAATTTTTATATAGAATTGAAACAATGTAATCAAGTCGTTCGCCACATCATTAGTATAGAAAAGTTTTTGATTTATACTGTCCCGTCTCTTGAGAGGCGATAGCGGGAAACATATTAGGATATGGGCAGCAGAGGCTCCTCATAACAACTAGTAAATAAAAGCTTCTCTAAAAATAAAAGGTTCTCGAGTGGCAGCCTCGTACCGGTAGACGAAGTGTATGGCGAATCTCTACTAGATGGAGTGCCGCCCTGGTAAGACATGCAGAAAGTCGATGGATGCAGGTAGCTCAGGCCCGTGCTTTGTGCCATTTCTTGGACGAGGCTTCTGTTCAGCAGTGGACTTGTGACTGAAAAGATAACGATGATGATGATGAAATAAAAGCTAGTTACATTTGTCCAACCATTATTATAGGTGAGCAATAGGATTGGAAAGGGGCTGGATAGGTGGGGGGGGGGGGGGAGTAGTATGCAAGCGTCCGTATGCAAAATATTGCAGAGCTAAGTTTTTACTACACATCACTGTTTCTGAAAAATCCTCTGTCCTGGAAAGAACCAAAACAAACCCCATGTGACTTTTTTTAATATTATTATACAATAAAACACAAGTTGTACCAACTACTTACAAAACATATATATAAGAGACAGCTTGGAAACATGAAGAACCACCTCATTCCTAAGGGTTATTAGTAATCATTCATTTATATTGTCATTACACTTGCTATACACTTTTTGTTAATTGAAATAGGTATTTAAATTTGCTTTATGAATTATGCCTGTGTAGAGTCGAGAAACTGTTATCACTAGATTGTGTTTGTCCCTGGTGTTTACAGTATGTACATGTCTTTTTTTATTAAAACTACTTTCTTTAAATGAAATAGCTTTACTGTATAAACGCTTCAGGACTTCGATATACTGGCAGTCAATCTGAGCACAGGTTAATTGACTATAACAACGCTCAAATGTCAAAGGAATCAAATCCTTTTTCATAGTCCATATACGCAAAACAATGTGGCAGGATTGTCACGTTGTCACCTCTGAGAACAAAGATGGAATGCCTAGTTTCCAGTAAAAATGGTCTCCGGTTCACTACAATCACATTACATTCATAGCACAATAGCATTAATCTGCTATTTTACGCTGATATTCTGCAAAAGCATAGTCCTACCCAGGTCTGGCTCTACTAACTTAAAAATATTTAGGACAATTTATAAAATTTTATAAATTATATAATTGCTATATTTGTCTTTGGCTTATTAATTTTGTTATATATTTTCATGTAATTTTAAATAACCAGTTTTAATTTAGGCATTAAAATGTCGAAAACCCATAATTTTGCACTTAGCACGTTTGTCTTCTAAACCGGCGACATGCAGCGATAGTATACAGTTGTATCGTGCGACTAGTTAGCAGTGCTGAAGTGAGCTCAGTCTCGTTGCAGACAAAATCGTTGAAAACTTCGCAATTCATATGTAAATATCTGTCGGTCTTAGTTTGCATGTGTTTCGCGGGCGTAACTATTTTACGTCTTCTTGAAATAACCGAAATGGAAATATGGCGTATTTTTGAAATTCTCATATTTTACGCGGTTAGCCACTACGGAGTCATTTAGTGGAGAAAAATATGTCATATTATCGACAGTTGTGTCTTTTCTAGTGTGGTGATGTTGGGATTAGTGGTGAAAGATTTAGCGCACGATTAGTCACATTTATTTCTCTTAAAATTTGTGACAAAACACTTTTTATATTGATTGCATAGTCTGTAGACTTACGCCATATATATTCCACTACGGGTTACAGACGTTTTGTAATTTCTGAGAGAGTTATAGATCATTTTTTTAGTAATACATTACCCTTCACTCTAGGAATTACTTATGTATCGTGGGAGTAGTTTACATACATACATTTCACAACGACAAACATCCAGACCCGGAAAATTATTTATAGTCCAAACCAATACTTGTTCCGTGCGGGGTTCAAACCTGCGGCCCTCAGAGGTTTAGTACACCGCAATGCTTTGGTGTATGTTGAAGGACATATCTATCCTCGAAATGTTTTATTCCTCAGTCATGCAGATTTCTTCATTATTTTTCCTTCACCGCTAAGCACGTGTTAAGATCAGCACTTAAAACTGCAAATAACAATTTCATTGGCAATATCGAACTGAAGTTGCCCGATAACAGTAAAATTTATGTCGAGAATTTAGACCATAAACCATTTAACATAAAATATGGTAAATATACAGTTGTGTTGGTAAACATAAGGAAAATTATAAAAGCGAAAATGTCCCTTTTTTTTTATTAAAACGCTTATCAGCTATATCGTACGTGCTGCATTTATACGAGGCGACCAGTTGGTGCCATCCCTTGCATTATTAAGTAGTACTATAGGATCACGTCCGGCGAATATGTTACGCGCCCTGTGCCCGCGACGGGACCGTTGTAAATAAAGGGACAACGATGGGAAAATTATTTGGCGCGCGTGCTGTTAAGCATTACCATATTAATAAAGGCAATTAAAAAAAATATCAGGACAAATGAATGCCACAAACAGGTTTCTAACACTGGGTGGACTTTTACTTGACACACACATACACACACTCATGTGTGCACCGCGTTCTTACACACACGCACACACACACACACACACACACACACACACACACACACACACACATGTATCGAGTTTGTTAATACACCCAGTATTGCAACAATTATGGGATATTTTCAAATGCTCAGAGCTTACCGTGAAAGTGGAGGTCGACTTTAATGTCTGAATACAGTATTTCTGTCAGTAGTATTACCCAAAAAATTACGCCGTAGCGAAACAGTGTGATGTAGTCAAGCATTAAAGAATAGAAAAATAAGACTGAGGAATCGATTGCGCGATGTCTAAACGCTCAGTTAAGATGCTATGGTAACATATTCAAATACAATTTTTATGACATGCTTTAATGAAAGTCCATTCCAGTAAGCTCTGTAAGCAAAGTAATCTGTACAGATAATTTCTTAGACGGAGGCCGTTGTAACTTCAGCTTTCCCCAAAAAGGATTCCATTTAAGTGGCCCCCTTACAAGTGCACCCTTGAAAACGTTCGCTATTCATATCTTTTGCATGTTCCGAATTAGCATATCGCATCTGCCTTCTTATGTAAAATTTACATTTCTCTTTCATAGAAACTTGAAATATGGTAAACAACAATAAATGAGGTACCGTCAAAGTTGTTGTAGCCGGCAAAACGATAATTTTATCGTAACATTCGTCTGTGAATGGAATGAGAGTTTCTGGAAGTTTTCAATGTAAAGTCATGTATCAGACGGGGCTACGTTAAGAAGGGTGAGGAGGCTAGTATTATCTCGAATCTAAAATTAATATTTAAAAAAAATATTATAGAGAAAGGTGCAAAATAAATCGCCATGTTCTAGACTTCAAATTTTAACGCAAATCATTAATTCTGCTGTTTATCTTCTCTCTTTCTTTCTTTTATTATTTATTTATCGACATAAATTGTCATGATAAGAATGAAAGAAAAATATATTAAAAATGTTTGCAATGAGTTGACTGGTAGAGTATGCCTAATGACATTAAGTATACCCTAAAACCATAAAGTAATATATAATTAAATGAAAAAAAAACCAATATAATGTAAGATATAACAAACATTCATACACAATATTTTCTACATTTTTTAAGTTTAACTGTTTTATATACAAATGGTAATTTCATCAACATCCTATGGCAATCTACTTACTAGACGTTGCCTCTTTCAAGGCGCTCACTTCTGTGACTTCGGCGACAAGCCTTTTTTTTACATGGGGAAATGCCTACGCATACCCGCCTCGCGGGGGCAATGACGGGTTATGTCGGACTCGCACCGACTAATACCCCATGGTGTTCCAACTTCGTCGCATATTGGCAGGGTCACGGGAACGCTTTCACACACATCCGCGGCCCCAATTGCGCTGGCCGCCTCATGGCGGCCTCTCCTCGGGAGAGGACTACTCCTTCCCCATCTCCTTCTCAGGTAAGGCGCAACAGAACACATGGCGCGCCCTCCTCCTCGGCCTCCAATTTCACATGCGCAACGGACGCCCCCGTGTCCGATGCGCGAAGGCCATGGGGCCAGGAAAAACTAGCACTCAGAAGCACCAGCCTTCCTGACCCCAGCGGCGGATCTGGTCTATGGCTCCACCGCCAACCAAGATTCGGCTGCGGAGTGTAGGGAGAGCGGTGCCTCGCAATACCGACACTCCTCTCCTCCCGCAGCCCAACCACCACCGCATCAATTGACGGTGCGGCCCCGTCAGAGTCGCGGAGGATAGGGCGAGTGGCGCATCGCCATACCAACACTCCTCTTCCTTTGCTACTCCACCTCGGCTGCAGCAGTAGAGGGAGCGGACACCCCTCTCACCGCAGCCCACCGGCACACATCCGAAGCGGGCTCGCCAAGCCCACTCGGAGTGGCCACCTCGGGCCGGCCCTACACCACAGGCCAGCCAAGGGGCTCCTCTTTGTTTACCGTGGGTGACCAAGCCACGGCTACTAAGCCCCCCCGCCACGACAAGGCAGGAACCCGTTCGGGGGTTCGGCGACAAGCCTATAGCCATTTCACTCTACAAAGCCGTAAGTTTATTTTTTTTAGTTTTGCTTAGTTTTAAGTTCATGTTCATTATAAGATCTTAGCGGTCAGCCACCGCACAGTCTACTTTACCTGAGGATACGACGGTGATATATCTTTCATAGTGTAGTTGTGGTGGGAATAGTGGTGTTCGGAGGGTGAGAGGTGCTTTTCAAACTAGGTAAGTCTTATTTTATTTTATTTAGCGGATCTTAGTTATTTCATAACTTTTTAGGTTTTCAACATTTTTTTTATTATTAGAACTGAATGAAACGCTATGTCATGCGACTCGTAAACAAGTAAAAATGTGAATGCTTTTTGTCCCTCTATTTTAAGCAGGTATTTTGTGATAGTAAATAGCCGTGTAGAAGCGGTGTAAGAATATCTACTACCCCTTACTCGTAAAAGGTGACAGAGGGAAACAAACCAGGAGAAGGGCAGCAGCGTCTTTCTAATAACACCAAAAAAAATCTGCGATGCCAAGTGTATTAACTACGGCAAATATCTCGCCTATAAGGCAATCTATAGGGAGGACTATGTTCAGCAGTGGACTTGGGAGAGACTCTAATGGTAAGGGTTAATGGTGATAGTGCGATATTTCGTCGGTCTATTTAACCCGTTCTTTATGCGGCGTAATCAAGCATCATCATGGCTCTATCACGTAAAATATAATTTATAGAAATATTAACATGGGAAAGAAGGTGGAAATCCTTCGTTATTGAAGAGAGTAACTCCGATCGAGGATCCTCGAGACACTTAAAACTGCGAGAAAGCTCTCGGGTACCCTTGCAAGATCGGAAACAGCTTAAGAATATTCTTATACGGAATTGCTTTTGAATGCATTCAATAAGTGCTTTTAAACAAGAGTATTTTTAAGGAGCAAAACGCAACGCCTATAATAAATTTCAACTAGAATAAGGGTGACAAACGAGCACACAGTCTACCTGATTGTGTGCCTGATGGCATAGATGTCTTATGGGCCTGATGCTGTGGCCCATAAGACATCTATTCTCGATTAGGAATCAAAATGCAGATGCGTTTTAAATAAAACTAGTTTTTACGGAGTTATCGTGTATATTAACTTATTTTATATTCGTGAAGTTTCAAGCACTTTACAGTACCCATGATCTAGGGGGGGACTGAGGTGTTCGATATCTAATGTCGTACTTAAACTACAGCTACTTTCAGATTAATATTATTAGTTTTTGCCCCAAACTACGCAGTAAGAAATTTGTTTACTATAAATTTCATCCTTTGTATTTTAGGGTAGAATTTTTCTCCAAATTTCCATAGAAGCACACTTGAAGAACTTGAAGAATAATAACCTACTTAATAAAAAACAAACATCAAAATCGGTTCAGAAATGACGAAGATATCGCGTAATATACATACAAAAAACATACAGTCTAATTATAAGCCTCCTTCTTTTTACAAGACGACAATTAATACATATGAAGTGACTGAAAAATTACTTAAAAGCACATGCATTAGAATGGTCGATGAAAAACAAGTAGCATCGCAACTATGTAACTTAACGCATTCGCGTCGGTCACGCGAACTAAAAGTTAATCACTTTTTTCTCCTCATTTCATTCATTCCTAACAGTCTATCAACAGTCCACTGCTATACATAGCCTCCCTCATAGATTGAAGAGGGATATTCTGCCATAGTTGCCACGTTTTTTGAAGCGCAAACTTCTTTAGAATCATAGTGATTTGAAACTCGATGACACGAAAAAGCGACACTTACGAGAGGCAAACATATGAGATAGATATTAAATTGTGTAGGCATGTTTAGGCCATCTAGTGTCTATCTTACCTACCACCTTGAAAGTCAATCAAGCTTTGTTAGATATAATGAATTTACCTATAGAATGAAGTAGACGGCAGTAGTAGATTTATTACACCAAAATTTAGGATTGTAACATTTGTTTGCTATGCAATTAAACTTTATTATAATTTATTGCAACCGCAATGGTTGAAAATTATCATATTAAATAAATGAATTGCCGTGAAATATTTTTATTTACTTCATTTATCATTTGAACGTTTCATTTCTACCGAGTGTAGACTGCACACATGTTTTTTTATCGTTTTCAGTTGTTATTAGGAGAAGGCTGCTGCCCATCTCCTGTTTTGTTTTTCCTTTGTCGGCTCTGACGACACCAACTAGATGATATGGGGTAGTGGATTTTCTTACGCTGCCCATACACAGCTTATTATAAGCAAACTAGTTGTGCATGTGCCTTTGTCTGTAAAGGCGCACGCGGTTATTTACTGGATATTACAGTACCAAGTTTTCATCGCAGTAGTTTTAATGGTATAGGAATAAATAAATGACAAATGATTAAACAATCGGACAAAAATAGATATTCATTTTTGTCAGAAAATCGGGCGCGCACAAATAATTCTCCAAAGTTTCGTCGCTATCGGATAATAACAATGTCTTCCAGATTAAGTCTTCGTCACATCGGCCTGTCTCAACGGAGACTAGCCATCTGCACAGGACAGGATTATAGTGCTCCAGTATATGCGCATGCGCAACTGCACTCTCTATTCCCTCACTCTTATAGTCCGGTGGGACGGTTACCCGACATAACCTAGAGAGAGAGAGAGAGGTTAGGCGCATAACCAACAGCTTTACTTGCTTATCGAGGCACGTGTGTGATACACCGCTAATTTCATTACCCTGGGTTCCTACTGAGAATTTCTTGATAGAAAAACCCAATGACTGATTTTGACCTGACGACCACTAGACCAACAAAGCAGTTTTTTTATAGGATAGGGTGACAAACGAGTCCAACTGATGGTAAGTGGTTGCTGTTGCCCATAGACATCTACATCTATCCTCGTTTGTGAATCAAAATGCAGATGCGTCGTCACCCGTGAGGACTAAGATGGAATGCCTCTTTTCCAGTAAAAAGGGTCTCCGGTACTTTACACTCATCATACGAAACAGCAGTTTTAAGCTGCTATTTTACGCTGGTATTCTGTGAGAGCGTGGTCCTTCCCCGGTCGAGCCGACCAATATCGATATAGCTGCAGCATGGCTCTACCACGTAAAGTACCAGTTGCACTTTATCGAATAAATGGTATAGAAACACATAACCTTGAACTAACAAACATTCTAAATATTTTTCTTCTCTCCATAAACTGAACACTTAACATAGGCTTTCTCTAAGGAGTACCAAAAAAACATGTCGTCACTGCCAGTGTAAGGTTGCCAAGAACCTTTCATAATCATCATCATTATCATTACAGCTCTTCACGAGTCCACTGCTAAAAATAGGCCTCCCCCAAGGAATGCAACAAAGCACGCTTCCCGCGTCCATATGCCGACCGTACCACCTGCGAGCTATGGAGAGGGCTATGTTCGGGGAATTTTTCGCGTGATAAACTTAGAATTGAGGATATCTGCATTTGAACCAGATTAACCGACATGACCCAATGGATTATTAAGCTGAAGTGGCGATGAGTTTTCTAGTGACTGCCTTGTTTGTACCCGTAGGTGAAGTGCAGGGCATCCCCCACTAGATGGAGTGACGACCCAGTAAGACTTGTAGGAAGTCGATGGATTCGAGAACCTTTCATTTTTATAAAATGAAAAAATTATAAAAATATAAAAAATTATAAAATCAAAAATAAAAAATTATAAAAATATAGAAATGAAAGAAAAACTTGATTGAGCTCTTGCCGTAGTAAATACTACAGGAAGAGCTCAAACAAGCGAGCGATAGAAAACGCAAATGGAGACAACATTTCTTCGCAGTGCCAGTGAACCTAGTCGATCAGAAAGGACTCTGACGTCGACGATTCCAGACCTTCTTCTCTGTATATACTGTGTTTATCGAACTCACAAAACGTTAGTAATTGAACTTACCAATAACAAGTATAGTTGGTCTTAATAGGTTAATTATGGATTTCTTGGAATTAAGGTTGAATTACTAAAGTATTCTTAGTTTACTATCTTAGCTAATTACACCGAGATCCACTTAGCTAATAAATCAAAGCCAACAGTGGACATAATTTTACCAGATGTTATATAGAATAAATGGAATGTGTTTTTTTTTATATGCTTGTAAGCTTACCAATACCGTTACAGCTTGTTAAAATCTACTGCTGAACATATGCCTCCCCCGTAGATTACCTCATATTTGATTCCCCGGATATTTGCCATAGTTGCCACGCTTGGCAAGCGGATTGGCAACGGCAGTTTCTTTGAAATGAAACTTATTTAGTACTAGCTGTTCTCCGCGACTTCGCTCACGTGTTATTTGGAGGTTTTTTTTTGCTCGGAACCCTAAATCCTTTTCTAAAATAAATGTAGCATAAGTTACTCCTTGTGACATCAGCTATCTGCCAGTGAAAATCCCATCAAAATCGGTCTAGCCGTTTCGGAGATTAGCCGAAACAAACAGACATACAGGTGGACAGACAGACAGACAGACAAAATACTATAAATTTGTATTTTTGTTATTAGTACCGTATATACTTTCATACCCATTTAGTAAAAAGCTGTAATTTTGACATTACAAACAGACACTTCAATTTTATTTATTTGTATAGAGTATAAATTGTTGTAATTTGAAACGCTGTGAGACGAAAAAGCGACACAAAAAAAAGACAAACAAACAGCTATATGATTTAGCATGTGAGAGGATGAGACAGAATCTACACTAATAGGCAATACAATACAATACTCTTTATTGTACACCAAGAAAAGATAAAAATATAAAACAAAACAACTATTGAGGGAAATAAAAAAGGCGATCTGATTGCTACAGAGCAATATCTTCCAGGCAACCCAGATGAAAAAAAAATAAAAAAATAAGAAAAATAAAAATGGGTAAAGTGCGCTAAATTAAAAAAAGATACTAACCTATGCACTAAAAATACAACATTCTTTAAGTAGATTAATGACCATAAATAAGAGAAAGAAGAGAGAGAGAGAGGGGTTAGAGACACAAACGGTTTTCGTTAACCTATTTCTGGAACACATTTAAGGATTGAGTACTTTTAGTTGACTGGGGTAAGGAGTTCCAAAGTCTTACTCCAAGAATAGAAAATTATTTATCATGACAAATCGAGGAGTACCTACACAGGATATTGGAGGGATAGTAAGGAAAATAAATATTGACAGGAGCTAAGCAATTTAAATCGTTCTTTTACATAGGGAGAACTTGATATATTAAACAAGACGCAGTAGAGGGCAGAAAGTATATGATTATTCTGCAAAGAGGGCTTGGGAGCCGCTTGAGATTAGTGCGGTATTCTGAGACATGGTCATAATTTTGATGCCTAAATATGAACCGTATACAGAGATTTTAGAGTAGCTTATGTTTGTTAAGTTGCTCCTCGTTGATATCAAAGTAACACATGTCAGCATGTCGAGAATAAGGAGTAGTAAAGATTGTGCAAGCGTAATTTTGGTGGAAATGGTTAAAAATTAGTTAATCTGCCGGAGTGAAACTCAAGTTGCAGACATTTTAAGGCTCACTGCATTAATTTGGGTATAATATAATAAAGCTGAAGAAGTTTTTTGTTTGTTTTAGCCCGCTAATCTCTGGAACTACCATTCTTATTTGATTAATTATTTTTGTATATGATAACAACATTTATTAGAAACTAGCTGTGCCCGCGGCGTAGCTCGCGTATATAGGTTTTACTTAAAGAATTTGACGTTTAGGTAAGAGAATATTAAAAGATTTATATCATTACTGTATGAATAAGTGGCACCAAAATAAATCGTTATGCTCAAAGTTCTGAGTCGTTTGTGATAGAACTTCTGTGTAAACGACGTTAGAAGTAGACTTAGCCGGGGCGTACAGAAAAATGTTACGGGAGCTACTAACGCGGGAAAAAGCAACATAGAGTTGGCCATGTGCAAAACAGTCAGTACTGAGGTCTACTCCTGCAACGCGTAAAGTTTGACCTTGCGCTTTATTTACGGTCATCGGTCATCGCATAACACACGCTGACTGGGAATGGGAAGTGGGAACAGAACACGCTTAGAACTGAAAGGAAAGTTATTTGATATAAGGTGGATTCTTGGTATAAAACAACATCATGACATATTGTTTTTGATGCAATTTTGCTACGTTTAGCTTGGGCGTACGTATCTTTTTTCTGATATCTGTTTTTGATGATGTTTGTGCTGTTAGCTTACACATTACACGGCTCTTTCAGCTTGAATGGACTCGTTAACGTACAACGCCATCTATTACGTTCTTCGTGGAAGACATCCTTTTTTAATTTAAGGAAAACATATTTTTTGTTTACTGTGTTTAAAGTATAAATATATTATAATAAAACGTTTTTTTATAAAAAGGAATCATTTTATTACTATTTCTGAGGTTTTATGGCGCCTTTAAACAAATCGAACCTACATTTCAAAATAATAATCAAAACTTTCGATAGAATTAACCAATTTTAATAAATAAAGTTAATCTTTGAACTGGATGATACGCTTTATGATTTTCTAAACAATTTCTTTGAAAAAAAGATGTTTACGTGAGACGTGATGCGTTCATAAACAAACAGACAGACAGACAATTCTAAAAATTATAAAAATGTACTTATTTAATGAGTTTCAGTCTCCATAATGATTTTAGTCACAAATTAATATACTATACAATGTACAGAATCAGACACAGCATGTGATTACCGCATGTATAGAGATATAAGGATAGATGGCGCTGTTAAAATCAATTCTAAAAATAAAAGAGATTAATTGACGCGATTGATACAATAAAAAAACTTAAAAGAACTTATAAATCAGGCCTACATCGTAAGTAAGAAAGAAAGTTTGATCCTCGCCGAAACCAACGAAATTGTTAATAGCTCTTTTAAAATTTGATTTACCATGTAGAGTACTCGGCGGTAAAGAATAAATGATATTGTCAATACACAGTAGGGCAGCGAGTAATTTAAAGATTAACAGCAAATATGAAAAGTCATTTACAGAAAAAAAACCACAACCTGCCTTCTTGCATGACATTTGTGCAACACCACCATCTATCGATGAAATGGGTTAACTATTGTACTTTAGATTTACATAATAAGGTTAATATATTTTTTAATATATTTATTACGTTCTTTATGCAATACTTTTGTTTACTGCGTTTTAGATATAATTTCATCATTATAGAACATTATTTTACATCATTTAATTATGTTATGATTTATAATATGATATTAGTTTAAAATGTACTTGATGACTCAACAAACGCCACCATTGAACAAATTCGTACCTATACTTTGTAGCCATACTTCAGAATATTTATCATAACTTTTGATGGAATGAACCGATTTTAATGAAATAAAGACTAAATGTAACCCGAAGGTACACTTTAGAATTTCCTTAACGATTCTTTTGATATAAATTAGTACTTTAAACGTGATACGTTAACAAACAAACAGACAGACAGACAGACAGACAGACAGACAGAAAATTCTAAAAATGGTAGAAATGTATTTAATTACTTATTTTTAGTACCCCTCAATCACTTTTATTACAAAAATATAAAATGTACAGACATCTGCTATTTACAGTTTTATTATATGTATAGATAGTATAGGCTATCTAGCATTAGGCCACATCTCACAGCTATTCTTAAATATTAAAGCGCGCTTGAAGAAACAGCGCACCTGGACTGCTTTATCTGCGGGCACTGGTGTAATGGTTAATGATATGTAAATACAATGTTCTACATTAATATAGATCTTTTTTCCATCATAAAAAGTCCGCAACACCATAGGCTTGTTTCTTATACGTAAGCCACAATAAGGTATTTTGTGACAACAAAATATTGAAAATTAAGTGATATATGAGCGTTATTATTATGTATGGTATATTAACCCTTACAAGCGAAAGTTACTTCATCATCAAGAAAATTTTATGAAGATAAACTTTGCTCTTTATTGTATATTATTTAAACGCATAGTTTAAGAGATATTGAAAAAACAGTAATCCAACATTCGGGCCGGCGCGCGATTGACACCCCGCCTCTATATACGAGGTCTCATGTACCGGCACTGCGGTGCTTTAAAGATGGTAAGTAAAACTTTCAACTGCTAAAATAAAAAAAATAAAGAAAATATCAAATAAATAAATACATAAACACTCACGCCTGTCACCCAGAGGGGTAGGCAGAGATTATGGACTTCCATTTGGCACGATCCTGACACATCTCTCTCGCTTCCTCCACATCCATATAACTACGCATACACGCTCGTTGGTTAAAGGTACTCTTGATTTGGCCCATTTTTAATATATCGCCAATTTGATCGACAAACTTTCACCTAGGGCGACCCTTCCCGACTATGCCGTTCACCTCTGCAACATAAATTTTATTACACATTATATTGAATAAAATTATCATTCCAAAACATTCTTAACAATCCACTATTACCACCACTAATTACCACCTATTACCACCTTAAGAAGTAATCAATTATTTTTCGATAAAATACGTGGTAGAGCCATGCTGCAGCTATATTTCTGGTATAGTTGTAACACGAATGGGTCTGCTCGACCGGGGAAGAACCATGCTCTCACAGAATACCAGCGTAAAATAGCAGTTTAATGCTGCTGTGTTTCTTATGGTGAGTATAGAGAACCGGAGACCGTTTTTACTGGAAACGAGGCATTCCATCTTAGTCCTCACGGGTGACAACGCATCTGCATTTTGATTCGTGATCAAAGATAGATGTAGATGTCTATGGGCCACAGCAACCACTTACCATCAGGTTGACTGTGTGCTCGTTTGTCACCCTTATCCTATAAAAAAAACCTTTACCTATAGAATGAAGTAGACGTCGCTATTACAAAGCAATTTTGGTCGAAAGAAAATATTCTTTTGATTTAATTAATACACAAAAATTTTGTCTAAAAATAAAGATTGTAACATTTATTTGCTATAAGATCAAAATTTTATCTCATATTTTATGCTGAACTGTGTTTAAAAATTATCAAGTTAAATAAATCATTTGCTGCGATATTTTTTTATATTTAATTTTATTGGAAGGTTTCATTCTGCTATTTGTAAATAAAAATAAAATAAAAAAGCATGTGTGCAGTACACATGCTTTTTTATTTTTAGTTCTTATTAGGAAGACGCTGCTGCTCATCTCCTGATTTATTTCCCTCTGTTACCTTTTACGACAGCCACGAGATGATATTGGATAGTGGCAATTTTTATACCGCCACTACATGCCTAGTAAGTTTATGGCACTTTATTAGGTCTTGGCAGTTTTTGCTCCAACACTTTTTTAAAAAATAAGGGAGAGCTTACCTTACCTTAGCTTACCTCATGGTAAGTGAACACTGTGGCCCGTAGATATTGATATTATCTATCCTCGATAAAAATTCAAATGCAGATGCGTTGTCACCCCTGAGGACTAAGATGGAATATCTCCTATCCAGTAAAAAGAATATCTGGTCCTCTACCCCCCACACTAGGATATTTTCCTGTATCGTGGATGCAGTTAACAAACATAAATTGCACAGGACAAACATCCAGACCCGTTACAATTATTTGTAGGGCATACAAATTAATACTTGTTCCATTGGAACCCGCGGCCCCCAGCGCAGCAAATCATTGCTATGTCACTGTTTTTTTTTTTATAGGATCGGGTGACAAACGAGCACACAGTCCACCTATTAGTAAGTGGTTACTGTGACCCATAGACATCTACGTCTATCCTCAATAAAGACTCAAGATGCAGATGCGTTGTCACCCGTGAGGAATAAGATGGAATGCCTCTTTGCCAGTAAAAAGGGTCTCCGGTTCTCTACACTCACCATACGAAACACAGCAGCGTTAAGCTGCTATTTTACGCTGGTTTTCTGTGAGAGCGTGGTCCTTCCCCGGTCGAGCCGACCCATTTGTGCTACAACCATAATATAGCTGCAGCATGGCTCTACCACGTAGGAAGCCGTGGAGCCGTCACTATACAAAACAAAACAACATTGAGCTGCTATTTTACGCTGATATGCTAGTGAGAGCGTAGTTCTAACCCAGACGAGCCAACCCGTTTGTACTACAACCATAATGTAGCAGCAAAATGCTATACCACATATTTTTTTTTATATACGAGTAAATAGGGTGACAAACGAGCACACAGTCCACCTGATGGTAAGTGGTTGCTAAGGCCCATAGACATCTACATATATCCTCGTTTGCGAGTCAAAATGCAGATGTGTTGTCAGCCTTGAGGACTAAGATGGAATGCCTCTTTTCCAGTAGAAATGGTCTCCAGTTCTCTACACTCACCATACGAAACACATCAGCATTAAGCTGCTATTTTACGCTGGTCTTCTGTGACATATTCTATAACATATTATAAACATTATTAAGAAATCGTTACGACTGTAGCCAAAATTAGTTAAAATAATAACATGTTATCAAAAACCAAACTAAATTTCTTTAATATTAAAAATATATTCAGCTCGATATAACGTGTTGTCCAACAATACTTGAGTTATTGGTGAACGGAAGCGCTCAATAAAAGTCTCAGTAAGTAATTTGTGATTTATTTTGTATTGTCGATATCGAATGCAAGGTTTATAAAAATCCAAACTTGTATTAAATTAAGTCACGTTTGTTTTTTTCTATAACCTGGTGAAAAACGAACTTACAATCTACCTGATAGAAAGCGTCTACTGCATTCCATGGACACCTACAGCCAACTTCAAACAAAGGAGGCTACAGGTGCGTTGTCATCTCTGAAGACTAATATGGAATCCATCACAGCCTGTTATTATTGACTCTCTTTATCCGTCAGTTAAAAACATAGCAATGTAAAGACTGGTACGAGTATATAACAATACAACCACATGGACTCCTCGGCAGAAAAGGAGTCTTACCACCTAGAAAACAAAGAAAATTGTCTCTGAGATTGATTCAGCTTGTGATGTCTTGGAATTGTAGATATTATGAACTGTTAAATTCAGGCATTTATATAATTTATAATTAAAAATTTTGTACAGCCGACTTCAATATAAGTAATTTAAGAATAACTCAAAAACTATTGGTCTGACCTTGATCAAATTTATATATTTATATATGGGACCACACGAGAACTATCAGCTTTCATATAAAAAAAGAATCATCGAAATCGGTTCACCCAGTACAAAGTTATGAGATAGCACACATAAAAAAAACATACAGTCGAATTGAGTACCGTCTCCTTTTTGGAAGTCGGCAGAAAAATATAACAGAGTGTAATAAGGT
Source organism: Parnassius mnemosyne (assembly GCA_963668995.1). NCBI lineage: Eukaryota > Metazoa > Arthropoda > Insecta > Lepidoptera > Papilionidae > Parnassius > Parnassius mnemosyne. The sequence continues at coordinate 39,350,209 of CAVLGL010000081.1, read as the reverse complement.
ATGTAAAAGTTAAATTTCCAATTGTATGCACTCCACGCAACCCTTCTAATTTAAGACCTCTTTCGAGATACTAAGAAGTAATAATAACTCCTTAATGAAGGAACAGTAACGATTCAAAACGACCGTTAAACTTGTTATTATTCAGTCTTTACTGAACATATTGCGAAATAAAATATAATGACTTGAATGTTTTTGCTAATAAAATGGAGATATTCTGCATGGTTTAAGACTTTTTCATTATATATATATACATATGCCTCATAAACTCTTGAAGCTTGCATTAAAATAAAGGGTTAGTAGCTCAGCAGCTTTGTGTTAGGATACGAAAAAACTACGTATAACATGTTTCAAATAAGATTTTTAAAAAAATATGAGAAAAATAATACTATAAATGTTTGTAATGTTTTAGTTTTTTCGGTTATAATTCGAAACATTAGACGGTAACTATAAAATAATAAGACGACTTCAAAATACTAAAAATAATAAATAGATTACACATAATTGCTTCAAAAGTCAGCGCTGACACATGGAATATAAAATATTTGAAACCCCGACTTCAGAAGCAATTTTTTTATATAGATAAGGATAACAAACGAGTACACAGTCCATCTGATGGGTAAGTGTATGTTGTGGCCCATAGACATCTACATTTACCCTCGGTAAAGAATATGCAGATGCGTTGTCACTTCTAAGGACTACGATGTAATGCCTCGTTTCAAGTAAGACGGATCTCCGGTTCTCTAAACTCACCATATACTCAATAGTGTTCCTCGTTCGAGCCGACCGTAATATAGTTGCAGCATGGCTCTACCACGTAAATTTAAATTAGATGTAAATTATTTTATTAATTTTAGTTGTTTGATGTTAACTTTTACTTTTTATAAGGAATATGACAAACTTGAATATCGTCTAAAAATATAGTAAAAACTACATCCTCTATTTAGCCACCCATAAGTATGGAATTTCTTATTAAATCTTATACGGGACCACTCCTAAAGTGTAACTTATTTAATAAAAACAATCATTAAAATAAATTAAATACTGACGACGATACCGTGTAATATACTTACAAAAAGGACATCCAGTTCTAGTTCAAAGGTTAAAACAATAATGAATAAAATCCGATTGCGTAATAAGTTTAACTACTTAAAAGAGAAAAAAAGTTTTATATCCTAAGTCGCTTTTACAATTAAGATGATATTAAAGACTATCCATTTGTTAAGATCCATCAAGTCATTAAGACTACAGAGTGTGACAAAAAAGACACACATAAATACAATGTATATACATACATACATTTATACATACACCCATAACGAGGTAGGACCACGCTCTTACAGAAAAAAAGAGTAATAGTACCTTAATGCTGCTGTGTTTCGTAAGGTAAGTATAGAGAACCGGAGACCCTTTTTACTGGAAACGAGGCATTCCATCTCAGTCCTCAGGGGTGATAACGCATCTGCATTTTGATTCTTAATTTGGGATAAATGTAGATGTCTATGGGCCAGCATCTACTTACCATTAGGTGGACTGTGTGCCCGTTTATCACCCTTATTCTATGACAAAATACTTACATACACTCGAAAAATATTTAATTTCTTCTGGGGCAGTCGAGCAATAAATAAAGAGAACCTCCTTGGTTCTCAATTTGACTATACTTTAAAATAACACATTACACGTGTGCGAAATATCCCTGTTATAAGATAATCTATGGGGAGGCTTATATTCATCAGTGGACTTTGATAGGGTATAATGAATGAATGAAACATAGGTTATGGCAATCATTTCATATCTCCCTTAATTCTAAAATAAATTATTGTTTTGATCTGTAAGTCAGTGTTTTGTGTTTAGCGTAGTATGATTTTTACGTGGTAGAGGTAGAGCCAAGCTGCTGCTACATTATGGTGTTAGCACGAATGCGTCCGCTTAACTGAAATAGGACCACGCTCTCACAGAATATCAACATAAAGTAGCAACGCAATTCTGCTGTGTCTCGTATGGTGAGTGTAGAGAACCAGAGTACTGGAAGCGAAGCATTCCATCTTAGTCCTCAGTGTTTTAATCTGTAAGTCAATGTTTTGTGCCGAATAAAATGATTCCTTCCTTGCTTTATTTTTATTTCGATACACTCATTCAATGTTGTATTCGAACAACAAGCAAACAGCGTCCCAACCGTACAAGTTATCTTATTTACGTCGAAGCGACTTTCCAGAGCAATGTAATGACAGTCGAGAACGCATTAATGCAACCGCTACGGCATACTCCCCTTGTTTGTTTATGTCTTACTGTCGAATTTGCAAATTTGTGGTTGCAGACGCTTGTGTTTATTCCTTGAGTACACGATCAATTAACGTTGTCTTAATGGGAATGTTGCATTTTTTTCTTTTTCAAGCAACTTAGAAAAAAAAAAGGTTACAGAGCGGCGCCACTTTAAAATAAGGTAAAATATTTGACAGATGCGGCAAGACAACGGGGAAGATAATTTCTTAGGAAAATGTAATGGTTAAAGTTTCTTTCTGTATTATTAGTTATACTTTATATTAATTATATTAGAAATGAATAAACTAAACTATACAACCTTACCCTACTATAGGGTAAGTTTAATATTCTTTCTGTAGTGTAGGTTCGAATCCGCCATTCGACTACTGGCGTTAACCACTTCTAAAATTATATAATATTAGTAGTGTTTAAAAGCATTACTAGTAAAAAAAGAAAAGAAAGAAAGAAGATTTAGCGCTCGCTGTAAATTTCACAGTACGCGAGCAACCCGGGTTCAATCCCCGCCGGCACCAATGAAATTGTGAATTGCAATTTTAAGTGCTGATTTACCACGTGCTCGGCGGTGAAGGAAAATATCGTGAGGAAACCTGCATGTCTGAGAAATAAGAAAAAAAATATTTCGAAGATGTGTGAAGTTCGCCAACACGCATTAGAGCAGCGCGGCTGACGTTTCCTTGCCTTAAAACCCTCTCAGAAATGAGAGGAGGCCTGTGCCCAGCAGTGGGACGTAAATAGGCTGCAACTTTACTAACTTTACATTTTTACGATTTAAATTTGAATGATCTGGTTTCTTGTATTTCAATTTATTAGGTATATTATTATACTATAAGCTTACACAATTATATAAACTAATTTTATTTTGTTTTCTTACCTTGGGATTATTATTTAATGAACTTTTTATACAATATCTAAGCGAATAGATCATTCTTATTATTTTTACTCGTTTCTGAGGAAAAGAGTCTAAAAAGACGGTCAGACGTACAAACGGACGGACAAAAAAGTGATTTATAAATCTTCCATTTTCTTCTTTTTGAGGAATGGAACCCTAAAAACGCCAAAAGTATTACCGCATTAGGGAACACGGAAAAGATTCAACAATAACCATAAGCAATAGAAAAAAATGTAGGAATTTCGTATATTTTGACCTTCATTAAAATTAAATTGAAGAAAAGAAACATTCGTACCGGAGCGAACGTCTTTATAATTCAAGAGGTAAACTCCGCCGGAGGATCCTCGAGACACTCGGCAGCGGGAGAGCTCTCCGGTACGGACGTGCGCGATTGAAAACGATTTTAAAATATTCCAATATCAGACTGCTATCGAATATATTGGAAAAGAACGTTTCTCATCAATGTGAAAATTCATAACTCCTATAGAAAATTGCCGAGGATTTTATTATAAGCCGAAACTGTTAAGTACTATATGAGCATAAACATCACATATTATGAAAGAGAGATGATATTACATCTAAAGATATATTTCAGTCACTACACAGTGTAATTAGCTCTAGTATGCAGTAGTCTGAAGGGAATAATAGAGAGTCAGTCATCGATGACTAACAAAAAACTAGATGCACAATCCCATGCAAAAGTTCTCTAAAAACTGTCGCCAATTGTTTTGACGTAATTCTAGTTGAAATAAATATACATTAATGTAAATTCAACCTTAAATGCATTGCCTAAAGTTGTATTCACAAAGATACGTACAAATTAAGAGCGCACCCAAATGTTCGAGTGGGTGCTCATTCGGTAAGGACATTTATTGTCACTGATTGTGTATCTAGTATTTCATTAGTGATCGATGGAGTCAGTTTAATTACAGGCCGTGGGGCCGTCTTAGTTCTGTTTTTATAGATATAAGCGTGACAAATCCATATTAAGGTAACAAGACGGTAAGTTATGCGACATCAATTTTCTATCCTATATTCATATTCAAAACGCAGATTGGTTGTCAAACCTGATGACTAAGAATGATGCCTTTTTGCGAAAAAAGCATCTTTTCGTTGTTACAAATCTGCTAGTTTTCTTACGGGTTCTTCCCAGGACAAAGATTTTTTTTCCGAACCAGTAGTAATTAAAGAAAATAGTGACTTTTAATAAGTTTTATTTATAATCTATATTGAATAAAAAGTTTCTGTTTATATGTCCAATGTATTTGTGTGTACTATTTTTTATCTGTCATTATATTTACAATCTTTTATTTAAATTGCTTTCTTAGTTGGAATATCTTTCGGGTACTAATTTTATAATCTATTTTTGGACTATTTGCTGACATCCGATTGAGTTGAAATTTAGAACACTTGTGCAACTTAGATGAGAATACAATAAAATGGTACCAAGGAGATGATCTGATGATGGACGAGGAGCTCAGCCCAATGACTACAAGCTTGTTTTTAGGTATATTTTAAATCAACAGATTTAAGATTTTAATTTGAAACTAGTGATGAAGTTATAAATAAATTATTTGTTTCTCCATTACTTTCTTTATTTCTTTTAGTCTGTTTTTTTTGGCGTTGCATATTTTATTATAAATAACAATCTAGTTTATCGAAAAATTTCAAAAACTAGTCGATAGTAACGACACGAATACGTTAACAAAGCGTTTTTCCAACTCATACTGAACCACAGTACTCTTTCAATTCAAATACCTTCAAGTGATTGTCAGTTACTTGATAATAGCAACTTCAAATAGTATTAAGAACTCCGCTCTTTTAAATTCACATCCATTTACAAAGACTCGATTATATCCCTTTTTTCTATGTAACTTTGCGACAGCTATTTTTAACTTCCGTGCGAAGTTTTAATGGATCTATCTAATAGAATCTGATAAACATATATTTAATAGAATCAGGCGTTACTTTGCGGAAATCCATTATATAAAAGCTTTTAGAAAAATTTACTTCGCAAATATCCGCGTTATAAAATAAACGGTGGCTAACCGCTAAGACTTAGCGTTTAGCCACCGTAAAGTCTATATCACCTGAGGATGCCTCGTGTAGAGGCGAAACACGTGTCGTATTATCGTCAGTGGTGTGTTTTGCCTAGTGTAGTGGTGTTGGGAGTAGCGGTGCTGAGACTAGTGGTGACGGGGATAGTACACGCAATTGAGGGAGGGCGGGAGGTGCTCTTCATACTAGGTAAGACACATCATTTTATTTTATAACGCGGATATTTGCGAAGTAAATTTTTTCTAAAAGCTTTTAAACATATTTTAAACATATATTTTCGAATCGCTAGAAAATCAGGTGCGATTAGATTCTTCACGATTTTCCTATTATATAAAGTTAAGCTTTCTTCTCTTTGTTCTTTTTTAAAAACGTTACAATAGGATTTTCATCTCTATCGTGAAGGTAGTCCACGTGTATAAATAGCGTAAAGACAAACATACAGACCTGGAACAATTATTTACAGGCCGTGCGGGATCCGAAGCCATGCTCAGCGCTGTATCTCATTGGTGCACCAAAACGCCACAGACCCAACAAAAGGTATATAAGATTACCTTTTTCTTGTTTAATCTTAAGTGGCTACTGCAGTCCACAGACACCTGCAGTCTCAAACAAAAAGGCTACATAAGCGGCGTCACATTCAAAAACTAAAGTGAAATACATCACAACTTGTAATTATACTGAGTCTCTTTACCCTTCAGAATGGCAAACAGCACTACAGGCACTGGCTATGTGGAAATATGTTAGTGAGTAGCTCCTAGGCAAAAAAGGAGGTCCTACCATCTGCTATCTTATCTAGATGATTATATTCTTATTAAAATAATATAAAGATATTTTGAATAAAAGTACTTTTACGGATTCTATTGCGTTTAATTAACTTATTTTTATTGGTTCCGTTTCGGGTGCTTTACAGCACCCATGGTCACGGGGTCTGAAGAGATTGACGTTCCGATGTCAGAGTTAACCCGGAGTACCTACAGCTTTTTTAATTATTAATTTTGGTCCGATCTACGCAGAATGAACTTACTGTGTCTTGAATTGTGATTTTTATTAATACCCGAAACATTAGGAATTAACAAAAAATAAGTTTATTAAACGCAATAGAATCCGTAAAAGTAGTTTTATTAAATGTGTAGTGTTCTAGTAAATATAAGAAATCATTATATAAAGATGTTCTTAAGAATAATTAAGATAGTGATAATCTGTCCCTGGAATTAGTTAAAGTTATATTGAAACACGTAAAACTAATTATATTCTATGTATTTATGTTAAATAAATATAATCATTTCGATAAATATACGAACAGAAGCATGAATTATCATGAATTTTATTGGCTCGTGAAGGGGATACTGCTGGGCCAAGTTCTACAAGTTCATTCATCATCATTCATTAGCGTCTGTCAAAAGTCCACCGCTGAACAGAGGCCTCCCCCATAGATTTTCCATAATTGGAATCGAATTGGCAATCGCACTTTAAAATTTTATTTTGATATATTATAAGGAAGATGCTGCAGCCCATTTACTATTTATTTCCCTACTGTTGACTCTTATCACACCCACGGCATGATATATGAGGTAGTGGATTCTCTTACGCCGTTATTTCGCGGCAAAGTTATGATGGTACCCCAAGTTATGGTTGGTGTTTAATTACTAATTTGGAAGGAAGGTAATATAATTTAAATATTTATTTTAAAAAGTAAAATACTAAAATCCGCACCTCATGGTAAGTGGTGATGAAACTTTAGATGGATAATCGTACTGGTTTAGAGTAACAAAAGTCTATTCACTCTTGCCTCGAAGACGACCAGATTGTAATCGGAAAGAAAGACAGCGACGGCAACTTATAACTATAATAAGTTCAGCCTCACATGGAGTGTTGTTCCCATCTCTAGGCTGGGGCGCTACCCAGTAACAGCTCCTTCTATGTGATTTCATCTAGCACATAACGGTTCGAATCGTCGGCGACAGATCTCTTTTTGGTCGGCTTGACTAACTGGCACTGCGAAGAGATGTTGCATATCTTTGCGTATTTTATCGCATCTACCATGGGAAGTACTCAGAGGAATGGTTCGGACTAATTCCAGCCGCTCAATTTCACCATCGCACATCGCGACAAAACTCGCGATACCATCTATACTATCTAGATAATCGGCGGTCCACCACTGTGCGATTTAAAAGAGTTTTTCTTTTTAGCATAACTTCCTTGTGGAATCAACTACCACGAGCTATTTTTCCGGACCGATACGGCTTAGGGAACTTACTGTATCCACGACTACTTGAATGACAAGCACTGACAAGCAGCTATGATAGTACAGTTGCCATTGTTTTGTTAAAGACTTACTTTTACTAACTTGTTTAGAAAAAAAATATGGTACTAAAAATGTTCATTTGATCACTTATTTTAATTTTACTTAAGTTTATTATTATCTTTTTCATGTTCACGACAAAATGTATATTATTAAGTGAGAACCAAATAAATAAATAAATAATATATTGCGTCAGCAAAATACCTAAAAGGAAGAGAATTTAAAAAATGACAAAAAGTATAAAATAATACATACAAAAAAACATACACTAGAATTGAGAACCTCCTCCTTTTTGAAGTCGGATAACAGGCATGTTATGGTTTATATTGCGATTTTTCGCTGGCAAGTAGTCGTAGGGATCTTAACGAAAAGAGCTTACTCCTTTTTAAAAAGGCCAGCAACGCATCTGCAATACCCCTGGTGTTGCAGTTCTTCATGGGGGGGGGGGTGTAATCACTAACCATCAGGTGAGCCGCATGCTCGTTTGACACTCCTCCTATAAAATAGATGCCCCTCGCAATAGTCTTGAGATAATACGGGATGATGTATTGCATCGGTCTGGGTATTATACATCTGGTAGGTATGTGAAAGTTATAATATCATCGTTCGACCAAGCCAGGCAATGAGTCATTACGAAATCAGATAGTTGTCTCTTACGACATTCCCGGAAGAATAATATGAAAACAGCTGTAATTAGACTTAATCCTACAATTTTTTTTAAAGATTGAAAATCCTTAGATGGAATTCCTAGTGTATAGGAGAATAATCTGTCGTCCTATACATACATATGATGCCTTAGCCGATAGACATCTACCCTCGATTAAGAATCAAAATGCATATTATTATACGTTGTCACCTCTGAGAACTAAACGAGGCACTGAGATGAGAGGCTACCTAAGTGACTACGCACGTAGCGTTCTCAAATAAGGGCTTTGCCTCTCCCCCAAGGGACAATATTCATACCGTCAATATTATTTTTATCAAAATTACTGGAAATAAAATTATGCTTGAATACTTATAATATTATTATTCGAAAGAGGATTATATAATTTATTTTAAAATTATTATAGAATATTAGTTAAAGCTAAAGTATCTTAAATATAATAAAACTATAGTTATTTTTACTTGTTGATATAATAATACAATAATTATTGTTTTTCCTTTTTACAATACTTCTAATAAAGAACTTTATTTATTGTTATCAATATTACTTAAAAGCATATTATTATTTAATACATATTTTATAATTAGAATAGAGATCTTCATAATTATATTATTTAAAACGTTTTGTCTTAAATGAGTTAAGGTGTCTCTAATACAATAAAATTAATTATTTTACCTTGATACACTACTTCAAAATGAATGTACAAAATGGACGTACCTGAAACAAAAAAACACATTATTATTATTTTTCATTTCAATAAAATAAAATTGAGAGACAAGCGGTCGCCTTAAATTTTTTAACACAATAAACCCCGATTCTTCTTAGCCAATCCATGGTTAAAAAAACTGTTGATTACTACGGGTTCGAAGAAGTGACAACTGATGAAGGAGATAGCTTCTCAAGTGTCGTTTTTGTACCTGGAGCGCAGTATTGGTTGGTCCCGCACTAGTTGGAGTGACAGCCTGGTATGGTTCAGGACAGCTTTTGGTAGTCTGTTTAATAGTATTTTATTTTGCTGATAGTAAGTGAACGCTGGGGCCCATAGACGTCTACATCTATCCTCAATTAAGAATCAAAATGCAGATGCGTTGTCGTTACGGACTAAGATAGAATGCCTCGATTGCAGAAAAAAGGTATTCGATTCTCTACTCTCACCAAATGAAACAAAACAGCATTGAGCTGATATTTAACGCTGGTATTCTGTGTGAGCGTGGTCCGTCTCCGGTCGAGCCGACCCATTCGTGCTACAACCCTAATATAGCTGCAGTGTTGCTCTTCGTAATGATAATGACAAAGTGAAATGTAATAATAATAAACTAAACAGGTCAGGTTTTACTGCTGGCTACAAACCTCCAGTCATTGTTATATAGACGTCACGATGTTTCACTCCAACGTGGTAAATTAGCACTTAAAATTGCTATTAACAATGTCATTGGTGAAGGCGGCGATCGAACCGCGTACTTCGTGTAATGTGAAATTTAGGTTCTGCATTTCTTTTATCAACAGGAGTGGGCAAACGAGTATGCGCCTCACCTGATGATAAGTGTCGACTGCCGCCCATGAACAACTGCAACACCAGAATAGCGTTATCAGCCTTTTAAATTGGGAAAGCTCGTTTCTTGAAGGTACCTAAGTCATATCGGACAGGAAAATTGGCCGGTGGTAAACGATTCCATAAAGATGTCGTGCGGTGTAGAAAACTTCTAGTAATGATCTATGTTTTTCAAATAGAATAAGTGTGACAAACGAGTACACTCTTCGCTCAATGTTAATTGGATGATGTGGCCCATAGACAAATTCATTTATCTTCAATTAAAAATCAAAATTCTGATTCGTCGTTTCCCGTGAGAATTAAGATGGAATGCTTCGTTTCCAGTATAAAGGGTCTGCGGTCTGTGTAAATGGACGGTCGTCTCTACCCCGGTCAAGCTGACCCATTCGTACTACAACCATAATATCATTGCAGTATCGCTCTACGTATTCAAATTGTACTAATATTAGACAAGGCTTCCAATTTATGCGAATGATCCACGGCTTTTTCTGCCAACGGGGTGGCGTCACTTAAAATGAGGTGTAGTGTTTTGACAGATTGTATTGTGGGGAAGTTATTAGAACGAAGTTCCTTATCGGACTGTACGGGTTTGGCGGATGGGAGCTAGGTGACAAAAAGTGTAATATTTTTTCGTCACTACCCCCTGTGTCATAGTGTAGATGGCCTTGGCGGCAAAATAAGGAAGTGAGATGGAATAATATCCATCTCCCTCGCACTTCTTCTTATCATGACATGAAAGAAATATTATTTTATTTCAAATGACGCATCATTTTAATAGACGATAGTAATTCATTTATTTGTATTTGTTAATCAATAATATATAGGTAATACCTACGTTTATCAATAATAGTATACTACACAAGGAACTTCGTTCCAACCGAGTGTTCCACGACACTCACGCATTTTTTTTTTCGAAATTACATATTTTAGGTTTAGGTTTAATGCTACTTTTTGTACCATTAGTTAAATTTTATATAAATTAGATTAAAAAATTGACCAAACTTCAGATATTTTTTATTTATAAATTAAAAATAGAATTGAAAATCTGCAAAAAATTAAAAACAAACCACCGAGGAATTGTGTATTAATATAATACTCCAGAAACTCCTAACTTGTATTTAAACCTAACTTCTCGATTGAAATACATTGTGTTACAAAAACAACTTCACCTCATTGTCAACTAGCGGCATCTTGTGAGCGGAAAATTATTAACCCTCATTAACATTTATATAATAAGCTATGATGATCGCATAAATAGATGTGTAATAAACACAAATGTAAATAAACCACTAAAATGCCATTTACCTATGCCTCATTTAGCCCATTAAAACATTTAATTCGCATCATATTAAATTTGTCCCCTCCGAAATACCTCCCACAGGATTCATCCCGTTCGATCATTCAGCCAGTACATTTATTACACCTGCCACATTTTATGCGCCCGAATCCGACCCTGAGCGGTGAATAAAATGCCACTTAGCTCCACCGTCACGTCTAATTGATGGATCGCTCAAATTTGGCTCTGTAATAGGATGTGATCGTAGTTCCATTTCTATTTAAAGAAACATTTACTAAAATAGCTTTTGAGATCACCAATATAAAGTTCTCGTGAGTGATATATTGTTTTTTACATTTACACGTTTATTGGGCATTTATTGATACATATTTTACATTTTTATTTTACGATGATACATTTTTTTCTATTGAAACTTCATGCAAGCGTTTAAGTCTTTCATTTTCTTTCATTTCAACTTCTGGAAAGTCCACTGCTGAACGTAGGCCTCCTATATAGATTTCCTAAAAGGGGAGATTTTGCAATCGATTTTTTTTATTATTTGAGTTTATATCGAGAAGATACCTGCCCATCTCCTGATTTAGCTTCTCTCATATTTTAATTTTAATTTTTTAATTTTTAATGTTTCAGGCGCTTTACAGTACCTATGCTCACAGTGGTGACTGAGGAATGGAATAGAATAGAATAGAATAATTTTTATTCAATATAGATCACATGTGTAATTCTTATTGAAAGTCATTTTTTACTTTACCACTGGTTCGAAAAAAAACCTTTGTCCTGGGAGAACCAGCGAGAATCCCAGCGGTGTTTGATATCCTAATGTCATAGTTAACAAAACGTATCTTCACCTTTTCAAATACTAATTTTTGATGATCGAGCTTACATTATCTTGAAGTTTTGCAGTAGTGTGCATGGATATGTATTTAATTTTACTATCTATATATGGGATCCCAAGCAGATGGTGGTACCCAGTATCTTGTATATTAAAATTAAGAAATTTTATTTATTCATCCTTGGTAGAATCGGTGTTCTTTTGCGAGGATTTGTGGTCTATTAAATCTGATAGAATTATTACGACAATTTTGAACACGCTTACAATACTTTGAAGTGTGTGAAGCATTGACATTCCGGAAATTCTGCTGTATTTAGTTAGTAGTTTAGGGAGTTAACTTGAATATTAATTCACAAGAAATTATTAACGTTAACAGTTAAAAAAATTGCTTTACGATTTCGACATATGAAAATTCGTTACACTTTCTCATCACTTAGATTTACTTGCCTCTGACATCTTTTTTACTTATTTCAAGCCAGTGTTTGATCACAATCCCACCTGGTGGTTAGTGGTGATAAAGTCCCGGATTATAAAATATATGTTGGTTTCGACGTGGTAGATTTACTTAGCAGCATTCAACGGCTACAACATAAATGGCTTAGCTCAACCGGAGAAAGACCACGCACTTACTGAATACCAGAACGAAACAGGAGTGTAATCTAGCTTAGTTTCGTAAGGTGAGTGACAACAAATACGATAAATGGCAATAAGTTGTCATTCCTACTGTTAACGAGACAATCATTTTAGTCCTCAAGTAACATAAAAACATTTGATTCTCAATCAAGGACAAATGAAAGTTTAAGGGCCACAGCATTCACTTACCGTCAAGTGAAGTGTGTGCTCGTTTGGCAAACTATTAGAAATAGCTTTACATTTTAGCCGTTGATGAATAAAAGGATATCTCCCGCTGCGCGAGGTGTTCAGCCCAGGGAGTGAGGGAGCGGTCAGTCCTCCGTGTTGTACTATTGAACTTTTATATATGTATATTGCAAAGTTATTTCAAAACTTCACTAGCGTAATTTAGGATTTCTTTGACAAGCAGACGTATACGTCGATTTAGACCAGTGAAAGAGCCACATTACTACCGTGCCTAAATAAAAGGTAGCTTTAATGTAATGTTATTCCATGTTTTCGGTAATTTCAGGGTGTAACGTAATTCTGGTGAAAACTATACTGGTTTCAAGTGGTGTAATATCTTTACTTCTATATAATTTATTTTATTTTTATTTTTTAAAGGTTACATTTAGCATCGACAGTAGTCAAAAGTTATCTTGTTGCCGTAATAATTTTCATTACTTTATCTAATTTGCATGTTGGATGCCTCTCGAGACTTCACAACAAAATATTTACAACAGAATGTATTAAAAGAAACTAATTTTAAGGATTTTATCGCGTTTAATTAAACGTTTTAATAACGTTTAACGTCCTGATGTCAGTTTTTGAATATTAATTTTTGGTCCGATCTACCGCAAATGAGCTTACAGTGTCTTATCGGGGTCAAGTCTTGCACGTGAGGAGGAAGGGGGGGGGGGGGCGTGACCATGGGTGCTGTGAAGCACCCGAAACGTCGGGAATTATAAAGTTCTCTTTTTAAAAAAACAACTAAAGCAATATCAAATTAATTACCCACGTAAATCGTAAGTTTCGTACGGTCAATAAAGTGTCATTTGCAATAAAATCATTTGCTTACTCAGTGGCTCTGGCTTCGTGCCAATGCACTTTGACCCGTGGTAATACTATTAGTTAAAGGATAAACGGATTTTTTATAGACCGACAGGGGTGCGCAACAATTTGAGACTATTGGTCAAAAGGTTTATTAACATAATTATCATCATCATCATTACTTTATAGCCCATCATATATATTTTATACTAGCGATCTAGGATCTATCTAGGGTCTAATTGTGAATCTAAACCATACAGAGACCTATTCAAACGCACAAAAAAATTTCATCAAAATCGTTCGAGCCTTTTTGACTTTGAGCGAGACTAACGGACAGTAATTGATGTATATATATATAGAGACTACATAAAAATTTTATACATAGTAGAGCTACGCTGAAGCTATATTATGATTGTAGCACGAACGGGTTTGCTGAACCGGGGTAAGATAATGCTCTCGCAGAATACCAGCGTAAAATAGCAGTTTAGTGCTGTTGTGTTTTTATAGTGACTGTAGCTTCGTATCGCTTTGTCATCAGTCATAGTTAGGATCAGTTTTATTATCATTTTATTAGTGCATAGTTGAGGCCTGTACACAATCCAGGAGAAGAGAAACTAGCTATAACAAGGCGTGTTAAAATAATGTTTTACTTTACTTTAAATGGAATCAGGTGAATTCTCAAATGTCAAGATTATAGAATTCTTTTTTTTTTTATTTTGTCATAGAATTGAAGTGACACAATCCTACAGTCTATCTGATAGTGAGTGGCTTCTGCTATCCATGGACGCCCGCAGCCAGCTTCAAAAAAAAGGCTACAGATGCTTTTTCACCTCTGGGGACGAAGATGGAATACCTTACTGATTGTGTTCTAATGGCACTCCAAACCTTTTAAACAAAGAATCAGCAGGGCACGCACTGCTGTTTGTCGGCAAAATTAGGTAAGAGGGAGCTTCGTTACCAGACGTACTCCTATGCTACTACCTAGTATTCGTATCTAAACAAACATAATTAGAGTGAAAATAGCTCACAAGCTAATGATAGCCACCTAGAAAGAATAACTGTATATTTCCCTGCTAAACAGGGAGAGTTAGGATCAATTGCCTGTGGCCTGATGTAAAAGAATATACGCGAAGTTCAAGCTAGCGACTGTGTAGAAACGTCATGAGTTTATTTTTTACGTAGTAGTGCCATGCTGTAGCTATATTAGTAGTATAGTTGTAGCACGAATGGGTCGGGTCGCCTGGGGAAGGACCACGCTCTCACAGAATACCAGCGTAAAATAGTAGCTTAACGCTGCTGTGTTTCGTATGGTGAGTGTAGAGAACCGGAGACCCTTTTCACTGGAAACAAGGCATTCCATCTTAGTCCTCACGGGTGACGACGCATCTGCATTTTGATTTGTAATCGAGGATAGGTGTAGATGTCTATGGGCCACAGCAACCACTTATCATCTAGTGCACTGTGTGCTCGTTTGTCACCCTTATCCTATTAAAAAAAATAACACTCTACATATTCTTTAAAATTAATTTCTATCATTCATTCTTAAAATTTCTTTAAAGCATTATTTTCATTTGTTTAATTTCTTTTAAAATAAAGACAGCAAAAGTCAAACAAAAGAATTTAAGAGAACTTTTCTTTACCTGTTGTACTCGTAGTTATTATGTTTAACAAAAATCTATCAAGGGTCAAAGCTAGTGAATGAGACACATAATGAAATCGAACCTCAGCCAAGGCTCAATTATTTATAACCAGGTGTCAACAACAAATATGTTTTAGGTATATTATTTTCTTTTATTATTTTTTTTTCTTTATTTTGTTCTAAAATATGTTGTTAATTTATTCAATAATACAATTTATACACGTATGCATTATTTTCATTTTCATGCAGTATTTACGCCAATACTACGTTAGGTATCAAAAATAAGTACTAGATCTGCCTTAGCGATGTGAAATAACGGCAAGAACAAAGGCACTAATGCGAAATAAATTGTCGACTAGGTACTCGAAGCTTTTAAGGTGTCGTTTACAATACTGGAAGCGATATTTTTTACATTTTGTTCCGTACTGCAAGAAGCAGTGTAGACAAAAGTTAATGTTTCGTTTTAATATTTATTTACTAAAATATAATTAAGAGTTAATTTTGAATAATAAAATGTTGAATAAAAAAATATTTCAAAAATTAAACACAAATAAATACGACGAATTTTCAAGTAAAAACCTTAGGAATAAGAAGCTTTATTTTATTTTATAGAACTAGGGTGACTAACGAGCACCCACTCCACCTGATGGTAAGTGGATCCTGTGGCCCATACAGATACGTCTATCCTTAATAATCAAAATGCATATACTTACATATTGTCACCCTTGAGGACTTAGCTGGAATGTCTCGTTTCCAGTGAAAAGGGTCTGTGGTTTTACACTACAGCAGCAATAAGCTGCTATTTTGCGCTGGTATTCTGTGAGAGCGTGGTCCTAACCCGGCCGAACCGACCCATTCGTGCTTCAACCATAATATAACTACAACGTGACTGTACCACATTAAAAACATATTCTATTTAAAATCAAAATATTTATAAAAGTTTGTACATATAAATATATTTAATAGAACTTTAGCTTTTTTTTATTAAAAATCTAAAGTTAGAAAGATCAAATAAAGGTGTCTTTCATTTTAAGTCGTTTTGGAAAACAAAATCCCAAGTACCTTTTTCAGAATTTACACGTCCGAATGTGGCCTATATCTTTCACGGCTTGCTTTTTATAGCAGGAAACGGAAACCGCTCAAGCCTTCAGGAAATGCTCGCGTGTTTGTTATAAAGACGAAAGTACAGTGAGAGCTACATAACTCCATCTTGATTTTTAATATATTCATTATCTACACGATAAAAGTTGATTTCGAAGGAGGTTGATTTCTGTACATTACCTACTTTTTGAAATACAAAGTGGAGTATTGTATAGTACTGATATAGGTGCCAAAACAATGATTTTTTGAAAAAGTTGCATCTCTGCCTGTCTGAGTGCGCATCACATTAAATCTCTAAACGATTTTGAATGGGACATTCAATATACTGTTACATAGAGGCCGAAGCGTTAGAATAAATATATGTCATCACGTTTTCTATTATATATCTGTATCGATATGTATTTTATATACCTGGACAATGAGCCTAATTTTCTGGATACATAATGTACAAACCTTAAGAAAATTACTAACTTACTAGGCTTTATGCAAACAAAGCTGCGGACACATTTAGTATTAAATAAAACTAGTTTTACGGATCTTAACGCATGTAATTTTGTTTGCTTATAATTTCCGACGTTTGGTGCTTAAAGTTTTAAGGGATCGTCGCGAATTAAAAACAAGTTATATTTTGATTTCTTCAATTTCTAGTGATTGTGTAAATTTAAGAAATCATCATTATATTGCATTATAATAATTTAGATAACTAATAATAAAAATAAATATAAAAATCTCCTAAGGTATTAATACTCTGCACATATGGTCTAGTGATTGCGAGCGCGACTGCGGATCATGTGGTCCCAAGATCAAATCCTGAGTCAAAGCAAAAACTGTAACGGGGTTTTCCTGTCAGCCAGAAAGTTGGTGGTGTGTCCCCGTGCCTCTGAAAGTATTTAGGCAGTAAGGAAGTTCCATAAATTTAAAAAAAAATAGTAAAATATGTTTAGAACTCGATGTATATAACTCTCCTAATCATTACATCTTAATCAAGAGTCCACTGCTGAACATAGGCCTCCCCCATAGATTGCCTAGTAGGGGAAAGATTAGCCATAGTTACCACACTTGAGAAGTGGGTTGGCAACGCAGTTTTTTGTGCTGCTATCAGAAAGATGCTGCTCAACACAACAACACACGGTTCAATTTTCTGTGTCTTTCTGTGTCGCCTCTTACGACACCCACGGAATGATATGGATAGTGGATATTCTTATGCCTCCTCTACACTACTCGCGAAGTAACTTTTACGAAGTGCTTGTTGAAGTCGATCGCAGTTCGAAGAACGTGACCACACACTCGTGCTACTTCGTTAAGAGCTCAGTCATCTTGAGTCTCCCGCACACTTAACATGAATAACGACGTCAATGCGTTAACTAAATAAATAATTATGTGGAAAGCTACATATTTTATATTTATATATTCAAAAAAAATCATAACTGGCGTAAGCCTAGTAGTGTAGTGAGACGCTTCGTGTAACTTCGGGGACTTCGCGAAGTCCTTTGACTCTGGCGCAAAAAACCGACAGCAATCGGAAGTCGCCCGAGGCGAAGCGAGGTTGCACGAAGCGAATCGAAGTACCTCTCTACACCATTCGCCTCGTCCAACTTCGATCAACTTCGCGAGTAGTGTAGAGGAGGCATTACACCGCCACTATACAGTACTCGGTGCAACCAAGCCTTAATATCTTTTGTCGCGATGGCGGCTCAACTCGAGCGTCGGAAGCACAAAAACTAATGATTGCGTTAACGGCTTTTTCTTACACCCTATCGCCGCTTTCCATCTGAGTACGTTCACTAAAAACTCCTTCTGTTGTTTCCTTTCATACCGTGTTTATAACTTGTTTTGTTTGCAAATTGTAGGTTTTACATTTCAATGTGAAAACGAATTCTTGTTAATTTAACACGGAAATTGCAAAGCCTTATGTTTTTTCTTCTTTAATAATGGACTCGAACTGTTTTACATTTGCTAGTGTCAATTATATTTAGAAATTATCCTTTATAGTTATTCGTTTAAAAACTTCTTAACGTTATGTTGTTACGTGTTACGTCACGGTATGAAGTTTTTGAGATTTTGATAAAAGCTTGCCTTGAGCCCCCAGACAGTCAACGACATAATTATATTATTATAACAGCGACAATAGCCTAATAGCAGAGTATGGACCACAAACTCAAGAGTATGAATCCGCCATTTGAATATTGTCGTAAATCGCTTCTAACACAAGCATTTTAAGTTTACCAGTAGTGGTTAAAAGGGTTGTGGCGGATTGGGATTATTTTATTAGATATAGTGGACTGTATTGAGATTCTTAATCCCCTGAAACGTTCAGTTACCGCAGTCACAAAATCACACCAAAAACAGCAACAAACTACTCACGGTCTTACTAGCCAGCCTCCCAAGATCAGCAAACGTTGACAGCTCCTGGTAGCTTCTTCTACACGGTAGAATAAACTAGCAATTAGATTGTACACGGTACACTCTGGAGTAGTCCCTTTTTAAAGTTTTTAGAGATATTCACATCACGAACACAAAGAGAATGTGTATAGCTTGTCTCGCCTCCTACCCTCCTCTTCCTTTTTTAACTCCACAGATTATTACAACGCATATTACGTCGCAATGTTACCACTAGGTGTAACCGGCGCTCCGATCGCAGCAGATCATTGTGCCTCGGTATAAATTTTGTGAGTTGCGGTTTATTACTGAACAGGGGTATTAGTAATGTTTATAGCATTCCTAGTATTTTTATTAAAAAAATATTATATCACCAGGACCACATCAACATCGGATCATTTTTTTCATCGTTTCCTCTATTAATTCACATGCGCAGATATTTAATACACATAATTTAATATTAAAAATTTTGTGCAACCGACTTCATTATAGATTATTAAGAATAACTCAAAAACTATTGGTTAAACCTTGATCAAATTTATATGGGACCACATGTGAAGCACCGGCTTTCAAATTTAAAAATAATCATCGTAATCGATTCATCCAGTAAAAAGTTATGAGGTAACACACATAAAAAATATACAGTCGAATTGAGTACCGTCTCCTTTTTGAATTCGGTAGAAAATCGCACCACTTTTACATAATTTAAAATTAAAAATTTTGTACAGCCGACTTCAATATAAGTTATTTAAGAATAACTCAAAAACTATTGGTCTGACCTTGATTAAATTCATATGGGACCACACGAGAACTATCAGCTTTCATATAAAAAAAGAATCATCGAAATCGATTCACCCAGTACAAAGTTATGAGGTAGCACACATAAAAAAAACATACAGGCAGAAAATCCACTTCAAAACAATGTTTAAAAATAGTACAGGAGCAGCAATCCACCGTTGATCAATTTCCCGCCAAAATTTAATTATCAAAAAACTCAACGCTAATTCCTGATAAATATTCTCATGTTGCATAATATACTGACAGTTTTATAGATGTTTTATTTTTAATTATAACAAATCAGTTACAGTTACCGTTACAGCATTTAAAAAGCCAACGGCTGCCATACTTGGCAGGTGAGTTGGCTACCTCAGTATTTTTTATTATTTTGTCGCTATTAGGTACACTTTGTTGTTCATCTTCTGGTTTGTTTCCCTCTGTCGCCTCTTATGACATCGAGGGGGCGATATAGGTTAGTGGATAATATAACACCGACACTTTTCAGTCAGTTATAATATTATGGGAAGGCATTTAAATATAATTCTATTTGATGATAAATAGTGATGAAGCGCTAGATGGTAAATCATACTGTCTATGCGTAACAAAAGCCTATTCACGCTTATCTTTTAGACAACCCTGGAAACTATGGCAAATATACTAAAATAAGATCACTCCTGACGATAACATCAGAGGCAATACACGTTGTAATAATATTTGGAGTAAATGCGGAGTATTAATATTCAAAACTAATAGTACAATATATTTGGTGTAAATATGGAGTCCGTCAACAGGCGGAACGATAGAGGCCTGTTTCTAGCACTGGAATGTTTTAGGCTGCTCATTGTTTCTCAGAGTAATTTTCTTTTATTTAAAATAAAAATAATTGTAATATTTAATAATATTTTCAATATGATCATTAAGAAAAAATGCTTCTATCGAAACCGACAATGATTCATATACTATTGTCGAAAAAGAAAGAAACTAGTGAAAAATGAAACAATAAAAATTTAAACTACAAAGTAATTTTATAATATATCAATCAGAGAACGTTTAATCAAGTCTTCACAGGAATAGTGATAGGGTAGTTAAACTTAAACGAACACCAAAATTCCATTAGAGAGAGTGTTTTGTGAGAATCGTCTACCTGAGGTTTAATGGTATTAATTCAAAGTTTGAGCTTTAAATATTTAATGAATATGATTTATCAGTTCAGAGCTCGTCTATCAAGGATATTAGGAACATTAATGTGTGGCGGTGAAAGGATACGCTTTGCCCATATCGTCCCGTAAGTGTTATAAGAGACAACAAAAGGGAAACAAACTAGAAGATGGACTTCTAATAAGATCTTTAAAAAATAGTGTATTCAGTAATTGATCATACATTAATTATAACCAGGGATGGGGTCTCTTTTTAATTACAAAAACTTGTGTTAGGAGACTCCGCTCTTCCGTAGCAATTACATTAACTACTTGCATGACCTTTACATAATAATTGATTATAAAAATTAAAATAATAAAAGATCTAGAAAATAAAAATAAATATTTTCCACCCATTGATTGGTCCATTATCCATTGCAGCCTATAAAAGGCCTTTGCTAAAGATAGGCCTCCCCCATAGATTACCTCATAGGATCCCTCATTTTGCCATATTTCATTAGGCAGGCGTGTTAGAAACCAGAATTATTATTAATTTTGAATTGTTATCAGGAAGATACTGCTGCCCACCTGTTTCAGTTTCCCTCAGTCGTCTCTTACCACACCAACGGGACGATATAGGGTAGTGGATATTCTTACACAGCCACTACGGGGTACATGATGGTGATAGGTAACGGAACGTTATTGATGACGATAACTTTATTATTCTCACATTAGATATTTGACCTTTATTTTTTATCACTATCCCCTGATGCTCTAAACCTTGGAACTTAGTTAGTATCACAGATAAAATCACTTGGCTGCGTCTCCCTAATTTAAATAAAGAGCCTATAAATATTTAACTGCAAGATAAATTTATTCTAAGGGCACATGAGGCACATGCCTAAGGCTAGCGGTACTGTACGCTGAAATTGACGGCTTCGCGGCGCAGTGGCTTAGCAATGAGTTGCAACGCTGCGGGGCGCGGGTTAGAATCCCGCACGGCACAAGTATTTATATGGCCTACAAATAATTGTGCCGGGTCTGGATGTTTGTCCTTGTGCAATTTATGTTTGTAAACTACCGCTACGATACAGGAGAAAATCCTAGTGTGGAGGTAACGTTTTTTTATGAAAAAGAAAAAAAAATGTTGAAATGCATGCATCATATTATTTTCATAAAATTAATTAAAAAAAAGCAAACTGTTATCATAAATATCCATTCGTAGTTAAATAAAATTGAATTAGATGTGTTTATTTATAGTTTCAGCTTTCCAACATTGCAGGAAAACAGTCAAAACTACAAAATATTAGACACTTTAAAATCGATAACAGCATGTCTTGATTAAAAATGTCCGTTACTTTAGGCGCCGCGAGCGTAAAATACAGCTAGAAGTAAACTATCTTTAGTAAACTTATACATTACGATTCGACACAATATTTCACCTTAGAACCGTAAAAATTTGTTGGTCATTGGTAAAAATACAATAAACTGTTTTAGTTGCGCTTACAGAAATCAGAATCGATGTGGGTTTCCAGACCAACAAAGAGAGATAGACGGAGCGCTGCGTTTACTTCAAATGATGCTGAAATCATGCTCAACTTTCTTCGCACTCACACACGTCTTTACACACATCTTTACTTTTTTTTATAGGAGAGGGGGCAAACAAGCTTGCGGCTCACCTGATGATAAATGACTACCGCCGCCCATGAATAACCGCAACACCAGGGGAATTGCAGATGCGTTGCCGGCCTTTTAAAAAGGAGTAGGCTCTTTTCTTGAAGGTCACTAAGTCGTATCGGTTCGGAAAAATCGCTGGTGGCTGGTTCTTCCTTTAACAGCCTGTAAAAATGGACGTAGCGCTGCTCCGTCTATCAATATTTTTGCTCTGCGTATTTTTTTTTCTAATCACATAATATTTCGATTATTTCAGTCGCCTGCCTATATAATTCAGAATTGCAAAATTCATACCTTGAAATGATGTACGTTCACATTAAAAGTTAATAATTGAAAAAAGTTAAAAATTTCACACGGCACGCCAGTCACTTACAATATTTCAAGCAATTAATTTTACACGTGTTGGAGGGAAAAGTTATAGTCGTACGATGCAAGTTATTTAATTTGCCGGTGGCATGACGGTCGGTGAACAGAGCGCCATTTTGAACTTCAACTACTTAAAATGCCGCTTTTAATAGTGTAGTAGCTGAAGTTGGTTCTATCATTCTGCTTTCCATTGGAAAATGTCAAAGTTTGTGCTTTGGTTTAATTAAGTACATTTAATATCGTTTGTAATGTAGAAGTGTCTCTTAAGATAACAATTAGTGATTATTTTTTATTTCACAATTGCGAGGAAGTTCTTGCTTAAATCATCATCTCTGTAACTCGTAGCTCTGTATTGGCGGCATAAGAGAATTCACTATTCTATATCATCGCGTCGGTGCCGTAAGATGTGACATAGGGTAATAAAACAGTATACAGGCAGCAACATGTGTATGATAACAACTTTAAATTATAAAAACTGCGGTTACCAACCCACCTACTAAGAATGGCACCTATGGAAAATGTGCCTTTTATGAGGCATTACAATTTCCAGCGGAGAACATTTTCAAGTTTGTAATAAATGAATGGTGACAGCTGCTCACAATCCCACTAATGACCAAAAGTTTCCTGAAGTATTTCTTCTAAATATTGGGCCATGAACTACCTGCATTCATCATAATTATACGCCTTAGCGGGTTTGCACTCCATCTATTCGGCGGCGACCCTAGACTTCGCTTACAAGCACGAAACTCTCACTCTAGAAACTTTCGTGTGTTGTCATTTCTTTGATATATATATATATATATTCCTTTTTTTTAAAAGACATTACCCCCACACTAGGATTTTTTCCTGTAACGTGGAGGCAGTTTACAGACATAAATTGCACAAGGCCAAACATCCAATTCAGGAACAATTATTTGTAGGCCATATAAATTATTGTTCCGTGCGGGATTCGAACCCGCGGTCCCCAGCACTGCAACTCATTGCTAAGCCACTGCGCCACGGAGCCGTCATACTATATACTTGTGCGTTATTATGAAATTGCTGTGTCTACTGGTTCTATTACGTATATTTGCGTTAATGTTTAGCAATTAGTTGTTATGCTGGGTCGCAGGTTCGAATCCCGCACGGAACAAGTATTTGTATGGCCTACAAATAATTGTTCCGGGTCCTGGATGTTTGTCTTCTTGCAATTTATGTTTGTAAACTGCCTCCACGATACAGGAGGAAATCCTAGTGAGGGGTTAACGTTTTTTAAAATTTTAAAAAATTAGAATTATTGAGAAATCTATTATATCACACAGAAGAATCTGAGCATAGAACTATCTATTTTTATAAGGCCAGCTGTGAAGACCACATCTCGGTTCCTTAGTTCATCTCGAGCAATATGTTTGTTTGTAATTTTGTTAGGATTTTGGAGAATTTTTTGCCGCTCCAGTTCATGTTGATAGACTTCACATTTCCTGGAATAATTTTATTCCTCAGAAAATAAGGTTTCCTCACGATGTTCTTTTGTCGCCGTGCACGCAAAATATGCAATCAACACTTTGATTGGTGGTGGTGGATTTGAACCCACGTTGCTCGAGTACAGTGAAATTACTGGAAGAGTATAGCCGTAAAAACTATCTAATTACATTCGCTCAATTTCACCATCGCACATCGCGACGAAACTCGCAATATTATTCATACCATCTGGATGATTGTCGGTCGACTACTGTGGGATTTACAAGAAGTTTTCTTCCGCACACTACTTCCTTGTAAAATCGAATACCACCAGAGATTTTTCCGTACCGATATGACTTAAGGACCTTCAAGAAAAGAGCCAACACTTATTTAAAAGACCGGCAACGCATCTGCAATTCCCCTGGTGTTGCAGTTGTTCATGTCACTTTTTTCATAGGATAAGGTTGACAAACGAGCACACAGTCTACCTGATGTGTACATGGAATACCTCGTTTCCAGTAAAAAGGGTCTCCGGTTCTCTATATTCATTATACGAAACACAGCACCATTAAGCTGCTATTTTACAGCGCGGACCTTATCCGGGTGAGCCGACCCATTAGTGCCACAACTATACTACTAATATAGTTGCAGCATGGCTTTACCACTTAAACTTACCATGCCGCATGCTTGTTTGTCCCCTCTTATACTCGTATATATTAAAAAAAGTCTGATTTATCAAATCATAGAGTATATAATATATAATTCATTCAATAAATAAATCAAACCCAACTTAATGTAAGGCGTCGACTTTGTATTCTCATTAGTCCTTGGTACATGACATTTTATTTAAGCGCTGTCCACGATAGCAAAGATAAGACGAACGAGTATTCTCCATCCTCATCCGTGATGACAGGCAATTTACAAATAATTTCTGGCAGCGTACGTGACACAACGTAACAAGTTAGATGACACCAATTTATTACATCGCTAGAAATACGAAGCATCTAAATAACGCGATGCGATCCATACACCGAAAATCACGAATTCGGGATGTATAAAAAAGTTAAATAACTAAAGTCCATACAAAACTAACAATACATGTTTTTAAGGACAACAGCTACAGTGGCAATTCACCATGAGGTGGACTACAAGTCCGTTTATCACTTCAAATTTATAAAAACTAAATAGCGCTCCGCCCTGGCTTCGCACGAGTGCGAGAACGAGTGAGAGAGATTTATGTATATTGATAACAGCGCCAGTTACCAGATCAAATTGTAAATATGAACTATCCACGGACCAACTAGGGCATTATTATATATAGGACAACATTTTTTTTGTGACAATCGTTCCAACCGTTTAGACTATTGCAGTGACCAATACACGAACAGATGAATTGTATTAAAAGATAATTTAACTTTTATTAGAAGGCGAACACCATATTCAAGACGTAATAACTAGTATCTTGTCTTAATATATTCTTTACCTACTTTTCTACCCTTACCCTCTATCTAATACACATCTACTTTGTGCATATTGTCCTACACCTGTTTTCTATTTATATAAAACCACCCCTTTATAAACTTTTTAATTAAAAATAATTATTTCAATATGTTTATCCGTTTCCAAGAAATCGGTGAACTTAAAAAAAACATGCATCGAATACAAAACCTTGACGTCTTTTGAATTCAGTTAATAATATAAAAAAACATGACCATGAGAAATAGAATAGAATAGAATATTTTTTATTCAATATATATATAAATTATACTCAGTGAAAGTTATTTTTTTATTTAACACTGGTTTGGAAAATACCTCTGTTCTGGGAAGAACCAGAAAGAAACCCAGCGATTTTATATTTTATTAAACATAATATATAATTTTACGATAATTTTGCACAATTTTTATATAAATTTTGATAGAACAAGCATGGTGGTGGTCACCTCATTCCTAGGTGTTATCTTCATTCATATGTTCCTTGATATTATAATAACCGATTTTGTACAATTTTTCTTAAAATAAACTTGTACAAAGGGAAGTTACGGAAAAGTAAAATCAGTGAAAAAACAAAATAGTAAATATTAAGTGTTCAATCGATCGTTGAAATGTATTCGATACATAATTTAGCGTTACAGGTGACGAGATTGAGTGCGATTCCTTGTCGGTTCGTTGCTCGTGGGAAGCTGCCTAATGCCGCTTGGCTACCTCCCAAAAGGGTGTGCAATAGGATACTAGTTTATCCTTAGTACTATACACTTGGAATAATCTTTTTTTTTATAAAACTAAAGTGAAAAATGATTTAAAAATTTTCTTTAATTTTATTTATCTATTAATTATATTGTTGTGCGCCACTATTAATGTCTTGTACATGGCAACACTAGTTACACTAGCGCCCTCTAGTGTCGAGTAGCAGAACTAGAAGAGTCGAGATCCTTCCAGAAATTAATTAATTGTCTCAAACCCCAAGCTCGTAACAATATATTATAATATTCTATTAGTCTATTAAACCCTAATTTGTTATGACATATAACATTCCTCATAGAGGTGCAGACCTGGTCACCTGTAATACTGGTATCATACCTAACATAGTCACCAGCGATCCAAAGCCAAAGATCTTATGTAACTTTGTTTGTCGTAAGGAAATAAACGTTATTATTATTATATCATATAATATGTGATGATACCTGCAACCAACTTCAAATGGAGAAAGCTACAAATTCGTTATCACTTATCACATTACGTAACCGATTGAATGTTTTATTTTAGTTTTTAACGTATTTTTGTAACACATATTAAATATTAATTTTAGCTTTCTGCACTCCTTCTCCATATAAAATTGACAAGGACGCTCCTCTGAGCGCACATTACGCTTCAATGGGATACACAATTTTTTCTTCACGTATTAATGTATAGAGTACAGATGTACGTTCAAAAACATCGATAGCGTGATTTAGACTCCACTTCGTTTACACTTGTGACGCGAAATCAGCACCACCACAATGTTAACATTGGAATGCAAATGCTGCAATTGTGAAAAGAATTTTTCCTAGTCAAGAACAAATAGAAAAAGCGAAGTGTTTACAAACAGATTTCACTATTTGCGGATCGCTTGGAAATATAATAGGAAAAGGCTACCCGGCCACTGTAAGTGAGCACCTCACAAAAGGAATACGGATTGAGTTTTAAGAGGAAAACTTATGAATCTCTTTGGGAGCGACACGGCTTCTAATTCCAGCGTCTTTAGAACTTTTCCCTGAGCTAATGACATTGCAATGCACTTAGCTTTTAAAAAGGCAATGTCCACGGACGGCTTTTACTCCGCCTGTTTAGGGATATGACTTGTTTATTTAGTTTTTTCTTGAGGCGTTCTGTTTTTAACAAATAACTATGTTTTACCTTTTGCAAAGTTTAATCCTATAATACCGTAAAGTTTGCAAGTTATAACAAGCTAGTCAGATATAAATATTTTTTTATAGGATAGGGTGACAAACGAGCACACAGTCCACCTGATGGTAAGTGGTTGCTGTGGCCCATAGACATCTACATTTATCCTCGTTTGCGAATCAAAATGCAGATACGTTGTCACCCGTGAGGACTAAGATAGAATGCCTCTTTTCCAGTAAAAAGGGTCTCCGGTTCTCTACACTCATCATACGAAACACAGCAGCATAAAGCTGCTATTTGACGCTGGTATTCTGTGAGAGCGTGGTCCTTCCCCGGTCGAGCCGACCCATTCGTGCTACAACTATACTACTAATATAGCTGCAGCATGGCTCTACCACGTTTGTAATTATTATTATTTAGAGCGACCATCTGCGCAAGGTGACTGGTAGAAACTGAACACGTGTGGCCGAATAACGGACTAAGTGGTGCGCCTTGGGAGAGGCCTATGTCCAGCTGCGCAGTGCTACAGGGTGATGATGATAATGATGTTTGGTAAAACATACTGCCTATAAATCCTTCTGGGTATGCAGCAGTGCGTGCCATGCGTATTTCAGTCTAAAGGGATCTAAAGGTTATAAAAAAACTATGTAAGAGCTGTGAAAGAATATCCACTACCCCATAACATCCCGTAAAGTGTCGTAAAAGGTAACAGATGGAAACTAAACCAGGAGATAAGCAGAAATACACTAATATTTAACAATTTATAGCTTAATTAAAAAAAAACTGTAGTTGCCAACCCGCTTGCAAATCGTGGCAACTAAGACAAATATCTCCTCTATAAGGCAATCTATGGTGGAGGCATTGATTTTAATAGGCTGTAATAATTATGATGATACAATCCTACAAATTATTACACATCTCATTTAAAATTAATCACAGAAAAAAAAGGTATAAAATTATAATTTAAGATTTAAAATTATAAAGTACACAGTCCACCTGATGGTAAGTGGACACTGGCTAGTGACAGCCACACCTGTTCTCGATTAAAAATGAAAATGTAGATGCGTCACCTGTGAGAACCAAGATAGAATGCCTCGTTAATAGTAAAAACGGTCTCCGGTTATCTACACTCACTGTACGAAACAAAACAGCATTAACTTAAGCTGCTAGTTTATGCTGGTATTATGTAAAAACGTTGTCCTTATCTGTTCGAGTCACATTATTTTGTATCAATTATCTCTGGTTCTATAAAAAATTTACTGCTATAATCGCCTTTTACCTTATCATTGGAAGGAATAGTGTGATGAGCTACTAAACTAAGAACCTTTTTCTATTTATATTTTTGAATGTTATTATTTTAGAGTATTGTTGACGAACGAGCACATAGTCCACCTTATGGTAAGTGAATTCTTTGAGGGCACATATACATATATAGATATTAACATTTATCCATGATTAAGAAACAAAATTGCAGTTCCTGAGAACAACATAAATAATTCAGTAGTATTAGCTACTATTTTAGGATGGTATTTTGAGAGAGCGTAGTCCTTCTCTTGTCGAGCCATAGCTGTAGTATGGATGTACTATGGATATATCTGTGTGATAGAGTAATTTGAAGTGACAATATCCGGCTGATAAGGAGGAAATGTTCTAGAATGGGAGTAGCGTACCAGTAAACAGAATATAGAAGAGTTTTTCACTTACGACCACCAACATGCACACCGTCGATGGATGCAAGTGGCTCTGGACCGTCATGAATGGTGAAATCTATTTTTATCTCTCTTAAAAAAGCCTACAAACTCACATTTTCTGTGTAGTGAACGCTTTAAACAATTACGAAAATATTGTACACGGAAAACAAGCAACGGTATAAAGCGGAGTGTACGTTCCAGTTTCTTTACGTTTGGTCTTAGCCCGTCTCGACTCGTTTTAGCCCACCTGCCGTGCGGCTCAGTGGAAAAACTTAAAAGCCATTCGAATTAAGCCAAATGAAAAAGTCTGGTCTGTACAAAATTCCAACAAAAGAGCTTGGGCATTCCAATGAAAGCACTTAAGTTCAATATTATTGACATGAGATTTTCTTATTAACTATTTTTTCAATCGTTTTGCTAGTTATTATTGTTCCTTCATTTAATCCTTCTTCTTCTATAATAAATATTATTATTTTTATATTATTACTACTACACTAATCTTACTGATCTATATGCAAATGTTTTTGCCATATATAGGAAGTCAAGAAACTTATCTGGGTCCTCCTACAATACCCGCGGCATTAATTGGGTTGATCGATTTTAGATTCATCTGTGGATCATGAACGAGGTCAATTCTCTTACGTCACCACGACACTAGGGCATCCATAAGCCAATAATGTTATCCTGTGTACCTTAATAATTTAATTTTTTTTTTAATTTTATTTCTTTTTCAAGTCAACGAAAACAAAACAAAGTCAACGAAGCCATGAATATAATAGTAGCAATCGTGACATTAGGGTACATTTCATCCCTTAGTTATGATTTAGGTTTTGAATAGGCTTAAAGGCATAAATCGTTTTAAGAGAGGATCGTGCATTAGTGCAATAATTCACGATTTTTAACCCTTCCCGTCCGGATCCCATCGCATGAATGCGACTGAAGTGAGTACCTGTTTCGAATCTGCATCACAGATTATAAATTGCGATCAGAGGCGTCGTTTTTAATTAGTCTGTTTTCTTTCAAATCTCTAGGTATATTTGGCTGTCTGTATTTTTTGTAGTCTGGTATTATTATCGATATAATCCGTCTGCTAAGCCATAAATCATCATCATCATCATCCTGCGACTGTTAACTGGCTAGCTGCTGGATATGACGGCTGGATAAAGGCATCTAGCTTCTACTAGCAATCTTCCATAAATCTTCATTTTCAAGCGCTCGCTAAGCATTATAATTAATAGAAATTCTATCCACTATGATAGAGGCTCATGTTGATGCATATAGATATATTATCATATAGATGCAGATGAAGCAATTAACTTCTATGGGTTGGTGTAGAAGAAAATTTAGAAGGAATTTTGTCACTATTGTTAACTAATTATTATAAATCCTAGGTATATTAATATTCTGTAGAATTCAAAAACATATCACAGTAAGCATACAGGTAGTTTTAATTTATTAGGTGATATAATTCGTTTTAGTACCTAGGATTTTACCCAGAGGTAGGTGCCCTCGTAACTATTTCTGTCGCCAAATGTTAGTGTTTTCACTGCTGTGTGCCAATGTAAAGTGCATAGAGTCAGTATATATACTTGTTAGAGACATGCTGCAGCTATATTATGGTTGTAGCACGAATGGGTCGGCTCGACCGGGGAAGGACCACGCTCTCACAGAAAACCAGCGTAAAATAGCAGCTCAACACTGCTGTGTTTCGTATGGTGAGTGTAGAGAACCGGAGACCCTTTTTACTGGCAAAGAGGCATTCCATCTTAGTCCTCACGGGTGACAACGCATCTGCATCTTGAGTCTTTATTGAGTATAGATGTAGATGTCTATGGGCCACAGTGGCTTACCATAGTCGATTTTAATTCAATCTCTAAAGGAAGTTAATAGTACATTTATAATATATCGACTGTTACTGTATTAAAGACGATATCATTATCCTTAGTACAGTGTTATTATATTATTTAAGAGCCGTGGTAGCTCAGATGTTTAGCGCTCGCTGTAAGCTTCACAGTACTCGAGCAACCCGGGTTCGATCCCCGCCGGCACCAATGAAATTGTTAATTGCAATTTTAAGTGCTGATTTACCACGTGCTCGGCGGTGAAGGAAGACATCGTGAGGAAACCTGCATGTCTGAGAAATAAGAAAAAAAAATATTTCGAAGACATGTGAAGTTCGCCAACACGCATTGGGGCAGCGCGGCGGACATTTCCTTGCCCTAAAACCATCTCAGAAATAAGAGGAGGCCTGTGCCCAGCAGTGGAACATAAATAGGCTGCAACTTTATATTATTTACAGTTGTTTACAGTATTAGATATTATTAAAGAAGTGAGTCGAAGTGAATAACGTACGTATACATACAAACACCCCTTTCTAATTCAACAATCGCACGGTAGAGATATAGCGCTATTTGGAATTTAAAATATACCTTTTAAAATATAAACATACAGACATTTAACCTGAATTAGGAATCAAAATTCAGATGCGTCATCACCTTTGAGGACTAAAATGGAATGCCTTGTATCCAGTAAAAAGGGTCTCCGGTTCTCTACACTCACCATACTAAACACAGCAGCATTAAGCTGCTATTTTACGCAGGTATTCTCTGAGAGCGTGGTTCTACGCCGGTTGATCCGACCCATTCCTGCTACAACCATAATATAACTGACGCGTAGCTGTATACTACGTTTAAATCTATAAAATTATCTATTACAATCTCTTTTTTTTGGCATTTCACTTAATATGAGATTAACAAAAAAAGCTTTCATTAGTATTTATAAGTCCTAAAATGACGAAAACATTATTTATATTGTTAAACACACAATATAAAAAAAAAAAACTATAATAAAGAAAAACTAAAAGTAAAAATTTAAATTTTCATACAGTTCTACTCCTACTACGTGCCAAGAACTTAATATTATTTAATAACACTCACAGAAATAAATAAGTCGATGCATTCTCCTACACCACCACAACACGACATACAGTCTTTATTATTACAATATTTTTAATCTATGCTCTACCCTTCCTGTTTCAGACACCCTAGTGGAGCTTTAATTTATGCGTCCGTTGTCTAGGCACCCCTTACCGGCATAGTAATGGTACGACTCGTAAATCCAACGTTTGGTTAGTCCGTACAAATTGAAAGCTCCTCCATCGTTGACAATAGGACGGTTATGAGTGGGCGCTGCTTTATGCACTTTATTCCTTTTTAGCTGAAAGCGATGGCATCCCCTAATTTTATTTATGGTGTTGACACGTGCGACTGTTTGTTTTGATATGTTCGCCTTGGGTTGCGGTTGAAGATAACGTATGAAGTAATTAGAAAAAGTGCTTTTAAATTCTATTTTTATGACACTTAATCTATATAAATAAAATTGAGCCATAGGTGACGGATATAGGGATATAATAAACATTAAATCTACAGTAGTGGATATTAATGGACCATTCTGTGAGTGTCGTAAAGGGCGAAAAGCGACAGAGGGAATATAAAACAGAAGATGGGCAACAGCGTCTTTCCAATTATAACTTAAACTAAGTGCAGTTTTGAACCCGTCTGCCAAGCCTTTCTGCATTTTGTGAATATTGACAACCAAGTACAAACAGAGAAGGTCGAAGATACGTGGTCATCCTTAAGGAATAAGTTGAAATTCCAAATTGAATTCTTAAAAAGGGCACCGGCAGAATAATTACAACAGTTTATTCTCTTTTCTTAAATTATATTTTTCATTGCCTGTGTGGAAACACGCCCGTGACAAAACAGAATAAAATATTTAAGTGTTTGTGGCTGGAGTATTTTAGGTTATAACACTAAGAGATAAATAAAAGGTGTTAGAAGATGTAAATTTAACTTTATTAATAACTTTTTGAAAGTATTACCTATGTTTTGATGAAGATACATGACTAAAAATTAAATACCATTTTTTTTAAACGTTACCTCCACACTAGGATTTTCTACTGTATCGTGGCGGCAGTTTACATACATAAATTTCACAAGGACAAACATCAAGACCTGGAACAATTATTTGTAGGCCATACAAATACTTGTTCCGTGCGGGATTCCAACCCGCGGCCCTTGGCGCTGCAACTTATTGCTAAGCCACTGCGCCACGGAGCCGTCATTAGAATATAGTATTATGTAAATTTTAGTTCAGTCTTGGTTAGCTTGGCTTGTTGCAAGCCATTTATATATTTTTATTTTTAAGGCTGTCTTAACAAAGTTAAGTTATTAGTAGTAACCACCGAGGTTCATGAACACCTGTAGCCAAAGTCAAACAAAGACTGAACAGATGCGCTGTCATTTTTGAAGACTAATATGAAAAGAAACATAGCCTGTAATTCAACTAGCTCTCTATACTCTTCAAACCTGAATACACCTGTACAAGTACTGCTATTTGGTCGCAGAAATAGGTTACAGGGTGGTAACTACCCAATCTAGGGATTCATATGGGTTGACAGTTTTATTTCGGCCGTCACCACACATCTCCTATCTATCCAAAAATATACAAATCTGAAACAGCACTAAGTATGTTTAATATAAACTAGCTAATGATAAGAAGAATTTTATACGTGTTAGAGCCACGCTATAGCTATATGGTTGCTTCTCGAATGGGTCTGCTCGACCGGGATAGGACCACGCTCTCACAGAATACCAGCGTAAAATAGCAGCTCAATACTGCTGTGTTTCATATGGTGAGTGTAGAGAACCGGAGAACCATTTTACTGGAATTGAAGCATTCCATTTAGTTCTCAGGGGTGACAACGCATCTGCTTTTGATTCTTAATTGAGCATAAATGTAGATGTCTGTCAGCATCCACTTACCATCACGTAGACTGTATGCTCGTTTGCTACCCAAACATAAAAAAAGTAATATCCTCTACCTAAAGACTTTAAAAAATTGCTCGATTGATATGATGTTTTTTTATAGAAGAGGGGGCAAACGAGCATGCAGCTTACCTGATGGTAAGTGACTACCGCCGCCCAGGAACAATCGCAACACCAGGGGAATTGCAGATCCGTTGCCGGCCTTTTAGAAACGTGTAAGCTGTTTTTTTGTAGATCCCTAAGTCGTATCGGTCCGGAAAAATTGCCGGTGGTAAACAATTCCACAGAGAAGTTGTACGAGGAAGAAAACTCACTAGTAAAACGCACAGTCATGGACCGCTAAGCATCCAGATGGTGAGGATGGTATCGTGAATTTTGACGCGATGTGCGTTCGTGAAATTTGGCGGCTGGACTATACCAAACAATTCCTCAGAGCAATCCACGTGGTAAATTCGATAGAAAATGCAAAGTGATGCAACCTCTCTACGCAGTGCCAGTGTATCGAGCCGGTCAGAAATAACTCGGTCGTCGACGATTCGAACCGCTCTGCGCTAGATGCGGTAAAGTGGAAAGAGCTGGCACTGGGGTGCCTCGGCCCAGAGATGAGAACAATATTCAATGTGAGGCCGAACTTGTGCTTTGTAAAGTTACAAGCGATGTGCCGGCATGAAATACTGTCTCGCTCTGCTGAGCACACCAACCTTTTTAGAGGCCAATTTAGCCTTCCCTTCCCAGTGACCACGAAACTACACACTATTCGATATGTTGACGCCGAGAATTCCGATGCTAGCTGAGGCAGCAAGAAGAGTGCCTTGAAACTGAGGAGATACGACAAAGGGGTTCTTTTAAGAGGTAAGCGCGCAAACTTATGTCTTCTGGGGATTGAACTGGACTAGATTTAGTCGCCCCAAATTCAAGACTTTGTTCAGCAAGGATTCGACTTCAGACACAAGTTTGTCCCGGTATTCGGCGATATTTCTTCTAGAAAATATTGGCACGGCCGGTATATAAGGCATCACCAGTGCTGTCGTCTGCATAGCAATTAATGTTACCAGTTTGCAACATATCATTGATATGCAGGAGAAACAGCGTTGGTGATAGCACGCAGCCTTGTGGAACACCAGCGATAATAGGCTTCTAATCAGAGAATGCACCGTCTACAACGACCTTGATGCTCTGATCCGCAAGGAAACTTGTGATCCATTTGCACAATTTCTCGGGAAGCCCATACAGAGGATGCTTCAAAATAAGCGATTTGTGCCAGACCCGATCGAAGCCCTTCGCTATTTCCAAACTAAAGGCCAATGCCTCCCCTCCTTCTCTCTGTGCAATGATGGAAGAGATGGCTGATAGAAGTTCCCTTGGATAGCCTTGGCGAGAGACAAGAATGCTCAAGGTCCCGAAGGAAGGCGACCTTGCTTCTCGTCAATTCTGCCGATGGGCCTTTGCAGTGACGCTTTTGAAGGAACTGGAGGCGGAATTATACTTCTTTTTAAGAGCGCTGGTATTTACATCCCGAGACGATGATTCATCAGTCCAGGTCCGGTAGCACTCTTGCTTATAGAGTGATGTTATTTTACAGGAACGACCAAACCATGGCTGGGATTTGCCTCCGATGGTAGCCACAAAGGATGGAATAAAAAGGTCCATACCCTGAAGTACCATATCGGCAACAACGCTGGGATCTTCCGGCAAGAAGCAAACCCGCCCCCAAGGGTAGGATGCAAAAAAAGACCGCATCCCGTCCTAATCAGTTGACTTATAGTGCCAAACACGGCGGCAAGCTGCAGATCGCAACTGCGATGGGAGCGTGAGTGGCACCGTACTCCGGATCAGACAATGGTCCGAAGAGCCCAGAGGGGCATCGACGGAGACCTGATATCCGTCCGGATGAGAGGTCAGCAGAAGGTCCAACAGGGAAGGTACATGATCCTTCATATCTCGGATCCCCGTAGGGGAAGTAACCAGTTGTGTTGGACCATATAACAAGGCAAAGTCATACACAGATCTACCCGCATGATCGGTTAAACGGGAACCGAGCATGGTGGGCGTTAAAATCACCGAGTATCACGATCTCTGTGCATAGAACCTGTTGTAGAACGGAATCTGCAGCCATTTGGACGTGGTCAATGAGTCGGTCTATGTCGGCTTTATTAAAGCTATGGGACCTATAAAGGCACCCGTAGACGCGGGGATGGTCGTCGTTGTCTACGCGCAGACATAGGATGGACAGATCCGTACCTTCAAGACTGCTGAGGCGTCGAAAACAGATGTCCTCTCTGACGTTTATTTTTCAGTTGCGGATGTCTAACACTTGGACACGAAAATATCTCCGTTGCGGGTGTCCAAGTGCTAGACATTTTTACCCATTTTTTTAATGAAGAAACAAAGCATTATGCACAATGTCTAACTCATTCTACCATTTGTCGATGTGTACAAGATAAAAAAGGATAGCATAAAAACCCCCAAGCTTGCGCACATTAGTAGGATTTTTTATCAATATCATCTGTTGATTTCGCCTGTCCCTTAAGTCAACCATCAGTGTGATTGACGCGCGCTAATATCGGAGTTGTTTGCAACTATTACGTACAAATTTTGATTGACTGTATAGTGAATTGTGTTAAAACAATGCCTGGATAAGTAACCTTCCCATTTGTAACCTCATTTTGTGTTTTATCTCATTTAGTACGAGTGAAACCAACCGCTACCTTAGAACTAACATGCTGGTTACGGAAATTTGACTTGATATGTATGTAAAATTTTAGTGTTTACTGTCAGTTGTGTGTTAAAATAAATGTATAGTTGTTCAACATTCACAGTTTTAATACATCAAAGTGAGAATAAAGAGCAACATTTTCAATATTTCAATGTAAATACGCAATAGGTGCAATGGTGTCAATTTCAGAGACGACCGCAGTAGTGGATTCTAGTTTTTTGTTTTGCCGGTGACGAAAAAGGAACTAAAGTTTGCCATACTGCATAAAGTTCAAATTTGGTTGAATTGTTAGATTGGTAAAGAAACTAGCACCCTCGAGATGACAAACGGAGCTTTGTTTGACTCCATGATCATTCGATGATTTAGGAAATACTAGATGTGGCATTTGGATGTGCCATATGTGTTAACACAAGCCTTCGGATTTTTTTAAACAATTTACTAATAAAGAAAAGTAGAAAGTATTTACATATAGTTTTTAATATTTAATATATATATATTTATTTTTTATATTAATATAAATAGTTTGTGGAATTTAAAGTCACCTCGGATACATATTTTTAGCGGTTTTTTTCATATACATTTTATTTGTATATAAGTGCACACTAACGTGCAGCCTGTTCCAAAAAAAGGCAGCTGTGCCGACCCTGCCAATTGTTTTAATTACCTCCATACTCTGTAATATTATGGAGCGTATATTCAACGCCCGCTTAGTGGCAAATCTAGAGCAAAATGACCTTCTTAGTGACCGACAGTATGAGTTTCGCCAAAATCTGTCAGCTGGGGACCTTCTAGCGTATACCACACACATATCGGGCGAGGCACTCGAGAACAGTGGAAAAACACTTGCTGTTTCCCTTGATGTCTCGAAGGCCTGATTGACGACTCTAATTGACTGGGTAAAGGACTTTCTGAGTGAACGGTCTCTCCGGGTCGTCGTTGATGACTACTCATCCGATCCTGTGGCGACTGATGCCAGTGTTCCTCAGGGTTCCGTTCTCCGTTGTTGGGGGTTGAGATATCCCCAAATATGAACTTCGGGCGGTTCATTGAATCCAAGGCCAAAGCAGCTGCGAGGAAGCTGGGTGTCCTTGCAAAGGTGCGGCGATACTTCACGCCGGGACAGCTGCTTACTTTATATAAAGCGCAAGTCCGATCGTGCAAGGAGTATTGTTGCCATATATGGCCTGGAGCTGTAAAACACCTAGCAGCTTTAAACTCAATGGAAA
This sequence comes from Parnassius mnemosyne, assembly GCA_963668995.1. Lineage (NCBI taxonomy): Eukaryota > Metazoa > Arthropoda > Insecta > Lepidoptera > Papilionidae > Parnassius > Parnassius mnemosyne. The sequence goes on along the minus strand of CAVLGL010000081.1, from coordinate 39,312,324 downwards.
GACGTGCTAAGAGTCATATTGGTGACCCGAATTTGATTAAAACCAATCTTAACAGTCTAGAACACAGGCGCAAAGTAGCCAGCCTTTCCGTTTTCTCCAGGATGCATTTCGGGGAGTGTGCACAAGAATTGCATAATTTAATTCCTCTTTCTCCCTTCAACCATCGGACAACTACACGTTTGGCCAGTCTCCACTCTATCGTTGTGATTTACCACGCACTCGAACCAAACAGTTTGCTGCGGCGTTCACTATGCGTACATCAAAAGAGTGGAATAAGTTGTCAGCATCTGCCATTCCATCCGATTACAGTGTAAGTGTCTTCAAGGAAAGAGTGAATAAGCTTTTGTTAAGTCAGTGCGCTTCACCATCTTAGGCTACATCACCACTTACTATCAGGTGGGATTGTAGTTAAGCGCTGGCTTAAAATAATATTAAAAAAAAACAGTTTCCATACCCGCCTGCTAGAAACAGAAACTTTTTTATTTAATATAGATTATAAATAATACTTATTGAAAGTCACTCTTTTGTTTAATTTACCACTGGTTCGGTAAAAAAAACCTTTGTCCTTGGAAGAACCAGCAAGAAACCCAGCGTTATTTAAAAAAAAATAACAGCTTACAATCATGTATGTTACACAATTCGCAACACAAAGGAGATTAGAAATATCTTGAAATTACTAAAAAAAAATTACCTCATATCCCAAAAATACTAATATTTTTGGGATATGAGGTAATTTTTTTTTTAGGATCGGGTGACTAACGAGCACACAGTCCACCTGATGGTAAGTGGTTACTGTGACCCATAGACATCTACATCTATCCTCAATAAAGGCTCAAGATGCAGATGCGTTCTCACCCGTGAGGACTAAGGTGGAATGCCTCTTTGCCAGTAAAAAGGGTCTCCGGTTCTCTACACTCACCATATGAAACACAGCAGCGTTAAGCTGCTATTTTGCGCTGGTTTTCTGTGAGAGCGTGGTCCTTCCCCGTTCGAGCCGACCCATTCGTGCTACAACCATAATATAGCTGCAGCATGGCTCTAACACGTAGATTAATTTATATATTAACTACTACTAATAAAACTAAACTACTAATAAAATTAAGGTAATTTATATATTATGGCAAATATCCCATTTATAAGGCTATCTATAAGGGAAGCCTATCAGCAGTGGACTTTTGACTGACTATAATGAATAAATAATGATGATGAATACTACATTGTTACAAATAAATAGAGAACTAAGTTATAAATGTCTAATAAATCTTAGTTTAAATAACTTTCGTCAGCCAAATCAAAACAGAATGGCCGCAAAGTTAAAGTGTAAACTGGAGAGGATTAATGACAGTGACAGCAACTTTGGCAAGTTGTCACCTAGTCCCGAAACTTGAACGTTCGCTTGCAAGATTGGGAACCTACCCGACTTGGGAATCCCTTTTGTTATACTAACGATATTTGTAATGTGATTGGATCTATCTTTCAAAGTGATTGTGAGAGCTCTCCTGAGGTTGGCAGACGGACTTATTAGCAATGTTCCCCGCGTCTTCATCCGCTTCTAATTTTGGGTTTAATTCTTTTTTACTTTTTTATGCATTTAGTAAAAAGTTGTTATTTTGATATGACAGATACTTCAAGTTTATTTATTTTTATAGATTTATTTTTATGAATGAATTAATGAATTTATATTAAAACAGGCCCATAGCTTTGTTAGTAACAATTGTGCCTTATATAATATGCTAATTCTACTAAAACTAAAAAAAGAAGAAAAATGTGAAAAGAAGATAAAATTGACATTGTAGAGACGGTAAATAGATGCCTTGACGCATAATTTAGGTCACACAGCTTTTACATTATGCAGATGTATACATCGTCACAGCATCGGCGAGTCCCACCTGTTGTCAAATACGCCCAAGATGCTGTGTGTGCTCTAGCGAAAGTGGTTTAGCTTGGAAGGGTACCTCTTTCTATCGACGACGAGTTTATCATGTATATAGTAGAAGGAATTTTTATACGTGTTAGAGCCATGCTATACGTCGCAGAGCCATGTTACACGTGGTAGAGCCATGCTTTATGCGTGGTAAGCCCATGCTGCAGCTATATTAATATTATAGTTGTAGCGCGAATGGGTCGGCTCGACCGGGGAAGGACCACGCTCACAAAGAATACCAGCGTAAGATAGCAGCTTAATGCTGATGTGTTTCGTATGGTGAGTGTAGAGAACCGGAGACCCTTTTTACTGGAAACGAGGCATTCCATCTAAGTCCTCACGTGTGACAACGCATCTGCATTTTGATTCGTAAACGTGGATAGATGTAGATGTGTACGGACCACAGCAACCACTTACCATCAAGTATACTGTGTGCTCGTTTGTCACCCTATACTATAAAAAAAGGATATTAAAAGAATTTAGTGAATCTAGATCTGATATTGCTCGCATGTTACAACCATCATCGTTACAGCCCTTCACAAGTCCACTCCTGAACATAGGCCTCCCTCATAGAGTGCCTCGTACGGGGCATTTTGACGCGTTTTTTTTTATTATTTTAATCAGTTATCAGGAAGACGTTGCTACCCATACCCTATTTCAGTTTCCCTCTGTCACCTCTTATACCACCGACGGGGCGATATGGGTTAGTAGATTTTGTTACACCACCACTACACGGTTAATGTATGATACATATAATATATACAATAATGACACAATGGAACAGAGGTACAATAGGTAAAAATACTTAAAATAGACTAACAAAAAAGCACTCTGTAACGCAAAGTCGGAAATAAATCTTTCTCGTTAAAAAAGTAAGCAGAAAGCATTTCACAGAAGAAAAACGTACAGGTAAAGCAAGAATATGTTTGTACAGCGAGTGATACATAGCGCCATTTAGCCGACAACAAATACAAATATACCGGTCTCGTGACGTTCGCGTCCCGTCCCCGTCTCGATTTAGAACGGCATTGCTGCATAATGTGTAGATTGGATGCAAATCGCGCGGGGCCCCGACTAATTTATCCGCACGTAAATTTGTACGGGTCCTCTCTGTAGCAGTTTTGCACTCCTGTTAAGGCCGATATGTTCAAATCAATATGTTAATTAATCATTAAAGGTGATTTGTATAATACATATGATTCAAGTTTTTTTACAACATTTTTTTTAAATAGAATAACGGCAATAATCCATTAATCTCACTAAAAGTCAAGCAATAATTATTGGTAGTTCGATATTAGCTGATAGGGTTGACTTTTCTGTAATACTACCTATTCTCCTCAATTGCATTCACAACCCTTATAGTGATAAAGTTAAGAATTTTGGAATACATATCGACTCCTGTCTAACATGGTCACCACAAATTAACGAAGTCGGTAGGAAAATGTTTGCAGCGCTCTCTGCGGAGACTTAGAAATTTTCTACCTACTGCCACTAAAGTTGTGCTTGGTCAATCCCTACTTCTGCCTATTCTTGACTATGCTGATGTTTGCTACTGATGGAAGCAATTACTAAGCCTCCGTTGTCCATCCGTCTGTCTACATCTCATGATTCTTAATAGGTAGACAGTTGTAATTTTTACAGAATGTGTATTTCTGTTGCCGCTATAACAACAAATAATGGATTCTAAACAAAAGGAGGCTCCCCTACTAGAAATATGTATTGCGATGGTACGGAACCCTTCATGCACGAGTCCGACTCGCACTTAGCCAGTTATTTTTAATTAGATTACGAAGTGCACACTCTTCCTCGTGAGTACGGAAATATTGCATAGAGTAGTTAAATATTAATAATACTTATAGCATATAGATTTAAGGTGAACTTTGCATTTGTTCCTAGTGATTGTTTCAAATATATTTATGTCCAAGGAGACTTGCGAGCAATATCGCAAGTCTCCTTATGAGACTGATAGAATATAGGCGCTAAATAACTCAGTTGTTTCAGCATGATTGTAAAGGCTAAATAATGACCGTTTTACATTAATGAAGAACTAATAATAAAGAAAATCTCAAATTAAACAATTTACTTTTAAATTATGAAATAAATCTCTATGAATATCCAAGAAAAAGTATTATATTTGTACTTTTTAAGATGTTTTCTTAATTATTTCTATTTTATTTTTATTTTTAACGCCTGAATATGGTAAAGCATTTCAAATTTTGTACTCAGAAAAGTTACAGCAACATGATATAACTTAACTAAAATAAATATTTGAATATTGAATGATCCGACATTAACAATAACACTTCCAAACTGGACTTCAGGGCAGAGTCAGCTAGAGCAGCTGTTGGTAATGAAATTTTCATACGGATCGGACACGTGGCCACGACAAATTACAGAGTATGTCACCTTTTTCAATTAGACCCGAATTTTAACTGCATTTTGGCGGTGTTAAGGAACCTAATTAAAATTTTATCGTTACCGTTGCGAGATAAATTACTATTGTCACTTAGCTGGTAAAGGGGAATGTTCATGTCATGAAATATTCACATACCTTTAAGAGTGACTGTTAATCAAAATGTTAGTTAATTGGTGTAATTTTAATTTAATATAATTATTAATTTTTTTTTATAAAAGGGTGACAAACTAGCACACGGTCCACCTGATGGTAAGTGGTTGTTGCTGCTCATAGACAACTACATCTATCTTCGTTTGCGAATAAAAATGCAGATGCGTTGTCAGCCGTGAGGACTAAGATGGAATGCCTCTTTTCTAGTGAAAAGGGTCTCCGGTTCTCTACACTCACCATACGAATCACAGCAGTGTTAAGCTGCTATTTTACGCTGGTATTCTATGAGAGCGTGGTCCTTCATTAATTATTAATTAATTTTTAGTTTATACGCGTGAAAAATAAAGGATATACTTATATAATTTATTATATAATAAGGTTAACAAGCGAGCACACAGTCCACCTGATGGTAGATGGTAAGAATCAAAATGCAGATGCGTTGTCACGCCTGAAGACAATGATTAAATGCCCCGTTACCAGTAAAAGGGTCTCTGGTTTTCTACGCTAGCCATACGAAACACAGTAGCATAAGGCTGCTATTTCACGCTGATGGGCTAATCTTCAAAATGTCTGGACTGTGATAAAACTTTACAAACAGATATAAAGCAATGCTATGACGGGATCTGGGTTAATTTTTCGGCAAAATTTAAAGATTTTTTTTGTTAAAAACTTTAAAAATAATAAAATAAATCGTCTTTAACCATCGGAAATCTAAGTAACGCCTGAATACGGTACGAAAATAATAAAACCTATCTAGATGAAGCCGGAGTGGATAGCTGGTATAAAATATTAACCACTGCGCCTACAAAACCCCCGGCCAGCGTGACAACTACGGTAAATATCCATCTATTAGGCAATCTGTGGGACGGCCTTTGTTTAGCCGCGGGGTTTTTATAAGCTTTAATAAAAATGAGGATGATGAGATTCCAAATGAACCCATACAAAAACTAATCTAACTGAGCGAGTGCACAGCGTAACTCCTAATTTCTATCGGCAAAAAATGACGTTTAAATGCTAAAACGTGCGACCCGATGCAATTAGTCCCGCTCCGGCGGCGGAGGCTAACTACCGACCGCGTCAGACGACCCCTCTAATTGTAGAAATATGTAAATGTTATCCCAACGCACGTTACCTTCTCAATTAATTGTTTCATTTTAATCAAACCGGTTTCTGAACAATGGGACTCTTTCTTGTGTGATTGTTTGAAGTTTGTAGAATGAGAGCTATACTCAAGAATAAAGGAAAGATAAAAAGAAAGAATATTTTGGCACAAACCATAGACAAAAACAATAATATTTTTGACGTAGTAGAACCATGCTGCAACTATATTAGTAGTATATAGTTGCAGCATGGTTCTCAGTATAACTTAATGTTGGACTCGTAAACATAAGAAATAATAATATTAAATGTTCGGTGAAACCGAACACCTTTGTCAGCAATTGGCGCCATGCCGCCAATTTGTTTAGTGCACTTTCGTTACGCAACAGTTGCGGGTGCATTCACAACAATTTATTAACATTTTTGTAACGGTTTTAAATAAAGTGATTTTTTACTATTTCGAACGTTATCAATTCAACATTCTTAACAAACAACCAGACACACCCCCGACATCTGGTCCTTCGAGCCGTGGTTTTTAGTGAGTTTCAAGTGTGAGCAATCGGTCCTCTGGCCTCCCACAAGCGGGTCTCACCAGCGGATTGAGAAGGTGCGTTATTCACATGAGGGCTTACTAAAAATCTAACGAAACATTAACAGGGGTATAGTGTCTGCGTAACATAAACAATAACATTACGAACAACAACAATAAACAATGGAAGATCTTCTACGAAAACAGTCAGAATTAACAGCAGACATCCAGAAAGAGTTGGATAGCTTCAAGAAAGATAACACTGAACGGAGGTATGCCACAGCGAAAAGAAGACTGGAGCGCCTAAACGTATTCATTGAAGATTTTCAAGCTAAGCACGAAATCTTGGTCCAGTGCGAAGATCAAACCAGTGATTACTTTCTCAACAAACATTACGAATCGGTAAGAAAACTGTATTCTAGTGCTGTAACAACAATTGAGAAGTATGTGCAGAAAGAATATTTTGAGCAAGAAGTATTTCATGATATGCCTAAAACGCCCAGCAAACAAAAACCAACCGTAAGTACGGTACCACCAACATCTGTATCTGTATGCAATAACATGGAGGAAAAACTAAGAAGACAAGGAGCTAATTACAAAGCATTGCAAAGAACTATAGATACTATAAACATCGAAACAATAACAGAGAAGTGGGAGTTGGAGGATACTCTTAGAACATTAGAAGCGCGTTGGTCGAAAGTGGATTCCCTCCATTGGGAGATTGAGAGCGAACTTAACGGTTTAGAAGATAGGGAACTGGAAGACCTATTCAACAAACATGAAGAGGAATATAACAAACTAAAAAATGCCATTAACTCGAAATTTTGGTCGGAGATGCACCGGGAGAAAACAACCCCTAAAATAGAAATACCCACCTTCCACGGAAATTACAACCAGTGGGTGTCGTTCAAGGATCTCTTTACAGAAACTGTGCATAATAACACGGCGCTCTCAAAGGCACAAAAAATGCAGTTCCTCAAAAGTAAAATCCGTGGGGAAGCTGAACGCCTAATTCAACATCTGCATGTCAGCTCAGATAACTATAGCGTTTGTTGGGATATTCTCAATCAGCGTTATAACAATAAGAAGTTAATATTTTCCTCTCACATTAATAATCTGTTGGACTTGCCTAATATGAAAACACAATCATTTGTCTGTATAAAACGCATGCATGACGTCACGCTGGAAAGTCTGAACTCTATTAAAAATTTAGGCGTGGATATCAGCACATGGGATCCGCTCATCGTGCATATTCTGGATCTGAAACTCGATTCTCACAGTCACTCTGAATATATTGACTCACTAAGGGACCGCAGAGAACTTCCTACATTGAAGGATTTTCTTAACTTTTTGGAGGGAAAATTCACAGCTATGGAGTCATCCCGGAGGAACATACATCAGAAAACTAACTCAAACAATCAAAATTCTCAACAAATGCAGCCATCAACTTCTTACGGAAGATTTTATAAATCAAACAATTACAGTAACATGACAAAGGAGGTCAAGCAAATTGCAAGGTCAGCATTCAACGTGACTGCAATAAAATGCCCGCTTTGTCACAATGAACACGGTTTATACAATTGTAAACGTTTTCTGGAATTAACAAATGACCAAAAACTGAAAACCGTGAAAGAGCTGAAAGTATGCATTAATTGTCTATTTAACCACAATGGCAACGAATGCATATCCACAAAAACATGCCGAAAATGTACGAAAAAACACAACACTATAATGCACGATGCTTGTGCCAAGCGAGTTACATCCGCGGCCAGTGTCACAGCAGCCCAACCAAACAATGACGACAGCAACACGTCGCTGCACTCGCACGTGTCTCAAAACATAGAACAAAATAAGTCATCTGAAGTCCTGTTAGCTACCGCTATAGTGAATGTCACGGCCGCCGACGGCACCTCGATGAAAATGAGAGCACTGGTAGACCAAGGGTCTCAGATATCCCTTATCACCGAAAGTGCAGCTCAACGACTGAAAATCAAGAGAAACAATTGCAAGGGGTCTATTTTTGGAGTTGGCGAAAGAGAAAGTAACGGAAAGGGCATGATAAACATAAAATGTCAGTCGATTTATAATGATTTTAACTTTCAAACTGACGTCATTATTATGAAGAATTTAGTCGGAAAACTACCTAACAAAACATTTATGAAACCTAACTGGACATGCATCGAGAATATATCACTGGCAGACCCTGAGTTTTATATAAGTCGCCCAATAGATATATTGTTTGGCGCTGATATTTATTCAACCATTTTACTTAACGGAATGATTAAGGGGGAGAACTCAACACAGCCTATCGTGCAGCAAACTCACTTAGGCTGGCTCTTATGTGGAAGTGTGAACACATATAAATGCAACGTTTTGCTACATAACTTAGATGAGATTAAGAGGTTTTGGGAAGTCGAAGAAATAAGTGGACCATCTAATTTATCCCTTGAAGATCAAAGCTGCGTCGACTTCTACAATTCGACAACAAACAGGAAAGAAGATGGCCGTTATGAAGTTAGACTACCGCTAAAAGAAGACATTGAAAATAAACTGGGATCATCAAAATTATCAGCCTTGGCTCAATTTAGAAATTTGGAGAAGAAATTTCATAAGGATGCAAAATTAGCAAACGATTATCGAGCGTTCATGAGTGAGTACTTGGCCTTAAAACATATGAAGCCGGCGAACAGTAATGAGACACCGGAATACTATTTACCGCACCACGGTGTAGAAAAGGCCGATTCATTAACAACCCAATATAGGGTTGTCTATAACGCCTCACACAAAACATCATCGGGGTACAGTCTAAATGACTTGATGCATACTGGCCCGAATTTACAAGTTGACCTTCAGATGCTCCTTCTTAAATGGAGGCAATATCAATACGTTTTTACAGCCGATATTGAAAAAATGTTTAGGATGATTTTAATAAATGAGGATGACCAGAAATATCAGAAAATTTTTTGGAGACAAAGACCTGAAGAGCCTATACAAACATTTTTCTTAACAACAGTCACTTACGGGACACGAGCGGCACCTTTTCTAGCCATGATGACCTTGTGAAGGCTAGCAGCTGACGAACGAGCAAGTTTTCCAGAAGCGGCAAAAATTGTCGAATCAGCATTTTTTATGGACGATCTTTTATATGGAACATCGTTCATAGAAGAAGGAATGAAACTTATATCTGATTTAAAATTACTGATGAAGTCAGGAGGTTTCAATTTGCGAAAATGGTCGTCAAACGAACCACAGCTTTTAGAAAACATAAAACAACCAGGAACCATAACAGAGACAGAACAGAGAGAGGTGTATAATTTTAAAACCGAAAACATTTCAAAACCATTAGGATTATGCTGGGATCCGAAGGACGATACATTTTTATTTCAACATAAAATACCAAAGGAAACATTACCCTTAACAAAAAGAAGATTGCTGTCTGAAGTTTCGAGACTCTTTGACCCTCTAGGATTTTTGGCGCCACTTTCGACAAAACTGAAACTGCTTTTTCAAAAACTGTGGCAAGAAGATTTGAAATGGGACGATAAGGTTTCACCTGAAATAGAGAAGGAATGGGCTATGATAAAGACAGAAATCAAGATCATTAATCATTACAAGATCCCAAGGTGGATCCTGTGTCACAAAGATGACGTCATACAGTTGCATGGCTTTTGTGACGCCTCACTGGAAGCGTATGCTTGCGTCATTTATGCGAGGATTGAGGGGAAGCAGGCGACGCTAGTAGCTGCTAAAACCAAATTAGCTCCATTGAAAAAACCGATAACAGTTCCTAGACTAGAACTTTGTGGGGCTAATTTACTATCAAAACTAATGAAAAAAGTAACAGAAGCTTTTAGTCAACATGAACTGGATATTTATGGCTGGACGGACTCGACGGCGGTGCTCGGCTGGCTGCAAGGTGATCCGACCCGATGGAAACCCTTTGTTGCAAACAGGGTGCAAAAAACAACTGACGTCATGCCAAGCGCGTGTTGGCGTTATGTAAAATCAAACGAAAACCCCGCAGACGCGGCGAGCAGAGGGTTATATGCATTACAACTTAAGGAACATAAACTGTGGTGGCAGGGGCCATCCTGGCTCTCAACATTCAACAAAGAACAGTTACAAACAGAAACATATACAACAAATCATGATTTAAGATCAAAACACGTACATGTCACCCAGAATCAAGAAGATCATACGATTAATAATTTGTTACAAAACTATAGTTCACTCAACAAAATAATACGAATTGTCGCTTGGTTATTGAGGACACTTGCACCGAAGCCGCGCGTGCAAAGGCCGAGCTATATCACGTTACATGAACTTGCTGCCGCAAAAATGCTGATCGTGAAGTATGTGCAACACAATGAATTTAAAACGGATATTGAACATTTACGTAAATCGGGCACAGTAACAACACAAAGTAAATTATTAAATTTGAATCCATTTATTGACGAAGCCGGATTGTTGAGAGTTGGTAGTCGCTTAAAAAGATTGCAATTAAATATGGAAACAAAACATCCCAAAATCATTCCTCGAAACAGTCGCCTAGCAGAGCTACTAATCCATGAAGCCCATAAACTTACCTTTCATGGAGGTCCCAAATTGGTGTCTGCTAATCTCAGACAACAATACTGGATCGTTGGAGGACTAAGCGCAGTGAAAAAACAGTTGAGAAACTGTGTGATGTGTCGCAAGAACAAGCCAGAACTATCCCATCAATTGATGGGTGATTTGCCACCTGCACGAACGGAGCTTGCGCCCCCATTCTTCCATACGGGGGTAGATTACACCGGTTTCGTAGAAGTTAAGGCCAACAAAACAAGAAGTGCAAGATCATCGAAGGGCTACATAGCAGTTTTCATCTGTATGGTGACAAAGGTGGTGCACTTGGAGTTAGTATCCAACCTGTCCAGCACCGCTTTCCTTGCTGCCCTGCGAAGAATGTCAGCACGTCGCGGAGCTCCGTGTCACCTATATAGTGACTGTGGAACGAACTTTGTCGGTGCCAACCGCGTTATACAGGAGGAGTACGAACAGCTGCGACAGACATTTGATGACAATTTCTTGAGTGTGCTGGCTAATATGAACATTAAGTGGCATTTTAATGCCCCTTCATGGCCGAGCGCTGGGGGGCTCTGGGAAAGAACTGTTCAGAGCCTCAAATTCCACCTAAGGCGAGTCGTGGGCGAACAGCGGCTTACGTTTGAAGAATACTCTACCATCCTAGCACAGCTGGAGGCGTGCTTAAACTCCCGGCCCCTGTGCGCACTCACGGAGAATATTGAAGACTTAGAATATTTATCGCCGGCGCACTTCCTTACTGGACGAGCAGGATTAACGATCATCCAAACTACCGAAGACGCTAGAACCAGATGGCAAAATGTGGCAAAAATGGCTGAAATATTCCAACAAATATGGAAGAAGTGGAGGTCAGAGTACTTATTAGAATTAACTGTAAGAACCAAATGGTTTCGACCACAACGGAACATAGGAATTGGGGATCTGGTGACAATCCATGATGACAACCTGCCTGCTGGGAAGTGGCCTATGGCAAGAGTGGTCGAGTTACATCCTGGCAGCGACGGCCACGTTCGAGTTGTAACTCTTAAAACAGAAAAGGGGTATTTAAAACGGCCTATTGTAAAACTAAGCATTTTACCAATTCAAAAAGCAAGCAGTGACAGCGATAGCAGCGAACAGTTGCAAGAAAATAAAACAACAAACAAGAGGTCAATAGGTCATTCAAGTTTACACTCCATCGTTATGACTTTACTATTCTTTACAACATTGGTGTCTACGGTGAATGGAAGAAGCAATATAACTCATCTGAATGAAAAACAAACATTGTACTTTAACCCGTTGGCAAAACTACAGCTTCTGAGAGATCAATGGACCCTAGTAACCTACTATGAGATGGAACCCTTTTGGGATGGGACAGAAGCATTCAAGAAATGATTAGACTACCAAGAAAAATCATGCATAATTATGGATACAAACAACAAATGTAACCTGATTGTTCCACAGCTACGTCACGAGTATACGGAGTTACAATACTATAATCAGCTGTTGCTGACCCAACATTTTACCGAGCGCTCGAGACGGCGACGACGCGGCCTTATCAATGGGGTCGGTTACCTGGCTAATACATTGTTCGGAGTATTGGATGAGCGATTCGCCGAACAATATACACGTGACATTAACTTTATCAAACAAGACCAAGCCCACCTTAAAAGGTTGTGGATCAATCAGACATCTGTGGTAGAATCAGAATACAACTATCTGAAACGGTTGGAGGGAATTATGGATAAACAACACAAAGCTATAAATAGACAACTAAACAATCTTGGTGAGGCTATAAAGACACTACAACGAGAAGTAATCGAAGTCGATAAGGAAGAAGATTTCACTATGTCGGCAATTATGGCTACCAATATGATCCATAAATTGAAAGAAATCCAGGCAATGATGGTTGAAACGATTACAAATATTTACCAAGGCCAATTCAATTTACATTTGTTAACGCCACAACAATTACAAGAACAACTAAATATTATTGCCGGATTATTAACCAAAGACTTAACACTGCCAGTTGAAAATATACATACAGATTATCACAAGTTATACAGACTCATGAAGATCAGAGCCAGGATAACAAAGGATTATTTTATATTTGAAATTAAGATTCCGTTAATAAGCCGTGAATCATTTAATCTGTATAATGTGATCTCCATCCCGAAGAAAATCGGCATCTACGTCTTAACAATATCACCAGTAGCTGAGATCATCGCAATCAATCTCCAAAAGGATAGCTACTTACCTATAACTCAAGAGAACTTGAAGGAATGTGTCTCATGGGATGCCAAAACATTTATGTGTAAACTACAAACTCCAGTATTTAAGATGAAATCTGATAAAGATTTGTGCATCTTAGACAGTACTAATAATGAATGTAAAACAAGCAAAACCGCGTGTGAGAACAAGTGGACTGGATTAACTACAATGAACACTTACCTTTATTTTTGTTGCGAACAATGTCAGCTGAGAATAATATGCGGAGATCGTGTTTCCGCACACCACCTGATCGGTAGCAACGTCATATATCAAGACGACGAGTGCGTCATCAAAACAAACGACTTTACGATTTATGGACATAGAAATTTTGGAAGCAAAATGAACCTTAATTACGACATACAAATGCCAAATATAGCACCGATAAATCATATAATAAATATATCGTTAGACCACTATTTAAATGACAATGATACTGTAGCCGAACTCACATTATTTAAGAAGGACATAGAAGATAAAATTAAATCATTAAAACAAAGTAATGTGAATGAGGGACAAAGTGTATCATTTCATGATATACACCACTACGCTTTAATTTACTGCATCGTCGGTGTTATACTTCTGGTGGGAGTGATAGCAGCATGGCGTAAGGTGCGACGGAGTTGGAACAACCCTAATGTAGACCCGAAAACGGAAGAGCAGCGCTGCTCTCGCCCGTATCCTGCGCCGCGAACCAGCATCTCCACATCACAACAGGATATTCAGATGGTGGACATGAACATTTCAGGAAAACAAGATGTGAAATCGCGCGTTGCGTTCCCTAAATTAGTGCTCACTGATGAATCTTTATAATATGTGTTTCTTAATTTTTAATTTTACTGTTTATGTTATCTTCATCCCCCGGGAATATGTTCGGTGAAACCGAACACCTTTGTCAGCAATTGGCGCCATGCCGCCAATTTGTTTAGTGCACTTTCGTTACGCAACAGTGGCGGGTGCATTCACAACAATTTATTAACATTTTTGTAACGGTTTTAAATAAAGTGATTTTTTACTATTTCGAACGTTATCAATTCAACATTCTTAACAAACAACCAGACACACCCCCGACATTAAAACTACAAAACGAAAATTTTACACCGACGTGTTGATTCAGTCTGCGGATGTCTCTACTGTGAAAATGTTCCATTCCAGACTCCATTAATTCTGAACTCCATCAACATCAACCCGAATAATGGCGAGACGATTCCCATCCAGATCTATTAGTACTGAAAATCGTCCTTGAAAAACAAAACCATAGTATGTCCTACCTCCCCTGTCCAACAAAAAGTAAGTGTGGACATATGCCCATAGAGTCGAATGATGAGGGGGAGGGGGAGGGGGGGGGGTTACAAATATCCATTACCGATTGCAGCTGTGGATACATTCATCGATTTTTTATTTTTTTTTTTGCAACTAGGGTCCGAATTTACGGCTCTGTGGCGTAGACGCTTAGCAATTAGTTTCGGCGTTGAGAGGGTTCGATTCCTGTACGAAACCAAAGTATTTGTATGGCCTGCGAATAATTGTTCCAGCTCTGGATGTTTGTCCTTTTTAAATCAATGTACAAACACTATCTCCAGCGAAGAGATTTAAGCGATAGTTGCCTAATGGTAGGGTACGGACCGTGAATTAAATTTTTACAGCAACAGCATTAATGTGCTATTTTACGCTGGTATTTTTATGCCGGCCATGTTAGTCAAAGAACCGACAAGCGATAGGTAAGAAAGTACTGGTAAGAGATGCAGGAAATCAATGGATTCAGGTGGACTTGTGAAGAGCTGTTATGATGATGATGATGATGATGATAATTCTGTGAGAGCGTGGTCCTTCTCTGGTCGAGCCGACCCATACATGATACAACCGTAATAAAGCTGCAGCTATCACGTATAAAGTTAAATTGGGACTATACGTAAGAGCAATAACGGTAGCTATTTCTACTAAACTCATTTTAATTCGTATTGGGTAAGGCGCACTGGTCGTAAACACCCGGGAATAGAAACAGCACTTACTAGTTTGAGAGACAAATCACCCTAGAAACGAGTAACACAGATTGCGTTACCACAAAATGACCCTAAAGAGTTTATTATAAGCAAAGTTACTTAATAAATGATTGGGGCTTTTCACGACACTTTTTTAGTATCTTGTGGATAATGAAAACGGAACACCGAAGTTATTCTATAATCGTATATAATAATCTAAGTGATGAATTATGCAATAATAACCTCGGTTTTCATTGGCACGTAAGATTAAAGCTTGCATTTGGCCGATTTTTAATTAATGGAACATAGCACTAAGTCTTAAACTGCGCTTTCAAGTCCTTCAGCTACTACTGTTATCGTTACGACGTTATTTAAAATGCATTACTGAACGTAGGGCTCCCCTATCGATTGCCCCATAGGTAGAATGTTGCCCCCCTTGGCAGCTAGGTTGGAAACTACAGTTTCTATTTCATATTTTAGTTGGTATTAGGAAGACGCTGCTGCCCGTCTCCTGGTTTGTTTTCCTCTGTCGCCTCTAACGACACCCCCGGCACTATATTATGGGGTATTGGGTATTTTCACACCGCAATTGAATCATATACGAGCGAAACATAATTATAATATGTTGAAATACTGGCAAATTATGTTTTTTCAAGCCATATAACTGGCAAAGTTGAGAAAACGTGTTGAAGATTTCGAATTTTAACACTTTAGTATAAAAAAATCTATATCACTCACAACACTTACATCAACGACGCACTTCATGTTCACCATCATGACAAAAGTGACTACCAAATATCGAGTATATTTAATAGAATCAGGCGTTACTTTGCGGAAGTCCATTATATAAAAGCTTTTAGAAAAATTTACTTCGCAAATATCCACGTTATAAAATAAAATGATGTGTCTTACCTAGTATGAAGAGCACCTCCCGCCCTCCCTCAATTGCGTGCACTATCCCCGTCACCACTAATCCCAGCACCGCTAGTGTAGTAGTGTTGGGAGAAGCGGTGCTGGGATAAGTGGTGACGGGGATAGTGCACGCAATTGAGGGAGGGCGGGAGGTGCTCTTCAACGCACTGCTCTGCTCTGCAATTATTCCGTAATTCCGGAGGTCATTCATTATGAAAAAATTGTATACTCGATATTTAAAAGCTTTTAGAAAAGATTAGTGGTGACGGGGATAGTGCACGCAATTGAGGGAGGGTGGGAGGTGCTCTTCATACTAGGTAAGACACATCATTTTATTTTATAACGCGGATATTTGCGAAATAATTTTTTCTAAAAGCTTTTAAATATCGAGTATACAATTTTTTCATAATGAACGACCTCCGGAATTACGGAATATGACACAAAGAGAAATATAGAGAGAGTGCGATAAGAAAAATAAATTAATTATAATTCTTTACGATACTCTGATATGTAAATTTCTAATTTCACGGAATCATCTGAATCTGAAGATTGGACCATTCCCAAGGGTGATATGAATAGTCTTACGTGTATTTAATAAAATTAAATTCATGTTTCTATAGGGAGGACCCTGTGTCTTATCGCGGTAGTTCCTAATTTATAATTTAGGGGAATTCGTAATTAGGCGCACAATAAAAGTTACAAAGATCTTAAAAACTAAATGTTTTAGAAATTAACAAAAAAACATTAATACAAAATACATAAATTCTCACGCCTTGAATAAAACTATTTTTTTATGGATTGTAAAGCGTTTAACCAACTTATTATATATTCGAAACCCACGGTCACGGTGTGAATGTGACGGCCGATTTTCCAATGTTATACCTAACCACGGCTACCTTCAGTTAAAAATTATTAATTATAAAAAAGGATAAACAAAAACTTATATTTTCTTGAAGTCTTGCAGTTGTATGCTTTACATAGTAGAGCCGTGCTTAAACTATATTATGGTTGTAACACGAATGTGTACAATTGTACCTTAAATTATTTATTGTTTCTTTTTCTCTAATTTTTAAGTGTACAATAAAGTATATTTCATTCATTCATTTCATTCAATCATTATGGTTGTAGCACGAATGGGTTGGCTCGACCGGGGAAAGACCATGCTCTCACAGAATACCAGATGAGTGTAGAGAACCAGAAACCCTTTTTACTGGAAAAGAGGCATTCCATCTTAGTCCTCGCGGCTGACAACACATCTGCGTTCTGATTCGCAAACACAGCAACCACTTACTATCAGGTGGATTATGTGCTCGTTTGTCACCCTTATCCTATAAAAAATGCTTGTTTTAGGATTTAGTTTTGTTAATAATTGAAGGATCTCAAGCAGATAGTATCTCCCATGTGTGTTACCCAGATTTAGTCACACACAAGTATTGGCAGCGTAAGTCCACTACTCCACATAATCTCGTTGGTTTCGTAAGAGACGACAAAGGGAAAATAAAACAGGAGATGGGCATCAGTATCTTATTGATAATAACCGGAAATAATGAAAAAACTGCGGCTTTGGCATAGTTGCCAAGAAAATGTAATAATAAATTATTTCCTTTAATTTATTGCCTTTATAAAAGTTAAAGTTACAGCCAATATACGCCCCAGAAGTGAGCACAGGCCTTCTCTCAATTCTAAGAGGATTTTGGGCAAGGAAGTGTCACCGCGCTAGCAGATATTTTTTAATTTCTCAGACATGCAGGTTTCCCCAAAATGTTATCCTTTACTAGCAAGCACGTGGTAAATCAAACCTTAAAATTGCAATTAGCTATTTCATTAGTGATGTTTGAATCAAACCCAGGTATTACTTATAGTTATCATGGCTCTTTTTTTTTTGTAGGATTAGGGTGACAAACGAGCACACAGTCCACCTGATGGTAAGTGGTTGCTGCGGCCTATAGACATCTACATCTATCCTCTATTACAAATCAAAATGTAGATGCGTTGTCACCCGTGAGGACTAAGATGGAATGCCTCATTTCCAGTAAAAAGAGCCTCCGGCCACCTGCACTCACCAAGCGAAACGCAGAGGCAAACCTCTACTTCACGCTGGTTTTCTGTGAGGTCGTGGTACCACCCCGGTTCGAGCCGGCCCATCCGTGCAACAGCAAAAGCTGCCGCATGGCTCTACCACTGTATGACTCTAAATACTTATACTCATAATAAAACTAAAACTAAACTATATACTAATAATAAAATAATTATGAGTAAATTGGAATCAAAAGCCAATATTATATGCGAGAGTACTTCATAATATGATAACGATAAAAAAACCATTCACTCCATAAAAACCATCGAGGCTTAGTTACGAGGTCCGACGGAAACGCTCGATTATATACAGAGGGCAATGAATGTCCAACTTTATTTTTTCATGCCCGAGTGGAGCACTGAACGAGAATGAGTTGCGTTAAAAGTTTAAAAAGTTCACATGAACTAGTGCGGTTCGTGTAGTTCACAGAGTGAGTAAATGTAATTACAAAGCGGAGGTGCTTATTAAAAACTAGGTTACAGCAGGACTGCTTTACTCGAATAAATGGAATTAAATTTCATGTTATAACTATATTTTTATATAAAAGGGTGCAAACAAACACCTGGTGGTTACCGCCGCTTATGAATAACTGCAACACCAGGGGAATTGCAGATGCGTTGCCGGCTTTTTGTTTTCAAGATTTAGCTCTTTTTCAAACTGTTTAATGCCACGAAAAGTGTTAGAAATTTCTTAAAGAGTTTAATTTTTACTAAAATTGTTATAGCCAACAACGCATTGGGACGAAATCTTAATCAGTAACTGATGCAGGATGTCCATGGATGCAGGTGGTCCCGGACCGTGCAATATGACATTCCTTGGGGAGGCCTATGATCAGCAGTGGATTTGTAACGGGGTGTAATGATGATGATTGTTGGCGACGCGTCTATAAAAACATTTCAATTTATTAGTTAACCGATTACAAATAGCTTCCAAAAGCGAAAATTTCCAGTCATAATATTCTAATAAGAAAACGCTTAGTTGAATCTTAAAGAAATGTCGAATTAATAATTTGAAAGCCTTGGGTTCGATTCCCAGGCCGGACTAGTTCGTCGTTTTCTTAGTAATATTTTCTTAATAAATTCATAAAGGAAATTTTAAGATATAAGTTATGTCTCCGGGTTCAGTTCCCTGGTTGAGACCACCTTTCCAATAATATTGATAATTTAAAGAAATATTAAAATAAAATTAGAGACCAGGATTTGTTCCCCGGTCGAAATGATCACTTTGTGAATAAGTGGAATTAATGTAAAATAATTGCATAAGCATTGTCTTATATAATTTTGATACGTTTTGTACGAAAGTAAAATGTCTATTTTCAATGTTTGGTTCATAAAATATTTTCTTTGTGTTATCTGATAAGAACATGATAACAGATAACAACTTTGATAACTGATAAGAGATCCTTATTGGATACTACGAGTACCTTAAGGATTAAAAGTGTTTTAAATTGTAAAATATATAGGAAAAATGTAAATTAAACTATTGTATTAGTTAAGATATTTGTATTTTCAAATAAAGAACATTGTTTCAACCTTATATGTTAGATATTTAAGAATTCTAACTTACTAAATACTAAATATATTGAGCAAACCGTAAGGGAGTGATAGTACAAATTTCATGTAATCAAGTTGCAAAATTGCACAGAGAGCGCGGCTCTCTTTCGAGTATAGCCTTTTTGATACCCCGTTAGACTGATTTTCATGCAAATCCACCCCTCCTGGGAGGAAGTTATACGAAGACGCTGAAGACTGGGGGTACGAGGTCCTGGGCCCAGAGGACCCCACTCACATCCCCACCAAACCCGAACATCAGCCCGATGTCCTCGACATAGTGCTGTGCCATCAAATGCCTTATCCTATACGGCTAGAGGTGCTGTATGATCTGGACACACAGCACCTCCCCGTGTTGTTCACCATCGACACAAGTGCAGACGCCGTAGTGCCCAGAGCCTAAGGATGAAGACAAATTGGATCCGATTCCAAAAAGCACTGGAGGAACTCAAACTCGACGCCAACATCAACACAAAAGAAGACGTAGAGACAGCGGCTCTACATCTAAACAAGACCATTCAAGACAAACTACAACTTTCTTCACACCCTGTCTCTACGGGGCGCCGAAGAGAGGAACTCCCACACAGAATACAAGTCCAACTATCTGAGAAGCGGAAACTGCGCAAGCTCTGGGCATGAACACGATGCCCACTCGTCAAGAGGAAGCTGAATGCACTTACGGAAGAGCTGTCGGAAGCGGTGAGAGCGTTCAGGGGGGAAGCATGGGAGAGAAGAGTCGACGAAGCAGCAGAGTCACCCGCCTCCCTACACCTCCTGAATCGACAGCTCTCGAAAACACCAGCACCTGTCTGCCCACTAGTGGACAACACGGGTAAACGCATCTACGATGCCCACAGGAGGGCAGAGATGATGGCACAGCACTTAGAAACGCAATTCACACCAAATAGCATAGCGGAGGGGTACACTGAATATGCAGAAGACATACTAGACCGTGTACAGAAATACCTATCGAACCCGGCACCGCCCTTACGGGGCGAATACTTCATGTCGCCTTCGGAAGTGTGGCGCGCTATCACGCGCCTCCCCTCCCGTAAAGCGCCGGGATTCGACGGAATCACCACCATGGCAATTAAGCAAGAATCACCACCATGGCTGCCCAGAAGAGGGATTGTGGAGCTCTCCAGACTTTTCAACGGTATTTTAAGAACTGGCCACTTCCCGAGTAGCTGGAAGAGAGGAAAAATCATCGTGCTACCAAATCTGGGGAAGGACAGGAGGCACCCGGCTAGCTACCGCCCTATAACGCTATTACCGCACATAGCAAAATTATTTGAATAACTCTTACTGAAATGACTCCTGCAGCACATTACTCTACGAGAAGAGCAATTCGGCTTCCGTAGAGCACACTCTACGACCTCACAACTGGCCCGCGTGCTGCACTACCTCGCGGCTGAATACAATCGCGACCGCATCACTGTGGGGGTCCTCCTAGACATGGAGAAGGCTTTCGACAGAGTGTGGCACGCAGGGCTAGTCTTCAAGCTAATAGAGCAAACCACCCTACCGCCGATGCTTGTGCGGTTAATAGCGTCGTACTTGGAAGGGCGTAGCTTCTTCGAAGCCTAGAAGAGGCAAATTCGGTAGCACGACCGATCGCAGCGGGAGTGCCACAAGGCAGCTGCTTATCACCACATCTGTACGCGGTCTACACCAACAATATCCCCACTCTCCAAGACCAGCTGGAGGAGGGAGAAGAGGACGTCGTCCTTGCGCTATACGCAGACGACAGCGCATACTTTACGTCATCTCGTCGGGTAGAATTAGCTGCAAAGAATTTGCAGCGTCTACTGGACCTGCTACCTGAGTGGCTGGACAAATGGAGGATGGCGGTCAACGTCGTGAAGACCACCGCCTTCATGACCAGGCTGACAAGAACTCCACCAACCTTGCAACTCCGTGGGCAGGAAGTAGGTTGGAAGAGGACCATCACCTACCTCGGATGCCGTATAGATCGCTCGCTACGCATGACCCCGCAGGTCAACTACGTCGTAAGACAGGCCAGAGCCGCGCGAGCGAAACTATACCCAATTATGGCATCCAAATTACCACTGAACACCAAGATAGGTATCTACAAAACCTACGTCCGCTCGCGGCTGACCTACGCAGCACCAGCCTGGTACGCGTTGACCTCAGCCACTCAGCGTAAGAAGATGCAGGCCCAGCAGAATCTTGTACTACGGGCGATCGTGGGAGCCGGGCGATACGTCAGAAACGACGTCATAGCGCGAGACCTTAAAATAGAAACCATTCAAGAATTCGTGGCCCGTACTGTGTGACGGTTATTCGACCGAGCAGACAACGGGCCACACGAACATCTACGCAATCTAGCACCACTGCACGCGCGCCCTCCTGACGGGCGGCCACTCCCACGAGAACTTCTGCGCTCACCGCCCGGCAACGGGGACGCCGGGCGGTAAACAACCAACAAGCTGCTTCTAAAGCAGCACCCAAGACCGGGGGAGCCGTTGCCCCCCGCGATGATGCCCGGGTAATGAGGGCCACCTCGAAACCTGAAAACCTCCTGTCCCAAGAAAAGGGACGAACAGGAGAAGAACACCGTATATGCAAATCGTTCGGGACCAGCTACCAGTATATAATATAATCAAGAAAGAAAAGCAAATAGGGAAGTGATAGGGAAAGTAATTACTCTCTCACGGAGCGGTTTGAAGATAATTACTGTTTTATTCCCAAGGGATCCTTCACCTTTAAAAATAAGTACAGTCCTTCTGGTGTCGCCGGAGCGGCACATATTGAAAAATTAAGGCGTTGGGACCGGGACGACCTCGGAAGACCCGTAATCCCCGCCTGAACCTATTTGAAGAAAAAGGAAGAGGTCGACGCCCTTGTGTGTTACTCCGTTGCGTTGTTCCCGAACCCAAAGTAGGCGTTTTAGGCAGGATTTACCTATGCCTTTTTTTTAACTGGTCCTTCGAGGAGCAGGAGTTACCTCTGTACCTTTTCAACTGCTCTTTCGCAGCCGGATTAAGAGATGATTTAGCCTCTGTCTTTTTCAATTTGTCCTTCGAGTGCCGGATTGGATCAAGAAGCCGGCTTAGGAAGGAATTAGCTTCTGTCTTTTTCAATGATCATGAAACATATTTTCATAAATCACACCTTCGTTAAATCGCACAATATGAACATTTTAAATAGCTTAAAATATAAAGACAGATTATATCTTAATCCTATAATTTGTGCATGAGATATTAACAGTATATGCCAAAAATTCTACTCATTAAAAATTAGGTATAAACCTTCGTTTATTAATCTACGTACATTATATTCTAATATATCAAAGAGGATGTTTATGTATATGAAATCGTTTAACTCAAAATTTATTTGATGGATCACCATGAAAATTGGAATATATATGTGTTTTTCAATGTAGAAGGTTTA
Organism: Parnassius mnemosyne; assembly: GCA_963668995.1. Taxonomy (NCBI): domain Eukaryota; kingdom Metazoa; phylum Arthropoda; class Insecta; order Lepidoptera; family Papilionidae; genus Parnassius; species Parnassius mnemosyne. Next base: position 39,289,441 of record CAVLGL010000081.1, on the reverse strand, counting down.
TAATTTAGAAACAGAAAAAAAAATCATTTAAAGATAATTTACTAACAAAATTTAACATATTTGATTTTATTTTCTTAGTTTTCAATCAAGCGCGACAATTAATAAATTAAATTACATGCGTTAAAATAAAAAAAACGTTCCTAAACATAATCTATGATATGATATGATACATGGCAGGGCAAGGTCTGCTGGGTTCAGCAAGTATTCTAATAAAATTTCAGCGTAAAATAGCGCCTTAATGCGGCTGTGCTTCGTATGGTAACTGTAGAAAACTGGAGACCATTTCTCTAGTAATGTGGCATTCTATCTTAATTACAACCAATCCAAGAATTGAATCTTAATCAAGGACAGATTTAGGTATCTATGGGCCACAGCGTCCATTTACTATCAGGTTTGTTACCCTTATTCTATTAAAAACCTGCCGGTCTACAATATAAAAAAAAAAACAAATAAAAAACCTAAAATATTGGCAAATATATATACTCGTACCTATCTGTATTTATATCATAAAACACATTGAGTATAACGTAAAGTTTTCTGAAAACTCCGCCGAAAATTACTCCATCGTAAATAAAAAGACCATAAAGAGTATGTGTTTCCTCTAATGTTGCAATATTCATAAAAACCAACATCAGTAGAACACCAATTCCCTGTTCACCTGAGGAAGCTTCTACAGAGGTCGTATTCGATCACCGTTTCATCGAAGGCTCAAGGGTCGACTCGTTTTAGAATGCCGTTATTTTTGCAATATAAGGGCATAAAGAGTCAATACTAAAAATAATTTATGGTAACAGATCGAAGTAAATGTACTTGCGTACTAGATGCGGTGAACGAATTTCTTTATTTATTATAGGGTAAAAACATTTATAATATAATCAGATAATTTAAATATAAATTTAGCTGTATGCACGAATTGTAGTTCGAACAACCGAAAGACAATGGGGTAAAAAGGTTCTCGAGTTGCAGCCACGTACCTTTTAAAAAGGAGTAGGCTCTTTTCTTGAAGGTCCCTAAGTCGTATCGGTCCAGAAAAATCGCTGATGGTAATCGATTCCACAAGGAAGTCGTGCGAGGAAGAAAACATCTTCTAAATCGCACAGTGGTCGTCCAAGATTCGGGCCGCTCTGCGCTGGCTGCGGTCAAGTGGAAGGAGCTGGCACTGGGGAGCCCCTGCCCAGAGATGGGAACAGTATTCCATGTGAGGCCGAACCTGCGCCTTGTAAAGTTGCAGGCGTTGAGCCGGCATGAAATACTGTCCCGCTCTGCTGAGCACGCCAAGCTTTTAAGAGGCCAATTTGGTCTTCTCTTCAAAGTAACCACGAAACTGCACGTCACTCGATATGTCGACTGCGAGGATTCCGATACTGACTGAGGTAACAAGGGAAGTGCCTTGAAACTGAGGAGATACGACAAAGGGGTTCTTTTTAGCGGTAAACGCGCAAACTTGTGTCTTCTGGGGATTGAAATGGACTATATTTAGTCGGCCCCAATCCGAGACTTTGTTAAGCAAAGACTCGACTTCAGAAACAAGTTTGTCCCGGTACTCGGCGACGTTTTACCGAGAAATATTGGCACGGCCGGTACATAAGGCATCACCAGTGCTGTCGTCCGCATAGCAATGAATGCTACCAGTTAACAACATATCATTGATATGCAGGAGAAACAGCGTTGGTGATAGCACGCAGCCTTGTGGAACACCAGCGTTGATAGGCTTGAAATCAGAGCATACACCGTCTACTACGACCTTAATGCTCCGATCAGCAAGGAAACTTGTGATTCATTTGCACAATTTCTCGGGAAGGCTAAGGCCTATAGTGGTAATTATACAAAAGAGTGACTTTCAATAAGTATTATTTATAATCTATATTGAATAAAAAAGTTTCTGTTTCTATTTCTGTTTCTGAGCGGTCGCCTTTTTTAGGGATCGCGTGGACAAAAGCTGTCTTCCATGAATTCGGGACTACGCCTTGGGAGTAGAAGTACCGGAAAAGACGCGTTAGGACCGGTACCAACTTCGGAGCACACGTACTCAGCACAATTGGGGTCTTCCGTCAGGCCCACTCGCCTTCTGGATGTCCAGGGAGAGGAGTGCTTTGCGAACCGAGCGCTGCGAGAACAGCACATCCGGCATGGAGCACTCACACCACGGGATGGTCGGCGGTGTTTTCCCCCCGTCATCAAGAGTCGAGTTGGACGCAAAAAGGGAGCCTAAAAGGTCGGCTTTGTCTTTTGTAGCTTGGGTGATTGAGTCGTCCTCCCTGTGCAGAGATGGTAGTAATGGCTTACAGAAATTCCGTTGGACAGCCTTGGCGAGACAGGACAGAGAACAAAAAAAACTCAAACTGGTGGGCATCCGTAGTTTATTGGTTATTTTAGTTGTTCTCAGCCGGATGCTGCTGCCCAACTCCTCTTTCATTTTTCTTTGTCACTTCTTACGATACCAATGGGATGATATTTGATAGTGTATTCTTTTACGTCGCTACTACACGTCGGTTGATCTACTCGTGCTTTATTCTTCCATCATTACAAATTCATAACATGTTTATTTTATGTGGCATATTTCCAATGTTCATATTAGTATGAAGCTCGCGTAGCAGATGTTGTAGCAAACTACGCTGATCTCGTAGAACATGTTTAGGTCGTAGCACTACTTGAACGCGAGTTTGACATAGATTATCGATGAAACACTTACGTAAATTTAAAAGGGTTTTACACGGTAAAAGAGTATAATCTAATATTGAAAACCCTAATAATATTTAATATAATATTGTTTTATCATATTATAGATTAACCATTATGTATATGTGTATGATATTTTCTTAACTACCCGTAAAAAATCTAGTTTTGAAAGGTCTTTCCTAGTAAAGGAACGAAAAACTGTTGGCAAAAGGATAGGCAATCGAAGTACCAATCCTTTGCACATTTATTATTCCTGTCAGTTGAGGCCTGTTTATCCTTACCCCATAGATTGCCGCATAGCTCAGTTCCCAGGAACCTGTATCTGATATTACTTTTAGAGAATCTGAGCAATTTTCAATTCTTCGATCTATATTGCCCGTCCATTGCCACTTCAGCTTACCAATCTGTGGGTCAAAACCTCTTAATCTCTCCTTTTCTATCAGTTTCATAATGAATAATTTAGAAAAACCCTGAGTACAACTACCATAACTCACTGAGCGATTTTAAGATTCCTGACATTGGAATTAAAGTTAAGGCTCACATCTTGTTTCTTTGTGTCATATTTTTATCACCGATAGTGACAAACAAGCGCACAGACCACTGAAGTAAGTGGTTGATGTTACATTTTTCGGTCGAGTCGATCCATTCGTGCAAGAACCATAATAAAACTGCAGCATGGCTTTATCACGTTGTAAATTAATGTTTAAATTTTTGGTTTTCTCGCTTTTTCATGTTTAAATGACTAAAATATTTGAATTAAATTCAGTACAACATAAAATATGTCCTGAATTAAAAACTATGAGTATTTTATAAACGGCGGGAAAATAAAATGATTTGACGATTAAAAGGGTTTTTGTTTTCAGACAGACAGAAGCTTCAAAAGTCTTTAATATTTGGAATAGTAGTGAATAGTATAAAAAATTAGAGGTATTTAATAGTCAGTCTAGTAATCGTGAAATTTACTCCATTAGTCAAACTTGTTTGCTCATAAAATGCATCTTTCTATAAAAACTAATTTATAGCAGACAACAAAGTTTTTAAGAACGAGCTTAGCCAGCAAATCTCGATGTTCGCCAGTTTTAAAATGTCACGTCACGCGCGTCGCATCTGTCGCGAGAGTAGAAACGGTTTGCAACAGTTGTGATGAACTTAATATAAGTACAAAATAAAATATTCTCTTTATAACCATAGTTGCGACACGAGTTTACAAAGTAGTTGAAAACTACTCACAGACGCAAATTTCTTTTGCTGTTTTAAGTTTTGAAAAAATGTCGCCATTTTCTTCTTTAAACACTTTTTATATATTTATTTTAGTTAGTATTGACGTTCAAGTAGTTAGTGTCTATTATTCTTTTAAAATATTTTATATTTTTTATTATAAGTGGTATTAAGGTTTATGTAGCCAGTAACTGCATTTCTTTTAAAATCTTTATTTTATTTGAATTACAGTTGGCATTAATGTTTAAGTAGTCAGTATATATTACAGATTTCAGTGAAGTATTATTATGCACGACGCAACAATATTAAACAAACGAAAGAAAATGCTTATTGTAACCGGCGCTAGTTGAACAACCTAGGAGCGGTGGGCGGAGCCATGACGACGGTGTAATTATCAGGCCACGCCTCTGGTTCGACAACTAGCAAGGGTTATACGGCGGAACTAGCGCAACCTTATGTTGAATTTAAATTATAATTTGTGTAAATAATTGTATTACTTGTATCGAACGATAAAAAATAATGATTGTATTATAACTAAGTTTAAGGTTGAGTTGTAACTGTGCAATAACTCTCCCAAATAAAGGCACCGTATGAACAGGGAGAGTTAGCATAGTCTTCAAATGAAAACTGTAATTGTTAAATAAATAAAGATAGGCGCGGGGGTGAGGCAAGGGTCCGCTGGCCAGCAGCGGCCAAATCATATAAAAGACGGGCCGGCCGCTAGGGTCAGCAGTCGCTCTCCAGCCACCGAAAAGGCACCAGCAAGAAAAGAAAAAGTACAAGTTCCTCCTCACCGCCGCTTGCCTCCAGTTAAAAGCAAGACCAGCGCGTTTTATTCCATTTTTCGCACGGCATTACGGCGATCCGTAATATTAATGGTCCTTCGAGAAGCCGGATTACTAGAAGAAAAAGACAATATCGGTCTTGGTATTGCCGGAAGAAAGAAGCAAACCGCAAGAACGAAAAAATATTATTGTGAAGAAGAATGGTGATTACGCGTAGTAACAACGGAGAATCATCGAAGCGTCGCAAGGATGAACAAACAACCCAGGGGGCCACAGAAGAGGCCTCCGGGGGCGACTCAGCCGCTAGTGGTTCAACAAACACCACTAGCGAAACCACAACGGTCAGCGATACGACCGCTACCTCGGCAACCGATAGAACAACCGCAACGGAAGAAACCCAGCAAGAGGGTGATCAAAGATCGCAGTGCACATTGAAGCCCGGCGAGACTAGGTCACGCCGCTCCGTAGCCTCACGCAAGAGACTCCTCGCGGAGTTAGAGGCGAAAGAGCGGTTAGCCGAACTCAAGCTCGAGCAGGCTCAGTTGCAAGCAAGAACAGAATTGCAAGAAATACACGTGCAGCGACTACAAGTAGAAGCCGGATCAACCGATGAAGAAATAGAAGACGATTTGGCATCAGTGCGCATTAGTACATGGTTGCAAGAAAAACCTACGCCTCAGCCCGCGCCACAACCCGCGCCACAACCCGCGCCGCAGCCCGCGCCGCAACCCACGTCGTACTTCGCGCCGCAACCAGCACTGCAGATCGCACCACCCGTACTTCAACAGTGTGCGCCGCAATACGCTCCGCAACATACCGCGCCGCAGAAAGAAGACTATGGACAGGCGCAGCAGCAAATCGACGTCGCTACCTTAGCCGCTGCTCTATCACAAGCAGTACGAAGCACAAGGGAGCCGCCGAAATATATACAAGAGCTGCCCTCATTCAATGGTAGCAGCAAGGAGTGGCTCAGCTTCAAGACAATGTACGAAGAATCTTCAAAGTACTTCACGGCGAACGAAAACATAGCGAGAATACGCCGAAGCTTAAAAGGGACAGCAAAAGAAGCCGCAGGTTGCCTACTTATAAGCCAACCAGATCCCAGAATTATAATAGAAGCTTTGGAAAGGAGATTCGGACGACCAGAAGCGTTAATTCACTTGGAAATAGAGAAGCTGAAGCTGCTGAACAAAGTTACGGACAATCCCAGGGAGCTATGCATATTCGCAAATCGCATAGCGAACGTAGTGGGCACCGTGGAAGCACTCAAGAAAGCACACTATCTGCATAGTCCAGAAATGACGCGAGTTATCACAGACAAACTCACGCCCATATTGAAAAGCAAATGGTACGACTATGCAGCCAGAAAGAAAGAAGATATCCCAGAGCTTAAGAAGATATCAATGTTCTTAAACGAAGAAGCGGATAAATGCAGCGCGTATGCCTTGCCGGAGTTCATCGCAGAGGACAGCGAAACGAGAGAGCGAAGACCGAGAAAAATAGAACGTGCCTTCGCCACAAGCAAGAAACCATATGAAGAACGCTGCCCTCAATGCAAACAAGAACACAAACTGCCCGATTGCAAGTCATACGCCGCTCTGTCCACAAATGACAGATGGGAAGTAGCAAAGAAGTACAATATCTGCTACCGCTGTCTGCGAGGCAAACATCGTCGATTACTGTGCAAAGCTCCACCGTGCGGAAAAGGCGGATGCATGATGAAGCACCATAAATTGTTGCATCACGACAGAACAGCAGTAATGGAAAAAGAACCCGCTATGGAAACCGCAACATCGGCAAAGGAGGTCAACACAGCGACTCGACCGTACAAGCACCGCCGCGCTTACCTAAAGATTGCGCCCGTAACAATAAGGGGGCCGCTAAGCTGCGTCGAAACATACGCATTATTGGATGAAGGGAGCACGGTCACCTTAGTCGATGCCTCAATCGCCGACGTCATCGGCGCCGACGGCCCAGCCCACACAATGTGGATACAAGGGGTCGGCTCGGAGGTGAAACACGAGAAGAGCAAGATCGTCAGCTTTAAAATAAGAGGAACGTACGCGCAAGAAGAACACAACATAGAAGCAGCGCCGTGAATGAAGATCACTTGGGGAATTGCCCACATCTGTTGGATATCAAAGAGGATATCACCTACGAACGCGCCTCACCGAAAGTACTAATCGGGCAAGATAACTGGCACCTCATAGTGTCTAGAAAACTGCGCGTCGGCCGTCGAGACCAACCAGTCGCCTCATACACCAACCTGGGCTGGGTTCTGCATGGCTGTCATAGCTCATTGACGTCGACGGTCACCTTCTGCGGCAGACTACATCAGAGGGAAGATGCACCACCGATAGAAGAAGAAATAAAAAATTATTTCAAATTGGAGTCGCTGTGCATCGAGCCGAGAAGACCGAAAGAAGATCCCGAGCAGCGAGCCATGCAAATATTGGACGAAACCAGCCAGAGGTCAGCGGACGGCAGATTCGAGACAGGGTTGTTGTGGAAACAAAAGGACTTCCAAATACCAAATAATTATAAAGAAGCGGAAAGGCGCCTGCACACCTTAGAGAAGAGGCTCGACCGAGACAGCAATCTCAAGCTACAGTACGAAGAACGCATCGAGAACCTCTTCAACTCGGGTTACGCAGAGCGCGCGCCAATGCCACCGCCGCAAGGAAGGACATGGTATCTGCCACACTTCCCAGTCATCAACCCTGCGAAACCGAACAAACCGCCGAGATTGGTACACGACGCCGCAGCGAAGACAGCCGGAATATGTCTCAACGATATGCTTCACTCGGGGCCCGACTTATTACAATCACTGCCCGGAGTGATCATGAGGTTCCGACAGTATCCGTATGCAGTGAGCGCCGATATAAAAGAAATGTTCATGCAGATTAAAGTGCGCAAAGAAGATAGAGACGTTTTACGTTTCTTGTGGAGAGGCAAGCGGCGGGAGGACCAACCGGAGGAATATAGGATGACGTCAATCATCTTTGGAGCGACATCATCACCATGCACAGCATTATACATCAAAAATAAAAATGCTGAAGAACATGCAGAAGCGTACCCAGAAGCTGCGGTCGCCATAAAAAGAAACCATTATATGGACGACTACTTGCAGAGCTTCCACTCTGTCACGGAAGCTCAGCAAACAGTAAAAGCAGTCGATCACGTCCACAAACAAGCGGGATTCGTACTCAGCGGGTGGACATCGAACGAAGAAAAAACAATAGAAGAAATAACGACAGAGCATAGACAACACGACGCGACCGTGTGCCTGGGCGGAAAAGAAACTGAGAAGACGCTAGGGCTGCTCTGGCATGTACAAAGCGATCATATTGGATTCAATACTAACAATATGAAGATGCCTGCCGACGTAAAAGAAAAACAACGCTTGCCAACTAAACGAGAAGCGTTGAGCGTCATAATGGCATTATTTGATCCGCTGGGGTTAATATCACCGGTGACCACCCCAGCGAAGAGAATATTTCAAGACACATGGCGTTACAAGGCGGACTGGGACGACCCTCTGCCAACAGAATTAAAAGAAAAATGGGAAGGCTGGATTACTTCACTTAACGCCATAGAACAACTAAGAATACCGCGATGCTACGATTACAACCCGGTGTCGACGCGCCAACTACACACATTCGTCGACGCAAGCGAGGAGGCCTACGCAGCAGCAGTGTATTGGAGAACGGAGCGAGCAGACGGCAGCGTTAACATATCATTGGCCGCCGCCAAGAGCCGCGTAACACCACTGAAACCAGTTTCCATACCACGGCTCGAGTTACAAGCGGCACTGCTGGGAGCTCGTCTTGCGCAGACCGTGATCGATGAACACGATGGCGACATAGCAGGCAAGACATACTGGTGCGACTCCCGTACTGCACTGGTGTGGATAAGATCGGAGCCTCGCGCGTACAAAGCTTTCGTCGCTCATCGCCTGGCGGAGATAGAAGATACGACCAAAAAGAACGAATGGCGTTGGCTACCGTCTAAAGAAAACGTGGCAGACGACGCAACCCGAGCCACACCAGAAGGGTTCGACGAGTCGCACCGATGGTTCCGAGGGCCCCCGTTTCTGCAGCGTCCACCGGCAGAATGGCCGCAGGAAGAGAAAACGACACAATATGACACCGGGGAAGAGCGAGAAATATGTAACATCGCTGTTAAAAGTGAAGACTCGACAACAACACATCTTCCACAGATAGGAAGATTTTCTAAATGGATTCGCCTCATAAGGGCGACAGCGAGAGTCCTCCTATTCATCGACATGTGCAGACCAAACAAGCACGTAGTGAAGGCTGGGCGTAAACGCAACAAAGCAAGACAAGGTAGCGACCCTGGCTGGCAGAGAACAAACAAACGCAACACCCCCGCCAAGGAGAAAAAGGCGACTCCTACTGCCACATCGCTTGTAGGAATACCGGCCGCTTATCATATGAGAGCCGAACAACTGTGGGTGCAAGCCAGTCAGCGGGAAAGCTTCACGAAGGAGCTCAAGAGAATCACCAGCGGAAGTGTTCCGGGAGGCGACGACAAACTAGGCCACCTGAGCACATACATTGATGAAGAGGGGACCCTACGCCTCAGAGGTCGAATAAAAGCGGCATCAGAAGTGGAGGACGACATGTACGACCCTCCCATATTAGACGGGAAGCACGCATACACTCGCCTGTACATAGCACACGTACACGAGAGGCTGCATCACGGAGGCGTGGAAACAGTTGTGAATGAATTAAGACAGAGATTGTACGTAAGAAAAATACGTCCAGTAGTGAAAACTGTCGTCAAAGGATGCCTGCCGTGCCGTCTAAGAAAAGCCAAGCCTGCATCACCGTCTACAGGAAACCTGCCGTCCGCACGCCTCGCTCATCACGCACGTCCATTCACATACACCGGACTAGACTACTTCGGGCCAATAGAAGTCACAGTGGGACGACATCGCGAAAAGCGCTATGGCGCGTTATTTACCTGCATGACGTCGCGAGCAATACACATAGAAGTAGCCCACTCGTTGAGCGCAGACTCAGCCGTGTCGGCACTTAGGCGTTTTATGAGCAGAAGAGGATGCCCAAAAGAAATATGGAGTGACAACGCTACGTGCTTCAAGGCAGCAGACAAGGAGATGGCCGAAGCAGCACTCGCAGCCCTCGAGCACGAAACCACGTGTCAACAGATTGTGTGGAAGTACATACCGCCATCAGCACCGTTCATGGGCGGCGTATGGGAGCGAATGGTTCGCTCCGTAAAAGAAGCCCTACGCGTCACCCTCAACGAGCGCTATCCCAGCGACGAAACATTGGGGACCCTGCTCGCCGAGGTCGAAAATACTGTAAACTCCAGACCTCTCACACACGTCTCAGTCGACCCAGGAGACCCTGAAGCCATCACGCCGCATCACATCCTCATCGGTCCCAACTCGCACGTACCTGCGCCGGGACACTTCAGCAAGAATGACGTGACGGCCCGCCAGCAATGGAAACGAGCTCAAGCCCTAGCCGACGTATTTTGGAGAAGATGGGTTAAAGAATACCTGCCCCTACTCCAACACCGGCGGGAGCCCAGCAGCATAGGAGTATCGCCGAAGATTAGAGACCTAGTCATCATTTGTGACTCCAATCTACCACGCAACACCTGGCCCAGAGGGAAAATAAGTAAGGTATATCCTGGCGTCGACGGAGAGGTACGAGTAGTGGACGTAACCACCGGCAGTGGGCACATACTAAGAAGACCAACGAAGAAGATCGTCGTGCTACCAGAGGGATCGCAGCGTGGCGACGGCGGGAGAATATGCACGACGCAACAATATTAAACAAACGAAAGAAAATGCTTATTGTAACCGGCGCTAGTTGAACAACCTAGGAGCGGTGGGCGGAGCCATGACGACGGTGTAATTATCAGGCCACGCCTCTGGTTCGACAACTAGCAAGGGTTATACGGCGGAACTAGCGCAACCTTATGTTGAATTTAAATTATAATTTGTGTAAATAATTGTATTACTTGTATCGAACGATAAAAAATAATGATTGTATTATAACTAAGTTTAAGGTTGAGTTGTAACTGTGCAATAACTCTCCCAAATAAAGGCACCGTATGAACAGGGAGAGTTAGCATAGTCTTCAAATGAAAACTGTAATTGTTAAATAAATAAAGATAGGCGCGGGGGTGAGGCAAGGGTCCGCTGGCCAGCAGCGGCCAAATCATATAAAAGACGGGCCGGCCGCTAGGGTCAGCAGTCGCTCTCCAGCCACCGAAAAGGCACCAGCAAGAAAAGAAAAAGTACAAGTTCCTCCTCACCGCCGCTTGCCTCCAGTTAAAAGCAAGACCAGCGCGTTTTATTCCATTTTTCGCACGGCATTACGGCGATCCGTAATAATTATTTTTACTTTTTAGTTGTTGTTAGAAAGATACTGCTGCCCATCACATGGTTTGTTTCCCTCTATCCTCTTACTACACCCACGAGATGATATTTGGGAAACGGTGGATATTCTTACACAATTATTACGTATTGTGCATAATCAGAAATTTAATTTAACGATGGGGCTTGAAATGGGGCTATTTCGACTCGTGTGTATCGTAGGAGCCACCTATGGGAAATACCAGAAAAATCTTATGAATTTTAATAAGCAACTTACCCCAGACATAAAATACTGAAAATATCAAAGGCGCCAAAAATCTGGTACTGCAACCTATACCAGTATACCAGTAGAAGCTTATGTTCAGGAGTGGACTTTTGCAGGGTAATCATGAAGAAGATAATTATTTTTATGGTTACAGCCTATTATAGTCCACTGTTGAACATGGGCTTTCCTAATAGATAGCCTCATAGGGGGAATATTTGCCATAGTTGCCGCATAGTCATTTTGAGAAAGACGCTGCTGCCTATCTTTTAATTTGTTTCCCTCTGTCGCCTCTGACACCCACGGGATCATATGTGGTAGTGGATATACTTACACCGCCATTTTCTTACGTAGACATAAAGTGAAAACTCTAGTTTTAAACTTAGAAAATATGTCCCAGTCCGCTGTCTCGTTGACTACAAACCGTCATGTGTCGCGGGAAGACTTCGCACAACTTGCCGCAAACTTAGACAAACGGAGAGCTAAACGAATTTTTCGATAAGAAAAGTTTTTTTTTATTTATACTCTTACACATGCCAAATATATATATATAAATATAATATATATAAAAATAAAAAATATATATGTAAATATTTAATACATAATATAACATTTTTTTATATTTATGCGATATATTTGACGGCTTCGTGGCGCATTGGCTTGGTTTAGCAATGCGTTGCAGCGCGGAGGGCCGTATGTATATCGTTACAGCCTATTTAAGTCCACCGCTGAACATAGGCCTCCCCCAGATTACCTCATAAGGGGTCCCCTTTTGAGGCAATCGATGAAGAGGCAAATTACTACACGATAAATTACTTGTATGGCCTACAAATAATAATTGTTCCTGCTCGGGATGTTTGTTTTTGTGAAATATATGCTGCTTCCACGTTACTGGAAAATAGCCTAGCTTGGATTAACTTTAAAAAAATAATAAAAAGTATGCTAGCTCAAGGGTATAATTTCATAACACGGGTGATATTTTAATTCTAATTAGTATCCCAATTAAGTGCTGATTTATTACGGGTGGAATGCATGTCTGAAAATATATTTCGAAGATATGTGAAGTGCTCTAGCATGCCCTGAAACAGAGAAGCAGGCTAATTTTTTATATATGTATAAAAAGGGGGCAAACAAGCATGCTGCTCACCAGGAGGTAAATGTCGACCGCCCATGAACAATTGCAATACCAGGAGACCTAATTACTCCATGATATGCAAATTTCATCGTGATGTTTTTCTACACTACCAAAGACGTGCAATAGTATCACTAAGATTTTGATAAATTTTTAGATAATTTCAGTGGTACCACTTGCGGATTGAACTCAGTTTGCTCGCATACTATTTTTTATAGAATAAGGGTGACAATCAGTACCCCTTATAGTAAGTGGATGCTGTTGCCCATAGATGTCCACATCTATCCTCGATTAATAAATAAAATGCAGATGCGTTATCACCCCTGAGAACTAAGATGGAATACCTCTTCCAACCATACGAAAAACAGCAGCATTGAGCTGCTATTTTACGGTGGTTTTGCAGTAAGTTTGCCATTTAGGGTGAATATCCATCGCTTGTCATTACTATGGCAGGAACTTAAACTTTTACAAATATTTTATAGTGATAAAACATCTGTTATCTTACCAAAAAGTCCACATGAGATATACTCAAAAGGCAAATTGAATACCTTTTCATTTGCATCAAACGCTAAATACGCTTCCCTGGTACACTCTTCCCCTTACGCTATTATTCGCGACGTCCATTATACAAAACCAGCCCGACGTAATTGGCAAATATTTAAATAAAATAATTAGTACTAACTTTATACGAAAAGGAACCCTACTGCATAAGAAATTAGGATAACATTCGGGTGCAGCACACAACAACTCGTTACGTTCAGCTAATATTGAATCTGTGCCTGCAGCGCCAGAATTATTGACATGTTTGAACAAAAATCGACGAATTTCACACAGAAGGTCGAAATTCGAAGTGTTTTGTAACCGCCTCGTTATGAAAGCAGATAAAAGAATGATTCGCTTCAACCATTGTATTCAGTCAAGAATCTCTAGACAGTACAAAACAAAGTCGCTTTTCGCCATCTGTACGCTTAGACCTTTTAAACCACGCAACGGATTTCGATGCGGTTTTCATAAATAGACAGAATGATTTAAGAAAAAGGTTATATATATATATATTTACGATGGCTCCGTGGCGCAGTGGCTTAGCTATGAGTTGCTGCGTTGGGGGCCGCGGGTTCGAATCCCGCACGGAACAAGTATTTGTATGATAAACAATATCCATTCACAACGGCGGTCGAGGACGGAACGATGTATATAGACGAATGACGGAGTGAAACAGTGTATTTAGTAAAATAAATTAGGTACAAGGCTGTGAACCACCGAAAATTTCGCCATTTCGTAGCCGAAAAAAATTATTTATAACTAAAGAAAACAAAATTAACCTGACATTTACATTCCATGGCTTCCCACATGATAGATGAAGAGTTTTAAAAATAGACAATAGAAGAGTTGAACAATTGATATTTTCAAAACTTATCGTGATTACGAAGACCGTATACTTTATAAATCCACACCATTAGCCACCAAAACCCCTTTTTTATGTAAAAATAGCAATTAATCGATTAAAAAAAATTAATTAGTTCAACAATCATTTATCTGTCTGACAATGTGCTTGTTTACGCCCGAACGCTGGTTTCAAAATCGATGTCAGAGGGCGCGCGGCTCGGTGCCATACCGGTTTGACGTTCAGGCTAGCTTGGATGTGTCGAGCGCGCGCGAGTGCAAACGAGTCGTCTGCCAGCTGTGCTAACGTCAGCACGCTGACAATTTTTGTTCGGGAACTCGGAATAATTAGGCGCGGCTAGTAAATATACTGTCTAGGATTTGTAACGCGCATTCCTTGCTGGAGAGCTTCCCCGGGACTCATTGTGTCTGACTCAGAATCTGTATAAGTGCATTCGACAATATTAGCTAATGCGGCCTTTAATATTCTAGAAATAACTGTTGCTACGCGAAACGGTAGTGACCTTTGATCCGGACACTCCCTGTTCGTTTTGTGTGTTAAGCTTTATAACAAACGAGAGTTAGTGGCTTCTGTAAGTTAGTTAATAGTACGATGGAGTTAATGGACTGTCATTGTGACGAACGAAGAATGTGACTGTGGACGGCGCCGCAGAAGAATACCTCAATTTGGAGCGGTGTTGACGTCCGGGCTGCTGCCGATGGCAAAGGTCTAATAAGATCAATCACCACCAGCCACACCCAGATACACATCACAGCACTTTATTTCCCTTGCACCACACAACCACTTGCGACCTGACCGAATCCTGAGGGACCAGTCGCCTTGGATATAGATAAGTAAGCTCCGTCTAGTATTCTCCCTGTTGAATGGCAGTAGTATAGAACGTTCCCCCTTATTGTTTATTGTAATTAGAGACTTTCCACTTTGGCCTTAGGAGGCCCGACCTACGTCTGTTCGTTGAAACTCTGCTGAATGGGCCCCAGAGGATTTGACCTTTATGGGAGCAGCCGTAGGCCGTAACAGTGCTTTTTATATTACTTGTATGTATAATATGATTGCTAGATACGATTTCATACGATAAAACGTTGAAATCTTAATTTTTAGGCCCTAGTAGGACATACCTCGCGCTTTGCGCTTACGGCATGCAATAGAGGACTCTTATTTTATTGTTGGCTTCTGTTCTTTGTTTTTTTACAACGTTTTCTACCACAAAAGAAGAGCATTTTCTCTGTAACCCGGGTTCGAGCTCCGCCGGTACCAATAAAATTGTTGATTGCAATTTTAAGTGCTGTATATCACGTGCTCAGTGGTGAAGGAAAACATCGTGAAGAACCTGCATGTCTGAGGAATAAAAAAATATTTCGAAGACATGTGAAGTCCACAAACACGCATTGGGGCAGCGCGGCGGACATTTCCTTGCCGTAAAACCCTCCCCGAAGAAAGAGGTGGCCTGTGCCCAGTAGTGGGACGTATAAAGGCTATTACTTTACTTTACTTTTTATTTCCTCTGGTGGGACAACACATTTGTGGCCTTTGTTGAAGTGACAGGCGTACAAGGGGTACGAGTACAATAAAGTGTAGTCTGTAAGCTGTTTTTATATAAAAAATAGATACTTTTACTGGGATCATTATGTATTTTTCGGTAAAATAGAAAATTATGGCAGGCGTTTTTTTCGCCTCAATCAAAATTAATGAGCCCGTTATCACCCTGAAGTAATCGAAACATTATTAATATTTAATCATTTTCTAAGAGATCGCCACCCACTGGCACAATTGTGATTTGTTTATTTAGGTAAATTTAGGGAATCACTTTTCTCTTTATACTGAAGAGAAATTTTAACATTTATTGAATTATTTAGTGACTTAAAATTACATAATTTTGAAACATAAGCAGAAATTGGACTGAGTTCATGAAATAGACAAAATTAACAATGTTACACAAATTATAGTTCCTAATAACGCTTAATTTAAAAACGCGAGCAAAAGACGCTAGATCACGATGGCTTCATGGGTTGTTAATTTTTAATTTCGTTTAGATGTAATTTGATGATGATGACAATATTGACGATTCTCGTAAACTGTGCAGTATTGTGCTGTTGAAAGAGTATTTGATATTTAGAAAGGCTAAGGCCCGAATCACTGAAGTTGTGCACCAGCTATCCGGGACATTTAAAACTAAGTTAAAATGGTTAATGGAGGGCGAGGGTGCTATTAGTATCATTCATATTGCTAGCAATTGACGGCTCCGTGGCGCAGTGGCATAGCAATGAGTTGTTGGGCTGGGGGCCGCGGGTTCGAATCGCGCACGGAACAAGTGTTTGTATGGCCTCCAAATAATTGTTCCTGGTCTGGATGTTTTTCCTCGTGCAATATATATTTGTAAACTGCCTTAACGATACAGGAGAAAATCCGAGTATGGGGGTAACGTTTTGTTAAAAAAAATAATTTTTAACATAGTCAAAAATATAACTTTATTTTTTTTTTACATACTACTAAACTTTCAACGAAATTCAATTAAAATTAACAAAGTCAGTTAATCCAATTTAGGGTGAAATTAATAATTAATCCGGACCCCCGTAAACGTCACGCGACCCATGTAATCGTCCTTTAACCGTTGCTGTCACCGCATCGCCATTTATCTGGACCACGGATACTCGTGTACAAATAAAAACTATTAGCGGAATGTTCAATAGGTGTTATGAACCCTTTCCTACAAAAGAGCCCATCTGTATGGGTCGTATCTAGTGATTTCTGTCATTAAATACAAGTGCATTGACTGCTGCGATCCGGTTTAAAATCTGTAGTTGATTTATATATCTACAGGCTTCTTTTTTTAAGGATGTATATATTTTAAACGTGGTAGAGCCATGCTGCAGCCATATTAGTTGTATAGTTGTAGCACGAATGGTTCGGCTCGACCGGGGAAGGACCACGCTCTCACAGAATACCAGTGTAAAATAGCAGCTTAACACTGCTGTGTTTCGTATGGTGTGTGTAGACAACCGAAGACCCTTTATACTGGAAAAGAGGCATTCCATCTTAGTCCTCACGGGTGACAACGCATCTGCATTTTGATTCGCAAACGAGGATAAATGTAGATGTCTATGGGCCACAGCAACCACTTACCATCAGGTGAACTGTGTGCTCGTTTGTCACCCTATACTATAAAAAGAAGGATAAGAAGCAAGCCCACAGTCTTCAACCTGATGGTAAGTGCATGCTGTGGCACACAGACATCTACATCTATCCTCGATTAAAAATCAAAATTTAGATGCGTGTTACCTTTGTGGTCGAAGGTGGAATGCCTCCATTCCATTATAAAGGTCTCCGGTTAATCATACGATACAGCACTATTCTGCAGTTTTCGCTGGTATTCTGTTATAGCTTGGTCAAGCCGACCCATTTGTATTGCATCCATAGTATAACTGCAACGTAGCTTTACCAAGTAAAACGGCTGCGAGACATTTTCTCTTTTTTTTTTCAAGACCTATCTGATGATAGCGCATGTGTAGTCGTCCATATTCGAAGTTGTTTGCAGGTGTACATGAGCTGCAGTTTCTACACTATCACGTAAACTCACGTAAGCTCGTTTGTCTCTGTAATGTTGTTGAAATATGTTTAAAGTATCTATTTACATATTTTACGTTATCTAGAATAATGCCAATCTAATTTATTTTACATACTAACTAGCAATCAGCCCCGGGTACGCACAGGTCCCAACAGCGCCACTTAAGTCCAATAAATCTAAACGATCGTAAGACCCATTCAAACATAATATTATATATAATAATTCATTAAAATTGGTTCAGCCCTCAAGGGTGGGTTCAGTTCAAAATTATATATATATATAAAGAAAATACAAAATTCTAAATCAAATCTAAATAATTGTTCTAGTCTTGGTATTTAAGGGGTTGAGGCTTTGTAAATCCAATTTGAAATTTACATTTCGAAGTTTTACAATTTATGTGATGTAGGAAAATATTGTGCAAATGGTTGCATTGTAATCTAAAATATGTTTCGAAGCGAAATTTTATACTTGTTAAGGTTCTGTTTCTACTCATATGTCCGTTTAGATAGTACCACACTTTAGCCTATCCTGCCGCCTTGGTGCATACAACCGATTGTTGCACTTTATTTTGAAAGTTATTAATAAAGCAATGTAAGTATAGCAAGTGCACTCTCTATTATCTGACTGTCATAGTTCGACTTGGTCCAATCGAGCGACAATTCGACACGACCGCAGACAAATCTGGTGCAAAAATAACGACTTTAATTGCTGTCTGAGGCATGGGAGTGACACAACACCAACTTTCTTACTCCGAACTGTTACTGAGAACTTAAAACCAATAATTGATTTGATGTTTAACCCGATATTCGAACCCGAGGCCATATGATCATCAATCGTGCTCAAGACCACTAAAACAACAAGCCAAGAGATGCAGGCAAATATCTTAGGACAAATCAAAGTTTATAAAGTATAAAACATCTGTAATCTGTAAGTCAAAAAAAGTAAGACAAACTTAAAAAGAAATTTAAATAATAGATATGTTTGCATGTTCCTTTACATTTCCATAGGTACCGCACAGCTTCTCTGTTACAGTCTTCTCATAAGCGCTAGTAAAATTAATTTATAATTATTATTCCCATTAAATTCAAACCAATAAAAAATATTATTCCCCGTAATTGATTTTGGCACAACCGCGAAA
This sequence comes from Parnassius mnemosyne, assembly GCA_963668995.1. NCBI lineage: Eukaryota > Metazoa > Arthropoda > Insecta > Lepidoptera > Papilionidae > Parnassius > Parnassius mnemosyne. Next base: position 39,270,884 of record CAVLGL010000081.1, on the reverse strand, counting down.
AATATTATCCGGTTTGAAGGTTATGTAATTGCAACAGACGATGCAGGCGTGTTCTAATCAGAAATATATAGTTGTTAGATTACTGATAAATATATAATAACATACAGGTTAACGTCACCCATAAAAACAAGTGCAGCATCTCTTCATAACTTATCGCATAAAAATAAAAAAATAGTAAAATACAAACGAAGTCACACGACTTGCATACGTGACGTTACACCGCTTTGAGTCACGTCTTCGAGCGCAAGAAGCACATCATATTATTCTTGATATTTTGTCGTAATCGACTTTCAAAGCTCTATTTTAAATTATCATTGAAAGAAGGTAGCAAGGAAAAATTATTTTGTGTATTTTGTATTTTATTATTACAGTGTTAAAACTTTTTTAATAGTTTGATATTTGTCGATGTACTAATAAAACATGTAGTGGTGGTGTAAGAATATCAACTGCCCTTATCATTCCAGGGGTGTCGTAAGAGGCGACAAAGAGAAACAAACCAATCGGCACTCATCAAAAAAATTGGCGGTCATTGGGAACTGCGGTCACTGCGGAAGAAGTAATAACTTAAACTATGAAATATCAGTGTTTTGTTTTTTTTTTAGATTTTCAAATTGATTTTTACATCAAAGATTGAAATTTCATATCTATAGACATACTGCTATTGCATCATGTTGGTGTCGCGATTTCATAAAATTTTACCCATCCAAAATTTAAACAATGCGCCTAAAGGAGTTTTCACTTTATCAAAAATCTGCGGTTGTTTACCCGCCTGCCAACCATGGTAATTACGGTTATTATCCCCCACTTTGAGGCAATCTATGGGGGCCTATATTCAGCATTAGACTTTTGGCTATTATAGTAAAGGTATCCAGGACAGCGATTGTTTCCCGGACCAATTGTAAAAGCATAACTGACCTTCAGTAAGCTATTACAGATAGATACCTGATATTGAATAAAAATTATTCTTTTTTTTGTGATTTAGATGTACACGTGTACTTGTTTAACAAAAACCTCCCGCTATGAAAATAAATAATTTAAAAAAAATCGGGAAGTTATTGGTTTCACCCCAGTTTTCTATCGAATCGAAAATAGAGGTTTTTCTGACTCTTCCTTGTAGGATGTCACTATACCTGCGTGCGGTGCGTTTGTGTGTGTGTGTGTGGGGGCGGGGGGGGTATGTGGTAGAGCCAAGCACCCTTTTTACCCAAACGGACACCCTTTTTACTGGAAACGAGGCATTCCATCTTAATCCTCAGGGGTGACAACGTATCTGCATTTTGATTCTTAATCGAGAACAAATGTAGATATCTATGAGCCACAGCATCCACTTGCCATAATGTAATATTTTGTTTAAGTAACGTAATTGTAATAAGGACTGTGTACTTATTTATCACCCTTATTCTATATAAAAAAAAATCAAATCACAAAAATGAAGATGAAGTGACATCGCATGTATAAATTATATAAAAACTTTTCTATTCCATTCTATTGTTTTCTACAGGAGTACAGTTTGTTTATTGCTAATAAAAGCAGGACTACAGACAACGTAATTATAACGTGGAAGCAATCTGTTAAGTCGTGCGCGAAGCCCAGGTAACCCGCTTGTAACAGCATCTTAATGTAATTTGTCAAGTTCCCCCGTAATCAGTTGTGGTCCCAGACAAACCACAATGCTTGTCTACTCGCAGATATACATTTAGCCTCTTGTGAGGGTACAAAAAAGGTGTTATACTTTAGAAATTTAATAGTGATTATCATTACAGAGCTAAGGTAGCTCAGAAGTAAAAAAGTTAATGTAGCGCTCGCCGTAAAACGCGAGTAACCAGGGTTCGATCCCCGCCAGCACCAATTATACTGTTAATTGCAATGTTTAGTGCTATTTTGCTGTGCTGTGCTCAGCAGTGATTAAACCTGCATGTGTAAAGTAGAATTGTATAAAAAAGCCACGCTGCAGCTATTGTGACAGCATGAATTGGTCGGCTCATTTGGGATAGATCAACGCTGTAAAATAATATAAGCTGTTATTATGTGTAAGGAAGGTTTATACTGTTTTTTAAAGAACCCGACTGCGTTAAACATTAATAATAATACCTATTATACGATTACATAAGAACTTTATTATATTTTTATTATAAGTTTTGAAAATTTAAGCGAGAATGTTCGCCAACCAACTTTAAATCGTTATAGATATTAAATGGTTATTCAAAATGAAAAATTACTACATAAACCTATTATGATTTTCAAAAACATAATAAATGATACCCATACTTGACAGTTCAGTATGGTGTCTGGTTGTCGCCATATTTAAATTTAATTACTGTCGTCAAAGATAATATATCCACTACGTTTAACTGTCATGTCTTTAGAGACACTAACAAGTTCAATCATAGAAATCGATTGAAGTAAGAATCATTAAAATTGGCCCACACGTTTTACCTCTAGATTTCCACAAAGGAACAAACATAAGCATATACACACATATATTTGCTGATAAAAACACATTACTGTCCCCAGTCAGGTAAAAATAGAAACTTAATTCTGTTGTGTTTCGTATTGTGAGTGTATAGAACCGGAGTTTATTTTTACTCGTCACAAGGCATACTATCTTAGTCTTCAGGGGTGATAGTGCATCTACATATTCATTCTTAATAAAGGATAGATGGAGGTGTGTATGGGCCACAGTATCCCCCTATCATCGGATGGGCTGTGTGCTTGTTTGTGAAACAGTCCTTATTCTAGAAATTTAAATTCATATCAATAGCCTAACAGGGAAACCGTAATATGGTTGTATCATGCATTTCCATAAGTGGAAGATATCGAAAATATTTTGCGGATTATCCACGGCAATGCCGGATGCGAGCGGATACCGCATTACACGGAAAATGTTTTGTACAACTTCAAAGCGTCTTGGTTGAATTTTTAAACTTAAGTTGGAACGGAAACAGATTTTGCGTTTGGAAAGTGTAAATGTGCTAAAAGATTTTCATATCCCTACTTTAAAACTTCATATACTTATATATTTTCATGGCACTAGCACAATTGGCATGCACTAATTAAAAAAAATGGTACGCACAAGCATGGCAAAAGTAAGTTCAGCCATTAATTAGTCCATATTAAGGCGATACCCCGACCGAAACCTTGCGATAGTGCTTTTTCTTCGTTATTCAGAGACCATTATCTCATTAGTTATGAGAAATAAACTACAACTAAAAGCACATTATTAATGTTCGATATCCTATCATCAAATCCACGTTCTAATTTATTTTTATTTGTTATAAAATTAAAATCTACTTTTAAAAAATTACTAAAATTATTGATTACATGCATCTATTGCTAAAGGCAACGCTCTAATCATTTGAGGATAACACTAATGGATAAATAATTTAAAAATGTATATTATTCACGTTTTAATTAATTTTTAAAGTTCGCTTTTCTTTTTTAATTAAAATTAATTCCAAAAATTGTGTGAATTCTATGATAAATAGGCGTACGCAGAGTGCGGGCGGCAGTGCACTGCATGCTTAAGGTTATTTGGTCAGGGAAACGCCTTAATCTGTTTAGTGGCGGTGTATGAATATCCACCAACCCTTACTGTCGCGAGGATAGGAGGCCACAGAAGGAAACAAATTAGGAACTACTGTGCAGTGTTGTGATCTGAAGAATATAGAGATCCAGTTAAATTACAGACTGTAAAACATTCCAACTTAGTCCTTAGAAGTGAAAACGCATCTGTGGTTTTCCATTTTTTAAGTTGATACAGTCGTTCATGGACTTCAGTAGTTCCTTTCCATCAGGTAGACTGTTACTTTGTTTGTCAGTTTAATAAAAAAAAAATCATACTTCTTAAAAGCGCTTCATATTTTAATTTATTTTTATATTATATGTGAGCCCCAGTAGCTTAGTCGCAAGACATTGAAGTAGTGCGGCATCAAAATTTATTATACATAGGGGTACAATGGGTCGGATCGACTGGGCTAGGAGCACGCTCTCATATCATACCAGTTTAAAATAGTGTATGGTGAGTGTAGAGAACCGAAGAACATTTTACAACAAGGCATTCTATCTTAGTCCTCAGGGATGACAACACAACTGCATTTTGACACACTTGTTCCGCCTCTCATTCAGGACTCGAATAGTATCTAAATCTTGGAAGCTGGCCAATATGCAGCCTTTGCCTAAAAATCGTAGCCGTACCGACCCTACCAACTATCGGCCAATTTCAATTACTTCCATACTCTGCAAGATTATGGAGCGTATATTGAACGCCCACCTCATGGCATACCTAGAGCAAAGTGATCTCCTCAGTGATCGCCAGTACGGGTTTCGCCGAAATCGATCAACTGGGGACCTTCTAGCGTATGCCACTCACATATGGGGCGAAGCCCTCGAGAACAGTGGCGAAGCACTTGCTGTTTCCCTCGATGTTTCGAAGGCCTTTGACAGGGTTTGGCACGCTAGTCTATTGGGCAAGCTTTCAGCGTACGGCTTATCCCCTGGCCTAATTGTCTGGGTGAAGGACTTTTTGAGTGAATGATCTCTCCGGGTCGTCGTCGATGGCTGCTCATCCGGTACCGTGGCGACTAACGCCGGTGTTTCTCAGGGGTCCATTCTCTCCGCAACTGGCTTCCTGCTGCATATAAATGATCTGCCCAGCCCCAGTATCTATGGGTATGCAGACGACAGCACAGTTGTGGAGAGATACCAACCAAGTGCCCGGGCCAGTCGGGATCAAATCCATTTAGAAAGAGAGGCTATGGTTGAGAATGTGAATCTCACACTACAAGCAGTCTCCGAATGGGGCGATGCCAATCTCGTGACATTTAACGCCTCCAAAACACAAGCGTGTCTTTTTACCGCTAAAAGGAGCCTGCTCACCTCGGCTCCTACTTTCCGGAATGTATCCTTGGAGTATACTGACCGCCTTCAGTTGTTAGGGATTGAATTTTCTCCGAACCTAAACTATGGGCGGTTCATTGAGTTGAGAGCCAAAGCAGCCGCAAGGAAACTTGGTGTCCTTGCAAGGGTGCGGTGGTACGCCGAGGTAGCTTCTTACCTTATATAAAGCGCAAGTCTGGTCGTGCATGGAGTACTGCTGTCACATATGGGCTGGTGCTGCAAAATGCCACCTGACAGCATTTACTCAATGGAGAGACGTGCTAAGAGGCTCATTGGTGAACTTGATTTGGTTAAGACTAGTCTTGTCAGCCTGGAGCACAGGCGCAGAGTAACTAGTCTCTCGGTGTTCTATAGGATTCATTTCGGTGAGTGTGCGCAGGAATTACACGCCTTAATTCCTCCCTCTCCTTTCCACCATCGGACAACCAGACGGTCGGCGGGTCTTCATCCCTTTGTTGTCGATATTCCACGCATTAGAACCAAACGGTTTGCTTCGTCTTTTGTAATGCATACATCAAAGGAGTGGAATAATTTGCCGGCGTCCATCTTTCCGTCCGAATACAATCTGAGCGTCTTCAAGGAAAGAGTGAATAGGCTTTTGTTACGATAAGACAGTGCGATTTACCATCTAAGGCTACAACACCACTTACCACCTGGTAGAATTGTGGTAAAGCACTGAATTATAATAAGTAAAAAAAATTGAGGATAAATGTAGATATCTATCTATAGACCACAGCATCCACTTACCATCAGGTGGACTATGTGCTCGTTTTTCACCCTTATTCTATAAAAAAAAAAACTGGCCAAGCGCAATGTGGGCTTTCTTGATAATGAACATAATAAGTGAGATCGCGGTTTCACAGCAATAAAGACTAAAAATGGCCAAAATAGGAGAATGGTAACTGAAGATCTTATTTTTAAATCAGATTTATAGGGAGTGTAATTTAAAAAAGATTAAGAAAACTTTGCGATTTTGAAAATTATAAAATTTACATCAAATAATTCACATGATAAGTCCGTTCAAAGATAGTCCTAGTTGCCCATCTATCTATATATTCCCGGCAGTGCAACCCTAAGATATATATTACCGTAATGAATCTTCCCGTAAACCACGACTGCCCTAAGTTATCCTGAGGGTCGCCTGCGAAAACCAAGAGTATGCGAAAACAAAGTGTATGATTGTATGGATACTTTGAATGAGGCCTACAATACCTACTAACTAAAAAATAAGCGATAGTAGTAAGTAAGTAAGTAAGAAAGATCCTGCCTGCCTATCCCGCAAATAAAAAAGCAAAGCTATAGTAGTAATGCATAAGTCATTTTCATCAAAAAATGTTTATTTCTATAGTTTACAATAACATTACAAAGTTATAATGTAGCTAGTTTTAGATCATTTTGTATGCAATCGTAACGAAATTTTTACTAATCAAAGTGCATATTATAAAGTGGTCATCTATTTTTCGTTAACTTGTTGGTTCTACATAGCTGTGATAGTTTTTCTTTTAACTTCATTATATATATTACTTTTCTTTTTTCCAAAGACAGTTGGTAGTAGGATATGATGTTATCATATACCACAAATACCACTATAAAGCTAAATATTTCGCAAACGGACCCCTGAATCGAAAATATGTTGTTTCATACCCCCAGTGTTTTTGAAAGACCTATCTATCGATACCCTACACGATTTAACAGTGGTAGAGCCACGTGGCAGCTTTTGCTATCGCACGGATGGGCCGGCTCGAACCGGGGTAGTACCACGACCTCACAGAAAACCAGCGTGAAGTAGAGGTTTACCTCTGCGTTTCGCTTGGTGAGTGCAGGTGGCCGGAGGCCCTTTATACTGGAAATGAGGAATTCCATCTTAGTCCTCACGGGTGACAACGCATCTATATTTTGATTTGTAACAGAGGATAGATGTAGATGTCTATGGGCCGCAACAACCACTTACCATCAGGTGGACTGTGTGCTCGTTTGTCACCCTTATCCTATAAAAAAATGAAATAGATGGGTAAAAACGAGGCATTCCATCTTAGTCCTCATGGGTGACAACGCATCTGCATTTTGATTCTTAATCGAAGATAGATGTAGATGTCTATGGGCCACAGCAACCACTTACTATCAGGTGGACTGTGTGCTCGTTTGTCACTCTTATCCTATAAAAAAAAAAACACTTAGATCTAGCTGGCTAGAACTACGAGTAGGTGGGGCCTGTAGTAGTTGGTTAAATTTAGGTGTACTATCAAATTTGTAAAATCACGGATATACGTATCAAGTAATATCAGCGACAAAGGTGAAGTTGCGGTTGAGGTGGCCCTTGGGCCGCCAATAACCGCAGATGTTTGTCTAATTTATGAATTATATTTGATACACCTAAGTTTAATCAACCCCAATAGGCTGCATTTAGTAGTAGCCGGCTAAACACTACAGCTTTGGACTCAATGGAAAGACGTGCTAAGAGGCTCACTGGTGACCCTAATTTGGTTAAAACCAATCTTACTAGTCTCGAACACAGGCGCAAAGTAGCCAGCTTTTCGGTTGTCTACAGGATGCATTTCAGAGAGTGTGTGCAGGAATTGCATAATTTCATTCCTCCCTCTCCCATCCACCATCGGGCAACTACACGTTTGGTCAATCTTCACCCCTTCGTTGTTGACTTACCACACATTCGAATCAAACGGTTTGCTGCATCGTTGATCATGCATACAAAAAAGGAGTGGAATAAGTTGCCAGCATCTGTGTTTCCATCCGATCACAATGTGGGTGTCTTCAAAGCAAGAGTGAATAGGCATTTGTAAAGTCAGTGCGCTTCACCATCTTAGGCTACATTACCACTTACCATCAGGTGAGATTGTAGTTACTGGCTTAGAATAATATAAAAAAGTGTGTGTGTACTTATGTACGCATGTAGTTAGTTAAACTTCTTTAGCGTAACAAAACAAAAAACTTGAGAGACAATTACCCACTGAAGTTGTCGCTTTTAGGTGTCAGTATGCGCGCGCATCGTAGCAACTTCATGGTGTCGTTTTTAGGTGTCGGTGTGCGCGCGCATCGTCAAAATTCACTCTCACCATTTTTCTTAAACGTGAGAAAAGTAGTATAACTTCAAAAATATATATTTCGAACAATATTTTTGCCCAGTATATTTGTCACTTTATGCTATACATTATAAGTCTTATAAGTCTGTGTGGTTCTTAACTTCAACGCTATCACAAAGATAAGTTCAGATACAATGGGTGTCAACAATATACTAGATGGTAGGATTCTTCTTTTGCCTACAAGTAAGTCTGGGTAGGTACCATCCACTTATCTATTTCAGCTGCATACTTACGTGCGTAGAGGCTATGAGGCATTCCTTCTTCCTAAAAGTTCATAGTACACAAAGGTGACAACGCCTGTAGCCTTCTTTATTTGAAGCTAGTTATCGTTGTCCATGGGCTGCAGTAGATTTTTACCATCAAGCAGGCTGTAAGTTCGCTTAACACTTCTATTTAATTAAAAAAAATAAGTCAATATTTATCCATTAGTATCAGATAAAATATATTTCAAAATCTTATGTAACATATAATGATATTAATACTGAAAATATTTTAAGAATAATTATAATATATTTGAAACAACGAAGCAACGTTTTGAAAAAAAATTAGAGCGAGTTTGATAACAGAACAGAGATGTAAAATTTTATTAGAATAATAATGTCTTTGATACAAGGAAACAACGTTTCGTAAAAAAAGTTAGAGCGGGTTTCATAACAGAACAGAGAAATAAAATTTTATTCAATATAAATTAAAAGTCGATGTATCAAGTGGCAGGTGGCCCGTGCTTTGTGGCGTTTCTTGGGGAGGCCTATGTTCAGCAGTGGACTTGTAAAGAGCTGTAATAATGATAATGATAAATCAAAGAAATACATGTTGGAAGTCTTTTGTGCTACTCGTATTATATATGTATATTCTGCTTCGGATAAAACACTGTCGTAGTAAAAATCCGCAAGAAACCCAGAGGGACTTTTACTTAAAGTATAAATTTAGAAAATAATATTTTGTTCAAGTAAATTTGATTAACTTATTAAACAGTATTTGCCTATGAAATGTTTAAAAATGTTCATAGGTAACGTTCTGCATATTTTCTGTGGACTTATGGAGCTGTAAAAGCATATATTACGTTGTCCCATGATGGAATTACTGACTCTTTTGAGTCAAGTTACTAGTACTATTAGCTTGTTGCTTCTTTCTAGTATTTACAGAATGTACATCACTACTTAAAAAAAACTATTTTTGTTTTGATACATTAAATGTTCGTTAATATACTCAGAGGCCAAAGTTACCATAATTTTGTTTCTGTACATTGAATTTGTCAACTAGTTCTTACTTATAAGTGCTATAAAAGAGGTTTGTTTTTACTAAAATTGTAAACGTACAAATAGTATAAAATGTCACTTGAGGCATTGTATCAAATTCCTGGTGACGCTTATTGAAGTTTTGAGATAAATGGTTTTGTGGAATGATACATTGTTTTAGCTGCTACGTTACACATATTTTTGTGATTTTCCTTTTTTGAATTTGATTTTTTTTTGTTTATGTGTTTGAATTTGTAAAGAATTTTAATCTAGAATCAAAAGAAAAATATCTACATAATAAAAAATATTTCAAAGACATATGAATTCCGCCAACTTACATTGGAGCAGCGATGTGGTTACTTCCTTGCACTAAACCCTCTCAGAAGTGACAAGAGGTCTGTATCTAGCAGTGGGACGTATATCGGCTGTAACTTTAACATTAACTTTTTTTATTATTCTTTTGTTTGATATATTATTTTGAAGAGTCAAATGTTCAATTATCTGAAATGTGTATGAGTGCTCATTATATCCATTACAACCTATTAAAAGTTTGCTGCTTAACAAAACCCCTGTCCATTATGGAGCAATATTTGCAATAGTTGCCACGCTTGGCTAGCAGGTTGATAACCATAGTTTTTTTTTTAAATACTGGCAATGCTATTGGCATTAATAATATTCCCGTTAGCCACTCCAGGTAAGCTTAAAATGCTTGCATAAGGAGTGATTCACGACAGTAGTTGAATGGCGGATTCGAACTCGCGACTTTTTGAGGTCACTGTCTGCATTCTACCATTAGATTACTGTCGCTTCTATTATCATGAAGATGATGCTATCTATCTCCTATTTCATTTCTTCACTGTCGCCACTTATGATACCACGTAATAATAACACTACATTTATAAAGATACCTACGAAACATAAATTTTCTATATTTTTTTTAAATACTGGTTACTTTAACTCGTTACGTTACGTTTTTGATACGTTAATCGCACAAAGACAAACTTCCGATTCAGGCACAATGATTTGTAGGCCATGCAAATATTGACGTGAGAGATTAAAAAGGATTTAAGCTTATTCACTACGATACCGAGCCGTCAAAGAGGCAACATACGAGTATATAAGTTTGCCGTAGGTGTCCTCGCATTTATCGGAGGTTTCATTTTATGTATTTTTTATTTATTTATTCTAGTGTGGTGCTTTTAACACTGTTAATACTCCCGTAACTTATAAATTAAGGTTATATTTAGACTTTCAATACAAAGTAAAAGCCGATTTCCAAGAACTAAATAAAAATGACATTTTAATGTAATGATATCGTTTATTTACGATAATACTACGCATTAAATTAAACTAATTTTACGGTCTTCATCGCGTTTAATAATAAGTTTTTTAATTCCCGATATTTCGGGTGTTTTATAACGATGTCAACGTTAACTATGATATCAGGACGTCAGACACCTCGTCCCCATATGACCATGGGTGCTGTAAACCATTTAAAACGTTGGTAATTAAACAAGTTAAAATGAAACGCGATTAAGTCAGTGAAATTAGTTTTAATAAATTTCGTCACATGGAGTTCGTGCTGCCATCTTTGAATTACAAGATATTTAATTTAAAAAATCATTCAAGTCGCATCGAAATTGAAGCATACATCGCGTGACAGATAGAAAAAAAAAAAACATACGCTCGAACTGAGAACTTATATTCCTTTTTTAAATTCGGCTAAACATGCTTTTTAGAATTGGTTTACACCAATTGCTTTTTAGAATTGGTTGACACCAATTCTAAAAAGCATGTTTAGCCGAGCCAAGATTGGCTACATCTTGAAGCGAGCTTCTATTAAAACATTCTTCAAGCCGCCGAAGAAGATTAGTCAGTTCTTACCATCCGTCAAGTGCAATATTCCTCTACAAGATGCAGGAGTGTGCAAGCTTGATTGTGAGTGTGGTCTCTCATATATAGAGCAAACAAAACGATCTATAAAAACCCGCATAAAAGAACACATAGCTGACGTGAAGCACCAACGTTCCGGGAAGTCTGCAGTTTGTGATCATATCCTAGACGGCCCTGCCATTACATTAGATTTGATAAACCACAAATTCTCGCGAAAGAACATCGATTCCTGCCAAAGATGATACGTGAGGCTATTGAAATTAAGAAACATCCTAATTTCAATAGAGAGGGAGGCTGGGTACTACCACCTGCTTGGGATCCTGTAATTCATAAAATTAAAACTAAACCCAAGCATACCACTGCAAGACTTCAAGACACAGTTAGTTCATTCTGCGTAGATCGGACCAAAATTATTAATTAAAAAAGCTGAAGGTACTCCGGTTTAACACTGACATCGGGATGTCAATCACCTCAGTACCCCGTGACCACGGTTGCTGGAAAGCAACCGAAACGTCGCGAATATAAAATAAGTTAATTAAACGCGATAAAATCTGTAAAAATAGTTTTATTCAATGTGTAGTGTTCGCGTAAATATAAGAAATCATTATGGTTTACACCAGTATTCAAATAGCGTATTTGGACCAAAAACTTTCCGAGTTCGCAGTCCGCACCTCAACTTTTGTAATTGTTTGGAGAAAGGTCGAATCTGAAGTACTGCTCAAATTCGAGGTAACCAAATGATGAAGTAATTATCTCTTATGGGCATTACCTTCCTTTGAAAATTATTCTATCCTAATGAGAAGTATCAATGCGAATGTATTGCCTCTGCATTAATAAAACCTAGCGTGGTGAGTATAGGCAAATCTATAAAGGACTAAGGAAAGAGGAAGGAGGAGTTAAGGAGGTACTTGGCACATTCTTGGATGTAATACTATATGCTTTTACTACTTCTTCTTCATTAAAAAGTCCACTGCTGTATATGGATCTCTTCTACTTTGGTCTTAGAAAAAAATTCCTTAACGTTTATATTTGGCAAATATGTTAAATATTGATGGTGTTGATCGCAGTACATTTGAACATTTGACGTTGCAGCCTGTCACTAATCTGGGTATTTTAAGTCTAGCGTAATCAGAAGTCATAAATATTTGGGGTACCGTTACAGCTTCTTAAAGTCCACTGCTGAAGATAGGCACCCCCATGGATTACCTTATAGGGGGGATATAGTTGCCACGCCTGGCAAGCGGGTTCATAACCGCAGTTTTTTTTAGTCGTTATTAAAAGACGCTGCTGTCCATCTCCTGATTTGTTTCCTTTTGTCGCCTCTTACGACACCCACGTAATGATATATGGTAGTGGATATTCTTGCACCGCCACTACACGGAAGTGTTTGGGCTGACGTAGTCTATTATGTATAATTCACAAAAAGCTGTATAGGTATAATCAAACACAAACAACTAAATACAATATAATTAACGCCGTTAATAGAGATCACAAACTATATGCACCATAACATGTTCAAATGTCAATATCGATAATGGATGGCACCATTTGTCTCTGTGCATATGGCGGTAATCATCAATGGATTCTAATCACTCAGCTTCGATACTGTTGTATCTCATTTGTGTTCTAATAATTTGCATTGCTTTGTCAGTACAGTGAAAATTGAAGCGATGTGAAATGGAAGCAGCGATGAAATTTAATCAACGCATATGTTCTTCTCTGTTAATAGTTTAATTAATCTATACTTAGTACTACGATGTATTTGCAATCATTATACCATTAGTAAACTGTGATTATACATTGACCAAACTGTATTTAAAACTACGAATTGCATGAAAAATACCGAAATATATTTGTTCAGAGTAATTTAGAAATTACTGTGTTAATAATTAATCAATGAAACTAATTTTACGGATTTTATCGCGTTTAATTTTAACTTTCTGCCTACGTGGTAGAGCCATGCTGCAGCTGTATTATGGTTGTAGCACGAATGAGTCGGCTCGACCGGGGAAGGACCACGCTCTCACAGAAAACCAGCGTAAAATAGCAGCTCAACACTGCTGTGTTTCGTATGGTGAGTGTAGAGAACCGGAGACCCTATTTACTGGCAAATAGGCATTCCATCTTAGTCCTCACGGGTGACAACGCATCTGCATCTTGAGTCTTTATTGAGAAGATGTAGATGTCTATGGGTCACAATAACCACTTACCATCAGGTGGACTGTGTGCTCGTTTGTCACCCAATCCTATTAAAAAAAAAACTTTAAACGTCGAAAGATAAAATTTTAAAATTAAACGCTACATAATCCCTAAAATTGGTTTCATTTAACGTGTAGTGTTCGCGTAAATATAAAAAATCATTATGTTAATAATTAAATTGAAAAAAAAGTAAAGCAGAAATAAAAAAAAACATCACATAATAGCTTCTGAAATCAGTGCTTAGACAAAGAGTATCGAGAGTAAAAGCCCTGGGATTCAAAAGATTATTTTTTAAAGAGAAATTACTTTTTTGTTTTTGAAGTTTTAAGTACTTTAAATGAGTTTTTCCCACGTGGTAGAGAGTTCCACTATTTTAGCACCCCATGTGCGGAATTTTGATTTGCGAATGAGGTGCTAAAATTTCTCAATGACCTTGAAAAACTTTAACCCTAAATATAAAAGGTTTCTAACGCTGACCAATTAATAAGATCAACTGACCTTTTATGACCAATTTCTGACCTTTCAGATGGTGTAATTGGTAAATCGAAATTCCGCACACGAGGTGCTAACACCGCGGAGCTGTGGTAAAGCCATGCTACAGCTATATTATAGTTGCAGCACGAATGGGTCGGCTCGACCAGGGAAAGACCACGCTCTCACAGAATACCAGCGTAAAATAGCAGCTTAACACTGCTGTGTTTAGTGTGGTGAATTTAGAGAACCGGAGACCTATTTTACTGGAAAAGACGCATTCCATCTCATTCATCTCATTCCTCACGGGTGACAACGCATCTGCATTTTGATTCTTTATTGAGGATAGATGTAGATGTCTATGGGTCACAGCAACCACTTACCATCAGGTGGACTGTGTTCTCGTTTGTCACCCTGTTACGGCCCGCAGCTGCCCCTGAAAAGATTCAATACCTGGGGCCCAGGAGCGGAATATTCAACGGGCAGCCGCGGGTTCGAGCCCGAATGGCCTTATGGAAAATGTTTTATCATACTAAACTGAAGGGAGAAGGATAGAAAAATATAGTACGTACCTGCATCCGAAGCTAAGACCGCCCAAGGCTCGGTCAGGCCGTAGGTGGATGTAAGGTGCATGGAAGGTAGTGTTTAGTGATGTGTATATGTCTGAGACCTGGATTAGTTTAGGTGACCTGCAACGGCCGATTTCCAGGATGCCCCACAATGCTGCATCACTCCAGTAGGTTTCCCCGCTGGACCATTTCTTTCTTCATGGCACTATTTCAGTTTATTAACTTCATTGTACATTTAGCTAACTTAAACTTGCCTAATTCCACATTCATTGTAGAATCGAACCCGTGACACTCGACACAGTAACGGACAGTAATTCAAAGTTAAACATTCAATGTCCCGTATTCATTTATAACCAAATGACGAATAGTGAATTAACGCGATCTCTTGGTAAGTCACACGGTTCAGCGTTACAAACACAACTAAATTACTTCGTTAGATATCAATACTACGCCGCGATAAGAATTCAAAATACGCCTAGTTGACACGTAAAACTAACAAAACAGTCAACACACCAAAAAAGGGCACTTAACGCGACGGCACAATTACTTTCAAAGAAGTTACTTTGATCAGTTAAACATAATACAAGCCTCTTGTCAAGAACTTAAACCCTAGAAAACTCATTTCTAAGCTCGTAAAACCGTTTCAACATTTTTCTTTTGCTCAGCCATCTGACTTCATAATAATATATTACTTCGTTATATTCAGCTGATATTTCATCCAAAAACGCCTTGAACTGACGATGGTTAAGCCCTCGGGATCGAATAAAGTTGATGGTTTTTACTACCACATCCATAAAATTCTGGAGTCGAATGGACTTAGAACACAAGTTCTGTTGGTGGGTAATGTAATGAAGGACTATGAAATCATCTTTTAGTACATTTAATTCTGTTGCTTTTTCATTCAAAATTCCGATGAAACATTTACGTAAGCCGACCATAGAAGGTGCACCATCAGTGCATACTCCAATTAATTTTAACCATGTCAAGCCAAAACTTGTGAATACCTTTTGTACTTCAATAAAAATCTCCTCTCCTGTAGTGGTTTCTTTTAGCTGTAAAGCAAGCAATTCCTCAGTAACAGTGAACTCCTTATCAACAGCTCGAATAAATATAGCCAGTTGAGCTGTGTCAGACAAATCGGTGCTCTCGTCTAATGCTATGAAAAATGATTCAAAACCAGCCATACGGTCAGTCAACGTTGTTTTTATATCATTAGTCATCATTTCTACACATAGTCAATGTTGTTTTATATCATTAGCCATCATTTCTATACGTCAACTAACAGTTCGTCTTGACAAACTAATTTTGTAATATTCATTTTTCTTTTCAGGACACAAAATACCGCAAACTTCTAACATACACTCCTTGATAAATTCTCCTTCGGCAAATGGTTTTAAAGCCTTTGCCAATTTTGAGCTAAGTATGAAACTAGCTTTCACAACATTATCAAGTTGTGTTTTTTGTTTATGAAACATTTGTAGCTGTTTTTCCAAATTTGCGGTAAGCTTCTGGATTTTTTCTGTTCCTAATTGTCCTATCAGTGAGTGCAGCGTAGCATGCTTAGTTGAGTAATGCCTCTTTATATTGAATTTTTTCATTACTGAAATGGATTCCTTACACAACAAACAAATAGGCTTACCATTGTACTAAGATAAAAAAGAATTCTTCGGTCCATTTTTCTTGAAACTGGCGACCCTCTGTATCTACTTTTCGTTTCTTTCCATCAAATATCATTTTTGTTTACTTTTCGTTCAATAAACTTAATAACAACCTATAGTTAGTAACCACTCAAGATGCACAAAAAGTCACAAAGCAAGTTGACGGCTCGAGCAGTTCGCTAGGATATCGCTTGTCCAAGTTATCACCTCGGTAGCACAAATAGAACTGAACTAACGTTCGGGCCATCCACCCGCTTATATAGGCAAAATGAAGGAATAATCTGAAATAAACTAGTTTAGAATAATTGAGAAGCAATAAATCTTTTGATGTGTCGCTCGTGAGGCGGCAAACCTCAAAGAATTTGATCGAACAAGCCGAGTGGCGGCGATTATCAAAGTGTGAGGCGGCAAACATCAAATCCTTTGATGATTTGATTTTTGTCACCTCACTGTCACTTCCGTGAATATAAGCACCTAATGTTATATTTTTTAATTAGGTTTTTTCAAAATATCTCGCAGGCCTGATCATATATTACAGCGGGCCGGATCCGGCCCGCGGGTGGTTGTTGCTCATATATGGTCTAAATAGTAACATTGAAATCTCCGTCCCCTATTTTGTCATGCTGAGGAATGAAATATTTTCTAAAATTTTATACGAGACTAGGGGTGATCACTAATAATTATAAGTGATCGAAAGCTACAAGTGTCCACGGAATGCAGTAGCCACTTACTATTGAGTGGATTGTCAGTTCGTTTGTCACTTCAGTTTTGTAAATAATATCCTCAAGTACTTACATAAATATTCTAATATTATTATATATAAATATTATTCTCAGACATACAGCTTTTTTAAAAGAGAAAGTTGCAAATTTCAATCCCGTAGTATAAATAGAAATCATACAAATAGTACCTACGCAGTATTAGTTTCAAATCACATTCCACGCGGGCCTAGTGGAGCAATAAACTCGAACGCGGTTTCTAACATGCCTTGCATACAATAAATAGTTCAAAGGTTATAACGATACTTGAATTTCACTTTTAGGTACAAAATGGAAAACCATTTCACGTTATTTAGTTTCTAGATAGTATAGACTTTCTTCCCCATTGGTTGACTATTCTCCGAACCCACATTACCGTATGGCCGGCATATTGCCATTTTAAAAGAGTATTAAATAATTAAATGTGCTAAGTACGAGCTTATTAAATATTTAATATTTATGAAACTACAAACTGAAACATATTACGAATAATAATTCTATGCATATTCATAAAACTTAATACATGGCAACATTACTGTAATATAAAATAGTACCGGAAGCGTAGAGCGACCTTTAGCTCGTATAAGATTTATATTTCTTAAATTTACGATTTAATTTCCCGTTCAACAGTTTATGCTTCCTCCCTGACCGAGGAAGGGGACAGATTTGTAAATAATGCATTCTACCTAACCAATTAAGGTAATTTATACAAATAAATTTAAAGAATAGTTACAGTCAAGATTTCTTAGCAAAATATTCGTCCTTAGTGTGAATAATTCACTATATAGTGGCACCGTAAGGGAATCTTCTACTCTATGTAATCCCGTGGATGTTGTAAGTGACATCAAAGGGAAAACTGAAACAGGAGATAGGCAGGAGCATCTTTGTAATAACAACTGAAAATAATAAAATACTGCAGTTACCAACCCAACAAAACGTGGCAACCATATCCAAAAACGTGGCAACCATATCCAATATGAGACAATCTTAGGGGGAGGACTATGTTCAGCAGTAGACTTTTAAAAGACTGTAACACAAATGAATGAATGAATAAAATAAGACAAATAAAATAAAATATGTTTATAGAAAATGAGCGTAAAATATTTAAAATAGTACCGTGTTGTTGTGTTTCGGATGATAAGTGTAGAGAACCGGGCATTATTTTTACTGGTGTAACGAGACATTACACATTAGTACTCGGGGTGACAACTTATCTGCATTTTGATTCTTAATCGGATAGATATATGAGCATAAGTGTCATAGCATCCACTTAAGAGCAGGTGGACAGTGAACCCGTTTTTTCATCTGTAGTTTTTTTTGTAGGATAGGGTGACAAACGAGCACACAGTCCACCTGATGGTAAGTGGTTGCAGTGACCCATAGACATCTACATTTATCTTCAATAAAGAATCAAAATGCAGATACGTCGTCACCCCCGAGGACTAAGATGGAATGCCTCTTTTCCAGTTAAAAGGGTCTCCGGTTCTCTACACTCATCATACGAAACACAGCAGCGTTAAGCTGCTATTTTACGTTGGTATTCTGTGAGAGCGTGGTCCTTCCCCGGTCGAGCTGACCCATTCGTGCTACAACTTTACTACTAATATAGCTGCAGCATGACTCTACCACGTATAACATAGTTTTTGTTTTTTAATTTGGTGCCTTTGCCTGCCTTTTCCATCACCAATGATCTATCACAGCCTATAAAAGTCCGCTGCTGAACATAAACAATCTAGGAGGGGCCTCCCTCCTAGATTGCTCCATAGGGGGAATTTTGGCATAGTTGACACGATTGATGAGCGGGTTGTCATCCATAGGTGTTTTATTATTTTGAGTTGTTATCAGGAAGATACTGCTGTACATCATCTGTTTCAATTGCCTTTGTCGTCTTTTACGACACCCATGGAACGATATGTGATAGTGTATTTAGAATATTCTTTCACCGCCACTACCTGGCGGGATTTTACCTTGATTTTATTTCAAAATGTACAAAATTACACTTATCTCTGAAGAGGTGAGTCTACCGATTAACTTTAACAATTTCCTCCAAAAATCGAATCTGAAAGTTTATTTTCGAGCTATGGTCTCTTTCTAATAGTTAACCTTAAAAAATATTTACTACCTTGGACAATTTTCCCAGAATTTCTTTTTTAACATATTGTTAATCAAATATAAAAAGGTTGATACTTAATTAAGTATATACCTATTTATATTTTACATATTTTTTTTGCTGGTGAAATAAAAAACGGGGACATAGAATACATAATCGCTGCTTATTTTTTTTTATTTAAAGCTTAAGCTTGGGAATATAAAATAACTTAATTAAACGCGATAAAATCGGTAAAAGTAGTTTTATTCGAAAATGAAAGTTTAAATTGAACAAATCTCTATATAATATAAATAACACACGATGCATCCATAACCTAAAAGCAAAAATTTACATTTATGCGAAATAGAAAATTTCTTGTAAACACTAAGTTTCGTGTCTACAGAAATTTTCTTATAATCCATGAATAACAAAGCAGAGGCAGTGAACTTTAATCATAAAGCCTTCCCTATCAAATAAATAAGTGTTTGCGAGACACCAGCTCAGCTACGATCATCACACTCTATAACAATAATGTTTATTCATAATTTATGCTGCCATTCAGTATGAGTCACTTGAGGCCATGAAAACAGTGATTTCTTCACAGTAGCGACAGCTGTGCACTTGCTTTCAAATTACCTGTCATATGATTTTTTTGTGTGGAAATACACGTGCCTTTAATATACATTACTGCTCGAATAGCAAATGAGTAACATTTTAATTTTTATCAGCCATATTAATCCACATCTTGGCTCTTGAATTTTTGTAGATGCTGCATTTGGATCTTGAAAGATTTGCCATGAAATAATATGTTAAAATTCTGGCTTACTGACCTTTCTTTCGTAGCTGCTTGCCCTTGTGATTTGATTGCAATGCATATGTGGGATTGGAATTCGATATAATGAAGATGGTTTCCCGCTTTCAGTCAATAACTAGTTAGTCACAGCTTCATGGGTATGAGCGAGAATATATCAATTTTTTAAGTACATTAAATAGAGATACAACCTATATTATATTTACATCTTGATGATCGGTACAGGCAACTGCTGATTTCTGAGAGTAATAGAGCAGTTAGTCTGCTTTGCTGGCTGCTTCAGTGCAAGTTGACAGATTTCATATGTCCTTAAAATATTTTTTTCAACAGATTTCTTCACGATGTTTTCATTAACGGCCGAGAACTTGATAAAATAGCATTTAAAATTGCAAGCATTAATTTTCTTGTTACCGACGGGGACCTACATTTATCTATGGACTTTTGACTGACTGCAATGATAAAGTTTTAGAGTAGAGGAAGAAGAATTAACTATTTAAAAGTTTTTAAACTCAATTTAGTTACATATTTCTAAATATCGATTTTCACCCTAGAGCTTACAATTAAAATGAGAGGTTTTCCTGGCCACAGTCCACTCGTCTTGGAGGCGCCGGCACTTGTGAGCTCATGCCGTGTTGACTCAATTCTCGCATCTTGAGTGTGCTGATGTCAGGTCTATGTATAATGGTGTTTGCAGTAGTGGATATGTGTGTGTGTATGTGTGTGTGTGTGTGTGTGTGTGTGTGTGTAGGTATGTACGTGCAGGAGGAGTAATAACTGAAATTACTAGTTTATGTACATATAGTAAAATATAAATATTCATGAAAGTTATTTCTGGGCACTTCCACATTATTGCAAGACGGTTTACGCTTTTAACATAATATTGATATAAATTAGTTGGTCCCTTTAGTATATTAGTTTTTTTTCTACTGTCAGTCTTTTCTTATAATTTGGATTTAGAATACAGAAAAAATGATAATCATTCAATTTTGTATATTGTTTTTGGTTTGCTGTATGAATTGTTTTAGGGCATAGGTACTCGTACATTGATTACCCATGAATCATATTTTGGTAAAGATTTTTTTTTTCATTAAATATTTCTTACCTTTATAGAATGATAAAAATGACTCTGCAGGTATCCCTGCAGAGTTACTTCCGCCGTTGCTACTCCGAACAGAGGAACCTCAGTTTGAAACGGTAGTAGATTAAAAAACATGTTGACGTTGGATAAATGAAATTTTAATTTCTTACGGCGAACAACAAAGTTTTCATTTCATTTCATTACTTTTTAAATTTTTAAACCAATTGCTGCTCTCCACAAGATTGGTGAAAAAAGAAATGCAGTGAGAGAGTTTTATCATGGACATGAAAAACACTTTTGCCAGCTCTACTACTGTATACAATATGCATATCGTGTAGCTGGCAATTTATATGTCGCAGGAATATAGTTAAAGCAGTGATATAGTTATGTCCCTAGGAAAATAGCTATATACCGTAATATAGTTATATGAAAGCGGTTCATAGCTATCTTACTAGACTAATCTAGTGAAATATTTATAATTGTAGTTTGTAATTTGTTAGACAAAACTACTTTTGACTTATACAACTTATATATTTGAAAGATTATATTGTTGTTATCTGACACTTTAGGAATAGGTTCATTAACGGAATGAAACAATGAAAATATATGCGTGAGAAAAGTAATAATAATAATTTCTTTCAGTCCGAATTTCGGTCACGGCGGCCAGTCCCAACGGAAACTAGCCATATACACAGGACAGAATTACAGTGCACGAGTGTGTTTACAAGCAGGTGCATTCTCTATTCCCTCAATCTCACGCTACAATGGGACGGTAATCCGACACGACATGAAAGAGATCAGGCGCAAAACCAACAGCTTTATTTACTTTGATAGCGGTAAAAGACCGCGTATTACCTGAGTCCAGGCTGCTACGTAGAATTTCTTGATAAAAAATCTAATAAATAATTTTGGCCCGACTCGAAATTCGAACACGGGTTCAGCAGTCGCACTTGCGACAACTAATTTCAGCGTTAGACCAACAGAAACAGAAACAGAAACTTTTTTATTCAATATAGATTATAAATAATACTTATTGAAAGTCACTCTTTTGTTTGATTACTACTGGTTCGAAAAAAACCTCTGTCCTGGGAAGAACCAGCAAGAAACCCAGCGGGACTTTTTTTTTTAAATAACAGCTTACAATCATGATGTTACACAAATTAGCAACACAACAAATTAGAAACAGCTTGGTAGCGATCACCTCATTTCCAGGGGTTATTATCCTCCATAAATTCCTTAATATTATAATAACCCTTTTTATACAAACTTAGTTTAATAAAGTTTTTGAACTTTGAGCAGGTCAAACTTTGTATATTTTCTGGAATTTTGTTGTAAAAGCGTATACATCGCCCCAAGAATGAATTGCTGACTCGATGGAGTCGAGTAACTGGTACTACTAGCTTGTGTCTGTCTGTCAACGTGGCCCTTTCCACTGCCTGGTGAGCCGCCCACAAATGATGGGAAAGAAAGGTTCTAGAGTGGTGTCCTCATAGTCGTGGAATATTTTTTATTCAATATACATTGCTGGTATACTTATTGAAAGTCGTTTATGCTTTTACCGCTGGCTGGGTAAAAAAAATATCCGTCCTGGAAAAAACCAACAAGGAACCGAGTGGGACTTTTTTAAACTTTAATTTATAATGTACATTTTATACAATAAAGTATGGAAATATTTAGAAACAGCATGGTAGGGATTCCCTCATATTATCAATTATGTCAAACATGTTTGACATGAAGACAATTTTTATCGTATTCCTTGGAACAGAACTCAAAACGAAAGAAAGATAAAAACATCTTTATATGAAGCTACATAATACATAATTGCACCGTATTGATATATTATAAATACACTATAATTAATGCAGCAACAAACATGCGTTGTATAAGCAGCATTGTATCGCGGTTGGTCACATTGCTTGGAAGAAGACTGTTACTTGTTAGGACATGGTGACGAAGATGATCATGATATTCGTACGTAAATAAGCGTTGCCGACATGCCCTTGATATTCCAATCAATTTCAGTTAAAAAATCCTTCCAAAAATATTCAGAATTCAAGCCAATGGTCAGAGCTACATCACATAAATATTCGAACAGATCCACATTGGAGGCACGTTGTACGGAATCGTGGCGACGCGTCCTCACATTCCTGCGGCCAACTGACGGCCGCGCGATTCACTCGGCCCACGGGCGACGGGCTGCCGATTTGTGTTTTCATTGTGTCAAAGTTAGAACGATACAGTTCATTGCTTATGTTTATTTTTATTACTAGTCCAATATTTCGACGCTGAAAAATATTTTTTCCTATTTTTTTATAGAATTGCGGACAAACGAGCATGCGGCTCGCCTGATGGAAAGTGTCGGTTGCGCCGCCCACGAACAACAACAACACCAGGAGAATTGCAGGTGCGTTACCGGCCTTTTAATAAGAAGTAGTAAGCTCGTTTCTTGAAAGAACCTAAGTCGGAAAAACCTAGCGATTCATTTATACTCAGAAACCAGAAATATAAATAGTAAATATTAAAAATCTTCATGTTTACCTACTGCTCTAAAGTCTGATTTAACGGTGAGGAATAACTGTTATTTCCTTTTTTTTGTTCTTTTTAACTCGACGTACAATAAAAACCCGATAAAATGATTATTGTTAATATTTTCAGTAAGTAAGGCAAAATTAAAATTAAAATTGCAATTTTACAATTTTGTTTCTTCTGGCGGAAATCAATCGCGGGTTGCTCGCGTATTTCAAAACTCACAGCAAGCACTTAGCCCCTGAGCTATTACGACATATAATCTATCTATACATTTATACAAATAAATAAAATTGAAGTGTCTGTTTGTAATGTCAATATAACAGCATATTACTAAAGAATGAACGATACTTACAACAAAAAAACTATTTTTATATTTTTGTCTGTCTGTCTGTCTGTTTGTTCTGGTTAATCTCCAAAACGGTTGGACCGATTTTAATAGGATTTTCATTAGTAATTAGCTGATTTTATAATGGGTAACATAGGCTACTTTTATTTTAGTAAAATTATTAGGGTTCCGCGCAAAAAATTTAAAACCAATGAAATCCAATCATAAAAAATTTTACGCTGGCGAAGTCTCGGGAAACAGTTGGCTGTTTCCCGAGACTTAGAAATAAATATTGGATATATTTATTTGTTTTAAAAAACGTTACCCCCCAGACTAGGATTTTCTCCTGTATCGTGAAGGCAGTTTAAAAACATAAGTAAATTGCACAAGGACAAACATCCAGACCCGGAACAATTATTTGCAGGCCATAAAAATACTTGTTCCGTACGGGATTCGAACCCGCGGCTCCCAGCGCAGCAACTCATTGCTAAGCCACTGCGCCACGGAGCCGTCAAAAGCCGTATGGAATAAAAACTAAGTCTAACCCTATTCTGGTTTATCTCTAGATATCACCGCAACTCATTTTAACAATCTTCACAGGTGACATATTATTTAGACATACCCCAATTTTATTCAAAGTTCTATGTAGATACTTACTTAGATAGTAATTAGTATAAAATAAAAGAAGGCATAAGCAGTTTATCATAGAAACTACCTACGCTCATGTTCTCTCTGTCTGTGGTGAGTAGCGTCAGTTGATCTAAAACCAATATTTACGCCAGAGATAGAAAAAGCTTTTACATAATTGGTTAAAAGAGTTTAGAGTAACCTGCATTACC
Source organism: Parnassius mnemosyne (assembly GCA_963668995.1). NCBI lineage: Eukaryota > Metazoa > Arthropoda > Insecta > Lepidoptera > Papilionidae > Parnassius > Parnassius mnemosyne. The sequence goes on along the minus strand of CAVLGL010000081.1, from coordinate 39,246,433 downwards.
TAAATGTTGTTTCTGCATTTTCCGTGTAGTGGCGGCGGAAGGATCCATCCACCACGAGGGAAGAAACTGAAACAGGGGATCGGCAGTAGCAAACTTTTTTTATAGGATAAGGGTGACAAACGAGCACACAGTCCACCTGATGGTAAGTGGTTGCTGTGGCCAATAGACATGTACATCTATCTTCGATTACGAAACAAAATGCAGATGCGTTATCACCCGTGAGGATTAAGATGGAATGCCTCGTTTCCAGCAAAAAAAGTTCTCCGGTTCTCTACACTCACCATACGAAATACAGCAGCGTTAAGCTGCTATTTTACGATGGTATTCTGTGAGAGCGTGGTCCTTCCCCGGTCGAGCCGACCCGTTCGTGCTACAATTATACTACTAATATAGCTGCAGCATGGCTCTTCCACTCGTAGAAACTGACCTAACATCTTTCTAATTATAACAATTTAAAATACAAAAAAAAAACTAAGTTTGCTAAGCCGCAAGCTACTATGGCAAAATACCCCCTATGTTGTGTAATACCAACCTATGGGGAAGCCATTTGTTCAGAGCGGACTTTTGACAAGCTGTAATAAATGAATGTCATCATCATCATCATCATTCGTTAATATAAATAAATAGCTAACATTAAGATATTTTATTGGTTATATATGAGAGATAAAAAGATAATACAAATATATAAGAGATAAAAAAAGATATTTGAAATATATGAGAACTATAAAAGTAAGAAATTTCTCTTTTTATGACACTTAGTATTTTCTCAGCACACCTGATTCACATCGATCGTTTGAATCGCTTCATGTACAACGGAGTTAGAAAAGAATAGCAATGAAAAATAAAACCATTTCAACTTCACCGTTTCCGTCGTCTGTTTAGAAATGTTCTTTATAAGTGAGTGTTGAAATTTTCTTTGCAACTCGTATATAGTCCGATGCTATAATCTATTTATTTACTTAAACAAGCTTTGTATCGAAAGTACAAACGGCGGACTTAATTCCATATGTAATTTTTTAGCTAACCGGAAATTTTGTGGGAGAAGAGTGAACTGCAGCGAGTTATTGTGAAAACTTTATATAATCCTTTAATACGAGAAACTTCTGTTACCTTTATGAGCATTAAAATAATTTAAGTGAGTGCGCCTTACCATCTTCGAGTGCATCCCCACTTACCATCAAATGGGATAGTAGGTAAGCTGTGGCTTATAATGGTAATAAAACGCGAAATTAAAAATTTTGAAAAACCCACGACGGTTAAAAACATTGTGTTCGAAAAAGGATTAAATAAAAATTTTAAAAACCCCCGACTAAGAAGAAGTAAGTCAAGTAGTAAGAGGGATCAAGTAAGAAAAAAATAAAGCGTTTTAATATGGGTTGATTTCTCGCGAGGTGTGTAATAAACAACTGCATAATAAACAACTAATTATGACTTTCCTTAGATCTTCCTACCTTTGTGTACCTTTTTGTTTGTCGTAGCAATAAACACAGCAATAACATCAAATATAGGTATGTACAACACGTATTCACCTACCTATTATGTGAAAAACTGTTTTATATAAAGGATTTGATCTGTTTGTTTTGTTGATTTTCCTTGTTCAATCTGATGATAATAACGCCATTAATAGCATGTGTGAAGATTTTTAAATAGCAATCTAAGCTAGATTGCTGTTGAAAACTGAGTCCTTTTATCAACTAGTCCGTCAAAACAAACCCAAGTAAATCCGTCGAGGCTGCCATTTCCTGCTCTGAAATGAACTAAACTTTTGCATTTTATAAGTTTGTGACTAATTGGAATTGCGTTGGGTGAATAAATAAATTTAATCTTTAATTGATGTACATTGCTACATTTCTCAGTTTTTATATGTTGAAATCGGGAACAAGGCAATGGCAGCCCCGACAGATTTACTTGGGTTTGTAATTATGTTACCTAATAGGTAGGTGAACACGTGTAGTACATACTATATTTGATGTTATTGCTGTGTTTATCGCTACTACAAAGAAAAACGTACACGAAGGTAGGAAGAACTAAGGAAAGTCATAATTAGTTGTTTATTATGACAGAACTCACAAGAAATCAACTCTTTTTAAACCGCTTTTATTGTTTCTTTCGCGACTTATTTTCTCCTAGTCGGGGGCTAATATTTTTACTGTCATGGGTTTTTCAAAATTTTTAATTTTGCTTTTTATTTTAGAGAATCCTTGCGTTACTGACTAAATATTTGTATAACTTTCTATCTACTCAATAATTTACTGAGCATGGAACTGAGCATGGAACAGTATCAGCTACTTCTTTTAAAGCTTCGTGTTCCTATAGAGAAAACTTTGTCGATGAATCTGTTCGTATATCATTCCTATATCCCAATTTACAACTCGTCAACGCATTCAATCAGGCAATGTTGATTATATTATCCAAACTAATAACGAAATTGTACGTGATAAATGCAAGAGATGAGTCCAGGGAACCCAAACCGAATAGAAACCGTCACCTGCTGCTATTCCAGTGGACCTAAATAACACAGGACGCCTAATATCACATATAAAGTTGGGTATCGGTACACGATTGATGTTAAGAATGAACATCAAGGTCAGCGAAAGATTAGTCATGGCAGCATAGGAGTAGTTCGGTGTTTTCAGTGGAAAAGGTTAAGAAGGGACCGGTTAGAACTCCATCTTCCAAGCTGCCCAAAATAGTTTTAATCCAATTTGATGACCACTTTATCGGCAGAAGTTACCATGATGAGTTATGATATGGTTGGGTAGGTATGACTCCAATGAGTATATCATTTTAAGGCAACAAATGTGCTGGCAAAATAGAAAGGTTAATTATTACACTCAAATTAGGTTGGCCCGTTACAGTGCATAATTGGAAGGCACTACAGTCGATTAGGCGGTCATAAATCTTAGACCCAAAACATTTGCCTAAGGGCAAGCTTATGTTTTATACGTGGTAGAGCTATGCTGCAGCTATATTAGTAGTATACTTGTTGCACAAATGGGTTGGCTCGACCGGGGAAAGACCACGCTCTCACAGAATACCAGCGTAAAATGGCAGCTTGACACTGCTGTGTTTCGTATGGTGAGTGTGAACCGGAGACCCATTTTACTGGAAATGAGGCATTCCATCTTAGTCCTCACGGGTGACGACGCATCTGCATTTGGATTCGCAAACGAAGATAGATGTAGATGTCTATGGGTCACAGCAATCAGTTACCATCAGGTGGACTGTGTGTTCGTTTGTCACCCTATCCTCTAAAAAAAGTGACTTGACAGTGTTAGAACGATTGAGAATCACGTTGCGTGGGTCACAAATCGAAGAAGTCGAAGAGAGCCCACTAAGATGCCTTTATATTATTATGGCATTAACATAGCGATTACTGTAAGAACTCAATATGCTATTTGATACCAATAACCGCATCTACATCGGTAAAACGGTCTCGGAGAAACATTTGCCAAAATGAATAAAATATGTTTATTGCAGCACTACCTGGCAAGTTAACACCATAACACCTATCTAAAAACCATCGCCGATTAAGCACAAACTCTTTACAGAAAACTGCATCTCAATCAATTAAACCGTTTTGGAGATAAATGGGAACATTTTTCTGCACAAATATGCTTATTGCAGCGTTCCCTGGTGAACACCTTTAAAACTTTTCACAAACCATCGCCGATGAGTCACAAACCTTATACAGAAAATTGCATTTAGATTCGTTAAACCGTGTTGGAGATAAATGGAAACATCCGTTTGCACAAATATGCTTATTGAAGCGCTCCTTGGTGGGATAACACCATATCACCCTATCACCAATGAATCACAAACCGTTTAAAGAAACCCGTGCCTCAATCGGTCAAACCGGAAAAATTCGTTTGCACACACAAACAAACAAATAAACAACCTCTCACCCTAAACACATACACCTTCTCCATTCCG